>CAMZMU010000046.1:10434864-11710822 GCA_947311845.1 Poa pratensis
CCAAAAATATTAATCAGTATTATTACTCCAAAAATGAGAGCCAACAAAAAACTTTATGTTGATTTTATGGTGTTGTTTATAAATTGTTGCTTGTGGTAATTAATTCTTGTTGATTGTGTTGCTTGTTTGCTTGAATTAATAGAAAGAAAATGCAAAAGCAAAAGTGAAACAAGAAAAATAAAAGTGACAAATAAGAAACTCAATAATGTTCCAAACAAAATTCAGAGGAATGATATATGAAGCCTCTCATTTACATTCTTATCACTTATCTCTTCCAAATATTATTTTACACCTATTTTAAAATTTAAAAGTAAAAACAATTGAAATAAACAAAATGCAATAATTAAAACCCTATAAAAAACTGATTCAAAACATTTTATTTTGAAATGCCAAATTTTTGTGGAGCTACTACATGCTATGTGGAAGTCTCACAAATATTTGTGAATTTTTCTAAAATGTTTAAGTACCTCAAGAAATTCCAGAAATGCTGCTGGAAATGAAAAGAAGAAAAGAAGCAGAGAAGGACCTAGCTGTAAATAGAAAAAAGAATCCAGGGGCGTTCTGCAAGAACGTCGTCGTCCACCTCTCTCCCTGCCCCGACGCGCCGTGTCGCCGTGACCGTTCCCCGCCGTTTCTGCGCTCCCCAGGCCCCCCTGGCCGCGCTCTCCCTCGCTCGCCGCCGCAGAGGAGAGCACTTACGACCTCCCTCGCCTCGAATCCACCCCAGCGCCGCCGTGGCAGCCGCGGCGATGCCGGCCCAAATTCGCGCAGCTCTCTGCACCTCGACACGCACCGCTGAGCCAGCTTCTAGAACGTGTCCGGACCCCGGTGGACGCCTAGTCTCCACGTCCCTCGCACCACCGCGACGGATTCGAGGAGAAATATCTCCGCCGTGCGCCATGGACATCGATCGTGCACTCCGTCCTGATACGCCGGCCCTGCGCTATAAAACCACCCCCACACCCCTCTGGGAACACCACACCACCCCACTCCCTCACTTCTCCCTCTCGATTCGCCGTGCACCGCCAGGAGGGCGTGCTCTGCCGCAGCCTCTGCCGCCGTTGAGGTCGAGCACGGCCGCGACGCCACACTCTCCCTTTCCCTTCTTTCTGGCCTGCACGCTCTTCTGCAACCACACCGCACTCACGCGCCTCGCTTTTCCCTCTTTTAGGGCAAAGGAGAGGAGCCAGGACCTCGCCGGAGCTCGTGCCCGTGGCCGTGGAAGTTGGAGACCTCGCCGTCGCCGCTACACGCCGTCCCAGCAAGCACAGCTCACACACACCTTCCTCGAGCCTCCGCCGTCGATCTGCATCATCGCCATGACCTCCCGAGCCCTCTAGGTGAGAGATTCATCCACCTCGCCGTCGGCCGGCGGCAGCGCCGCTGAAAAATGGTCGCCGTCGTTGCGTTGATCAAGGCCGTTGGATCTTGATCCGACGGTGCCTTACCGCTTCGTTTAGAAGAGAAAGAGAGGAGACTGACGGGGGGCCCCGCTCGTCAGGTTTTAAACAATTTCCCGCGCGCTGTGCCGCTGCCATGTAGGCCCCACTAGTCAGAGATTTAAACATTATCCATAACTGGATTTCTCTGTTTAAAATGGAAATATGAAATCAGTACTGGATCCAACTTTGAAATTCAATATCTCGAGATTTAGGAATCCAAATAAATCAAACTCAATTGTTCTGGAAAGCTTATGAAAATGTTTAACCAACCCAATTGGATTCATTCCATTTAATTAAATAAATAAAAAGTATTATTAAAAATACTACAGAAGGTTTAAATTCTAAACTTGTTTGTTTCTGATACTCTGTTAGTCCAAATAATTCCAAACCAATTTTGTAGCTTAGTACTGCCATGTATTAGCTTCCCTAATTTTGGTAGAATTATTTGTGCAGTATTTGTTTAGTATTAAGTTGAAGTTTAAACACCCTTCTGCACTCAAACATTTAAATATGTTTAATGGTTAACCCAAATGAATTAGGACCAATTTTGTTAGACACATTTAGCCATGTTTAGTTACCCCTAAAAGGATTTAATTTTAGGTCAACGAACTTAATTGGTAGCTAAAACTTGATTATTAAGTTACTGGATTCAAACAAATGTGTAGGGAGTTTAGTAACTCCAATTGACCAAATCAAATTGTGTTGTCTTCTACACATCAGTAGCTTTCCATAGAATTTTAGTTTGTATTTTTGTGACCAACAGAACTCAAGTTGTGGAATTAAACATGTTCAACAAGTTTCTGCCATAATTTAGAAGTAATTAAATAATGTTTAATTCAATTATTTGAAAACCAAATTGTATGGTTTGATGTGTGCAGTAGCTATTGTGATGTTCATGATTGTTATGTTGAGATGATTGCTTGTATAGATTAGTGATTGTTTGCATTGTTTGTTTATTAATTAGACGAGAACGTTGTCGGATATATCGAGGAAGGAGAGTTTGCTGAAATTGAAGAACAAGAGCAAGTCACTTTGCCGAGCAAGGCAAGCTATTCTCTGAGCTTGCACTACAAACATATGCATCTACTTTCATAACATGTTTTACTCTCAAAGCAAGATTTATAAAACCCATTTCAAAAGTATATGGAAATTATTTTGCCACCTATGTAGAAATATAAGATTATATCAAATTATAGGATGGGAAAAACTTCAAAACTCCTTTGCAATTACTTGTGAGTTTATGAAATGCCGAGATGTCGGTGTTGGAATGGAGAAGTGGAAAAATGGTGATGTTTATGAAAAATGCACAGTGTCCTAGTACTATGACGACCAATCTTACCCTGTGCGACCACATTTACCATATGGGAAAAGGCTTAGTCATGTAGTTTGCTCTTATTAGTATGGGATACCTCATCGACGGAGATGACTCCGTTATGCATGAGGGGATGGTCCGAGGACCTACCCCCTGACCCGGGTCCTCACACAAGTTGGTGGGGAGGATAGAAGGTTCCACCATAAACCGCCGGACAAAACTATGAGTCCTCACACTTAGGGTTTCTGACGGGAAACTGGACTGGGTGTGATGGAAAGTGTCATATGGGAAGGATCCTATACTAGCATGAGCAAATAAGAGGCTATGGCCGGCGGCTTACTTCGCATACACCTGGTATGGCGAGACGTGGCAGACACGATGAGTTGCCGGATGGATGTGGGCTAAAAGCGTGCTACCTCTGCAGAGTGTTAAAACTATTCGAATAGCCGAGTCCTCGGATATGGACAATTGGGAGACTGTCCTAAGACCTTGTGCAAGTTTTTAAAAGACTTTGAGTTTTAAAAGAAAAATGAAGTGGAGAATGTTTCCTACACCTATACCAACGGATCGGTATGAGGTGGTTGGATGAAAGTGGACCATGACGGGCTATGGTCGGAAAAAGGAGGAGTTTTGGAGAAACAGATAAAATGGTGACTTCTTTAAAGATAGTTATAAAACTCTTCTTACCTTTTTCAATAAAGATATAGAGATGTTTTAAATAAATAAAAGTTGTCAACTAAAATAAAACTAGTGCATACTCATGTTGGGGTAGTTTGCGAGTACATTCAAATGTACTCATATTGGTTTCGTCCCTGGCTATTGTCCTAGCCAGACTACGAGGAGGAGCACTACGCCGAGCAGGAGTATGGCGACTTCTACGCCAACTAAGGATCTCCACAAGTCAGCTGCCTGTCGGGTTGTCATCGTTAGAATATGATGTCTACTACGCCGTAGCTTCCGCTGATATTTTGGTTTGGCCCATGAAGGCACCTATGTAAGACTTGGTCTAAATGACCATTTATGTAAGACTTTTATTCGGTATTGTAATGGATGTAAACTTTGGTATCCAATTCGGATTATGTGCAACGACAGACTGATCACGGGATCGTTGTGTTAAGCATAATCGGGTATTTCGGACAGCTAGGGGTCCCCACAGACTTGGTATCAGAGCCATCCTGACTTTAGGAAACCTTAGTTAGCATGGTCGTTTGTCAAATGTTACAAAAAGATGAATTTCTAAAAAGAAAGGAATGAAGTTTTTGAAAACTGCTTATCTCCAATCCTCTTACTTATGCAAAATTTTACTCTCATTAAATATACATTTTCCTTTATCCCTAAAATTTTGCACACCTCTCATTAAGCTTAAAATTTGACTCACTTGTTGCCCTACTATATTAAAATTTTGATACACTTGTCACCTAACTAACTTAAAATTTTGTTAAAAATTGTAGATGGCACTCCATTGGACTGAGTTCGTTCAGCTGAGAAGGACAGCAAGCTGACGTTTGAGAGGGACTTGTTCGAGTTGACCAAGCTGTTAGGTCGCCCCGCTCCAGAGTTTGAGGGAGCTCAGATTGATGTTCACGGTGTCGGAAGGCTGAGCTGGCTCATCAGGTCGTCAGTTCGCAGGAACATCAAGTCTCCCAGTTCCAGGACGCTCATCTTCACCACCAAGGAGGCCACTGGGTTGACGGTCTCTGTACTGCACACAGAGGATGCTAGCCCGACTTTGTGAGGAGCACAAGGCGGAGTTAGTAGACTCCCGTTTCCGGTTCTACGGGAGGCGCAACTGCGATGGACACCCTACTCCTTCCCTTACCACCCGATGTTTGGGAGCTACATCATGGACATGGAGATCTTACTTCAGTGCACTCAGGATGATCTGTTGCGCACTAGGATTCAGCTCCACTTTGACCGCGAGTCGCTCGTTGAGCTTCGCGAGAACGAGTGAAGCTGATGGAGGAGAAGGTCGCTCTTCTCAGGAAGAGGGCAGCTGAGGAGACTATCGTGAAGCTCCGCACGAAGGTGGCGGAGCAGGACGGGCTGATTGAGGATCTAGAGCACCATACTGACGAGATGGAGGAGGAGGGCGAGGATCTCCGCAAGGAGAACAACGCTTTCCTCAGTGACGATGATGACTTCGTGGAGGAGATGGACTGTGAGGAGGAGGATGATGAGGAGGAGTTAGTTGACGAGGAGGAGCCACTCGAGGCAGTTCTCGAGGACGAGGAGGAGGATCCCGAGGAGCCACCCTACCAGTCAGATGCTGACGTGTTAGAGCTGGAGGTTCCACCTCAGTAGGCGAGTGACTTGATCACTACCGCAGGATTAGGTTGACCCCCTATCGCTAGTCGAGTAGTAGTGGTTCTTTTGGAAACCAGATGTTATGTATCTTAGATGTAAGGTTGTTGTAAGCTTGATGTTGTTGTGAACTCCTTGATGTGTTGTTGTAATATATAAGTATGTTTGTCTTGTTTAAATCTGTGTGAAATATTTTCATAAACCTTAATTAATCAACCACTTGCGAGATCGTCTTTTCCCTTAGTCGAACTTTTTTGCCTTGCCTCTTATACCCGGTGTGCTTCAGGATGCCGCCCCGTCGCAGCAATGCGGAAGGATCAGGATCAGCACCACCACCACCGGACCCAACCCCCGCCCAACTTCTCGCGCTTATCATGGAGGAACGTGAAATGCCCGGCAAGAGCGCCAGGCTCATCTCGTTGCCTACGCAACTCGCAGCCGCTATAACAACAACAACAACAACAACAACAACAACAAACAACAACAATGGTGGTAATGGCAATGACGATGGAAACCAGCGATCACCTTAGGCGATTTCAGAAACCAACCCACCCACCTACTCCAAGGGACTTCACCCACTAGGCCGATGATTGGCTTCGCACCATCGACAATAATCTGAAGTTGCTGCTGTGGGAGAGAATGAGAAAGTGTTGTATGCAACCCACTATCTCGCTGGACCTGCAAGAGCTTGGTGGGAAACTACCAAGGCTCTCCAGCAAGCTGGTCATGTATCAACTGGGCTGAGTTCCAGGAGAAGTTCCGCAAGAAGCATATTCCCAGCGGACTTATTGAGAGGAAGAAGGATGAGTTCCGAAGCTGAGGCAGGGAAGTAAGATGTGGTCGGTTATCTGGATGAGTTTACCGACTTATCTCGGTATGCTCCTGATGACACCGACAAAGAAGAGAAGAAGATGGAGCGTTTCATGAGTGGACTTCATGATGAACTGCAGTGTGCTTGGTTATCCATGACTTCCGTGATCTGGAGTCACTTGTGGACAAAGCCATCCAGCTGGAGACCAAGCGCAAGTCTATGTATGAAGGTCGCAAGAGGAGGATGAATGCTCAGGAAGGTTCGAGCAGCCAGAAACCTCGTATCTTTCAGCAAAACCAGGCCTGCCTATCGTCCACCCCAAGCTCCACGCCCCAATTACCCTAACCGCCCAAACAACTTCAACCGCCCCAATGACAATAACCGTCCCGGAGGAAACTTCAACAACTTCACCCGCAATCCCAATGTGATCTGCTTTGAATGCGGCAACAAGGGTCACTACTCCAAAGAATGTCCCAATCCCAAGAGGAATGTCCAGCGCCCCAATGCGCCGGCACAGAACAATGGTCAAGGCCGCAATGGAAATGGAAATGGCAAGAATGCCGCACCCGCGGAAATGCTGCTGTTGCCAAGGGTCGTCTGCACCACATCAATGCTGAAGAAGCTCAGGATGCTCCGGATGTTGTGCTGGGTACGTTCCTTGTCAACTCAGTACCTGCAACTGTTCTGTTTGATTCTGGTGCTACCCATTCATTTGTTACCCAAGAATTTGTTGCTAAGGGAGGTTTAGTCGAGAGCCTCTTACCCAAACCCATGGTCATCCAAATCCCAGAATCCACCGTAGAGACCAAGATGTTTTGCTCCGATGTACCCCTTGAGATCAAAGGAGAAAAGTTTCCAGTTAACTTAATTGTTCTGGGAACCCAAGGCATCGATGTTATACTCGGTATGAATTGGTTAGCCAAGTACCATGGTCGAATTGACTGTGCAGAAAGCTGTATCCATCACCACCGACAAAGAAGTAGAAGTGGAGTATGTGTCTGAAACTAGTCAATCTCACCCAGGCTGCCATGAGAGCATAGCTCGACCTGCCCTAGATGAGATCCGTGTTGTTCCTGTTCAAGGATGTTTTCCCAGAAGAATTGCCTGGTATGCCGCCAGACCGGGAAATTGAGTTCATAATTGAGCTTATCCCAGGAACCGCCCCTATATCCCAAAGACCTTATCGGATGAATCCGGAAGAGCTGGTTGAGTTGAAGAAGCAATTGGCAGATATGCTCAGCAAAGGACTTGTTCGCCCAAGCGCTTCACCTTGGGGATCACCCATTATATTTGTGGACAAGAGAGACGGTACCACACGCCTGTGTGTGGATTATCGCAAGCTGAATGACGTGACCATTAAAAATAAGTACCTCTTCCCAAGATCGAGGATCTGTTCGATCAAATGAACGGAGCCCGAGTCTTTTCCAAGATCGATCTTCGGACAGGATACCATCAGTTGAAGATCGAGAGACAGACATTCCCAAGACCGCCTTCACCACTCGTTACGGTTTGTTTGAATACACCGTGATGTCTTTTGGTCTGACCAATGCCCCAGCCTATTTCATGAATCTCATGAACAAGATTTTCATGGAGTACCTCGACAAGTTCGTGGTAGTTTTCCTTGATGACATCCTTATTTATTCCAAGACCGAAGAAGAGCATGCTGAACACCTGCGTCTAGTTTTGGAGACTCTCCGAGAGCACCAGCTGTATGCCAAGCTTAGCAAGTGTGAGTTTTGGCTCAGTGAAGTGGCATTTCTCGGACATGTTGTGTCTGCCGGAGGAATTTCTGGACCCAGAGAAGATCCAAGCCATTGTTGACTGGTTATCCCCAACCATGTGACTGAAATCCGAAGCTTTCTCGGACTTGCCGGTTATTACCGCAAGTTCGTTGAAGGATTTTCCAGTATAGCCAAACCTATGACCCAACTGTTGAAGAAGGACAAGAAATTTGAATGGACTCAGAAGTGTGAGGATAGTTTCCAAGAACTGAAGAAGAGACTAACCTCAGCCCCAATCCTGATCATGCCAGACGTCACCCAGAGTTTCGACGTGTATTGCGATGCATCACGCCTCGGACTTGGTTGCGTTCTGATGCAAGAAGGCAAAGTTGTGTCGTATCTGTCCCGGCAGTTGCGACCGCATGAAGAGAATTACCCAACCCATGACTGGAGTTAGCTGCTGTTGTTCTTGCTCTCAAAACGTGGCGTCCCTATCTTGCGGGACATCGCTGCGAGGTCTATACAGATCACAAAAGCTTGAAGTATATTTTCACCCAGAAAGATCTGAACCTGCGACAGAGGAGATGGATGGAATTAATCAAGGATTATGATATTGGAATCCATTATCACCCTGGAAAGGCTAATGTAGTTGCCGATGCCCTTAGTCGCAAACCTTGCACCCTGAATGCCCTGATCCAAGCCGAACAGCCAGCCTTGTTCAAAGAGTTCCAAGATTTTGGACTAGAGCTTGTTAGCCATGGTTATCTCGCCAATTTAGAGTTAACCCCAACCCTGATGGATCAAATCAAAGAAGCCCAAAAGGTCATGAAAGCATAGAGGAATTAGGAAGAAGATTTCCCTCGGCAAAGCACCCGGTTTTACCGAAGATGCTGAAGGAGTGCTGAAATTCAATGACCGTATCTGTGTGCCCAATGTCACGGAACTTAAGGAGTTAATCCTGAAGGAGGCCCATGAGACCCCTTATTCAATCCACCCCGGCGGAACCAAAATGTACCAAGACCTTCGAGAAAGATTTTGGTGGCATGGAATGAAGCGAGAGATTGGTTCGTTCGTAGCCAAGTGTGACATCTGCCAGCGAGTTAAGGCTGAACATCAGCGACCCGCTGGATTGCTTCAACCTTTGAAAATTCCCGAGTGGAAGTGGGATGAGATTGGAATGGATTTTATTACCGGACTTCCAAGATCAACCGAGGCCATGATTCAATCTGGGTCATCGTTGATCGACTGACCAAGGTTGCCCACTTTGTTCCTGTCAAGACCACTCATACCGGAGCTCAGTTAGCAGACCTGTATATTTCCAGAATAGTGAGCCTGCATGGTGTGCCTAAGAAGATTGTATCTGATAGAGGCACGCAATTCACCTCAAGATTCTGGAAATCCCTTCATGAAGCCCTCGGAACCAAGTTAGCTTTAGCACAGCTTATCATCCCCAGACCGATGGCCAAACTGAGCGAGTGAACCAGATATTGGAGGACATGCTTCGCGCATGTGTTCTATCCTATGGTTCCAAGTGGGAAGATTGTCTTCCGTTTGCAGAGTTCTCGTACAACAACAGTTATCAGTCTAGTCTGCAAATGGCCCCTTTTGAAGCCCTTTACGGCAAGAAGTGTCGTACACCCCTGAATTGGTCCGATACCGGAGAAAGCAAATTGTTCGGACCAGATACCCTCCGTGAAGCTGAAGAGCAAGTTCAGCTTATTCGTGAACGCCTCAAAACTGCCCAATCCCGTCAGAAGAGTTACGCTGACACCAAGCGCCGTGACCTCACCTTCAACGTCGGAGATTATGTTTATCTCCGAGTGACACCCCTCAAGGAATGCAGCGTTTCCATGTCAAAGGAAAATTAGCGCCAAGGTATATTGGACCCTTCAAGATCATTGCTCGTCGAGGAGAAGTATCCTATCAGCTGGAATTGCCCCAGGAGTTAGGAGATTATCATGATGTCTTCCACATTTCCTTCTCTGGAAGTGTCTTGAAGTTCCTGACCAGCCTGATGTTTTCAAAAACATCGACCACCTCTCCATCGACCTGAACCAAGACCTGACCTATCGTGAGAGACCTCTCAAGATTCTCGAAGAAGATGTTCGTGTTACCCGGACGTGCGATCAAGTTTTACAAAGTCCAGTGGACTAACCACTCTGAAGAAGAAGCAACTTGGGAACGCGAAGATTATCTTCGGAGCGAATTCCCAGACCTCTTTAGTACCTAAGGGGGGAAGGATTGTAACATCCCAAAAATATTAATCAGTATTATTACTCCAAAAATGAGAGCCAACAAAAACTTTTGTTGATTATTATGTGTTGTTTATAAATTGTTGCTTGTGGTAATTAATTCTTGTTGATTGTGTTGCTTGTTTGCTTGAATTAATAGAAAGAAAATGCAAAAGCAAAAGTGAAACAAGAAAAATAAAAGTGACAAATAAGAAACTCAATAATGTTCCAAACAAAATTCAGAGGAATGATATATGAAACCTCTCATTTACATTCTTATCACTTATCTCTTCCAAATATATTTTACACCTATTTTAAAATTAAAAGTAAAAACAATTGAAATAAAACAAAATGCAATAATTAAAACCCTATAAAGAAAATGATTCAAAACATTTTATTTTGAAATGCCAAATTTTGTGGAGCTACTACATGCTATGTGGAAGCCTCACAAATATTTGTGAATTTTTCTAAAATGTTTAAGTACCTCAAAGAAATTCCAGAAATGCTGCTGGAAATGAAAAGAAGAAAAAGAAGCAGAGAAGGACCTAGTTGTAAATAGAAAAAAGAATCCAGGGGGCGTTCTGCAAGAACGTCGTCGTCCACCTCTCTCCCTCGCCCCGACGCGTCGCCGTGTCGCCGTGACCGTTCCCCGCCGTTTCCGCGCTCCCCAGGCCCCCCTGGCCGCGCTCTCCCTCGCTCCCGTGCCTCTGCAGCCGCGGCGCCGCAGAGGAGAGCACTTACGACCTCCCTCGCCTCGAATCCACCCCAGCGCCGCCGTGGCAGCCGCGGCGATGCCGGCCCAAATTCGCGCAGCTCTCTGCACCTCGACACGCACGCTCGAGCCAGAGCTTCTAGAACGTGTCCGGACCCCGGTGGACGCCTAGTCTCCACGTCCCTCGCACCACCGCGACGGATTCGAGGAGAAATATCTCCGCCGTGCGCCATGGACGTCGATCGTGCACTCCGTCCACGATACGCCGGCCCTGCGCTATAAAACCACCCCACACCCCTCTGGGAACACCACACCACCCCACTCCCTCACTTCTCCCTCTCGATTCGCCGTGCACCGCCAGGAGGGCGTGCTCTGCCGCAGCCTCTGCCGCCGTTGAGGTCGAGCACGGCCGCGACGCCACACTCTCCCTTTCCCTTCTTTCTGGCCTGCACGCTCTTCTGCAACCACACCGCACTCACGCGCCTCGCTTTTCCCTCTGTTTAGGGCAAAGGAGAGGAGCCAGGACCTCGCCGGAGCTCGTGCCCGTGGCCGTGGAAGTTGGAGACCTCGCCGTCGCCGCTACACGCCGTCCCAGCAAGCACAGCTCGCACCAGCACCTTCCTCGAGCCTCCGCCGTCGATCTGCATCATCGCCACGACCTCCCGAGCCCTCTAGGTGAGAGATTCATCCACCTCGCCGTCGCCGGCGCGGCAGCGCCGCTGAAAAATGGTCGCCGTCGTTGCGTTGATCAAGGGCCGTTGGATCTTGATCCGACGGTGCCTTACCGCTTCGTTTAGAAGAGAAAGAGAGAGAGACTGACGGGCGGGCCCCCTCGTCAGGTTTTAAACAATTTCCCGCGCGCGCTGTGCCGCTGCCATGTAGGCCCCACTAGTCAGATTTAAACATTATCCATAACTGGATTTCTCTGTTTAAAATGGAAATATGAAATCAGTACTGGATCCAACTTTGAAATTCAATATCTCGAGATTTAGGAATCCAAATAAATCAAACTCAATTGTTCTGGAAAGCTTATGAAAAGTTTAACCAACCCAATTGGATTCATTCCATTTAATTAAATAAATAAAAAGTATTATTAAAAATACTACAGAAGGTTTAAATTCTAAACTTGTTTGTTTCTGATACTCTGTTAGTCCAAATAATTCCAAACCAATTTTCTAGCTTAGTACTGCCATGTATTAGCTTCCCTAATTTTGGTAGAATTATTTGTGCAGTAGTATTTGTTTAGTATTAAGTTAAAGTTTAAACACCCTTCTGCACTCAAACATTTAAATATGTTTAATGGTTAACCCAAATGAATTAGGACCAATTTTGTTAGATCACATTTAGCCAGGTTTAGTTACCCCTAAAAGGATTTAATTTTAGGGTCAACAGAACTTAATTGGTAGCTAAAACTTGATTATTAAGTTACTGGATTCAAACAAATGTGTAGGGAGTTTAGTAACTCCAATTGATCCAAATCAAATTGTGTTGTCTTCTACACATCAGTAGCTTTCCATAGAATTTTAGTTTGTATTTTTGTGACCAACAGAACTCAAGTTGTGGAATTAAACATGTTCAACAAGTTTCTGCCATAATTTAGAAGTAATTAAATAATGTTTAGTTCAATTATTTGAAAACCAAATTGTATGGTTTGATGTGTGCAGTAGCTATTTGTGATGTTCATGATTGTTATGTTGAGATGATTGCTTGTATAGATTAGTGATTGTTTGCATTGTTTGTTTATTAATTAGACGAGAACGTTGTCGGATATATCGAGGAAGGAGAGTTTGTTGAAACTGAAGAACAAGATCAAGGTCACTTTGCCGAGCAAGGCAAGCTATTCTCTGAGCTTGCACTACAAACATATGCATCTACTTTCATAACATGTTTTACTCTCAAAGCAAGATTTATAAAACCCATTTCAAAAGTATATGGAAATTATTTTGCCACCTATGTAGAAATATAAGATAGTTATATCAAATTATAGGATGGGAAAAACAAATGTGGTTTATTCAAAACTCCTTTGCAATTACTTGTGAGTTTATGAAATGCCGAGATGTCGGTGTTGGAATGGAGAAGTGGAAAAATGGTGATGTTTATGAAAAATGCACAGTGTCCTAGTACTATGACGACCAATCTTACCCTGTGCGACCACATTTACCATATATGGGAAAAGGCTTAGTCATGTAGTTTGCTCTTATTAGTATGGGATACCTCATCGACGGAGATGACTCCGTTATGCATGAGGGGATGGTCCGAGGACCTACCCCCTGACCCGGGTCCTCACACAAGTTGGTGGGGAGGATAGAAGGTTCCACCATAAACCGCCGGACAAAACTATGAGTCCTCACACTTAGGGTTTCTGACGGGAAACTGGACTGGGTGTTGATGGAAAGTGTCATATGGGAAGGATCCTATACTAGCATGAGCAAATAAGAGGCTATGGCCGGCGGCTTACTTCGCATACACCTGGTATGGCGAGACGTGGCAGACACGATGAGTTGCCGGATGGATGTGGGCTAAAAGCGTGCTACCTCTGCAGAGTGTTAAAACTATTCGAATAGCCGAGTCCTCGGATATGGACAATTGGGAGACTGTCCTAAGACCATGTGCAAGTTTTTAAAAGACTTTGAGTTTTAAAAGAAAAATGAAGTGGAGAATGTTTCCTGCACCTATACCAACGGATCGGTATGAGGTGGTTGGATGAAAGTGGACCATGACGGGCTATGGTCGGAAAAAGGAGGAGTTTTGGAGAAACAGATAAAAATGGTGACTTCTTTAAAGATAGTTATAAAACTCTTCTTACCTTTTTCAGTAAAGATATAGAGATGTTTTAAAATAAATAAAAGTTGTCAACTAAAATAAAACTAGTGCATACTCATGTTGGGGTAGTTTGCGAGTACATTCAAATGTACTCATATTGGTTTCGTCCCTGGCTATTGTCCTAGCCAGACTATGAGGAGGAGCACTACGCCGAGCAGGAGTATGGCGACTTCTACGCCAACTAAGGATCTCCACAAGTCAGCTGCCTGTCGGGTTGTCATCATTAGAATATGATGTCTACTACGCCGTAGCTTCCGCTGATATTTTGGTTTGGCCCATGAAGGCACCTATGTAAGACTTGGTCTAAATGACCATTTATGTAAGACTTTTTATTCGGTATTGTAATGGATGTGAACTTTGGTATCCAATTCGGATTATGTGCAACGACAGACTGATCACGGGATCGTTGTGTTAAGCATAATCGGGTATTTCGGACAGCTAGTCCGGGGTCCCCACAATTCAATCCTTTCTTTTGGATCATACTCCAACCCCTGGTTTTCTACGAGTCCAATGTACTGTTCTCTCTTCTCCTATGGGACTTTCTAATGGTCTTCACTTATTTCCTAGCAATTTGGCTTCATAGCTAGACTATTGGTCTTTTCGTGGATTCCTACTATGCTAAGTTACGGTCTCACGAAGAAATTTACTGTCTACCCACTCAAGTGTGGATAACCAATATGACTTATCCGACGGTTTCTTTACGTGGAAGGTCTATATTCCATCGTGGTATAGGTATATCCACATCTTTACTTCCTTCTTATTCATGATACTTCCATGAATATATTCCTTAAATGTGATTCCTTTTGGGTTATTTCTCCTTTGTAGTTGCGTTGATGGCCTCCTTCTTGAATCTTCATCATTAATCTATTAGTAACTCATCTCTACCTTACATGAATTCCCTTTTACCCTCTAGACCAATAACATCAAGCTAGAACTAGATGTTGCAACATACATTTGCACACCAGTTCATACTTCATGCATAGATCTAGTCACACAATAACTCCAAGAAAATCCAAGAAATCGAAATGATATATATATATATCACATGTATCAAAAGTCCGTAGAAATAGTACTCCGAGTAATACATCTCTGGTACTCAGACTTTGATACTATAAATTATAATCTATATAGCTATTTATATATAGGTCTCTACTGTTATATACCATCATGTATAGATCATGCTACCATTTGCCTTGATCTTTACCTCAGTTGTCCATTTGCAACAGGATAAACTTGGACAAAATGATCTAAAAGTTACCATCTGACATTAACTATAGTAAGTTTTATCAGTTGTACCAGCTGCGGTCAAACTTACTTTCCTTAACTTACTTCTGTCAAGACTATTTACTATGAATTTACCATGGTTTCGGAGCTAATCTCACCACGATCATTTATCACGTTTCTCCCATCATACTATCGTTGACTCTCTAACAAGGTTCAACTCCATCATGTATAGATTCTCAAGTGAACCTAACATGACCTTCTTCTCCACACTGAAGTGTATATCCTACCAGAATTGATTATGGCTTACATGGTATTTACCATTATTGACTCATCATATGGTTTTACTTGCATGTATGGCTTCTCTTTATCAGATAACACCATTATTACTAGTTTAGGGTAATCTACTTGAGTATATTGGATTGGGATAGAATGGTCTGGAATTTACTATGCCTACTTAGAAAGATACTATTTAGATAAGAACTATTCCTAAGAAAAATAGGGTAAGAAGAATTTACTTGTGTGTGGTAAGATTATTCTCAAGTGAATATCCATCACAAGTAAAAGAAGATTTGATTTAGATAAGGTGGTTCCCTATAGTCACTACCCAACCTACAAGTCTTCGTTTAAAGGCTTTTAATCCTAGGGTCAAAGCGTATGCTCTGATACCAGCTGTTGTGACCCAGCACACCACTGCATGTTGTAGTGCGCAAGTCATTGGCATAACACTCACGGAACACCGTTCAACGAATATTACACACAGCAGAGTGGTACAACAGAAACATCGTAGGTCCAAAGGTGTCTGACTATAGTATTTATATCACAGATCCTTACAACAGATCTTGGAACTTCCATGACACAATGAGGTTCACCAGGTAAGTTTCCAATCAAACCAAAATCCAGAAGAAGTAACTCGTCGACTACTCCACGACGAGATCTATTTCGAGTATGGTTTGGGGATTGGTACCCCTATGCTTCTGTATAGTTTCCACTGATTCTAACTGCAGTTGTTGACTACTTTGCTCCTGGTGCCTAACTTCCACTCCTCGTAGTGGTCCTCCTTGTCGTCTTATTGGGTTTGGATGACATCTTGGCTCTCCAGAGGCTAGAAAGGGATAAGACGATAGATTGAGTATGGGCGTACTCAGCAAGCTCAACTATGTGGGTGTCTGATGTCTAGAGCCATGGATTAGAGGATCCTAGGCATATGCAGGTTTTCGAAAACGGGTTTTTAGAAAAGGTAAGTTTTAGTTTATGAAAACTATGTCCGTCAGCCTTCACGGGTTGTGAGAACTTCCTGGAGTTCCTTTCCCGCCGCGATCGTAGTTCTTTCCCACAACAGGGAGTATCATGATACATTTTATACACTCTCTTGGGAGGTGCCCTACCTTTCCGACAAACGTCTTTAGCCTTGTTGCACAACCAGGAAATGTCTGCAGACATATTCCCATTCAGACTTCCTTGGTCTAAAGCCCGGTCTAAAGACGAGCCAATCACTGGCCTCTCCGTGACCCCGCAATCCATCCTTTGTAACAAGTTTCGGTCACAGGACCTACGCTCAGTTACCCTCTGTTCTATGATACAATAGTTGTCATTCCGCAGCACAGAATGGGGACGTTTCGGGCTCCCACCCGCTGATTCCTCAATGGAGAAGCCCAACTAAGTATCTGAAGATATACGGAAGGAAGAAGGTCCAGCTGACTTACCCGTCCCATTCCAGGATCTGTGGTCAGCGCTGTCTATACGACGCTTAGAATGACTGACTACTTTTGTTGTTGAATACTAATGGTGCTGTCAGTACAGTGGAACCTCCACCAACAGAGTTTCACTCTGTATTCAACCATGGTTCCACAGCCCACCCAATAGGTTACTCGACCCTTGGGCCG
Source organism: Poa pratensis (assembly GCA_947311845.1). Classification (NCBI taxonomy): domain Eukaryota; kingdom Viridiplantae; phylum Streptophyta; class Magnoliopsida; order Poales; family Poaceae; genus Poa; species Poa pratensis. The sequence continues at coordinate 10,451,325 of CAMZMU010000046.1, forward strand.
GTAACCCGCATTTTATATCTATGAAAATAGTATTTTTGTTTTTGAATGCAAGTGATAATGAACTTCTTTTGAAAAGGGTTTTCACAAAACAAAGTAAAATAACAAGTGATATGCAAGGTTAAACTTGCCTCATGAGTGCAAGATTATGCAATTAGCGTGCTTTACGTCGTCATAAGATCTAGATGGAAGAGCAGTATTGGTCCATTATGGACTAATGTTTGAAAGATGGTCAATATGCTGTTTATGCATAATATATGATATGCAAACGTTTTAACCCTTGAAATCAACCCCCGTTGGTTTCGTTTACGGACTTGACTTAGGTTTTTGGGTTGGTGATTTCTTACAGATTTGGGTTAGGTTTAAGTTTACTTCATTCATTAAGTAAAGCTCAAGCAATTAAGATTCTCACTCAAAATGCAAAAGCACACTAATTAAACAAGACCTGGCATGATGACTCTTAATTGGTGACAACTATCACTCATAAAAGAATATTCTTTTGAACTTGAGAATAGGTTTTAGTGATTTTCTTTATATGACAAAAAGAATAACTTTTGAAGAACATTTCTTAGGGTTTAGTTAACTTTCATTTTATGTCAAGTAATTAGGGTGGCACATTACTTCTATTTCTTTTTATCAACCATTCTAACAATACCTAATTTTTGTGTATTATGATGACTACTCCTTAGAGTTTGAGGTTTACTTTGATTAAGTGTCTAAGATTGGAAATGAAACTATAACTTCACTATCATGTCTCTTATTAATTCCATAAACATTAAAGTAAATGTTCACTTTACTTTTATGTGAGCATGGTATGCACACTTTTCTTTGTATTTGATTCTATCTCAACTAAGTGTTTGAAAGTCTAAAGTGCATCTTCTTAAATGTTTACTTTTTTTAGGGTTACAATTTCTTTTCTTCATTTCATTAATTTCTTTTTAATATTTATATTATTTTGGAAATGCTACATAGAGCATGTCTTTCTTAGAATTAGTGTTTATATGACTCCAAGGATAGGAATTTGTGTTTTAATCCCTTCCTCAAGACAAGATCATAATGGAGCCATATTTGAAATATTAGTTTGTTATTTTATTTTTCTTGAATTTGATGTACTAGAATTCATATGAATAGGTTTTATTAAATTCAAAGTTTTCATCCAATTCAATTGGTTGAGATTTTGATGTAGATGGATAGAGTTTATTCTTGTGAGCATTTTGATATATTATTTGTATTTTTCTGATTTTGTATGAATTAGTTATGAATTTCCAAGTTTGAATGATTTTATAGAATTTTGATTTTAAATGGATTATTCTTTTTGTACCGTGGCTAATCTAGCCACAGACACTGACATGTGGGGTCCAGGGGCTGGTCAAGGTCCACGTGGGCGTAACGGTCAACATAACGTTTTTATACCGTACCACTCCCTAGCCAAAGTGACTGACGAGTGAGGTCCAGGGTCTAGTCAGTTGCCACGCGCGTAGGGTCTGACAGTGGGGCCCACGTTCAATGTGACCTTGTCGGACACACGCCGGCAGCACGACAGCGAGCGATGGCGCCGCCGATTCTTGGCGTTTCAGGAAACGAGACTAGTCTAGTTCAACACAGAATAGTTTACGAACCTAACGGGCTATGGCACGGTCGAAATGGTCGACGGAATCGACGCGGACATGCTCGACCGCAGCGGCGCCATTCCGGCGAACATCTAACCTAGGCTACGAGCTACTCCAGGACCATCTATTAGGTTCTAAAGGGTCGCGCACTCACGTAGAAACGGAAGAGAAGGTCGTCGAGGCTCAGGGTGGCCGGAGATGAGCGAATCGACCAGATCCTCGCCGCAGTCCACCGGAGAAGAGAACTTGATTCCCATCGATTGAGAGCTCCCGGCCTATTTATAGGTCACCGGAAGGTCGATATCATCGAAAGTGATGATTTTCTGACAAAGTCAGTTAGGGTTTGGACGCCGGAGATTTGTGCTCAGAGGCGGTTCGCCGTGAAAGGATAAAGATGAGAGGGTTGCGTCAGAGCTACGCGGAATTTAACAGTCGACGGCGAGGTCGGTAACTCGACAGTGACGTCCGGCGTTGTCGCGAACGTCGGTGACAGGAGGAAGACGATGAAGTTTGTGGCGGTTCTAAACTTTTTGCAGATAACCCCCTGGCGGGCGTGGACTGAAGCGAAAAGGTTCGTCTGAGGCGGGTTGGGCTGCAAACTGGCCTAAGTGGCTGCTAGATGGGCTGGGGTTACTAGGTTGCGGTCCAAGTAAGTTTTTTTCTCCGTTTCCTTTTTCTTATTCTGTTTCTCAATTCTGTTTCAATTTTGGTTTGATATTTGGAATTCTGTTTTGAATCTTTGGTTGGTTTGAGAATAATTTGGGTAATTCAATTGTTTGAATTTCTTAGGAAGTGACTAAGAGGTATATTACAACCCTCAAGAATATTTTGAATTGAGTTTCTGGCTATTTGATTCCTCACATAACCATATGTGGAATTCAAATAATATTCAAATCCTTTGAATGTATTTTGGTTGAAAATAATAATTTTGAACTTCGACATTTCTCTAGATTGTAATATCTAGCTCTCATATTTTCAAGGGTTTTGTATTCCCTTATTTGGAATAGGGTTTTGAGAAATACTTTCCTAATATGAAAGAATTTGAATAGAAAGAAAAATTATTTGAACCCTTTTAAAAATGGAATCCTAGTTTAAAATGAATATTTTGAACCTTTAAGAATTTGCAAGGCTCGTTATATTTCTATCTCTTTTCTTTGGGCAATTTAGGAAAGATTTCTAGATTCATGTCCCACATGAAATATAGGATTGTCAACTAGGTTTCCAATTTGAGAGAAATCTCAAATGGATGCCCTTTATGTTGGGAAGTACTTTATAATATATTTAGTCACTCAAAATTGAGTTGAGATACTTATAAAGAATTTTAAAGAGTAGGTCCACTCTTGTTGAAAAGAATTGGATATTCATTCCTGTGATTTGTTCATAAGAGATTTGTGGTTTGGTCACATATGAAAATAAGCTGGCCTCAACCAAAAGATTATACTCTAGCTTACTACACTCATCACACTAAAGTGTGGCATTGAGAAAGTTACTAAAGTATGGATTATCACCATAGGATTACTCATACAATTTCTTCACTAAAGTGTGAGGTATTGTTCATCTCCATACAATTCTTGAGTTTAGGGTTTTAGGTTTAGCAAGATAGGTTTGCTTACAATCAGAGGTGTAACATCGCAAAATTTTCCAAATTTTGGAATGTTAAAATAAATAAATTAGAGTGATTGAATTGTTGGACTTGGTTGAGAAATCACATGGAATAAAACTTTTTGAGGTTATCCAAAATGATAGGTTCAAAGACCCTTGGTTTCAAAATATTTGAAAAACAATACTCTATTTTGTTTCAAGGTTTTGATTTTTAAAAGGGATTATTTTGCCTGAAAATAAAGCTCCAAAACCCTAATTTGATAAAATGCATAAAAGGCCCTATATACCTAAATGCAATAATTTGCATTTTCAAATTTTGTTTGGAACCAAAAAAATAGTGCCAAAATGTTCTATTTAAAATTTTCTCTGCACTAATATTTTCGTAAAATTCTTCTAAAGTTGTTTGAATCAGATTTAGGTTTTGAAACAATTCAAATAAAAAGGAAATAGAAAAAGGAAAGAAGAAAATTAAAAGAAAAAAGAAGAAGGCCAAACCGACCAAACTAGCCAAACATGCCCATCAGACCAGCCCACCAGAACCGAGCGGAGCGTGTTGCTCATCTTCCTCCTCAAGTTCACGTACACCTGCACGAAAGGTACATGATGTAGCCCGACCTACGGCTCCTACAACAAGTGGCCCCATGACAAGATCAAGAGTCAAATCTCTCCATGACAAGGTGAACTCACTCCTATCTATGTGTGATCTCGATACTCCTTTGAATGGGTTGCTACTTTATTCGGATACTTTGTGCATACTCAGTAACCACCTTGATGATGACCCACAATGGAGTGGAGGAGATGAGCAAGAGAAGACCCGAGAAGACCAAGAAAAGACCCAAGAAGATGGCCAAATGAGCAGCCAAGAAGAAGCCCAAACTGCATCGGGCGGTAGTACCGGGCCCAAGCCGGTACAACCGCCCTCGCCTGACGTGGCGCCTGTCGAAGAGACCACTGGGTCCGGTACTACCGCTCCTTGCCGCCCCGGTACTACCGCCACACATCGGTGCAGTACTACCGCGCCAACTACCGGGTCTACTACCGGATCTCCCATGAGCTACGGGTATCGTCGAGTTCTAACCCGGTAGTGGCCCCGGTACTGGCTTGGTACTACCGCACACCCGGTACCACCAGTTCAGTCCGGTACTACCGCTGCGAGCGGGCCTGCGCGACGAAAAGGCTCCCGTGCCTTGTAATCTTATCCTCTTTGGATCTAGACTATAAATAGAACTCCCTTTGCTTAGATCTTGGTTAGACAAAGATTTGGGAACTAAAGTAGAGCCTTGCTCCTTCTTCTCAAAGTGTCTCTTTCCTCCTATGGAGATGAATCAATGCATCCCCTTGTGGAGATGAACCAAGGCCTCCCTTGTGGAGAAGATTCCTTCGTGGATACCAAGGCTCCGCTTGTAGTTGCGATTACTTGCTAATCTTCCCTCTTTGAGTGGCTAGATTGGATTGGTTGGACTGACCAATTGGACAAAAAATCCTAAGAGTAATGTGTGCTTGGGAGTATAGAATTAGGGGCTGCCCACTGGGATTTGCTACTAATTGAATCATGCCGAGTTGCTACTTGCTAGTTACCCTTGTTTTGTTGTTTTCCCCTTCTTTGTGTTCTTGAGGTCATCCCGTGTTCTTCGTGTTCATCGTTCCCTCCGCACAAATCCGTGAAAATCGGGACCAACCCACATCATATGGTATCAGAGCTATAGGTTGACACGGATTTGTTTTGTGTTTGCACCAAAATCCACCAAATTTTTCTTTGTTTTTGAGAAATTCGAAAATTTCCACCAAAAATAGCCTTGTCTTGATTCGAGCCGATCTGTCGAGTTGTTGCGTTTTTGGTAGTTTTTTTTCCATGGATCTGTTGCTTTAGGACCCCCTCCACCTTGTTTGCGTTCCCTAGCCTTAATTTTGCCAATTTCCCACGAATTTGAGGATTTTTCGAGGCCAATTTCCGCCCAAAATCGAAAGTCAACCTTCAAGAATCGGGCAGGTCGGTACTACCGGGCCCAGTCCGGTACTACCGGGTTTTCAAAATTTGGCCGATTTTTTTTTTTTTCCTCGGTTCGTTTTGGCTTTTCCTCTTTGGTTTGAGTCCTTCTTAGTGTGCCCTACGTCTACGACACCGACAAGCTTCCGCAGCCACGCATCTTCAACGCCAAGCGACGACGCCACCAAGGACTCGACAATCCCCCATCATTGTAATCCGTTGTGAGCCCTTCTTCCTTTCGTGTACCTTGACCTATCGGACTAGCTCTTTGATATTGCGAGGCATTGCACTTGTTGAGTGATTGTCTTCAAGTATTGGTGAGTGTGTATCGTTAGAGATCTTGGCACTAGCAAAAGAGAAGGAATCATCGTCAAAAAGCAAAAATAAAAAAAAGAGAAAAAGAAAAGAATCAAGTGGTGCCAAGTATCATCTCTTGTAGGTTGCGACAAAGCTAAAACCGCCAAAGTGAGTGTGAGTGTTAACTCTTGTGCAAATCCGTTGTCCACTCAAAGCAATTGAGCTAGCGTCCTTCTTTGTTGGGTGACATTTGAGCACGTAGTCTTCGTTAGGTTGTCTATCTTCGAGTGCTCGCCCTTTGGTCGCCCAACCCCATCATTCGCTTTGTGTGTGTTTCTTGATACTTTGTGGTTGGAGTTTCTTTGGTAATTTGATCATTGTGGATTTTCTCTACCTTTGACAATATACTTGTCGTCGGATTTGCTTGTTTCGTTTGCCACTTCATACCTTCCTATCCTCATAAGTGTGTGTGTTGGGTGTTAGAACCGGATTCTCTCCTCTCAAGCCACATTATACTTGGGATATAGTTTGTCTTGGTTTTTTCATACCACACATCTCACTTGTTCTTGAGAAAATGTTTAGGGGAAGTACAAACGGAAGCTCAAGCTCAGATGATGAAATCCATGGTGGAGTTCGCGGTGATCATGGCTATGTCACACAACGGAGCTTGTTGGAATGCGACAATTTCTTCGTGATAACCTAGGACGCTACGAGCGCCGTCTTCAAGCTCAAGAGAACAACTTCAACGACCGCATGCATGCTCAAGAAGCAAATATGGAGCGGTGACCGAAGCTATCAACAACCTTGTGCGACAACGAGCTTCTTCACGCTCAAGCCGTACAAGAAGCACCTCAAGGTCGACACAAGCACGTCATGGACGTCATGAACCTCGACAAGAACGTCAACATGATCCAAGGCGCGACGCCCATGAACGACCTCCCCTACGTTGAACAACCACATGATCTTCACGCGAACAATGCCAATGCGCATCAAGAACAACCTCACCAAAATGTTGAACGGCGTGAACGCATACATCACCACCACCACCGCCACAACATGATCATGACCCATTGGCTAATGACAATGGCGTTCCGGGTGCGAATGACTTTGATGAACAAGGACGTCATCCCGTCATCCTCCAAGGCCACGCCATCAAAATCATGACAATGCGAACAATAATGAACAACCCGTTCCTCAACAAGAGCTACCTCCTCAACATGACCTCGTCCTCGTCAAGAGCTTCCACATGATCGTCATCAACACCAACGTTCCGAGTCAAGTGATAACGAGTCAAGCCACAATGACGTGGATGTGCATTCCCACGTGGTGGCATGTACGACTATGATGACTTGACCAACGTCCGCTTTGACATACCCAAGTTCTACGGCACAAGTGATCCGGAAGCTTACTTCTCATGGGTACTCAAGGTTGACAAGATCTTCCGCGTGCAACGCTTCTCCGACAAAAAGAAGGTTGCCTTAGCCTCGATGGAGTTTGAAGAGTATGCCCTCTTGTGGTGGGAACAACTACAAGATGCACGCGTCGCTAACCACCAACAACCAATCGACACTTGGGTTGAAATGAAAGAAACAATGTACAAGCGCTTCGTGCCAAGCCATTACACTAGAGACTTGTACAAGAAGTTGCAAGAGTTGAAGCAAGGTTGAAGTCGGTTGACGAGTACTACAAGGAGATGGAAATCTCCATGATGAGAGCCAATGTCAACGAGTACGAAGAGCAATCCATGGCTCGCTTCATGAATGGCCTCAACTATCCCATCAAGAAGATTGTGGAGTTCCAACCATATGCCAACTTGGTTGAGCTAGTACATCAAGCTTCCAAGGCCGAGCGCCACGTGCTTGAAGAGCTCAAATACATCAAGACAAAGGCATTCTTCGCCAACAAGCCGTCTTCGTCAACTCCTACACCTTCACAAGCTCTTCCTCAAGCAAACATCGAGGTCCTCCAAGAGTCTCTACTTCGACACCTCAAGCGCCTCAACCTTTCAAGAAAGTACCTCCCGGCGCCTCAAGGATCTTCGTCCGGCACAAGACTCTTGCAATGCTACAAGTGCGGCGGACAAGGGCACAAATCTTTTGAGTGCACCAACAAGAAGGTCATGATCATCAATGACATGGGAGAGTATGAATCTATGAGTGAAGATGAGTACAATGCTTTGAACAAGGTCGCCACAATGCAAAGTGCTCAAGAAGAAGAAAGTGAGATATATTGTGATGGCGACAACAACCCTTCCTTGGTTGTGGCAAGAGCTCTAACCACCAATGTTCAAGTGGAAGAAGACCAAAGATGCAACTTGTTTCAAACAAGAGCGGGAATCAATGGAAAGTCCATCAAGGTCATCATAGATGGTGGAAGTTGCCACAACTTAGCGAGCAAAGAACTTTGTGATAAGCTCAACTTGAAGTTCAAGAAGCACCCAATCCTACCATGTGCAATGGTTGAGTGATACCGGAGCCGTCAAGATTCAACACATGGTGCAAGTGTCCTTCAAGATTGGAGCCTATGAAGATACGGTTGATTGTGATGTTGTGCCTATGACCGTTTGTCACTTACTTCTTGGACGTCCTTGGCAATTTGATAAGGGTGCTATGCATGATGGAAGGACAAACTACTATAGCTTCAAGAACAACAACAAGACCTTCGTCCTTCGTCCCATGACACCAAGTCAAGTCATCGCCGACAACGCCAAGACTATTGCAAGGGCACAACAAGATCGTTCTTCAAGTGAGAAGAGTGGTGAGAGAGAGATCCACCATAAAGTGAGTGAGAGCCACAAGCCAAATGAGTGTGACACTTCAAAGAGAGTTCCCACAAAACTTACACTATTGCCACCAAGAGAAGATGAGGGAGTTGAGAGAGAACCCATCCACTCACCACTATGTGCTCATATGCAAGGGTGAAGTTTCTATGACTAACACTTTCACAAACCTTCCTCCTTTGTTGTCTCTTTTGAAGGACTTTGAAGATGTTTTCCCTCAAGATGTGCCACCGGGACTACCTCCTCTACGCGGAATCGAGCACCGCATCGACCTTGTTCCCGGCGCACCGCTACCAAACCGCGCTCCTTACCGCACCAACCCCGAAGAGACAAAGAGATCGAGCGGCAAATACAAGAACTTCTTGCCATGGGACATATCCGCGAGAGCTTGAGTCCGTGCGCCGTGCCTGTCATCTTCACGACAACACTCTTCGCCTTTGCATGGATTGCCACCCCATCAACGCCATCACCATTAGGTATCGCCATCCTATCCCTCGACTTGATGATATGCTTGACGAGCTTTGTGGTTCCGCTATTTTCTAAAAAAATGATCTTAAAAGTGGATATCACCAAATAAGGATGTGTGAAGGTGATGAATGGAAGACCACATTTAAAACAAAGCTTGGTTTTATGAATGGCTTGTCATGCCATTTGGTCTTTCCAATGCACCTTCTACTTTTATGCGTCTCATGAATCATGTTTTGAGACCTTTCATTGGGAAATTTGTTGTGGTATACTTTGACGACATCCTTATCTATAGCAAATCTTTGGAAGAGCACACTTCTCATGTTGCTCAAGTTTTGTTGGTTCTTCGCAATGAAAAGCTTTATGCAAATCTTTCTAAGTGCACTTTTGCCACCAACAAACTTGTTTTCTTGGATTTTGTTGTTTCTTCGGATGGTGTTGAAGTTGATGATGCCAAGATACAAGCAATTCAGACTTGGCCTTTTTCCTATGTCACTTGAGGAGTTGAGACGTTTTCTTGGTTTTGCCGGATTTTACCGCCGATTCATCAAGGATTTTTCCACAATTAGTTTCATGGGTTTACACGTCTTGACATTAGTTTCACGGGTTTGGATGAGATGAAGAAGTTGTATGCTACCGATGCTTTCTTTGGAGATATTTTCGCTCAGTGTTCGAAGCACAAAGAAATTGGTGATTTCTACTTGCACCAAGGTTTCTTGTTTAAGGTTAACAAACTATGCATACCCGAGTCTTCGCTTCGTTTGGTCCTTTTGAAGGAATCTCATAGAGGAACACTCATGGGTCACTTTGGACGCGACAAGACATATGCCATGCTCGCCACCAACTACTATTTGCCACGAATGAAGCGTGATGTGGAACGCCTTGCTCGACGATGTTCTACATGTCTCAAATCTAAGTCTACTCTGAACTCTCATGGTTTATATACTCCTTTGCCTATTCCACATCACCCATGGTCCGACATTGTTATGGATTTCGTCTTAGGTCTCCCACGTACTAAAATAAATAAGGATTCCATATTTGTCGTCATTGATTGTTTCTCTAAGATGGCACACTTCATACCATGCAATAAGACCGACGATGCTTCACATATCGCCACGTTGTTTTTCAGGGAAATCGTCCGTCTTCATGGAGTGCCAAAGACCATTGTTTCGGATCGCGACGCCACGTTTGTGAGCTATTTTGGAAGACATTGATGGCCAAGTTCGGAATTAAGCAACTCTTCTCCACCACCTACCACCCTCAAACGGATGGTCAAACCGAAGTGGTGAATCGAAGCCTATCTACTCTCCTTCGTGTGTTGATCAAGCCAAATCTCAAAAATTGGGAAGAATGCATCCCTCATGCCGAGTTCGCCTACAATCGAGCACTACACCGAGCAACAAAGAGAAATCCCTTCGAGATCATCTATGGTTCAAACCCCTACACCGCGCTCGACATGCTACCACTTCCACTCCATGAGCAAGTTAACATGGACTTCGACAAACGAGCCGCTTACATGAAAAAGCTCCATGAGGAAACAAGAACTACGCTAGAGAAGCATGGTGAAGCACACGCAACAAAGATGAACAAGAACAAGCGCGCCATGATATTCGAAGAAGGAGACCTTGTTTGGCTACACCTTCGGAAAGATCGCTTCCCGGATGCAAGGAAGTACAAGCTTCATCCTCGTGGAGACGGACCTTTTAAGGTCATCAAGCGCATCAACGACAATGCCTACAAGATCGACATCTCCAACTCCAAACACTTGGTCCATGACACCTTCAACGTTGCCGACCTATCGCCATACCTTGGAACATCAAGCGATGAGGATGACCAAGAGTCGAGGACGACTCTTTTCCAAGGGGGGGGGGAGATGATGTAGCCCGACCTACGGCTCCTACAACAAGTGGCCCCATGACAAGATCAAGAGTCAAAGCTCTCCATGACAAGGTAAACTCACTCCTATCTATGTGTGATCTCGATACTCCTTTGAATGGGTTGCTACTTTATTCGGATACTTTGTGCATACTCAGGAACCACCTTGATGATGACCCACAATGGAGTGGAGGATATGAGCAAGAGAAGACCCGAGAAGACCAAGAGAAGACCCAAGAAGATGGCCAAGAGAGCAGCCAAGAAGAAGCTCAAACTGCATCGGTTGGTACTACGAGCCCAAGCCGGTACTACTGCCCACGCCTGACGTGGCCCCTGTCGAAGAGACCACCGGGTCCGATACTACCGCTCCTTGGCGCCCCGGTATTACCGCCACACGCCGGCGCGGTACTACCACGCCAACTACCAGGTCTACTACCGGATCTCCCGGGATCGTTATTTTCCCCTTCTTTGTGTTCTTGAGTTCATCCCGTGTTCTTCGTGTCCATCGTTCCCTCCGCACAAATCCGTGAAAATCGGGACCAACCCACATCAGTACACCCATGGTAGTCACCTCTCCCTCTCCTATTTCCCATCAATTGTGTGACCGTTTCTCCTCTACTTCAACACGGAATTTACTCAATATTTGATAGGTAATTCCTCGCACCAGAAGACTCCCCTTGACAAGGTCTACCTTTAGGACATTGTGGTGCATCATATAGTCGTTGTTGGCCGCGTCGCCGCTGCTCCTATCGCTCGCCATTGTTCCGCTGGCCACGGCGACGGCGTCTTCGATTTTGTCGGGTACCAAGGGACTCAGGCCCTGGTTCTTCCTTTTTCTTTAGACCGTGTGCATATTCTCATGCCTTCCTTTCTCTCGATTCGCAACCGGAGGTTCTACCGCGACGACGACCCGAGGTGACTACCTATCCGTCCGTACTTCACTGCTGCTAGGGGTATCGCGAGGTATCCACCACTTCATTGACTCCAGAAGAATCTCCTTCAAAGCCTCCATCAACTACCAAACCTGCGACGCTGTCCTCGGCGTCACCACCGACCACCTGCGCCATTGTCGGTATGACCATCGTCTCCTGGTAGCCAGTTTGATCTCACGTACACGGTTAGAACTAGAGCTGAGTCAAACCAGCAAGTGACCGTAGGATTACGATCAAGCGGTCTCTGTTAATTCACTTGTTTAATCAGTATCACCAATAGAAAGCAGTCACGTGTCTATGACAATTCCAATTTTTGGTTTTCTGTCTATTTTAGGCAGAAACTTCTAAATTCCGTATCTTAAGTTTTGTTCATCCGAATTTTGCAAATTTGGTATAGTTGGAATCTTTAGGAAATATAGGATCAAATGGAACCATTAGTTTCAGGTTTTTACCTATATAAAATATTCGAATTTTAAATGAGAGATATAGAGTATTTTGTCATAACTTAAAATCTATAAATCTTTTTTAATTGATTCTTTTTGCAAATGGAAGCTATTGAACTCCTCTGTTTAGTAGCACCACTTCCCAAAATATTTGAATTGATTTGCAAGTATTCAAATTCATATATGGGAATTTGAGTATCTTTGGTATAAATAAAACCTATAAATTATTTTAAATTGAAACCACATGCTTATGATAAAAAAATAGTATCCTATGACCAGTAGCTCCATAACACAAGTCTATCAAAACAAATTTCCATAGAAGACCTAGTAAATTGAATTGTCCATATGTAAACAACCCCATGACCATATCTTGAAAATTCAATCCAAGTCATTCGCTTTGCCAAAAAAATGAATCCTATGAACATATCTATCTACCCATGCCATTTTGATACTTTACCATTTGCTAATATCTATCATGCCTATCTCAATCCTATTTGCCTAGTTAAGTTATTAAAATTGCAATTGAGTTATTTGAGTAACTTAACTTATCACTAGATCATACCCAAGCATGCGCGGCAATACTTCCAAGACTTAGAAAATTTTCAACAAGGATCTTGATACCGATAGGATCAACGAACGACTTAGCAATGATGAGCTACGTGCCGAAGTCAAGGAGAAGGACAACGCATTCTAGGAGCAAGAAGAGATGATCATGACCAAGGAGGAGAAGTTTGAAGAGCAAGACAAGAAGTTCAAGAAAAGAGAAGAGAGTTCAGGAGAAGAACAAGAAGATGAGAGAGATGAACCTCATGCCTTAAACTAAATCTAACTACTCATACTACAAATGAGTCATTTGAGTAGATTGTCATATCTCTGACTTCTCAACCTAAGCATATGTGATGTCTTTGCTTTTGTTAAGTGCTGACACACTCTACTCAATATTGTTTTAGAAGCACCATTGAGACTTAGCCATTTCAAATTCTATCTATGTGTAACCTATCAACTCCTTTCCATGTCATTGCGTGATCGACGAGTATGCCATGAGGGGTACCTCACGGCGGGGAGAGAGAGTAGGGCATAAGGCGGGGAGCCACCGGGATGGAAAACACAAGTTACCCAGCTTCGGATCTCACGACGGAGGCGAGACCCTACTGCTGCTATAATTCACTATAAGGGCAACAAGTGCGCGATTATAATGATGAGGTTGTCTCTTGTAGAGTATTGTATGTCGCCTCAAGGGCTCCTAGGATCCGTCTTATGAAGGCGCCAGGATCTAGGGTTTACATGGAAGAGTCCTAGTCGGATACTACAAGCCCTACAGAATACACCTTGCCATATACGTCAAGTATTCTGCTTCACCTAGGTCGGTACGGATCCGCCTTGACATAGTCGGTACGGATCCGCCTTGTGTACTCCTGGCTGGACTTTCCACCTTGGTTAATCAGCAACTGGGCCGCCCGGTCAGGCCATAGGCCCGACCACCATCTGTGGGCCACCCAGGCTTGCCGGCATGTTCTTCCGCCTAGCACAGGTCGCACTTCTTTCTCCATCTTGTATCTTCAGGGCGGATCAACAAAGAATCTTGAAGGACTCCCAAAATCATATGGTTTCCGCCTAACACCGAAGCGGAACTTCATCTTCTCCCAGGCCTAATTCCAACGGTTAGATCCATGGAATATTCCTTCCAACGGTCACTTCGCAGAATTTGCGTGTCTCTTGTTGAAAGGCTCCGCCGTGAACTTACCCGGAATCTGGGGCAAAATTTACGCTCCGCCTTGTTCGGCTTCAGATTAGCAGTTCAAACGGTAAAATACTTCGCATACTAGCGAAGAATCTTGGAGAGCTCCGAAATCGTTTTCCCATCCGACTAACCCTAGCCAGATAGATGTTGGTATGCTTTTGTAGCACAAATCCTTAGCATCATCATCCCCGAGGGACGGTATGCAAGGTGGCAAAAATCATGGCTACCAGGTCATGGTCGTAGAAGCTGCCAAATTAAGGACTTAGAGTTTGCCAAGTCACGGACATAGAGGCTTGCCGAATTAAGGACTTAGAGCCTCCCCAGTCACGAATGTTTAGGCTAACGGCCGTGTAACCCAGAATTCCGACTTGCCTAAGGCGGTAAGGATTCCACCTTGGTCCGTCCGGGCTTTGTTACCCGGATTTTCGCCATCTTGAAAGTTTTCTTGGCATAGCCCTATGTAGCCCCCGAGCGTTGAGTCGGCTTGCTCCAAGGCGGCTCGATGCTCAGAAGTATGTGTATTGTTGTAGATCAAACGGTTGTAGCCCCTGAGCGCCAAGGTGGATTTCTAAAAGAAATGGGTCTTGGTGCTCTTAGAGTAGCTGTAGAAAAAATCTGAATAGTGTAGCCCCGACCGCCAAAGTGGAAATTATTTCGGCTTGGTGCTCCAAAGAGAACTTCACAAAAATTCATCATCGATGTTGTCCCCGAGTGTCCAGGTGAAATTTACTTGAAAATCCGGCTTGATGCTCTTAGGGAACTTCATCATTTTTTATATCAACATACTGTAGCCCCCGAGGTTCGTGCCGTTTTGGAAACAAGGCGGCTCGAGGCTCAGTAATCATCGCGGATTAACAGCTGTGATCACAAGCCCCGGATGTCGAGCGAGTGCTAAGCCGGCTCGAAAACACCTTAGTCCAAAGACTGTTGAAACGTCCAAGCGTCATGTACCTGTGACATAAAGACAAAAGCACAATTGTATTAAATTGTTTCTTTGATCATGTTCAACGAACAAATGCAAGGCGGAACAAAAGCGGCCTTTGAACAAATGTTTTAAGGCTGAAACTATGCAGCAGTTGAACAACATGAAACTGTCAAGGCGGAAAAAAAACTCGACTATCTTGAACAGTTCATATATAATTTTGTATGTTTTAAGCAAGTGCTGGTTTATCCGTCCTTCTGGTTTATATGCTTAACTTTTCGTGAGACGGCAAACTTCAAACACGGAACAACTGCTGAGGCGATAGCCCTTAATAGGGAAACAATCAAGAACCTCAGAAACAAACGCCGGCTTCAAGTACTGAAATGCCACTACTAAGGAATCCACACATAGAACAACAGAAAACGTGTAGGCCAGAAAACTTAAGCTAACGTCCGAAGGCAGATTTTTTTTTTTTAAGGATACATCCGAGCGGACGCATCGGTTTCAAAAAGAAGAGGCCAAGAAGGCAGATTTTTGCATGGTACTGGTGCCTTTAGACGACAAGCCAGTAAAATTTACTCATGAGCTCAAGGAAAATCGTGGAAAAGGTATGATAAAAAATGAATGCGGTAAAAGACTCAGGATATGAGTGAACCAATCTTTATCTCATGATCACAAAAATTTAAAATATTAACTATAAATAGGGACTTAGCTTATTGAGCGGAGCCGGTGTTTGGTCGTGGCGAAGACGAATCCAGCCACTGTGAGGCCGAGGCAGCGAAGTAGTCGTAAACTCGGCCGCGACAGAAGCGAAACCGGCCGCAGTGAAAACGGATGTGTTGCTGGCCGCGGGCAAAGACCAACGCGTATCCCTCCATATCTTCAATTGAGTTGTCCCGGCGAATCGTAATGGAAACGGAGGAGATGCACAAGGGCATGGCATCAATTTTTTCCAACCGGAAGCATGGCTTCCTAGGCGAAAATACATGCACGAGGGCATGGCTTCAATTATTATCCGACCGGAAGCATGGCTTTCTAGGAAGAAATACATCCACAAATGTCCTTTGATCCTCACATGGTGAGTGTTTTTTGCTAGTTGATTCTTCATGAACTGATTCAGCTGATGGATTCTTTCTTTGCAGCTTCGTTCTTCCGCCTTGGTTGTGGTGGTCTTCATCGTGGCTCCTTTTTTCGCCCTGGTCATGGCGGCCATCGTCTCTGCGGCGGCGCGGCTCACCTTGATCGCGGATGACGATTCCGCCTTGAGGATGTCCGTCTCCTGTGCGACCTTTATATTTTGGTGGTGGCATCGTGCTGCGGTGACGGTGGCTCTTCTTCCCGGCGGGAGGTGTCGCGATGGTTGTTACGAGGTGGGAAGTCCACGATGGTAGCTTCATCTGCCGGAATCTCGACCTCCTGGCCTGCTCCTGCTTCCGCGTGCGTGCCATCCTCGTTGGCTTCGTGGCTGCCCCCTCCAATCTCCGTCATAGTCGCAAAGACTTGTTGGGTTGTGGGTGGCTGGTCCACGGTTTGCTCCAAAGCGAGTTCAGCTTCTAGTTCTTCATGGCCGCAGCATACTCCTCGGAATTGACTGGTTCTCCATCGGAGTCGCCATAATCCAGGCTGAGTGCGTCCAGGACGGACTCATCGTTTCCGCCTTCATTGGAGGCGGATCCAGATGTAGATCCAACAAAGCCAACAAAGTGGCACCTCTGCTTCTCTAACACCTGGGAAACCCAGGCGGATCGGCGTTAGTCTTCCACCGATATCTCCTGCTCTAGGGCGGTTTGGATGGGATTGATTTTTTTAGATCTAAGGCGGAAAAACCCTGAGAGGATTCCTGCCCAGATCGGTCTTCCGTGAACGTATCCAGCTCAGAGGCGGTCCGTGCGGGTCTTGGCATTGTGTCGGCGTCCTGATCGCCGATCTCGCCGATGAAGATGTGAATACCACCGATCGGAATGATGGTACAGTAGGCGATGACACTGTCGGCCCAATGGGAACCAGGGTATCCTGGGTTGGCCTGCCACAGCTCTCGAACGCTCCGCAGGAATTTCTGCTAAGCATCAGGCTTTTAGCCTGGCGAGGCTCACGAGGCATTTTCCCTCGCGAGGGCTTATTTGCTCGACCGAGCATTTCTGCTAAGGACCAAACGATCGGCCTGGAGGCCTCGAGAAGGACCTCTGCCTCGGGAAGGCCTCTCCTAGAAGATCTTCAGACCCTGGCGCGTCTCCGCGCCGCCCTCGGGAGGTTTTCCCTCGCGAGAAGTCAACGGCTACAAAACCTCGGCGAGGGTTCAGGCCTCGCGGGGTTCCTTCAAGTGGAAGCAAGCTCCTGCACCGCTGCAGGGCGCACATGGGCTCTGCGCCCGCCGCAGAGTGACGCGCGCGCCTACGCGCGATGACGAAGACGCCGCAGTTGCCATTCTCGTGTATAAAGTGGTCAAAGGAGCTGCGGCAAACAAAGCGGACTCCAAAACTTGCCAAATTGGTGATAAAGCGGCCGGCCGCCGCTACCCTCCAACTGCGACGTCACCGTGGGGCGCGCCCCAAAGCCCTGCAGCGCCGGCCCACCGTCCTGGTTGGACGGTGGCTTTTTCTGCCAAGACGACGTGCTCCCTGCCATGGACCGTGTCCATAGACGCCCCCGACGCTGTGCGCTGTGCTCCAACTCGGCAGCATTGTGGTATCCCTTCCCGCCGGAGATTTTCGGGAAGAGGACCAAGCCCGGTATATAAGGAGCCAGTGTACGACCTAGGAGGGGGATTCCGCATTCACCAACACATTCCACAACCAAGGAGCTACGTCTGAGAAGAAGACGGAGCTCATTCCACCATAGTCCACCATAGTCATAGCAGTGCCCTCGGCAAGCACCCTTGTACTGTGAATCTCTCCAAGCAGTGCAATACATCTTAGCAGGACGTAGGGCTTTTACACCTCTCGTTGGCCTGAACCTGGGTAGCGGCGCGTGTTACCTCTCTGCCGTGATGTTCCTCACCGAGCTCGACGAGCACCGTCGCCGAGGTTGTTGAGGATTTGTTTGACGTTGTGTTCAGCCCCTTACTTGTTTCCTGGCACTTGAGAGACACCCCTAGTTCCTGGGACCAGTCTCCAACATCTGGCGCGCCAGGTAGGGGGCTGAGGCGCGTCTTCAACTTCTTCAACCTCTCCGCGCCATGACTGACACGCGAGCTGCGCGTCTCGCGCGACGGACGTCCGGCAGGGCCAACACCGAGCCCGCCGCCAACCACAACCCGCGTGGTCGCCCACGCGCCAACCACGCTTCAGAGCGTAATGCCGAGCCACGCGTCGAGCACCCTGAGGACGACGGCGGCAACGGCAGCGGCAACGATGGCGGCATCGATGGCGAGGGCGAGGGAGCTTCCTCCTTGCACCCATCTAGGCGCGAGAGCGCCTCCACCATGGGCCGAGCAGCGCCCAGCCCAGGCACCACGCTGCTGATGGCGCAAGAGTTGCTGCGCTACCGTCCCACGCAGGCGGGTCACGACAACTGGCTTGGGCGTCTCGAGGAGCTCATCAACGCCGCCGCCGTTCCTACCGCCGCCACTGCAGCACAAGCACCCTCTCGCTCGCTGGTGCGCCACTCCGGACGCGAGGGGAACATCGCGCACGGCGCTCCTCCTCCCCCTCCGCCTCGGCCACCTCCTCCGGCTGCAGCTCCGGCAGCAAACCAACGCGCCGCGTCGCACGCAAACTCGCCGCACGACTGCCAAATTGTGCAGCGGACTCCGGCGGATGCCCGTGTGGAGATCGAGCGCCAGAGGGACCGCCACAACCGCGTCGTGCAGGAGATTCCCGCTGCAGGTCGCCAGAACCACGGCGTACTTGCTGGAGGCGCCGTTACATACGCCACGGGCTGCACCGCCTTCACCCGCAACCTGCGCCGCATCGTCTGGCCTGTGAAGTTCAAGCCAGACCTCCCTCCACGTTACGATGGCAGGACCAACCCTCTGGAGTTCCTGCAGCTCTTCACCGTCTCCATCCAAGCTGTGGGAGGCGACGACAAGGTGATGGCCAACTGGCTCTCCATGGCGCTCAAGGACTCCGCGCTCTCGTGGCTCATGAACCTCCCCGAGAACACCATCGACACGTGGGAGGACCTCGCCAGAAGCCTGACGAGACCCTCCGCAGATACATCCAGCGCTTCAGCCAGGTCCGCAACAAGATTCCGAACATCCCGGACTCACACGTTATCTCCGCCTTTAGGGAGGGCGTCATGAACCACAGGATGCTCGAGAAGCTCGGCATCCACTACACCCTCTCCTCTGTGGTGAAGCTCTTTGATCTGGCTGACAAGTGCGCCAAGGCTGAAGAGGGCCTCCTCTTCGTCAAGAAGGAGGTGGAGGAGGACCCTCCAGAGGGTCTAGGAGCAAGAAGAGGCCTGCAGAGAAGCACAAGACCACCGCCATCCTCGCGGCAGAGCCTGACGCAAAGCAGCCTCGCGAGGCCTCTCCGGCGGCTGAAGAGAAAAAGGCGGACAATCGCCCATACTGCATCTACCACAACAGGCACAACCACGCCACTGAGGACTGCTAGGAGCTCAAGCAGCTCAGCAAGGAGCGGGAGAAGAACCAGGGCCGCGGCGGCCACGGCGGAGGCCGTGGTGGCCGCGGAGGTGGACGTCACAACTTCCAGCACAGGGCTGGGGGAATAACGCTGGGCAGAACGGCAACCTCCCCGACGAGAACCCCGGGGGCTACCAGGCCCCTCAGGGGGCAATAGCCTGCATCCTCGGCGGGTCCCAAGCGCCCAAGTCCAACAACCACTTCAAGCAATTCTCTCGCGAGGTCAGCGCAGCACTTCCAGGGCTTGAGGCTTCCCAGCCCCTCAAGTGGTCGCAGTACACCATCGCCTTCGACTCCAAGGACCACTCCAAGTCGACCAAGGCAGTAGGCACCATCCCACTGGTGTGCACCCCCATCATCAACAACATCACCGTCGCCAAGACGCTTATAGATGGGGTGCGGGCTTGAACGTCATCTCTGTCGAGACCTTCGAGCAGCTTCAAGTGCCCTACGAGTGGCTCATGCCCTCTAGGCCCTTCACGGGGGTGACGAGTGGCTCCACCACACCTCTGGGGCAGGTGAGGCTCATGGTCACCTTTGGCACGCCGCAGAACTACCGCACTGAGCAGATCGACTTCGACGTCGCACACATTGGCCTGCCCTACAACGCCATCCTCGGCTACCCCGCCCTCGCGAAGTTCATGGCTGTCACTCACCATGCCTACAACATCGTTAAGCTTCCAGGCAGCGGCGGCACCATCGCCATCCACGGTCAAGTTCAGGACGCAATGCGCTCTGTCGAGACCGCCTACAAGGCCGCTGTCGTGGCATTCCCCGCTGATGAGGACATGGAGCCCCTCGAGAGGCCCGCGAAGAAGAAGCAGTTGTTCTCACAGGAGCAGGCAGCCACGAAGAAGGTGTCACTGGACGCCAGCGGCTTGGGGGCTAGCGTCACCATAGGCGCTGGCTTGCCTCCCAAATAGGAAAGCGCGCTCGTCGCCTTCCTCAGGGCAAACTCTGACATGTTCGCATGAACACCGTCAGAGATGTCCGGAGTACCGAGGGAGGTGATCGAGCACCACTTAGCCGTGTGTCCAAACGCACGCCCCGTGAAGCAAAAAGCACGGCGCCAGGCGCCAGAGAAGCAAGAGTTCATCATCAAGGAAGTAGAGAAGTTAAAAGAAGCGCACATCGTTAGAGAAGTTCCACACCCCACATGGCTCTCCAACACGGTGGTCGCTCCCAAGCACACCGGGGCGGCAGGCTCTGCATCGACTACACCGACCTCAACAAGGCCTGCCCCAAGGACCCGTACCCCATGCCTCGGATAGACCAGATCGTGGACTCCACCGCCGGCTGCGACCTCCTCTGTTTTCTGGATGCCTTCTCAGGCTACCACCAGATCAAGATGGCGAAGGAGGATGAGGAGAAGACAGCATTCCTCACCCCTTGTGGTGTGTATTGCTACGTCTGCATGCCCTTTGGCCTGAAGAACGCCGGCGCCACCTTCCAGAGGCTCATGAGGAAGGCCTTGGGGGCTCAGATGGGAAGAAATGCAGAAGCCCACGTCGACGACATCGTGGTCAAGGCTCGCGAAGAGCACACCCTCATGGAGGACCTCGAGGAGACCTTTGCCAGCCTGCGCAAAGTAAGCATCAAGCTAAACCCCGCCAAGTGCGTCTTCGGGGTACCGTCAGGCAAACTCCTCGGGTTCCTGGTGTCTCACCGCGGCATAGAAGCGAATCCTGACAAGATCAAAGCCATAGAAGAGATGCAGCCGCCTCGTCGCCTTAAGGACATGCAGCGCCTCGCGGGATGCATGGCCAGCCTCATCCGTTTCATCTCCAAGTTCGGCGAAAGGGCGCTGCCATTTTTCAAACTCATGAAGCGGTCTGGCACATTCAAGTGGACGCCTGAGGCGGACAAGGCATTTGAAGACCTGAAGAAGTATTTGGCTAGCCCACCTGTCATGGTTGCCCCAAGGCCCGGCGAGCATCTGAAGCTGTACCTATCAGCCACTCCACAAACGGTGAGCGCAGCCTTGGTGGCAGAAAGGGAAGAGCCAGTCCTCGCCAAGAAGGACATCGCCACGCCAAGCCCAGATCCCCCCGACAAGGAAACACCCTCTTCAGGCCCTGAGCCCCATGCCGAGCCCGCGCAACCAGAAGGCACCCTCGTCGAGGGTCCACCTCTCGAGAGGATCAACAAGGCTCCCGAGGAACCCAGCGCTGCGTCACCATCGACAGCCCTCGTCAAGCATCACGTCTACTTCGTCAGCACTATGCTGCGAGATGCTCGCGAGAGGTACACCATGCAGCAGAAGCTCCTCCTCGCGCTCCTCATCGCTTCCAGGAAGCTGCGCCACTACTTCCAGGGCCACCCCATCACGGTGGTCACATCATACCCTCTGGAGCAGATCCTGCGCAATCCAAACGCCACCGACCGCGTCGCAGGGTGGAATATTGAGCTGCAGCCTTTTGGCCTGCGCTTCGACACCACCAGGGTCATCAAGGGGAGAGCATTGGCTGACTTCGTCGCCGAGTGGACAGACACGCAGCAAGAAGAGCCTCATGAGGCAGAATCCACGCTAGCACGAGACACGGAGCCAAGCCACTGGACCTTGCACTTCGACGGAGCATTCGCATGCTAGAACGCTGGGGCTGGCATCGTCCTGACCTCACCCAAGGGCGACACGCTCTATTACGCCGTCCAGCTGTGCTTCATGACAGACAAGGTCTCCAACAACATCGCCGAGTACGAGGGCCTCCTCGCCGGGCTCAGAGCCGCAATTGCCCTCGGCATCAAGCGCTTACTCATCAAGGGCGACTCTCGGCTCCTCGTCAACTTCTCCAACAAGAGCTACACGCCTAAGGACGGCCATATGGCCGCTTACCTCGAGGAGGTCCGCAAGCTCGAGAAACACTTCAAGGGGATGGAGCTCAGGCACATCCCACGAAGGGAGAACCAGGGTCGCACACATCGCCAGGACTGGGTCGGTGCGGCTCGAGACGGAAGACGGCGATCCGATCGAAAATCCATGGAACATCGAGCACCTACGCAAGTTCTACCCGTGATCACGTCGCGACAGTCATTTTTTGTCTCAAGAGGGAAGCACGCGTCTTCACCTCCAGCTTCACCAAGCTTTCCCTTCACGAGGGCCATCTCCACTGAGAGCTCTCTACAACGCGTCACGGGCCGCGAGAGCCTCAGCCACTCCATGTGGAACCCCATGCCCAGACATGGCGGACTTCTTGGCCATGCCAAGTGTAATGAACAATTTCAGGTCACAATGAACCTTTGCGCTCTGCGCCATTATGTAATATTGCATGGTGAGTTTTTTCCTTACGTTCATTCACACTCACATTTTTCCCCATGCGCACCTCGCGAGCGGGGGCTGAGCACGGTGCCTGTGTCTCGGGAGCATCCCAGCAGCATCGTAAAATCCAAAGGATCCGAGCTCTAACTCGTGGCTCTCCGCCCACGACCGTTATCTCACCAAAGAGCTCTGACTCGTGGGTTAGCTCCCATGCACGTCACCTCACCAAGGACCTTGGTGCTTATTCTCCTCGTGAGATACCCATGAGGAAATCTATGAGCGCGCATGAGTTGTACAACTATGCTTTGCTTGTGGGTTCGCCTCTCTCTCTCTCCAACACAGGGAACAAGACGCCTTGCAGGGCTCCAAAAGCTCCAAGCCAGCTCAGGCAGCCTCGAGAGGGAGAACACCTCACCAGGAACACAACACCCTCTACAAAGCAGGCGTCTCGCCAGAGCTAAGTCCAGAACTTACGCCTCATGAGCTCTTTTTCCCTCTCGCTGGTTTTGTCGCCCCTCGAGCCTCTCTTTTCTCTCTTACGCCTCATGGGCTGCTTGCACGTCAAAGGGGAGCCCCTGAGCATCGCGCCTCGAGGGCTCTTACCTCTCTAAGCCTTACGCACCCCCCGGCCTTGTCGAGCCCTGACTCCGGCATACCGAAGCGGCGGTGCTATTTGCGCTAAGAGCAGGGTCCTAACGACGTAGAGCGAAAAAGACATGAGGGAACAGATAAAAGGCCTCCCGAGGGGCACTCACACTTGCACAAAGTAAAGTGTCTTTACAAACCAGCACGAAATAAAAGCAACAAGTCTTAAGATAACTATGCCCTTGGCACATCTCTCTACAGGGGCAACCTAAGCAGCGGGGTTGTCGTCGTCGCCGTCGACGTCCTCGTCATCCACCTCCTCAGCACCAGCCTCGTCGTCGCTCTCCTCGACCTCGACCCTCTTGAAGCGTTGAGTGTACTTCTCCACGTCGTCCCACACCGAGGCGTCCAGCTTCGAGGCGAGCTCCTTCTCCAGAGGCTCCATCACAGACGCGAAATCGAAGCCGGGGTGGAGGTGTGCAAGGTTGGCGAAGACTTGGCCGATCGCGACGCCAAGGAGCTCGCGGCTCTCGGTGTCGACCAAGTCGTCGAGGTTCGTCACGACCTCTTCAAACTTGGTGAGGAGCTGCTCGAAGAAGCCAAGGTAGTGGCGACGTCGGTTCCCCTCGACAGAGAGCCTGGGGGCTTCGGTCCCCAGGCGGCCCGCAACGGCGCACACGCCTCACCAAGGAAGCAAACATGCGCTCCCGCTGGCGCGACAAGACCTGCGCAGTCAGAGCGCTCCGCCGAGCTTCCTCGACGAGTTCCACAACAGGCCCCACCTGCTGCTGCATCTCGTTCATGTCCTGCGTCAAGGAGGCAAGGTCCTGCTCCGCGTGCTTCCGAGCCTCCACAGCGTCATGAAGGCGGGAGTCGAATCGCTTCTTCTGAGCCTCAAGCTCCCTGATGCGGGCCTCGAGCTCGTTGCGTCTCTTCGTGAAGCGCGCCTCCTGCTTCTTGGCCTTGTCCGCGAAGTCCTTCCTGCAATTGTCGCGGAAGAGCTGCTCCTTGGTCGCGGACTCCTCCGCCAGCTGCTCCTCCTTCTTGCGGAGGTTCTCGTTGGTCAGCGCGAGGCGCTTCTGGTAGAACGCCTCGTCTTGAGTGACTTTGCTCTCGCGAGACTCCAGGTGCTCCCGCTGCGCAGACTGATCCTTCTCGATCTGTTCGACCTGTTCCTCGCGCTTGCGTAGCTCGGTCTCGCGGGCATCAAGTTCTGCCCCGCGCTGCACCATCTGGTTCTCACGGACACGCAGGTCCTCGCGGAGCTTCTCCAGGCCTTGCCGCACGGTCTCCGACTCGGCGATGATCCCGCCTCGCGGTCTAGGAGCTCCTTGTGCTTGGTGGAGACCGCCGCCTCGCGCGCCGCCAGCTCCTGATGCTTGGCCTCCGTCTCCGCCTCGAGAGCCTCGCGCTTAGCGCTCAGGTCCGCAAGGGTCTCCTCGACCTCGCGGACCACGCTGAGGCGGATCTCTTCAGCAGAGCGCAGCGCCGCCTCGCGTTGCGCCTGGGCTGCCTCGTCCTTCCGGCGGCAGCGCTCCACGGTCTCCTGGAGGCAAGCCCAGCCCCGCGCAAGCTCGGCGACCTCCTCCGCCCTGGTGCGGTCTTCCTCAGCGAGCTGGGCCTCGAGCCCATCGAGCACCTCCCTCGCCGAGCGAAGGACGGCCTCTCGGCGAGCTGCGACAGGGCGCCGACCCAGCAAGGCTAGGGCCCACGATTCTCCAGAGGGCCTGGAAGCGCCAGCGCCTGCTGAGGACTCCGGGGCATCGCGCCTTGGGCTCTGGGTGTCCTCGAGGCGCGCCTGGGGGCTCTGCTGGGAGCCTCCCTCTTCTTCCGTGCAAGGGGCCTTCTGGGGGCTCTGGCGAGAGCCCCCCTCGCCTTCTGCGCTGGGAGCCTTCTGGGGGCTCGAGGCGCCCCCACCATCAGCTCCGCCATCTTTCTGCCCCTGGGGAGCACTCTCCTCCTCCTCAGGAGCAGGGTTGGCCTTCTCTGCTGAGGCCGTCCCCGCGGCAGCCTCAGCGCCCACCGTAGGCCCTCCAAGGCCCGAGCTCGGTGGAGGCGACGGCACCGTGGTGTCCTCCATGTCGACGTCACGTGCGTCTCTGCAGACGCAGCTGTTCCCGCCGTGCCCTCCTTCGCCGGCGGCGTGGTCCTTGCCGCGTCCATCTCCGGCGTCTTCTCTTGCTGCGCGGGAGAAGCGTCAGGCCGCGAAGGCGGCGGCGTCGTCACCTCAGCCTCCTCCCTCTCCTCGTGGCGCTCCTCTTCAGTGTCGGGAGAGGAAGCGGTGGCCTCGTGGTGCACCTCTTCAGTTGTGGGCGTCGCGGACGCCGCGGCAGAGCCGGAGATCTCTCCAAGTCTCCGGAGCCTCCGCCTCTTTGGCTCCTCAGTGCGTCTGGAGAGGAAAAGACTCAGAAACCCCTCGAGAGGCATACACCAAGAACAACATCAAACAGGAAAGGGAGTACAAAAACTTACGCCGCGGTGTCGACCCACTTCCTCTTCTTCCGCTTCGCGGGCGGAGCACTGGGCTCCGCGCTCGTCCGTGCCTCTGTCTCCTCCTGGGCCCGGCGTTCCTGTCGTGGATCGCCTTGGAGCGAGGCTCGCAGTGGCCCGACGAAGCATCGTCATCGTCGCTCCCTCCTCCCCTCAACACCGCGAGGGGGCAACCACGAACTCGTCGCCGCTGCCTGAGGAGATCTCGTGGACCTCAGCTTCAGGCGCCGCACTCTTCGAGGCGCTCGAATTCCCCGCCGAGGAAGCGGCGTCTCCCGAGGCGCCGGTCGCGCCCGCATCGGACTCTGCGGGCGTCTCCGTCGTCTCCTCATCGCCCTCAACTGGCGCCCCCTGCGCCGCAGACTCCGGGTCCTCGCGAGGCCCAACGTGCCCCTTAGGCACCAGGCCCCACTGGTCGAACTTCGGCATCGCCTGCACATGCGAGACGCGGCGCCCGAGATCGATCCGATGAAGCGGCACAGTCTGGTCAGTGGGGCGGGGATGTCTGGGACGTGAAGAGAGTCTCCATGAGGGCGTGCAACTCCTCCTTCGTGTAGAGGGTAGCGCTCAGGCGCATCTTGTCCCTCTGGTTGGAGTACAGCCACATCGCGTCCGCGTGCTCTGGAGCGGAGCGATGCGGCGCCTCACGAAGTCCTTGGCCACCATCTGCCCGGTGAGGCCGGCCTCGCGGAGGTCCCTCAAGCGCCTCACCACAGGGCCAAGCGTCGCGCCCTTGAGCCCTTGGAGGACCAGCTCGCCCTCTTCGTCGGAGGCGCTTCAGGCAGCTCGAAGAAGGCGCTCTGGCTCCCGAACTGCATGAGGAACCAGCGCTTGCGGAAGTCCTCCACCTTCTTCGTCACGCTGGTCACGATGTTCTCGCCGTTCCGCGCGATGGGGATGTAGACGCCCTTCATGCCATCGGTGATGCGGAAGGACACGCACCCCGACCGCTCCTTGTTCGCCGTGAACCGGAGCGCGTAGAAGCTGCGGAAGAGGTCCACCGAAGGCGGAATGCCGATGTACGCCTCGCAGAGGTAGGCGAAGATGGCGAGGACGAGGATGGAGTTGGGGTGGAGATGGAGAACCTGGATCTGGTAGCGCTCCAGGACCGCCAGGAAGAAATCGGAGAAGGGAGGAACGAGCCCGGCGAAGAGAGAGTGCATGAAGATGGGGTAGAAGCTGCCGTGGGAGTTGCCCCGCGCTTGAGCACCGTGGCGCCGTGCTCGTTGGTCTTCGAAGCCGCCATGTGGCGCACCTTGTCCAGCTGCGCCTCGTCTCGAAGCGGGAGCCGCTCAGAGCCGGCTCGAAGTCGCCGTCCCGCTGCGCCTCAGCGGACTCGCCGCCCTGCGCCACTGCCTTGCCCTTCGAAGCAGCGGTGGCTTTCTTGGGCGCCATTGCAGCAAGGTCGCGAAGGAGGAGATTGGGGATTGAGCGCTGGGAGAAGGAGGAAAGGGGAACGAGTGAGTAATGGCCGCCTGCGCCGAGCTCTTCGCCTTATATCGGCTCATCGAGCCGTTACAGGGACGTGGCGGGACCCACCACCACACCCGTTACTTCAGAGGAGATCGTGGGATCGTGCCCGGCCGTGACGCTCCACGTGTCTCGGGCTTCGCAGGCTTCTTTGGGCCCACGACGATTCGCCTCCGCCTGAGGAGCTCCAGCGTGCCCATCGCGGGCCCGGGGGCTACTGTCGGCCCAGTGGAAACCAGGGTATCATGGGCCGGCCTGCCACAGCCCTCGAACGCTCCGCAGGAATTTCTGCTAAGGACCAGGCTTTCAGCCTGGCGAGCCTCGCGAGGCATTTTCCCTCGCGAGGGCTTATTTGCTCGACCGAGCATTTCTGCTAAGGACCAAACGATCGGCCTGGAGGCCTCGAGAGGGACCTCTGCCTCGGGAAGGCCTCTCCTAGAAGATCTTCAGGCCCTGGCGCGTCTCCGCGCCACCCTCGGGAGGTTTTCCCTCGCGAGAAGTCAACGGCTACAAAACCTCGGCGAGGGTTCAGGCCTCGCGGGGTTCCTTCAAGTGGAAGCAAGCTCCTGCACCGCTGCAGAGCGCACATGGGCTCTGCGCCCGCCGCAGAGTGACGCGCGCGCCTGCGCGATGACGAAGACGCCGCAGTTGCCATTCTCGTGTATAAAGTGGTCAAAGGAGCTGCGGCAAGCAAAGCGGACTCCAAGACTTGCCAAATTGGTGATAAAGCGGCCGGCCGCCGCTACGCTCCAACTGCGACGTCACCGTGGGGCGCGCCCCAAAGCTCTGCAGCGCCGGCCCACCGTCCTGGTTGGACGGTGGCTTTTTCTGCCAAGACGACGTGCTCCTGCCATGGACCGTGTCCATGGACGCCCCCGACGCTGTGCGCTGTGCTCCAACTCGGCGGCATTGTGGTATCCCTTCCCGCCGGAGATTTTCGGGGAAGAGGACCAAGCCCAGTATATAAGGAGCCAGTGTACGACCTAGGAGGGGATCCCGCATTCACCAACACATTCCACAACCAAGGAGCTACGTCTGAGAAGAAGACGGAGCTCATTCCACCATAGTCCACCATGCCATAGCAGTGCCCTCGGCAAGCACCCTTGTACTGTGAACCTCTCCAAGCAGTGCAATACATCTTAGCAGGACGTAGGGCTTTTACACCTCTCGGTGGCCTGAACCTGGGTAGCGGCTCGTGTTACCTCTCTGCCGTGATGTTCCTCACCGAGCTCGACGAGCACCGTCGCCGAGGTTGTTGAGGATTTGTTTGACGTTGTGTTCAGCCCCTTACTCGTTTCCTGGCACTTGAGAGACACCCCTAGTTCCTGGGACCAGTCTCCGACAGACACCCTTAGCCGGAATCCAGAGCTCATTGTCAGGGATGATAGGGATGTTGCCGGCGTAGAGGACGCGCCCGATGGCGACGGTGTCACCGATGCCTGCGAAGGCGGATCCTGCCCGGATCCGCGCTACAGGCGCCTTTGGCCCCACGGTGGGCGTCAACTGTCGTTGCATGATCGACGAGTATGCCATGAGGGGTACTTCACGGCGGGAGAGAGAGAGTAGGGCATAAGGCGGGGAGCCACCGGGACGGGAAAACACAAGTTACCCAGCTTCGGATCTCACGACGGTGGCGAGACCCTACTGCTGCTATAATTCACTATAAGGGCAACAAGTGCGCGATTACAATGATGAGGTTGTCTCTTGTAGCATATTGTATGTCGCCTCAAGGGCTCCCAGGATCTAGGGTTTACATGGAAGAGTCCTAGCTGGATACTACAAGCCCTATGGAATACACCTTGCCGTATACGTCAAGTATTCTTCTTCGCCTAGGTCGGTACGGATCCGCCTTGACATAGTCGGTATGGATCCGCCTTGCGTACTCCTGGCTGGACTTTCCACCTTGGTCGATCAGCAACTGGGCTGCCCGGTCAGGCCATAGTCGCGACCACCATCTGTGGGCCACCCGGCTTGCCGGAATGAGACTACGTCGTGGGTATACCCATTTAGCATATCCCCAACATTCCAACATCCGTTTGTTTCTAAGTATTTGACCCTTGTCATTCAATATCTCAAAGCCATATCTTGCAAGCCAGCCTCATGCCCTGACTCCTTATGTTCATCGAGTCATAGGATGAATGAAGACTAAGTTAAAAAGAATATCAACTCTTTCCAATTGTTTGCCTTGTCTGATTTTGTTGTTATGAATGGTGTGTTTATGTTGTGTTATTTTATCTTATTAGCTTGAACGGAGAGCTACGTGTTTTGTTGAGAGATGTGAACGCTCTTCGGCTACCAAAAAGGCAAGTGGCAATTTGTTCATAAAAGTCCTAGTTTTTATCTATGCATGTAGTTCTTTTAGTAGTATGCATGTGTAGGTCTATATGCTTTGCTTTTCACTCCTAGTAGTATAGCTACTTGTTTTTGACTTATCCTTTGTAGCCATTAATCTTAGTTGATTGCTTAGCCATGCTATGAAAAATGTTTTGATACGAGTTATGGGAAAAAACAACTAAGTTTAATGAACTACCTGGGTGAATGGTGGATCTTTGGAGCGGGTGGCTACTCAGGAGGCCATATCTATGGTTACTCTTGGTGGAAGCACACAACGGCGGAAAGTCACCCGAGAACAAAGAGATTTGAAGACGTTCAAGTTGAGAAGCTTCCAGTGTAGCCACATGGCAATATGGGCTCTGCCTTGACCAACTAAGTCATGAGAACTCAACCCCGACGCGACATGAAGATGTAGAGGATGTAGGTGGAACAGGTCCGTCGAAAGGGCTGGGGGATTACTTCTGAAAAGTCTTGTCTTAGTCTTCACCCGATCATTTGAGAAAAATGAGCATCATGGTAGAAGGGGCTGACTAAGTCATGTGGGTAAAGTGTACAAACTCTGCAGAGTGTCTAAACTAAGTACTTAGCCGTGTCCCCGGTTACAGACAACTTATGAGCGTCAAGACTTTGAGCAGTTCAAGAAATCTCCTCATCCCAATTTCTTAAGTTAAAACTTGATGGGTGAACAAGGGTAGGAGGTTCATTGGTATTTATCAATGGTACCACTTAAGTAGAATGAAAATGTTTTTGAGAAAAGATAGGGAAAAACTTGCTCTACGCAAACAAGCCAAACTCCACCAAGCTAAATTTTCATGTAGAAGATAGAAATTTCCAACACCAGTCTTGTGTCATTTGCCAATACAATTCAAAAGTATTGACCCTTTGTGGCTGCAACATTTCATGTTGCAGACTTCGACGATGAGTAAGGAACGCTGGATTAGGGTTACGAGTCTATACTCGACATGCTCGCCTGTGGCACATGAAGACGAAGGACTCCATGTTGTCTATGTTTATTCGTTGTAAACTCTGATATTGAGCTAGCCTTGTGCTATGCAACTTGTAAAGTTTTACCTATGTAATTTCTGGATCATGCGATGTAATAAATACTCTTGTTTCTTGATATTACATCTTAAACTGTGTGCTAGCGATTGATCCAGGGACTAGCACATAAAATCATAGGAATCGGCACCCTACCGGGTGAGGTCACTACAAGACGATGATTCCTTTGATTGATCACAAGATAGATATGGAGACATAGAGTTGCCTCATTCTCTAAGTCACTCTGGCATAATATGGATATATGCCCTAGTTTAGAATAGAGTATTCCATCCACTTAATTTCTCTCATCATTAAGTAGGAATTATACTCATCAAAATAATTGGGTATAGAAGATGATTTTCTTAATGGCTTGATTAATATTGTTGGATTAATGTTAATATTCACTAATTAGGATTTCCTACCCTTCAAATACCTCTAATGCTAATTCCTAGACTTGTGTTAATTTTCCTGGGGATTCTACCTCGCTAACTTTTGTAGTTTGTTCATCAGGATGATGAACAATGTCCTTCTTGTTCTTGCTCTTCTCCTCCTAGAAGCTTCACTTGACTCCCTCTAGATCTCTCTCTAACTTCCTCTCATGTGTTTTCTAGTTTGTGTGGCTTGGGGGGTTATGAGACTTGGGGTTGAATGGGTTGGCTATTTATAGTGCTCTAGGATGCATAGCAAGGTGACACCTATGTGATGACTCCTCACTTGCATGGGTTACTAAGCTACTTGGTGTCGAGCTCTCCTTGGAATTCATAGTAAGGTGACATATGTGTGATGACTCCTCACTTGCATGGGTGACTAAGCTACTTGGGTGTCATGCTATAGGCATTCCTTAGCCATGAGGTAACTTAGGTGGCATGATCATTATCCCCTTATAGACTTTCTTTTTAATCATGACAAGTGGCTTTTGTCACTAGATGGGCTTTTGGGCTAAATTGGATATGTGGGCTCATTTGCATCTTTAAGTTAAAACTTAAATTGCAAATGTGGGATGATCATTTTAGGCCTTATTAATTAAGTGAAAACTTAATTAACAATATGAATGGTCAAATAGGATCTAAAGATGACTTTAGTTCCAAAGATTTTGATTTTATCTAGGCATGCTCATTTGAGTTGCAAAACCCTCGTAGTTAATTTTATTCAAGTTGTTTGTTCTATTTAACGTAATGTAAATGGGCTTAGTTTTATTGGATTCCATATAGTTATTAAGTTACGCGTGGTTTAACAATGCATGGCTATTATGCGCTTTAGACCTTATAGTTTTCCCTATTTCTGTATAAGGTGTTAAAATATCTTTTTGAGTGGTTCATGATTTAGATAAGGAAGAATAGATTTGATCAAGATTTGGAAGATCAAGACTAGATAGGATGGGATAGAATAAGATAAGAATAGAATTGATCTGAGTTTTGGTTGATTGATCATGTGCTAGAGAATTATTCAGCACATGTGTGAATTGATGGTTTAGAGAAGATGAGTTAAGCATCAAGTTATTACTTGTTCCTTAAGGATGTGTTGTGTGTTGATTCACTTTTATTAACAAGTCTTACTTCTACCCTCCTAACATAGAATTTTACCAAAGGTTATTTCAAAGTTTTAACACTCATCACGATGAGCTAGTCCTAAATCATCAGCTTGGGTGAAACTTCAATCACTTTGACAAGTTCTATCAAAAAGTTTTAAATTTCCCCGGATTTTACATGCATGAATGCAATGCACACATCTATTTTCCTATCATTTGTAGCCTCTAATCCTGGGATGTTACAGGCTCTGTCTTCACCATTACTCCGAGACGCACACAAAAACCTTAAAACCTACACACTAGGACCTAGCATAGACTACGGTCTTCGATGTCGATCTTCTAGCTTTCGGTAGGTCAACAACCGTCTTGTGCTTCTTTGGATAAGCCTACACACTTAGCATACGGTAAAATTCTTCTCGTGTTGTCAACAAACACACAAAACTAAGCAGAGTAGAGATTTTGCTCTTTCAATCTCCCCCTTTTTGGTGTTTGATGACAACAAAAGAATTTGCAATTCACAAATAGATATTATGATAAGAACAACAAGGTTTACAAAATAAAGAAGGAGCTCCCCCTAGATGTGTGCACATTCTTGATTTGCATTTGTATACAAGTGCACTACACTCTAGGATCAACACTCCCCCTTTATCTTACAAACCAACAACATGTGCAAGATAAATGATATAGCATAGGGATCATATCTTGCACAACAAGGAGACATAGCATAATGTATAGAGTTTGGGTAGGGAGTGTACATACCATAGCCATAAGAACTCCCAAACTCAATATCATGAATACCAATACCAATATGTCTCCGAAACGATGATGTATAGTTAAGCAAAGAATAACCATCATCACATAGTACCATAAGGTTTACCCCCACTACTTAATTATTACAAGCCATTGTTCTTGAATAAAACAAAGTTCCAAAGAAAATAAGTTCGTTGCAAATAAACTAGGATTAGGGATGTCAATGGTTACGTAAATGGCGCCACTTAATCCCTTATAAATGCGTTCCTAGTTCATTTTCACAGGAAACAAAGAACGTTTTGACTTGTTGACCGAAATAAATGGTATTAAGTGGTGCCATTTAGCTGACCATTTACATCCCTAACTAGGATAAGAGGGCACCAAAGCGACAGAGGCAAAAAGGCAAAGCGAGGTTTGGTGCCCGACCCATGCAAATTCCCGAGGACAACCTAATAGAACTACCTCTCCCCCTTTGGCATCAAGACGCCAAAAAGGGAGAAGAGCATGCTACTCATCCCATGGGATCACTCCTCGTCCTCCTCTTCCTCTTCATCCTCATCCTCGTCTTCATCTTCATTGTTGCTCTCGTACTCTTCTCCATGACCATGTCCTCCTTCTCCTTCTTCAACGGGCTCCTTGCCCTTGTAGGCAAAAGTGATGTCATCGAAGTCACCCCAATGCACATGGTGGTTGTGCCATTCTTTATAGGACATGGTGGCTCAGGACTCATCATTGCGGGTCTTGGGAGGAGACTCAACAAGAGGCTCACCCGCTCTTCTCCTTGCATCATTGGCCAAAGCACGTTGGCCCTTCAAGATGTCATCATTTTGCTTGATGATGATGCGGTGATTGCGGTATTGAGCATAGTTCTCCTTATGAGTCTCCACTTGCATGCAAAGGAAGACCTTTTGAAACCACGAGAGCTTCTTTACCTTCTTGTTAACCATCTCCTTGGAGAGCTTGGAGGTCCACACGGGGTCACCACTAGGTTGAGAGCCAAGACCAGCAAAGTCTTCATGAACCACATGGGCTTTCTTCCTTTGGAGTGTGCCGAAGGGGTGTACATCTGCAAGGTCCGTGAGATCACCTTGATCTCGGACCTCTCCAATGAGTAGCTTGATGGTATAAGGAGCATAGGGAGGACACTTCCTCTCCATCACAGCAAAGAAAAGCTCTTGGTAGATGAAGTCCATAACGTCAACCTCTTGGCTGCGAGTGGAGTGCTCACCACGATGGAAGACTGTGCAGCAATAGGCGAGGAGATTCGTCAAACCACCTCGAATGGCATCATTGCTGCCCGCACTTGGGCAAAGGTTACAACAGAAGGCCCAGAGGAGAACGTCATAGAGAGGCAGCAAACCCTTGACCAGGCCACACTTCCCACCTTGCATGTAGAGAGGAGTGAGCTTGTTCTTGTCGGCTTCAATGCCGGGAATGTGCATCCTCTCCCAAACAGCTACAGAGATGCCACTGAAAGGGTAGCCAAGAATGGCAGCAAAGCGGCCGAAGTTGGACTTGTATGGCTTGTTCCCGGTCATCCAATAAATGTCGCTAATGTCAGAATTACCAAAGAAGACGGTCGAGAAGTCTGCTGGACCAAGGCAGTGTTGTAGTCTTGTTGAGGCTCCATCAAAGAATGAAGCCCAAGCTTCTCGGTCACCCATATCATCTCAGCAAAGTAGGAGTTCTGCTTCATGGCTTCTAAGCTAAAGATTTTCATGGGGCACACCTTCTTCGAGAATGTGTCATAGATTTGCTTCCTGAACAATTCTTGCTCAATGGTCCAGAAATAGTCTTCAAAGGCAGTCTTGGTCTTGTTGAAGACATATGTCTTCCTTAGTAGTTAATAGTCCACCAAGGGAATGTTCATCATGGTCTCCGGCTCCTCTTCTTTCCTTCTCTTCCTTTTATCGGCCCTGTTGGCCCTCTCCACAGGCACATCCTCAGCCTCTTCCCTCTCTTGTTGTTGTTGTTCTTCTTCTTGAGCACGGCTTAGAGGTTTCTTTGCCGTCCAACTATGACCTCTTCTTCCAACACGAGAGCCATCGCCTGTGAAAAGCAGTAGAGAGATAGCATGGAGATAAGGACACATATCCAGGAAGAGATGCCAAAATCAACTTTGCAAAAATGGGCACAAACAAAAGAATTTTGATCTAAGTGTTATGTGCAGTCCGGAGATTCCGGTCAGGGTTAGGCCGGGTATTCCGGGGGGGGAGGGGGCGAAATATTCGGTCCGCGAGAGGCCAGAGATTCCGGCCTACCTGTGCACACAAACCCTAGATCTAGATTCAAAATTTTCTACCAAGTTTTCGCAAGATTGAGTATGGGAGCACTAAGCATGCATCTTGAATTGTGTTTCTACCAAAGGAATTCAAGCAATTTGGTCTAAAACATCCGCAAGAGCTGAAACCCTAGAAGAGGAGAAAGACACAAATACTTTCATCCATGGAGAAAACTGATCGGTGGGATAGTCCTGGACGGGGGAGCCTCCGCGTGGGTCGAAGCACAGAGGAGGAAGACCTCAGGGGCGGCGGCGTGTGCCCAAGGCGGATTTGGCGTCGACGGCGGCTAGAGCAGAGCAAGTGGAGAAGAGGGTCGGGTTGGGGAAAGTGACCAAGGGTCACCTCCACCCGGCCCTAAGTATTTCGAAATCTCCACTTAGGTTGGATATTCCGGCCCCCGAGGGGGCGGAATTTCAGCCCGGGCGAAATCTCCGTAGGTGTTAACCCTAGATATTCTGGCCTGCTGCTAGCGCCAAAGCCTTGGTCAAATTTGGATATGTGTAGAGTAGAAATGTTTTGAGGTTAGGTATAGGCTTAGGATCAGAAGCAGTAACTGGTGAACTGGTACTTTTCACTCATCATTGCAAAGATGCAAAAGGTAAGACCAACAACGAGTGAAATCCCACAAAAACAAAAGATAGGCAAATGAAATCCAAAAAGATCCACTAAGAACCAATTCCTCAAAAAGAGGAGGTCGGTGGCCTAGGCCACCTTGTTTGAGTGCTTGGAATGGAACCGCGAAGATATATCTTGGGTCCACGACCAATACTCATCATTGAAGCTCATTTTGGTCACCAAATGATGAATAGAGAATGATTAGTTTGATTTATGCATAATGGGGGGAGGATTAGCCCAACAATTAGGACCACATTCCCCCTATATCCATGCCTACATCTCAACCAAATAGGAGTTAAGATCAAGGGTGTAGGCGCACGTCCATCAAGCCAAGTTCGAAGAATTGATGATATTCAACTCATGTCTCAACTCCCGGAACCTTGCTTCATCGAGGGGCTTCATGCAAATGTCGGCGAGTTGATCCTTTGTCCCAGCATATGATAGCTCAATATCTCCATGGGCAATGTGATCCCTAATGAAATGGTTCCAGATCTCGATATGCTTCATCTTGGTATGTAGCACCGGGTTATAGGCAATCTTGATGGCGCCCTCATTGTCACTATTGACTCCATAACCCTCAAGGTTTGCCTCGTCCAAAGAATTTGAGCACAACAACTAGCGGCGGCTACATATTCGGCTTCGGCGGTAGAAAGGGAGACGCAATTTTGCTTCTTAGATGACCAACACACCAAGGACCTACCAAGAAAGTGGCAAGCTCCAGATGTTGATTTTCGATCCATTTTGTCTCCCGCCCAATCGGAGTCCATATACCCACACAGAGAGAAATCTGCGCCGATCGTCGAGCGATAAATCTTTTGGTCCACTGGTTTCCCATTGGGGTCGAGATCAAGATGGAAATTCA
The DNA here is from genome assembly GCA_947311845.1 of Poa pratensis. NCBI lineage: Eukaryota > Viridiplantae > Streptophyta > Magnoliopsida > Poales > Poaceae > Poa > Poa pratensis. Next base: position 10,487,770 of record CAMZMU010000046.1, read on the forward strand.
TGGCCATAGGAGTCCTCATTCCATTTGCATCGGCCAACTTGAATCTCATGAGCATATCTTGAATGTACTTTGCTTGGTTGATGAAGGTTCCTTGTAGTAGTTGCTTAACTTCAAATCCGAGGAAGAACTTGAGCTCCCCCATAATCGACATCTTGAACCTATCGGTCATCAACTTAGCAAATTGTTCATTAAAATCATTGTTAGTAGACCCAAAGATTATGTCGTCCACATAGAGTTGGCATATGAAAAGCTCTCCATTGACCCTCTTAGTAAAAATAGTTGGATCGATTTTCCCAACTTCGAAACCACGGTCTACCAACAACTCTCGAAGGTCCTCATACCACACACGTGGGACTTGTTTAAGGCCATAGAATGCCTTGTCGAGTTTCTAGACATGGTGCGGATAGTCGGGGTCCTCAAACCCGGGAGGTTGCTTCACATATATAAGCTCATTTAATGGACCATTAAGAAAGACACTTTTCACATCCATTTGTTGGAGTTTGAAATTATGGTGAGAAGCATTTGCAAGAAGGATATGGATGGACTCAAGGCGAGCCACGGGTGCGAAGGTCTCTCCATGGTCAATGCCTTCAACTTGTGAGAATCCCTGTGCCACTAGCCGAGCCTTGTTCCAAATAACAATTCCATGCTCATCTTGCTTATTCTTATAGATGCACTTCATGCCAATAACGTTGCGGCAATCCTTGGGCCTTTCCACTAGAGTCCACACCTTGTTGCGCTTGAAGTTGTTGAGCTTTTCATGCATGGCTTCCAACAAATCGGGGTCTTCAAGCGCTTCATAGACTTTTTGAAGTTCCACCATAGAGATATAAGCGTGATGCTCGCTAAAACTTGCCAATTGTCTTTTGGTGGACACCTTTGCTCTAACATCGCCAAGCACATCTTGAAGTTTGTGTTCTTTGAGTCGAAGATGTCTTGCGGACTTGTTCTCACGATGAGTGTCAGCTTCTTTGATAGATTCATTGGAAGCCACTTGGTCATCGCCACGGTTTTGGTCCTCATCTTGACCACCATCAAAGCCTTGATCATCATCATCATTATGCACATCGTCATCGCCCAAAGGTGGAGAATGATCTTGGCCTTGAGAAGGGCCGAAATTTCCGAGGGTCCTGGGGGTAGGAGATTTCGAAGCCATGGAACTCGGAGATTCCGGGGCAGCTGAGCCCAGAGATTCTAGTGTCCCAGATTCACCTTGATCAGCAACTTGAGGGCTCGTAGCTTGTCTTTGGCTTGTATTAGATTGCTCCGGTGTAGCAACTTGGCCTTGTGAAAGTGATGGCTCCACTTGAGTAGAGCTTGGTCCTTCTCCTTCGTCCACAAGGGGTTCCTCAACGGGGCAGAAAAATTCAACACCCATTCTTCTTATGGCCTCAGGAGGAATTGCATCACCTACATCACAAACACCATATTGCCCCACTTGGAAGTCATTATACTCGTCGAACTTCACATTGCAAGTTTCTACAACACGACCGATGGTCTTGTTGTAGACCCTATACGTGTGTGAGTCTGCGGCATAGCCAACAAACATACCCTCTTCCGCTTTGGAATCGAACTTACCAAGACACATACCTTTGATGAGAATGTAGCACTTGCACCCAAACACCCGAAAATAAGAAATATTGGGGTTGTGTCCGGAGAGAATTTCATACGGCGTCTTGTTCAACCCTTTGCTAAGATATAAGCGATTAGTAGCATGGCAAGCGGTTGAGATGGCTTCGGCCCAAAAATTATACGGAGACTTGAACTCCGCCAACATAGTCCTAGCCGCATCCATCAATGTCATATTCTTCCTCTTGGACACACCATTTTGTTGAGGGGTGTAAGGAGCCGAGTATTGGTGCTTATTCACCTCATCACTTAGGAACTCGTCCAAGGTAGAGTTCTTGAACTCGGTGCCGTTGTCTCTTCTAATCGTCAAGATCGTGGCGTTGTGTTGGCATTGAACTTCATTGGCAAAGTCGATGACGGTCCTTTGAGTCTCACTCTTGAGCTTGAAGAAATAAACCCAAGTGTATCTTGAATAGTCATCAACAATAACCAAGCCATACTTCTTCCCACCAAGGCTATCATGAGATGGAGGTCCGAGAGGTCCATGTGAAGGAGCTCTAAGCACCTCCTAGAGGAAATGATGGTCTTGGCGTTGTGAAGAGTTTCATGCATCTTCCCTTCAACGCAAGCCCTACACACACGATCTATTATCTCTACTATATAAGACAAGTAGTGTTTCTTCCTCCCGAATTTTGGTACGTTTGACCGTGGCGGTGGTACGTGGTACATGGTACGTAGCATCCGGCCGCAACACGATTTCCGATCGATAAATAAACCGAATCCAGCCACAACACGATCCTGATCGCTAAAAAAAACGGAGACAGCGCACACAGCTCGGTTCGATTTTGGGCCCGCCCAGTACCATGATGTACGAATACGAGTATGATCAGATCACGTTTGATTTTGCCATGCGAGCAGCCCAGAAAAAATCGGACAGATCCACACGGATCAATCAATCTATACATGCACACATACATACGTATGTGGTCACGTTCGAGCCACCACGTTTCTCCTAGAGCGGCAGCCATGTTGGCTTTCTTTTAAACATCACAAGACAAGACAGTTAGGGATTCCATTCGGCACACAGCTCAAGCTAAATGATTATAGACAATCTAAAATAGTAGATTATGAAATAAATCAATAATCTTGGCCGCCCTCGCCATGGACGACGCTAAGCACGAGGAGGTGCTCGTGCGGTACGCCTGCGGCTTGATCGACATCATGGTCGACAAGAAACGTGTGTACGACCACCGCGCGTTCAGGACTGGCCCGTAGACAACAACGAGTATGTGGCCTGGGAGATGAACATTGACACATGTAAGACATTAGCCACCAGCATTTTACTTTCGGTCCTGACACAAAAATTCACGTAAGCGAATAACGTGAAATGTAGAATGAGTTGGAGTCAACACCGCTGATTGATTAAGCTTTGCAACAATTATAATTAAGAGGAAAGCAACAAACGACTGATATGGACAACACATGGGTATTTATCTTTTATTGACTTATAAAAAAATAATCATTAAATTGTTTTATCCGCCCGTAGCAACGCACAGGCATTTTGCTAGTATTATTAAGACAACAAACAATAGATGGTGGAGATTTATTAGATTCAATTTAGGAAGGTTTAACGGTGGAGATTTATGCGCATCTAATCGTGGGATGTACTAAAAAAGGCAAGATGCGGTTTGGACTGCCGGATTATATCGGAACTCTCACCGGTTTCCGAGCAGCTCATGTTGTATGTTTTATTAGGGCATCCAATAGGCATAGCGTGATTCCTCATACCCGCCGCCACATCCAAATCCCCATGGCTGAGTTGCTCTCGAGCTCTCGCCAACGCACGTGTCCATGCGGTCGCGTGCGGCCGTCCGCAAGGCAGGAGCAGGACGTCCCAAGGCGTATCTTCACCACAAGGCATGGCCGACGCCGACGAAGCCCGATTGCCGGCGGCCGTCCGGCAAGGCAGGACGTCCCAAGACCTTCAACACAACGCATGACCAAAGCCGACGTCGACACGAAGCCCGATCGTTGGCGGCCGTCTGGCAATGGCTGAGTTGCTCTCGAGCTCTCGCCAACGCACGTGTCCATGCGGTCGGTCGCGTGCGGCCGTCCGCAAGGCAGAAGCAGGACGTCCCAAGGCGTATCTTCACCACAAAGCATGGCCGACGCCGACGAAGCCCGATTGCCGGCGGCCGTCCGGCAAGGCAGGACGTCCCAAGACCTTCAACACAACGCATGACCAACGCCGACGTCGACGAAGCCCGATCGTTGGCAGCCGTCTGGCAAGGGAGGACGTCCTAAGAGGTATCTTCACCACAACGCATGGCCGACGCCAACAAAGCCGGATCGATAGTAATCCTACGTACTCATGCCCATTGGTCTCAGGTTTATTCTTATCTACATTAATCTGCCGTTCACTATGAAACTAATTTGGAAAATCTGAACTAATCGATGCATTGATAACTGTACCTATACGTGTTTCAAATGCTCAAGAAGCAAGACATGCTAGCTAGCTAGAACAAGCTAACTAGCTCGATACGGACGAGGCCGCAGCTGGCTATACAGACAAGCAGTTGCCGCGGTCACCTGGCTATAAGGCATCGAGCTGGCTTGGAGGCAGGTAGAAAATAGTCGCATGCATAGATGAGAGTGTCGTTAGGTGCAGACAAGCCTACAAGGACTGAAGGCAGACCATCAACGCTGCCGACTCCGAACCTCACCCCGCCGCCCTGCGCTGGGTGCATTGATGGACGGTTCTTCTCGACCTCAAACGATTAGTCATCTGCTCCGACGCTCGGCTACCACATACCATACTCATCCTCTCTCCGTTCTGAATCTACAGGAGCAGCACGGGCTTCAAACGGTCCAGGATTCCAGGTACGTATGCCTTTTTTACGAACTGTTTGAGTCGTTCGATGGCGTTGGCCGCGATGTCACAATAGCCGGTATTGGGATCACTTTCTTCAGACCATGTATGCGCTAAGTTTGATATTACATAGCAGCAATTCATCTGTTTCTATGGGAGCAGCACGATAGGCTGGCCATACAGTCATTCGACCGCGTCGGTCACCATCTCACAATGGCCGGTCTTGAGATCAAACCGGTACATGCTAAGTTTGATCGTTAGAAAATAGCACCAATGATGTAAATAGTATTTTTTTGAAGCAAGCAACTTTACCACAGCTGAAGTTCATCAGATTAATATTCAAACATACATGCTTCATCTCTTGCAGTGTAAATACTGACAGTACTTATATATTTAAATTTCTATCCCTAAAACCTACAGATTGCAGAAGGCTATCAAGTCATCAACGAGCATGCGGGGGAGATCTTACCAGCACGTCCGCCGCAGATCATCATGCAAATGCTTCCATAGTAAAATCTTAATATGCTTTGGAGTAAAACAAGATGCTAAAATCTTAGGCCGGTATAAATTTCTGTCTTATAAGAAGTCTGATCACCATGAACAAAGTCAAGATCCTCTAGGGGAAAGGGAAACTTCAGTGCGCCGGCCGGCAACAATGACTAGACACCAACCATGAACCGGGCACATGTCCCGCAAGCAGCAGCGACATCTTGACTTCGCCGATGACTACTTTGTGTCTACCTTCAACACAGCAGAAGTGTGCCAACATGCCTTTTCCGTCTGCCGAATTAAAATCTTTCCCTCTTTTATCTCTTGGAGATGACCAACATATGTTTGAGGTAATATGTAAAGTTAACTATATTTGTGTGCATGTGTTGCGTCAAATATTAGTCTTAGAACCTACAATGTTATAATGATTCTTTTTATGAAAGCCAAAGTGATTTGATCGAATGATCAATTATTCGCTGCAGTTTGGTTTGAAGGTTAGTATTTTCATAAGGAGAAAATATGGGCCCACACTTCAGATATTATCTGAATGTCATCAAACTTCTTATTTTTGAAGTGTTCGGGTGCTTTTTGGTGGCAGATAGATTGTCTATCAGCTCGAGTGATTTATTTTCACTGTAGGGTCACTTCATGTATAAGGTCTCACTTCTCAGTGATGTAAGAGATCTATTAATTACTTACTTCAGTTTGGCCCGTTTTTGAATTCTTCTAGATGCAAATCAGAATACTGTTGCATTTTTGTCATGGTATTATATCATGTTCTGACCAGGTATTTAATCTGGAAACTATACATTCTACGGCTGAGTCATATATATGTTGTGATGTCCTGCTATTTAATTAGCGAGCTCTTTCAGTTGCTCAAAAATCTAAATGTTTGGCCAATGCAGATGTCTCGAAGTAGAAAGTTAAATTCATTTTCTTCAGAATACTCTGGAGTATCTTATTGTTTTCTTGGAATGAAATCAAAAATTTATATCCATAATTAATTAGTGATGGGAATAAAGGCCCTTGCTTTTACTATTCTTTCTTATGGCAGATTTAATGAGAGCTGAAGTGATTTCATCGAATGATCAATTGTTCGCTGCAGTTTGGTTTGAAGGTTAGTATTTTCGGGCGTGGATTCTCTGACTTTGCTCCTCTGCCTTTTCCCTGACTTTGAGTCACTGGTCCACGGGTCCCACCAGCTGCTGGACCCACATGTCAATGACCCAAAGTTAGGCTTGGCTAAGTCAGAGAATCTCCCCCGAGTATTTTCATAAGGAGAATATATGGGCCCAGACTTTAGGTATTATTTGAAAGTCATCAATGTAGAGCTTGCATGCTCCATCTTTGCATGCATTTTCTGAGTACATTCACAGTACTATTCTTTCTTATGGCAGATTTAATAGAGAGGGCATCTTATCACCATCAGCAGTGCTTGGGCAGAGGAGTGCTGCTGACGAAAATCCAATGGTACTACTCTGCAACGAATCTCGAACTGAGTTCAGTTTTTGTGATGATAGAGAAGTCAAGCAAAGCACGATGAGCTACTGGAGACAAGAGTTTATCCATGCTAGATTGCTGCCTTGCAAGAGAATAAATAGCAACTAGCGGCAAAAATGATGGTGAGTTCTTTTCTAACAAATGGATTCCAATGCGTCCAATAGCTAACAACTTCCTTATTTATTGTTACCTCATAACTTAGGAGGAAGATAATTTTTTAGAGCATGACAAGACATCGCTGGGAAAATTAGGCCGAAGTCATAGAACATCGATTTCCTAACATACTTGAACAAGATCAATACAAGGCATGTCAGTGGTGGTATATTGTAGGCATTCTTGCTCTATTTTTGTACATGGTCTGCATATTGTAGCTGCGGTTAATTCATTGGTTAAATATAAATGTCTGCAACTCCATTGTGCAGAGTAAGTTTACAAGGGGGGGGGGGGGTCTGAAGGCATGCCTCTAAGATTGTAGAATAAATATAACCGCCAATCATTAGGATTAAAGATTGTCTGGTACATATTGTCTATCTGTCACCTTTTGAGTTATGATGTAGGCTACTTTTCATATGTTGTCATTATTCCTCCGATGTACAGTTGTAGGTTCCTTATGCAGGGATTAGAGACTTGGTCATCTATGGATTACATGAATAGCATGGCAGAACGTACTATAAGGTCATCGTCCATAAAATAACTTTAAAAGATGTAATTTTGGGTCACTAATCTACCAAGCACGCGAAACGAAAAAAGTATGATGTACCGACTCACTGCAAAACATAGATTTTGCCAACAGCGAGACAAACAACACACAATCATGTACCGGCTTTATTTTCCTCTTTTTAAATAGTCCAATTTTTTGTTCGCTCATGCATTGTTAATGAATCTATTTGTCTGTCAAAATTATACCTCTGATTGTGTTTCAAAAAAGGAGTACTATTGTATTTGGAAAGTTATTTTAATATGTAGAAATTAACAATGATCAAGTTCACTATATTATCATATGATGCATTAAGCATTTGTAAATTTACACAAGTCTAGCCGCGCAAATGCGCGGGCCACTCCGCTAGTTCTTACAAAAAGAAACATCGTATTTTAGTCCGAGGATGTGGCCACCCTTGTGGAGAATTTGCAAAGACCTCATGTTGACATGGGCTAAACGATGATGCCAAAGCCATCCCACATCCGCCTTTGCGAATAAGAAAATTGCGGCCGAAGTGGTCTTCCCCGAGAAGTCAACCACGTACAAGCCGTTTTCCACATATCCAACGAAGGCAACCTTGAGAGTCTTGCTCCACAAAAGCACCACGACGTCAACATCAAAGAAAGTCGCAAGACCCATAAAACCAAGTTGACAAACAGAGAGTAAGTTGTAACCTAGGGTCTCGACAAGCATGACGTTCACAAGAGAAACATCCGCTGTTACCACCACTTTGTCGAGACCCATTACCTTTGAGTGCGTTTTGTCGCCGTAGGAGACCGTAGTATTGGAAGTATTAGGCCTCAACTCCACGACGATGTCTTTGCTTCTGGTCATATGATTGATGGCGCCACTATCGAGCACCCATTTTGATCCACCGGAAGCATAGTCCTATAAGAAATCATTTGTTGATTTTAGGTACCCATTTTTCAATGGGTCCTCTCATGTTAGCAACAAGGGTCTTAGGAACCCAAATAATCCAATCAATGTAGCCATCGAAAGGACCGACATAACGAGCACAAATGTCACCATAGTAATCGCGAAAAAGAACATAGCCCTCTTCTTCTTCTTCTTCTTCCTTTAAGCCAAGAGACTCCCCAAGAGACAACTCTAGAAGCAAGCTTTAAGCCAAGAGACTCCCAAGAGACAACTCTAGAAGCAATCCGAGGGGGACAAGTCCAAGTGAGCCAAGGGTGAGATCATGCTACAATTGTGGTGACAAGTTTCACTTTGTCGCCGATTGCCCCTTCGAGAAAAGAGAGGACAATGGTGGCCGACTTGTTCGCAAGGACAAGTCCATGTCATCCCCCAACAAGACCTTCTCCAAGTACTCCCCAACAAGAACTACAACAACAAGGTTTCCTCCAACAAGAAGTCAAGAGTCGTGTTGGTGACTCAAGAAGAGTACCCATCCGGAGATGAAGAAGAAGAAACTTCCAAGGAGGAAGAGGGAGTGGCCGCCATGGCCACTACCACTCTCTCCTTATCTCTCTTCGACGCTCCCAACGATAACCTTATCCCCAACTCTCCAAGGTGTCTTATGGAAAAATTCACTGAGGTATCATCTTCATCTAAGCCCATTCCTACTCTTGATGCTTCCGTTATGGATGATGTTGAAAGCCTCACCGTAAAACGTGAGGTTGTGGGTTTGGATGAATTCTTGACTAACATGCAAGGGGAGACCAAAAGACATGCTGAAGCCCTCATGATCAACTAGGTGAAGCACAAGACCTTCTAGAAGAAAAGGAAGAGGATGAGCGAGAGGCCACTAATGAGACAGCCTCACTCTCTCAAGCACATGAAGAAGAGCACAACCTAAGGGTTACCCTTGAGGAGAGTGTTCTTAATCTTGAAGTGTCACATAACCTCAACGTTTCTAAACTTGTTAAGGAACGTGACCATGCTCTTGCTATGGTTAAAGTGCTTAAAATGAAAAGATCAAGTTTGATGTTGGTCATGCTAAGCTCTTAAGGACTTAGCGAACCTCAAAAAGGCCCACCAAGCTTTGAAGAGGGAATACGCTAGTCTCTCCAAGTCTCATGAGCAACCTCAAACTCAATCGACTAAGGAGGGTGAAGTTGAATTGCCTATTTTCTCTAACCCTTGTTGTGAACATGTTGAGGAGAACAATAGGTTGAAGGTCAAGTTGCCCCAAAATTTCTTGGCAGCAAGAGCCATATGCTTATGATAGTCGTACTTGACGTCCTTGGGGCCCCACTCGATAGCATCATCATCCTCGCTCTCTTCCGTCACCTTAGCCTTCAATGCAAGATTGCTTCGGCGAGCACCGTGAGCACGTGCCGCGATCTCAACCGCATTTTTCTTGGCGATGTCCATGGCGATGATCGTACTTAGCACTTCATTGGAGATCATGCGGTGGAAGTTTGACTTGGACCGGATGGAGTTCAACCTTGTTTCTTCATAGGGCAAGAGAGCGTTGTAGAACTTCCTCTTGATCCACTTGTCATCCGCATGGGAGGCACCAAGATCCCTCATAGTCATGGCCACGACGGTGAGGTGGCAATACATGTCCTCCGCGGTTTCTCCATCATTCATGATGAAGCCATCAGCCATGGTGTTGTCCTCATCAAACTTCGAGTTTTGAATGCTCTCATTTTCCATGAATAGATCCACTAGATGATCCCAGGCTTCTTTGGAGGTTTCGAGAGAGCGGATGTGAGTGCGGTCCTTAGGAGTCACCGCCAAGTGAATCATGTGAAGAGCGGTGGCATTGAGTTGATCGTCCACCACCTCTCTTGGAGTGAGATTGTCGGGGTTGTGGGGCTTGTATCCCTCCTTGATGATTCTCCACAACTCGGTCGAAGAGCTGCGGATATGAGAGTTCATTAGGAATTGCCAATTGGCAAAATTAGATGCATCTAGCATGGGTGGGGGGCCTTGCAGAACTATATGAGGCATAGGAATAGGAAGATTCGGAGTATAATCATTTGGTGGTGGCACCGCATGATTATCCTTCGGATCAACCTTATCCTTAGGATCATCCTTATCCTTGGAAGAGGTAGTGCCGTTGCCTTCCGGTTCCTCCTCAAGAGGCTTGTCCATTGCCGGAACAAACTTAATGAGGGGTTGAGCAGCGGGAGCGACATTAGGAGTGGCTTCGGCACTAGGAATTGGGTTTTCTTTCGGGGCAAGAAATCCTGCAAGCAAGGATTGCATTTGAGCCAGAATGGATGACTCCAATTTCTTGACGTCATCCAAGGTGGCCGGAATGCTCTCCATTACCGGCGGTGTTTCATTGCCCGTGGCGATAGTTTCACTACCCTTGTCATTGTCGTCACCCATACTCTTATGCGGTAAAGCCCGAATAAGAGCCTAGGCTCTTATACCAATTGAAAGGTATGTAGTTGCGACTAGAGGGGGGGGGGGGTGAATAGGAGCTAACAAAATTTTAAGCTTTTTCAAGTTTTAGGCTTTATCCAATAAGGAAAAGGTGAACAATACAAAGTGAGCAACCTAGATGATACAAACACAAGGAAAGCAAAGAGAACGAGTAACACGAAGAACATGGTAAAGGAACGAGGTAACCGTCGAGGAGACACGAGACGCGAGATTTGTTTCCCGTAGTTCCTTCCTTGTTAAGGGAAGTACGTCTACGTTGGAGAGGTGTGGCACCACAAAGGACACCAATGCACAAAGGCCTCACCTTCTTCTCCGGTGAACCCACCACAAAGGTGAATCCACTTCTCCATTATGCGGTGCCGATCGAGGTGGCTACCCAAACTTCACAAGATTGGGGCACAACTCCACAACTCAATTGGAGGCTCCCAACAACACCTTGAAGCTTGTACACTACCAAGCAAGCTCTCAAGATGTTCTCTTAACAAGGGTCTCCACTATGAAGACCTAGGGTTACAAGTTCCACAATGGAATCAAGAGGAAATTCAAATTCCTTTGGTCAAAACGTAGATCGGGTCCTCCTCCTTCGATTCCCCAAAGGGGGTCTTGATTGGTTGGCTAGGGAGGGAAATCCACCAAGTTTAAGCTCTGAAATAATGGAGGAGAGAGAAGAATCATGAACTAAAGACCTACCTTCTTGGGAAAGAAGGAGATGGCTATTTATAGCCCTCCTCGGATTTCTAGCTGTTGCACAGTCGTAGGGCCAGAATATCCGGGGTAAGTGAACCCAAAATTTCTGGGGGGCGGGGGGAATCTCCGGTGCAAAATAGCACTTGAAGGGCCGGAGATTTCACCCCTTCATTCCGGCAGGCCCGGACCACTCTAGCCAAGTTGGTCCGACCAGCGGCTAATATGCCTGGGCTGGCCGGACCACTCCGGCCTATATTCCGACAGGAATACCAAGCGTGGAGTTCTTGGCCGGAATTGGCCCAGAATGGGGTCGGACCACTCTGGCGAGGCAAGGCCGGAAACTCCGGTCTAAGCCAGGCCAGAATCTCCGCCCCCTTGTGACCGGAGATTCCACCCTTGCAGACCATGTGACAGCCAAAATTCTGAGGCTTTGTCTTCACCATTACTCTGAGACGCACACAAAAACCTGAAAACCTACACACTAGGACCTAGCGTAGACAACGGTCTTCGATGTCGATCTTCTAGCTTTCGGTGGGTCAACAACCTTCTTGTGCTTATTTGGATAATCCAACACACCTAGCACACGGTAAAATTCTTCTCGTGTTGTCAACAAACACACAAAACTAAGCGGAGTAGAGACATTGCTCTTTCAGAGCGGCTGTGTGCATCCTAGTTATGCAGAGGCCGGGTGTATGCTTAAACCTTTTAAGTAATAAAGCGCCCGTTATCGAAAAAAGATGGAGCATGCGACTGTTGATCATTGAGCAACTGTTGAGATCTTCTAGCAACAAGATTGGAAACCAGCTATCAGAATCAAGCAGGGCGAACAGTGGACGAGTTGGAAAAAATATCATTGGGATTAGAAGGTCAGTGTCGTGCCAAACACAACTCTGTTTCCTCGTTTGATCTTGGCAAGAATCTTACCACTCTAATAATAACTCTATTTATTGAGGGACAAGTTTATTTTCTAAGCACTATTATATTTTAAAAAAGCACTAAACTTCGATGAGTAGTTCATCAGTTTTTTTGATAAAGGGAATATATTAATGTCGCGAAGATACTAATTACACCCAGACTCTGCACCAACAAAATGTCCAAAAACATCAAAGATGCACATAGCCAAGAAAATAATATAAAAAGAGAAATAGAAAACAAAGAACCAGACGCGGTGATGAAACACTCGCAACAGAAGCACTCTAAGCACCACCGAAGACAACACCTGGACTACAAAAGAGATTCTCCAAAAGCAACGCCTCTCAGAAGGAAACAATGCATAAGCGTTGTCGTAGCCCGATCGAAGATCCTGGGTTTTCACCCTAGAGAAAATCCGATTTCACAAAACAATGCCTTCAGCAAGGCCACTGACAGGTACAACCAATGAAGGTCAGACCTTGGGCTTCCACCCTGGAAATCGCGACTCGATACTCGAAGAGCACCACCAACGCAGTCCACCTGTGCTGCCACCTCCTCTTTCCAAGGCCGTTGCTGCAAGTCACCAAACACCTGACACACAGAAAGGACATGTGTAGCAAGTCTTCATCGCAACCAATATACCTCTCCGCCATTCCAAACCTCCGATCGCAGCCACCATAATGTAACAGCCCGAAGTTTTGCAAACCTAAAAACCCAAGTAAAATTTCCACTTTTGCCTTTTCATTCTTGCATCATGGCATCCAAATTAAATTGCTAAGCTTGAAACAATTAATTTGGCACAAATTAAAACGAACAACAAAAATGGCTTCAAATCATTTTAAATGTTTTGGGAAAGTTGGTGACAAATAAAAATTACTTGGAGCTCTTATATTTGTCCAGGAAGTTCCAAAAGTTCCAACTATGATTTTTGCAAACTATTTTGATTTGTAAAGTAAAATAAATGGAGAGAAACTCAAAATTGACTGTGAGCAATTCCTATTTTATTTTCCTACCAAATGAGTTTCAAATAATCTGGAAAAATTAGGGGAGCTTCATATAATATGGAGAGGCTACCTGAATTTTCTCATAATTTTTGAAAATGGTTTAGTGCCCTAATTAAATTCGTAAAGGCCACTGTTTTTAAAAAGAAACACAAAAGGACCTAGTGGTGATAGTAAAAGGTCTGCGAGGGGATTTCTGCAAAAACACCGTCTTCTTCTCTGTAGCGACCGAGCAGCCCTGCTCGCGCCGCACCAGCTCACCGCCGTGGCGCTGCCGCGCGACGCGCCTCGCCTGGCCCCTCTCTGCCTCCACCCGCGAGGATAAGAAGAGCACCCCCGGAACCCTAACCCTAGCCCTGTCCATTTTCCCTTGCGCCCTTCTTTTCTCCACCATGGCCGAACCGCAGCCATGGCTGCCGTCACTCGTCGCCGACGTTTGAGCGCCCAAGGAGCGAATCGAAGCACACCACCGTCACCGCATCGTCGTCCTCTTCTTCCTCGTGCAAGGAATCGCCGTGGGGTCACCCGTATCGTCGCCGCCGTTCGCGTCTTCTCCAACTCCGGCCGCCGCACGTCGAGCACGCTCGCCGTCGATTCCGACCTCCTCCTTCACCGCTGCAAGCACCCACGCGACGAGGGTCAGCGCCCCGTCCTCCTGGACATCCCCATCTTCCCTCCCCCTGCTCTGTGCCTCGCCGTCGTGCGAGATGAAGCACGGCCAGCCGCCGTGACCGCGCCGGTGTCGTGCACGGGCACGTCGCCGTGCGGCCTCGTGGTCACCCACCCGCACGCACACGCTCGCTCGCCTCGGATGCACACGCTCGCGCACGAAGGCGCCGTCGCTGGAGGTCGTCGCCGGCCGTTGTTCCCCGTCGGGCACTGCCCGTGTGCAGTTTTCAGTTTCGTCAGTTTACCTCGTGTCGCTAAAACCAAATCGGATATTCCGATTTCCACGTAACCGGATAATCCGACATTAGTCAGTACTCAATTTTTCCTCCCGATCGGATAATCCTAATTACCAAAAAACCGGATATTCCGAAATTAATCAGTACACTGGAAAAATAATAAGAGGCAGGAAAATATGGTGGACTTTGAAAATTCATATCTTTTGCTCTGCTAATCCAAATGGAGCAAATGAGGTGCCAAATGTTTGTCTTAACATCCCCTACACATCTATATTTTATTGGACAGAATTGAATGAATTTCCTTCTCGGTTTAAATGAATTGCTAAAAATGGCAGAACTGAAATGCAACTTTGGAAATTCATATTTCATCCAAAATAATTCCACAAATTATGTTGAATGGCTCAAAATGTTCAGAGGAACATTTGCCATCTATTCTCAAGTATTGCCAACTAATACTGAACTTTGGTAATATTAATAAGTTGCACTTCCCAAAAATGGCAGATTCAAATAGCAATTTGAAATACTCACCAAATATTCATATTTGCTCCAAAAATTGCAAACAACATATCACAATGATCAGCAAGTTAAATACTAACAGAAAACATCATTCTCATGCACGTACAATCATTTTGTGGTACTGGTCATAACTAGAACAATATGTTGGTCATTAAGATAAATATGAGTGGTTAACCGAATAATGCCTAATTATTTGGGACACTCATTTAACTCGATCTCTTAGTAGCATTAAAATGACATATCATCATGAGTGTGCATTGCACCTACTTGTATTCGTGTTATTTATGGTGTTTCTTTTCCAGTGTTGTTTGTGCTTCGGTAGATCGAGGAGTTGAGATGCAACAACAATTCTTCGACGATTCTTACTACCTTTCATATCAACAAGGCAAGCGTAATCCCCCCTGAGCATGTCTTATCCTATTTTCCGCAAATATTTTCTCCACTATAATATTGCATGCGGTTCCAAATGTCAATTTTATTGGATTAGAGTATCCTATAGTTGCATTAAATTTCCGATGCCATTACCTGTTTCCCTCCTATTATCCATAGGATTGTATTGTTGGCCCGAGATACCTAACTATGCTATGTTGTTGCTTAGCCATGCTTAGTGAAATGTTTATTCGTCCGATGGATATTTCATGTTGGGAATAGTTTTTGAAATGTTCGGATGATGGTGGAGAAATTGTGGTGACAGGTAATAAAATGCTTAAAGGAGAGGATGAGAGGCCACTTTGGTATGGTGGTGTTTTGTCTCACTCTCGCCGCCTAGGTGCGAGTTCTTTACCTCTTGAACCAAGAATGAGCGCGCTTCCATTCGGTGGGGTATATGGAGCCCTCGTCGACCAACTAACTTGCGGAGGCCTAGCCGAGGGTCCTCTAGTCCGGGCTTCCATTTGCGCGTGCATGGAGATGGTGGCCAAGACTGAGATGAGGATGGTGGTGTCTAGGAAAATAAGTGGCCGCGGGGCAGGGTGTTGGAGGCACTTAACCTGTCCTACCGCCACTGATGATCCTGGGTTAGTCTCAAGCAAGGTAAAGGTTGTAACCGCTCCCCACTCAGCCGGCTTTCCCCGGAAGAGAGCTAATGATCAGGCAATGAGCCGGACGGTACCGAAGGTAAACACAGTGCACCCCTGCAGGTTTAAATCTTTTCGAAAAGCTGTGTCCACGGTTACGGACGACTTGGGAAAGGACGATAAGATCATAGAATAAGTTGAACGGAATGATTAAAATCTGAGTACTAAAGGTATTACTCAAGAATGCAAGGTTAGCTTCCTCGAGGGTGATTCGGGGAGGTGCCTTCGTAGAACAGGTACAAATGATGGTGGTTGATGTTGGAAAGTGATCAAAGAAAAGAGTTACTTCTTACCCTCTTTTTACAAATACTCTGTTTAGTCGATGCCATGGAGTTATGTTTTCATAAATAAAATCAGCTTTATACAAAACAGCCATAAAACTTTGAAAACCTCATCGAGCTAAAGCTCTATATTTAATCTTGCGAGTTCGTCGAACTCAACGTCGTTTGTTTTGTTTCAGAGGAGAGCTTCACCGACTTCAAAGGTGGGTTCTTTGTGGACGTCGACGAGTAGTCTGGGGTTCCCAGGTGGCAGCTTGGGACATCCCAGAACAGCTGGCGCTTGAATGTTTATCTGTAGGCCTCTTAGGCCATAATTTGGATCTTGTTCTTTAGAACAACCTATTTCGCTTCCGCCTGATGTACTGTTGGGTCTGTGACCTCTGGTTGTAATTTGCTATCTTTCTTTATTATAAGAGTTGAACTATAATGGTTTGAGTCGTAGAGTCTGTGATGTGCCAGTTGTTCCACAAGTCTTGATCTCTCTATTATGCATTGAGGGTTGTGCCCGTGTTAAGGCATCAATCGGGGTGTTGTGTTGCCGATGATCCATTCCGAGCAACGCCTGCCAAAGGGTTTTGGCCAGGGATTGGTAAACCCGTAACCTCCGGTTGTATCGCTTAACCGGTGACACACAGCATCACTGTATAGCAGTCGGGTCGGGGCACCACACATAACTTTCTCCACCTCTGTCAATATCATAGAAACCTATATTTAGACATGTCCCATGGCACCGAAAAGAAAGCGAAGCATCGCACCACGCCCTCATGATGCCACACTGGTTGAAGATAAGGGCGCGCATGACCGGATCAATTCCGATCTAGATATCCAATGGCGCCATGCGCCAATCAGTAGAAATCTCCGAGAGGAAAACCGGAACTTGTCGGCGTCCAGATCAAGGAGGCCGACATGAAGTAGATCGACGACTTGGCACTCGAAGAACAGCAGGGCCAGACCACCTTTATTCAGAACCAGCAGGCCCCATGCCGCCGGTCAGAGCAGCAGAGGAGAAACCGGCCATAGCACCTCCACGCCTGCATCATTCCACGAGCAGACCTGGCTGGCCTAGATCGGGCTCTGAGGCCCAGATCTGACCCGCTAGTCGCGCCGCCGGAGAACACGCTGTAGGAGTGGCACGCCGCCCGTCTCCACCTCGCAGCTCTGGCATCACGCCCCGGCCCCTAAGACCACACCACCTAGCACCGCCGCCACCGCCCTGCCATCGCCCATGGTGCACCGCCACGATGCCCAACCCTGCCCTCCGTCTTAGAAGATAAGGGCGCCGCCGCTGGTGGCTGGCGTCGACGACGGCCAGGAGCAGAGGACGGGGTGGGGAGACCAGTGGGATCGAGATGCGGTGCCTCCGGAGTCGCTTGGGCGGGGAGCGACCCGGGAGGGCGGTTTCTTGGACCGTGCTACACAGCGGCGCCGCACGCCAATCGACCCCGTGCGGCGGCACCCTGCCACCTTTTCCCCCACGCT
The DNA here is from genome assembly GCA_947311845.1 of Poa pratensis. Lineage (NCBI taxonomy): Eukaryota > Viridiplantae > Streptophyta > Magnoliopsida > Poales > Poaceae > Poa > Poa pratensis. The sequence goes on from CAMZMU010000046.1 coordinate 10,505,111, forward strand.
CGTCAGTTCCCGTGACATCAGGAAAAAGTTCTCTGTGCATCTCCATGAGGACCACTGACCCTGTACAAGCCAAAAAAAAATCATCATACCTGGTACAGTAGCTGCTACAGTAGTACAATTGCCTTCTGCGGTACTTTTTTCCTTTTGGTAGTACTGCTATACAAGCTAATCAACAAGTTTTAAGTTAAAAAATATGACTAGTGTTCCATTCAACACTAGCATCTAATTTTGGCATAAGAAAATCTGAAAATGTTGGTTACCAGATTCTAGTACGTGATTAACACTGTCTAGTGTAATTACCAGATTATCTAGTTTGGTTACCAGTTTATCTAGTGTAATTGCCAGATTATCCAATATGCTTACCAGATTAATTAGTAGACTTAACATGTTGTTTATAAAAGCAGTTATCAGATTATCCCATACGATAACCAGATTATCTAATGTAATTGCCAGATTATCCAATGTGGTTACCAAATTAATTAGTACACTTAACATGTTGGTTATAAAAGCAATTATCAGATTATCCCATAGCCATTACCAGATTAATTACCCAAGATTACCAGGTTATGTATGTAAACAAGTACCATGTTGTTTATTATCAGATCGTTCCCCGGTAGCAACTACCAGATTATTTATACACAATTATCAGATTACATATATATGACTACCAGGATAGTAACTAGCACATTATTAGGTATCACACAAAAATGACCAGCACAAGCCCATTCACGTTATGTAGCAGATAGCGTCGGCACGAAGATAGTAGGGGCGGCGGGGACAGCCATTGTTCTGGAGCTCTTACCTTGTTGGCGTCGTTTGCCATATCCTGCAACATCTTCTCCGCCAAGTCAACGCCACCATGTCCGCATCATTGCCACCCTCCATGGCATGCTCACCCTCAAGGCGGCCTTGAGGCTTGAACTGCCGATGGCAAGGCTACTCCACCGTGCTGTGGCCATTGGCCCTGATGCCGCTGCTCCCAGCAGAGACGGCGCCCAGAGCATGCGGCGGTTGTCGTCCCCATTGAGGTCCTCGAAGCCGGCTCCCTCGAGTTCCTACCTCATGGAACGGCAGCGTCCGCAACCGGCAGGAGACGCCCGCGAGGTCGCGCTACTCGTATCTCTGCGGTGTGCCGGCGTGCCGCACCCCCACCGGTCAACGGCGGCGCGGCCTCCACCTCTTGGCGCGGTGTTGCTCCCTGCCACGCCCCCACCAGTTGACGGCGGCGCGACCTCCACCCGCCGCAGTGCTTCTTCCTGCTGCGCCTCCATCGGTTGACGGTGGCGCGAACTCAGCCTCCCGGCGCGGTGCTGCTCACCGCGGCGCCCCGACCTAAGCCACGGCGAGCGCGCACGGGCCGGCGGCGTAGATCAGGACCACGAGCCGCGGGAGCTCGCCGTGCCCGTGGAGCTCGTCCACCAGCCTGTTCAGCACGCGCTGCGGCGACGTCGACGACGCGGAGGAGGCTGCGCCCATGGCGAGGCCCATCAACACCGGTCCCGTGCACCCGTCGCTGACCGCGCCAGCTGCGGGTCCGCCGAGTCGCGCCTCGACGGCGGCGAACACGGCGTGCCGGAGCACCTCGTCCTAGAGCCGCACGTCGAATTGCCCAACACTGCCGTGCTGAGCAGCCGCGCCTCCAGCTCCTCTAGCAGCGCGCTTGCGTGTGCATCGTCCTCTTCCCGGCGGAGGCGGTGCTTGAGCACGACGACCATTGGTCTCCTCGAGGGAATCCCCGGTCCAGAACTTGACGAGAGAGAGAGGGGATTAAGGGCATCTCCATCCGTCAAGCCCCCCAGGACGCAAAAACGGCGCAAATTAGGCTCGGTCGGGGGGGCAACGGCGCAAAACGAGAAGCAGGGGTTGGAGTCTTTCCAGTCGCACTCACCCCCCAACGGGAGAAGATGAGAAAAAAAAACAGGGCGGCGCCATCTTCCTCGATGAAGACGGAGCAGGGCGGCGAGCGCCCCGGCCACGAGCCAGACTGCGTCGGCGCGGGTTGGCCGGGAATGGAGCCAGGAGGCGCGCCCCACCGCCGACGACCGGATCCCGCGCCCCACCGCCGGCCGCCTCGGCCTGCACATCGCGAGCTTCTCATCGCGAGGACGGCTGTCACTGAGGAGGATGGGCAGAGGGTGGCCATCCTTGAACTCCTCGCGTTGACCCGATCGGAAGCTCGAGGACGAGGCCCCAGGCCATCTCCCGCGAGGATGAGGCCCCAGGCTCCGCCCGGCGGCGCGAGCTTCACCCCAGCCCCGGCCGCGAGGGCCGCGAGCCCCAGCCCCGGCCGCGAGGGCCCCGAGCCCCAGCCCCAGCCGCGCCGGCGAGGGCCGCCATGGCCGCGAGCTCCGCCCGGCGACGCCAGCGCGAGGAAGAACGCCGCGAGGTGGACGAGATGCGCAAAAAAGTGCTGGTTCTCCCGGAGACGGAGCTGGGGGAGGGCAGCGGCGGCGAGGGCTGGGAGAGGCGGCGGCGGCGTGCTGGCCGCGCTGCCTCCCGTGCGTGGTGGGGAAGATAGGGAGGAAAGAGAGAAGCGTGGGGAAAAGTGGATAGAGGAGAGAGAAAAGTGGGGAGGAGGGAGGAAAGTGGGCGCGTGGCACGAAATAATTGGGCAATCGTTGGCTCCGGCGCCCCCAGGCCGAACCCAGCGCATTGGGTTTGGGCTGGGGGCGCCGGCGCTAAAACGGCGGTATTTTGCCTCCCGGGGGGCACGACTAGGAGAATTTTGGCACTTTTTGGCTATGCGAGCCTAAAACCGAACCTAAAAAGCCTCCTGGGGGGCGCTGGGGGGCATGGCTGGAGATGCCCTGAGACTAGGTGGGCGGTGCAGACGGAGCAGGTGAATGGATAAGGTAGGCGAGGGAATAGACGAGGGGATAAGGCGAAAGGAAGCAACACCATCGTATCGTATCGAACGGATATACAGGCGCCGCACCGAGAGACTAGCGATGCGGCGCTTCTGTATATCATTTTCCTTCATTCTTTCTGTAGGTTTGTGAGAGATCTTTGATCTTTCCTTAGGTTTCTTTCGGGAATTCATCAGTTGCGGCTTTGCGGGCTGGTCAGCCATAGCGCTTTGCTTGCAACATAAAAAGTATCACTCGGATGGTGCTCTCCGCAGCCAGGTCATCGAGGTCTATCACATCGCCGCTATCCAGCATGGCGGCTAAAAGAATCAAACAATTAAACAATGAGCTAACAAAGTGTCTACACAATCAGATAATGGCAATTATTCAATACGAATAAATAGAAGTTCATTAGTCGATCCAACAGATTATCATCAAAGGCAACATGTTCATTTCACTACGAAATAGTTTTATATACATACTATACAAACTCACAGGAGTACTAAGACTGATCATCAATAATCCCAGCAATACCTAAAGCCTGACAAGGCTTTCTTTGAACCAGTGTTCAATAATGTCTGGAGAGCGTGTTTCCCACTGAAATTCCTCCAGTAACTTCCCGTTATCATCATAGTGAAGTTGGTGTAAGGACGGCTCCACATAGTAGACCAGCATATCGCTTTTATCAGACATAATCGTATCACTCCAATACTTTACGGTTGGCAAATCAATCTGACACTCAAGTGACCAGGCCTCTTTCTCGCAGTCACGCAGTACCCATATTTGCATACCCCCTCGTTCCTATCTAAGCACCACATGCCAAGCATGCCTTCCATCTCAAACAAAACTCGAGTGCCTCTAGCGGTGTTCGGAGAGCTCATAAACCTAAACGACTCTTCGAGTATGTCAAAAACAAGTACTCTATCTCTTGAGCCGCGGTTCCAGTGAAGGCAACCCTTAAGCAGAACAGGTGGACTCCACCAGCATGGATTAGTTCCAGCCTTCATCACCGCCTCCTTCATGCAAGCAGAGGCAGCCGGCAGCCCCAAGTATTTCGGCTTCTGGGAGGAGCCCACTGTGAGGACGTAGTAGCCAGAATTGCGAACCTCATGCTTCCCCCTCCAGAACAGGATGCGGTACTCATCAGAACGGCGTGGGTTCGGGTACATCCCTGCGATGTTGCCACTAGCGCCGGCGAGGCGAGGGAGCTCGAGCCACTGGCGTGTGGCTGGGTTCACGACGCTGAATCGGACGTACTAGTTCATTAGGGAGAGCAGGAGAAGGCCGTCGCAGGAGGCACATATACTGAATGTTTGATTATGGATGCAGTCGTTGAACCCGAGGACAGGACGACGCTCGCGGGGGCATGACGGATGTCGAAGGCATCAACCGCGTGGCTCGGTTTGCTGGTTTCGTGACGAAAGACGACGAGGGGGAGCGACGGTTGGTGGCTGTGGTGGTCGAGCAGGAACTCCTTGGTGGTGTTGGCGCCACGCCACGACCTGCTGATGGCTCCACAGCGGAGGACATCCTTTGACGGCAGGCTCGGGAATATCTCCCTGGTGATGATCGACTTAGGGAGATCGTCGAAGATGGTGTCACGGCTAGTGCCCGGCGTACAGTGATCCATCTGCGGGAAACAAAGACAAGGTGGGCTGGAGACAATGCAATGAAAATAGTTGATCGAAGCATTCTCACCGGTGTAGGCGGCGAAGTTGGGGCTGATAGCTCCTGTGCGACTTGTTTCCAACTCAATGGACGTAGTACGACGTCTTTCCAGACAATAGCCTCCATGCGACGCCTATACGAGGAGAAATAGCCCAGAGGCAACATGGCACTTAAACGCTCGTTAGGTTTGGGTGACCGTTTGTAAACAGGCGACCGTTAGGAACCGGGCCCACCACTTGTCCACGTACGCACTGCGTGGGTCCCACCTCAGGTCAGTTAGAAGAGAACCTCGCCCGTCCCCGACCTCCCGACGCCGCCATTGCTTCCCCTCCCCTTTCCCGCATCCTTCTCTCCCTCTTCTCCGGCGACGAAGCGCAGATGTCTGTCTCCTCCGCCGCGCGGTCACAATGGCCGCGGTATGGTGCAGTGCCGCTGACACGGTGCCCAGACTGCAAACGCTCAGAGGCTCTCAAGCGTTGGGTCAGCAAGACCGACGAGAATGGCAATCGAGGGCGCGAGTATGTCAGCTGCTTGAGCAAGAGGCACACCGGAAGGATGGGCATGTATAGATCTCAGTTCTTTCGCATCCTTTTGCTTTGATTTCACCGCAATTCGTTTTTGCTCGTCGAATTTGGGAAATTTTGAATTTAGGGTTCATGTTGCTGTTTTCAGATTCTGAAGAAATGTGGCTATTTTGAGTGGATGGATGATTATTTAGAGAGGATTGTGTTTGAGGGCTACATTGATTCGATGGGGGCCGCAAATTTGCAGCTCAGATTGGGGGGGCTGCCGCCGGTGGGCGTGGAGATGGGGGAAAGCTCGGGGATGGGTGCGCCCGGTGCTGACAGAGAGGTGAAGAGGAATGCGCGCAATGGTGAACTGCCCGGGCTGCCCTCGGAGTCCGAACTGAACCAGGAACTGAAGAAGATCAAGAAACATCTAAAGCAGATGGTTGATTTGCAGAAGCAAGCAAATATGATGGCTGGTGGATTTTATTGTTGCATCGTTGCTCTGTTTTTTGTTTACTTGTTGATCCGTCGTTAGGGCAGAGGAATTTGTTAAGTTCGTGTCACTTAATCGAATGCACGCAGCAATTTGTTAAGTTTCTGAATTTGTTGACTCTTTGTTCTTCAGTTAACTTCAGTCGACAGTTGTGTTTTCCTTACGGAAAAAATCGTACTGGGCTGCCAGAGTAGATGTTGGGCCGTGACGAGTAGATGTTGGGCCTTGGCGTTTCAGAATTTTTCTTATTTCCTGTAAAAAAAAACTACTGGGTTGCCAAATTTTGCACGCATAGAGGCACACATATATTTACATGTTTTAGCTAGCACGCGTTGCCGAGCCCACATGTACTTGTTTTAGCTTGTTGTAACAAAGTTTGAATTTTGTTACTAGTTCCATTGTATTAGCCTTTGAATTTTGTTACTCCCTCCGATCCATATTAATGGACATATCTTTGTCTACTAGATGCATCTGTCTACTAGATGCCAATGCATCTAGTAGACAAAGATATGTCCATTAATATGGATCGGAGGAAGTACTTTTATGGCAAATGGCATGTTTAGAATGACCCAAGTACAAATATTAAACTGAGGCAAAAGAAATGCAAACATGAGCTATTTTATAGATATGGGGCATATATACCCAAGTACAAATATTAAACGGGAGGCAAAAGAAATGCAAACACGAGCTATTTTATAGATATGTGGCATATATGACCAAGTACAAATATTAAACTCACGCAAATTAAACAAACCCATTACATTTAACGGTGGGCCCTAAATATAGGGGCCCACCCAAACCCTAAACCTAAGCGATGAGGTGTAAATAAATTTTGGTAGATGAAGAAGCAACCGTGTGAAAACGGGGTGAAAACTTAGGATAGCTAGTTGAAGCAATGGGGTGACAACATTGGTCTCCTCTGCTCTGCGTGCATTAAGCGCTCTGCGTGCATTAAGCGTAGGACAGCTAGTAGGACGTTGCGGTCAAAGCGGTGCCTGCGAAAATAGCTATGATGCGACGTAGGCTGCATGCGTGCATTAATGCAAAGAGGTGAAACAGATGAAATACAAAGTCTCACGCCAAAGTACGTTGCGGTCAAAGCGGTGCCTGCGAAAATAGCTAAGTATGATGCGACGTAGGCTGCATGCGTGCATTAATGCAAAGAGGTGAAACAGATGAAATACAAAGTCTCACGCCAAAGTCTGCGTCCCTGCGTGCATGCCTCACGAGGCGTGCAGGGCTGCGTTGCTGCAAAATAGCCCTGGTGCGACGCGACATTGTTTACTCTGAAACGAGGCGTGCAGGGCAGCGTCGCTGCAAAATAGCGCTGGTGCGACGCGACATTGTTTACTCTGAAACAACTGGAGCCCATCACACGCCGGACCCACCTGCCATGGAGAGAAAGTCAGAGAGCGTCAGGTGGGCAAAGTAAGAGGATATGTTCCATGCATGCAAACTACGGCGGCGACGGCCTGCAGAGGCTGAGACGAGCGCGTGGGTGGAGAAGAATCGCAGAAGAAAGGGGAGACAATGGTGGCGAGCTCGAGCGTCACTGACAAATGGTGCCCATCAAACGCCGGACCCACCGGTCATGGAGAGGAAGTCAGAAAACGTCGGGTGGGCAAAGTAAGAGGATCTAGTTCCCTCTGTTTTCAGCGGCCAATCAGGTGGCTGGAACCAACCTCTCGCGGATCGCCATCGGGAATCCTTCTAGAAGACCGTATCTGAGGGCTGTCGTTGGCGCCAGGGCTTGATCGGACGGTTAGGGTGCGACGGTACGGTTTGATCAGATGCTGCGCTATGGTTTCAAATGAGCATATTTAATTAAAAAAAATCAAAATGACATGAGACCAGCGCCCAATGTTGTTATATGTGATATAGTTGCTAGAAAAAAATATAAACATGATTTTGGGATAATTGATCGAAAATGGTTTCCACAAAAGAGCTATCTTGTATAGACTTGTTTAGAGTTCACTAATAGAGCGATGGTCTCAAATGAGCATTTAATTCAAAAAAATCAAAATGACATGAGACCAGCGCCCAATGTTGTTATATGTGATATAGTTGCTAGAAAAAAATATAAACATGATTTTGGGATAATTGATCGAAAATGGTTTCCACAAAAGAGCTATCTTGTATAGACTTGTTTAGAGTTCACTAATAGAGCGATGGTCTCAAATGAGCATATTTAATTCAAAAAAAATCAAAATGACATGAGACCAGCGCCCAATGTTGTTATATGTGATATAGTTGCTAGAAAAAAATATAAACATGATTTTGGATAATTGATCGAAAATGGTTTCCACAAAAGAGCTATCTTGTATAGACTTGTTTAGAGTTCACTAATAGAGCGATGGTCTCAAATGAGCATATTTAATTCAAAAAAAATCAAAATGACATGAGACCAGCGCCCAATGTTGTTATATGTGATATAGTTGCTAGGAAAAAATATAAACATGATTTTTGGATGTTTTATATATGATTTTCTATTAAACCATGTTATTTAAATAAAAAAATAAAAAAATAGAAGAATTATTCAAAACATAATGAAACTTCAGATTTACACTATATAGGTAGAATAGATGTCTAGGAAATTAATTTGGCTGATTTAGACAAGATGCCAACAAAAGTTGCTTAGAAACGAGGGCATTTACCCTACCTTTGGAGGTCGTTTCAAACACACTTTTGATGACTATGAGCTTAACATAGCAAAAGGGCTCGGATTGATCAGCTAACATAGCAAAAGAGCTTAACATAGCATGGAAATATCAATATCACAGTACTAATTTGAAATTTGAGGCCAAATTTGAATCGGTTTTCAGTTCAAATTTGAATCGGTTTTCAGTTCAAATTTGAATTCCAGCCGAAATTCAAATACAAAGACCACAGTACAAATATTATTACATGTCACAAATGTTATTACATGTCACAAATGTTCAAACACGCCGTGTGCCCTTCCTACCACGCCGTGTGCCCTTCTTCGCACATCTTGTTTTTGGTTCTCCCTCCTCAACACATACAAGTTCACTGAGCATCTTGGTCTTGTTCACGGGCTTCTTGACTGAACTAGGTTGGTCGTTCACCTCCTCAAAAATCTCAGTTTCAACCTCGAAAGCAGTTTCATCTGTCTCAAACTGCCAGTTATCTGTCTGAATGTTATCTGTCTGAAACTGAGCTGCAAAATCATCGTCTTCAGGGTGCACCTCTACATTCCAAGGTTCAGTCTCAAACTCAGCTGCAACATCATTGTCTTCAGTGTGCACCTGGGCATGCCCAGGGACATGCCCAGGTTCAGTTGAACCAAACACAGAATGCACACTTCTCCTCTTGCCACTGACTCGTGCCCTTTTTGCTTGCCAATTATCTTCAGCAACAAATGGAACAAGTGGAACAGGTGGAACAGTTGCAGCACGCTTCCTCCTGAAAATAAAGCATGAAATAGATTTAGTAATTAAAAAAACCAAAAAAAAGATAAACAAATCAAAAACAAGAACATACTTTGGCTTTTCATCTGGATAGGCGCAATTGGCAGATCCTGCTCTGTGCCCAAGTTCCTGACAGTAAATGCATCTGTTCTTGCTACCTTTTTAGCCCTTTTGGGCTTGTCATCTTTCTTCTTTTTCTTACTACTCCCACCTTTCTCAAACCAGGACTTAAATCTACTCTGCTTAGGCCTGCCAGCCTTTCTTTTCGTTACAGGAGGACACAATGTAAATTCCAATGGCTTCTCAGGCCACTGTTTCTGATCTGTAAGTGGTGGAATTGGAGTTGCATATGCAGCTTTGAATTTTGCTACCGAATAATATTCATGCAAATATGGGTGCATGTTTACCTTCTGTTGGGAGGCTAAGAAAAGAATGGCATGCTCACATGGTTTGCCGGTGTGTTGCCACTCAAGGCAAGTGCAATCATGCAATTCAGTATTAACAACATGCCTCCTACCAGTTTTGCTATCTTTAACTTCAGCACCCCACAATGAAGATTTTTCAACAGACAAATGTGTAAGACTTCTGCTCCTGTTGACCACCTGTTGTACCACTGCTGGAAGCTTATCACCTTGCAGACAATCAGCTATCTTTCTTCTCAATTCCCACAACCGCATAATCATGATCCTGAGTTGGTCAACCATGTCATGCACAGGTAAATCTTTTAAAATCTTTATCTTGCTGTTGAAACTTTCTGCCAAATTGTTGTTGATATGATCGCACTTAATTGCAGTATTGAAACCTGACCTATACCATAACAGAGAATGGTGGGTGCTCAACCATGAAGCAAAATCATTCTGAGTACATGCAGCCTTTATCTTACCAAGGTGATAGGAATGTGTCTGTGCGGTGTACGATCTTGCTGCTGGCCACATGCGCCCAAATTCATCGCCTCTGAATTTTTTGATCAAATTCATCCACAAATGGCCGAAGCACTCCCTTTTCTCAGCATGGGGGAAAACATTGTTAACTGCATTTTCTAGCCCCTTACATGCATCTGTGTGGATTGCCAAAGGTGACACTGGACCTATACATCTTTTCAACTGCATCATGAACCATGTCCATGAAGCCTCCGTCTCTGACTGAAACAAACCAATAGCAACAGGGAACATCCAATTGTGCCCATCTAGAGCATTGCATGCTGCCAACTGACCACTCCACTTGCCTGTCAAAAAAGATGAGTCTATGCTCAAATATGGACGACACCCTGCCTTGAAGCCATCGGTGCAAGGCTTCAAAGCCATAAAAAACTTGGAGAAATAAACTTTGCCAGCCGCATCCACCTCAGTATCTATCTCCACAATACTGCCAGGAGATCTCAACTCAACCTCTGCTTTAAAGTTGTAAAGCATCCTAAATGTGTTTGCCCAATCACCATATAAATGTTTCATTGCCCTTTGTTTGGCCTTCCACACTGTGGTATAATTCAGTTTAATTTTGTACGTATTTTGCAAGTCCAGTTGCAGTCTCTTGGCAGTAAGGTTAGGTGTTTTCTCTAGCAATGGTTTGATCTTTTCTGCAACCCAAAGCTGTGATGTCATGGTTGATACTGTTTCTGAACTTGTAAGACAAGTATGTTTTTTGGGGATTTGGTTAACCCTGACAGTACTTCCATCAGCCTGCAGTCTAGCAGATATGTACCACTTGCAAGCCTTCTTGCCAGAACCATCAAAACCTCTGCACTTCGCATAAAACTTCTTTCTATCAGTCCAAACAGTCTTTGCATCAAACTGATGTCTCACTGCATAAGTCTTGAAAGCCATCCTGAACTCTTTCATGTTCGGCCACATCTTCCCCACTCGAATGACAGGGTTTTCCTTGTCATACACATGCACCGGCTCATCATCGTGTTCATCATCTACATAGTCTGCAGCATCTTCCATCAGCTGTTCATCTACATCTTCAGATAAATCACTGTCAGTCCCATCTTGTTCACCCTGCTCCTCATCCCTCTCATCCACTTCAATGCCAAAAAGTTTGGCCATCTCAGTGTCAGCCATCGGTGCAATGACCAAATCAGTAGGTTCAGATAGGTCAAGTGCATTCCAATCAACAGAAACTGCAGGTGCTATTACTGTCGGTTCAGTAATAATGGGAATTATACGCCTATCGGAAGCCCAATCATCATCTGCCTGCTGCATAGCTAACTTTGAGGGCACATAACCCACCTTTGAATCAACATTCAGATCAACAAGCAGAGCATAAAAAAGTAAAACTTTGCTCCTCCAGCCATCTTGCCGATCGATTTCCTCAGCAAGCTGTTCACCATCCTCAATTCTGACATATTCACCTTTCCAATTATCGAACCACAACAGTGATACTTCTTGCTCTGGACCCCAAATAACATGCTCTGCAATTTTCTCCACCATTGCCTTCACCGCCTTCTCCCCCATGTTCGGTAGGTCTGTTGGATCAAGCTCTTCAAGATCAACCTCCCACTTCACAATCGTGTCTCCATCAATGTCCACCATGCTCCCATCAACTAATTTTGCCGTAGATCGTAAGAAATTGACTGTAATTTCGAAGGTGCTCCGAGCAGCATCCTCTCTGTCAGTAGCGGGCAGCGTGAGGTCGAGCAAACGAGACCCACATCGAAGTAAAATTGTGCGGTAGAGAAGCGCGTTACCTATTCGAAGTTGAATCTCCCGGCTCAACCCGCGGCTCCACCATCTTCTTCTTCCCCCGTCCGCCCCCCCGCCCAGTAGCGCCGCCCCGCGTCCTCTAGCCATTTGAATCAGCAGACAATGAGCAAATTAGCTCAGATCTCAAATACATTCGGAGGGGAACGGGGAGGAAGACGAATTCGCTCACCATTGCTTCCGCCGCCGCCGCCAAGAACGAAAGCTCTTCCGCCGCCGAGAACGAGAGCGCCGCCGCCGCCGGAGAAGAACGAGAGCGGAGTTGGGGGCGGGCACTGGCAGTTGGGCGCGGAGTTGACGAATTCAGTCAGCTGTTTGACTCAATCTTGTGGGACCCACATGCTTAATCTAAGCTAACAAGCCCGCTAACAACAGTTTTGGCACCCGTGTGCCTCTGGGCTATTTCTACTCATATTTGCGTCGCATGGGAGCTATTGTCTGAAAGACGTCGTACTCCAGCCAATACTCTGAAAACAAGTCGCACATGAGCTATTTGCCCGCGAAGTTGCTCCCAGCTGGTCCGCCGTTTTTCGACGAATCTGGACCGGAGAGGCGAGAGTTCTGGACGGTTGAGTTGGTGCAGCAAGGGAGACGATGGATATCAAAGTATGTATGTCCGTGTTCCCTACGTTTGGAGGGTAACGTGAGGGATGCGTTTGTGTGAATTGGTCTTTGCCCAGTACGCTTCCTTGGAGAGTACATACATATTTTAACTGGCCACATATATGACATTATCTCCATCGATCATCAGGCGCACCTTGCCTTTGTTTCCGGCAGATGACCATGGCGCCGGACATCATCAGTGCCACCGTATTCGACGATCTCCCTGAGATGATCATCACCCAAGAGATATTCCTGAGGCTACCGTCCAGGGACGTCCTCCGGTGTGGCGCCGTCAGCAGGTCATGGCGCGCCGCCACCTCTACCAGCGAATTCCTGCATGACCACCACCGGCGCCAGCCATCGCTGCAGGGCCGGCCCTGAGGGGGGGTCAGGGTGTGCGGCCGCCCCGGGCCCCCAAAATCTTGGGGCCCCACCCCAGGTACTGTATATACGTATCAAGTCTGGCCATTGAATCGTATTGGCAATCGTATTGGCCACGGAAGCAGGAAAAAAAAGACAATGGGCTGGCTGTAGGGACGTGGCCCATGAACAAACGCACGGACCCAGCCATCACCCACCCCACTCAAAAAAACAAAAAGCCATCGCAACAACCCGGATTCCGTTCGTATTCCATTGCCATCGACGCGTCGGAGGCCATCCCCAGTTCGTAATTCGTTCCCCATCCCAGACCGCCGCCAAGTCCGCCGTTTTCAAGTGGATCCTAGTCCGCCGGCAGCACGGTAATTTTCTTGTCCTTTTCCATCACCGGCAGACTCTTTTTCTATTCATGACGCTTATTCGGTCAATTTAAGTTCCTTCCAATTTCAGTCATCAGTTGGTTCGTCGATTTCAATTCTCGAGCCCCCAATCACAGAATAAGCCACATGGCTTTGTCTCTTTTCTTTCCCGTCACCAAGCGCGTCGACGTGGTACATGAACGCGGAAATAACCGATTTGACCAATTTGAGGTATAAAGTTATTATTTTCGAATCACTAAATTCTACCTTCACATACATAAGATGCGTAGGTACTACCATTCATTTTAAATATTTGTTGTATTTTTTCCAGCATTATTTATCATGTCGTCCATCAAATATCCACGTGGTAATGCTAAAATTAAAAGAGCAAAACGTGTTGATAACTTAGTACAATCACACACAGAAGATATTCACGATATTTCAGAAGTAATACCGGTGTTCCGATAAATCAAAAGGATTGTTGGCGATAGTTGGCATTGGAGGAAGAGCAACTAACCAATGGGAATTTTGAATAAGACAGGCAAGAAGAAAACATATATATGGAAGGCAACTTTGTATCGAGAAATGTTAAAAGAAAATTTTAAGATAATTTGTTTAAGTCGCGTACTGTTTGGATGCATTTAAGTGTTACATTGAAAACATATATTTACATGTATATTCATTATTATTTTTATTTTGTTTATATTAAGGGCCCCGGATTTTAGTTTCGCCCCGGGCCCCCAAAATCACAGGACCGGCCCTGCATCGCTGCCCCTCGTTCGTCACAAAGTCAGCCCCTCGAACTACGAGGTTGCCGCTTTTGATATCCGCGAAGCCCCTGCCAAACGCCGGCATGTCCTTGACGCTGGTCTGTACACAGGGATCCACGCCTCCTGCGACGGCCTCCTCCTGCTCTCCCTACCGACCCCCCGTTTCAGCATCGTCAACCCAGCCACACACCAACGGCTCGCGCTCCCTGGCCTGAAAGGCGCCGCTTGGTCCGCTCCTCCAAGAACCAGAAGCCGAGGTGCATAGGGCGGTGCCCACTGGCCTCTGCTTGTACTAGGACGGAGTTCTTGCTGGCCGGAATACATTCATACATGTGGCGTCCTCCTATCCTGCTCAATGGCCGTCTGCATTGGAACTTACATTTTTTTCCATAAAGTGCTCTTTCTATACCTACTAATAAAGGGAATAGTGTTTCTCCCCAGATTTTGAGGAGTCTGCTTTAAAATGACGGATTTACCCTCCCACCAAATAAAATAATACGTCCTTCTGCCACAAAACGAGCGCGGCCCCACGCGTAGTCAAATAACGGTTCGTTTGGATTACAGAGAACAAACCAACGAATCCCCTCCCCTGCCTCAGCCGGCTTGAGCGCTAGCAGCGGAAGGAGATCGAGGCGGGCGGCGGCCTCGCTCTCGGACCTCGCTCTCGGACGGATGCGTGCCCGCGCGTTGTGTCCTACTGACCTCGCATCTCTCGGAAAATCGGACTGCGCCGCCGCCGCTATCCTCCGCCTCTCCTCCACCTGATCCCCAGAAAACCTAGAAAAACTCCTACGAAATCGATCGCACGAGCTAGCCAGAATTCGCTCACCATCGAAGCTTAAAATCGAGCTTTCCGTCGTCAACGCAGGTCCTAGATCATCCTCTGTGACCTCGCCGGCGAGATCGGTTCTGGAGGGCACTAGATCTCAACACGCGGCCGGCGCGCAGCCGGCGGCGCCTCCCCCATCGGCCGCCGGCGACCCCATCATCTGCATCCCATGGGGCATGGTGGCCCCGTTCTGAGTCCATCTCCTCAATCAATCTGAACACGAGCTGCCTCCATCCTCTGACAGCTCTCGCTACTAGTGTTAGGTCTCATCTTGGGCGGAAGATACTGATCTGCCGGGGATGATCAAGTTCGATTGAGAAGCAGCCTTCGTCCTAATTAATTTGTCAGCTATGAATTGGTCAGCTACGGTCCTGCAGCGCGTCTCAGCGAAGAATCAGCTATGGTTACATGCGCGTCTAGACCGCTAGACGGAAGCCGTCTTCGTTGTGTTAATGCAGACTAAAACAGAGGTCAGAAGTATCCCAGATGAAGGACATATCACCTATACCGAGCAGATTGCATCAAGCAAGCCATCAACTAGCAGTATATTACAACGCACAACTATACTGAGCAGAAGAAAACAGAGTAGCACAAGGTATGGCAGGACACATGAGCAACTACAACGCACGCTCAGACACACAATGGAGAGCTAGGCTAGCGAGTTCAGGGCGTCGCAGACACGGACACACCAAGCGTTGGCACCAAATCTAATCCAGAGATCATAGTGCGTGCGGATCATGGACGAGAGCTGGCGCGAAGATGACACCACGTTGTCGAAAACTTTACGGTTCCTGCTTTTCCAGACCAGACCACCCACAGAACAAGCAGGGTTGCGTCATAGGGGCAGCAACGGCATCGCAGACACCCTCCAGATCAACGGGATGGGTAGCCAGCACACCCAGCGCGGCCCAGAATGGAGCGAGCCGGGGGCAGACAAACAGCAGGTGGGTGAGATCCTCCGGGGCGGGGCAGAACGGACAGACCGCCGCAGGGAGACAACCGTGACGGTGCAGGAACGATCGCGTCCTGGTGTTGCCGTGACGAGCTCACTCTGTACCCTGGCGCGCGCTTACTGGCCTCCCTGGTACGTACCCCACCAGTTGAGGCACAGAGAAACAGCATGAGCTTTTTCCATGGCGCCATGGCGCGATTGCGTGGGACAGGCAGCTGCTCTACTTTGGAGCTCGAGTGCATGCCAGTTGCTCGTGTATCCATCCATGCTGTGCTAGCTATTGAAGGCTGTTGGCATGTTGCATGGTCAGGCTAACCTCTATTCCTGAGACAGTTTCCGTGAGCATGCAGCCCAGCCCTTCAACTACTCTTGCCGATGCCATTTGTAAAGCACAACCATGGAGCTTAGTGTGGTGTTGCAGGTAATCCTCTACACGAGAGGAAAGATCAATGCTTTGTGTGCTCACTAGATCAAATAAAAAATGATGAAAATAGATATCAACAAATTGAAAAATAAGTACGTGAAATTGTAATAATTAGAGAGTCCACTGAAATGTCGGTATTTTTTAGAGAGCTCTCCAAGTGTACATATAGAACTTGCCGCTTCCGTTGGAATTGCTATAAGGAGAGAACCCCTCCTACTGTGCTCAATAAGAGAATATGGAAAGAGCAAACTTATATTAGGGTTACAGGGTTTGGTAAATTTTGGGGTCGAGTATTTATGCGGTAACAGCTACACGAAACCACCCATGGAAAAATAAAATTCAACCCGTAGCAACTAGGTTCATTTCCTCCGAATAATTATTAGGTCTAATTGTAATCATCTACCCCGTGAAGAATCAATCTAAGTTTACCGGTCAGTCCGGTGAACTACGATAGTTGTCTCATCTAGGATTTTTTTTACAACTTTAAGTGACCAAATTATTACCCGCGTAGTTAGGGTTAAATTTGTTAGGCCGTAGCAACGTTCGGGCATTTGTGCTAGTACTACTTAAAAGTTTAAGCATTACACTCGGCCTCTGCATATCAAAGATGCACACAACCGCAACATTCGGATCAAACTGAAAAGTAATCAAGGCTAAATACAAGAAATCATTATCGAAACTGTTAAGACGCCTATGGAGATGGAGGACCAATCCGGAGATCACGCTGCCATCCATGTTGGATAAAAATATCCCTCGCCGTATCCTCCAACCGTGTAGACACCTACATAAACAGGTCGCAATTCTCCACACGCTGTAGAGACGACCATGAACGGAGCATAGCTGTGCACCGGTAGATAACCTGCATGAGAGAAGAATTTTTATCATTAAAAACCTTGTCATTTCTACATAGCTAAAGCGATTAAATAACGGCAAGCGCTCCCACCCTAATAAGTAATTTGAACCTATGATCCACACCGTTTAGCCAGTTGCCGAAAATATTAGCAACGCTACGTGGTGGGTATAAGGTTGAACCTATTTGAATGATCGACCATATAGATGTAGCTAATTTACACCGGAAGAATAAGTGCTTGATAGACTCGTCATGTTGACAGGATACACACTTTGGGATTCCGTGCCAATTGCGTTTGACAAGGTTATCTTTGGTGAGGATTACTCTCTACGAAGATACCACGCGAATTTTTTGTCTTTAGCGGAATCTTTATTTTCCAAAAAAATTTATTATTATCCACCGGCATTTCTGGCTGGATTAAGGCTTTATACATGGAATCTATAGAGAATTTGCCACTCTCATGAAGGTTCCAACTAAATTTGTCCGGTCCTTGCGTCAATTGGACTAAAGTCAATCGCTGTAGCAATGCATTTCATGATGCAAGCCTAGGACCAAGAAGATCTCTTCTGAACGTCACATTTGGTGGGGAGGACTCCAACACCTTAGCGATTGTATCGCTCTTGTGATGGACAATATTATATAGAGCCGGATATTGTTCACGGAATGTAGCATTACCAAGGCACTTGTCCTCCCAGAACCTAATATCCGAGCCATCTTTAATATTAAAGGAGCCATATGGGAAGAAGTGTTTCTTCGTCGCCATAAGACCGGCCCAAAAGTGCGAGTCACCAGGTTTTCAATAAACTTGGGACAAAGCACGAGAGCCGATGTATTTCCTTTTTAGAAGAGTTTGCCAGACCCCCTCCTCAGTAAGAAGCTTAAAAACCATTTACCTAGGAGTGTTCTATTTTTGACCTCAAGGTCATGAATCCCAAGACCACCTTGGTCTTTAAGACGGCAGGCTACATTCTATTTAGCCAGTCGATATTTCCTTTTCTCACTATTTCCTTGCCAAAAGAATCTTGAGCGAAAATAATCCAGTCGCTGTAAGACTCCTTTGGGTAGCTGGAAGAAAGAAATCATATACAGTATCATATTACTACGTACTGAATTAATGAGAACTAATCTTCCGCCAAGAGATAGTAATTTTCCTTTCCAACTAATTAATCTCTCTTGTAATCTTTCCTCGACATGTTTCCATTCAGCGTTTGTAAGTCTCCGATAGTGAATCGGAATACCCAAATAACTAATAGGAAATTGGCATTGCTCACAGCCAAAAATCTCAACGTACTGGGCAGCCTCATCTTATGCCTCACTGAAACAAAACAATTCACTTTTGTGATGTTTATCATAAGGCCCGAAAGTTGATCGAAAGCTGATAATATAAGTTTCAGATTTCTTTCTTTTTCAAGGTCGTGCTCCATAAATATAATTGTATCGTCTGCGTATTGAAGGATCGATAGTCCACCATCCACAAGGTGGGGGACCACTCCTTCAATCTGGCCGTCATTTTTTGCGCGCTCAATTATGATGGCTAACATATCATCCACTATGTTAAATAGCATAGGTGATAATGTATCGCCTTGTCGTAACCCTTTTTCGTTTGGAAGTATCTGCCAATGTCGTTATTGAATTTGATGGCAACACTACCTCCAAAAACAAAATTATGGATCAGAGCACGCCACTCGTCAGAAAATCGTTTCATTCTGAGAGTTTGTTGGAGGAAGGACCACTTGACTTTATCATAAGACTTTTCGAAGTCTATCTTTAATATTACCCCATTCAGCTTCTTTCGATGTAACTCATGGACTGTTTCGTGAAGGATAACCGCATCATCCAGGATGTTTCTTCCTTGCATAAAAGCAGTCTGAGTTGGACGAACAACATGGTCATCCACTGAATTTAGCCTAATAGTTGCAGTTTTTGTGAATATTTTGAAGCTAACATTAAGAAGACAGATAGGCCTATATTGCTGGATCCTTTCTGCTTCATTAACTTTTGGCAACAAAATTATCTCACCGAAATTTTGGCGAAATAAGTCTAGCTGTCCGGATGAAGATCGCTGAACATAGCTAGCAAGTCCGTTTTAATAACTTCCCAGAAGTTCTGATAGAACTCAGCTGGGAAGCCATCCAGACGTGGGGCCTTGTTGTGTTCCATTTGGAAAACAGCCTTCTTAACTTCTTCCTCTGTATAAGGTGTAGTAAGAAGGGCATTTTCCTCATCAGACACTTGAGGGATATCATCTGTTCGAGACTCGTCCATCGAGAAGTTTCCTTCCTCCGGGTCTCCAAATAGATTTTTATAATAGTTTGTGTACGCTTTTAGTTGCTCATGGCCTTCGATCGTCCCATCTTCTTATACAAGAGAATGAATAAGTTTCATCCGGTGTCTGCCATTTATGACACTATGGAAGTATCTTGTATTCGAGTCTCCTTCGAAAATGAATTGGGCCTTGGATCATTGATACCATTTGAGCTCCTCTTCTCGCAAAAAACTTGCAATCTGCGCATTGGACTGACTTTTTAGTTCAATCTCTTGCGTAGATAATGTTGGAATTTGGTGTTGGGCCATAGGCCCATAGCCAATACAAATTCTGAAATTCTTTGGCCCATTCATATATGGCAAGGGGTGGGACTAAAGTTTAGTCCCACATTGCTAGTAGGGAGAGAGTTGGAGTGGTTTATAAGGTGAGCTCTTCTACTCCCACTAAGGTGTGAGAAGAGAAGAGGCCCTCGCGCACTCCTCCTCCACCGCCCGCCTCGCCTCGTCACGCCGCGGGAATCTCGCCGAGCCTAGCTTATTTTTGCTGTTCAGGAAATTAATCGTATATTAATTACAAGTCATTAACGGACGCGTTAACACAGCCGTTTCGCTTCCGGTTTTTCTGGATCATGGCTATGTGCCGACTCGGACGTGGGCTGCCCCACGACCTTCCCGAACCGCACTATATAAACGCTCACGCGAACCCTAGCCTGTACGAGACACATATGCGTCTGCCTCCTTCCAGAACTTTGCGCCACCGTCATCGTCTTCCTCATCCCGTCCTTCGGCGTGCACCGACAGATGGGACAATAGGCCTCCGGAACCCCGCCTCTCGTAGACCTGTACAGGTGAGGGGCGATCAGGTTTTTGGGAGCGCTTACGCGTGACTACTGGCAACACGACGTCGTCCGACGACGAGTTACCCAACGACGACTTCTTCCCGGACGTCAACGACCTCTTCGGCAACCTCAACATGGGCGACAACACCGACGCCGCCAATGCTGCTACCGCCGCTGCTGCCGCAGCCACTGCCAACGTTGCACCGTATGTGATTCTATCTCTCCTATTTCAGACTTTGCTAGAATTTCTAGTTCTGGTATTTGTGGTAGATGCTATCGGTTTATCTTGTCTAGATCTGCATGATTAGTTTACTTGTTGTTTCTGTAGTCATGTTTATCAATTGCTTATTCGGATTAAATCATATAGTAATTTGCTTATATTTTAAACAATCCAAAAATCTGATGATAGGCAAATGAATTCAAGTGCGTTGCCGCTGCCACAAGGCCGCCTCCCTTTGATGGTTCGCATTATAAGAGATGGCGCACGAGAGCAGTTCTCTGGTTTCAAAACCTGAACTGCTATAGCACCACTCTTGGAAAACCTGAGGCGGAGCTTTCTGCTGCACATCGGGAAGCTTTCGAGAAAGTCGATGCCATGTTTAAGGCGGCTCTTTTCAGTGTTCTTGGGGACAACATTGTTGACCCATATATGACATTTGATCATGGCAAGGACGTGTGGGATGCGCTCGAGGCCAAATTTGGGGTCTCGGATGCTGGCACTGAGTTGTATGTCGTGGAGCAATACTATGACTACAAGATGACTGGTGAGCGCTCCGTTGTTGAGCAAGCTCATGCGATACAGTCACTTGACAAAGAACTTGAGCAGTTCAAGTGTACCTTACCGGACAAGTTTGTGCCGGTGGCATTATCGCCAAGCTTCCTCCCTCATGGAGGAACTTTGCTACTTCTCTGAAACATAAGAGACAAGAGATTTCTGTTTCGGATCTCATTGGGTCTCTTCATGTGGAAGAAAAGGCGAGAGCAAAAGACACACGTGCTCGAGGATTTGATGGAGATTCTAGTGCCAATGTGGTACAGAAGAAAAACTTCCAATCCCACAAGTTCAAGAACAAGAACAAATCTGAAGGCAAAGGCAAGTTTGATGGCAAGAACAAGGCCTCACACTCAACCAACTTCAAGAGGAAGAATGATAAGAAGAAAGGGTCTTGCCACGTCTGTGGTGATCCTGATCATTGGGCTCCTAACTGCCCGAATCGCTATGACAAGCGTGGAACAGCGGCAAGACCGCAAATGCTGTTATTGGTGGTGATACTGAGATGAAGGACGTCGGGTACGGTAATTTTCCTACTGTCCTTTCAGTATGTAACTCTCCTGATTGGTGGATAGATACGGGTGCCAATACACATGTATGTTCTGATGTTTCCATGTTTTCTTCTTATCAGGTCGCAAGGACTTCCTCCGTGCTGATGGGAAACAGCTCACGTGCTTCTGTTGATGGTGTTGGTACGGTAAATCTGAAGTTTACTTCGGGGAAGACCGTTCAGCTGAAGAATGTGTAGCATGTTCCCTCCATCAATAAAATCTCGTCAGCGGATCACTTTTATGTCAAGATGGTTTTAAGTTGGTTTTTGAGTCCAATAAAGTTGTAATTTCTAAGTATGGACAATTTGTTGGAAAAGGTTATGAGTGCGGAGGCTTGTTTCGCTTATCTTTGTCAGACTTATCTACTCAAATTATTAATCATGTTTGCAATGTTAGTGAGTCCAATATTTGGCATTCACGACTTTGTCATATTAATTTTGGGTGCATGACGCGGCTAGCCAATATGAATTTAATTCCGAAATTTACTAGTGTCAAGAGTTCCAAGTGTCAAGTGTGTGTTCAAGCTAAGCAACCTCGCAAGTCTCACAAGACTGCGGAGGTAAGAGATTCAGCACCACTGTAACTCATACATTCAGATCTTTGTGAAATGAATGGCGAGTTGACAAAAGGTGAAAAGAGATATTTCATGACTTTAATTGATGACTCCACTCGATACTGTTATCTGTACCTTCTGAAATCTAAAGATGAAGCTTTTAATCACTTCAAAATCTATAAAGCTGAAGCAAAAACCAACTTGATCGAAAGATTAAACGGCTTAGGTCTGATCGTGGTGGAGAGTATTTTTTCCAATGAGTTTGATTCTTTTTGTGCGGAGCATGGTATTATCCATGAGAGGACGCCTCCCTACTCACCTCAGTCAAATGGGGTGGCCAAAAAAAGAACCGTACTCTAACTGATTTGGTTAACGCCATGTTAGATACATCGAGTCTATCCAAGGTATGGTGAGGGGAGGCGATAATGACCGCGTGTCATGTCCTAAACCGTGTTCCCACAAAGAACAAAACCATTACTCCATTTGAGGAATGGGAAAGGAAAATGCTGAAACTCTCCTACTTCTGAACTTGGGGTTGTTTGGCAAAAGTAAATGTGCCAATACCCAGAAATGCAAGCTTGGACCAAAAACCGTAGATTGTGTTTTTCTGGATATGCATTTCATAGCATTGGCTATAGATTTTTGATAGTGAAATCTGAGGTATCCGACATGCATGTTGGTACAATTATGGAGTCGAATGATGCGACTTTCTTTGAGGACATCTTTCCCATGAAAGCACGTCTAGCTCATCAAATCAGGAGATGCCTGGTTCATCTAGTCAGGAATTAATTACAATTCCTGAACCTACCATTGCGATAGAACACTATGATAGTCCTGTGGAGGACGACAATGAAGCTCCCAAAAGGAGCAAGAAAGTCCTTTGGTGATGATTTCATTGTATACCTCGTGGATGATACTCCTACTTCTATTTCAGAAGCCTATGCATCTCAGGATGATGACTACTGGAAGGAAGCTGTTCGTAGCGAGATGGATTCCATCTTAGCTAATGGAACTTGGGAGGTTACTGATCGTCCTTATGAGTGCAAACATGTAGGATGTAAGTGGATGTTCAAGAAAAAGCTTAAGCCCGATGGTACTATTGAAAAGTACAAGGCACGACTTCTTGCCAAGGGTTATACTTAAAAAGAAGGCGAAGACTTCTTTGATACATACTCACCTGTCACCAGACTGACCACTATTCGAGTACTACTCTCCTTGGCTGCCTCACATGGTCTTCTCGTTCATCAAATGGATGTTAAGACAACTTTCCTAAATGGAGAGCTCGATGAGGAAATTTATATGGGACAGCCTGATGGATTTGTAGTAGATGGTCAAGAAGGAAAGGTGTGTAAATTATTGAAGTCTTTGTTTGGTCTTAAGCAAGCACCTAAGCAGTGGCACGAGAAGTTTGAAAGAACTTTAACCACTGAAGGCTTTGTTGTAAACGAAGCTGACAAGTGTGTATACTATCGCCATGGTGGGGATGAGGGGTTATTCTTTGTCTCTATGTTGATGACATATTGATATTTGGGATCAACCTTGCTGTTATTAAGAAGGTCAAAGAGTTCCTATCTCGTTGCTTTGAGATGAAGGACCTAGGAGTAGCTGATGTAATCTTAAACATCAAGCTGCTGAAAGATGATGATGGTGGGATTACATTGCTTCGGTCCCAGTATGTGGAAAAGATATTGAGTCGTTTCGGGTATAGCGACTGCAAGTCTTCCCAACGCCTTATGATCCTAGTGTGCTAATTCAAAAAAATCGAAAAATTGCTAGAGATCAATTTAGATATTCTCAGATCATTGGCTCGCTTATGTATTTAGCCAGCGCCACGAGGCCTGACATCTCCTTTGCTATAAACAAACTCAGTCGATTTGTATCAAATCCTGGAGATGTTCATTGGCATGCTCTCGAGAGAGTTTTGCGCTATTTGAAAGGCACTGCGAGTGATGGTATTCACTATACTGGGTATCCAATGGTACTTGAGGGTTATAGTGACTCAAACTGGATATCTGATACTGATGAGACTAAGGCCACGAGTGGTTATTTGTTTACACTTGGCGGTGGCACTGTTTCCTGGAAGTCTTGCAAGCAGACCATCTTAACGAGGTCAACAATGAAAGCAGAACTCACAGCATTAGACACGGCCACTGTTGAAGCAGAGTGGCTTGTGAGCTCTTGATGGACTTACCTGTGGTTGAGAAACCAATACCCGCTATCACGATAAACTGTGATTATCAAAGTAAACAGTTCTAAGGATAATATGAAGTCATCAAGACATGTGAAGAGGAGATTGAAATCTGTCAGGAAAATGAGAAACTCCAGAGTTATTGCGTTGGATTATATCCAAACGTCTAGAAATTTGGCAGATCCCTTCACAAAGGGTCTATCACGCAATGTGATAGAGAATTCATTGAGGGAGATGGGTTTGAGACCCACCCTATGAGTTGTCCACAGTGGTAACCCACTCTATGTGATCGGAGATCCCGTGAATTAGAGTTGGGAGACAAGCTGTTGGTCAGCTGGGAGGAGAGTATCCCTACATTGAATTTACCTCTCCATGAAGATGCAATACTCTCCTAATCTGCATGGCAGGTTGATATTTATCTTAATGTGTTCTAAGTGGCTTATTTAAGCAGAGATGTTGTCCTGCAGAACATCTTTTGAAGAACACACCTATATGAGTCTGATTGTTAAACGTCACAATCTATGAGAGTTGGGTGCTCTCTAATAAACTCATGAAAGGTCCTGGAGTATGACGCATAAGCTCCAAACTTTGAGGAAGCCCCGCGGCAGCCCTGTATCACTCAAGACTTTGTGCGAAGCTAGTGCGTAGAAAACTTGTAGTTCAAGGCATAGTCCACTATTCAAGTTGCAAGCTAGTGTAATATAAAGTTTTAGGTGGAAGTTCAACTTAACAATCTCCACTATGCACCGGTATATAAACAATGTTCTGAAACATAATGGTGTGATGTGCCAATGAGACTTTGTGGGGGATTGTTGGAATTTGGTGTTGGGCCATAAGCCCATAGCCAATACAAATTCTGAAATTGTCTTTAGCCCATTCATGTATGGCAAGGGGTGGGACTAAAGTTTAGTCCCACATTGCTAGTTGGGAGAGAGTTGGAGTGGTTTATAAGGTGAGCTCTTCTACTCCCACTAAGGTGTGAGAAGAGAAGAGGCCCTGGCGCCAATTGACGAGGGGTACACTCATCAATTCCCATGGTTAAGGACCTAGGGTTGAGATTATGGAGAGAGAACGTGGTAGTACTGGTAGTTTCGTCGGCTGACAAGCAGAGGCAAAGATTTACCCAGGTTCAGGCCCCTCGGGTGGAGGTAAAGACCCTACTTCCTGCTTGTCTGATATTGATCGCGTGAGATTATGAGGTTACAAGGTGGTTCCGGCGAGATGACGATCTCGCTAGAGCTTTGGTGGTTTGAGTATTGCTTGTCCTAGATCGGCACCCCTCCCAGCCTTTAAATAGGCTGGGTCTCGGGAGTTCGTAACCGACCTAGTTTACACGTAAGGAAAGTCTAAACCGACTATGCCTATGTCTAATCTTGGAAGGTACTCCATCTTTTTGGGCCTCTTGTCTTGGGCTTCGAGTAGGCTCTTCGCTATTGGGTCTTAGTCGTCACGTGCACCAGGTACCCTCATGGTAGGGTACCCGAGATGTATACCCTTGTCACGCGCACTCCTCTTCCTCCTCCTCCGCCCGCCTCGTCGCGCCGTGCCACGGGTTGCGGGAATCTCGCCGAGCCGAGCTTATTTTTGCTGTTCAGGAAATTAATTGTGTATTAATTACGAGTCATTAACGGACGCGTTAACACAGCCCACGACCTTCCCGAACCGCACTATATAAACGCTCACGCGAACCCTAGCCTGCACGAGACACATATGCGTCTGCCTCCTTCCAGAACTTTGTGCCGCCGTCATCATCTTCCTGATCCCATCCTTCGGCGTGCACCGACAGACGGGGCAGTAGGCCTCCGGAACCTCGCCTCTCGTAGACCTGTACGGGTGAGGGGCGATTAGGTTTTTTGGGAGCGCTTACGCGCGACTACTGGCAACACGACGTCGTCCGACGACGAGTTCCCCAACGACGACTTCTTCCCGGACGTCAACGACCTCTTCGGCAACCTCAACATGGGCGACAACATCGACGCCGCCAACGCTGCTGCCACCGCCGCAGCCACAGCCACTGCCAACGCTGCACCGTATGTGATTCTATCTCTCCTGTTTCAGACTTTGCTAGAATTTCTAGTTCTGGTATTTGTGGTAGATGCTATCGGTTTATCTTGTCTAGATGCGACTTGTTCATCTTCTCTGCTAGTCTGCATGATTAGTTTACTTGTTGTTTCTGTAGTCATGATTTATCAATTGCTTATTCGGATTAAATCATATAGTAATTTGCTTATATTTTCAACAGATAAAGGTCGTATTTCTGCGAGGGCCTCTAACTCATCAATAATATTTGATAGTCGGAGTTTTTCTTTCTTAAGCTGCCACGTCATATGACGTGCCCATCCTCCAAGGTGTTTACGCGTAGCGCGTATTTTATTGTTCCACCTTTGGATAGGGTTTTGTCCCGCAACAGGTTTCTCCCACACCTTTTTAACCATCTCAGAGAAGCCCTCACGATGTAGCCAGCCAAGTTCGAACTTGAATTGGCTCTTACACTGTGTAGTGGGCGTCCCTGTAGTCAAAAGGATAGGGGCATGATCCGACAATGTCTCAATACGTTGAAGAGCCCGTACTGTGACTAGTGGAAATTTAGATTCCCACTATGTGTCCATGAGTACATGGTCTAATTTCTCGTATGTTGGCTTAGGAAGGCTATTTGCCCAATTGGAGAAGGTGGTCAGGAAGTGTTTTACCTGGGTCCATGGGTGGCGGCCTAGTCGGAGGATCGGAGCGCCTTAGCATCTCCTGTTGTAAACTTCATTTATGTTTCTTTTTTTCTTTTTTGGCTATGTGCATCTTAATTATGCAGAGTCCGAAAGTGTTATATGTGCGATTGTATCAACTTGATGTAACTAGCAAAATGCCCGTGCGTTGCAACGGGAAGGAAAGCCAACATTTGTAAGAAAATATCAGCAACCCAAATTTTGCCAAAAAATCGATCTAGCGTGTAATTAACGAGCTTGGCAAGTTAAGTCAGAAAACAATCCTCAAAGATAGCAACATGCCATGTTTGTTGAAAACTTGATATGGGAAAAACTTTCCCTTTTTCTAAACTTCATATAAAAAACAATTTTAATACCGGCCGTGCCTATACACTTCATAGCTCATCTAGAAAATGCATTAGTGAACATACAAAGATTTGACCATATGACACAGCTCAGCCTAAGGATGTCTCTGAAGTCTGAATACACAATAGTCTATGAGTAGAAATTTTCATTGTACATAAGCTAAACTTCCTTGAACGCATAAAATCTAATATATGACGAAGATAGTATTTCGTTTTTCTAGGAATACTACGGTGGTAAGGTATATCTCCAAAATGTCTGAATCAGCATCTATAATGATTTTGCGCATTGACCAACCGTAAAGATTTTTTTAGATTCACAGGGAGGCCTCCCTGGTTCCATTACTCATAACGAAACCATACGAGGTCATACAAACATGCAGCCAAGCTGCCAAGTTCCAGAGCGGTAGCTGATCTACAGCCAAGTCTAAAAAGGAAATGAAAGCAAGAGTATTTCTAACCGTAAAGATTTTGATTAGCGAAACTCCTAACTCAGCTTCCCTAATAGCACAATGTTTAATGAGACCATACAAAACTATCATATAAAGTTCTGAAGCTAGTTCCGGTAGTACTAAATGATCTTTTTTTTTTTGTCCTAAGACCTGAGATGTACAATTCCAACTCTGGGAACATATAAAGCAATCAGAGAAAACAACCCATTTTAAGCACTGTGGTTGGCTTGGGCATGTATTTTCCGGTATCTGAAATATTGACAGGACCGTCACCATTAACGCTTCTTTGGGCGATGGGCGATGGATTCGGCAAGTATGCCCTGATTGCGAGAGTCTAGACACCTGCGACATGGATCGATCAAGCTCCACCGCATTCCCCTCTTGCCACAGCTGTGGGTGGTGTGGCTCGGTGATCCTCATCAGACTGTCGGCGGCACTCGGCGAGGAGTAGGAAAAAGAGTAGGCGCCGTGGGAAGCCCACACCCACCTGCACCCTGAGGTGCAGCCTCTCCCCTGGATCAAGAGAGGATGCTCAGCTGCTCCGAGCAGGCACGGGGACGACGGCAATGGCCCTCGGTCGGACTCGTCCGCAGCCGCGCCTGGATATACGGCGCCTCGGCGGCGTGCATCCATGGAAGCCTTTCCTGCGGCAGTTCGGCTCCTCGTGCGCGGCCTGTAAACTCAGGGACGCGGCGAGTGTCGACGGGCTGGACAGGCAGCTACGAGGCACATCGAGGACTGTACAGGAGATAGCTCCGGCGCGAGAGCTTAAGGTTCAGATCCCTGGCCACCGTGCCGGGTGTGTGAATGACGCCGCCGAACACCGCGTCGCACCCGGGAGGTGGGGCGGGAGGACCACAGCACCCTCCCTCGCCGGAGACCTCGCCCCCGTGCACCTCCGCCGAGCTCGGCCCCCGCGCGCACGCGCGCCCGAAGACCTCTATCGCCGCGCCCGTGCTCATCCCGGCGAGCGTGCCGCCCCCGCTCGCGGCCGTCGAGATTGCCCCCGGTGACCTCAGTCGCCGCGCCCCCGCCGGATAATTTGGGCCTGGCGCCGCGTCCATCTCCGTGGCGTCGCCTGGACGGACCACCGCCGGACGGGCCGCCGCCGGAGGATCCAGGCAGGCGTGCACGGTGCACTCTGCACAGCCCCTTCCGGCCGGCGACGGGAAGAAAAGGCGTGTACTATTCCTTCGGTAGGTTTTTCAATTCGATCCCTGTATCTGGACTGCGGGTTAATTACACAGAAACTAGAGGGTTAAATTGCAAAATCACCGCGCGTACGACGACCACGGTTTCTGATAGTAGAGATAAAACACCGTTGATCGTATTTTCAATGAAGTTATAAATTGACCATATCGTGTTTGCACAAAAATCATTCACATCATAGTTGCATGTTTTAGCACAAAGTTTTCAATGTTTAAGAAAATCTCCCGGACGCCTTAACCGGTTGCCCTCACGTGCATGCTTACACGTGACTTTGTGGCTAAAATACGTCAATTTTGTACTTCCGTTGTCCTATAATACGAGATTTTATTGCAACCAATATTGGGATCAATATTCTGTAGCGTGTCGTAGTGATCAAGGCCCGTACTTGCCACATCCGGCTTGACTGTTTTTTTCTTGGATAATTCCGGGGCTCATTCACTATTAGACCGTAGACACACACACACCCAACTCCAAAGTACCCACGCCACTTCCATTCTCGCCCAAATCGAAGCTCCCCGCAGCGAACTCCAGTGCCACCAACTGATTACCACCGCTGCATCGATCGCCGCTGACGGCCGCCCAGCGCGCCGGAGAGATGGGCTGCTGCTTCAGCAAGAAGCGCGCGAAGCATCCAGCCGGCCCCGTTGACTTCCCTCGCCGCTACAAGCCGGAGGACCGCGACCCGCCGCCTCCGCCGTCCCCTGAGGAGGAGAAGGTCAAGGAGGTGCTCTCGGAGACGCCGAGCGCCAAGGCGACGGCGGAGCCCAAGCCCGTCGCCAATGCCGCGGCCGCGGAGGAGCAGGAGCGAGAAGAGGTGTTCAAGGTGAAGGCTTTTCCGGCAGATGTCGTGCCCGCGGTGAGCGATCTCGGCAGCTGCTTCTCGCTGGCCACCGACGAGCGGTCCGAGGCGGCGTCCGAGTCGTCCATCGCGACCAGCTCGGTTATGGGCCCGGAGCGGTCGCCGCGGAAGCCCGCCAGGAGGCGCCCGGTCTCCGGCGAGCTGGGTCTCGCCCGGCGTAACCGCGCTGCGGCTGCAGCTTCTGGCGTTCGGTCCCGGAGCTTCCGCGCTTCGCCGTCCCCTCCTCCGCGTCGGGAACCGCCGCCACGGGACCGGTCCGTGCGGAGGTCGCCATCGCCGGCGGAGCAGCATCGGGGCGCGAGCCCGGCCGCGCCCCTGCAGCAGAAGCCGCCCGTCCCGAGCAGGCGCGCATCGCCACATCGTGCGCGGGATGCTTTTCCTCCTCCGCCGCTATCCCCGCCACCGCAACCTGAAGAGGACGCCGTCACCGCTGGAGGCGAGGACAATGACATCGCCGCGGAGGCCAGTGGCGGCAAGGTCGTCGGCAAGATACATGAACCGTTTTTTTACTTACCAATGGCAGGGTGGGTAAAATTTCATAACACATAGGGGCAAAATCGGAAAGTTAAAAAACGTACCATACCATGATCATCACCACCTCTAGCTATATTATATAGTAGAGATTATATGAGATCAATAAAATCTTCCCTTATCTAAAAAAAACAAGCTAGCACAACCATATAACAGAAATTAAATAAAAATGATGTAGGACAGGTCGATGAGAGACTAGTGTAACAACAAACACTCGGTCAGAGCAGAGCCACAGGCTCAGCTTATATTAAGCCGCGAATTAACGCGGAGCACACGACAAACAAACTGCCAAAAGGCCAGACTAAGACGCACGCAAGCAAGCAATTAATCGCATGGACACCCATGCAGCGGCAACAAACAAAACAAACCAGATAGAGCAGCAAGCAAGCAAGCAGGCAGCAAAACTAAAATGTAAATCGAGGCATCATAATTTTTGTGTCTTCGGGAGCTTGAGGAAGAACTTCCTTGGGTTCTTCGGCAGGCGCCACTACTTCCTCTGACATCTGAAGCTTGTCGGCCAAGGTCTTGGCCCCCTTGAGGGAGATGACCAGCCAGACGAAGGAGAGGAACTCCCCACCTTCGCCCAGGCTCTTGGCGTGCAGGTAGCCCCTGCAGGTGCTGGCGGAGTAGCACAGCATGCCCACCCACACGCGGTACATCAGCTCCCAGCGCGTCTCCTTCGCATCATCAGCGGGCAGATGCATCAGCTCTTGCGCAAGCTCGCATGCGTCGTGGATGAGAGGATATTTATCGGGATTTTTGGTCGCTTTTTTAATGATATCCTCCGCTAGAAATGCCTGCTGTTCAATGTCGTCCAGCGGTGGCACAGCATGATCGCTCTTTCGGACTAGGTCCTCCAGGTTTTCCATGGCGTGAGTGAAGAGATGCTGCCTGCTGCCGGTCATCAGCATCTCGGGCCGAAAACGAAGCAGGTGGGCCATGTAGTTGGATATTGCCTCCGTGCATATTTCACGAAGCAGCTCGGCGTGGGGAGGCCTACAGCGGAAGTATTTGGGAGGCTTGGCGCGGAAGCAGAGGTCGGTGGCGATGTGCCAGACAAGGACGCTCTCGTCGAATGGTAAGTCACGCAGGCTGCGCCGTATATTTTTTGTAGTGCTTTGGGTTTGGGTGGTGCTGCTGTCGGGTTCGATTTTGGTGGTGCTGCTGTCGGGTTCGATTTTGGTGGTGGTGCTGCTGTCGGGTTCGATTTTGGTGGTGCTGCTGTCGGGTTCGATTTTGGTGGTGCTGCTGTCGGGTTCGGTTTTGCTGGTGCTGCTGCTGTCGGGTTCGGTTTTGCTGGGGCTGCTGTCGGGTTCGGTTTCGCCCTTATCTAAGTAAGTTTGTAGAGACTTACCGAGAGCCCAGTTGTCTTTGTTGTGGCTCAGGAGCCTGTAGCTGCCGAGGTCGAGGCCTTCTACTTTGCCCTTGAGCAGTTTTGCAAGAACAAATTGTGAAACATTGTTGTACAGATTGTCGCGGCTGGAACTAAAATAGTCCTCCTTGTAGCCGAGGTGGGTGGCACACTTGAGCAGCCACCCGGTTTTAGGCTTCATTCTCCGGAGAACCGAGTTTATGAGGTTGTACCCGGGAAGCGTCTCGCACAATGCTGCAACTTTTGCTTTGATCATGAGCTTGTACACCAGCATACTGATCAGCACCCCGAAGACATCCAGCACAGCTGTGAAGCACATAAGAATGTATGACATCTTGACATCAGTGACGTTGTACCCCTGCTTGTGGCTCACTGCAAAGAGTGCGATGGCAGCGACGTACAGGGCCGGAACCAGCAACAAATTACAAGCCAAGTATGCAGGAGCGTTGATCACATTAGCTCTAGTGTAGATGAGCTCAAATGCTCGTCGCAGCCAAGGGGTCATTTTTACTTCTGGGCCTAATTGCTTCAGAACTTCCTCCTTATTCTTCTTTTGTTTCTTCACCAGATCATTGGCAACTGCAAGCAGCGACATGTCAGAGAGTATCATCTGGACTTGGTCCATTTCTGACAAGATGGGTGCAGCCTGCTGCGGCATTTCTTTCCAACATTTATACCTATCATCCAACTCAGTGAAACAGGACTCCCATCCAGTAGGCTTTCTTCGTTCTCCTTTGATAATCGATGACACGGCGACCAGTCGATTAATGCTGGCGCTCCTGAGAGCCCATGGCTTCTCGCAGAAATTGATGACCCCATTGATAAAGAGCAAAATTGCTGACAGCAATAACCTCCAATCGCCGTCGCTGGGCCATGACTTGTAGAAGGCGTACAAGGCGACCGTGACCTGGGAGACCAGGGTCACGGTGTGCCGTGTCCAAAGCTCGTTGTCTTCGATGTTGTAGGCAGTAATCTCCTCCCGCCCGCCGAGGTGGACGAGGAGGAGAGGAGCCCATAGGACCTCCAGGGAGCTCGCCTTGCCCCCATACTCACAATACTCACAGCGGCTGCTCGCCCTGGCGTGGCGATTGAAGAGGGTGGCGAGCGCGTAGATCGCCAGGGCGTCGCTACTGATGTACGCCAGCCAGATGGATGCCCTGAACCAGCGCGGGATGGTATACTTGCGCGTGGGGGCAGCCAACAGCAGGAACCACTGAAGGCCCAGGCTGCCAAGGACGAGGATGCGCAGCTGCCACTCGTCCCACCATAGCACAGCACTCCGGATATCCGTCATCTCTCCGGCCCTCTGATCTGTTACTCTCCCCGTGTGTTTGTGCTTGTGTGTGTCGCTACTCGCTACCACTCGAGCTTAGAGATGCATGGTACAAGAAGCTGGAGCCCTTGTTGCAACCAGGTGCACATGCATGTTTAGCTCGCTGGCCAGTAATAATAGCATACGATCCAGGAAGACTTCACTAATAAGCTAGCTCACTTTAGTTAAATCTGTGAATGATTAGCTTTGAATCATGCATAAAACAAAAGGAAAAAATCAAAGCCAAAAGAGAAAAAGGATAAATTAAAGATAGTACTACCGTAGGCACCGTACAGCTTTATTACTGTCGCCCGCTACCCTTTGCGTGCCTGTTGTAATATTCCAAATCCTCACGTGTTAGCAATGACTTTGGCACTTCGCATGTCCCGCATCCACTTTTGTCACTGTCACGGACTTGTCTATAGTTGCCATGTGGGCCCAGGCGTGGCTGAGGCTGTCCAGTGGGGCCGGTTGCTCAGGGAAGCATCTACAAAAGGAGCCCAGGCCAGCGGATGAGATCATCGAAGAACTGAAGAAACGAATGGAGGCGAGCTTCTGCTCGTGGCGATTGAGTCGGTGACTCGATCGATCTATCCTTTTCCCCTTTCCTCTCCACTGCCGCTGTTATTTCATATTTGAGTTCCTTTGTCTCTAATTTGAGATCAGACTCTATGTTTTGATTTGAGTTGGTGTAGAACTCGAATTGGGAGTGTTCCAGTGTGTGTTTTGAGGATTGGAGTGCTCGATTCTTCTGGGTTCGTAACAAAATGCTCTCTGGGACAGAAGGGTGCAATTGCTCTGCACTATCTTCCTTGTTGTTGCTGTTTCAGAGTTGGAGAGCAAGTGCCACTTGCTGGTGATCCAGAAAACTGCAATTGAGAAAGATGATTCTGAAGAAATTGGAGAGCAAGTGCATCTTGTTGGTGGTGACCTTCCTGTTTCTACTCCCACTGAGTGTGCAAAGGCTATTAAGAGCAAGGCCTCCAATACCTTTAAGATCAAGGTTAACCACATTGGATCTGAGACTGAGAGTATTGAGGCCATGCTTTGGGATCCAGGAGGTTGCAGTGGAATCGGGTTGAGGTCAAGCCAAATCTCAAGGAGGGGACATTGTCACGGACTTGTCTACAGCTGCCATGTGGGCCCAGGCGTGGTTGAGGCTGTCCAGTGGGGCCGGTTGCTCAGGGAAGCATCTACAAAAGGAGTCCAAGCCAGCGGGTGAGATCATCGAAGAACTGAAGAAACGAATAGAGGCGAGCTGTTGCTCGTGACGATTGAGTCGGTGACTCGATCGATCTATCATTTTCCCCTTTCCTCTCCACTGTCGTTGTTATTTCATATTTGAGTTCCTTTGTCTCTAAATTGAGATCAGACTCTATGTTTTGATTTGAGTTGGTGTAGAACTCGAATTGGGAGTGTTCCAGTGTGTGTTTTGAGGATTGGAGTGCTCGATTCTTCTGGGTTCGTAACAAAATGGCATCAGAGCCAGGTTCCACGCTATCTGCAAGCGCCGGCGAGTTCGTCACCGATCCTCGTGCCATGAGCTACGATGAGGAGTGGGCTGCCATATCCCAGGAGAAGAAGGCGCGGTGCAAGGAGATGGTGGACCAGATGCTAGCCATGGTAACAAGGATGGCGCGTGGCATGGGGAGCGAGACCTTTCAGCTATCGTCTTCTCCGGTCGGCAACAGCATCACTGGTGAAGCCCCCTCCACCACGTCCCCAACAACACCATCATCGTCACCGACACCCCTCACCTCCGCGCGAGTTGCCGAAGCCGCTCAAGTCGCCGGCGACCACTTCCCCTTCGGCGAACCATCTTCTCCGGCCTCTGCTCCTGTTGGGAGCGTCAATCCCGTCCCCGACGTCAAGAACCTCCACCATCCCGCGACCTCAGTGCCTCCGCCCTTCAACGTGGATGCAGGTCCGGTTCCTTGGACGCCGCTCCAATCACGAGCGGAGCACGAGAGTGGCGTGACGGAGTATGAGGCGACACCGCCATCAGCCGTCGACATCCACTCCACCGAGTTAGTTTCTGACGCCGACGAGGAGCACACCGTATTCCAAGCCGCCACCGGGGAGGCCGTCCTCGACCTGGTCTTCCTCGACTGCATGGCCACCTCACCGTTCCGCGACATGGATCGCAGCGATGTCAAAACCGAGACACCCACCAAGCAGTCGACGAAATGCCTCAACGACTTCACCGACTTCACCGCGCGCAACAAGCTCAAGGTGTCCATCCACATGCCGCTCATGGACGAGCTCCATGCACGCGGTGAGCTTCCACGACTAATCACGCTGATCTGCGGCCGAGATTTGGTCGAGCAGACCTAGACGTGGGACCCCGGCGAAGACATCGTGCACGGTGAGTAGAGGCCGCGGGGGCTCGACTGCCTCCCCGGCCACCCCTTCGTCGGCAAGAGCCTCGACCTCAACGACCTCATCTGGCTCTCAGGGGCTCACATCATCGGCATCACGCTCTGCAACTTCTTCAGCGAGCGGCTATGCATCTTCACCGGCTACGGTGGCACCGACGACGCGAACCTGCTGCGGACCAAATTCCTCACATCGATGGACAACACCACCACCGTGGAGATGGACTTGTCCGACGCTGTCACCAACCTCCACTCGCTCGTGAACGCCAACCCGGTCGCCGCCACCCAGCTCCAATTCCTAGCGATGTAGCAACTGCTCGTCGAGCACCTGGAGCTCCGTGGCCGTGCCGTGTTCGTTCTGATAGCCAATCCGGCACCCTCCCTGGTTTTCAAGTCGCCCAGCATAACAATTGATGGCCGCTAGCAGTGTGTCAAGCTGTCCAGCAAGGGGCTGCTCCTGTGGGTGACGCAGCAGCAGCTGGACATGAAGTTCTGGTCTATGATCAGTGTGCTGCAGTTTCGGGATTTCAGGAGTAGTGAATGTTGCGTTGGCCAAGATCAGTCTGGGACTTGTGTTAGTCACTCAATGATTAGAAGCCCTGTGGTTCTGCTTCACTTGCTTGCCGGTGATCAGCTGCTCTATGGTCTGGTTGGTTGTATGGTGGAGAAAATCAAGCCGTGCTGAAGCTTTTCAACTGCATAGTTGTCACTGGGGTTGCTCAACTCTCAGGATGATCATTTTCTCCTCTCTGATTTGGCTAGCAACCTGGTGCAATTTCATGCATCCAATCAATTCACGATGCCTTGGCCTACTATTGTTCAATGGAGCAAGAGTGCAGTAGCTGTCCAGATCCTATTCAAATCAATGCTCTTTGGTAAAATGGACTGGACTGAGACCGATCATCAAGGAAAGCATATGAATGGAGTGGCATTAAGCAACAGGTTGAACATGCTGCAAGTTTGGGCTGTGGGAGCTGGGCAAATCCTCAATGAGCAAAACTCCAACATCAGGTACTTCCCACATCCTTGTCCTGTTGTGTCAGCCAGCGTAGTGGATGGATGCAAGACCCTGGCCACCTCCTCAAATGAAGATTGTCATCGCGGGCAACTATACCCTGGGAGCTTGCTATCACAGTTGTTGTGCAATCATACTAATGCAGTTGTGCAATCTGGGAGGTGACATGAATGGAGTTGGGTACCATGGCTGGATGGAATTTGCCATGGAAGGGCCCTGGCAGGAAGATGATCAGTGTCTTCTCTTTGGTTGGGCCAGCAACTCAGTGTGTGTTGAATTGGAGCCCTGGCCTACTTGGCACCAGCATCAGTAGGACAGAAGGGTGCAATTGCTCTGCACTATCTTCCTTGTTGTTGCTGTTTCAGAGTTGGAGAGCAAGTGCCACCTGCTGGTGATCCAGAAAACTCCAATTGAGAAGGATGATTCTGAAGAAATTGGAGAGCAAGTGCATCTTGTTGGTGCTGACCTTCCTGTTTCTACTCCCACTGAGTGTGCAAAGGCTATTAAGAGCAAGGCCTGCAATACCTTTAAGATCAAGGTTAACCACATTGGATCTGAGACTGAGAGTATTGAGGCCATGCTTTGGGATCCAGGAGGTTGCAGTGGAATCGGCTTGGGGACAAGCCGAATCTCAAGGAGGGGAGATTGTCACGGACTTGTCTATAGTTGCCATGTGGGCCCAGGCGTGGCTGAGGCTGTCCAGTGGGGCCGGTTGCTCAGGGAAGCATCTACAAAAGGAGCCCAGGCCAGTGGATGAGATCATCGAAGAACTGAAGAAACGAATGGAGGCAAGCTGCTGTTCGTGGCGATTGAGTCGGTGACTCGATCGATCTATCCTTTTCCCCTTTCCTCTCCACTGCCGTTGTTATTTCATATTTGAGTTCCTTTGTCTCTAAATTGAGATCAGACTCTATGTTTTGATTTGAGTTGGTGTAGAACTCGAATTGGGAGTGTTTCAGTGTGTGTTTTGAGGATTGGAGTGCTCGATTCTTCTGGGTTCGTAATAGTCACTAGCTATATTGTTTGCACGGCCCGTTTGGATATGGGGAAATTAAAGGGATAAGATATCCCACTGCGATTGCGAGATGAGGATGGTTTAATCCTAACCCTTCATTCTTTCAGTTGCTTAAATCTTGGCTTTTTGGGTTTTTTCCCAACTCATATCCCAATCTATATCCCAGCCTTTTATCCCTCAATCGAAACAGCCCCTCAGAAATAACCATTTGATGCACAACAGGCCGCCTAGCGAGACAAAAAAATTGAGCAGTTGTAGACCCTTCCCGGCATCCCCATTCAACAGACATGTGCACGAGGTGTATTCAGTGTGTTCATCTTCCTTGTACTCTTAAAAATAAGTTACTACAAAAATGTTTGCATGAGAGTAAATATATAATTTCTGCTTCTGCAACACACGACCCAGACTACTTTTCTTTATTTCGTCAGTTTTCTTTTCTTGTTCTGTTTTTTCTTTTTTAAAATTTTGGCTTTCTGTACAAAAGGCTAATGAGGCACGAAATATGAGGCAAATGGATTAACCAATATATGAATGGAGGAGCTGGCTACGAGTGGAATTGTTAGAGGGTTGCTCGGGCGTTGTGAGGGTGTGTGTGTAGCACCAGGAAATTAACACACGGTCCACGGTACCGTGGGAAAAGGTTACCAAATCGGCTCAGTTGCGAGGGTGTGCGTAGAGCAAAGTTTAAGTACTACAAAAACTATTTTTTGAGACACATAGATTGTCTTTTCACAAGCGGTTCACGTGAAAACCCGCCTGAGCAGTCTGCGGCAGCCTGGTGCGGTTTCAGACCGCCTGTGGAAACAAATTTTCACAGGCGGTTGCTTATGTGAACCGCATGTGAAAATGGAATTATTTTCACAGGCGTGAAAATAGAGTTATTTTCACAGGCGGATCATATAAGGAATCACCCCTCTATTTTTACAGACGGTTTACATAAGGAACCACATGTGAAAATGAATGACAGCTTATCTTAAAAAGACCATTACTTTTTCATACGAACTCGGATGATGACGAAATTTATATGAAAATTAAAGCCCTTGACGAGATCTAGAACTTTGTAATTGAAAACTTTTTTATTTTAAGTCATTTAGATATTCAAATAATCAGTTGAAATTTCACACATAAGTTCCGCACTTATATATGATATTTGATACCACAAGTCATATTAATGCAAGTAAATTCAAGAACAGTGAGAAGAAAAAGAATACTATCAACTCCGACATCTTCAATAAGATCAACAAGAAGAAAATCAAAGACCCCCACTATCAACAACAACAAGACTTAATGTCAAAAAAAAAAAACAACAAGACTTCGCTTACAGAAGTTCTTGCGATAACAATAGCATATGCACTCCTTTTGATCAATATCCTATGTCTAAAGCTTCAAATGATTATTTGGATATCTAAATGATTTCAAATGAAAGAGTGTTCAACTACAAAGTTGCAGATCTGGTTCTGAGCTACAATTTTCATATAAAATTTGTCCATATCTGAATTAGTATGAAAAAGTTATGAATTTTTTAAGATAAGTCATCATCCATTTTATATTTTTATTTTATTTTTCTCTTATTTTTTATCACCTCAGCAGCACTAGAATAGGAACCATTATACATTTCTGCTCAAGTTTGATGTAAAGGGTGACGGCTATGGAGAAAAATGTGTGTTCCGAAAACGGTGCATAAACTTCTGGGGGTGAGAACGGAGTTGGGGAGAAACATATGTAACTTTTTCTGTAAATGTCCATAGAGTAAAAAAAACGTCAAAATCGGAGTCCGTATACAAAAGTTATGCCCATTTTATCAAAGACGGGATATTTTATCTTTTTAACCTTTTGTGCTGAAGGTTCCCACGGGCGGTTCACTTACGAAACCACCTATGAAAACTTCCTTAAGTGAACCGCCTGTGAAAACATTCGGCACAAAAGCTTAACAGGATAAAATATCCCAATACAATCACAGGTTCTTCATAGGTGAGGCGGTAAGGAGATTCGTGCGCGAACTGAGGTCTCAGGTTCGATTCCCACCAAACGCAAATGCTGAGAACAATGTAAAAAAATAGTGTGAGTTGCGACGGCACGGTCACGAGGGTTCCTCGGGTAAAAAAAATATATTTTTTCCCTTTTTTGGACCAAAAAACGTCGATTTGGGGACTGATTATCACAGGCGGTTCACTTAAGGAACCGCATGTGGAAATATGTTTTCACAGGTGGTTCCTTAAGAGAATTGCCTGTGCGCCTGTGGAAATTGTCCATTTCCACAGGTCTTCGATCACAGGGGATTCGATAAACACCTGTAAAAACAGATTATGACCCGTCTCTGTAAATAGTTTTTGTAGTAGTGTTTTTAGACGGCTAATGACTAGGCATGGCAATGTGTTGTTATATATTCATGAGATGATTTATTACCACATATAGTTCTTACACACTACTACATAAATAATTTAGTGGAGTGTCCCTATACAGACGGTTACTGTAGAGTTGTCCATACAAAGGTTATCACAGACGGTTCAAAATGAGAACCGTCTGTGATAACGACGAGGCGCCTCCTGAAGTGATAAAACAAATATCACAGACATCTCCAAACAGGAACCGTCTGTACTATTATCACAGACGGCTCCAAATCCGTCTGTGATATTCATTTCATTACAGACAGCTCTTAATACGAGCCGTCCGTAAAATTAATACAGACGGCTCTAAACACGAGCCGTCTGAGAAAAATAGTCGGGTGAGGTGGGACATTGAAACTTGCCTTCCTGCCTACGATCACCACTGAGGGAACCTCCGATGTTTCCCTCGCCCTCCGAAATCGACGGATCGACGTTCCCTAAAGGATCACGCATGCAATGCATAAGAATGGGTGCAAATGCAAATAAATGATAACATATACGCACCAAGGTAGTAGACGAGTACCGAGGCATGGTTACTGCCTCACAAGAACACGAGAACCTAAAGAAACCCGAACCCGAGGCAACCCCGGCGACTAAAGTAGCACTCGCGACAAAATTGTACTCACCGGACCGGTGAGTGCAAACCCCTAAGCACCGGAACATCCGGTGGACACTAAACCCTAAACCTTTAGTGTTTAGCTAAAGCTCCGGTGAAGACCCTCCGGTGCTCACAACTCGAGCATTGGACTATCCGGTTAGTGTAACAGTTCCTCGGAAACAGTACTTGGCGCTCACTGGAAATATGCTTCGGTGACCAGATTATCATCACCGGACTATCCGGCGAGCACAAAGCACCCGGGACCCTTTTACTACCCTCTCTGGACTCAATGCTCCGGCGACCTTAACCACCCAACACTGGAACATCCGGTGAGTGTAAATCCCCGAGACTCAGTCCCACCAGTCAGATACACTGGCGTCCTAACCACTTATCGCCGGAACATCCGGTGGGTAGAAATGCATCTGGTGCACAGTAGCTGCACATCTTTGTATTAAGTAGGGATTAGTAATAAAACGTAACGCATACAACGGACTTAGAATAGGCCTGATCTCAAGCTTACAGTTTAGCGATTACAGAGGCACTAAAACAACCTATCAGCGCAGAAGCAACCTTAGGTAGCATATCCTAGAGTTTGCAGCCGCTCTCTCAGAATGCCAAGGCAACAGGTGATGTCCTCCCTGATAAGCGCCACCAGGGTGTCCGGGGAAGTTCGATAGTTGTTGAAGACAATGTTGTTCCTTGACAGCCACAATCTCCAACAAACCAGGAGAGTGAGGGAATCAAAGCCTCTTCTGCAAGCACTGTCCACCCTCGCCTGGAGTTGTTTCCACCAGTCCAATATTGGGGTGTCCGACAGAGGGGTGTGGTTGCCCAGCACTTGCCACCATACTTGCTGTAGGAATCGGTAACGCCCTAAGAGGGGGTGAATTAGGACACTTAAAAACTAGGCTCAACCTAATTGGCTCCAAAAACTACATAAGATAAACCTATATTAAATTCTATCTAAATGTGCTCTAGGTTTATCTAGTCTGTCTATTCTACCGCACAAAGAGTTTTGCAACCTGTAGCCAATCGTAGCAAACTACTCTAGAAAGGTAAATGCACAAAAGTAGATTGCAAGTATATAAATGCGGAAACGTAAAGACGGTAGAAAAAGCAAACTCGGCACAACAGATTTTTATCCCGTGGTATCGATGGCAAGAATGCCACCCCTAGTCCACGTTGGAGCTCCACAAAGGATATGCTCCCGGTCGGCACTCCGGTCATGACTCTTGAGCCTTTGAGCCACCTAAGGCAAGGCCTCAAACCGGATGAGCCACCAAGCCACCAAGGCAAGGCCTCACCACGAGCTTCTCTTCCGGTTCCTTGCCGCCGTGATCACTTCAGAGCTTGAGTCACCAAGATAATGGTCCCGCGTCCGCGTACACGTGTCTTGTCACCGCGTACACGTGTCTTGTCACCGCGTACACGTGGGTCAACAAAGTTACCGGCGAGTCACCAAGACTCCAAGGTGCCGGTGTACCTCTTGGTACAAGCTTGGATCACTCTTGATCCACTCTCAAGACCGCAGCCCGTAGCTACAACTCTCTCTAGGCCTATAAGCACTAATCACTCTCTAATGGTATGCTTAATCGCCTTATATGATCACTTAAGCACTTTGGTGGCTTGGATGTCTTCTCAAGTGTGTATAGGCTTCCCTAGACTCCAGCAGCATGCCACACCTTCAAATGACTGAGTGAAGGGGTATTTATAGCCCAAACCCACGCACTAGCTGTTAAGCCAACGGTCACATAAATCCTTAACACCAGATGTTCCGTGATCTATTTTCCTGATCACCGGACCTTCCAGTGAGGTCTCCGATCCAAACTAGTCGTTGGTCCCTGCACTAGCCATTGGACTGAAAAGCTCCGGTGCGCTTGCTCTTCATCGCGATCCTTCCGGTGGGTTGAGCTTCCTTCTATCCCGATTGAACCCCTCTCTGGAAATATACTCTGGCGCATACAACATATATCACCGGACCTTCCGGTGCTTTGAACTTAGCCATCCGAGCCACTTCATAACTCTCTGCAAGAAATACTCCGTTGATATCCTCCGGTGAGCACCAGACCTTCTGGTGCCTTCAATTTCTTCTAACTTGGTACACATTGCTCCGGTGTTGTTAATCCGATGCATTCAACTCATGCACCGGACCTTCCGGTGAAGCCTTCTTCTTCTGCCTTCATCTTCTGCCAGTATTGCTCCGGTGCTCATTGCCTCTTGATCACCAGACCTTCCGGTGAGGCTAACTGCCTCTGCTGCAAATACTCCGGCGCTTGCAATCCTCTCATCACTGGATCTTCCGGTGCGTGCCATCTGTCTGAGACTTGTCCATTTTGTGAGTTCTTTGACTCGGCTTCGGTGGCTTCTTCATGTGTAGCATCCATGAGACCTACTAAAGTATACACTTGGCAAACATATTAGTCCCATTGACTATGTTGTCATTAATCACCAAAATCACATACCCTTATGTAAATTAGGCATTCAACCTAAAGGCATGTTTCCTACAATCTCCCCCTTTTTGGTGATTGATGACAACACAACCAAAGCAAGTGGCAAATAAAAGATACCAAATGTAAACCAATTGTAAAGGCAAAAAAAACCTTACCACATTGCTTGGATGCATGTTTTACCATTAAGTCCCCCTTTGTTGTGGCTCCCTTTCTCCATCGCCACTATCTCCCTTGGTCGACCCATGCAAGAGCATCCCCCCTTAATCAATCTAGATGGCTCAAGTTGCTTCTTGTTCATTCTTCTCCTCCTTTGCCAACACTTGCAACTTGATACAAATTGTTGAATTGCTTCCTCTTGCTTCCTCATTGCTTCCTCTTTCTTTGGTCACCATAATTCTCCTCTTTTGTCAACAATCTCTCAAAAAGGGATATAAAAACATGTTGAACTCAAGGAAGAGCATTAGAGCACATGAGAAAGAGCTTCATAATTCATGATACCAATTGTAGACAATGATACCAATTGTAGGAATACAAAGATACCACTTGAAAAGAAAGTACATGGATTATAATTCATGAAACTCACATAATATGATTTAAACTCCCCCTATATGTGTGCACACATATGATAAGAGAAGGATATATGCACATCTGGACAATTTTAAGAGATAGAAAGTTTAAGCCATATTATGTATGGAGGTAGCTTAAATGAATAAAATATTGACAATTATACCAATTGAAGCCTTTAAGCATTGCATACCTCCGGGGACCTTGTAGATTATTTCATGAGACTACAAAAGATATCACTTGCAACACATGTTAGTCTCAAAATCACAACCCATTGGATACACTCCTCCTAAATGAGTGCATACAAGTGTTGAATACTTGTGATACATATGCACTTGTCAATAATGATAATGGGGAATTTACCCTATAGATCGGACTCATGGCACATAAAGAAATATTACTTGAAAGTAAATGTCATGAAAAGAACCTAAGATTAATAAACTA
Source organism: Poa pratensis (assembly GCA_947311845.1). Lineage (NCBI taxonomy): Eukaryota > Viridiplantae > Streptophyta > Magnoliopsida > Poales > Poaceae > Poa > Poa pratensis. Next base: position 10,548,728 of record CAMZMU010000046.1, read on the forward strand.
TGTAGATTGCTCATGGGTTAGAGAGAAACACAAGCAACATACCATATGAAAACATACACTAGGTATTGCAATAAATTGAAATAAGCATATGCAATCCTAGACAAGGCAAAATGCTAGATATGAATTGTAGAATGTATGAATATAAATCTAGCACATTTACCTATTTTACCTTTTAATGGGGATGTTGGGTGTGTGATGATCATGATCTTCATCAAAGCGCCCAAACTTGTATACTTGACTTATTTTCTTGAATCTTCACTCATTCTTTTAAGCCAAGTCTCCAACTCCCCATAGCCACTCGGGCTTCAAGTCTTCTTTGGAATCCAAACCGATTGGGGCCCCTTCATGTTTGTGATGACTTCCTTGGGCACCCAAATGGGTTGGTTTCACCCCCAATCCTTAATCCCAACCTTATGTGCAACCACCTTGCCATTGTTCTTCTTCTTGAGCTTGTAGTGGTTGCTCTTGTTCTTGATCTTGTAGTTGGGCTTGGTGTAGATATTGGAGAGATACATCGCCTTCTTCTTCATTTGCTTGCTTGGAAGGACTTATGACCTTCTTGATGGCATTTGAAACACGTCACGATTGACCCTTCTGCAAGCTTCGTCACCATGATATCACAGTTATCTCGAGGAGGTTGGACATGTTCTTTGCCATTTAATCTCGCCAAGTTCTTCTTTAGCTTGTCCACTTCTTGGTTGAGCTCATCATTTCTTGTGCAATGAAATCATCACATGTTTCTACAACAACATTCTTAACACATATCTCATTGCAAAGAGGTGAGCTAGATATATTAATTAAATCATCACAAGAAGTGCAAGCATCTAACTTAGGATTAAAATTAAAGAGAGGTAGATTGCTTCAAAGGGACCTTAGTTTGAGATTCAATGCACTCAATTTTTTCTTTGAGCTCTTCATGCTCTTTGTCTAGCAAATTGAATTTGCACAACAATTTTTCATAATTGGAAACAAAGATAGGATGCATGTCATTAAGTGCATTGAATTTCTTAAGCTCTTTAGATGGTTTCTTTAAGACCCTTTGTTGCTCATCTATCATAGCAAGAAGATCATCATAGGAGGGAGAATCCTCATCGGATTCATCATCACTTACATCGCTTTCCATACCTTTGGCCATGAGGCATTTGTGTGATGACTTGCATGATGATGACTTTAAGGAGGAGTTTCTCTTGTAGGAGTGGGTGGCTAATCTCTCATTACTTGAGCTTGAATCTTCATCTTCACTCACCCATCTTCCCATACATACAAAAGCTTTAGCTCTACTCCTTGTCTCCCCTCTCTTCATCTTCTTCATATTCTCCTTCTTGATATGGTCCATTGTTTTGACAAAGGCTCTCAAAGAGATTGGATGATCAACTATGGTATTGATCTTCTTGATGTTCTTCTCTATTTGAGACATGAGCTTAGCTATCTTGGGACCCATCTCTTCATCACTTGATGAGCTTTCATCCTTTTCTTCGCTCTCTTCATCTTGATCTTCATCATCTTCGCTTGAGCTTGACTCTTGCTCTTGCCTCTTCATCTTCGCCTTCATGCGTTGGCATGGTGCTTGCTTGGTTGTGAGAGCAAGGTTTTGACGTCGGATGAGGTAGGAGCTTCCACCCCCATGTTCATGGTTATCTCATGGGCGGTGATCTTGCCGAGCACTTGACTTGGAGTCATCCTCTTGATGTCGTTGTTGTCGTAGATGATGGACACTATCAACTTGTACTTTGGAAGAAGAGCTTGAAGTATTCTTCTCACCACTTGATCATCATCAATTGGCGTCAAACCTAACCCATTGATGTCATTGACAAGAGTATTCAAACGTGAGTACATGTCATTAGCACTTTCATGGGGTAGTTGTTTGATGCTATTGAACTTAATAACAAGCATATGATATTTCTCATTGCGCACATCATTTGTGCCTTCATGTATTTCAATGAGACTAGTCCAAATATCATGTGTATTGGTGAGAGAATAAACACGATTAAATGCATCAACATTTAAAGATGATAAAATGATACTCTTTGCCAATGCATCTAATTGTCTCTCCTTGTTGGTGATGTGAGTTTCATCCCATCCTCGGTGACTCTCCAAATATCTAAGCCACGGGCTTGAAAATAACAAGACATAAGAATTTTCCAACGGGGGAAGTTTGTGCCATCGAAAGGTGGAGCGCTATGGAAATCCATCCCAACCCCGGACTTCACAACTCACTAGGCGGTGAACCCTAACCGATCACAATGAGACTAAGGCTCAAATGCCACTCGAATTGGCAAAACCTTGTGAAAGGTGAGGTTCTAACACAAATTGTAGAACCGATGTGAGCCCTAGCTCTGATAACACTTGTAGGGATCAGTAACGTCCTCAGAGTGGGGGGTGAATTAGGACACTTAAAAACTAGGCTCAACCTAATTGACTCCAAAAATTACACAAGATAAACCTATATTAAATTCTATCTAAATGTGCTCTAGGTTTATCTAGTGTGTCTATTCTACCGCACAAAAGTTTTGCAACATATAGTCAATCCTATCAAACTACTCTAGAAAGGTAAATGCACAAAGGTAGATTGCAAGTATATAAATGCGGAAACGTAAAGACGGTAGAAAGAGCAAACTCGGCATAAGGGATTTTTATCCCGTGGTACACTACTAGGAAAATGCCTAGCCACAATATTGCTAGCAGTGGCACACGGTGATAGTATATAGCAGTGGCGCACCACTATCAGGTGCTCCACTGCTAGCCCAAATACTAGTGGCGCACCAGGCCAATATGCGCCACTGCTATTTATGTGCCTGGTCCGCCCCCCCCCCCCCCACCCAGGAATACCAGTGGCGCACCATATCTAGGTGTGCCACTTCTATCTGAGGTAGCAGTGGCGCACCTAGATATGGTGCGCCACTGGTATGCCTGGGTGGCGGTTATAGAAAATTGCATGTTACCTAGGTGTGGCGCACCCTGCGTGGTGCGCCATTGCTAGCGAAGTCTTTGACTTTAGTCGCCGACCGACCGAGTCACCGACCGACCGACCGAGCCGCCCTTCTCATTTCCCCCTCACTCACTTCTCTCCCTCACTCGCGATGGAACAGACGACTGTGCCACCTCCGTCTTCGCCGCGCTGCTCCGGCTAGCTCCGGCCGCCTCCGCCGCCGCCATGGGTCACAATCGACGCCCCTCTCGATGCTCTTCGATTCTGTCAGCGTCGATCTGCTCTTTCCTTCCATCCTTGGCCTCGCGCGTCCCCCTCCGAAACCTTGGGTTTTGGGTGGTTGTTGTGGTTGGCTTCGCCTTTGCTGCTGAGTTGCTGGGTGAACTCCTAGTACTGCTGGGCTTCTCCTCCGTCCTGGTGTCGCCGGCGTAACATCGGCGCCGTCCCCGGTTCACTGCAGTGGTCATGGTCGTGTGAGCACTGCCTCACCATGCCTGGCTGCTGCCCCCGGGCGCTGGTAAGATCTCGTCTCCCTCCTCCTCTCCCTAGCCTCCCTTTCTGCTTTGATCTTTGTTCTCTGGTTCAATCTGCTAATTTGTTGCGGCTAGGGTTAGGGTTTCCATTCTAGGGTTCTATGATCTGTTGAGCAAAAGCTCATGTGCTACTGCTGATTATCTATTGGATGCACTGCTGTTGATGCTTGCCTGTGACTGAATAAAGCTCTATGTATTCATGGATTTGATGTACTGCCTCACTGGTTGCTTCTATTCTGTCATGGCTAATTCATTCATTTGATTAGCATAGCTTGGCTTAATAATTATTGTTGCTTTTGTTTACTGTTAGAAGTAATTGGATTAACTGTTGTATTTATTGGTTAAGCTTATGTTCCCTGTTTCTAGCCTAGGGTTGCTGCTGTAATTAGCTTCTGCTTGAGTATGTGTTAGTGTTAAGAGTTGTCCTTTATTACTTGCAGATAATATGCTCTTTCTTTATCTGTGAAGTGAAATTAGTCATGTTCATTCTTCTCTTCCTGAGATTATTTCTTTAGGAAGAGAAGATGTCCATGCCTGATGTTGCTTGGCAAACATGTGGTGACAAGTAGAGAATGCTTGAATTGCTTTTGGCTACAGTTCAGGATGATCCTGTGCAACCTCTGGTTTTCCTGGTCTGTGCTATTGAATGGTTTGATCCATTTGATTGGTATAGGCTTTGGAAATCCATGCTTGGTATAAAGAGTGGATTATAGTGGCTTTAAATAGATTGGGTAGTGTTATAGTAGGTGATCTGCTGGATTGCCACTGTGACCTGCTCATGTCCTTAAGATGTGTAGAAACTTTTAATGGGTTAAATTTAAATGGCTTTGGCTAGTAACCCATAAACTGGTGGTTTGTGAAGCTAAACTGAACTAGGTGGCTTGAGTGGCTATAGAATATTCTTGTGCTATTCTGTTGTGCTCATGCTTATGAAAATTTCTCTTATGGTTGCCTATCTTGAGCTAACAGAGTTGGTGCTCTTTTAATTCTATTCCACTTTTAGTTGCCAGTCCTTATTTGGCTTTTCTATCCTTGAAGATATGGATGGTCTAATTAATGCAGAGCTTGCTCTGTTTACTGCTAGTAAAGTTAATCTACATTGCTATTAATCTGATGGTTTTCTAGGATAAATCCTATGGTTTTCTAGTCTAGCAACTCATGTGCTGCTAACTATAGGGTTATTGGTTGCCCTTGATGATCTCTGCACACAAGGGTGGCTACCTCTGGCTGGCTGGTGCTGTAGATGGCTAGGCTGGCTACTTCTAGGACATCATCCTAGTGGATCAAGTGATGATACACACCACTCTCTGAAACTATTTCTGGGATAATTTCCATCCATGTGTGTGTGTGCAACAACTGCTGGAACAAATCTATATGGATCTGGACCAGTACATGCTATGCTTATTCTTTGGTTTACTTATAACCTGCTACTGAAGAGTAGCACAAGCTTCTGGTTTCTAATTTTCCTTCTTCTTGTGGTAAGCCTGCACCTCCTAGCTGCCTAAAATAAGACCAAGCCCAGGTTATCTATGAGATTCGACTGCTGGTAGATGAACACGTATATCATCTTTGGGTCGTGGTGAAAGAGAGGCTCTTCTATTCATTGATAAATAGTCCCTATTCATTTTGCTATTGTAATGTTGCTGCACTATACAAATTTTCTTTTATGATTGTGGCTTCCATGTGAGCCTCTAATATGATTGTAGGTTAGATATTTCTGTTAGTCCATCTTGTTGTAGACCCTTGGCGGGCAGAGTCTCCCCATCGGCATTTGATGGCAGGACCCACTGCTGTAGACCCTCGGCGGGCTGACGCCGCCAGCAAGCACGTGAGGGCGCTCAATACCCAGTTCACAAGGTTTGACACTTCTCCGTCTGCTATAGCTTGTCTTGTGTCATATCAATCACATTATCTGAATATGGTTTTGCTGCATAAACAATGTCCTGTCATGTTTATTGTTTCCTCTCTAATTTCTGAATATCAAGTCCTTAGTCATTCTACCAGATAAAACCTAATCGCAAGTTTCTTTAGCACGTCATCATGTTCTGAAGAATATCCATTCACATTTTGTTTTAAGCCTGCAGGAATCGAACAAAGTTTCGAGGCACAATCCAATAGCTCACCATTGTACTCCTATTTGTATTTTTCCTCTATTACCCTTTCAGTCTAATTGAAGTAATCAGGATTTGGTTACCCTTGTGTTTGATGTGCATAATATAAAAAAAATCATTAGGATTTGTTTCCCTTTTGTGCCTCCGTCTATGATCTGCATGGTATAAGAAAATCTCGTTCTCACTGTTAACAAACTGTAATTGTGAATGGAACAATCAGCATTGCTTTCGATCAAACCAGTCATTGTTTATTTTGATTTATTTGCTCAGTGAAGGGGTGTTATCAATAGACACAATATGCAAAGCGCTTGAAATTGCACCCAGCTAAAATATTTGCAAATGTTCAATTCCAAATACAAACATCATGATGTTTCCTTTCCGATAAAGGTTTCAAATATTAGTACTGCCATTTGTTTACATATCCTTATGTGAATACAATTTTAAAAGTTACATTGTCAGCATTTATGCCACATATTCCCTCTGGTGAGATGTGAGAAATACTCATCTACATGTTTATTTTGAGCAGCTGGGTACAACTACAGTTGCAAAACCATCCTCCTCTTCGACCACCTCTCCGACAAGTACCACTTCGCCAATTCCGCAACTTTGACTACGTCGACTCCGGGAACACCAAGACGGTGGCGATGCCGCTACTTCTTCGACATTGACTTCTCCGACATCGGCGACTACTTCTTCGACATCGACTTTGGCCGCATTCGCTATGCTCCGAAGATGATGGCGGTGCAACTACTTCCCGGTGGACGCTACTTCGACTACTTCCTCTACGACACGAAGGCGACGGCTTGGACCTGATGATCCAGCTTCGACTACTACCGCAACTTCGACTACTTCAACCCGGAACTTCCAGACGCTGATCGTAGCTTAGGTGACTTTGTAATGTTATGATGAATTTGCTACTCGGTCTCAAGACCTAGACTTGTCTAATATTTTGGACACTTGTCGCTATTTCGGATTCGGATTCTAATTAATGTGATGAACTATGATTGTGTTGGTCTTATGACTGTTTTGCTACCAATTTTGTCTATTTATACTATATTGCAAACTATATGTACTGTATTCAAACTGTATACCTGTATAAATACGAGGACAACAAATAAAAAAATAAAAATTCGAGCTACCAGTGGCGCACCAGTTCTTCTACCAGTGGCACACCAGGAGGAAGTAGCAGTGGCGCACCAGTTCTTCTACCAGTGGCGCACCAGGGACAGGTAGCAGTGGCGCACAAGTTCTGATACATGTGGCGCACAAGGAAGAAGTAGCAGTGGCGCATGAGATCTCCTAGCAGTGGCGCACCAGAAAGAAGTACCAGTGGCGCACATCAAGGTGCGCCACTACTAGCTGTTTCCGGTGGCGCGCTAGTAGTGGCGCACCATATGTGCGCCACTGGTAAGCAAAACACGTGCGCCACTGCTAGCCTTTTTCCTAGTAGTGGTATCGATGGCATGAATGCCACCCCTAGTCCATGTTGGACCTCCACAAAGGATATGCTCCCGGTTGGCACTCCAGTCACGACTCTTGAGCCTTTGAGCCACCTAAGGCAAGGCCTCAAGCCGGATGAGCCACCAAGCCACCAAGGCAAGGTCTCACCACGAGCTTCTCTTCTGGTTCCTTGCCGCCATGATCACTTCAGAGCTTGAGACACCAAGACAAGGGTCTCCACGTCCTCGTACACGTGTCTTACCTCTCAAGACCGCAGCCCGTAGCTACAACTCTCTCTAAGCCTATAAGCACTAATCACTCTCTAATGGTGAGCTTAATCGCCTTAGATGCTCACTTAAGCACTTTGGTGGCTTGGATGTCTTCTCAAGTGTGTTTGTGCTTCCTCTAGACTCCAGCAGCATGCCACACCTTAAAATGATTGAGTGAAGGGGTATTTATGGCCTCAAACCCGCGCACTAGCCGTTAAGCCAACGGTCAGAGAAATCCTTAACACCAGATGTTCCGGCGCTCTGTTTTCCTGTGAAGTCTCCAATCCAAACTAGCCGTTGGTCCACCTGGCACTAGCTGTTGGACTGAAATGCTCCGGTGTGCTTGCTCTTCATCGCCAGACCTTCCCGTGGGTTGAGCTTCTTTCTATCCCGATTGACCCTTCTCTGGAAATATACTCCGACGCATACAATATGTATCACCGGACCTTCCGGTGCTTTGAACTTAGCCATCCGATAAACTTCATAACTCTCTGCAAGAAATACTCCATTGATATCCTCCGGTGAGTACCAGACCTTCCGGTGCCTTCAACTTCTTCTGACTTGGTGCACATTGCTCCGGTGTTGTTCCTCCGGTGCATTCAACTCATGCACAGTTGTGCAGAGCTTCATGCACACTTCTGCTTGAGGTGACCCTGTGTGCAACGCAGCCAAAGAGCTGGGGGGCCATGCGTCCATCATACACGACTGTCAGAAGAAAGGATCCCTCTGAGGAATCAATCAAAACAGTGACCGAGAACTGGAGGACTTGGATGACAGTTAGAGAAACCGACTGCCGACAGGCGACGAGAATGCCACCCCTTGTCTTGGAAGACGGCAAGTAAGAGTAACTAGAAAACCCTGGGCCACAAACTTTGTTAATCAGGAAAGGGATAAATACATCAAGCTTGGTTTCGAGTAGGCAGACAATCGAAACCTTATGGTTTGTAATCAGCGTGCGAACGACATCCCGCCGGGCTTTGCAATTTAGCCCATGGACATTCCAACTTAAAATGTTGCACACTTCCATATTAGTTGAGAACAACGGGCTGTGAGTACAGCAGGAATCAAATGCCCTAGCAATCTGGGCTCTCTGCATCGGGGATGGCAGCGAGAGCCAGGTCCCTGATGGCCCGAAGGTGCTGTTCGGAGAGCGGACTTTCAAACAACTGGATATAAGCCTGGTGGAGCTGTGGCGATATAGTCTCACTGAAGACGGCGCATGAGAAGCAGCTCACCACATTTGGATGGTCTCACTGAAGAGAGGCCAGACTACGCAGCAAGCCTCCGGCTTCTTCTTGGAGCTAGAGACGGGCGCGCCGTTTGTGCATTGGCGCGGGGAGGCATCGCCAGGGGTGCGGGAATTTCCCGTGACAGCCCCTGGATGAAAGAAGCTACTAGCGAGACGGCTAAAGAAAGAGCAGGGTCATCTGTGGATGGAAGATTGCCGTGGTGATCAGCATTAATGTCCTGGAGTGTCAGGCACCTGATAAGGGATGGGGTTTCTATAGCAAGTAAATTAGGAAAATTGACAGGAAAATGGAAGAATTTGCTAAGAACAAAGGAAGAACAGGAAATGAAAGATAACTATTTTAGGGTTTTGGTTCTCGTGCCACCCATCCTCCCTCTCTCCCAGGTTATATAGAGTACCCTGAGGAGCCACGAGTTCCATTAGTTCAATACATGTTTAAGCACTGTCAGTGCAATCATTAAGCTTAAGCTGTCCTATTACAATCCTAGCCGTTGGATGAAACTGAAGGGGTAACTAGGCATCTTAACCATTGGATAACTGACGAAGGAACACATCTTCAGATAGGGGTCCTGACATTGCTCGCCCGACGAAACCATACTTCAAGGATGGAAAGCAGGAAATGTTGCACGGATGAAACTAGCATCTTCCCAAGTCGCTTCTTCCGCTGACAGGTTCTCCCAATGGATTAACCATTGAGGTACAGGAATGTCATACGTACCAGCATTGCGTGGACCCTGACGATGCTGAAGGACAGCAATGGGTGCGGTCTTGATCTTACCATCTGGAGTGAGTAATGGTAGCCTTGCGTTTGGTACTGCTGCAGGACCAATATGCTTCTTCAACTAGTTCACATGAAAGACATCATGTAACTGTGCTCCCTCAGGAAGTTGTAGCTTGTAAGCTACCTTGCCAATGCGCTACAGAACACGAAATGGACCATAGAATTTAGATGTCAGTTTCAAGGCGTTTCTGAGTCCCAACGCAGTTTCTCTATAGGGCTGCATTTTAAGGTAGACCATGTCTCCTTCCTCAAACTGCCGTTCTATCCTGTTGAGATCATCAAACTTTTTCTTTCTGATCTGAGCTTGTACTAGGTTTTGTTGTAGTCTCTTGAGCATATGATCTTGTTGCTTATCAGGTGATAACTCATTTGTTGCTGATAAGCTAGTTATGTGTGGAGGTTTGTACTCATAGAGTGCTTCAAATGGAGACGTCTTGATAGAAGTGTGATAAGAAGTGTTATACCACCACTCAGCTGCTGATAACCAGTTTGCCCAGTTTTTAGGTTCAGTGAATGCCATGCTTCTGAGGTACTGCTCCATGCACTGGTTCACACGTTCGGTTTGGCCATCTGACTGTGGATGGTAAGCCGAGCTAAAGTGCAGCTTTGTTTTGAGAGCAGAAAAAATCTCTTGCCAGAGTTTTGATGTGAAAACTCTGTCCCTGTCGCTGACAATGGTTTGTGGTGGTCCATGCACCTTAACTACCTTGTCCAAGAGCAGGTTTGCAACCTGTTGTGTTGAGTAAGGGTGTGAAAGGGGAATAAAGTGTGCATACTTAGTTAGTCTGTCCACCACAACTAGTATGACGTCCTTCCCTTTCGATTTAGGCAGCCCTTCCACAAAGTCTAGACTAATATCAGACCATTTCTTCTTGGGTATCTCCAATGGATCGAGCAAGCCAGGATAAGGTACCTTCTCAGTTTTGGTAATTTGACAAACTGGACAGATAGCTATTTGCTCAGCAATGAACTGTTTCATGTTCGGCCAGAAGAAAAGATTCTTGAGGCGATGATAAGTTACTCTACCACCTGAGTGACCACCAAAGATTGAAGAGTGAAAGGATTGAAAGCGCTTTTCTTTCAAGTCTGTGTGAGTACCAATCACAATTCTGTTCTTGTATCGCAAAACACCTGATGAAAGTGTATAGTTTGGGTTGCTTATGGCACAGATTGCCAATTCTTGTAGTAGCTGAGTGCATTTCGTGTCCTCTTTGTAAGTGTCATGAACTTCTGTCATCCAAGTAGGGACTGCCATAGAAATTGCTGCACACATGTCTTCTTGAGGATCTTGGTGTTTCCTTGAAAGAGCATCTGCCACAGAGTTGTCTTTTCCTTGCTTGTATTCAATGGAATAGTCCAGTTCTAGCAATTTCAACATCAGCTTATGTTGAATTCCTTCCAACAGCCGCTGGCTAGATAAGTACTTCAAGCTTCATTGTCGGTTTTGATGACCAACTTGTTGCCGAGTAAGTAGTGGCGCCATTTGCAGAGTGCCTCGAATATAGCCAAGCCTTCTTTTTCATAGATTGACTGTGCAGGTGCTTTTGGGCCTAGGCTTTTGCTGAAGAAGGCAATGGGTTGACCTTTTTGCATCAATACTGCTCCCAAACCAGTTCCAGAAGCATCTGTTTCCAGCTGGAAGGGTATGGTGAAATTGGGCAGTATAAGCACAGGAGGTGTTGTCATCACGGTTTTTAATTTCTCAAAAGCTGCTTGTTGCTGTTCTGTCCACTGGAAGGAGTTCTTCTTTAGCACATCATGAAGAGGTTTACATATGCTTGCGTACCCTTTGATAAAGCGCCTGTAGTAGCCAGCCATACCAAGAATTCTACGAAGCTGCTTTACTGAAGTAGGGACTGACCAATTGACAATCTCTGCAATTTTTGATGGGTCTGTGGACACACCATCTCCAGAAATTATATGGCCCAAGTACTCTACTGATGCAGTAGCAAAAGAACACTTTGAGAGCTTTACCTTTAGTTGATGCTGCCTCAGAATTGACAGAGCAATGTTTAAATGATGCTTGTGTTGCTGAAGGTTTTTGCTGTAGACCAATATGTCGTCGAAGAATACCAGTATAAATTTCCTGAGGTAAGGAGCAAAGATGGTGTTCATCAACTGTTGAAAGGTTGCTGGAGCATTAGTTAAGCCAAAGGGCATAACAAGGTACTCGTAATGTCCCATATGTGTGGAAAAGGCAGTCTTAGGGATGTCTTCCGTGTTCATACGGATCTGATGGTACCCTGACCGCAAGTCCAGCTTGGAAAAGATTGTTGCTCCGTGTAATTCATCAAGCAAGTCTTCGATGACAGGAATGGGGTATTTATTTTTGATTGTGATGGCATTGAGCTGCCTGTAATCAACACAAAGCCTCCAACTTTTATCCTTTTTCTGGACCAAAATTGCTGGGGATGAGTATGGGCTTGAACTCAGCTGGATCTCAGCATTCTTCAACATATTCCTGACTAGCTCTTCAACTATGTTATTTTGTTTATGAGGCATTCGATAAGGCCTCACATTAGGAGGATCTGTGCCCTCCTTGATGGGTATAGCATGATCACATTGCCTTGGTGGTGGTAGCCCTGTGGGTTCCTCAAAAAGGTCTTGGTATTGTTGAAGAAGTTCTTGCACAGGAGAGTTGCTGTCAGTAATTGCTTGCAAGCACCCCACTGTTGGTTGGGAAGAATTCGCCACACGCACAATGTAAGCTTGAGCTCCTTGCTTGAGTAGCTTGTCACATGCTTCAGCTGAAATGAGACAATCCTCACTAGGTACTGCTCTGTCTAGCAAGGTACACCATTCATTGTTCACAGTAATTGCAATACTCCTCTTCTCCCAATCTGTAAAATTTGGGCTATGTTTCTTGAGCCAATCAGCTCCGAGCACCATATCATATCCCTTCAGAGGTAATATTTTGCAATCATAACTGAACTTGTTTTTCTGTATTGTGAACTGACAAGCAGGGATACATCCAGCTGATACTAGCTCACCACCGCCTGCTACCATAACTGTTTGTGCAGGAGTTGACTGTACCTTCAATTTTGTTTTTTTGATGAATTCCTCATCTAGGAATGTCTTGCTGCTTCCACTATCGACAAGTGCCACCGCCTGGTGATTACCAATGCGCACCAACACAGATAGTGTGGTGTCTCCCGGAATCCCATGTAATGCCTCCGCAGAAATTTGCATACAATTGGCTTTTCTGTTATTGGGTTCCTGTGGCAGTTGTTGTTCCATCTTGTTTTCTTCATTATCTAACTGATCCTCGGCATCTTGAAATTGTTCAGGCACTGGAGTTTCTTCTTCCTCTTCTTCCCAATGACCTTGCATCTGTATAGCATGCACAATACTTTTCACATTTGAACACTTATGGTCAAATGTCCATCGTTCAGGACAGTACCAACACTTAGTTCTATCCTTGTTCTTTTCATGCTGTGGAGGATTCCGTTGCTCCCGCTGGATTGTTCTGAAGGTTGGCTGGAGCAGTTGGTGTTCTACTCACCATGGTTGAGTTATTGTTGGAGCGTTTGATGGAAGACAGATGTGCCAATTCTTGCTGTCGAGCATGGAAATATGCTGAGCGCAGTGTTGTTGGCAGATGACTCTTCACTGCATGTTTGATACTATCTTTGAGGCCACTCAAGAACCACAATAGGAAAAACCTATCTGTTAAGTCTCGATGGTCCCTCTTCATGGATATCATGCAGGTTTCAAAGAAATCGATGTACGCATTCACTGATGAAACCTGACGAAGGTGCTGGAATTGCTCCATTGATTCGTGTTCCCCATCTTCAGGAAATCTATCACATAACAGCTCACAGAGTTCTGACCAACTCATTAACAGAACGTTCAGAGTGGTACTGATTAACCAAGTCTTTGCCTTTCCTCTTATATGTGCGTTTGCCCACTTCACCTTACTGTCATTGGTGATCCCTGCCAGTGTGAAAACACCTTTGCATTCCTCGATCCAGGTCTTGGCATTTGAGCCATGAAACAGAGGTAGCTCAATGTGTGGTGTTCTCAGATACGGCTCCTGGTGGTTGTCAGATATGGAGTTTGAATTCTTCTGAGTTGTTGCACTGTCATCTGATGCAGAGTGTGCCTTCTGTGTTCCTTGATTGCCAATTGCGGAAGGAGTCACAACATTTGTAGTAGGTGACTGTGGAGGCGCATAGGTGGCTAGTTGTGGCTGGGTGTAGGTGTATTGTGGTGGCTGTGGAGGTGAGTAATGGTAGAAACCATTGTTGGGTGGGTAATAGGGATAATTGGGGTACTGTGGGTTGTAAAAATTGGGGCTTGGGTAATATGGTGGAGGGAAAGGTGGTGGATTTGGTAGGTACATATGCGGGTGTGATGTTGGGTTTGTTGTTTGGTGGAAACTAGTGATAGGCTGGGATGAAGGCATATAGCTGGAACTTGGCTGATGGGGTGATGGAGGGAAAGGTAGGGAAGGTGGTGGTCTGTAGGTGTTGTAGTTTTGGCGAGGGCTCGGTGGTGGGAAAGCAGGGTGCGGCATCTGATCAGAGTCCAAATTCCCTAGGTGAGGAGATTGGTTTGAACTGGAGGAATGGTTTGGGCGGATGGTGGATGTTGGTGTGGACATCGGTGTGCTGACCTCAAGGATAGGGCTAAGGGGAACGGTGGTGGTGGTGGGTGGTGGTGTGTTGGTGGGCTGCGGCTGCGAATCGGTGACCACTGATGCTGTCGGCGCCGGACTCGCGTGGTGCTGCGGCTGCAAGGCCAAGCTGATATGTGCTACCATATCTGTGAGCTTGCTGAGATTATCTTGGATGGCGTCGACTGAAGCCTGTTGATTTTCTATGCGTCGATGCAGATTCAGGACTTCGCAGGGCAGGCGGTCACGAATTGCTTCTTCCTCCATGGCTTGTACATGAGCTGCTTCCAGCAGCGCCGCTTCCTCAGCTGCGGCCGCGATGCGGTCCTGCGAGCGCGTGCGTCGGTGAGTCATTGTGCCCTGTGATGTTTCCGACTCCTCACGGGTGGAGATCTCCACAACTTTTGCCAGCTCGACGATGGAGGGATTTTACCCCCAGATTGCGAAATCTGGGAACCTCGTCGTGGCGGCGGCGGCGATTGCGGGGACAGGAGTGAGAGATCTACGCTGGGAAGGAGAGGCTGCTGATACCAATTGTCAGGCACCTGATACGGGATGGGGTTTCTATAGCAAGTAAATTAGGAAAATTGACAGGAAATTGGAAGAATTTGCTAAGAACAAAGGAAGAACAGGAAACGAAAGATAACTATTTTAGGGTTTTGGTTCTCGTGCCACCCATCCTCCCTCTCTCCTAGGTTATATAGAGTACCCTGAGGAGCCACGAGTTCCATTAGTTCAATACATGTTTAAGCACTGTCAGTGCAATCATTAAGCTTAAGCTGTCCTATTACAATCCTAGCCGTTGGATGAAACTGAAGGGGTAACTAGGCATCTCAACCATTGGATAACTGACGAAGGAACACATCTTCAGATAGGGGTCCTGACATGGAGCCTCGGCGCGTGGTTCCTGTTGGTCATCCGACAACAAAGGCGACGATGGCTGAGCCTTGGTGTTGAGTAGCGACCAGTCAAGCGAGCGGATGATCCACGCGCGTGGTCAGCTTGGCACAGTATAGAAAGACCAGAGGTTCGAGAATATGGGCTAGTAGAGTCACGGGGCCCCATGGATCCGTGTTGAGGGGTGCGGTCCACGGTATTTTCGTGGCCAGCAACCGAAGGGGTGACTGAGAATCCACGGCTCGCGCAGCCCGGACTCCTACGCCGCGAGTAGACCAGAGTAGTGGGGCGAGGTTTCACGGATCGCAGAGGAGGTTGGACAACCTGGCTATGAGGGGTGTCCTCAACAGGCGTCAGGTCAAGAACTCTAGGTGGTAGAGCATCATGGGCGCTGGAACGGACAACCACGAGGTCAGGAGACCCAGTGTGCAACGAGAGCAGAGGAGGCCTGACGTGAAGAGAGGCTTCCGTAGACATAGGGTCCAGGTTCCGCTGAGGAGGGACGTCACGGGCGTTGAAGGAGGCAACCACTGGGTCCGGAAAACCTGCCGATGACGGGCGGATAGGAGACAGCACGCGGCCTGCATCTTGGACCAGGGACATGTGAGTGGATCGCGTCTTGGACGTCACGCCGCGGAAAGAACCAAAGGTGATGCGCGTGGAGTCCGAGGGAGGGAAGGGTACACCGACTGCCCAGCGGACGCCGCGGCCATGGCCGCCGCTCGAAGTAGCCGTGCGCTGCCCGGCGGCTGTGTGTGGCAGGGGCAAGAATGACAACTACTGCCCTGGAAGGAGGCCTGACCGTCCCATGCCGCTGGAAAGGAAACCATCGCCATCCACTAGTGGACGACATGGATATTGGGGCACTTTGTTAGGGGCATTTTTTAAAATGCCCCAAATTATATCTAAAAGAGGGCATTTGATCAAAGTGATTTAAAAACTTAACTTATAAAGGCATTTTTCCGAAATGCCCCAATATGCATGAGCTTTTAAGAGCACTTTGATAAAGTGCCCCAATAGGGTGGATCTTTTGGGGCATTTATCAAAGTGCCCCAAAAGATGGAGTCTTTAGGGGCATTTATCAAGTTGCACGTGTTTTTGGGCAAACACGCGTGGTATTCAACCTGATCCAAAATGTGGTAGCTCGTGTACGTGTATGTTGTTTGAACGTTCAAAATGTGACAGGAACCAAAAACAAATCCTCTCAGCTCGCTGGGCTCGACCCAGGACTTGCAAGCGGGTTAAGCGGGCTTCTCGTGGGCTAGGTGGGCCAAGCCCATGTGCATCATCACGTACACACGTCAGCTAAAAAAAAGTACACACTATTCGCACGCGCACTTCTCTTCCTCCCGACCCCCTTCTCGCGCCCGCGATGCCGCCGCCGCCTGCCGACGTCACGTCCCGGCCAACGCCGGTCGCATCCGCCGCCGCCACAAGCTGTGCCAATCCCCCCTCCATCGGATCCCCGCCAGCGCCTCGACGTTCCGCCCCCGAGCGCGACGCCGCGGCTAACCCTAGACGTGGGGTTTGGCTCGGTCGCCGGCGCGATTCCCGCACGGTCGCACCTCCTGCTCCCCTTTCTGCGTCTTCGACGACCTCTTCCTTGATCCCCGTGCTCCTGCTCCTCCTCGCCGTCTCATCACCGTGGGGGTTGGATTACCATATGGTGACCGCGGCTGCCGCCCGATGGTGCTGCTGCTGCTCGCTCGGGGTGCTCTCCAGCCACGGGCACGAGCGCGGCCGTGCCCCGGTCTCCGCCTCCCATTCTCCTGCCTCTTCTGGCTGCGCTTCCTCGCCGTCTACGCGAGCCCCTGCTCGACCACGCCGCCTCGGCCTCCCCTTGGACCACCGCGCAGCTCGGTTTCCTGGTGGTGTGATGTTCTAGTGCTGTGGGTGTGGTGGCGTGGGAAATGGCATAACGTGCGTGGCCTCTTGTATTTATATCAGGTGTAATACACATGTACAAGGCAATAACCGATACGGTTAGGATTAGATCGAGAGCTACCTAATATACACATATATCTAACATCCAGTGAAGTGATATTGGCCCTGGTTTTTAGTCGGTGCTTGTTAAATTTTGTTTGTCGGTTCTCTAAGAACATTGCCTTGCTATCTGACTACTTTCATGTCACCAAAGAACGTCACACATAGCTATCTGACTACTCAGATTTCACTTTCCTTGATTTTTAATGTTTACACGGACAGGTGCTGACTGAATCATTGTGCTGGACTGAGCAACCATGTTGCTGATTCTTTTTCGTTAAATAGCTTCCACGTTGCTTGAATGGCTGGTTGTTTTGTTGTTTACTGTGATTCTTCTAGCACGGGGCCTGATGACACATGTGTGAGTTAAAGGTTCGCGTATCTGAAAGTTGAAATACTTTTCAGATGCTGGCTACTATTATGAATGCATGATCCATATGGTAATCTGAAACCTTGATTATACAGTTGACATAGTTATATCACCCTGATTCTTAATTAGATAGGTATTATATATTTATATTACTATATGTTAATGTGGTTCTAGTTACCAAAAAATCATTGTCTGGTTGTACCGATCTGAACCAGTTTTGTGTTGTACTAGCTCATAGTCGATGCGTGATTTTGTGCTCTTTTACTGGGTGTCTGTTTGACTGTTTTGCTCCTTCCTATGACGCTTTTTAAGTACAGAATGACATGACCAAAGCATTTATCTTACGTAAATTAGCAGGACATGACGCTATGACAACATTTTATATGTCTGCTTGTTCTAGATTATTGACACTTTGACAGGCTTTTCCTTCACCGCAGCTGATGGAATATCATGAGCTCATCAGGCAAGGAACGCAGCAGCAGAGTTCTGTAACAAGTGGGGATATGAAATGCCTCCTAGGATGTTGGCCCAATGGTAAGATTTACTCTTAATTAAGTATATGATGAAGCGAGAACGAAACATATATCTGTTTGAGAACCTTTAAAATGACTTTACCACTTACCAGAACGCATTCAACTTTCATCATATTAGAGGTGTGAGAAGGAATGATGAGAATGTTTTCTCCCAAATTATTGCTTGTATTTTCGTATCAGGGCTGACTTTCTGTTTGTAAGCTATATCACAGATTACTTTGTTCAATAACTGAGCATAATTTATTCATTTCAAGGGGATTTTTAGTATTTTTGTCAGTCTGATTATAGAGAATTATGCGTTATATTATGATGACCTAGCTCAAAGAAAGAAATGAGGCTTCTTTTCGGTAGATGTTAGTTTACAGAAGAAATAGTGTGATTCTACTTTTGTAGAGTTAAATCCTGAAGCATAGAAGTTCATTTCTGCAGGTGCTTCTGTATACGTGAATAGGAAATTGGTGGGAAAAGACATCTTTCTTCTATATAGAACTTAAAGTCAAGAACTAATGAGGCCGTTAATCTGCTTGTTTAAGTTGATGATGCTATATTTAGGCATGGCTATTTTCTTTCAGCTCAGAAGCTATCTTATTCAAAGTGGTCGGACCCTTCCCCGGACCCTGGGGAGCCTTGGCGCAGCGGTAAAGCTGCTGCCTTGTGACCACGAGGTCACAGGTTCAAGTCCTGGAAACAGTCTCTTGCAGAAATGCAGGGAAAGGCTGCGTACTATAGACCCAAAGTGGTCGGACCCTTCCCCGGACCCTGCGCAAGCGGGAGCTACTGCACCGGGGCTGCCCTTTTTTTTTTCAGAAGCTATCTTATTCATTGTTGCACCAAGTTGAACCTTGCACGATTACTCATACCCTCATGCTGATAAGATTAAGGAGTATCTTATTCATGGCTGTTTATAACAACTAGATTCTCTGGCGCGGCTTGCCGCGCGCCACCCGCCGATGACACTGGTATTCAGTGTGCAAAACGGTATGATAAACACTATTAATATAGAACAGTAGCTACGGATAGCAGCGGCTTTAGGGTTTAGAACGAAGCACACCGCTTTTACATACATATAGTCTACACCAATAAGTCTACAGGATAAGTAGGTTCGCAATTACAACATTTCGATCATCACATAGATTGTAACCATAGGTAGTAAGAGTGCATAGACATAGTAGGCAGTTCGATTAGTAACATCAACACATATATACCACTGGTACTCATAAGTAGGCAGGGATGACTGATGGAGAGGCAGGGCAAACACGGTTGGCCGGATGGCTGATGGAGAGGCACAGTTGATGATCTACCTGAGTACCATATCAAACCATAGCGCATCAAGAAACATCGATGCGCATGGAAGACAAAAGGAGCATCCACATAAGGTGCACATGAGCATTGCCGCGACCGGCACTTAGTCTATATTTACATGATGATTACAAAAGCAACCAATAAAGTCTTTAGATATGCAAACTAATAGATAAAGGACATTTGCTTCTAGCTTGCATCACCAGAAGTGTCTGTACCTGAAAAAAGAGCACAAGAATTAGATGGCTCCTTTGCGTGATGATAATTACTCATTAGAATGTCTAACCATTACATGGCCAAACAGCAAGATATGTCTGAACATAAGAGTAAAATCTATACACAACCAAAAGGACAAAAATGCAAAATGCTAACAGGGCTTAGCATGAATTCCTACACGGTAATGCTAACATCAGGTTCATAGTTTCACTTGGAACTACATCTCATGCACCATACACTCTTTCTGAATACCACAGTAAAAAATATACAATATTACACTATACAGAGGAGCAGTAACACCAATTTCAGGACCACCAAGGTGTTACAAAATCTCTTATAAGACAAACCTGAATACTCGCTATAGTTGCTGTAAATAGCATGAAAAACGAACACAAATATAAAACCCCACGATGGTTCTATTTTGATGGTTGTATATTTGAGTTTACCCTTCTATTTTTTAGGTTCAGGTGATAGTCCAATGCAAAGGCATCATCCTCCATTCTTAGTTGTAA
Source organism: Poa pratensis (assembly GCA_947311845.1). Lineage (NCBI taxonomy): Eukaryota > Viridiplantae > Streptophyta > Magnoliopsida > Poales > Poaceae > Poa > Poa pratensis. Next base: position 10,568,465 of record CAMZMU010000046.1, read on the forward strand.
GATGAACACACTAAACCTGGGCAGTAAAAGTAGGGACATGGAAAATAATCCAAAGGAGATGCCTTTGCACTGGACTACAATTTATAATCGACACCATGATACATGACATTAACTAACAACCGTTATAAATAGAGGAAGGTGGATTTTTTATCTTAAGACGGTATAACAGAAGTACCAATATGGGAGCCTGTCATTTTAAAAAGGAAGTACTCCTATCAAACATGGATAATTCCTACACTGTAAAGTATGTACTAAGAAGGCAAATAGCTAAATCAAAAAGTGCGAATGGGATTAACCTAATGAAAGTGTAACGTGTGAAACCATGCATTCTTAGTTGTATAAAGTATAATCACATAATATCAGATAGCTAACAACAATTAAGTAAAGCAAGGCGAATTTTCTCTTCTAGAAGGCCTAATAAAAGTACCACGACGCAGGGCATTTTATAATTAATGGAGAAAATAAAGGTATTAGGACCACTGGATTAGCAGAGTGTGGCAACTTTTCAGGAAACAAAATAGCATTATGATGTGAGTATGAAAACTATATGTAACAAAGAAAGTACTTTCGAATACAATTTATGTGAAATGTACTAACAGCTGCATTTATATACCTAAAACTCTTTTTTTAAATGTCAACTTTGCTTTCCATGCGAGTTGTAGTGAAGTATGTTGAGGACATAAATTTGTGGTTAACTGACAAAAATCTAACTTAGGGTCCTATGGGATTAATGGTAGTTCCGATAGTCACTCGAAAAAAATGGTAGTTCCGCTATAGTCAAGTACTCTACATCTATGCAAGGTAGTTCCGAAAAAAAATGGTAGTTCCGATTAATGGTAGTTCCTACAGTGCAGTCAGCCAAATATGTTGCATGCATGAAGAAAGCATTGATTCGAGGTTAGCCGGTAAGATCTCTACATCTATGCAAGGACCATATGGAGAGCACAGTAATAGAATTTAAATAATTTTTTCGTGACTATTGAGTCTCTATCCGATGTATTTCTAACAGGTGTCATGGTGGCCTGGTGAGTTGAGCTGCATGAAGCACCATAGAAGATGTGTCAGAACTGAGAAGGTACAAAAATTCACCATCAAGTTTAATTTGAACTGTTCTGAGTGCACATATTACATATGATATTTTTTGTCAATTTTAATTTTTAGATCACTCGACTAATGATACCATTAATTTCCTAATAATCCTACCACAGATCCTTTTCTCAGTCTAATAACAACCTAGGAAACCAATAGCCAAACACAGATACCATGACAAGCTTGGTAGGGAAAAATCCTTAAGCTTGAGAAATTGCACAGGGTATGGCTAGGTCGATCACCCACATCGCTAACATACGTTTACTACTGACCCGGACAATAAACCAGGTTCCAGAGCATAAATAGGGACAAAGATTGCATAATGTCCTGTCGGACAAATACCTAAACTGAGTCTAGGATTTCTTCTTCTTGTTGTCAGAGCCCGCCAGCCCCTTTGCAGTCTGTTGCTTGCGCCTACAAACATGGTTCACACAACTTCGTAAAGCAGAGGCAAACACATACAGTTGTTATAGCCACATATATATGTGCTCGTTTCACATGAGTAAAGAACCAAACTACCTCTTATCTGTGCTAACCGCTGGCAGCGCTTCCTGTGAATCCTGAATCACAAGTGAACGAAGCTAGTTTGATGGTTGCAACACCACATGAAAGAGCCAAGTTGAGCTCATATAATTACAAACAGGTGTATGCATGATGATAACACTAACCTCTGTTATAGCTGTTGAAGATTCTGCCAGCTGTTCTACTTGATCATCAAGAAGAGCAGCACCGACCTGGTATGACATTTAAGCAAATCATAAGAAAAATAGACAGAGTCCAAACTATCAGGACAAAACAGATGTAGCATGTAGGCACTAACCTTTGCATCCACAACCTGAGGTGTCTCACCAGGCACAACCTCAGTAGCCAACTCCTGGAACAGAGGCCTCTTTGCAGCTGAATCCTTGGTATCTCTCATTCTGTTACACAAATAGATATAGCACATGTATGAGGTCATGCGAATAGTAAGAAAATACATTATTAAGAGGAAATAGTGTCTCTATTCCTGGACTGCATAAACATACTTGAGCCCAGATGGTTTTACAACGGATGGTGGCGACTTTAGAAGAGTCTGTTCATAAGAAAGTGCAGATATAAAAAAGGTCAAGAAGAGAAGAAACATAAGTCATACTAATATATCGAGAATCCTATCGGACAAATCTCATATATGTAACCATTAGTAGTGAGGAAGAACAAAACAGCTATAACCACTGCATTTGTATTCTTTTCTCAGAGCAATGACCTTTCTAATACACAACCATCATTGTGTTTAGAGAACTTTTGGATATAAGTAGCTTAGGTAGAATAGAGTAATTTAGAAATTATCGAGCCTAGCGAGACACTTGATGCCAATTATAGTTTCTTCTTCTTAACACAACCAACCTATAGAAACAAAACCTTTATTGGCACAGTTCAATTTGACATAGCCCATACCGGAACAGTCTAAAAAGAAATTACAGTAACAATAATCAAATGTAGGTTTTATCTACATAAATGCCAGCAAAGGAAGCCCAAACCAGCAGCAGAAGGAATCTAACACTTTAAAATGAAGAATTGCTCTCACCTGACCAGTGCCACCTTCAGTGATGGCCGGTGCTTCAGCAGATGCAGCGACAGTGTCTGAGGAAATGTTCTGCTCTAATGCAGCTAGATTTGTCAAAGCAATCCCAGAGGGACTTAACCCACTACCACCGGAGTTGCTGCTTGATGCTAATGCCAGGCCAGTACTACGACGGAGAGTAGAAGAATGAGACTGCTTTCCATAAGTCTCATCAATCCTATGAACCTGATAAGACGGTTTGTCTGAACCTGCTTCAAAACTTTTTGTAGTCACAGAAACAACAAAGCGGTACTTCTTTGAGATAACAGCAGCTAGTTCTCTGGGAGTAGACTGATCCGTGCGTGCAGACTGGATAACCTCGTCCAAAGATGCACCCTGGGAATGTCCAGTCCGCAACAAACTCATCAGTGGTCTGCCAACTATCTCTTTACCCACCCTGTCAAAGAACACCAGTTCTACTTCACCAGTTCCATCAGATCCAACATAACAAATGCGATACCTGGAAAACACAAACATTGATCAGAGAGAAGGCAAGAAATACACAATCTTGAATAGTAGCTTGGAAGAGAAGATGATTACCGTGGCAGTGCGCCTTTGCCAACACAAGTTGCATCAGAACACTTGTATCCAGCACCAAATGGAAGAGTTGTCTTATGGCAGGTTGTACATGAGGAAAACCACCACCGTTGAGCAGGACTAAGCTTTGCAATAACAACAGTGCAAAAGAACTTAGTTTTCTGCAAGGAAGCAGCACACTGGTTATAACGAAGCAAAGATAGCGCTAACAAAACACAACAATACTATGTTTTGTACATACTTCATGATCCCAAATATCTAGATCAAGCAGTTCAGAAACTGTCTTTGTTTCAAGATCGACTTGGGCGCTGATCTCAGAAGCAGATTGTCCTGGAAGTGCAATGTTCTCGACAGCCGGAATATTATCCTTTAACCTACGTAAGTGAAAAAAAAACGACAACTGTCAGGCATAAAATTCACAGTTGCGTGCAAATAAAATGAAATGTACCCCTTGATACATGTGCCATAGTTACCTTGCACGCAGCTCGTTGATCTCAGGTAAGTCTTCATTAATTTACCACCGGCATGGAGCGCTGCCGCTAAGTCCCCTCTGTCCTGTGAGTAGGAGAATGAAAAATAGATTAGAAGAGGATCAAGGAAAAGTTGCATCGGCATTCTATGCGTTTTGATTGATATACCTTCATATGGTTTCACCAAGGTGCCAACAAAAATGGCTACAACTGGTTCCTTTTCAGCAGCCATAAGCAGACTTTCTCCCTCAAAGGCAAGCGCTCGTTCTCCCCACAGGATAAGACTAACTTTGTAACCACTGTGAACAGAATGAAGATAGGTCAAACAGATGTAGATCCAGCAGAGAACTCAGAGCATGAACATGCAACTTATACTAAATAGACGAACCTTATATCACTCAGGTAAATAACCCTCTTGGTAGATGGTGTAGAACGATAGGCACTGTGGTATTGAGTAGCAGGAGATACACCACTGATGATACCAAGTACATCTACAGATGATAAAACAATGATAGTAAGCTATTAAAGCTCTTGGTTCCATGAAAAGAAAGAAGAGACCCCATAAAACATAGAAAAGAACAAAATAGATAAGACTCATGGGTACCTGTAAAGTTCTCTGGCATGTCTGAAGGCCTTGGGAGCTCATCAAGTGGAGTCAAAGCATAAGTGCAGAGTGGATAATCCATGATGCTATCATTCATCTCGACTACAGATGTGTATTTGCCGAACCTGATCATGTACTGACCCTCTACAGCTCTGTAGTTGCGTTTCTTTGCATGCACCAAGAACCTCTTTAGCTCATAAACCTTCCCCTCAGAGATCCTTGGGATGAATTGGTCAACTAACACCTCAGTTATTTCACCATACATATGGTTTCCCTAAAACAAATAATAAAAATTAGTTTAATATGACAACAGGACCACAAACTAACAATAGGATCAACAAAACAAATATTTACCTGAGTGTCCAGAAACACCATGTCTGTGTGCTTTATGGGACCATCATCTGTGGCTCCACGATGCTGCCACAGCCTAGAGACGTAGACCTGAACTGTCCAATGGCGGCTGCTAGGATTGATGTCACTCAATGGATTAACCGCCATCTAGAAATAAAAAAGACAGCAAAGCGTTAGGTCAGTAAGTAACTGAAAACTGATACATCACAGCAGATAGAATAAGAGAAAATACATGTACATACATGCACTAATCGTTACCAAAAACGATTGGCTCGCAGGCAACACAAAATACACAAAATCATCAGAAACGTGATTATCAAATAGCCATCTGTAAATACCCAGCAGGCAAAACATTTATACATAGCATGGAGTAGAACAGAGCAAAGGGAAAAATATGTACAAACATAATTTAGATTTTCACAGCTAAGTCAAGCCAGCGGCCTTAAACACCTCATGATACACAACATTTTTTGTTTGTGAACCACAGGTCTTGTCCTCATTTAGGATTAATATTTTCAGAAACTTTCTAGAAGTCACACGGGACACAGCCACATATAACTGACCGTGTGAGAAAACCGGTGTTTTTAGGTACAAACCAATAGAGGTAAGGGTCTGGCCTTGACTCTTATTTATAGTCATAGCATAGCAAAGTCGGATCGGAAATTGGCGTCGTTGGAGTATAAAAGGCCATTTAGATTTTTTCGCTGTTAGCTCAATCCTAGGAATGTACACCACATCTCCTATATGTGACCCTGTAATTATAACGGCTTTAATGACACGATCAGCAAGATCCAAGATAATCAGGCGTGTGCCATTGCACAGACCAGCAGATTGGCTTATATTCCTAAGAAGCATTATTGGAGCACCCTTCTTTAGAAACAACCTGTGTCTAGGGAAATTAGGCACATCAATTGCATTTAGAACTTCAGGTGGGTAAAAGAGATCATCTTCTTGGACAGCACCAGCAGGACTAACTTTAGAATCGCAGCTGAGGTACTCTCTACCATCAGTAGGAACCATGTCAATTACATGCGTGTTGATCTCCTCAGCTATATCATTGGTGGGTGCTAATATAGCTCGTTGACGCAAATACATGGAGTCTTGGTAGTTAGATACAAAGTCTACGTAGACATCATCTACTATGGCCGCTATAGGATTACCGTCTGTGTGAATCAGTAGGTCATCCGGAATATCAATCCAGGTTGAAGTAACCTCAGTACCACGTGCTACCGTTGGTAGCCTTCCCTCCCCAAGAGCGAGTACCCACTTGCTAAATAAGTCAATCTCTTGTAAAAAGAAACATCTGCATTTGGCATAGAGAGCCTCATGTTTTCGGTGAGAGTCAAAACAGTGACAGAACCCCACAAAGGCGAATTTGTAATTGCAGCGTCAACAATCTGTGGCCGAGAACCTCCTGTGACAACAGGAAGTATCTGTCGAATGTCCCCACCCAAAACAACAACGATACCACCAAAAGGAATATCAGCAACTTTGGGATTGTCAATTGATAAGATGTCACGTAAACTCCTGTCTAACGCCTCGAAACACACACGGTTCGTCATCAGCGCTTCATCCCAAATGATCAAACATGTTTTCTTCAGGAGATCAGCTAAGTGGGAACCCCTCTTGATATCACAGAAAAAGTCTCATCGATTTCGATAGGAATTTTAAATCGTGAGTGTGCAGTTCGACCACCGGGCAATAAAAGAGAGGCAACACCTGAAGAAGCAACAGTAAGAACAATCTTTTCTTGCCCTCTAAGAAAGGAGACAATGGCATTCCATAAAAAAGTTTTCCCAGTCCCTCCAAAGCCAGAAACGAAGTAAAAACCAGACTGTTGCTCCAACACACAGTGAACAATCGTTTTAAAAGCAGAACGCTGATCATCATTAAGCCTACCAAATAGGAAAACTGCCTCTTTTGCAAGAGCAGCTGAATCATAAGCCATCTCTTCCTGAATCATTCTGTTCTCATGAAAAGGGCCACTGCAAGTTGTCCTCGGCGGCAAATTAAAGTCTCCTATCCTAGAACCATTCTTGACAAAAACCTCACCAAGCTCAGAAAGTAACAGGTCTCTAAGCTGTTCATCGGGAACAACATAATCTTTGCCCAGAGCCTGCCTAATGCTATATTGCATATCATCGGCCAAAGCAACCCAGTTTCGCTCAAAGAAAGCCCTTTCATCAGTCACTTCACAATGAATAAGCATGGTCACAAACAGCTGCCGCAAACGTGCCCCAAAACCCCAGATGACAGCTTCATCAAAGGCAGATACCACTCGGTGTCATCTCCCAGAAGACCTCGAGCAGCACAGGCCGCCTTGAAAGTAGGAAAAGTTTTATTTTCAAAGGTTCTAAGGTCCGCATAAGACCTCGCTCCTTTAACAATCATGAGAAGTGTACGCAAGTAATAGAGCTCACCAGCAGTTGGATGGACATAGTAAATACGGCCTATTCTATCACACCTTCCACGTTCATGCCAAGATCTAGTTTCTGGATCCCATGTCCACTGTGTTGGGAAATCACAGTATGTTAATGATCTAGCATGAGGAAATAATGTATTGGCAACAAACCACTCTATAAGCATTGTCTTTCTCAAAAAATCATTGTCAACAATCTTAGTGAGGTCAGTATCAGCCCTGAACATAATAACATTCATATCAGGTGTGTGCACCGGTAATCTTTCAACAGAAGGAGTTTTCCCATGTATGGTATAACCATAGATTCTCCATAACGCGTCGTACTCACAGATATACCTACACCGTACATACTCTCGAACCTCATCGATGTTGACAGGTTTGTTACTGTCCTCAGGGACACCCTTCCCTTTGACCCTCTCTAGATACACATTTGAAAAATCAGCACCTTTAGTGACATACTTAAATAAATATTTCATGACCTGAGTTTTGTTACACCATTCAACATTCATGTGAGCTTGATACTTTTTTAGCAGGGCCATGTTATACGGTACTACCCATTGGTTATCAAGCCAATGACCATTCTTAAACACACGCCGGCCATTGTCACGACGTCTATAAAGTGCAAAACCATTTTCATCTATAACAGTTTCTGGTTGAAAACTCTTTGGAAAATGTTTAGAGCAGAGCCCTTTTTGCATGCAAACACATTTATCATTAAGCACACCACAAGGACCATGCATCATGAACTCAGAAACTAAAACATAACCAAGTGGATCCTCTAAGGATCTGGAATCTCAGCAGAAATGTAAGAATCAATAACCTCTGCAGTCACCTCAACGTCCGGCTTGTCTTGCCAGGTGAGAATATGAGCGTGTGGAAGCCCTCGCTTCTGAAACTCGACCGTATAGAGAACTGCAAGAAACAAAGGTCAATGAGCACACCACAAACATGTTGAGATCATAATCATAGAAGGTAACTAAAAAAAGGCCACAAACAGTACCAGCCTTTACAGGACCATATGCACGACCAGATTTAATATCCGCAAGAAACTCCTCAAGTTTCATGTTATAAACCCTAACAACGATATCAGCCCTATCAGAAGGCTTTTGCCCAGGCTCAAGCAAAAGGGCTTCAGTTATTTCAGGCCACTTAGGGTTACAGGTGAAGGTAGAAAAAATGTCAGGACAACCATGAACACGAGAAACAGCCAAAGCATCCTGGAAATTTTCTTGGAAATAACGGCGACCTCCAATATGGCTAGAAGGCAAGATGGTTCTTTTACCAACAGCTTCACCGTCAACAAACCCTTGACCAACAGCGTCTGCGATACCCTGAAAGTGGTCACTTCTAAGCTTGTCCTGGTTTCTAAGGATGAACCACAAACGTGCCTCATCAATGCTAGCCCGTGCATCAACAACAGCTTGTGAAGACAGGAGGCCATAACACAAATAAGGGTTGGACTGGTCCAGTCGGTAGCTACACACAAAACAGTAGTAGTCTTGCATAGTCAAAGTGTTACGTGTACCGCCTCTAGCAACTACGTCACCAATATAAGGGATGTTCAGATGGAAACCTCTTTCAGCAAAAGGGAACAACAAAGGATATTGCAAAGACATAAAAGCAGGATGTAAAGAACAAATTTGTTGCAAGCCTTCTTCTTTGTTGTCGATAATAATATCACGGGAGGTTGCCTCAAGAGTAAAATCACCAACAACCAAAGCTGCCAGTTCAGTAGTTGTTGGCAAATTATATTGAGGTCCATCATCATCACGGGGACCAACCAAACGTATAGTGACAAGTTCATCCTCATTGCCTTTTATCCGTTCGCTAGCTGTTCGGAATGTCTGTACCAAAGGGTTACAGGCATTAAGCATAGCAAGCAAACCAGCAACTATGGCCTCATCTAAGTTCGCATTGGTATCATTGTCTGGATTCACAGCATTGATCCTATTGTGAACCTCATTACTGGTGTCATAAATATACAGTTCAACATACTTGGGGCTTTCTCTCTCCCCGTCAAACCTAGGTGAGTCTTTTTTCTTTGGCACAAGAGACCCCATCCGATGAGAGACTTGGCCACAGATTTTAAAAATATTGGGACCACGCGAGTTGTTGATTGACCGATCAATGTTGGCGCCCATGGAAGTGAAAGCAAACAAACAGTTATACTGTCGAATCTTGGAGACAAAACGTTTGGCACGGCGGTTACCATTAAAACGTAGCAACTTAGCCAGGAAAGCGGGTGGTTTCTTGAAGGGTGGAATGTAGACCTTTCCACCCTTGCAACAAAGGCTATAGAGGACACGCCGTAGAGGGACAGAAGAGGTTGATTTAAGACGCTCCGCGAACCAAAATATCGCACCACAGAGCTGACACTGAAACTCGGGGGGCCAAAGTACGAACGTCCTGCGTAAGACACTAAACACACCAAGCACAGCAAACACACCTTAGATCAACAAAGGGCTAAAAAAATTAGGAAAAACAATACAAAGACCAAACAGATTACCTTTCAAACTTTCACAAAAAGCAACACTAAAACCAGTCCAATCATCACTCAGCGGTCCTTCGATAATATGTTCTACGGTGAAAGATTGATGTACCGAAGCAAGTGAGAGAAGAGTGGAAGGAACAAAAACGACACAAACAAAATTCAATCGGAACTACAGAATCCACACCTGCATAATTAGTCCGTTTTAAGTGAAGCCTAAGCCTTCGCCTTTCACGATTTATCTTAGTGATATTAGCATTGAGAAAAGGAAGCCAACCGTCCCCTAGATTTCAGAACAAAAATAGAATCAAGACAGAAGAAAAACAGAGGCACAAGCATAGAGAAAAAGTTTTTTTAGAAAACAGCATACTCTTTCTCTTATGAGCTGGCAAACCAGGCGGTGGGCGGGGAACCCAATCAGGAGTCACGTGCAGAGCTGGGCGTCGCCGAGGCGCCATAAGAAGCAGCACTAACAAAGGCAAAACAAAAGGCACAGCATCCTGACATGGACATCAAGAGAAGGAAGAAAAGTATCAGAAAGAGGAAACAACAAACACACCCTGAGGAGCCTCCTTGGGGTCTAAAGGTTTAACCCTTTACATTAGAGGCTACAAAATCCAGCAGAGAAACAAAAGGCTACAAAACAATAACATCACAGGCAAACGATCAAGATCTCCATTATAACTTCTCCAGCATTCATAATACCCTAAGCTTCAAGTAGCCTCCTCGGGTCTAAAGGTACAACTCTTTACATTAGTCATGACCATAATTTGTAACGCCCCTTCCACCATGAGACACCATAACGCCTGTCCTTAAGACAATAATCACCAAAAGTGGAAGAAACAGTTTTCAGAAAAGAGCCGCAGCACAGAAAGGAAGATGATATACAAATGAAGTAAAAAAGTTCCAGAACCAAGAGAAACAAAGTAACTACATGGGATCCACCTCTCACGAATCACACCTAGGATAACACAGCCATTATTAGGCTTCATACATCTTCCACAATCAGGGAGCCTGAGGTGTGTTGTTGAAACATAAACATCAAACCAAACAAAAGAATTAACAGATGGCCCAGAACACCAAGATGGAGGATGGTCATAAACAACTAAACTAAATAAAGTTGAAAAGCAACAAGAAAAGTAAATAGGCACAGAACATCTATTTATTGTAAACAACATTATTATCAATAAGAACCTCTTTTACAACCATGAACTGAAGAACCCTTGTTCCCCAAGAAAATACTTCAAATGTTACACACAGACCCGAGAAGCTGATTACATAGTATTTGCCACTGGACCGCACCTGTGCCATCTACACTACCAGTAGCAGAACTACAACCCAGGGCACTAACAGAACGGGCTAGCGAACTCGCAAGTAATACAGCAGATCGGGCAATTTCCCTATAAGCTAGCATACCCTCATAATTGTAGTCATGGACTACGAACCCATACAGAGCCTGTAAAAACCGGATGGCTTGAAAAGCAGAATCTTCATAAGGACAGCGTGAACCAACAGAGGCACGGGCCCAAAAAAAAAGGCGCGCGGGCCTAGCTCCCTCTAAAAGATGGACCTCAAGCTCCACACCTCCAAGGACGGAGCCATCGCCACCTATCTCACGGAGGTAGGAATGGGATGGCAAACGACATTGTGAAGCAACGATCTCCAGCAAAGCAACAGAGGAAGAGCACACAGCGAACATCCTGTGGTAGATAAGTAAGGAAACAAACGGGAAAACACACACCCCAAAAGTAAAGAACACCCGTAAGATTAACACATATTGACAATAGGGAACATGTACAACAAAGACATAAATAAAGGAAGCAAAATAAGAAAATACAGAATAGCATCTATACCTGACAGAAAGAACGATCCTGACAGCACCAAAACACCTGGAAAATAGGAAAACAAAGGTGATTCTGTCACACATATTAAGAGATACAGACAAATATCCACATAGAACACACAGAAGCCACTTGTATGACATCCAAGGATAAACAGACACAAACAGAACAGGCTAATAACCATCACAATCACATGAAAACTATCATGTCACCATAACCCCAGAAATAGGGAGACAGCTAGAAGAAAGCTACTTTATTTCCATAGCTAATCACAAGCAAGAAGAAACCACTGTCTACATGAATCCAAACTAACAAAAGAAGAATAAACAATCTAATGCTAATGTGGCCATCAGAATATAAAGGGCACTTCTATGTGTAGATGGATCTGAGTACTAAATAGAACCAATTAAAAAGGCAAGATTAAAACTTTCAGACATTCCCCGTGGCAACAAACCTTAGCTTTCTCATTTGAAATATTTGCGATCGAGTCTAATATGGATTTTGCCGCAGTAATTTCGCTCATCTTAGTGAACTCTGTACCATTTCTAGCTTAAATATTTGTTAATGTTATATACTCCATCTATGTTCAAGTTTGGCATGGCCATTATATATAATGGATATACGGTTTGATGCCAACATTTGGAATAAATTACACATCAACAGCTTGCTTCAGATATGACTGATAATCTAAAAAAACACCGGCACATAGAACACACAGAAGCCACTTATATGACATACAAGGATAAACAGACACAAACAGAACAGGCTAATAACCATCACAATCACATAAAAACTATCATGTCACCATAACCCCAGAAATAGGGAAATAGCTAGAAGAAAGCTACTTTATTTCCACGGGTAATCACAGGCAAGAAGAAACCACTGTCTACATGACCCCAAACTGACAAAAGAAGAATAAACAATCTAATGCTAATGTGACCATCATATAAAGGGCACTTCTATGTGTAGATGGATTTGAGTACTAAATAGAAGCAATTAAAAAGGCAAGATTGAAACTTTCAGACATTCCCCGTGGCAACAAACCTTAGCTTTCTCATTTGAATTTTTTGCGATTGAGTTTAATATGGATCTTGCCGCACATCATGATATGCTTGAATGAAATTCAGACCAACTGGTCAGTAATTTCGCTCATCTTAGTGAACTCTATACCATTTCTAGCTTAATAATTTGTTAATGTTATATACTCCATCTATGTTCAAGGATATACGGTTTGATGCCAACATTTGGAATAAATTACGCATCAACAACTTACGCATCAACAACTTGCTTCAGAAATATAACTGACAATCTAAAAAAACACCGGCATCATGTACCACGGCTTCAACTGAAACACGCACAGATAGATAAAGCCCACCTCTATCGACAGGAGGAGCACACATAGGTGAGCACAACATGCATTAATATGTAAACCCCGCATAACTGAACCCCACATGTACTTATATGTAAAACATCAATTGCTCAGTCACACATCTGACTACATCATTAATATGTAAAGCACCCATGTGTCCTTCAGGATCCGAACTTACCAGAACGGACAACAAACCAAGCAGCAGGATTTCAGGAACAATCTTCACGCAGTGACGACCTGCAACAAAAGCAAGGAACCCTGTCAACACGTATAGCACACATGACCCAGCCCCACATCCAGAGACAACGGTTAAACAAAGAACAACAGAAACGTGAGAGCCAAAAACAGAGACAACGGTAAAAGAAAGAATATCAGATCTAAAAGAAAAACCAGATTAGGAAAGGCTAAGAATAGCAAATCAACAATGAACAGACAACAAAAGAACCATCAATCAGAAAAGTCAAAACACAGGAGAGTTCCAAAAGGGAAAAGCAAAAGAACCATCAAAAGCAATAAGAACATCCAGTTCAAAGACAGAAAGAGAGGCGAAGGAAGGCAACAAAAGAGCAAGATCCATACAGAACCAAAAGGATAAGAAACAAAACAAAAGCAGAAGGAAACCTCGTACCGAAGAGAAACGACAACGAAGAAGAATAAGAATCAGAAAATGCCAACAAACCGGATAGCACGTGCGACAGGAACGAAAAAAAGCAAAGAAAATCAGAGCCTCACCTCAACCTAAATCACAGCTCCATGCCTGCATAGCTCCAGATTTGGCCGGAGATCCTCGAGGCGGCGACGGATCTGAAACTGGAGCTTGCGCACGAAACAGCAGGTGAGAGGAGAGCAGGAAGCGAAACCGAGGGGGAAATGAGGCGTACGAGCTGCTCTCCCCCAATCGAGGCCAGGAGTAGGGCGGGCATGACTGTAGAGGCGTACCCGGCGACCATGGAGGTGTCGACAGCGAGGGAGACGGCAGCACGCTCGGTCCACCTGCGCGAAGAGGAAAAATCGATGCTACCCGGCGACCATGGAGGTGTCGACAGCGAGGGAGACGGCAGCACGCTCGGGCCACCTGTGCGAAGAGGAAAAATCGATGCTACCCCTGGCAGTAGATATTATCACCTTCGTCGGCACCCACGCTCGGCGCGAGACCAGTCGGTCGAGCGCATCACCGAGGACTCCACGCGCTGTTCCTCTGTGAGGCGGGACCAACGCTGCGTCGACCCACTGTCAGTGAAATAAATAAGCAGTAAAAAATGTGAGCCAGGAAATGCACGGTCTGGATCGCACCGTAGCTGCTCGATCCAACGGCCCAAATGCGCTGAGCGCTGAGAGGCGCCCCAAAGGTCTCGAGGTTTACCTCTTTAGATGATTATGCTTACTGGTTTTCAAAATGTATGCCATTTCTGCCTCACGGATGTTGTTGTTCTGACTTGAATGTTTGTTGAGCGTCACAAGGACTAGTGTTTTTTATAAATCTAAACATAGACTAGTAAAATGTGTCATGAACCTCTTTGTTAGCTACTTTTTCTTCCCAGCTTTTTCACTTCCTCGAACTTAGAAATACACCACTGGGAGCAAACTGGGATTCGGTAATGTTGGCCTGTACAACTAGAATTTTTTCTACTAAGTGATTATTGGTTATAGTATGGTTGTTTGCTGTATTCGGTACTTCTACATAACTAATCTATGTTATGCTTTACGCAACAATCCGTGGTGATTAATAGTGTAGTTTGCCTTTCACCTGGTAGGATTATTATTTGACAAGCTGGTAAATACCGTTTATAGGTCACTGATTTAGCAACTTCTCACCCTTATGATTCTTTATTCATGTATGCTAATACATCATGTTCAGTCATGTCTATAGGTTTTGGAGGAACTTGGACTCACAATGGATCAATGCTTCAACTTATGTATCCTTAGTGGATACTGTAAGAATATATGGTAAACCATTCATATGCATATCATTGTACTGGTCGGTACAAGTTGTAGTTCTCGATCTAGTGTCATGTACCAGTGCTACATGAAGCAACCGTACCAATTGTCATGAGGTTATTTTTACCACTTGTCAAATCCTTAATGTAATTGAAGAAGTCTCCAATCTTCAGTAAGTTATGTTTAGTTCCTTGTCCTGTATATAATATTGTTGTATATTGTGATAACGATGTGGAATCTGTGATTTTGAATCCATTGCCGAATTTTGAATTCTGTGTAATATGGAAAATGCATATTGAGTTTTTGGAGCATTTTTCAGAAGTAACTCGAAAAATTGTTAGAGAACTTCGCCAATGTGCCTCTAAAACTTATTAGGGCACTTGTCCAAAGTGCCCTAAAAGCTTATTGGGGGCACTGTTGCAAAGTGCCCTAAAAACTTATTAGGGCACTTTGCCAAAGTGCCCCAATAACCGTTTAGGGCACTTTGCCAAAGTGCCCTGAATGGTTTTAGGGGTATTTCTCAAACGCCTCTAAAGTATAAGTTTTAAGGGCATTTTAAAGAAATGCCCTAATAACCTTTCCAATCACCAGTATATTGGGCATTTTTTTAAAATGCCCTAACAAGATTTTGGGGCATTTTCCTGACATTTCGGGGCACTTTGAAATGCCCCTGTATCTAGACCGTGATGTAGTGATCGCCATCGCCATCCTCGGACGGCATAGACCCCTCACTGCTAGACCACGATGGGAGGCGGAACTCTGCCAAAGAGATGAGCCGGACGTTGATGTTGTAACGCAGGGACTTCGTCTCCATGATGTAGGGCTCCAAGTTGCCGAAGAGGGGGTCATCGTAGGAAACAATAGAGGTAGGCTCTGTCACCTCCATGATGGCCTCGCCGGGGATGCTCTCCGGCGAGTCGCACCACACAAAAACGCGAAGCTAGGGCTGTGAGCTCAGCCTGGTCCGCTAAGGAAGTCGTGTCCTCGAGCCGCTCAACCCAACAATGGCGACCGAGAAGGTGTTGAGCCGTGTGGACGGATCGGGTGTTGAGCCGTGTGGCGAGTATGTTGTCCCGCGCAGCCTGAGAACGGCAAACGATCAGGAAATTCTTGGGGTAGAAGGACTTGACGCTGAACTCGTCCGTGGAGACGCCAAGGGCACCCGAAATATGATTAGAGATGTCACGCGTCTGGAAGCCATGTCTGGCACGATCGGCGTAGGCAAGAATTGCCTAGCGCAGACGACTTTCCTTCGAGGAGAAAACATCAATCCAGGGGACAACACATCTTTCTGGCGCCGCCGCCGGGGTGGGTAGCACTAGTAGAGAATAGGGCTTCCGTCCGGAGCATTAGTCTCGGTTCCAATGCTCCGATTCCAACGGTCAGAAACGGCACTTTCGTGCGGCCACCTCTAGTCCCGGTTCGAACGGGACCTTTAGTCTCGGTTGGTGTCTCCAACCGGAACTAAAGGTCTATCTTTGGACTAATTTTTTTTTTAAGATTTTGGCCGTCCACCGCCCCCGTTTAGTCCCGGTTGGTGTCTCCAACTGGGTCTCTATCACAGAAGTACAACTGATGACAGAAGTTTGGACATTAATTTATCACTTATCAGATCTCTGACGGTCTACGGCGAAGCCAGCGAAGCTATCCTGGAATTCGACAAGTATAAACTGTTGAGAGTCTTGGATCTTGAAGGATGCACTGCTGACTTGGGAGATGATCGTCTCAAAAAAGCCGTATGCAAACTTCAGCTTCTGAAATATCTTAGCCTCGGGCCCACTGTTACCAAACTTCAGGAGTTGATAGAAAAGCTTAGACTTTTGGAGACACTCGATCTAAGGAGAACCGAAGTGAAACTACTGCCCAAAGAAGTCGTCCTGCTGCCCTGTTTGATTCATCTGTTTGGAAAGTTCCGGCTCTCGGTCAATGCCAAGAGCAGCAAAGTGGACAAGCTTTTGTCATCAGAACTCTTAGGACAGAGTTCCTTGGAGACACTAGCAGGATTTATCCCGGACGAATGCCAAGTATTTGCTCAAATTATGAGCCACATGAAGAAACTGAGGAAGGTGAAGATATGGTGTGATGGAACAGCTAGTAGCACCAATTGTACCCAACTTGTGGGTGCCATTCAAAAGTTCATTCATGACAATAAGGAGGAAACCAGCGAGGACCGTTCTTTATCACTACATTTCAACGAATGCTCTGAAGACCTACTGGATTCCTTAAAAGCTCCATGCTATCTTAGATCGTTAAAGTTACAGGGGAAGTTGCTGAAATTGCCCCAGTTCGTTCTATCACTGCGTGGTCTCACGGAGTTGTGCCTTGAATCGACTAAATTGACATCGGCTCTTCTTTCAAAACTGGGTGATCTGAAACGCTTGCAATATCTCAAGCTGATTGCACATCATCTTGAGGAGTTCATCATTAATAGTCGGTCATTCCGCACGCTGCTACGCCTCTGCTTGGAACTTGAGTGCCCCACATTACCAACATTCGAAGAAGGAGCTCTGAAGCATCTCGTCTCACTTCAGCTTATCTGTAAACACCTAGTCGGTCTCTCTGGTGTGAGAATCGATTACCTTGATTGTCTGAAGGAGATCACTCTCCATCCTGGAGTCACTCCCGAAACAAAAGAAAAATGGGAGCAGGCCGCAAATGAGCATCCGAAAAGGCCAGAAATTCTGTTGCTCAAGAACGCTGATGCAACCGCAAGTGAGTGTTCCGACGACCCTGTTGCTTCCCGGCCACCTAAAAGTGCGAGCACAGAAAAATTTGTCGCTTCTGAAGGACCAGCTCTAGAGACTGAGACACAGATGCTACTTAACCAGAGATCGGGATCCTCGTCCTCTGCCCAATTATGGTGTGTTCTGCTTTCAATGATACATGAACCTCAGACGTTTCTTCTTCAACTGATTTTTGTTTTCTTTTTCTTTTTTTATTCACAGGAGATCTGAGCGTCATTCCTTTAACTGAATTGTCCGCTGCTAGGAACAGCATGGTGCTTTCTTTGACAAGACAAGCATCGTGATCCCTTATGGATCATGCAGCATCCAGGTCAGTTTTTTTCGGCCCATTGCACTTCAATTTCGCTGCTTGTGGTTTGTAATTTGTCCCTTCCACAAGCATCCAAGCTTTCCTTGTTTCCGTTACTCAGGCCTTACGTTATGTTTGCTAGAGATTATAGCTCATCCGCAGAAAAATGTTAGATGTCTATCGAACACTACAACAGAAATGATCATCCGTGCCGCCCTTTCTCTGTTTCTCTCTCCTTGTTTCTTCAGTCCCGCACAGCTGCACTCACCGGCCTCCTCTCAGCCTCTCTCACCGGCCTCCATCTCCCCTCACTGGCCTTCCTCCCTCACCGGCCTCTCTCTCGATCCCCTCACCGGCCTCTCTCTCCCCTCACCAGCCTCCCTCACCGGAAGGGAACAAAAGCAAAAGGGGGAAAACAATGGTTCTTGGTTCATCAACATCTGGTGATTCCTGAGCGCTGCTATTTCCCCCATTTCTTGGTGTCGATTTCTGAAGAGGGGTTCTTTCTTCGTTCTTGGCGATGAGGAGGCATGGGTGACAGCTGCCATACCACTTCTTGCTTGGTGCCTTTTTATCTTTTATTTTTGTTGCTGCTCTCCTTCTTGTTCCTAATATATATTGCTTCCCTGTTGATGTGTGAAGGTAGTGGCCATTGCAGTCTTCTTGGCGTTGGGTTTCGCTTTCAGTCAGTCCTCTTGTGTGACCCTTCTTCAGAGTAGTTAGATATGCATTCCTTCCGTATTTTGGTTTGTTAGTATGTGGTACTGACTTCAGATAAATATATTATATAAGGTGGAAACACAAGGATAAATAACTGGTTACTTTCTTTCAAGATAGAGTACTTTGTTCTTCAGATTAAGTTCATAAGGATGCTCATTTTATCCTACCAGAGTAATTTAGGTCAGCTTAATCTTGTATTGATGGTGAAATCGTGGAATCAGTTGCTAAAGTTTGTATTGGAATTGGGCATGTAAAAATCAGTTGCAAGAATTTCTTTCCTGAATGAATCATTTCAATTCTTGTAAAAGGAAATGTTTCAAATATCCCACACTCGGATTGGTTTGTAATATGGTATGATTGTGCTCTATGATTACTAAATGCTTTTGATTTGCTTCTGTGAGATTATTAGTTTTTTTTCTTCTGGAAAACTGCAATAGTGCCGGTTGAACTCACAAACCGGCAGTATCAGTGCCGGCTGAAGGTCTAGATTTTTTGGAATTTATTTGAGGTCATAAAATTATAAGAAATTTTAAAAATAATTTTCTTTGGAGAATTTTAGTCTGAAATCTACACGGTTTATTGAGGTGAATCATTTTAAAACGAATTATGGAAGCTACAGAAAACGTTTCGCGAATTTTGGAGGTGACGATGTATAGTATAGAACTACCGTATCCGGATACCCCAACATTTTCTGTCATTCTCAGGGCATATTTCTATCCCGGGAAGAGAATCCTGGGACGCATGAAAACTGCCCGCAGATATCCAGGATATCTCGTAAACAGGGAAGTTTATCTCCAAGAATAAGAATGAAGGACTCTAGAGGCCGTACGACGACCCCCCAATATATACAGAGCCAGGGACCCTGCGGAGGACAAGTCCATATAAGCCATTATACGCCATTCTAGACTGTAGAAGCTTTGACCCTCCAAGCCTTCTGCAGTTTAGATCTTTATTAGCATATCTTCCCGACTACACGCAAAGGAGCTGTCCGACTAGGTTTAGATTCATCTTAGCTAGCCACACACCCCCTTATAATAGTCTCAGAGAATAATACAAGACCAACAGGACGTAGGACTATTATCCTAAAGGAGACCTGAACCTGTATAAAAATCGTCTGTGTGTTCTATGTTTCATCTACTCGAAGCATCCCTACTATTTCTGCAAATTTTTAAGATCGGCGGTTCACCAATCGTCGATAGCTAGCACCGCTCTTGGGAATCATGACAAAAGGAGTTAAAACATCTACACATGACATGCCGTCGGCTTCGCCTAAGCCTGCACAAGGACCGGCTTCTCGGACGAGGAGTTCTAAGACAACTTCACCCGCTCGACCAACGATGAGCCGGCAATCGATCGGGTGGACCTTGACGAAGATCTAACTGGCGACTACTCCAGCGACGAGGTAAGTCATTTTATGGACCAGTGTGCCAAGGACTACGGTATTGAGTTTGAACCACACGGTTGCCAAGACGATCGCGAGAGCAACGTTCGCAGCAAGTCGGGATCTTCCACCGCGGCTTCCGACAACATGGATTATCGAGATACATATCCAGAGATCTCCGATGACAGATCCATGATGATCCATGCTGGAGGGAGCCCGAACCCTCCCCAAACTGAAGGAGGGAGCGCGTCAGGGCTTCTTAGAGGCGGATTAAGAACACGGAAGAATCACAGCTAAATTAGCAAATCTAAATTATAAAAGCACGAGTTGAAACAATCCTATGCACACCCCAAAAAATATCCACGGAACAACCAGCACCCTCAGATCTGTCAACATCCAATAAATCCAACAACCATGATTTGTTTGATGGTATTTAATTCAATCCAATAGCCAAGAATGAGTTGTCATCAACCGTTGTAAATCATATGTTCACCCCAACAAGCGTCCACGGAACTATCTGAATCCTCAGATCTGAATCTGATGGCCGATATTGTGTTGTCCCACCACCATTCCCTCATTCAGTTGAGAAATCATTGGTTTTTATTGATTTCCTCCCTAAAATTTGCTCCCATTAATTCCAGTTGTTAATATCCTTCCAAAAAAAAAATACCATGCAATCAACTGGACATCAAATTTGGCCCCTAAACCCCCTAGACGTGGTCAGTTTGCTATTAATTAATTTGGAATCACACGCAATCATCTCCCCGCCTAATCAATTAGTCCATCAACTTAGAAACCATAGCCTCGATTTCTTCTCGCACGCACTATCAATTTAGCCCATCAATGAGATCATGCCGGTCTGTGGATTAAGCCGGCAGAGATGATGGTGGAGGGCATCACTGCCGGCTCAAGCCTTCGGCCTGCAGTGATGGCTCTTATCACTGCCGGTTCATAAGCCACGACAGCAGATTCTTCCCGCTAGGCTTATGGACCGGCAGTGATACCACATCACTGTCAGCCATTGAGGAACCGGCAGTGATGGGTCGGCACATAAGGGCTGTTGTGTAGTAGTGTACTGAGTTACAAAACAGTGGCAAATTCATGTGAGAGTGTGTTGGCTTGCCTTTTTTTGGCAAGTGGAGAAAATACACCATTGATAATATCAATCTGTAGAATAGGTTGTAATGGCAGTTTAGATGAACTCCCAGACTTTGTTTGCATCCCTATCTCCTGTTTGTGTTCCATTTTTTATTACTAATAGATCAATCTAGGTTTTCTTTTGTCCATCCTGCACTTAAGTTTTATTCAGATCTCTCTTGTCTCAATGTTCTGAAAAGGTTTTGGTACGAAGTTAGGCAAGACACAGAAAACAAATCAGTTCCTAGAATCATTGAAAGCTCAAGGAGAAGTCATTTTGGAGGATGTTCAACCAAGTTCAGTTCCTTCAAGATCGTCAGCTCTTCCACCAAGTGATCCTGTCACAGTGACTATTGAAGAGAAGCTCAATGTTATTGTTAAAAGAGATGGAGGTATTAATAACTTTGATGTTCAAGGAACCCTTGCTCTTCAGGTTCTTAATGATGTTGATGGATTCATCCAGTTGCAGGTAATGTCCTTTTCTAACTTGTAGCAATTCTTTGAGGTTTCTATTTGTGTATGGAAAACTCAAGTCTTTAACTGTGAAGCAGTAGAAAATACAACCTATTATTTTCCTTGTCATATGAACCTATAATGATATTGTATTTTATTTAAGTAGAATATCCCATTCGTTTGTGGTTACCTTCCAACTAAAATTATTTCTATACAGCTCATTTCTTTTTTCTTGTCCCATGGAAAGATAGAATCATTATAATCTTTTTGACTAGGAAAAAATCATTATTACCTGTATCAGGTGCAAAATCGCTTTATTTTCTTCTGCCTAATAGTTTGGACTTTTGAGTAACTAACTTGCTTTTGCTCTATGCAGTCAACTGCTGGCCATCGGTATCTGGAAATGAAACCTATCTATCTACGTTATTTGTGAAGTATACTGCATTTCTTCTTTTTTTTCACTAACTTCTGAAAAATGACACATGATTCTATTTCTTCACTCATTTTATTCATTTATGTCCAGCGTTCTTAGTTCATTTGCCTACCGAATTCATGGTTCTTTGAATTTTGGCATTTGCAAAGCAAACAAGTGCTGCACTTATTCCTCTTCTCCTTTCCCATTCTCTGCAGCTACGTTTCTGCTCCTCTTTCATTTTGTTCCACAAAGGCTGCTGACAGTTTTAGCAATCTCAAGGTATTGATCTCATCCTACAAATAAATATATTTTTTGTTCTACCCTTCTTTCTCCATTTTCATTGCTGATGTTTATGTGAGATAAAACCCTTGCTTGGCGCCTTTTATTTGTGGACATGAATTTCATGACGATTGCATATGTTTATGCTTATGAAGCTCTGATTTATGGTTTTGAAATGAAAGTTTTATTACAGGACTGTTCTAATTGATTTTCTGACAAATCTTTTAATCTGCCAATCACACAATTAACGACATATGCTTTTTCTTATCATGATTTTATCCTTGAACATTGGATATGGTGTTTATTCTGGAAGCGGTTCAAACGCTTGACCCTGAAATGGTCAAGTTGCAGCATTCACATGCCAGCTTAGTTGCATGATAGCTGAAAAGACTCACTCACCATAACATACGAGAACATTGATGTTTGTGTTGAATTCTTGGATGTTCAGGTTTTAAATATGTTACTGGAAAACTAGGAGGCTAGGATGGGTGTCATATATCCATGATATTGCTGAAGAGTTCACTAGCATGTTTGCGTTTTCAGAATCTGTGATTTTTTTTTTTTGCTTCGCATTGTGGATGCTTCAAATAAAAGAAAGCATGTTGTCAATTTTGTTTTTCGTGAATGGTGGGGCTGAATAACTCATTCTGCCCTACATCAAACCCCATGAATTGGTAAGTTTGTAACATGCAATTTTATTAATGATCTATAGAAATCTTACAATGTCAGTTGAAGCTAGAATAATTTAAATTCATGTCTTTATCCTGATCGACTATATCCATTTCGATATTCGTCATTGTAGAATTTCTGTGAATTAATAAAATGGCAATACTAATCAAATGTATTTAGATGTCTATTTTTGAACTGAATTTGTTGTGCTGTTGCTAACCTTTATACCATGCTTCAATCAATATTGTAAAACAATTTTAATGATGGGCTCTTAGTTCTGTATACAGTTCGGATAAAAGGCCAGAGGCCCTGCTTTTATAAAGCATAAACGGAACAATCTGGGGTTACCAGTTTTACAGGGAGAGCAAACAAAAGAAAACAGCTAACTGGCTACCAGAACTACTTCCGGTCGCCAGCCCCCACACCACACCAACCCCAAACCGGGTCGATGAGACAAACCACAGGGGAACAGACCTCGCACACGACAAAGGGCGAGCGACCAAGGCAACGCCTCCAAGGAGGAAGCGACGAGGAAACGCCGCCGTTGCCCGCTTCGAAAGACGAAGCTTGGGCTTTCACCCGGCGCGCTCAAGACCTCCAGGCGGGAGAGAAACGGAGCTTCACGGCAGCGCCTCCAAGGAGGAAGACGACACCCACGGGTGCCGCCGCTATCGGTTCCGACCGAGGTCAGATCAGAGTTCACACTCGAAGCACCCGAATCCGCCGGAGGTTGGCCGGACCCACGGTCCGGCCGGCCCGGCAGCCCATACTACCAAGCCCCCCTCGCGCATCGAGACACCGTCACCAAGCAGCACCGCCACCGTCGACCACCACCAAACGCAGCCTCCGCCACCACCACCAGCCCGCCCAGAGCGGCGAGACGGCACCATCGCCACCCGCGCAGCGACCGCGCCGACCAGCACACCCCCAAGCGCCTCCAGCAGCCGAGCGCCAACAGAACGGACGACCGGCCGCCATCGCAGCCGCCGCCGCCACCCGCCGCGCCACGGACCTCCGCAGGCGCCACCACAGCCGCGCGCCACACCAGCCGCCGACCAGCCACCCGCGTGGCCGAGCCGACTACGGACGACGAGGAGGGGAAGGAGAGGCGGCCAGCGCCACCATCCGACCCCAGCAGCCCCCGCCGCCGGACACGGTCGCCGCCAAGGATCTCCGCCGCCCCCAGCCCGACCACCAGCCGCCGCGCCGCGGCCACTCCGGACACCGCCGGAAGAGCCCCGCCGCCGGGTGCCCCGCGCGCACCCCGTCCTCCATGGGGAAGCGTCCCGCGCCGCCGGAACCCACGCGAGGAGACGAGATCTCCTCCCCCACCGCCGGCAACGGCGGGCTTCGACCACCGAGGCCCAAGGGCGGCGGGGGGGAGAGAGGGGAGAGGGGTGGAGGGGGGCGGCGGCGGCGGAGGTTAGGGTTCCCCCCGTCGCCTCGAGGGAGACGAGAGGGGGAGCTGTTGGTAGAAATCATCACTCCGGATCGTTCTGTATACAGTTCAGACATGCATTAGTACTTCGATTCCTTCGTTAGGTGCTAGCGTGCATAATTTACTATTGAATTCATTTTTTTGTCTGTTCTAGATCTTGGCGATCATGGTAACTGGTTCGGTGTTGGCTGTTTTGGCATTTCCATCATCAATGCCGCGATTCTTATGATGCTTTGGCAAATGACTCTTCAATCTTCTACTACATGACTGCTGTTTTCTTAGAGCAAGAATGACAAAAGAGCTAACTCTAACATTTGGTGCTCCTGAAATTGGCAAAAACAGATGTGAAGGCGTCTGGAAATGTTTTCCGGAACTACTTCCAGGTTGCAACCTATGGAGAGTCCCACAGAGGCGGTGTTGGCTGTGTCATCAGTGGCTGCCCACCCAGAATTCCACTCACTGAGGCAGATATGCAAGTACAACTCAACAGAAGGTGTGTTTCTTCCAAATTTCATTAATTTCAAGTGGTTGCTGTCAAATTTAGGATTTTGCAAGTATATGCTTGCGATACTCTTGCAAAATATGGTTCTCAGATGGAATTTTTGGTATATGCAATTAGTTTCAGGATATACATGGATCCTCAGAGCTGGACCTTCTTGCTAAGCATCCCAATAATATATGTTTGTTAAAACTCAATATCCGAAATAATATAGATGCCCACAATGAATTAGTCAGTTAACACAAAAATAATGGTGTACATGCAGAAGATTTCATTTCTTCATTCCATTCTAGAATCCGAGAGACAATGTACTTAGTTGTGTGTGGTTATTGGAGCTCTCAGTGCTGTCATTTTGAATATGTTCATTCCCCAAATCAGTTATATGTGGTCATTGGAGTTCTTAGTACTGTCCAGTAGATGCATTCTACAAAACTGCTAACAACCAGAAAAGTATACATTTGTTTAACTTAACACATGTTCGCATTTCGATTCTGTACTACAGACGAAATAAAAGGAAAAAAGGCTGAAGGTTCAAAGGAGCAGTGGATTTGGCAGCAACCACCAAGAAAAAGGTATGGTTTTGAAGATGGATTGTGTGGCATTTTTGAACGAACTCTCAATTGGTCTACCTCCCTTGCATTTGTCAATACTCTGTTTATGATGTACGAAATCAATTTCTACATGTTTTGTCAAGCTACAACAAATTGCAATCCATGTGTTACATGCCTGAAAAGTTACTGAATTTAATATGTAAAGCAGAGTTTTCATGTGGTGTTTTCTTCAATTTGGTTGACTCATATTTGAACTGACTGTTCAGTCTATACAGTTGCTAGCAGAGTTTTTGAGTGTACAGAACCTCTGTTTGCTTTTGAATGATAATGCATGTCATACATGGTAATTCTTAACATTGCACTGCCATTTATATTAATAATTAACCTTTTCCCCGTCAATCAAAACTAAATACACTAAATAGACGAAAAGCAGATATATGTATATGCCTTTATTTACTCTTTTCACGCTACCTTTTTCTAATTAATATATCTATGGACACTTTGACACGCCGATCACACAAATTGTTGTATATTTAATTCATTTTGATGTAAATACAGTGTCATAAAAACATGGATGCGGGTCATATTTTACCTAGATTCTATGCAAACTTCCTCCTTACCAAATGACCACATGAAGTTTGCTTTTTGGACTAACCGTCTGTGATTTTTCAGGTCTCGCGCATGTTCACGAGAGGACGTCGCTGATCGAGGCTGCGGAGGCCGCCGTGGTGGAGGGCGGTGGGGAGGCGATGCAACGGTGGGCGGACCGGAGACTAAGGGACTCGTCCCCGTGGACGCGGCCGAGTCACTCACGGCGCTCCCACACTAGTGGAAAAAAGGCACATCAGTCCCGGTTCGAAATACCAACCGGGACTAAAGAGCTCCACGTGTGGAGCGCAAGAGCCCCTTTCTTTTGTGTTTTCCTTTTCATTTTGTATTTTCATTTTCATTTTGTGTTTATCATTCAATTCTTTTTCATTTAGTGTTTTTATTTTTATTTTGTGTTTTCCATTCAACTCGACGCTACTATATACAGCAATGAAGGAACCATTACACAACATCGTCATGAATATAGAGATCGAAGTGACCTCTTTCTTTGTGCTTGGTTGAACATATTACATACAGTACACGTTCATGCATATATAATATAATTTCTCTTACGATCCCTATTGTCTAAATATAAATTCCCGATGGTATTCTCCGGTTGGAGATATGACCTCCTTAACTAAGAATTCCGCCAATTCCTCTTGAATTGCTCGTACGCGATCCTTTGATAGGAGACCGTACCGCATCCGTTCGATCTAATTTAAAGAAGGGGATCAATATATATGAATGAAACTCAACACAATTGATGGTAATAAAATAAGATTGTGAATATTGTTTACGTACTGCAAGTTGCTATAAAATTCTGCCCTGCTCACAGGTCGTCTGGCGAATGAACTTGCAAACGTAGTATCCACATAAATTATTCCCGTCTTCCTGCCTCAAACACTTTACGAGAATAGAGTTCAATTAAAATAATAATCAAGCATGATAATGGTATTGGAACAAGAATCAAAGAGATGCGCAGACCTAGCTATAGTACTACTTACATTGAGATCTCAAAATTGCAGCACCTGTTTCCATTCACCCCTAACAGCCTTGATGAACCGTTTCCAAACCCTGCCCGGCAAAGAAAATGAGTAAAGGAGTTATTAATTACTTGATATCAGGAAATGAACGAAAGATGCCGATATAGTGCGATAATGATTGAAATTACCTCTGGATCATTTCAATCAGGTCCGCCCACATCTCAGGGTTTTTACGTTTCGAGTCCATGACAAGTACTATTCCTTGGTCAACTTGAATGATTAGCAGAATAAAGTGGAACCTGCGCACGCATAACTCATCAATTACCCATAACATCGAGTAAGCGAAATCAAATGTGTACAAGACAGTAACACTCACTTGAAGTTGTAAGGAAATAGTATTTCCGTTTTGGTTTGTTGTTTCTTTAAAAATCTTAGCAAGTAATCCTCTGTGTCCTTGGCGTGTTCTTTTACCGTAACTTCATGAACGGTATTTGGGTCAATGAACCCAAGGTCATAGATTTGTCCTCTTTTGCATTCGAGAATCTTCATTCTGCATAATAGCGTATAAAAGAATATAGTGAGGATAATTATACATGCAATGAACAAGCTGAGCTAGAGACTTAATTACAGAAATAAATCACTTACAGACAATAGCAACTGACGAGAGATTTGTCGATGGCGTCTTGATTGAATAACTGAATTAATTCTTCAAAGTCAATGTGTATCTCGTCGTTTCCATGGAAGTAATGCTCCTCTCTAACTGCCACTATGAGCATGATGTTCCCCTTCCTTTGAGGCTTGCATGTACCACTCATGCAATCTTCACATTTGTGTTTGTAGATGCGTGACCTGCTCAGGTCTGACGAGAGGCTTCCCGTACTCATATCTGTATGCTAATTCAGCCATGGGTAAGTCTTCCTTGCCTAAGTATTGAGCAACAGTCATACCAAGATCTCTAGCAGTTTGTGCGAGTAGTTGTGCAACCTCCGGATCATTATCGGAAAACACGTTGAGCGGGGGGCACGATTGGTTTTTCTGTTCTTCGAGCTGGGGAATTGTTTTCCCGCTTTCACTACTACTTCTCGACCGCTGCACATTCGCGTTATGTGACTTGATAATAGAGCGGTCATAGTCTGATGGCACATGTTCTGGCCTTGGTCGCTCAAGCATGTTCACAAAGTGCTTCACTGTTTTCGGTGCTATATAATGGTTTGGCTGGGGCCGTTTCGGTGCAAGCTGGCGTTTCACATCGTCATCCACGACCCTTTTGAGTTCCTCATCAGTCAGGTCGTGAGGTAACTTGGCAGGAGCCTCCTTGGCTTTGTTCCTTGTACCGGGGCTGAGGCGGCGAAGTCTGCTGACGCGGCGGAGGCGGCGGAGTCTGCAGACGCGCCGGAGACGGTTGAGGCGGCGGAGATTGAGCTGGATTGCTACTCTGAGAAGTCGGTGGCCTTGGCGTCCAATTTGGAAGCACGATGTTTTCCTTTCGCCATAGAACGGTGCCTTTCCTAGCTTCTCCCAGTTCATTCAGATCCCCTTCACCTGCATGGAAGTCAAGCTTTAGGTGCTCAAATCCCTTCATAACTTCATCTACCCCGACAACAGCGTAGCCATCTGGAACCGGAGAGCAATGGTAAGTTGGTCTAGGTCCAGAAGGTAAGACAAAGCCGACCGCCACCTTCATGGATATGTTCACAACTTTCATATGTAGCTCACAATTTTCCCTCTCCGTGATATCATCCACGGGGTAGCGAGGAGCCATCGTCAGTGCATCATCATCAGCCGGGAGCTCCGTGGAAGCCACGCTGCTTTTCCGCTGAGATGATGGGCCGGTAGCATCGAATGCAGGATCTTCGTCCTGCCGCTGAGATGGGCCGGTAGCTTGCTGGCTAAGTACGTTTATTTGCTCCTGCTGCCACCTTAATGTTTCTTCTATCTGCTGCATCCGGTCTGCCTCCCTTTCGTTTCTCTGACGGCTTCTATCGGGATATTTCTTCATGTCGCCGGGAAACCCAAACTTCCACGGAACGGAGCTTGATGTGCCTCATGTTCGTCCTGAGTGTTCATCATTCCCAAGGGCGTGTGTCAGCTCGTCGTTCACTCTATCGGGATGGAACTTCCCCTCCTGCATGTCCTTCATTGCAGTTTTAAGGGCTTCATAAGGTGTTGCAAGATGTTTTTTTGTAAAAATGCACTTTCCTGTTTCTGGGTTCAACTTTCCCCCATGCCCGTAGAACCAAGACTTTGACCGTTCGGCCCACTCCGATGTCTCTGGATTGATCCCTTTATCAATCAGGTCGTTCTCAGTTTTCTCCCACTTAGGCCTGGCACCTTTGTAGCCACCTGTCCCCATAACATGGTGATATTTCTTTAGCGCAGCATTTTTCTTATTTATTTCTGACCTTTTCAGAGCTTCAGCCGATGTCTTGTACTCCACAAATTCGTCCCAGTGATCTTTTAGGTTCTCATTCGCTCCAGTGAACTCTGGAGTCTTTTGTTTCAGGATATAGTCCTTGCACAATCTTTTCTTGTGGTTTGGTGAATTGTGTGGCCATCTTCTTAAGAGTCCACGCCTTGACTTTTCGCTCTATAACTTTGTTATCTGGATCCACCTCTGGCGGTAGGGTGAAATTTGTCATGAGCGTATTCCAAAGCATATCTTTGGATCTATCCTCGACATAACTAACTCCATCCGCCTTTGGCTTATTCCATTGTCGAATGGTGATCGGGATGCTGTCCTGAACAATAACTCCGCATTGACTTACAAATAATTTTGCGTTCTTCGCGGGAGCAATCGGTTCGCCATCTGCAGCGACTTCTTCGATCTTGAACCTAGAATTATCGCCCAACTTTTTGGTCGGGCCTCGTTTCTTGCTAGAAGATTGGCTCGATCCGGAGGGCTAAAAGAAGAAAGAATCGTTAATATATATAGACAAATCAATTAATGCATCTAGTCAGCAGCGGCTTAATTTTTATTCCTCGCCGGACTTTGTAGTTAAGGTTCCAACATCGGAGCCGTCATCTTCTCCCTCCATTCCCTCACCGGAGCCGTCTCTTCGCTCGAGATCATCCACCCCCTCACCGGAGTCGTTCTGAAACTGTGAGGTGATATCATCTCCACCGGCTATCATATTCCTCAACATCTCTTCTTGTTCTTCGTCTCTGTCACGGTCCATAGTTTCTGCAAAGACTTGCAAGTTATTTCAATGATATAAACACATCAAAGCGCTAATGAATTAAGGACACCGCGCGAAATGGTTGCCTCCACGGAGTTAAGAAAACCACGTGAAATGGTTGATGATGCCCCGTTCCACGCGAAATGGTTGCCGCGCCCGTCCATAGTCCCTATATGGCGCGCGTTGCCACACCTGTCCATCGTCCCTATATGGCACGCGTTGCCGCGCCCGACCCGAAGACATTACTCCCCCGACCCGAATACATTACTCCCCTGACAAATGTGAAGGGAGTGGCTTTGTGCTCACATTTGCGCAAAGTTTGTGTTTATTTTCATTCACTGTTTGTGTTTATTATTAAGTGGCTTATGATTAAGTCAAAGTCAAAAATAAATGGAATGCAAAATAAGAATGATCTTGAGATCATTCCCAAAATCTACACACACATGGCACAACACCAAAACCTAAAACCCTAGCCTCCTCTGAATTCCAACTTTTGGACCTCTCCCAAATGGTCACCGGAGCCCCTGGTCCAGATGGTGGCGGTGCCGCCCGCCAATGGTCGCCGGAGCGGCGACCGCGAAGAGCGACCGCAACGCTTTTGTAAGGTGCACGACGCGGGCGTAGCACAGAGCGAGGGGAGAGAGAGGAGGGGTCCTGGAGGACCGGGTGCTTGATGGCGTGAATCACACGCTCGTTGGGAGATCCCAAGAGGAAAGTATGATGCAGTTCAGCAGCAAGTTTTCCCACAGAAAGAAACCAAGGTTATCGAACCAGTAGTAGCAGCAACTCTTCAGAAGGTTGTTGCTGGCTCGCACGGCGCAATACGATCACCAACGTGGAACCTGCACACAACACAATCAAACTACTTTGCCCCAACGAAACAGTGAGGTTGTCAATCTCACCGGCTTGCTAAAAACAAAGGATTAAACGTATGGTGTGGAAAATGAGTATTAAATTGCAGAGAATGAAAAAGGAACAGTTTGTAGTTTGTGGTGGTTTAATCAGTGTAAAAGAGTTCACTAGTGGTGTCTCCATAAAAGATAACTAACATGTTGGGTGAACAAATTACAGCTGGCAATTGACAAATAGTGAGTGCATGACAATGCATATACATGACATGATGACTACTATTATATTTAATTGGGCATTACGACAAGATACATAGACCGTTATCCAACAACATCTATGACTAATAATCCACCGCCGGGTTGTCATCCGAGTCCCCCGTTGGTATTAAGTTGCAAGCAACGAATAATCGCATTAAGTAAAGTGCGTAATGTAAACAAACACATATGCCCGTGGACATAGCATCGTTAGGTTACCCCTAGTGGCAACAGCACATCCACAACCTTAGAACTTTCTGTCACTGTCCCAGATTAAATGGAGGCATGAACCCACTATCTAGCATAAATACTCTCTCTTGGAGTTACAAGCATCTACGAGTAACGGAAAGCATGCAAGATCTTAAATAACATATAAGATAGATTGTTAATCAACTTGACATAGTATTCAATATTCATCGGATCCCAGCAAACACAACATGTAGCATTACAATAATATGATTTTGATCATGTAGGGCAGCTCACAAGATCTAAACATGATGGCACAAATTGGAGAGACAACCATCTAGCTACTGCTATGGACCCGTAGTCCAAGGATGAACTACTCACGCATCACTCCGGAGGCAGGCATGGCGATGTAGAAGCCTCCGGTGACGATTCCCCTCTCCGGCAGGGTGCCGGGAAGAGGTTCTGGACCCTCCCGAGCTAGGGTTGACGGCAGCGGCATCTCTGGAACTTTTCGTGGATATTTGCTCACGTACTTAAGGTTTTTGCATCGGGGGGAATAAGTAGGCGAAAGGGCGGCGGCTGGAGGCCTCCGTGGGGCCCACACGCACCCTGGGCGCGCTAGAGAGGGGCCCCGTGCCCTGGCCACGTGTGGGGCCCACGTGGCTCCTCTCTGTTGCTCCTTTGGTCCGTCAGGTGCGTTCTGGTAAAATAGGGACCTCCGTGAAGTTTCGTCCAATTGCGAGAATATTTCCAGACTAGCTTTTCTGGAATACAAAAACAGCAGAAAACAAGAACTGGCAATTCGGCATCTTGTTAATAGGTTAGTCCCAAAAAATGTATAAAAGTGATATAAAGTAGATGTAAAACATGTAGCAATTGGTATAAAACAAGCATGGAACATCAAAAATTATAGATACGTTTGAGACGTATCAGCATCCCCAAGCTTAGTTCCTACTCGTCCTCGAGTAGGTAAACGATAAAAACAAAATAATTTTTGAGGTGACATGCTACCATCATAATCTTGATCATATAATATTGCAAGGCACATGTAAATGAATGAAGTGATCCAAGTCAATGGTCTATAATTTGCTACCAAATAGATAATGATTAAACAATGAATCACACAAGCTAAACGTTTTCATGAATAGTACTTTCGAGACAAGCATCAAACAGTTTTGCATAAGTGTTAACTCATAAAGCAATAGTTTCTAATAAAAGATATTCAATCAACACAAAGGAAGAATTAAGTTTCAGCATTTGCTTCAACTTTCAACATATTTATCTCATGGATATTGTCAACACAAAGTAGTATAACAAGTCGAATACGTAGCATATAACGCATGTTGTAACAAAGTTGACACTAGTGTTTGCTTGTGGAAGACAGAAAGAATAGGAAAACTGACTCAATATAAAAGTAAAAGAAAGGCCCTTCGCAGAGGGAAGCAGGGATTAAGTCATGTGCTAGAGCTTTTAGGTTTTTGAAAGCATATAGAGATTGCATAAAATATTTGATACTCCTCCCAACCTTGCTAACACAAGCCATGGCTAACCGAATCCTCGGGTGCCTTCCATCAATCACATACCATGGAGGAGTATCTATTTTTGAGAGGTGTTTGTTAATTGTCAACGAATGATAGCGGGTGAGAACAGTATTCTACTTGTCAAACAGACTTTTAAGAGCGGCTCCCATGAAGGACGTTATTTCTACCAGCAAGGCAGATCATCCCTCTTTCTCTTTGGTTTACACACATTCAGGTATTTCACTATTTGTCGTTGCTTACTGATGAATCAGGGCAAAAGTGTGAAGAGAATTAATTGGTTAAAGTTGTAATTAATTGGGACTGGGCACCCCGTTGCCAGCTCTTTTTGCAAAATTATTGGATAAGCGGATGTATATGCCACTAGTCCAGGTGTAAAAGTCCATTCAACAAATAGAATAAAGAATAACCACACTAATTCCTCATGAGCTAGTAAACATTGACACAAAAAGGGAATAATAACATTTTGAATAATTTAAAGGTAGCACATGAAAAATTTACTTGGAGTGGCAAGGAAATACCACATATAGGTAGTTATGGTGGACACAAATGGCATGGATTTTGGCTCAATGATTTGGATGCACGAGAAGCATTCCCTCTCAGTACAGAGTTTAGGCTAGCAAGGTTTATGTAAGCAAACAAGAATATCAACCCGTACACCAACTTTTATATGACAAACATATTGCAAACGTTATAAGACTTCATACCGTCTTCCTTGTTAACCAAACCCTGTTATTAGAAAATATCTAGACCTTAGAGATACCACCGATGCAAACCAAATTTTCAACAAGCTTTATGGTAGTTCTTCACTAATAGGATTAACTCATGTGATGCACAAATTTAATCATGATCTACTTGTTAACTCAAAACAATTGACAAGCATCAAGTTATCCAAATTAGTGATCTACAAGATTAAGCAAGTTTTCCTTATACCAATTACATAAAATATTTGATACTCCTCCCAACCTTGCTAACACAAGCCATGGCTAACCGAATCCTCGGGTGCCTTCCATCAATCACATACCATGGAGGAGTATCTATTTTTGAGAGGTGTTTGTTAATTGTCAACGAATGGTAGCGGGTGAGAACAGTATTCTACCTGTCAACGGACTTTTAAGAGCGGCTCCCATGAAGGACGTTATTTCTACCAGCAAGGCAGATCATCCCTCTTTCTCTTTGGTTTACACACATTCAGGTATTTCACTGTTTGTCATTGCTTACTGATGAATCAGGGCAAAAGTGTGAAGAGAATTAATTGGTTAAAGTTGTAATTAATTGGGACTGGGCACCCCGTTGCCAGCTCTTTTTGCAAATTATTGGATAAGCGGATGTATATGCCACTAGTCCAGGTGTAAAAGTCCATTCAACAAATAGAATAAAGAATAACCACACTAATTCCTCATGAGCTAGTAAACATTGACACAAAAAGGGAATAATAACATTTTGAATAATTTAAAGGTAGCACATGAAAAATTTACTTGGAGTGGCAAGGAAATACCACATATAGGTAGTTATGGTGGACACAAATGGCATGGATTTTGGCTCAAGGATTTGGATGCACGAGAAGCATTCCCTCTCAGTACAGAGTTTAGGCTAGCAAGGTTATGTAAGCAAACAAGAATATCAACCCGTACACCAAGTTTTATATGACAAACATATTGCAAACGTTATAAGACTTCATACCGTCTTCCTTGTTAACCAAACCCTGTTATTAGAAAATATCTAGACCTTAGAGATACCACCGATGCAAACCAAATTTTCAACAAGCTTTACGGTAGTTCTTCACTAATAGGCTTAACTCATGTGATGCACAATTTAATCATGATCTACTTGTTAACTCAAAACAATTGACAAGCATCAAGTTATCCATTAGTGATCTACAAGATTAAGCAAGTTTTTCCTTATACCAATTACCACATGCAACATTTTCTGAACCAACCAAACACCAATCAATTTATTTATCAACTCTCCAAACAAATATAAGTGAAGCAAGAGAGTACTTTCTACAAAAGAAAGCTAATAGCTCTGACAAGAGATACATGAAAACAAGAGCTAAAAGCTGAACAGCGCTAGATATGAATACTCAACAAATATAAGTGAAGAATAGGAGTATTCTCATGAAAAAGCGGAGCGTGTCTCTCTCCCAATCAAGAATGCTAGGGTCCAGTCAAGCTTTATTGAAAATAAAAGTGCAATACTGAAAATAAAAGCACACAGACGCTCCAAGAAAAGCACATATGATGTGAAAGAATTAAAATATAGTTTCACTAGAGATGACCTGATAATTTTGACGATGAAGAAGGGGATGCCTTGGGCATCCCCAAGCTTAGACGCTTGAGTCTTCTTGAAATATGCTGGGGAGATCCATGGGAGCCTCCCCAAGCTTAAGCTCTTCACTCTTCTTGATCCTATTATATCATCCTTCTCTCTTGACCCTTGAAAACTTCCGTCACACCAAACTCAAAGTAGATCTCATTAGAGGGTTAGTGCATAATCAAAAATCACATGTTCTATAAGACGCAATATGATTTGTTACTTTAAACATTAGCTACAGCCACTGATGTTATGTGAAGCTCTTCCACCCAAAAAAGAATTTCACTCAACACTAGTAAAAGAGAGAATGCAAAATAAAAAGGCATAATCTGTCTAAAACAGAACAGTCCGCAAAGACGAATTTTTTCGAGGCACTTACGACGCTCAGATCGAAAACTTAACTAATGAAAGATTCAGACATTCATAAAGATTACGCACAAAAATTTCAGATTTTTAACAATCTGGTGATTTTAGGAATTTCGTACAGTGAACAGCAAAAATCTGTTTCTGCGCAGCAATCAAAATTAAGCATCATCTTAACATTAGAGGCTACTCTTGGCACAACAATGCGAGAAAATAAAGATACAAAGGAGTTGCTACAGAAGTAAACAACTCCTTGACTCAATAAAAGAAAAATTGCAGAAAAAAAAATGGGTTGCCTCCCATAAGCGCTTTTCTTTAACGCCTTTTAGCTAGGCACAAAGCATGCATCAAGTATTACCAAGTGAAGAAGCATCAAAGAGAGGTCGGAAGTTTTCTCAACAATGCATTTATCTTATCTATGTAGGTTTCGGAATTCCCTTTCTCAATACCTCTAGGCTCATCATATTCATCAAATGGGTTTTCAGGAACAATCCAATCAAAATTCTTTTCTAGTGCCTCCTGCATTCCTATAAGCTTAAAAGGTATTGGTATTTTAACTTCCCCTCACAATTAGTTTCTTAGTGTACTTAAGCCTCTCTTTTTCAAGTTTTTCAAGTGTATTAACAACGTCAATACAATACCCAAGCATCTTGTATTTAATAAAAACTTTTCTAGCTTCCCTAGCAACATCACCAAATTCTTTAAGTAGGGTTTCTAAAACAAAATCTTTCTTTTCACCATCTTCCGTATCATGAAGTTTTAGAAACATGTGCTGCATTATGGGACTAAGATTGACAAACCGAGCTTCCAACATGTGAACTAGAGAAGCTGTAGCAATTTCATAATTTGGAGCAAGTTCTACCAAGGATCTATCTTCAAAATCTTCAACCATACTAACATGATTAAGAATTCCTCAATGTTATCTCTTCCAATGATAGACCCACTACCCACAGATATTTCTTTTAAAGTATACTTAGGGAGAAGCATGATGAAATAATAAAAACCAAACAGAAAATAAACTAGATGCAAGTAACTAATTTTTTTGTGTTTTTGATAATTGAAAGCAAACAAGATAAAATAAAATAAACTAAGCAAGACAAAAACAAAGTAAAGAGATTGGAAGCGTGAAACTCCCCTTGCAGAAGACTGCTGTCTCCCCGGCAACGGCGCCAGAAAATAGCTTGATGCGTGAATCACACGTTCGTTGGGAGACCCCAAGAGGAAGGTATGATGCAGTCAGCAGCAAGTTTTCCCTCAGAAAGAAACCAAGGTTATCGAACCAGTAGGAGCAGCAACTCTTCAGAAGGTTGTTGGTGGCTCGCACGGCGCAATACGATCACCAACGTGGAACTGCACACAACACAATCAAACTACTTTGCCCCAACGAAACAGTGAGGTTGTCAATCTCACCGGCTTGCTGAAAACAAAGGATTAAACGTATGGTGTGGAAAATGAGTATTAAATTGCAGAGAATGAAAAAGGAACAGTTTGCAGTTTGTGGTTGTTTAATCAGTGTAAAAGAGTTCACTAGTGGTGTCTCTCCATAAAAGATAACTAACATGTTGGGTGAACAAATTACAGCTGGGCAATTGACAAATAGTGAGCGCATGACAATGCATATACATGACATGTGACTACTATGATATTTAATTGGGCATTACGACAAATACATAGACCGTTATCCAACAGCATCTATGACTAATAATCCACCGCCGGGTTGTCATCCGAGTCCCCCGTTGGTATTAAGTTGCAAGCAACGGATAATTGCATTAAGTAAAGTGCGTAATGTAAACAAACACATATGCCCGTGGACATAGCATCGTTAGGTTATCCCTAGTGGCAACAGCACATCCACAACCTTAGAACTTTCTGTCACTGTCCCAGATTAAACGGAGGCATGAACCCACTATCTAGCATAAATACTCTCTCTTGGAGTTACAAGCATCTACTTGGCCAAAGCATCTACGAGTAACGGAAAGCATGCAAGATCTTAAATAACATATAAGATAGATTGATAATCAACTTGACATAGTATTCAATATTCATCGGATCCCAGCAAACACAACATGTAGCATTACAATAATATGATCTTGATCATGTAGGGCAGCTCACAAGATCTAAACATGATGGCACAAATGGAGAGACAACCATCTAGCTACTGCTATGGACCCGTAGTCCAAGGATGAACTACTCACGCATCACTCCGGAGGCAGGCATGGCGATGTAGAAGCCCCCGGTGACGATTCCCCTCTCCGGCAGGGTGCCGGGAAGAGGTTCTGGACCCTCCCGAGCTAGGGTTGACGGCGGCGGCGTCTCTGGAACTTTTCGTGGATATTTGCTCAGGTACTTAGGGTTTTCGCGTCGGGGGAATAAGTAGGCGAAAGGGCGGCGGCTGGAGGCCCCGTGGGGCCCACACCACCCTGGGCGCGCAGAGGGGGGCCCCGCGCCCTGGCCACATGTGGGGCCCACGTGGCTCCTCTCCGTTGCTCATTTGGTCCGTCAGGTGCGTTCTGGTAAAATAGGGACCTCCGTGAAGTTTCGTCCAATTCCGAGAATATTCCAGACTAGCTTTTCTGGAATACAAAAACAGCAGAAAACAGGAACTGGCACTTCGGCATCTTGTTAATAGGTTAGTCCCAAAAAATGTATAAAAGTGATATAAAGTAGATGCAAAACATGTAGCAATTGGTATAAAACAAGCATGGAACATCAAAAATTATAGATACGTTTGAGACGTATCAGTGCTCACCAGGATTGCGTCGGAGTTCTCGAACGAGGCGGAGGAGGAACGACGGTGGCGAATCGCGGCGGCCGGAGCTCGGAAAGACGCGGATGGCGGCGTTGAATGCGGGCGTTCCGGCGTGCGCGGCTTGGCTGGGGGACGAGAAGGAGGAGGAGGAGGACCGCGGCGTCGACAGCGAGCGTGGCAAAATTGGGCAGCCTGCCGGCGTCGCTTGGGTCATGGCGGCGCCTCCTACATTCGGACTTGTGTGTTTTCGCGAATGGAGATGGACTTGGGGGAGAGGAGCAGGCGGCGGTTATAAGCCAAGGGCCTTTAGTCCCAGTTGGAGCCACGAACCGGGACTAAAGACCCTTTAGTCCCGGTTGGTGGCTCCAACTGGGACTAAAGATATTTTCCAGCCGCGGCCGAAAGGGCGCGCGCAAGGCCCAGCTTTAGTCCCGGTTGGTATTGTTTTTTTGAAATTTTTAGTGTAAAATGTGGTTCCCGCCTTATTGCATATTGAAACTATGATGAACCTTGCAAAATACATAGTGAAATAATTACAAATCAGAAAAATACATATAGCATATCAAAATGTTCATGAAAGAAATATCTATCTAATAAAAATATAATTTATTCTTTATGAGAATTCAATTATTTAATGTTTCTTATTTAGGGGGTTTTCTACTATTCCTAAATTCCATAAAATGGTTTTTAAATGGTAAATCATTTTTAAATAAAGAATAATAATGTCTGGCCTCCAAGACATTGATTGCCATGTTGAGATACACATGTGTGCCAAAAATTGGCTCATTTCGATGTAGGGATCAATGCCATGTTGAGATACACATGTGTGCCAAAACGGCGACGAAGGCCGTTCATGCCTAGGGGCTAAATCTTTCAAAAGTGACATCACATCCACGATAAAACAACACATTGGGATGCTGAAAATCATTTTTGCAAAAAATCATGAGGTTGCTATCATGTAGCTTTAGTTCAAAACTGCCATAGTTTTCGAAGGTTTGACCGACAGTTGACCAGACACAAATGGATGCTCAGGCGAGTTTCAAATTCAACCAGCTGCTCAAGTGTCCACCAAAGGTCCCCTAAAACCCACCCAGGGTGGTGGGGCCCGCTAGAAATAATAATTTTTTGTACTTCCTTCACAAAAAACACTGTTTTTGCACTAAAAAATGAAAAATGCATTTTTTTAGAACCAAGTGGTACCAAAAGGAATGGCACATTGATTACCATGTTGAGATACACATGTGTGCCAAAAATTGGCTCATTTAATACATATAGTCACTTGTTTTCTAAAATGCCTTGGAGGCCATGAACCTTCTTCGTGTATGTCCCTTGCTTATGATCGCTGTCGGCCGTAACCATGGAGCATCTTCATCATTTTACAGGA
This sequence comes from Poa pratensis, assembly GCA_947311845.1. Classification (NCBI taxonomy): domain Eukaryota; kingdom Viridiplantae; phylum Streptophyta; class Magnoliopsida; order Poales; family Poaceae; genus Poa; species Poa pratensis. The sequence goes on from CAMZMU010000046.1 coordinate 10,608,129, forward strand.
TGTTTGGGTCAGTGTTCACTGTGAAGGGCGGAATTTCATCAAACTTATTGTAATCTTCTGACATGTCTTTCTTGTCCTCCACTCCCACGATGTTTTTTCCCTAAAAGAACTATGTGGCGCTTTGGCTCATCATATGATGTATTCGTTTGCTTATTTTTTTTTCTTTTTTTGGTTTGGTAGACATGTCCTTCACATAGAAAACCTGAGCCACATCATTGGCTAGGACGAATGGTTCGTCTCTGTACCCAAGATTGTTGAGATCCACTGTTGTCATTCCGTACAGCTTGTCTACCTGAACCCCGCCTCCTGTCAGCTTGACCCATTTACACCGAAACAAAGAGACCTTAAAAGAAGGTCCATAGTCAAGTTCCCATATCTCCTCTATGTAACCATAATATCTGTCCTTTTGCCCATTATTGTTTGTTGCATCAATGCGGACACCACTATTTTGGTTGGTGCTCTTTTTATCTTGAGCGATCGTATAAAATGTATTCCCATTTATCTCGTACCCTTGGAAAGTCAATACAGTCGAAGATGGTGTCCTGGCCAACAAGTACAGCTGATCTCCAACCGTGGTGTTATTCATGAGATGTGTTTGCAACCAACCGCCGAAAGTCGCCATGTGTGCACGTGTAATCCAGTCGTCAGACTGCCCCGGGTATTAGGAGCGTACAATATTCTTGTGTTCATTGATATACGGAGCCACCAAGGTGTAACTTTGTAGAACTGTGTAGTGTGCTTGAGTGAAAGAATGCCCGTCTGTACTTATTATTGCTTTATTTCCTAGCGTGACTTTTCCACTCAGTCTCCCCTCATGCCACGATTGAGGAACACCAATCGGCTTAAGGCCAGGAATAAAGTCAACACAGAACTCAATGATCTCCTTTGTTCCATAGCCCTTGGAGTTGCTTCCTTCTGGCCTAGCACAGTTATGAACATATTTCTTTAAGACTCCCATAAACCTCTCAAAGGGAAACATATTGTGTAGAAATATAGGACCAAGAATGGCAATCTCTTTGACTAGGTGAACCAGGAGATGCGTCATAATATTGAAAAAGGATGGTGGGAACACGAACTCAAAACTAACAAGACATTGGACCACATCATTCTGTAACCTTGGTAGAATTTCTGGATTGATTACCTTCTGAAAAATTGCATTGAGGAATGCACATAGCTTCACAATGGGTACTCAAACATTTTCCGGTAGAAGCCCCCTCAATGCAACCAGAAGCAATTGCGTCATAATCACGTGGCAGTCATGAGACTTTAGGTTCTGCAATTTTTCTCTGCCATATTTATTATTGCCTTTATATTCGACGAGAAGCCAGACGGGACCTTGATACTGCTCAGGCATTCAAAAAAGATTTCCTTCTCTGCTTTGGCAAGAGCGTAGCTGGTAGGACTTAAATAATGACATCCTTTATCCGTCTCGTTCTCTCGATGCATGTTGTCTGGTTCTTTCATATGTTGCTGGTCCTGCCATGCTTCCGGTGTATCTTTTGTCTTCCCATACACGCCCAGGAAGCCTAGCAGGTTCACGCAAAGATTCTTCGTCACGTGCATCACGTCGATTGAAGAGCGGACCTCTAGGACTTCCCAATAGGGTAGCTCCCAAAATATAGATTTCTTCTTTCACATGGGCGCGTGTCCGGTAGCGTCATTCGGAACAGATTAACCGCCAGGACCCTTTCCAAAGATTACTTCTAGATCCTTGACCATACCAAATACATCATCACCAGTACGGTGGATAGGCTTCTTCTGGTGATTTGCCTCACCTTTGAAATGCTTGCCTTTCTTTCTTACGGGATGCCTGGTCGGAAGAAATCGACGATGCCCCAGCTACATAACCTTCTTACATTTATCCAAATATGTACCTTCAGTCTCATCTAAACAGTGCGTGCATGCATTGTATCCCTTGTTTGTCTGTCCTGAAAGGTTACTAAGAGCAAGCCAATCATTGATGGTTACGAAAAGCAACGCTCGTAGGTCAAATGACTCCAGTTTGTGCTCATACCACACACGTACACCTTTTTTGCCCCACAACTGTAAAAGTTCTTCAACTAATGGCCTTAGGTACACATCAATGTCGTTGTCGGGTTGCTTCGGGGCTTGGATGAGCACTGGCATCATAATGAACTTCCGCTTCATGCACAACCAAGGAGGAAGGTTATAGATACATAGAGTTACATGCCAGGTGCTATGACTGCAGCTCTGCTCCCCAAAAGGATTCATGCCATCTGTACTTAGACCAAACCTTAAGTTCCTTGCGTCATCTGCAAAGCCCGGGTACTCTCTCTCGATTTTTCTCCACTGCGACCCATCAGCGGGGTGTCTCAATATTGCGTCTTTCTTATGGTCTTCTTTGTGCCATCGCAACAACTTTGCATGCTCTTTGTTTCTGAACAAACGTTTCAACTGTGGTATTATAGGAGCATACCACATAACCTTGGCAGGAACCCTCTTCCTAGGGCGCTAGCCCTCAACATCACTAGGGTCATCTCGTCTGATCTTATACCGCAATGCACCGCATACGGGCATTCATTCTTATTCTCGTACTCCTCACCGCGGTAGAGGATGCAGTCATTAATGCATGCATGTATCTTCTGCATCTCTAATCCTAGAGGGCAGACAACCTTCTTTGCTTCGTACGTACTGGCAGACAATTCGTTATCCTTTGGAAGCTTCTTCTTCATTATTTTCAGTAACTTCTCAAATCCCTTGTCAGATAAACCATTCTCTGCCTTCCATTGCAGCAATTCCAGTGTACTACCGAGCTTTGTGTTGCCATCTTCGCAATTTGGGTACAACAATTTTTTGTGATCCTCTAACATGTGCTTCAACTTCAACTTCTCATTTTCACTTTCGCATTCTCTCTGTGCATCAACAATGGCCCGGTGAAGATCATCAATGAGCTCATCTGGTGCCTCTTCATCTTCAGCTTCCCCCGTTGCAGTATCACCGTATTCAGGAAACATAGGATAGTTGTCATCATCCTCTTCTTCTTCATTGTCTTCCATCATAACCCCTCTTTCTCCGTGCTTGGTCCAACAATTATAGCTGGGCATGAAACCAGACCGAAGCAGGTGGGTGTTAAGGGTTATCGAGGAAGAGTAATCCTTCTTATTCTGACAGAAAACACATGGACAACACATAAAACCATTCAGACTGTTTGCCTCAGCCACACCGATAAAATTATGCAGGCCCATAATGAACTCGGCAATGCGTCGGTCACCGTACATCCATTGCCGGTTCATCTGCATTATATAATTAAGTTTATCAAAAACCATTACAGAACATTTAGAGAAATGACCACCGTACATCGACACATGCATTGTATCAATGACAGATGAAATGATAAAGTTGCTAACCTCGATCGAGGAGGAAAGAAAGAGGAGAAAGCTTAAGTGTGGTTCAGGCACTTCATATCATGTTTGTTTTGTGTGAACTCAAGTGGCATCATGCTCTCAGGCATTTCATCGAGCACCTCTTATGCATAGAGGGGAAAAACAAAGCAGCATACACCACTTGTGCATAAGAAGGGAAAAACAAACCAGCTCCCACACAAGCTCGGGCTGGGGGTATATATAGGAACATGGACCTTTAGTCCCGGTTGGAGACACCAACCGGGACTAGTCCCGGTTGGTGTCTCTAGTCCCGGTTGGTGTCTCCAACCGGGACTAAAGGTCCCATTCAAACCGGGACTGATGCTGGCCCTGCCCCGTGCGGCGTCCTAGCCGTTCGAACCGGGACTAATGCTCACATTAGTCCCGGTTCGTTACGCGACCGGGACTGATGCTCCGGGCAGCTCTGAACGGAAGCCCTGTTTTCTACTAGTGCCAGGTGACATCTCCATCTCCATCGCTCCCAGGTGAGGTGACGTGATGATCCCTAACGCCGGAGGCAGGCACCATTGATCCGCCCCCTCTCGCCGGCGAGTCAAAGCATTGGCTTTTCATCACCGGAATTGACGCCAACACAGAGTTGCTGATTTCATCATGCGAACGAAGCTTAACAAGCCAGTGCTAGAATTGAGATGCTTACAATATCATAGAGGTCTTAGTAGTACATATAGAGATTCAGTCTTTTTCTTTAGTCTCTCAGTCACTACACAAGATTTGCAATAGTTAACCATGATTGTACAGTAGCAGACATAATATAAGACTTCTGATCAATGTCACCGTTGAATGCAAAGTAAATAAAAATGCACCTGACTTGTGGGATTTGTGCTATCTGTTCATGGTATTTGCAAATTGTATTGTGGCTGTTCATGTATCCCGGCTGTCTTTTTTTTAATCTGAAAACACATTTTTCTGTGGGTTAAGCAAATATTTATCTGTGGGTTAACCGCCATGAAAACATACATTTTTTGTGAGTTAAGCAACTATTTTCCTATGGGTTAACCGCCATGAAAATATACTTTTCCTGTGAGTTAAGCATCTATTTTCCTGTGGGTTAACCCTCACGAAAATGTACTTTTTCTGTGGGTTAACCGCCATGAACATCAATTTGTAAACCTGACGACACCTTATTTTTATGATGGTGGCCGCTAGGAAATATTTTCCAGTGGGTTAACCGCCATGAAAATTGAATTTTCGTGGCGCTTCATGCGTGAGTGTTATTGCCTGACGGTTCGCCCTCACGAATCATTTTCCTGGCGGTTTATGGTATTTTCGTGAGGATTTCTAACCCTCACGAAAATTCTGTTTTGTGGTAGTGAACGAACAAACTACAATAGAAACGATGTAATTTTGATTCGCATGCATGTGTTACAGGAATACATAATGAACTTAGGTATATTTACATGGGAATATCTTAAATGAAGAAGGAGTTACAATTTCGGCTTACTTGCTTGGACCAAAAGAATATACTTACATGGATAAGCCGCAAGCTTGCCCATGGGCACCAGCAAGGGCCACACGATCTATCAATTGGAGTCATTAAAACTTCAATCTTTTGTTCGGTTTCAGACACTAGTGGTGCACGGCAGGACATGATGGCCAAACACAATGATAATTCGAGTACTAGCTTGTGCAAGGCCACAACAGCAGCTACAGCCGAACAAAAGAGTAGTTCGGATAGTGTTAAAACATGGAGGTAAAATGTCTTTGTTGCCCAACCCATATATAGGGCCTAAAAGAATTAAGGAACAAAATGTTAATGTGTTGCGGGATAGTTTTGGAGTAGAACCTAAAAGGCAACACATGCGTATGAAAGGCCGTACCTTGATTATATTGATACGACCCCATACCCGCAAGGATTTGAATTGCCAGAATTTACAAAATTCACGGGTGAGGATAATAGAACCACCATAGAGTATGTCAACCATTTTAACACAGTGTGGAGAGCTGACAGTAGTGGTGCATTACAATTAAAATTATTCTCATTGTCTTTATCGGATATTGTGTTTACATGGTTTTGCTCCAAATTCAAGTCATATTTGTTCATAAATGGAGCATAAGTTTCATGACTATTTTTAGATATAGCCAGCCTGCTCCATAAATTGATAGTTAAAATATGTAGGAGGTATTAGTTCATGTTTGGAGAGCTTAAACATCAATACAAAACCACTGGAAGCTTGTGCTCCTCCCAAAACGGTTTAATTTCTAAAGCAAGCTGAACACACTACGTGGACATGGGTGCCCACCATCATATTATCTCCTCTTTCCCAGTACTACTCTCCTCGTTCCATTCAACTAAAAGTCTCAAAGTCAATTCGGGGCCATTCACCTAAATTCCACAACTTTTACATAAAAAAATTCACTTGACTTGGGAACTTCCAAGCAAACCATTTTGAGAGCTTTCGACAATATGTATTTTGACAACTTTCAATTCAAGTAAATCAGAAACTTTCATATCAAAAAAAGGAAATTTATCAAGGGGTGGATGGTAGTTACCACAATGGTAGCCAGATATTTTCGATGACACCTTTTTAATTCTCTGTGACAAATTGTTGTGGATTAATCAGGTGGTGCATACTGCTGCTTTCTAGACTGTATCAGCCGGTGCAGCGCGGCGGCGGTAGCACAGCCATGCCACGGCACCAACCAGCACCACGGCGGCCGCCGCCACCACGACCGACAGGCACGTCGTTACTGGGGCTATCTCCGCCGGCGGCGGCGGCACAACGTAAGCAACTTCTTTTGCGGGACAACGGGCTGCTGACGCTGATACAGGACCGCCGGAGGCCAAGATCGATAGGTCGAGGATGCGGCAGGAGCGATTTCTCATAATAGCCATTGCGACGATGAGGTACATGCCGTCCTTCACCGTGGGGTTGTAGCCATCTGGACCAGACGCAGTCCTCACCTTGTGCGGCATACTCCTCGCGGTCCCCTGTAAGCACTTGTACAGGCTGCCGTCGGTGACCACCAAGCCAGCGGCCGTCGATGCCAGGAGCGTGCCGTGCCCAACCTCATTTCTATGGAAGAAGACACCCCTGTGGTGCTCAAGATGGCGTGGAAGCAGGGAAAAATTTATCGCCAAAAAAAAATGATAAACCCGATAATCCTGTTCATCGGCGAGTCCCGGTAAATTTATTTATCGGTAAAAAAATTCGGTAATTTTGAAATTTTTTAAATTTCGGTAATTTTTTATTTTTTTGAAATTTCGGTAATTTTAAAATTAGAGCACGATAACAGACAACGATGTTGAGATGGTCACCCAACAAGGTAGTTACATGTTAGTGCATATTTATGTGTTATTTTTTTATGTCAAATTATTTGGATACAATCTATATGATTTTCTAGAGAAATTGAGCCATTTTTTCAAATTCTGTCCGAATTTTTTTGTCTATCGCCGATAGAATTCGATAAATCCGATAATCCTGTTTATCGCTAACCTCCAATAAATTTTTATTACCGATAAATTTTTCCTTGCGTGGAAGTCTCCGTCGATGCAGCTGTTCCTCTAGGTCGGCCCGACGGGGCCGAGCTCGCTGTGGCTGAACCTTCGGCTCTCCGGCCATATGCCCGTGTCGACGAAGACGGTGATGACGCTGTCGCCGCCGAAGTCCGTGTAATGCCGGGCGCTGAACCCAGGGTCCAAACGGAGGAACCCCGGAGGCCTCGTGGTCTGGGGATGGAGCAGCCTATCCTCGTACTCGTACACGCCGGGGCAGTTCGACATGCGCCCGGCCTCGTCACCGTTGAGCTGGACGGCGAGCCCATGCATGACGGTGTCGTAGCCGGTGTACAGGACGTTGCTGGAGATCTCTACTCGAGGCGAGTGGGTAGTGGCCACCATGGAAGTGTACCAGTGCTCGAGCGTGGCGAGGTGGGATGGCCTGGCGAGGACGAAGTAGGTGTTCGACGGCTGAGGATTGTGCTCAGAATGGTTCTTGATCACTTGGATGGGAGCTGAGTGGGTGAGCTGTGCGAGGAGGAAAACTTTTTTTTTTGACACCCCTCCACTGAGTACAGCTGTAGCATCTGTTCAAACACGCGCACACACACCACACCCAACACACGCACACCACACACACAACGCACGTACTCACTCGCACCTACAACTACACACAGTTTCTTGAAAGAACACCTGTAGCGTCATGCGAGAGAGGCTGGAAAATACCGAATAAATTCGGCCTCCCGGTGCGACACCCGGGCTCGGGCAGAGGCCACGACGGGCGCTCTACCACTGAGCGGCAGGCTCGTTCGCGTGCGAGGAGGAAAACTACAAAGTGGCGCAGGAGGCTGCAAGTGAATGTGTGCTGTGATGAAGCTCGTGATGTTCTCTCTCTCTCTCCTTTCTGATTTGTTTGTTTATTCTGTGTTTGCTGAGCCATTTTTGCGCAGCAGCACACACCTGTCGTGCTGCCACTGGTTAAGCTAGTTTTTGGTGTTTCCCTCAACACAACCCGATTTCTGCATCAAAAATTATTTCCTCTTTTTTTTCTTGATCACATATTGAACCAGGGACAAAATGGACATTTTCTACCTTGGCGCTGACTCACCACGCAGGTGGCACTCCACGTTGGCGCAGAGCAAACTTTAAACAAAAGGAGAATGTTTGAGGTCTTGTTTGGACAATTTGAAACTTAAGATACGAAACCGTGCCTCAGGTAAAAAAACTTCATGGGCCAAAATGGTTGTTCACCCTTCTTCGCAATTTCCTAATCCTTCGTGCCAAACTCTGTGATTAGGTGCATTATAGAGGCATTCAGGGACAGAGCCAGGGGGGCAGGGGGAGCCATGCCCCCCCCCCCCCCCCCCCCAGATTTATAAATTTGCATATATACCCTTCTAAGTTCACCTCCAAGATTGATGAATTTCTATATATACCTTTGAAAGTTCAAACATTTTTCATATAAAACCTCAAAATTTCTCTATTTGGCCCCCTCGTATTTGGTTATTTGTATTTACCCCCTCCCCTTTATTCTGATTCTGGCTCCGTCCCTGGAGGCATTCTAGCTGGTATCAACTAGCATATCAAAATTCTTATTATAGAAAGGTAACTAACTCCACCAATTCGATGTTCTAATAAGGTGTAGGGGTGGATATTAGCTTTCATGTGTGGAGAGCTCATTCAGATTCAATACAAATCAACTTAAAGCTTGTGCTCCTCCTAAAACAGTTTTAACTTCTAAAGCAACCTGCAAAGGTCACCATGTAGGTTGAGAATAATTATTCTCGATTGGACACAGCTAGCTAGAGTCTAGAAATGATGCATGTTGATCAGAATGTATAGGAGAGTCCATGTTTATATAGTGCCATTAGTAGTATGGATCCATAGTCGCAGTCCACAGTACACAAATACATATATATATATATATATATATATATAGGGCGGGTATATTCTATAACTGGTTGTAGAATAAGAATCTACAACCAGCGGCTCCCTATGGCGCGATGCCATTGGAAAATCCAGTTTGGTCAAACTACTTCCTTCTTTTCCGTCGCGAGCGCGCGAGCGCCGAGAGGCGCCCGGCGCGAGCGCTCGAGCGACGGCCGTGAGCTCCCTTCAACGGCGCCGCCCATCCCGACGGCCGTGAGGTTCCTCGCCGCTGGCAGGCCCCAGGCACCGGCCCGGCTTCTCCGCCGCCGGCAGGCCCGCGCGCCGCCCCGGATTCGTCGCCGCCGGCAGGCCACGGGCGCCGCCCCGGCTTCTCCTCGTGCTCGCCGGCTCGGACCTCCTCGTGCTCGCCGCCGTACCCAGCAGCCTTCCCCGGCTCGGACCTCCTCGTCCTCGCCGCCGTCCCCCGCTGCCGCCCCCGGCTCGGAGCTCCTCGTGCTTGCTGCCGTTCCCCGCGGCCGCCCTCGGCCCTGAGCTTCTCCTCCTCGCTGCCGTCCCCCGCAGCCGCCCCTGGCCAAGAACTCCTCGTCCTCTCCGCCGTGCCCCGCGGCAGACCCAGGCACGGAATACCTCGTCGCTGCGGTCGTGCCCCGCGGCCGCCCCCGGCTAGGACCTCCTCGACACCGCCGTTGTGCCCGCTGCTGCCGTCTCCGCAAGTTCATCTGTAGCCACACCGATTCACAAATCCCATCACCATCTGTCCATATCGCACCCTGGGCCACCTCCGCGCTCCGTCGTCGCTCGTATGCCTACCAGCCGGCCGCCGCTCGTTCTAGTCCAGCTGTATGCGAGCGGGCAGTACACTGCTGCGCTAGAGACAGCGCATAGTGATGGTGGTGTTTGCTGTACACTGCTGCTCGTTCTAGTCCAGCTGTATGCGAGTTGGGCAGTCTCCTTCTCCACCGATGCATCTAGTGATGGTGGTGTTTTTCTGCAGCTTCAGAAACAGGTGCACGGGCTCTGCTGTGGGCTGCGGCTGCTTTGTCTCTTGCAAACTGCCGCTGCTATGTATTGCAAGCTGCCTTTGCTCTTTCTCCCAGCTGTTCCAAATTTCTATTCGATTTCATGTGCCAAAATTTATGTTCTACACTTGCTAATTAAAAGCAGTACACTTGCGACAGTGGAGAAATACAAGTATAGTTCTAGAGAAGTACAAATCAAGAGAAGGGCAAAAGGGCAGCATGCTCGATGCTTTATTTCTGTCTTTATTTTTCTGCTTACTCGGTCGGCAGCACAGATCGATTCAGAAAACATATGCTCCTGCTGGGTCATGTCTGAGCAGTGACCACCAAACCACTCCACACCTACGGCTTCGCCTCCGATGCTGATCCCATGACAAGTACATCCTCCCCGGCTAATGTGTTGCATTTTACTTGCAGCAGCTGCAGGCCTCCTGCGAGTTTTGTAATTTTGTTTGCTGCTCAAGACTAAAAGATGCATTGCTGGCACTGCAGTACACAAGGTTTAATATAGATGTGTGAGCTTGACTTAGTTCAGAAAATCAGTAAAAAGATAGTCGGGCAGTACACATAGTTCTCCGGGAAATACAAATAGTTATGTTGGGAAGTATAAAATTCACTTCCAATAAGTACACAAATAGTTATGTTGATTTGATCATGTTTTTTCTCAAATTTCAATCGGGAGTGTGTGGACCTCATCTTTTTTGAACTGCAGGTGCTCGACATGTTTGATGTTATGCTGTAACATTATTTAGGGTTTTTATTTATGTGATAAACTAGTCTTTCGTAGTGAGAAGTGTAGGAAGTAAAAATTAATTTCAAATTCAGGGCAGTACAACTGTTGGCTCGAAGCAGTGCAAGATTTTTATTTGGGAAGTTCATGCACAGGAATGCATTCATGCGAGTGTGTGCACTACATTTGTTTACTCATGGGAAGTAGTCATTCATCTGTGCATTTTCCATCTCGGGCTTCCCGGAGCCGGTCCAAACGCCACCGATGCGGCAAGATTGTCAATCTGCCTTCCGTATAAAAAATTATGTTTATACTAAAAGACAAGAGGGAAGTACATGATAGGCTACAATGGCAGTACAAGTTGAACAAGGGGGAAGTACAGGTCGACGGCTCCTCAGCCTCAATAAAAACCGGTATTTTTAATAGATGCATCTTTTCAGTCTGAGCATTTTGAGTAGTCATATATCTGAACGGACACCGTATGAGAAAGTTATCACTGAATTACTAAACACTAATTATGAAAACTACTTGCTAATGTACTCAACTCATCCATGCCCAGCATCAGATCAAGAGCAGCTGCAATTGTTTGGTCTTTTCTGTCTTGTTTACGCAGGACGTTTTGTGACCAGCATCAGATTAGCGGTTGGCAGGCAGCAACAGTTATTCAATTGGAGCATGTTCAGTGGGAGTATGATGCATTTGCCCCCAAATAAATAAGATGCATAATCAAACTTTCTTGGCTATTTACTTGTGTACTGCGGCGTTGCAACGTTCTGTAAGGTTGTACTTCCGTTTGTTGTATTTGAATATTTTTTCTATCCAGGCGTAATAAATGTAGGATGTAATCATTGGTTCAAAAAAATGTAATTAACATGAGAATGTACACACGCCGTCAGCTTTAGAAATGTCCACGTCCTATGCATCAAAGCTATATAAAAATATGGGTACATGTACACAAATTTGGTTTAAGGCAGTACACACCTCGATAAACTCAATTCTACAAAATTATTAGATTTAAATCTCTCCTATGTAAAGATATATTAGTTGGGATTACTACACCCCCACCCCCAACCATAAGTCACAATGAATACACATTACAGGATTTTGTTGATCCAACCGCTCGGCTTTGTCGCCCGTCGCCGCTTCCGCAGCGTACGGGCGGACTCAGCCTCGGTGACGTTAGGGTTCGGAGGTTTCATCGCCCGTCAACGCTATCGCGTTGACGGCGACGAAACCTCCAAACCCTAACGCCATCGCTAATGCACCATGGGTTAGATATTTCTCCCATTAATTGGTGAAAAATAAAACATGTGAATTAGTTACCTTCACATATGGGCGATACACAAAATCAACATGAGTCACAAAAAAATAATCACAAGTTAGACTCACAAAACAAAGGGCAGTACAATATTGCCAACGTAGACAGTGCAAATTTTAAGCACATGAAGTACATGTACAGGACATAATATTATATTAAAAATAATAATAAATCAAAATTCTTGTTATTACCTTCGCATCGACGATGACTCAGCCGAGCCCGTTATATTGTTCTAGAAAAACAAACGACGGCACAAAACAAGGCAGTACATGGTTGCAAAACTGGCAGTACAAACGAATCAATAGAGAAGTTCAGGTATGTTTCTAGAAAAGTACAAGCATTTTGTTTTGTGAATTTCACATCCCACCGAAAAGTTTAACGAAACACTACAAATAAATAACCCGGGAAGTAAAAAACTAACTTTCGAGAAGTACAAGTGTGGTATGAAGAAGGTTTGACCGAACTTTGACCGCAAAAAAACCCACATAGAAATTGTTTTTTGAGATTTTTGTTACCGGTTTTACCGGTAAATTTAATAGATGTGTATTTTTTGGCTGAACATTTCGAGTGGTCATACACCTAAAATGGACACTGTATGAGAAAGTTGTCGCTGATTTACTGAACTCTAATCGTGAAAATACCCCGTCGGCAGTACACACGCATAAACCGAGAAGTTCAAGGATGTTTTTAGTGAAGTCCAGGTATTTTGTTAGAGAATTTCACATACCACCGGGAGGTTTAGTGAAACAGTAAAATATCCCACCTAGAAGTACACATAAGTAACTTGGGAAGTACATACCTCACTTCCGGGAAGTACAAGTGTGGTATAAACATGTTTTCTGAATAATACTCGTAATTCCGCTATAAATATATTTTTTATTTTTATTTTCATTTTTTAGTAGATAGTCCCTGACTTCATCTTTCCAGCGTAACAAGAATCACTCAATTCCGATATCGGATGGGTTAACAAATAATTTATCAAACGGGTAAAATAGGTTTGATCGAGCTTCCCTACCCCCACCCCCAAAATAATTAGATTTAAATCTCTCCTATGTAAAGATATATTAGTTGGGATTACTACACCCCCACCCCCAACCATAAATCACAATAAATACACATTACAGGATTTTGTTGATCCAACGGCTCGGCTTCGTCGCCCGTCGCCGCTTCCGCGGCGTACGGGCGGACTCAGCCTCGGTGACGTTAGGGTTCGGAGGTTTCATCGCCCGTCAACGCTATCGCGTTGATGGCGATGAAACCTCCAAACCCTAACGCCATCGCTAATGCACCATGGGTTAGACATTTCTCCCATTAATTGGTGAAATATAAAACATGTGAATTAGTTACCTTCACATATGGGCGATGCACAAAATCAACAAGAGTCACAAAAAAATAATCACAAGTTAGACTCACAAAACAAAGGGCAGTACAGTATTGCCAACGTAGACAATACAAAAGCACATGAAGTACATGTACATGACATAATATTATATTAAAAATAATAATAAATCGAACTTCTTGTTATTACCTTCGCGTCGACGACGACCCAGTCGAGCCCACTATATTGTTCTAAAAACAAACGACGACACAAAACAAGGCAGTACAGGGTTGCAACAGTCGGCAGTACAACCGGATCAACAAAGCAGTTCAGGTATGTTTCTAGGAAAGTACAAGTATTTTGTTTGTAAATTTCACATCCCACCGGAAAAAGTTTAATGAAACGTTAAATATAAAGCCTAGAAGTCCACATAAATAATCCGGGAAGTACAGAACTCACTTTCGAGAAGTACAAGTGTGGGACGAACAGGGTTTGACCGAAAAAAATTCCACTTAGAAATCGTTTTTTGAGAATTTCGTTGCCGGTTTTACCTGTAAATTTAATAGATGTGTATTCTCCGGCTGAACATTTCGAGTGATCATACACCTAAAATGAACACTATATGAGAAAGTTGTCGCTGATTTACTGAATACTAATCGTGAAAGTACCCCGTCGACAGTACACACGCATCAACCGAGAAGTTCAAGTATGTTTTTAGGGAAGTCCAGATATTTTGTTAGTGAATTTCACATACCAACGGGAGTTCAATGAAACCGTAAATATCTTGCCTTGAAGTACACATAAATAATCTGGGAAGTACAAAACTCACTTTTGAGAAGTACAAGTCTAGTAAGAACAAGTTCTAGTGAATAATAGTCGCTATATATTTTGCTACACATATTTTTAGTATGAACAAGTTTTAGTGAATAGTACCCCGTTGGCAGTACATATGCATCATCTAAGAAGTTCAAGTATGTTTCTTAAAAAGTGCAGATAGTTTGATTGTGAATTTCACATCCTGCCGGGAAGTTTAACAAAACAGTAAGTATCAAGCCGAGAAGTACACATAAACAATCCGGCAAGTACAAAACTCACTTTCGGGAAGTACAAGTGTGGTATGAACAAGTTTTAGTGAATAATAGTCGCTACTTTGCTACAAATATATTTTATTTTTATTTTCATTTATTAGTAGATACTCCCTGACTTTATCTTTCTTTACAACGCAACCAGAATCACTAAATTCCGAGGTCGGATGGGTTGCTAAATAATTTATCAAACGGGTAAAAATGGATTGACCGAACTTTGATAGCAAAAAAACACTTAGAAATCGATTTTTGAGATTTTCGTTACCGGTTTTACCGGTAAATTTAATACAAGCGTCTTTTCAGTCTAAGTATTTCGAGTGGTCATACACCTGAAACGGACATCGTATGAGAAAGTTATCGCTGATTTAGTAAACACTAATCACGAAAACTACGTCGGAAGTACAGACGGATCAAACGAGAAGTTCAGATATGGGTTTGAGAGAAGTTCAGGTACTCTGTTTCTTCGGGGCGGAAATATTTCACAATAATCTTGTCGATTTGTGCTTTGTATGCCTGAAATGTCAGTAGCATAGGCTTCATATGGTGTAATATGAGTCTAATTGTAATAAGTATTGCATCTCATAACGAATTAAAGTGCTAAACTCGTCAATTTGATCTCGGCACTCCCGTGAAACACCGATATTGCATCTCATAACGAATTAGAACTATTAAAATTACTTTTAAACGGTAAACAATTTGCAAAATCGACCAACATAAAAAAGTTGTGTATCATCGGTATCTTTCCAACGCCATATCACTTGAATCATTCCGATAAGTGGTTGAGAAATGACGGTCAAAATTTGGTCCGCCCATATATGTTATTGTGATGTTAGAACTATTAAAATTATTTTTAAATGGTAAATAATTTGCAAAATCGACCAACATGAAAAAGTTGGGTATCGTCGGTATCTTTCCAACGCCATATCATTTGAATCATTCCGATAAATGGTTGGGAAACAGCGGTAAAAATTCGGTCCGCCCGTATATGTTAACTACAGATTTGTGTATTTTTTAAATCACTTTTAATCGGTGAAGAATTTGGAAAAACCGTAAAAGTATAAAAGTTGCGGAATTTCAACAGCTTTCCAACGGCATATCGTTTGCATCATTCCGATAAGCGGTTGAGAAAATATTTGAAAAATACGTTCACTGTTATATTTTCATATTTGAATACTTTCAAAATTAGTTTCAAACCGTAACGAATTTGGAAAAATGTTGTGAGATAAGAAAGTTGCGGAATTTCATTAGCTTTTCAACGGTATATTATTTGCTAAATTTGGACAAACGGTTAGAAAACAACATCAAAAATACTACTTCTCGATCATACGAGCACTACATGTAGAACAGCAGGGCAGTACAACTTCGGTTGTAGAATAGCTCACACCCAGGGTATAGAATAAGTTATTCTACACCCACCCCGTATCTTCTGAACCGTAAATGATTTTTACGTCATGTAAATTTTGTATTATGTTGTAAGTCATAGAGAACATAAAAAATATTGACATGGCATAAAAATATATTACGCGGTGTTACAAAAATATGACAAAAATGCATATTTTTATGCTGTTTTTAATTAGTTTTACGTTATTTTCACATATATTTTGTAATTTTATGTCAATTTTTCCTGTTATAGGTCAACATGAACGTAAATATGTATATACGTAACATAATTGTTTTTTATGTGATGACATAAACAAATCGTGGGTGCAAAATAATTATTCTACACCCTGGGTGCTAAATAGGGTTTCTATATATATATATATATATATATATATAGCTATTCTACAACCGGTTGTAGAATAGTGCCCTACAACCACTTCTGTACTTCCTGCTATAGTTCTCTGTACTGCGCGGCTTTTTTTGGGAAGTTCAGTAACTGTATTTTTGACGTGATTGTTTAATCGTTTATCCAAATTGAACAAACGATATATCATTGAAAAGATAATGAAAATCCGCATCTTTTTGTGTAATATCATTTTTGCAAATTCGTTATGATTTTTAAACAAGTTTAAAAAAACTTGAATCAGTGAAAAATCACAAAAAACGTATTTTTGAAATATTTTCTCAATCGCTTATCAAATTTAAGAAAATGATACGTCGTTGAAAAGCCAATACAATTCCGCATCTTTTTGTTTAAGATCATTGTTTCAAATTCATTACGGTTTTAAAACAATTTTAAAAATACAAAATCGAAAATATCACAGCAAACGTATTTTTTGAATATTTTCTCAACCGTACATTGGAATGATGCTAATGATACGCCGTTGGAAAGCTGTTGAAAATCCACAACTTTTTTGCTTTTACGGTTTTTCCAAATTCATAACCGATTAGAATTAATTTTGAAAATACTCTATTTTGTAATGAGGCATATACGGGCGGACCGTATTTCATCCACGGTTTTTGAACTACTTATCGCAATCATGCAAATGATATGGCACCGGAAAGATACCGACAATACACAACTTTTTCGTACACGTTGTTTTTGCAAATACTGTACGGTTTAAGAGTAATTTTAAAATTTCCAAAAACGGATTACCGGTGTTTCATGGAGGTGGTGGGATCAAATTGACGAGATAGGCAATATGATTCGTCGTGGGATGCACTATGTAATGAAATTAGAATCATATTACACCATATGGATTTATCTATACCAACGATTGATGCATCTATAGCTCAAATCATCAAGATTAGAATGATTTATTTCCGTCCCAAAAAACAAAATACTGTACTTCCCTCAACACACGAGTGAACTTCCCGCTATCTGCGTGTGTACTGCCGGTGGAATTTCTGTGATTATTGTTTAGTAAAATAACGATAACTTTCTCATATGATGTCTGTTTTAGGTGAATGACCACTCAAAATGATCGGATTGAAAAAACACATATATTAAAGTTTTCTAAGTGTGTTTTTCTCTCGGTCACGTTTGGTCAAACCTATTTTGCCCTATTAAAAAAATTATTTGACAACCCATCCGACCTCTGAATCGAGTAATTCTTTTTGCGTTAGAAAGATGGAGTCGGGATCTATCTACGATTTTTTTTCAAAAAACGTGTACTTCCTTATCTAACTATGTGTACTTCCGGGGAGGAGATACTGCACTTCCGATGATGATTAGTGACATGAAACTTCTGCGTGTACTTACTATGAAACGAGTAACTGGACTTCCCTCGACACACGACTAAACTTCCTAGTATATGTGCGTGTACTACCGACGGTTTTTTCCGTGATTAGTTGCGAGTATTATTCACTAAAACATGCTCATATCATATTTTGTACTTCCTGAAAGTAAGGACTGTACTTCTCAGATTTTATATTTATACTTCTAGGTGGGATTTTAAAAACAAATGGTGAAGGATTTGAACTTCACAATCCGAAATTGTGTACTTCCCGATGCTACCATGTGTACTTCTTTTGCGGGGACAGTGCACTTCCGAAGTTGGTCCTCTGTACTTCCGAAAAGTAGTGAATCTTTTGGCGTTGGAAAAATAGAGTAGTGGACTTCCCTCAACACACGAGTGCACTTCCCGGTATTCGCGTGTGTACTGCCGGCAGAATTTCTGTGATTAGTGTTAAGTAAAACAACGATAAATTTTTCATATGGCGTCCGTTTTTATCGTCAAAGTTTGGTCAAATATTTTTTGCCTGTTTTATAAATTATTTGGCCACCCATCCGACCTCCGAATCGAGTGTATCTTGTTACGTTGGAAATATGAATTCAGTGGCTATCTACGAGAAATATTGAAAGTAATGAAAAAATATTTATAGTAGAGTTGCGAGTATTATTCACTAGTTCATATTATATTTGTACTTCCCGAAAGTGAGGATTGTACTTCTCAAATTTTATTTTGTACTTCTAGATGGGATTTTAAAAAAAAAATTGGTGAAGGATGTGAACTTCACAATTCAAAATTGTGTACTTCCCGATGCTACCATGTGTACTTCTCTTCGGGGGGACCTTTCAAAATTGGTCCTCTGTACTTCCCGGAGTCACTGTGTGTATTTACTATATTTTTAAATGATTTTTTCATACTTCAGTGGGACTGTGTACTTCTAAAACCGATACTTTGTACTTCCTAAAGTCACCTGTGTGTACTTCTTATATTTTACAAATGGTTTTTTTTGCATTTTCACGGGGACTTTGCACTTTTGACATTTAACCTTTGTACTTCTCAAATTTATTGTTTGTACCATTTTGTACTGCCTACGACAAATGAGTGTACTGCCAAATATTAATAAGTGATCTGCCAAAATATAAGTGTATTGCAATAATTGTTTTTGCAAACTATGTAATCACCAAGAAGAAATTTGATATGCCAAAGTTTTCAATTTTATTCATAGACAGTTGAACCGTTTGTGCCCCCTTTTCATTTTCTCAAATTCACTTCTCATCCTAACCACCGTCTGAATTCAATAAACAGCGGAAAGATGCAGAACATGGGACAAATAACCAGCAATCCACGTGTTGCTCCACAGCTGCACACACGTAGAACGATTGCATCAGTCATCTCTCAGCTCTTGCTGATACTGTGAAGGAAAGTTCTGACGACACGTACTGCCCGTACAGAGTACTTGTACTTCCAAAAGCCATTATATTGTACTGCCAGCATCGAGCAGTTGTACTGAACGAACAGGTTCAGGTCTTCAGGACACACTCCTAACTGCAACAAACACATTGAAGAAAGGAGACCAGCTGAAGTAAAAAGAAACAGAAACCGAACAAACTGGAGTCGCACGAACTGATGCTACTTCCACCGTTCCACGAATTGCTCTCTGCTGCTGCTGTGAGTCAAAAAGAAACAAAACCGCTACTGCATCATGGAGAGCATCGTGGAGACAGAGCGGCACCATGACTCGTTGGAGATAAGGGGCAGCCCTCGCCGGCGCAGTCCACCAGGACGAGGGCGGACGGGGAGAGTGGAGGCAGGGCTGCCGGCGGCGAGTTGGTCAGCCCAAAGGAGATTCGCCACGGTGGTGTGTGATGCAGGGGGCGTTCTCGTCGGAGGATCGCAGGAAGGCTGTACTGCCAGCATCGAGGAGTTGTACTGACAAGCACAACTAATTGTACTGCCCATTTGCGCTGCTCAGCTGGGGGAGATCGGACACAGTGAATGAAATCGCCATGGCGACAGAGGTTAGGCCCGACGCCGGCGATGGAGGACATCAGCTCCGGCGGGGATAGCGGGCTGGCCGGCGGTGGTGGGAGAGGCTGTAACGTCCCAAATTTTGGGAGCCAGAAAAACTTAGTTACAAAAGACCCAAAAGTTAGGACCAACAAAAACTTTTGGAATTGTCTTGGTTATTGATTGTGTTTCACTCAGGTTTGCTCTGTTTTACTTGATGTGGTTTGTGATTATGTGAATGACCTCTCTGTTACCAACCTTGAAAATCAACCTAGTTATAATTTGACCCTTGTGATCAACGTAATGACAAGTAAAATAGTCCATAAATCTTCTCCTCTCTTATTTATACCCAACTTCTTTTACCCTGATGTTTTGATCTTAGCATCTACCCAAAGACCTTTTATCTGGGAAAATAAAATTATTTCCCAAAGCTATATGTTTGCAACACTATAAAGGACCATATAATAAGTCATAATATATTTTGAGTTAATGTGTTGCTAGTCTTAGCAACTCTTATTTCAAAAACTCCTAATTTAATATTTCTTTGGAAACTATTACTAGGAAGTGGTTTAACCTTCTTTCTTCAAAATCTTGTCATTATTGTATTGACCATCACCTCACAAAGTATATATATTTGTTTAATCTTCAAGTTTGGTTATTTGTTCAATTGCTTGTTTGTTTGAAACTCTCTGCTTATGATTAGATTATGTGACTTGAAAATTGAGCAAGTGATTTAATGAGTCATCATTATGTTTATGCTTGGATTGTGTGAGCTTATTTTTTGCTTGAACTCATTGGCTTGGTGGTATACTTTGATAGTAACACAAATACAAGTTTAGCATGTTTAAATCAAATTTAATGATCTTCATGCTTATTAAAACTTAGCAAAACTAGGGCATCATGTTAAGCAAACCATAAGTTGTTTTTGACATGCAAATCAACCAAGTTGGTCTTTGTCACATATATTTTCAAAAACTGTTTTTGGTTTGCTGTTAACACCTTGTTTAACCACTTTATCATCTAGAGTTAGGAGGCTAGTCAAATTAGTGACCATTTGTCTTGTGCAGGATTCACTTTTGCCATTTTCATCTTTAGCAATTCAGACCACCTTTGGACAATGCACATGCACCCCTCTCTTCTCCATCACCTGTTCTTGCTGGGAAAATTCTCTTGATCCATCCTTGAGCCCCTGCTTGTTTAATTTTCAGTGTTGAATTTAGTACCAATTTAATTCTGCACACCCTCCCCTAATCACCTGAAAACCTAATCTAACCTCTCTCCAACGATTCTCTCTGCTGGTAACAAGGAGGGAGACCAGCACCCCACCCTAGCCCACTTGCCATCCCCTCTCTCACCCTCTCCTCCACTCACCTCTCTCCTTTCTCCAAACCGACCAACAGGAGATCACTCCCTCTTCTCCCACTGGCCTAGCCACGTCCGACCCGACCACCTCCTCTCTGTCCCCTTCTCCACCGCCCTCCCCAGCCAATGCCGTGCCCCTCGCCCACTCCCCCAGCCACCCGTGACCGAAAACCCTAAATCGGGCCCCTGGCTATAACTCGCGCCCGAGGCCTCCCCTCTCGCTCATTTCCTCCTCCAAGCACGCTCACACACCCCCTCTGCTCACCCACCGAGCCAAGCCCGAGCTCTCACTCTCTGCACCCCAGGAGAGAAGGTTTTCGCCTCGGCAACCGCAGGCGTCGTGCGGCTATTGTCGGCGACTCCCTCCCTCTCTCTTCTCCATTTTTGGCCCGCCAGACTCACCTCTGCAGCAGCTAACTTATCCCCCTCTTCTTTTTCCCAAGGCCACCCGTGCGTGTCGCGTCCGACCTCGACCTATGGAGCTCGAGGCCGCCATCGACATGAATCCGGCGCTGCATGCGGCGCCTGAGGACACCGCCGAGCTCGCCGTCGCCTTGTCTGTCGACCCGAACCACTCCCGCAGCCGCGCGCAAGCCCTAGGTGAGTGCCCCGCCGCCGCCGTTCCTTCTCTGCCTCGGGTCCAGCCGCGCGCCGTCGCGTCGGAGACGACGCAGGAGAGCCGTACAAATCCAGATCTACGGCCCTGTTTGAACCCAGCCCGGCGCCTGCCCGTTGCCGCGCGCACATCGCGCAACGCGCATAGTTGGGCCGGCCCAGCTCGCTCGCGGCCCAGATCCGCACTGGCCTCGGCCAGATTTGGCCCAGTAGCAGCCGTAGACATTTTTTTCCTTAGATTTATTCTTTTCCAGTTTCTGTTAATTGTTTGTGTTTAGTTTAATTAGTTTTTGCCAGATCTGTTCGTGCAAATTGTTTGGGAGCATTTTTTTATATGCTTATGTGTTTTCCTAAACATATAGAGCTAGTTTGGTCTAAAAATAATTTGTACTTTGTGCTGAGCTTTAAATCTTTTAAAAAGTATGTTTTCTACTCAAATCATGATATCTTGAGCTAGGATTATCCATTGGAGTGAATCCAATTTCTACAGAAAGCTAAAATAAATACCCTTCCATAGAATTTAATCTTGCATGCAGGAAATTTCTAAAAGTGAAGCTTTAATCCTTTTAGTTTTAGGACCAGTAGCACTTGAGGCATTTTTAGCTCTCAATTGGAAAGTGCTTTGTGTGCAAATCCAATTTTCCTAGCTTGGTATGACTTCTAGCAGTACTGTGGTAGAAGGGTTTATTTTTAGGAACATTATTTTAAGAGTTGTGAATTTTTCCCCAAAACAGCAACTTTGCCACTATTAAAAGTCTTATTTTAATTCACTTCTTTAATTGATTTGATTTGTGAAATATTATTATTCCATCTCAAGTTCAGAACCTTAAGTTACCTTGTACTAACCTAGCTCAAACATTCTAAAAGTATTGTGATGTCTCTCACTACTCAATTCTAGCATGTTCATCTTAGCATTTAGTGTTTGCCCTTATTTTGTTTTATGACATGCTTGTGTTCAGAATTATTTTAGATTGATTTATCCATTAGGTTGTTTGTGTTTGAAAATGCTTGATGTTTGGTTTGTTACTTTAGATTGTTGTCAACATGCTCCTTTGCAGTAATGTTTGTGGTGTTCTATTAAATAACTCACATGCACCTTTTTAGCTCTTAATCAACAACTTGTGTGAGCAGTGGAGTTAACTTTTGTTGTTGGTTAACTACTTAATAGTATGTGTTCCTAGAGCTAGTAACATGCTTGCATGTGAGTGTGCTTAATTGCTAGTGTTAAGGATTGCATATTAAGATACTTTTGTCTGAAGTATTTCCTTAACTATTAAGATACTTTTGTCTGAAGTATTTCCTGAACTAATGTAGCAGCCCTTGTTAAATGATCCAATCACCCAAAGGGGAGTTTTGCCTTAGTGTTTAGTTAAACTACCTATTTAACAATTGGGGTTGTTCTGTATACTTTTTAGGTGTGTTTGTTGTTTGGCTTAGCTAAATGAACTTGTTGTTTGTTGTTTTTAACTAAGTGAATTGCTTGATGTTGATTGTTAGCTTAGTATTTTGTGCAATGCTTGTTGTTTGTTATGCCCTTGTGGCATTGTCTTGTATTTTGAGTGTTGTTCCTTTTCCTGTTTACGACGTTAGGTACGATCGCACTAGTAGGGAAGTGCCTTTCTGTGGCGCACCAAAAACTGTTTCTGTGGCGCAAAATATTATTTCTGTGGCGCACGGAACCATGCGCCACAGAAAATGTACAATTCTGTGGTGCACCTCCAGAGTGCGCCACTAAATTATTTTCGATGTGCCACAAAAAGAATTTCGATTATTTACTGTATTTGACAATAATATATCTGTGACGCACTTTGTTAGTGCGCCACAGAATATGGTGCGCCACAAAATTATTTACCGTGCGCCACTAAATTATTTGCCGTATATTATTTGTTGGATTATCGATTATTTGCCGTATTTGACAATAATACAGGTATATTACAGTATTTCTATAGAAAATAATAGAAACAGTAATATATTTTGACACGGTATTAAAACAGACAGATAAATATGTACATCACCACTTAGAGCCCGAGATACAACATTAGTCTACATATGCATGGAAATAAAACATTAGTCTTAACCAAGTACAGTGGAAACATCAGTCTACATAGATAAGTGGACAAATCAACATAAAATATAGTATGGAAAGAAGTGGACAAGTCGCTCTATGGGTCGTCGTCCCTAGGCCTATTTAGCTGAGCCCAGAACATCGGATCTGCGGGTCATCAGTGTCCTCGCTCCCCCACGGCTGACCCGAAAGAGTGCGGAACAGAGGTACGCCGTCCCGCCTATTCACCTCGACCCAGTGCCTAGGGTCGGTGTGGTGATAAGCATCGGGATTCGGCGGCCCGAACATCCGCAGTAGCTGTTGCTCCGACTCCTGCCACTCCTGGTGCCGCTGCTGCTGCCGCTCCTCCAACGCCTGCTGCCGCTCCTGCTGCCGCTTCTGCCGCTGCTGCTCAGAGTCGGAATCCCAGTCCTTCTCCCATTCCTCCTCCTGCTGCTCCTCCTCCTCCGCCCAGATCCCAAGAGAAGTGATGTCGTCGTCAGTAGGACCGGCGCCGTGGGAAGGACCGGTGCCGTACGAAGGACCAGCACCGTCAAAAGGACTAGCGCCGAACTGCTGGTAGGACATCAAGTTTGGCTCGTTCTGCAGGAGATGCCTGACATACGGGTCGTCCTGGGGGCGTGCGTTGCGACGTGCGATCTGCGCCTCAGCCAACCTGTGCTCCATCTCCTTGGCCATTTCCACCTGTCTGATCCCATCCGGTATGAACTCATTCACACGGTGGCGATCCGCTGGGTAGTTCAGATCCTTATCTTTCTTCTTATCACCGTACTCGTGTACGGCGAAATAATCATAGGCGCGCGCCGCCTCCTCCGCTGTATTAAACTGCCCAGCCCAGTGCTTCCTCTTGTTGATATGGATCTGACATCCATACACGTACCGACCAAGCTTCTTCCTATAGCACGCCCTCACACCCTTAAACCCGGCCATTCCGTGAAACTAAAACATATTAAAAACAAATTCATTAGAATCAAAAAACTACACAACTATATACTACAAACTACACAATGTGGAAATTACACAATATAAACCAATGAACAGAACTAAAATTATTTTTAGCAAAGTCATGCCAAAATTATATTCATGCATGTAGGGACATTGATCAAATATGCATAAGTATAACTAATACATCTTGATCCCATGAATAATTTGGTCCATTTTTATTTAACCCTAATACATCGCGAATAATATCACTAATACATCTCCTCTCCCATGCATGAACCTCTGAAACTAACTTCGACCGGGTCCTGAGCCGCGGGGTGCTGAGCCGCGGGCGCTGCGCATCCAAAGATAAGGAACCCTCACAGGGTCATAGCTCACGTGACGAGGAACCCTCTGAAGAAACGACCATCCATTGTTGTACTGCCTATCCAACAAAGTCATGTAGCGACGGACGTGCTCGTCCTCCTCCCTGATACGGCGACGTACCACCTCCTCGGGGGCCGGCTCCCTCTGCACCGAGCATGGCCCACGCGACCGCCACCAAAGAAGATCCGGGTCGACGACGTCACCCGGATTCCTCACCAAGATACGCGTCCTGGAAGGTAGCACCTCCCAGTGCCAGCCCGGCGGAGTCCAGTCGCGGACATCGCCCCTCTGGTCCAACAGTGACATCGCCCCTCTGGTCCAGCAAGCAAATTTAAATAAAGTACAAATTCATAGCAACTATCAAATAACACAATTTTCAAACTCATTTTTAGCAATGTGAAAATTACACAATATAAACCAACAATGAACACAACTAAAATTATCTACAATCTAAGCTACACAACTATATGTCCTATTTTTAGCAAAGTCATGCCAAAATTCACGAAATTTTTGGCATGACCTTTGCTAAAAAAGGGACATATGGAGTACCCGAATTTTCCGGAACGGAAGTTAATCGACGTTCCGGCAAACTCAAGGGTCTCATGGGTACCTGCAACATTTCACAAATCATATGTCCTATTTTTAGCAAAGTGATGCCAAAATTCACGAAATTTTTTGGCATGACCTTTGCTAAAAAAGGGACATATGGAGTACCCGAATTTGCCGTAACGGAAGTTAATCGACGTTCCGGCAAACTCAAGGGCCTCTCGGGGTACCTGCAGACATTTCACAAAAAATCCACATCTCTGGCCGGCATCTCCGGCCGGCATCTCCACGACACGATGGTCGGAGCACAAACAACCACGACACGATGGTCGTGGTAGCACAGATCAACACAAGCACACACAACTTCTCGATCGGGGTACCAATAGCAAAGATCATACATAAAAAGGTGCCTCATATGAAGAGTGCACATCAAGAACTTCCAAGTGTCGGAACTTCCAAGTGTAAGAGTCAACCTAGCTATCCTATGAAATGATGTTTCACAGCGATGACTCTGATTCAGAGAACAGTAGCGTGGCCCTGAGCCTGAGCTTGACAGAAACTACAGACCGACGGTGCGACGCCGTCGATCTTTGGCCCATTTTTTACATTCGTTCTATAGGTTCGGTCATGCTCAGGCTCAGAGTCAACCTAGCTATACTGTGAATCAGAGTCATCGGTGTAATACAATAGAAGCCTCATATATCATTGTCAAAACAAGGCAAAAAGAGTACCTACAAGACCATGTTCTAATACAAGCACTCAAATTGTATATAGTACAAGGTATTGTAGATACTCTTTTCCCTTTAACATGACATAGTTTAAATCATCGGCCTATAGTACATATACAAGAACATGGGTAAAAGGATAAAAAAAGATCAGGTCCTGCAAGCGGAACAACTCAAGCTCCAGTTTAGCCAATACAAAATAAATATCAAGTTTGAGTTCAACATTAATTAGGTCAACCAAATTAACCCCACAAATTTCTTTCTTATCAAAACATAGTTATGTTCATATCCAGTGGATGGAGTAGCCAGCTATGAACTTCTTTGCACATCCTATTGAAAAAATAGTTGTACATGTTTAGCTTAGATTCCTTATCTTGAAATGTTGTACATGTTATAATAGTTGGCACCACATAGTTATGCTTAGATTCCTTATATCTTCAAATGACTATAATAGTTGTACATGTTAAAACTTATGACAATGTGCAATGTTAAAACTTATGATTTAATCTTATAATTTAAAACTATAATTTTTTCAGTGGAAGACATGCATCTTATGACAAAGAATTTAATCTTATGATTTAAAACTATGATTTTGGTACTGCAGGGCGGCGATGAGGAGGAATACGTACCGGGACGCGAGAGGTGGCGGTGGTGGTCGTCGGCGACGGCGGACGCGCGCGGGGAGGCTCGACGCGGGGTAGCGGTGGTGGTCGACGGCGACGGCGGACGCACGCGTGGAGGGCTCGATGCGAGAGGTGGCGGTGGTGGTCAACGGCGACGGCGGACGTACGCGTGGAGGGCTCGATGCGAGAGGTGGCGGTGGTGGTCAACGGCGAAGGCGGACGCGCGCGGGGAGGGCTCGATGCGAGAGGGGTGGCGGTGGTGGTCGACAGCGACGGCGCGTGGAGGGCTCGACGCGAGAGGTGGCGGTGGTGGTCGATGGCGGACGCGCGCGGGGAGTGCTCGATGCGAGAGGGGTGGGGAAGTTGGAATGGGGATGGAAAAGGAAAGGGGAAAAGATTTCTGTGGAGGTGTCGGTGCGGTATACACACAATACTTTTTGTGGCGCACGGCTGTGGATGTGCCACATAAATGTCCTTTTCAGTGGCGCATCCAGAACCGTGCGCCACAGAATAAGCACCCAGGCAATCGTTGGATGGGGCCCACCACATTTCTGTGGCGCACAGGACTGGATGCGCCACAGAAACGATGCTTTCTGTGGCGCATCCAGCGCAACGCGCCACAGAAATGTCACCAGATTTTTGTTGATGCGGGACCCACCATATTTCTGTGGCGCACGCCAGCTTGCATGCGCCACAGTATTCTGTGGCGCATTGTGCTCAGTGCGCCACTGAAATGTTTTTGTGGCGCATTGCCAGTTTGGTGCGCCACAAAATGTCGTTCCATAGAAAGGCACTTCCTACTAGTGTCGGGAAGGAACTAGAAGTGAGGAGTGAACCTGAGGAACATCAATATCAAGGCCAAGGACATATTGCCAAGCCAGGCAAGCCACCTCAACACCCTACTAAAATCCTACTATTTGTACAAAGCATGTTTCATTTTCAAAATAAAATAATGCATGTTTTATCTATTCTGTGGCATTTTGCCACCCCAAGACTATTTTACAAAATTATTATTTGGCCAAAGATATATCTACTAGTATATAATAGGTTTTATAAAAAATGAGTCGTTACTTGAGAAGCCTTCTACTGAAGGCGCTATCAAGAAAATTATATTTTCTAGTAGCATATCCTTATAATCTTACCTCAAAACTTTAGGTTGGGAGCCGGTTTTCGGTAAAATGTTTCGGAGGAAAACTCGAGTCGCTGGGAGCGATCGGCGAGAAAGTGTTTTACAAAACCCATGTTGCTGGGAGCAAATGGAGATGTTTATGAAAACCCAACCTGCTGGGAGCAGTCGGAGGTGGAGATGTCCTTGAGAAAAACAAAGTACTGCCCTAGCGGCAGCACGAACAATTAGCCCGTGCAACCACATTACCTGAGATGGGTAGGGCTTTGCCGGAAGCTTGTCCACTTTAGTACGGAGGACCTCATACTCTATAAGGCAAGGCCCTCAAAGCCGGGTTGTCGTCTGTACGAGGCAATACACAAGCGGAGTGACCCGCAGCCGGACGATTACGTTGGGTCCCCTGGTGTGGCGGTGTGGCGTCCCGAGAGAGACCAGGGGTCTAGTGGAGCACACGGTGCCGAGGGGAATAAACCTATCGGGAGTCCTCTGTACTAGGGCGGATATAGTGGAAAGCTTTGATCTGGTTATCCAAACCCCCGCATACTGTCGTATGGCGGACCGTGGCTGAACACAGTGGACGACCGTTTGGTGTGGTGAAAGTGCACCACCTCTGCAGGGTGTAAACCTATTCGAATAGCCGAGTCCTCAGTCATGGACGGTTGGAAAGGCCACTGATCTAGGCGTATGGGCAATTTTATGTTTTCAAAAGAAAAATGGTTTCTCGATGGAAACAAGGAGGCATCAAGGGGTACCTGGGAGGTACGGATTTGGAAGAAGATGGTTGGTCTCGGGGAGACAATCAGTCTGATCTCCTGGAAAGAAAAAGGGGCATCCCCATCCTAGTGTCTTTGAAAAGTTCTACGAAAATGGTTTAAAAACATGGAGATAGCTCATGTTATTTCTACAAGATAGAATTCTATCTCTAAATGTCTTTTTCAACAAAGATATAGAGATGTCGTATTCTCTATGTCTTGCAGCATTTTTTTTTTGCGAAAACTAAGCCCTATAGTCGTAAACAGCAGCTATCCCAGTTTTCAAAAACTTTTTTATTGCATTTACCATGAAAACTTAAGCCTTGAGGTGGTTTTGCGAGTACGTAAATGTACTCATATAGCTGTGTCCATGGATATTCAAACGTCCAGATTTCAACGAGGAGATGTACAACGAGGAGGAGGAGTACACCGACGACTACACCAACTGAGTGTCACCGGTCAACTGCTCTGTAGGAATGCGTCTGGGTGTGACGAGGGCCGACGCAAGCCGCAAGCTTCCGCAATATCATAGTTAATTCCGTCATGTCTGACGATGATTGCAGACTTGGTCATGTGACCACTATTTATTAGTTTAAGGTTTGTATGTACGTTTGAATGATGTAACATTGTATACCAGTTTGGTTATGCGATCACGATGCACTGATCATTGGGATCATGATCTGTTTTCATAACATGGGCACCTCGGACTTGGGTCTGAGGGGTCCTCACAGAGGCGCGTTGTGCAGCGGCGGGGATGGCAAGCTGGCCGGCGATCAGGCGGTGGGAGAGGCCAAGGCGCGCTGGCCGGCAGTGAGCAGCGCGCGTGGGTGGCGGCAGCCCGGAGGCGCGTGGCCGGAGGTTACGCGCGGGTTGAAGCTTCGGCGCGGGACGCCTGGCCGGCTGTAGGGTCACGGGGGCGCGGCGGAGGAAGGTCGTCGGGGCGCAGCCGGAGCGCGGGGGACCGGGGTTGGGAGTGGCCGTGACGGCCGAGACCTGGCCGGAGCATGGAGGAGCATAGGAGGGCGGCGAGTGCGTGGCCGGCGGCAGGAGCCGGGCTTGCGCGCGAGGTAGCGGGGGCCTGGCCGGGGCGCAGGAGACCGGGAATGGCCGCGGCGGCCGGACCTAGCCATAGCTTTTGGGGAGCAGAGGAGGGCGGCGAGCGTGTCGCCGGCGGCCGGAGCCCCGCTGGCGCGAGGTAGTGGTGCAGTTGGATCGAACGTGGAGGAGGAGATAGGTGGGGTTCGGTCGTGGGATTAGATTTTTCTAGCGGATCCATTGCGCACCGCGCCCAATATAGGGGACACCGGTTGTAGGGCAACTAAAATACAACTGGTTGTAGAATATACCTACCCTATATATATATATATATATATATATATATATATATATATATATATATATATATTCTAGCTATTCTAGGACTCCCCTCTAGAATAAGTATTCTGGACAACTTTGTGAACTGCGGTTTAAGAAGGAGTGAACTTCCTGTTGACTGGAGAGTTTTTCCCTCGTAATTTTGTAACCCCTTATCAGATCTATGCAAACGATATCGCGTTGGGAAGCTGTTCAAATTGCGCATCGTTTCTATCTCTGTCAGTTTTTCGAAATTCGTTACATTTCGCTGAATAGATCTGGAACACACAAGTTCATTTTCCGTTCGTTCAGATGGAGCGGACTGTTTTTTCTGAGATTGCTCGTTAACCATTTATCCAAATGAAACGAGTGATATGTCATTGGAAAGATAATTTCTAGGCGCATCTCTTTCATACAGGAATGTTTCCACAATTTGTTACGGTTTTGTATTAATTTTAAAAATACATAAAAACGGAAAACGTGCTGGACGGGAACTATTTCCAAAATTGGGACGATTTAGGGGCGTTCGTGGGGTGTGGCTTCATCGGTTAATCGAAATAGACTCGTAACACTGCCGATTGGACGCGTGG
Organism: Poa pratensis; assembly: GCA_947311845.1. NCBI lineage: Eukaryota > Viridiplantae > Streptophyta > Magnoliopsida > Poales > Poaceae > Poa > Poa pratensis. The sequence goes on from CAMZMU010000046.1 coordinate 10,638,514, forward strand.
TTGGTCAAATTTTGAGTGCGGAAGGTTTTTCATATGTATTCGCACGGTTTAATTTCTTCTCAGTAAAAAAGCGTCTAAACTGCTTTAATTACATAAACTAAACTCCCCGAAGTTGTTATAGCGCACTTCAGTTTGTTCACATGTGAACGTCTCTTCTTTTCTCGATTTGTTTTAAATTACTGTTGTAGTTTAACTCCACTATTGTTTTTATACATTTTTTTACATTTTAATCGATCTCTCCTAGAATCTAAAATTGAATTCACATCACTTAAAACATTATATTTTTCAAATTTTGTGCTTGGCAGTGAACTTTAGTTTAATATCTAGTTTTTCTCCCTGTAGACGTGTATCCGAACTCCTTTATTTTAACTAGCTAACTTCCGTTTACTTCATAAAATTTTGGGAGGGGGGGGGGGGGGGGGGGGGGGGGGGGGGGGGGTCCCCATTTTTGTAAATCATAATTAGAAAAAATAGTACGCCATATGGACTGTAACGAAGCATCATTTATCAAACTTGACTTTTCTTAATTACATTCTTTTTTTATTAAATATGTGTCTTTTTTTAATGCCCTCAATTTATCCTCTTGCATCAACAAAAAAAAATTGTAGATCATAATTGTGTGAACCTCAGTTTTATATTACTTTTAACTCCCTTATGATTCATGCTTTGTGCAAGTGTATTCAGATTTTTATTCCAGTAGCGTCATGTTTCAATTAGTTCTTTTTTTGTGTCTATGTGTTTTCTGTTGTATAACAATTGTTCTTAGCATTTTTTTGGTAGTTTGCATGTGTATTACCTTTTTTTATTAGTAGCTGAGCACTTCTTTGCTTTTTTCCCAATACCATATGTTGATTTTATCTTCTTTTTTTGTGTTTTGTAGTTGAAGATATCATCAATGAATCCTCAAAGCAGCTAAACATTGACTATCCTTTGGGAGACCCCCCTTCAAACCATGGAGTTGACATGCCTGGTGATCCCTGCAAAACAACGGATGCAGATTTGCCATCTGATATGCCTTTGTTTGATGGTACTCCGCTCTCCACTCGAGGTTGTGGGGGTGACAGCACTGATGTCACTGGTGATGTTTCTTGTAAAGCAACGGCTGCAGTTGTGTCGTCAGATATGCCTTTGTTCGACCATACGCCTCTGCCGGCACCTCGATCTGATGGGGGTGATAGTAGCAGTACTCTTGGTGATGGTTCTTCTAATGCAAAGGCGGCAGATGTGTCATCTGACCTGCCCCTCTTTGACCATACTCCGCTGTTGCCCTCTGTAGCCGGCGTGTTTGATAGCAGTAGTGCACCTGGTGAACGCACAGCTGGACCAATGTTTGACTCCACTCCGATGCACACTGTCCACAATGATCCATTTCGTGTGACTGATTCTCCTGTACCTGAGTGCACCCCTGAGTGGCAGGATACGCCATCGCAGAGTGTTGTTGGCCCTGAGGAAGTTACTCAGGAGCACAATGTTCAGGAACAGCTTGATAAGTATGCGGAGGAACATTCGGGCCGTGTAGCTGAGCATGAGAAGAAGGTTATAGCATACCAGAGAAGAAAACATCCAGAGATGTTTAGTACTCACCAGGTAAATGTCTCTGATATCCCACAAGAAGAATTGTGTGCAGAGCCCTCACCGTCAATGAAAACCAGGGTGGCTGTTGCCAAGAAGAAAAATGCAACTGCGGAGCCTTGTCGGCGCAGTAATCGTGTTGCCTGTAGTGTCCAGAGGTCGTCACACGATGCACCCGCCCCTGTTAAATCAAATTCTGCTAAACGTAAGGGGTTGCTGATAAAACATACATCCCCGATGCTGCACTGATGGTGGTGATGATGAATGTGCGGACTTTAAGGGTGCAGATGATGTTGAGGTGGTCTTCCTGCTTTCTCTTATTAGTTTTTGTTTAATGAACCATCTTTTTTTACTGTAAGTGAACTTCCTTCTTGCATTTCTGTGTGCCTTATTTTTTCTTTGTGTTGTCCTGCAGAATATTAAAAGGAGGAGGAGACAAGTAGCTCCAAAGAAGCCGCAGGGTCGGAGGAAGAGAAGAGATGAAGGCGAAGATGGTGAACATAAGCGTTTCCAGCAAACAGTCCGCTGTTCTCTCGGTGAAGTTCGTGTTGCGGCCAATTTGCTGAAAGATGCTCACAGGTCCAAGGTCATTGACGCTGGTTTTGGATGTGTTTTTGGTTGGGTGCTTGAGGGCAATATCACTCGTGTACTCATGTGCCATCTGTTGTTGATTATGGACACATCAACTATGAGGATTAAATGTGGACCTGGCAAAATACTTGATGTTAACAGAGAGGCCGTTCACCATTTTTGGTCTCCCAATGGGTGGTGACACAACACCTAGGCCTTCTGACACTGGACATGATGAGGCTCTAGCCAGTTTTAAGAGAGAACTTGGCATTGATAGTAATTCTCCCATCCTGATCAAGAATTTGCGTGAGATGCTTCTGAACTTAGTTGATGATCCCAATCAGGTTGATTTGGCTATGAAGGTGTTCTTTGCCATTCTATTTAACAAGCTCATATGTCCTGGGTCAGCACCTCGTGTGGGTAGGGAGGCTGCTATGCTTGTCAACATGGATTACAAAAAAATGGCCAAGATGGACTTCTGTCAGTTAGTTGTTGATGAGATTCAGAGAGCTGCCATCAAGTATCAAGATAGGAGTATCCCGCAGGCTGGCCCTGAAGGCGGTTGTGTCGTGCTGAATGTTATGTACCTGGACAGCTGCTTCTCAGCTCGGTTCTCCGTAATGCACATCAAGACGCCACGTGCGAATTTCTTGCACGAGAAACCTCTGAACGAGATTTTCTACCTCGACATGAGAAAAAATGGCGGCACTGACCTGTCACAATACAAGTTTGGTGGACTACCGGTTAGTTTTACACTCTTTTTTCTCTTTTTGCATGCTAAACTTCTGCTAAATAAAAATACTAGTACCTTTGTTATAAGTGAACTGCCATGTATTTGTATAGTAAACTTCTCTTTATTATGTACTGTCGTATACTTTTTTGCATTCCTGAACTGCTGATTTATGTAGCTTCCTTATCTTCCTTTTTTTTTATCTGCTACATTTTTTTAATATGATATCTTTTTTATATCTTTGTGTCTTTCAGTGGAAAGGCCGCAATCAAGTTGTCTATTGTTACAGTTTGCCTGCTGAGGTACTCGTGTATGATTCACGCCCCAGGTCACCTGCTAGCCCACCTTGCCCTGATGACAGTTTTGATCCTAAGCCCAGCACTCAGATAACTATTCACACCCCACAGCAGCCATGTGATAAATTTGAATCGAGAGATCATCCGACTTCAGATGGGCAAGGACCTTCAACTCTTCATCTTTTGACCAGATCATGGAGTTGTTGCAGAAAGTTGAAGAGATATCTCATAATATTCCAACAACCTCTGATCGCATGAGCAGTATATCTGGCCTTTTCCCTTATGGGCACGGCCCTTGTCTTGAAGCAGTTAAGCAACAGACACAGGATGCAACGCAATATCTCGACAGCTTCAGGCTTGCTGTATTGTCAATGAAGGCAGGATTTGCCGAGTTCCGCTCGAAACAAGATGATGCATGCAGGGAGTATGAAAGAGAAGCTGCCACTATAGCAAAGCAAATCGTTGAGGAAGATGTTGATCCTGAGAGTTCCCACAACAAACTTTACTCATTCATTCAATCTGGAGGAGTTGCTGAGGTATTTGTTTGTTATTTTTTTTTCTTATTTCCTTTTTTATTCAATAGTTAGCTGTATGAACTTTTCAACTGATGTTGGTGTGAACTTCCCTTTTCGCAGGCAGAAGCTAAACTAGCTGAGATGTTAGCTTCTCAGGATCCTGTTGGAAATGATGAAGAAGGTGGGGAATCCGATAATGATGATTGTGTTCATGATGGCAACCCGATTCCTACACCCATCACACCGCATGATGATTGGAACCCGACCCCTCTAGCTGTCACACCGCCGGAACCTTTTAGTGACGGAAATGATGATAGAGATGACAGCCTGTTTGACGGTACACAGTCCAGTATCAAATACACACCTCAACAAGTTGATTCTGCGTGGAGGGAGCTTGCTGACGACGATGATGATGTTGATGCTTCAACGAGTAAACAATTTTTTGTATCGTTCAACAAGGACGCAGCACATGAACAGGCTTCTGGATTGCATGATGATTCAACTCGTGCAGCTGGTGGTGGAGCTGGTGTTGACAACATTGGCGTTAAACAAAAGGGTTTGCAGGGAACAGTTATGCAAGATGACATCCCAGCTGAAGAAACCCAGCAGGGGACTGCTAATGTCGATGGCGATGTAGAACCTTCTCAAGAAGCAGGCAAGGCGCATCTCTACCACTTTTTTTAACCCCCCAACACATATATGTGAACTCCTCAGTAATCCCTTTTTGTCTGTCTACTTTTGCAGCTTCGACTCCAGGCTCGACCTATACGCTATCTGATATGCCAATCATGAAGAAAATCAAAGAAGTTTATGAAGGAGTGTGTAGGTTGAGGAAGGATCCCGAGAAAAAGTACGTTTTTAATCCCATCCAGTACATTTTTTATCCTTTTATGCATGTATGTTAACTCCCCATAATATGCATGTGAACCTCTCTGACATCTATCTGCTTCTTATCATTATTTTTCTGTCCACAGGGACAATGTACTTTTCGATCACGATGAATGTCGTTGCACGATCGGACAGGTTGCTGAAGCTTTTCATCCTTATGGTTATCTATGCACGTTAACGGCTACTCTTGGTTCATTTATGTTTGGTCGAAAGTTCACGCACTCAACCAAACTTGTTGCTCCATATTTTTCTCCGTAAGTGAACTTTTTCTACTTTCATATGTGAACTTCCCTCCTGTTTCTATTTGTTTTTTTATTTGTATCTTTTTTGTTCTTGCCAGAGGCATATATTCGAAGGAAACTTAACAAGCAATGGTGTGAGGAGATTTTTTGATCCAGCTTCTGATGAACGCTTAGACAAGAAAGATTTTGCTGGTTTTGCTGGGTTTTACAGCTTCTGATTTGTCGAGTTACCTTTTCGTTTTTGTTTTTTAAATTGTCTGTATTTCTTTTTTTGCAGGTTATGTTTGCTATACTTGATGGACCCGACCCTCCAGTGCTTGGTGTTATTGGCCACTTCTGTCTAGTGGTTCTCAATCTGACAACGCAGTCCTTCGAGCTTATTGATTCACTGCGTGGACCTCTGGATCCAGATGGCAGTAGGGTTATACATTTGATGGCAAAGAATATAAAGAAATTATGGAGGGAAGCAAGAGACTCTCAAGGGAATTCTTTTGAGCCAAAATCAATTCATAGCTGGCTTTTGGGTTATCGCAAATCGCCAAGACAAGGGAACACGTAAGCACATATCCTTAATAATGACTATATATTCAGTTACGACTTTTTTCAACCGTGTATACTATGATGCAATTGTTGATTATCTCCACTTTTTTTCTGGTACAATGGGCAGGCGTGACTGTGGCTTTTTTATGCTCCAAAATTTGCAATCATATGATGGCCATGGCCTGATACTCTTCGAGCAAAAGGACATTCTGACTGGTTGACGGGCGAGTGATTTCATAATCGACCTCAAGAATGTTATTGGTGTTGACCCAGGTAGTAACTGTAATGCTTTCGCTTTGTTTTTCTGTCCCTCACTCTTTTTGAACTTCTATTGTTATAGGGAGTGAACCTCCGCTTTATTTTTATTGTTGAGATGAACCTTTTAGTTCTTTTTGGTACTGAATCCGGTTTCTTTTTGTTCTTTTTAGGAGACCGTCTTGACATGCACGAGGATAACTTTTCTTTATTCGAGACTCAATGTTACACACCTGATGTTGTACCCATTGTTGAGGAAGATGTTGTGAAGGGCAAAAGCAAGGCGCAAAAGGTTGTTGCCTGTCTTCATCCAGTCAAAACAAGGTCCTCCAATAAGGCTTCTTCTACCGTATGGAAAGGAAAGGCTAATGTCGTTGCAATTGACGACGACGATGATGATTTTGTCAATGATGCACCCTGGAAGCGCAAAGATAAACATGTCTCTAAGGATGTGCAGGCTCGCAGTGTGGATAGCAGTAGTGACTTTGTCACTCAGAAGGCTATTCCACCAAAGAAGGTGCCTACTGCGAAAAATCCAGGGGGTTCTAAGAAGATGCCTTCAAAGGTCACCAAGAGGTCGAGTGTCGTTGTCCCAGAGCTTATCAGTCAGGAGTTCCGTCATCTATCGAGTGCCAAGGATATCAAAAATTTAATATTAAGCAAGGAGTATAAAAGCGAGCACAACAAGTGAGTAATGCTGCACTTTTATATGTTTATGGTTTGTTTTTTGTTGCCCAAAATATTTGCTGACTGTATTTTTCTTTTAGTTTCCAATGTTTTGTTCCCATCTTCTTTTTCTTTTTTTGTTCCTGCAGTGCAACCCTGGTGATGTTCCCGACTTGTGATGATCCTCTTTTTATTAATGGCAAGCGCTTGGACAGTATTTTCGGACGTTGTGAAATGATGGAACTTGACATAATGGACTGGATTATCTCGTACTGGAAAGATTCTGGTGAGATGAATCACTTGTTCCAATCGGGTGAACGTGTTCTGCTCACACCATATACAATCCCCGTAAGTTGTCTTAACCTTTTGAGTAATGATTTGTGTTTTTAAATTTTGTGAATATAAGAACTTCTGAATCTGCTCCAACCTGAACTCCTCAATTTCTGTAGAGTTATTTCTTTTTTTAGTTACATGGAGGATAATTTCTAACTTCCCAAAAACCATTAATCTGAACTTCGAAAAACCATGCGGTTTTTTTCTCCCTGCAGTACCTGCTTGACTACGTACCATTCAATCTAAAGGACTCCAAGGGCAATCCTATCCAGAGGAAACCATTTGACGTGAAAGGTGCTGCTAGAATCTGGAAAGCATACGTGAGGGATTCTGAAAACCTTCTGACTGCTAACCTGGTAATCCTTTTTTGTGTTTTGCCTTGTTTGTTTGCCTTTCCCTTTTTTATTATTATGCAGATTGAACTTCTTTTTTTTGTAACCTGAACCTCCTCCTGTCACAGATTATGATCCCTCATTTCATGAGCAGCCACTACTCGTTGTACATGATTAATAAGTACACTTGGAAGTTTGATATTATTGATTCGAGGAAGTATACCCAACTGACACACACAACCAGGAAAGAGCATCACAGTCACCGCGTTGAAATTGTAAGTTTTGGGTCCAAACATCTATATGTGTCGGCGCGCTATCTGCTGTTTTTTGCATCAGTATAATTGTAATTCTTTTTTTTCTGTGTGAATCTATTATATCCAGGTCCAGAGATTGGTGGATGTCATGAAGGAGGTGTACGGTGCAGAAGAATACGACAAGCACAATGAAGTTGATTGGGTAAAAGCCGCAGAGAAGCCCCACTTTGTGGTAACACCAACGCAGGGCGCCAACGAGTGTGGATTCTATGTCTTGAAGCTTGCCTGCATTTATGATGGCTTGAAGTTTGTAGAGAAGATTATCAGCAGCGATGTAAGTCCCTTGTAATTTTGGTTATTAGTCCGAACACTTTTTGGTAAGTTATCAATATGAATGGTTTTTCACTTTTTCGTTTATGCTTTCTGAAGGCTCGCGTTGAAGACTGGAAGGCTGAATATGTGTACCAGCTTCTGTTCCACCCAAAGAATGAATTCTGCCCTGTGGATTGGCCTGAGTTGCTCCAAGACCTGGTTTCTTCATGGTTTAGGAATGCAGTCTACACAGGATCAGCTGACACAGGCTGCGAGAGATCGTGTTCCCAAGCAAGCTAGGAAATAGATAGCTACCCCAATGGCGTGTAATGTGTGAAAAGAAACCATGTAGTGATCTTTTTACAACTTTATGTAACCCTTCTCGTAGACTTATTAGATTTTTATCCTTTTCCTTAGGTGAACTTTCATGCAACCCTGTCTTGTGTTACTAGTTGTTAACTTCCTCTATGGAAGAAGTAAACTCCGTGTACCCCAGGACAAGTCAACCTCCGTAGCTACCATGTGTGAACTTCCTTCTACTTGTAGTTGTCTTTTTTTTCGGGTGAACTTTTTCATGTGAACGCTGGTTGTGAAATATATACTCGCTGATAGACTAGCAGATAGACTAACTTTATCTGTTACCCGAATTAACTTCTGACCACGAGAAGTGAACTCCGGGCTCCAGGAGAAATGAACCTCCGTACGCGCTATAGTAGAACTTCCCTCTTATTTTCATTTTTAAACAAGTTGTAGTCTTTTTTCGAAAGATTTTTCTGATAACTTAAGAAATACACAAGCTTATCTCAGTGTCTACAGTCTCCAATACATTTTGAAGTTAATTGACCAATAAGTACATTTGAACTAAGCATACTATTTTCTGCAAGTCTTGGCTGCTTTCTCCCATATATCAACAAAGATTGTAGGGCATGCTCTCTTCAGGTGCTTATACCCGTCACTTTTAACCACATCATCCATTCTATTGGTAGAGTTGAGAAAATCAATGCAAGCATCTTTGAGCTGGGTGCAATGATGCTGGTCGGCTAAAGCTAGGGTGTTTGCCACTGTCTTGGCATGAAGACTATCTGAAAGCTTGCCCTCGCACAGCAGTTTCATTCTCTCAATAGCATACCTATCTGCAGCAACGAGGAGATGCTTAACCATATCTTCAGTCTCATCATCGTTGAGGGCATCCATTGGGGGCAACGAATCCTTGTAGACGAAGTGAAGGAGTGCTTTGAAAACACACGGCTCCATATCTTCGATTGTTACATTCCCCGTAGATTTGTTCCTCATCGGCCCATACAACTCTGCCTTGAAGACGGGTGACCGCATAGCGAGGATCAGCTTATGTGCTCGAAAAATCTCCCCCTTGACCTCAAAAGACAAGTCAGCTTCATCTAGTGTCTCTAGCAAATCACCAAGATTATCAAGCAAGTCTGACGGTGGAACTTGGACTACAGATTTCATCTCAGCCTCCTTGAACTTGATAACAAGAAGATTGCACTCAATGACAAGGGTGTCGTCCACAAGGTACCATCCGACATCATCTTTTTTCTCACATAACCCCGGTCCTGTGTTTCATCGCAAAACTCCACCATCTGCTTGTGTTTATCAGCGTAGTCTGACCATAAGAATTCCGTCATGGTATGGTGGATTAGGCAAATATCGAGAAGTGCCTTCACGTCGTTATTCTTTGAATTGTGCGAGATGAAAACTGAAACCCAGTCGTCCTCTGCCTCTTCCTCTGTGTAACCGTTGGGGTGGAACTTGAGGCACCATTGGTGTCCACCGATGTCGAAACTGGCGGACTTGATGAACTCGCCGACGCCAAGGTCGCTGTACAAGCTGTACCCCTCAATCTTGAACAAATGCTTCCCTTCCACTGCCTCCTGTGAGCAGGTCGACTCTGTCAATTTAGGTCTTGAGGATGAGTCCATCTGTTCACCTAGGACCAGCGTCTTTTTGTGTAGGAATGTGTTGAAAAGGCAGCGAGACCTGCAAGGCGCAAGAAAGACCTTTCTGTCAAGAAAAACATGGCGAAAAAACATGCACGTGAACCTCCTAACGTCATGAGGTGAACTTCCGAGGAACATGAACTAACGCTAAAAAAAAAGTCAGTGTGGGTTCCAGGCTAACTCAGCATCTAACTCATCTGATATGCGAAAGGAACAAGCGATCTAGAGGCGGTACCGTTCCAGGCAGCAGGACGCCCCCTGCAGTGCGGCGCGGTGAGCGAGGGTGGGGGCCGCCGCCGTCGATTTGGTTGGCTGAAGGCAGGAGGTGGTTATGGTTGGGGATGGACGCCGCCTCCGACGCGGTCCCCTCGCTGCGGCTGCCGACGTCGATCGATAGCAGACGCCGACCAGGTTGGGGGGGGTGGGGTGAAGTCGAGACGGGTTTGTCTGGATCTGGGGAGCCCCTTAATTTATTGGTAGTTTGGCCCGCGTGGGCTAGGGTTGGGTTAGGGTTCGGAGAGACGTGCCAGGTGGGCCGCATCTGTTTTGGATTTTTAGAAACATAGGTGGGCCATATAATGATTTTTTTTGTGTTCAAAATCTACGACAGTTTCCAAAATGAACTTCGCGTCATATCTATGTGAACCTCCCTCACTGAAAGGTCGAACTTTTTTTTATTGGATAGCGGAATGTGAATTACACAAGAATCTTCATTCGACACTCATTTTTTGTAATGATGGACTTTACACATTAGCTTCAATAAAATATCAGAAACAAAACCCTTTTTCTGTTATTAATGCAAAAAGACAGTAATTCTGTGTACATATGTTTTTTCATTGTTTTTGTGCTAGTATGCATACAAGCTATCATTTCAAAATTCCAATACAATGCAAACTTGGTACTATTTTTTTTTCTTCTATTTTTTCACTATGCTTTTTGCAGCCTCTTACTCCTTCTCGGCTGCGTTGTTGATTGTGTGTCTTCTTTGCGACCCGTCGTGTTGCTCTGCTGTTTTGTTTTGGTGGCAGCAGCGTTTTGTTGCGACTGCAAGGTCCGTCTCAGCTCTTCTTGCAGCTGCAACCTCAGGCATGTCCTTGCATTGTGCCCTCTTATTTTTCCACAATTTCCCATACCTTTTTCCCTGCTCGCTCCTCTTTCTTGCCCCCATCCACCTGACGTTCTGAAAGTCGCTGTTGGAGGATCTCCATCTTCCTGGGGCAAGTCCTCGAGTTGTGCCATTTTTTTTCATTGCATACGCTGCATCTCCGCTGACCCTCCGCCTCTGGAATAACTGCCTCTCTAACATGTTTCGGAGCTGCTTGGGAGATTCGATCTTGCAATGTGGTGTCTTCAATAATCTCTTCTGCGTCGTCATCATCTTGGTTCGCTTCGTCGTCATCGTCTTTCTCTGATTCTTGTGTGTCCAGGTTGTCTTCTTCTGTCTCGTTCCCGGAGTCCTCATCTTCATCAGTATCGATCAATTCTTCTTTATCCTTTTTCTTGAAGCACTGTTCGCAAGCAAGTTTTTGATTGACAATTTCAAGTTACGCGGAGTGGTGTCAGTCCGATTCAACATCCGATGCTCCTCAATTAGCTGCTTCTCAAGCTCCTCCTTTCGCATGTCCTGCGGTTGTGCCCTGCAATTGTGTTGCAGCCACTGCACAGTCTCTGACTTTAGGATTACCATTCTCATCAAGCTCTGGTTCTGTCGTGTAGGAGCAGATTTTTTTTCTTTTATACGTTTTCACGTCAGCACCACCCTTTGCACTCTTGCTGGAACTCTTGCTTCCTTTAGTATTTGACTTCAGCGGTGGCCGGATATGCGCATAAGGAGCAGCAGTAGCAGCGTCTTCTGTACATGGTATACCGCCATAACCAGTTGATCTGGTATCTCCATGCGACACCTCATCAGTTGCATCGTTCGCATCCATTGCAGCATTGCGCAGACCTGAGCTCACATCTTTATGTGCATATCCAGATGATCTTGCAGTGCCATCTTCATGCGACGAGTGATTTGTTTCATTGTTTGGATCCATGGTGGCGTTGTCCAGACGCAAATTGCCTCTTTGAAAGCAGCCAATGCAGCGTCAAACATTTGGTCTGAGGAGCAACCTTTGGAAACCAACTTTATAGCCTCGTTGTACAGGATCGACCGCCTGTAGTGAAGCGTGTTCCGTTCTCTTCTTGCCTTAACAATCTTTGCGGTTGAAGTCTGGTTCGGTTACTGGGTCTTTTGTGTATCTTTGCAGCACATAAAAATCTGGTATCTTGTCCAGCCTTATGTGCTCAAACACGGCTATGACGTGCTGGCAGAACAGACCTACAGACATGAGTAAAATTATTTAGTTTTCAACTATTGAAAGAGCAAAAAAAAAAGTTGAACTACTATCTACTTAGCATTAAACTCCTATTTGTGCATGTAGTGAACCTCCTGAGTTCGAACACATTTTGAACTTGGCAAAATGCGTAACATGAATAAGTACCTGTGTGCTCCCAGAGCTTGCACTCGCAGCGGAATTCACCTTTTTCTTCATCTGCTGTTACACGAAACTCATGTCTCGACCAAGCAAAGACTCTACTCTGGTTGTAGTGATGAACAAGGTAGTTTCTGGGATCCTCTTGCGATTGCTTGATGTGAAACGCCATGCTGTGGTATAATTGTTCCCGAAACACATTGTACACTTTTCTGGTGTATTTCCCAAGTAGTTGCGCCTCAAAGCCAAACGAGTCACTGGCTTCCTTATGTTCTGCTCATGTTGAATAAAAGTTAGCATAGGATTAACAACCAGGAACAAAAAATCAAAACTTGTACTCAGCAGATTATATGAACTTCCATATTCTAAATAACTAACTTCCTAAAGTATATCAGTCGAACTCCTAACTATTAAAATCCGAACTCCCTAACAGCTGCTAGTACGAACTCCTAGTTTTATCTACTACAAACCTCACAGATCTGCTCATGTGATCTCATTTTTCTTTTGTGGTACACCCGCCTTATGCGAAGAAAAATATGAAGGAAATAAAAAAAGCATACCATTGAAGCTAATGTCTCTGCAGTTTCTGCCATATGCTGTGTTTGGATGCAGTTCTGAACCTGTTGTACAAAAATATGCAGGTCTTGATGTTCTTTTACAAAACCCTTCTTCAGCACATGGTTCATGCTTTCGCTTCTTTGAGTTGATGTCATTCGAGCACAAAATACTTCCTTCCAATAGGCAGATACCCAAGATTTCCTTTCATCCCACAAATTTAGCATCACGTTGACATCTTGGAGGCCATATTTCTCGACCAACTCATGCTAGGAAGCTTCAAATTCAGTTGGCATCAACGGATGGTTCAGGACCGCAGCAAGCTGTTCTTTCAGGTCAGGGAACAATGTGTAAAGTTCTTTAGAGCAACTTTATGCTTTCTCATTATGTGCCATCTGCACCACTTATGCAGAGAACGCACGAAAATCTTGGGTATCGCCTTCGCCATTGCTGGGCACTGATCTGTAGATGGTTTGTTTTTTATATTAGAATGGGAACACAATGCATGCTTTTATTTTCACAACGTGGGAAAGCACAAACCTGTTAGTATAACCATAGGCTGCTTGCCTCGCATGCACCTCAAGAATGTGCTGAATACCCACTTGAAAGATTCTTCGTCCTCGTCACCCATCAGCGCAAGAGCAAAAATACAAGACTGCAGGTGATTGTTGGCCCCAACAAACACTGCTAGTGGCCTGTGGAGTTTGTTAGTCTTGTATGTTGTATCAAAGGTTACGCAGTCACCAAAATCTGCATAAGCTGCTCTGCAACTTGCATTCGCCCAGAAGATATTCTTTATTCTGTCCTCCTCATCAACTTGCACATCAAAAAAGAAGTTTTCATTTTGACTCTCCATCTTCTCAAAGAACTTGAACATTTTTGGGACTGCTCCTTTGGACTCCTCACGTGCAAACGCGACTTTCCTGCAAAAAATAGTGATTTTTTCCAATAAGTTGAAATTTGTGGACCCCCCAGTTAGTGTGTTATGAACTTCTACTTACATGTTTAGTATGTCCTTGTCATGGAAGGGTAGGTTAGCTCTCCCATTATGTAGTTTTGACAGCTGTCCCATTATGTTCACATGCTTAACATTGCTGGATTGGAGATCTTTTACATAATCCATCAGTGTTGAGTCGACCTTCTTGTGCGAGTGCATGTATACTAGCATAGATGGGCTCAACAGCAGCGGGTGGTTGTGGTTATGCACAATTTCCTTTATGACACACGTACCATCATCTCTCTCCTTAAATCTTAGCAATGCCCCGCAGCCAACTCTCTTGTTGTGCTTATCTCGTTGGCGGTCACTGTCAGCGACAGATGGCTTGTGTGTACCTTCCCACACGCACTTGAGGTACCGTGTTTTCTTGCTGCGTTGCGCCTTCCTTATTCCAAAACCCGTGTGTTTGGCATACGTGTTGTAGAATTCATACACATCTTTTGACGTGTTGAATTGTTGACCAATAGCGGGTATCAGATCTTTTGGGAGCTCTGGTGCCTGTAATTAAATTTTTTATTTTTTATGTCAGACAATATGATAAGGATTTAAATATAACTAGCCAAAACAGATTTTTTTTTCATTTTTTTCCTTAAACATGTAACTACTAACATATAAATTTGCATTCTTCAGTTCAGCAGACAACTTACGTGTGTGTACGTTCGTAGTTCTGTAGGAGTTTCTGTATCCAGAGTCTTGATCGGGCAAGGGGGTGACTATTGGGGCATGGCACAGAGGATCTCTGGGAGGCATGTGTGTTGATTTCCTGTTGCCTTTCAGTAGCTGTTTGCCATTGTAGTCTGTATTTTGTTTGTTGCTCGAGATAGTTCACTTAGGTACAAGTTCTATTAGATGAACTTCGCACTCCTCATCCGTGGACTTCTTATTAGATGCACCGCGAACATGATCCCGTTGCTGGACATGCTTCTCGTCACCTCCCGCTCTTGACATTTCAATACCAACCTTTGCTTTGCTCATTGAGTTGCAATGGACTGCCTTAGATATTGTTCTGGACCTCTCAGCAATATTCATCTGTATTGATCTGCGTGGTAGACGGTACACGGGATCTGAGACAAATATCATTTCATTGCATACGACGGGAGAACGTGGAGGCTTTGGTGGACCTGACCACATCACCATATCCTCTTCTTGTTCTTCAATTCTTGGCGGGGCTCTTCTCATGGGAACAGCATCAACAATGGTCATGGGCCTACTTTTGTTTTCTCCGTAAACAACATCGATATCAACAATTGGTTGACTAGGAACTTCCTTCTGTTTGCTTAAAGGTTGATCATGCAGTAGATTGATTTATGCAGGTTGTTTTGGGGCAGAACTTCCTCTGGCGCGGTCAATGACGTATAGACAGGGTTTGATTGATCCATAATTCTGGGACGCTTACTCTGTTCACCACCCTGCAATACAAGTTAAAATTGTAATTGTCATTGAACAGATTTTTTTAGTTGAACAGATACTCCCATTTTTTTAACAAAATATCAGGTGAACTTCCTCAACATATATCAGCTGAAGCTTGAGCTTATAACAATTTCTTTAAAACCTTTTTGCATAACAA
The DNA here is from genome assembly GCA_947311845.1 of Poa pratensis. NCBI lineage: Eukaryota > Viridiplantae > Streptophyta > Magnoliopsida > Poales > Poaceae > Poa > Poa pratensis. The sequence goes on from CAMZMU010000046.1 coordinate 10,653,567, forward strand.
GGTATCAGGTGAACTTCCTTAACATGTACGATATGAACTTCATATTTATAACATGATGAACTTCCTACACATAACACATTGACGATATCAGAGGATTTTTTGGATCGAACCTTTGGAAATGCAATGGCATGTCTCTTTGTCGAGGACAATCCAATTGGAACTCCGTCCATCGCATCACATTTGCGGCGGATTGGAGCCATGAACTGCCGTAATTGATTTTTTCCCTCTGCTTGCTCGTTGTAGTCCACGCCACCGCCGCGGCCTCCCTCACCGGAGTGGAAGGAAGAAGACGTTGGTGATGACGAAGTTGCCTCCGCCGCTCGATCCGGGGCGGTGAATCAGGGGGGTAGGAGGTGGTTTGGATCGTGGAGAAGAAGCCGCCTCCGCCGCGGGCTCCCTCGCGGAAGATGGCGGCCGCCGCTCGCTCGCCCGCGCCGACGAGGTAGGAGGTGGATCGGCGGAGAAGGCGCCACCTCCGCCGCGGGCTTCCTCGCGTCGGCTACCGCGGCCGCTCGCTCGCCCGCGCCGACGAGGTAGGAGGTGGTTAGGGTTTAGGGAGAGGCATCGTCTCCGTCGCGGGCTCCCTCGCGTCGGCTACCGCCGCCGCTCGCTCGCCCGCGCCGACGAGGTAGGAGGTGGGGTGGAGTCGCGGCGATGTTGACGGATCGAGGTCGGCGGAGCCTCCGATTTTATTAGTAGCTACGTGCGGGGCGCGCACCGGGTCGGTGTCTGGTTCGGGGAAGGAAATCGGGCTGGATAAGGAAAGTTGTCTAGAACAACTATTCTAGAAACACTATATGGGTTGTCTAGAATAGTCCCACCTATACCAGCTATTCTAGACTCTCCCCAAACCCTACAGACACTATTTGGATCGGCATTTGCCGTGCACATCGGCCGGCGGTACACGGCAAAGAGCTCTTTGCCGTGACAGGTTTCAGGGCAAACCTGGCGGTGCCAACCCTAGTGCGCCACGAATTTTTGGATCGGCCTTTGCCGTGCGCATCGGCCGGCTGTACACGGCAAAGAGGGATTACACGGCACAGGTATCGGGATTTACCCCCCAAGAGGTGCCAAAACGTTGTCCTCTCCAGACCACCCACGCGCCGCGCTGTCCTCTATCGACCCCGCCGCCGCCGACCGTCTCTGGCCACCCGTCTTCGAGCCTCCCCGCGCTGCCCCTGCCTCCGGCCACCCGCGCTGCCCCCGTCCCCGGCCACCTGCGCTGCCCCCGCCGCTGGCTAAGGCCGCCACCTCCCGGAGCTTCGGGCGGCCACCACCGGGCCTTAGCCGGATGGGCTCGTCGACCATCCCAGGGTGAGGTCGCAGCCCGCGCATCTCCGGTAGCTCGCCGCGCCTCCCCGGGCCGCCCCGCCGCGCCTCCCCGTGCTCCCTGGCAGCTCGCGCCGCTCCTCCCTGCAGCTCGGCTGCCCCTCCACTGCCGACTCCGCACCCGCCGAGCCCTGCATCGTCCCTGCCCACGGCCTTGCAGCAACCCTCCGCAGGTATGTGTTCTTTTTTTGTCAATTCTTCAAGTAATTTTGTACTCCCTCCGTTTCAAATTACTTGGCATCCATTTGCCAAAAAGTAGATGTATCTAGTCATGTTACAAGTATAGATACATCCACTTTTGGGCAAATTGATGACAAGTAATTTGGAACGGAGGGAGTAGTTTAGAAAATAGGATTTAGGGGCATAAACAAGTTTAGAAATAGGATTTATGTTAGAAATAATAGAAGTTCGTTGGTTGCGCGGGAGACTGCGACTCCGGCGTGCCGTGAGTGCGTAGCTGCAGTGGTGGTGGTCGGCCAGCTTGGAGGGTCTCCTCCTCTGAGCCTAGGGTGCTTAAGGCGAAGGCAGCAGGATCGGTGCCACTCCTAACGAACTTCCGATGCGTGGAGCGTGGCGGCGCCTAGCATCTGGCCTCCTGGCTGTGGTGGCACCGGTGACTGGCCAGGCGAGGATGGCGGGCTGGACCTCCACCGTCCAGTCCATCCCATGGTGGAGGTGGAACGGTGGTCGAAGCATCGCCTCCGCAGGCATCGAGGTTCGGCTCTCCTCTCGTCTGCGGTGCGGCCAAGGGTGGCTCCGGTCGGTCCTTCTTCGGTGGTTTTGGTGTTCACGGATGTGCCGGGGCGAAAGCCCTGCTCGAAGCTGACGACAGCGATGCCTGCGGGCGTCGTTTCCTCCTTGGGGGCGTCGTCATGGCACTGCCCATGATGCTCCACCCTCAGCATCGGGGGAAACCATTGATTCGGCTTGCCGGATCAGACAGCGGTGGCACCATGGTGTCGTCCCCTCCTTGGAAAAAATAGGCCCATTTCGCAAATAGGATTTGGGGCAAATTTTAGTGTTCGGCTGCATGACTAATAAATTTTCTTGCATGTGTAGACTACTTCTTGGTGGGCACCGAGGCCAGCTTCGCAGGCTTCTTGAGGAGCGTTGCTGATCTTCTTCAACGGTCGAGCACTCATCGAGGGCATACATCTTGCACCCATCTTTGTGCTAAGGAATTAGACCGTAAAGTGGTCAGGAAGCTAGATAAACAGGCACCAGTGCTGCTTTGCAAGCTAGAGATGCTCCTTCCGCCAGGGTTCTTTAATCCGATGCAACATCTGATCTTGAATCTCCCATGAGAGGCGTTACTGGGGGGCCAATGTGCAGACCCGTTGGCAGTATCCACCTGAGAGAGAAACAAAGAAGCTTCATGAGGATTGTGGCAATAAATGCAAGATCGAGGCATCCATAGCCGAGGCAGCCCTTAACAAGGAGGTGTCAAACTTCACGACAAAGTACTATGATGAAAACATTCCCACTCGACACAATCCAATCCTTCGTTACAATGCCGCCAACCCTAAAGATGTACCCAAGCTTGGCATCTTCATAGGGTTAGGTGGCAAATCAAGCGGAACGAAGAGGCACAAGATAACGAATCCCCAATGGGGCTTAATCCACTCGTATATCTTGAAAAGCATGAATGAAGTGAAACCGTACATCGAGTAAGTGCTCACCACTTAGTTTTTTTCACAAACATTCACTCGTTAGCTCGTGGCTAACATTTCCTCTTTTCATTGCCATAGACGATTCAATAAAAAATATTGGAAGCTAAGCAGGAGTCGTACGGCCCAAGACGACCAGGATCTCTTTGAAAATGGTGGTGGTTACGGTTTCACTAACTGTTCTCGAATTTGGTACCTTTCTATATAACTTTGCTCGTAGTGCCTACATTATTCAACCACTTCTCCTACTAAACTTCTCCTACCTAACTTGTAGGCACAAACTGATAGTGAGATGAATCCCGACTTGAGAAAAATCGCCAAGGGCTTTAGCTCACCCGTCAATGCATTCGATGCTTATGACGTGAATGGGTATCGCTTCCATACCCATGAGTACACACAACGCCAGGCCAACCGGAAGACAATAAATAGCGTGGTCGTGTGTGAAGGCTCAGATAAGCTCAAGTACTATGGTATAGTCGAGGGGATATACGAGCTGCCTTATGGTTTCGGCAAAGGCCTAGATCCCGTTGTATTCAAGTGTCACTGGTTCGACCTGCATCGGGTGAGATGGAAACCTGAAATTGGCTGGGTCGAAGTTGAGCGAAGCTCCGTTTACACGGGAGATGATGTACATATTTTGGCTACCCAGGCCTTTCAAGTATTCTATCTCCCGTACCCGTGCAAGAACCTCAAGAAACGTCTGCAGGGCTGGGATGTCGTGATCACGGTGCCGACACACAATAGGCCTCCTAAGCCAGACGAAGAAGATTACCGTCGCCTTGACCCCTCGACATATGACGGTGAGTTTTTCCAGGAAGAAGGGCTCACATGGAATTTCACTATCAACTTGCCGACTGATGATGACATGGTCGTAGAGGAGGAAGACAATGCGTAGGATGTTGATAAGGAAGACGATGTAGTCGAGGAGGTTGAGAACGCACAAGACTTGACTTTTCTTGCCAGGTTCCAAGCAGGCCTTCACACCGATGAGTCAACGGAACTGCCTCCAGGTTACATGCCTGATTATTGGGGGAACCGGATAGCGATGACGAAGCTTGTGGCCCGTTAGTTGTTCACGATGATCAAGAAACGGGCTTTTGAAATTCGTAGTCTTCCTCTATGTAATACTGATTTGTAAAACTAGCCTATTCTAAGAAATCTATATGTAATAGTTATTTGTAAAACTAGCCTATTCTAACAACTCTATGTATTTTAATTATTTGCATTGTAAGAACTCTATGCTATGGTCTTGTAAGAACTCTATGTATTATAATTATTTGCTTTGCTACTTTCTTCTTTCATCTACATCATTTTGTATCATGCAAGCTTGTATTCTAATGATTACTTTCTACTTTACTACTCTATGCTATGTTGTATTCTAATTATTCTAATAACTCTATCTAATAAATACTTTTTTTTGTGAATGCATGTGATTCAAACATGGCAGGAGGAAAAGGAAGAGGAATAGCACGCTTAGCGAAGAAGGCCGCAAAGAAAGTTAGGGCCGTGTCGAGCATTATCTCGAAGGATGACCACCAGAGAGCTTCCGGATCCACTTCGAGGAGGGGGGGAGGGTAGACGTCCACCTAGTCCTCCACCCACTTCGAGGGCACCCACTTCGAGGAGGAAGGGTAGACGGTCACCTAGTCCTTCTCCTTCTCCCCCACTCGTTGATGAGGAGGATGATGATGAGGAGGAGGAGGACCGTGCGGCAGAGGAGGAGGACGAGGAGGACTCGGAGGACGAGTACGAGGAGGGGGAGTACGACGAGGGGGGTATGAGGAGGGGAGGACTCGGAGGAGGAGCAGCCTGTTTTCTAGTTAGAGGAGGAGGAGGGGGCGAGAGGGTCTGGGACGCACCGGACGAGTACATTGAGCCCGAGTACACGGGTATGCCTAGGGAGCCTGGGACCAGGGAGCCGTACCTGCGAGGACAGGCGTTACTACCTACTATGGACTGGTGGGTGAAAAAGGGTGGGATTGTGACGCTCACACCGAATGGAAAAGAGTGAGTACTCGGCTTTTTTTCACAACCTTTCAGCTTTTGATATTGTAGTAATGAACTTTTCATCACCTGTTGCTAATACCCTTTTTGGCTTTTTGTTGTGCAGTTCATTCTTGTATAAGGAGGGGAGAACAGTGCGCACCTACTCGAGCATCCTTGGATGCATCATCAGAAAGTACTAGCCTGGGGCTGTAAAAATGCCCAGGTCATTGGGAGATAGCTTGGCATTGGAGGCACTACAAGCGTGCAAAATATCCTTTGGCCACGAAACACGAGTTCCTCGTGAACTGCCAGGCGAGGGTCCTCACGGAGTTCTGGGTAAGTTTCTTCGACTACTAACCTTTCGGTAACCTTGAGGTTGAAAATAGTTAAACTAACGCCTTTCTGCCACTTTTAACCTATGTTCATCCTGCTTGTAGACTTATTTTCGGATGGATCCGGATTATACCCGCGACGCGTGCATTGCCGTGTCTCGCAGGGCGGTTGTGAAGCAAGTCACTGACTCTAACTATGAGGCGCGTGTGGGCTGCGTCCGCAGATGGTAAGCCGAGAAGCGCAAGCTCGGGATGCAGAGGAAGTCTCAAGACCGACGTATCTTTATGGAGCCGTGGCAGTACTTGCAGGTAATATGTGTATTCTGTGTATGCGGTGCCCTCCTCCGTACGGCTTTCACTAATATGTGTATTTTGTATATGCAGGTACCTCCTCCATTCGTAGGTCACGCCAGGGCGGGAGTCTACCATGCTATGGTCCATTGGTGGACAAGCGCCGAGTACAAGAGGAGGCACGAAGAAGGAAGGCTAAGGAGAGCCGAGATGGATGGTGGATCACACATGCAAGGCAACATCCCCTCGGCATCTGCAGGGCGAACGAGGTGAGAAAAAGCTTTCCCCTAACCTTGCTCATCATGTTGTTCCTTATTCCGCAAATGCGTCCCTCTTGATGTATCTTCATGCTCTCTTTTGCAGGCACAAGCGCTAGGCGCGGAGCCCTCTCTGTTCACGGTATGGAACAAGTTTCGCAAGAAGAAGGACAAGGTGGATGGGACGCTGACGTGGGTGAGCGATAACGCCGAGCTCAAGGACAAGGAGTACCGTGCGGGGTTTGCCGAACCACATGGCGAGGCGAACCCTGAGACCGAGCACTTTGACCCCGAGGTTGCCATGCGTGTGGGAGGCGGCCGGAAGAATGGCCGCTTGTGGATATGTGATAGCACCGTCGATCCTACGACCGTCCGGTCTATGAGAGAGATTAGGCGTGACAGCTCGAGCTCCTCCTCTACCATACAGTCCCGCCCGATGGCGTCGTCTAGAGCCATTGAGAAGATCCGGGTATGCTCTTCTTGGTCATCCACACTTCATTCCATGTTTTCCATTGCAACATCCATGACCTTTCGATGACACAACGCAGCTTGACTTGGAGAATGAGAGGAGACAGAGGGGGCAGGCCGAGGCCCTCATTGTTCAGCAGCAGCAGCAAATGACGCAGCAGAATCAGATGATGGTGTGGTTTACACAGAGGATGACAGCCTGCGAGTCCCAGTTATTGGTAAGTTCTTGCTCATAGGACCTAAGACGAATCCTAATTCCATACACCTTACCCGCACATGCTTGATTTGCAGGCCCTTCTACCGAGTGGCACCACTCTTCCTAGGGTTGATCCACCTCCTTTTGACTTCAGCGCATGGGTAACTTGTCTTGCGTATTAGGTGCCAATCTCAAAATACCACATGTCTAGTGCATATTGACTTAGACTCGCCATTTTCCATCTTGTAGCTACAAGCCTCGGGTGGATCCAACAATGCGGAGCACGATAGGCAATCGTCTCAGGACGAGACCATGCAGACGCCACCTACGAGGGGACACCCCGACAACCGCTCGCTCGCTCGCTCTTCTAGGTTTGTACTCTCATTCTAGTGACTTGTAGAATTTCACATCGTAGATCTTGTCAAAATCTAGAAAATATGATTTGTGTCTTGCCATATGACTTGTAGAGTCACCATTTTGTTGCTAGTTCCAAATTTACTTGCTATGTTCATTTACTTGTCAAAATTGTGAAAATTCTTACCATATGACTTGTAGAATCACTCCCGACATAGGACTTGTGTGAATCTCATGTCATTATTCTTGCCATATGAATTGTGATTATTTTTACCATATGAATTCTCAAAATTTACTTGCTATGTTCTATCCTTGATCAGAGGTAGGCTTGCCCTGTGGATTAACAACAGTGTTGGGATATGATGTCGACCAATGTAGTGATGTAAAAAACCAATCCAACTGTTCTAATAAAGGGTCCTGTTGCATATTACTCCAGGTGAAGCTTCTTCTCTTTATTGGAAATTCTGTCAGGTTTTGAGTTCTGATTAAGTCATTAAAAAGTAACATGTCATCGACATCTCTGCCAGGTTTCTTGCGATCATCAGGAGAACGTATGAAATTAAAATCACCACAGATTAACCAGTCCTCCTCATCTGGAATAGTCAGATTATAAAACCAATTCACGAATTCATCTCTCAGTTCACCCGAGCAAGGCCCATAAATATTCACAAGTGTCCAGGAAAAGTTATCCTGTTTTGAGGTGAAATAAACTGAAAGAGCAAACGGTTCACAGTGCATCACCATACCAGAAAAAACTGAACTTCTCCAGATAACAATAAGCCCACCCGAAGCACCATTGGAGGGAACATAAACAAATTCATCGAAATCCTTTGGGCAGCATGATTTAATAAAAGCCAAATCAAAATGAGATTTCTTCGTTTCTTGCAAGCACACAATAGCACAACCACTTAACTTAATAGCATTCAATAAAGCTAGTTGCTTAGTATTTGCATTTAAACCCCTAATGTTCCAGCATAACACAAACCACTTCCTTAGATAATTCATTACAAAATATAGAGGGGATAACTGACGAAGGAACAGCAGGAACTAGTCCTTGGTGTTCTCCTGGTCCTGCAGACTGGCTAGCAGCTTCACAGGGGATATATCTTCTGGGGGCACACCACACATCTGGACGCCAATGCACTGCAGGGTGGAGATGGGTGTTGGAGGAGGAACATCTGCAGCATCAACCATAGTTGGCTTCACAATTGCCTTGACCTTGGATTTCTTTGGTTTAATATCCCTGACTGCTGTCACTTTAAAACCATCATATTTGTTTGCACGAGGGCTTCTTCTCACAAAAGCAGTGGTAAGTGGAGTCGACGAGGGACCAGGGGAGCAAGATAATGTGCTGTCAACTGCCCCAATAGCCAAAGCCAAGCCTTGAGCATGATCAACATCAGGTGTACTGTCAGACTCCTCTTCCACAATTTCCACAAGTCTAGCAATTTTCTTTGGCGGCTCAGGGAACAGAGTAAGGGCCTCCGCAGTTCTCTTGCCAGCAATGAGTGAGACAAAAGAAAAGTTCTGGGCCAATTGCATGTGGATAGTGTACGGTGAAGGCATAGAAGCATTTCTGGCACACATACCCAATATAGAAACCTTAGTGATGGTGTCAGCTGCAAATGGAGTGAGACCAAGAACCACTGCTTGGGCAAAATGGAGGCTGTCAATCTGAGAGCAGAGTATTTTTCTTGAACAGGCAATCACTGCCAAACCTGTCCAGAGCAGCAACATTTGCAGCTTGAACTTGAGCTTCAGGTGTGAACAGAACTTGGATAATCATTTCCTCAGGTTCAGATTCAGGGCTACTGATGGAGTCTGTCCAGGCTTGCATAGGACTGTCAACAACATTGGAGGCTGGAGGAGGCATACCAATGTGCATGGCCACACCATGCTCTCCCAGAATTGCAGTGAAATTAACAAGTGGTGGGTCGATAAGCATACCAATTTCTTCCTGCACATTGTCAATTGCCTCTTGTGCATTGGGAGCAACAGGAGCAGGTGCTTGTAACTGAATAACTTTAGCATTGTTCTGTTGGCCCTGTCCATTGTGCTGGTGTCCCTGGTTGTTGTATTGAGCATTGGGGTTCATGTTTAACTGAAGCCATTGAGCCAGCTGATTCTGATAAATCTGCTCTGCAGTTACATCTGCCCCATAAAAAGGATGAGGATTGCCACCTTTAGGTTCTGGGTCCTCAGGAGGTGGAGGAACATCATGTACATGGGCATTCCAGACAGAACTTCACAGCAGGAAAACTGGTACTGTCCAGCTGTGTCGGGCACCCCCTAGCTGTGTAACCACTATGCTTTTTGGGACAAATTTGGGGTGAACAAGCCAGACTTTTGCAAGGACAGAGTGCATGTTGCCCCTAGGCTGATGCCAAACAGAGAGAAGCCCAAAATCTTCCACAGCTCAATTAATGTAAAAGCTGGGTTGATAGTCCAGAGGAAAGCCTAAAAACAGAATCCATGTTTCTCTTCCAAAAGTAGTCAGCCGCATGTTCTTAGCCTGATCATGTCGGACAAACGTCACAGTCGTTATCTCATCGGCTTCAAACGTGAGACCAATGGCAGTATCCGCATGCAGCGTATCAGATAACTTGAAAACCCCTAATCCAAATGGATGATCATCCCAGTCGACTACAGCATAGCCAGATTCGATAAGAAAAGCTCTCACATCCTCCCGCATCTGCTCCCTCAGCTGAATCGGAATGAACCTGTTGGTTTCAGCGATGATCACCCGGTCGTGCTGCAACGGAGGCACCGGCGGCACCACGATCATGGTCCTGACCTTCCTGTCCACGGGGCCTTGGTCGACCATCACCCCATCCGGGATGAACGCCAGAGGGTTGACGGGGAAGTTCGCCATTGCCGCTTCCTCAACTGCGGCGACATCGATGTCGTCGATGTTGTCGCCGACCAAGGGTTGTACTGTAGCTTGGGGGAAAGACTCGTGGGTAGGCGAAACGGCCAGGCAAGAATCCCTAATAATCCGGGGAAATTCCTCTGTTTCCTTTCAGTTCGGTTTTGCCGTTTCGGTATCCAGATTTTTCGGGCCGAAATGGGACGTGGTGTAGATGAATTGCTTTTGGGCCTCCAGACTAGCTTTTGCCCACATGTGGCTCGGCGGTGGCCCAACTCCTTACAAGCCCAACATCGTATTTGTTTTTTCTTGCCAGCACACTGATCACATTTGTGACCCAAAGTTCGACAGCCTCGACAAACACCAGGGCAAGTGGGCCTTAAGTGGTCTGTTGAACTACAGTGAGAGCAACGGCCCAAGAATTCGTAAAGACGGTCCTTAGGCGGGAGAAGAGACAAATCTAACGTTTCCATGATAACCTCCTCCGAGTAATTAGCAAATCATAAATCAATTATTCGCTCGAGTAAATCATGGGAAAGATTGGTAAATAACTTTTCAGCGAAATTATCTCCAATGAAAGTTTTTTGAATTTGAACATCAGGTTCCATCAAAACCGGATCAACAAAACTTCCAAAAATAATGCCATTACCAGAGTTTGCCGGAGATGATGGAGACGCCGGAGAACGTGTCGTAGGCGGCATAAACGATCCAAACTGAATAGTAGCAGGCTCTGCCGAGATCAAGTGACTTGCATTCTGAAAACCAAACTTTGATAATTCCATGGCAGAATAAGATGGATCCCGTGCAGCATTCTTGGACAGAAAATCGAGATTTGGCCGAAACAAGGTCGGACTTCTTTGTGCCACTGCCAGATCTTGTTCAGTAGAAAACCATGATCCATAATTCAAGAGAGGTTCCACCTCGCCTCGGTAAAGAGTGAAATGACATACAAAATCCGGCACACTCGATCTTTCAAGCCATAGATGAAATGCCCAACTTTGCTAGATGTAAACGAAAACCGAAACCGACGATCACTCAATTTGAAAACTTTGAAACCCAAATTGTCTCCACCAATGCAACATTGAAGAGCCAAACCAACAGAATCCTCAGAGAGAGAGAAAGAAGTCGACGTGAAGGAGACCACCAGAAAGAACTCCTTTGTGCCAGAAGAAGGAAAGAAGTGCACCGTGGAACCAAACCTTTGTCGAACCTGTTTTGCCACGGCCAAGCCCAGCAAGAAATCCCAGTGCAGGAGCGCCTCCATGGACAGAGCGATCTAGAGTACATGGCTGGAGGGGGTGGCGGCGGCGGTGGCGGTGGGGGTGGCGGCGCCGTGGGTGGGAGAGAGGGTGGGAGGGGAGAGCTCCATCCTTACCGGGCGCATTAGTACCACAAAAGATCGCGAGATCGTAAGTTGCAATTGCATTATCTGTTCTTCAAATGTGTATTGATTTTTCAGGTTATGCCCCAGTGGGCCGATAGTAAGGAAGACGCATGGGATGCGTTGACGGCGAGGTGGCACGGGGAAGACCCCGAGTTTAATGCCGTGAGCGAGCGGAACAGGGTAAACCGCGGCTCCGAGGGGACACATGGTGCGGGAAACCGCAACCATGATCGCTTCAAGGCCAAGCTAGTATACATATACATGGAACAACCTGCATTTATTTCCCCTCATGTTCCCTACTTGATACGCATAGCATTTCTTTGGCCATGCAGGAGGCCTGTTTCCGACATGGAAGTATGGGAAAAGATGAAGATGAAGAACCCCGATATGTCCCAGCCTCAGCCCTTGCTTCCCAAGTACTTCGGCAATGCCGAGGAGGACAAGGGTAACTACTGCGAGGCATTCAAGGGTTTTAATCCGGAGGTGGATGACCCTATGTCGGAGGAGACCGACGAGAGAGCGTTGGTCATGTCGGGGCGCGGCAGGCAGCACAGACGTCTGCGTTGTCTTGATGCGGTCACCCCGCGTACTCCTGCTTTGAGCCTCACGCGGATCAAGGCTACCCTCACCCTCACCGCCAATGGCCCCGCTATCCTGCCTCCTCGACGGCCTTCCCGAGCCCGCTACGATGTAAGTTTTTCTCATTTTCATTCTCTTTCCGACATTTGTTCCCGAGTGGCTAAGTTGACAAGATTCATTATTTTTGAAATTGTAGCCTGCTTTCGAGGCGGCCTACGAGGCCGCTCATGCGGACTATGTGGCGGCGCATCAGGCGTGGCTGCAGAGCAGAGCGACCTACGAGGAGTGGGAAGATGCCCGCGATGCTGTAAGTTTCAACCTTTTATTTATGCAAAAGATGACAAGTCCCACTTCACCTTGTTTGAACCTTTATTTCTACAACGCCTGACATCTAAACTATCTTGCAGGCTAGCCAGAAGTTTTTTGCCACTGGAGAGCGGGATCCGCTACCAGATAGTCCAGCTAGGCCGGGGTTGCCGCCAGTGTACCCATCGAGGGACGAATTCGCTCACACCTTCTACTCCGAGACACCGGTAAGTTATTTGCCAAACCAGTTGTTACCGCTTTCTTGTGCCTTGGTGGTTGCTAACTCTTGCTCAAACATGTAGGGAACGGGATGCTCCACGACTAGACCATTTGGTCGTGCTTCTGCCTCGCCAACTGCGTCACGCGCGATCACACCGGTTCATACCGGTGGTGGTGCCTCGTCGAGTTCGTCGCGCGAGACCACACGGTGGTGTTGCCTGGCCGTGGTTCTTCTGGTGCTTCGACGGCGGCTACCCCGCGCCGTCCGTCGCCTGTTTTCGCGCCGGGAGATATGGATCTCTTGGACTCTCGGTAGATGTAGGACTTGTCATCTTGATGATGATGTTTGAATGATATTGGAGTTGTATGGACATGTTTGTGTGGACTTGTCATCTTGATGATGATGTTTGTATGATATTGGAGTTGTATGGACATGTTTGTATGAACTTGTCATCTTGATGTAGCACCAATTTTAAATTGTGCAGCAATTTAAATTCTATTTAAAACCTGCCAGCAGCACCAATTGAAACTAAAAAAAAATCACAGCAGCACCTACGCAATGCCGTCGGCGTATGATGTGCCATTTGGCATGGGTAGGCCACCCAAGAGCGCCAGGGTCGCGACACGTGGCCATCTAGGCCGACGGCAATGCCGTCGGCGTAGCTGCTGCAAGGCCAAACGGCCGGCAACCGTAGACGTGGGCCCCGCAGGTGCTACGCCGACGGTGTATACACTGACGGCCCAAAATAGCTGTCGGCCCAGACAATACGCCGACGGCCTTCTGTACGCCGACGGCCAGGAGGGCTACGCCTACGGGGAAGTACGCCGACGACAATACTCCGATGGCAATACGCCGACGGCTGCCGTCGGCGTAGCCTACGCCGACGGTGATCGGGGGCTACGCCGACGGCAGCCGGCCGTCGGTGCCTGACCTGTTTCCTGTAGTGTCTGTGGCGTTAACATGCAAGTCCAAATCGGCTAGAAACGCCATGTAGCTTTTGCCATCACTCAGATTAAACTACAAATATAAAGTAGCGCAGGAATAACACGCCGGGAAAAACTAAGAGTAGAAAGGCAGATGGAGCCCGTACTTGATGATACATATCGCCGGCATCGGTGAGACCCGCCTGGTCGATCATATAGTCGGCCAAGGAGCACACAAAATTTGTTACCAGGTGTGTGTGTATATATAAACAGATTTACTACCTGATGGTCGACTAAAATCTTGTTCCGTCTCACGCGATGGCTTGGCTGTGGGATCGCGTCAAGATTCGTGCGTCCGAACGAACCCGAGCCCGACTCGTTTTGTGTTTTATCGGGTCCGCCACGTGCTATTGGATCCAGATCCGACCCGTAGTAGGGGTGCCATTTCGACTTCCTGTAGTCTTCGAACCGCGCGCCCAGCTCCGGTTTCATCGAGACTTGGAGAGAGGGAGAGAGAGAGAGAGAGAGAGAGAGAGAGAGAGCAAGGCGGAGGCGAAGAGCTAGGCGGAGGCGATTTCACTCTTGGAGACGGCGATTTCTAGGCGATTTTTGTCGATCTTCTTGTTCCTCTGTTGTGCGTGCCATAGGGTTCTGATTTTGTAGTTTTTCGGTTTGTTCAGTGGCGATTCCTCTCTATTGCTTCCTTTATAGTTCGATTTGTTGTCTATGGATTTATTATTCTATGGTTCTGCTTGTGTCGATCTACTTGTTCCTCTGTTGTGCGCGCGATAGGTTGGTATGTGGATTTGCTTTTGTAGTTTTTCGGTTTGTTCAGTGGCGATTCCCCTATTGCTTCCTTTCTAGTTCGATTTGTTGTCTGTGGATGTGTTATTCTGTCGATCTGGTTGTTCCTCTCTCGTGCGCACGTAGCCTATTTAGGGTTATTTGGTTCAAGTTATTTAGGGTTATTCGTCCACAGACCACAATTTTCTATGATTTGATTTAGTTCCTTTGGATTTTTGTTGTCTAGGGTTTGGCGATTATGTTCCCCATTTGCTTTGTGCATTACTACTGAATGATTATGCAGTTTAATTTGCACTATGCTCTGTGCGCTAGTAGTGAATAATGTATTATTTGCCTTCATTTGGTCAGTTAGCAGTGGCAATGGGACTGATTTGTTGCAGTTATGGAGACAACAGAAATGGAACCACAAACCAAAGGCAGTATATCTAACTGTGTTTAGTTTGTGATGTGACTGCACGGAATGCAGATGTGTTAGTCGTTCTCGGACATGATCGTGTAGTTGTGTTGAATGGTGTGTTCATGCATACAACTTTTGTTCAGACTTATGGTTTGGAATTTGGAGCAGCACCATTAGCTCTGAATCATGGACTTGTTTGATATATTCATGTACTTGTTTCATATGTTATTCAGGTTCTGAATCATGGACTCTGATGAAGAAATTTTTTTGATAATGAATCTATTCGTGGCAATGAAGAAAGTGAGTTTGAGCTTAATTCTGAAGAAGAAAACTTAGAGAAAAGTGACAATGGCAAGGTAACTTATATAAACTTTCTTTTGCATCATTTTTTTTAAATTTTCGTGTCAAAATTGTTGATTTGATTGTTATTGTTTCTGTTTAGGCTGAATGTTCGTCAGAAGATGATATTGATGACGATAAGCTTTTCAAGAGTTTCAAAATTCTTAGACGGGTATTTGTATTTGTTTTTTAGCTTAATATGCAGTCAGTTTTATCATTGTGTATGTGAAAGCATATTTTTAGTTCTCTATTAGCCTTGGTTCAGATTATTTCTATTTTCATTGACATATGAAAGAGCAGTAGAATTTTATGGTTCAGTAATTGTCAATACTTTCCCTGTTGGTCTGCTGTTTTTTGGCGAATATCAGAACTTTCTCAGTTTTTGTCTATGTATCAATTGACCTTATTATTAGCAAGCCATGGTGATCCTTTCATGCAAAAAAAAGAACTGGTTATGGGTTGTCAATATTGTCATAACCTTAACAACCATGTTCATTGCTAACTGGTTAATTATGGATACTAAATCGAGCAGGCAAGTATCTTCATTATTATTATAGGGTGTATATAGAACACTAGGAGTTTTGCAGGATCAAGAATCAGTATTATTATAGGACTTGGTAGAATTAAAAATTTGGGTGTTCTTAGGACTCCAACACGTGAATTTTTTATTTACACCAACACAACTTGAAAACTGATGCATATGTCCCAGTCAGTTTGTATTTGTTTTTTAGCTTAATATGTAGTCAGTTTGTATTGCTGCTTTGTTTAGTTTTAAATTTGTACTTTTGATTCATACGTTTTGTTTTAAATCTGTAGATGTCTAAATCAACTGAGTCTAATATTGGATATCCAGGCTTACGGTCTCGCAGTAAAGCTGAAACAAAGTCTTCTAGCTGGTTCCATTAAAGTTGTTAGTAGGTGTAACCATTCATATTTTAGGGACATTATTTTGTCTCTAGACCAGCATAGGAGAGAGGTTGTTGATGAGTATGGTTTTTCTATTCTTCTTGAATATGATGGTTGTGATGTACCTAGAGGGTTTGTTCAGTGGATAGCAGATCAAGTTGATGTGAATTGTTCTGATATTCGTGTTGGTGATAAGGTGATTCATGTTTCTCCTTTATCTGTCCATAAGGCCTTGGGTCTCCCAATA
This sequence comes from Poa pratensis, assembly GCA_947311845.1. Lineage (NCBI taxonomy): Eukaryota > Viridiplantae > Streptophyta > Magnoliopsida > Poales > Poaceae > Poa > Poa pratensis. Next base: position 10,669,418 of record CAMZMU010000046.1, read on the forward strand.
GACGGTCGCGATGTTAGTGAAACTGGAGAATCTGGGAAAGCTGATTTTTTGTCAAAAATCAGAGAAACTAATATTCCTTTGATAAAGTCTTTTGCTTCCAAGATACTTTCAAAAGAGGAGATGGCTGATGATGAATTCTTTCGATATTTTATGGTTGTGGCATTGTCCACATTTTTATGTCCAAATTCGAGCACATATCCGAGTCCAAAGTACTTCAGTCCATTGATTGATGTTGGTACTGCAAGGGAATGGGACTGGTTCAAATTTGTGTTTGAAAGGTTATTTGATTCTATCAAGAGGTACAGGAATAAGAAGAGGAAAACTTTGGGTGGTTGTATATACTTCTTGTCTGTAAGTTTTCAGTTGGCTCTTTGTATTTGTTCTGTATTTTTAGATGATAACAAGTCATTCTACATTATAATGCTTTTACATGGGTTCTTGCAGTTCATATTACTGTAGTAACTTTAGATGTTCTGTGTTTGTATATCAATTGTAAATGTAACACCAAGATCTGTTTAGATTAATAATACTAGGTAGGTACTACTCACATGAGCAAGTTTTTAGTTTCAGTTTTTTTATAAAAAATGCTTATTACATTTATAAACTTAGAAGACACTGCAATTAGTAACTATTGAACTTGCAATTAGTTTTTTAATCATTCATATTTCTGTTATCATATCATATTAAAATTAACTTTGGCTGGTGTTCATTACTTGAAGTTGTACTATCTTGATTTCCTTCAATTTGAGTCTCGAATGCAAGAAATTCCTCCTACTCTTTCAAGAATAAGAGCTTGGAAAGGTTCAATAATCAAGAAATATAGCGCTTATGATCATGTTTTTGATAATATTTTTGGGAAGCGTCCAGCAAGTCTGACTTTGAACCGTTTACTATTATTACTGTCAATTAGTTTGTTATTTAAAATGTAATCTATTTATAATATTTGCAGGTTAAATCCATTAAAGATACTTGCTATGCATCTGGTTTACCTGCTGATCAAGTTGCTTCTTTTAGGGAATCCCTGAATTCGTGATTTGGGTACTTACCAGATAATGTATGCTTCATTGCCTTTGTTATTTTCAGTTTTGGTAAATTTGATATATGATTATCCTTAATACTTACTGTTGTAGTAGTTTACAACAGTAAGTATTAAATTGTATGTCTGTCTTTAAATAATTGATGTTATGGTTATGTGAAATTCTGTTTTATTAAGTGTGTAATTGTATTTTGGTTTCAGGTTAGAAATGATTTGTGTGGGTTGTTCAAAGGTTTTTGAGATCATGGATTTCATCCCCCAGAACATGGTCCTGATCAACTGGTTTTTGCTCTGTTCCAGTACCTTCATGACTCAAGTGTTAATGTGTCATCTAATTCTGTTCCTGATAATTCTGATAATTGGCATCCAAATTTTAGTGATGATGCTAATGAGAATGTGTCAAATGATAATTTGAAAAAAGATGTAGTGGAAGAGCGAGAAGCAACGACTACTGAAGTTATTTTATCTCATGGTACATTTGTTCAGTCTGATGCTTATAATGGTGCTTCTCAAGCTACTGTTGTTATTCCTTCAGATAACACTACATCTAAAGGTATTTGTTTCAGTTCTTTTATTTGTTGTTTGCAATTCTTTGAAATCAATTTACTAATCATTTAGTTTTTTTTGTATAACTTATTTAGATTGAGGTGAAGTTTCTAGTCCAAAAAAGAAGATGAAAAGGCAATGTTTGAGTCCTCAGTCTTCAGATTCTGTTGCTTCTAGAACTCGACGTCGACTTTCTCAAACACTTGGGAAATCTCCTTTGAGCCAGCATGTCAATGAGGTTTGTTTTGTTGGTTCCATGTGACTTTCTATATATTCCTTTTTGTCCTGTTCATTTACTGAAATTTCTATATTTTCCATGTAGCTTGGTGGCAAGGAAAATCCAGTTGTTGTTGAAGAGGTAGCTGTTGGAGTCTCAAAAGTTCCTGAAAAGTGTAGAAATATTAAAGATGCATTAGATGAAGTTGATAGGATGCATGCTGAATATAATCGTGCTCCAAAACGACATCGTGGTGGAGTTAAAATTGTAAGTTGTTTTTTGAAATTTTACATGATAGTGTATATCTGTTTTTTCTTTTTTGTTACTATGAGGTACCTCTTTTTTATTGTCAGGTTTCTAGGAAGAATAAGATTAAAACAAGTTGTGCTGCTGCTACTGTAAATCAGTCTCCTATTGTAAATGTTCATGTTAGTGAGAATGTTGAAGTATCAGGAAATGAGATTCTTGATGATTCTGATAAGGTTAGATCATTATATTGTTCATGATACTGAAAATTACTATCACAAATGTTGTTTTCATGTTAGCTATTCTATTTGTATTCTAATTTTTTTTAAATCTTCATGATAATGATAAGGTTGAAGTAGGAGCACATAAGATTGATGTATCCAAATCTGGTTCCCAGAACAAGGCTACCGCTTCTAATTTGGGAGATAAGGGTTAGAATTGTATTTCACTTGCTTATTTTTAAGTCAACATTTTATCCTTTTACCTGCATTTCATCTCTCTTTTTTGTTTGTATGTATTTCTTGTCTTAGGTGAATTTGTTAAACTTCAAGGACATTCAAGTAATAAAGCCCTTATTTTAACTCCCCATCTGTACCTCCATTTCGTATATTGGATGATTAAGATGATCTTGGGAATTTTGTAGAAGATGCTAATCTTAGGCGTCCAATTGGTTCTGTTGTTCCCCCTGCTTCTCATGTATCTAAGAGTTCAGAATCAAACATTCCAAGCTTCAACGATCCTGTGAATGCTACTTCAAATGTGTGTATTCCTTTTCTTGTAAATTTTCAATTGGCTATGTTTTGGTTCTGTCATCTGTTGGCTGTTGATTTTGTCATGTCTTAGTTCATGGGGTATACATATGTTGTTGTGTACTCTGTCATGCATATTTTAATTCTCTATCTTGTTCTGTTGGATAATGTTTTGTATTCTCTATAACAGTGAATTGCCTACAGACTTTTGTAGTGATGCAAAGTATCGAACTAACCGTTTGTGTATTCTTCAAATCATTTACTGATTTTAATTAGTAACACTTTTTATTTTCCATGTAGAAGCCTCAAGCTTCTACTAGCTTTGATTTTTTTATCAAGGTGAAGTTCCAGTGAATGATGAAGGTGATTCAACTGAGCAGCCGTCCGATAACCTCAATGAGGAGGAGGTTAGTATGGTTGTTATGTGTTAAGATATACAATCTTTTTGTACCATGCCTTGCTGTATGTTGTCTCATGCAGAAGGCAAGTTGTATTGGTTAGGGTTGTGGTCTGTACTCTGTAGTTTCTCAAGATTGAATGACAAAATGCGCTACTTTGTTTAGATTTAATATTTAAGGCATCTCAAAAGATTAACTAGTTGAACTGTTCAAGCCAGCTATTCTTTACCTTCTGTAAAATTAGATTTATTCGCAAAGCTAAAACCCGGATTAAGAATTTCCTCTGGTAGTCTGAATACTCGCCAAAAAAAATACATGTAGTAACATGTATTTTGTTAATTTGTAGGACACTATATTCATGCAAACTCTTCCCTTCACTGATGATGAAAGTGCTCCACTTGAACCTGTTGCACTTGATCTTGTCAGTAATAAAGGAGTTTATGTCAACCTTGTAAGTTTCAGTTTGAGCTGCTAGCAGTTTTTTTCAATTTCAGTTCAAAATACTTATTTTGTCTATCAAAGAATTGGAATTCCTAGCAAATTTAAGTGATCTCCTTATGTTACTACACGTCAAAAGATAACAGTATCAAGCAAAGAAGTTGATGTGTACAATGTTGTTTTAAGACTAGTTCAGAGTCAAAATGCACTGTAAGTTCTCCTATTTTGTTTCATGTCTGTGTCTGTTGATCAGTGTAGTTTCATTTTATATTATACCTGTCTTGTTTAAATCTAACACCAAGTTCTGTGTATATCAATTATACTAGTTATCTAGTATTGACATCAGCATGTTCCTAGTTTCAGTTATTAACTATTGAAATTGCTTATTACATTTATGAAAATTGCACTTGGGAGCCACTGCAATTATTAACTATTGAACTTGCAATTAGTTTTTTATATTATCTCCGAAGAATTTGTCATCTTTTGTCCATAGTTGAAACTCTGAGTGTTTTGAACTTCCATTCTTTTACCACTTCTCTGAGATATCTGCATTATCCTTTGAGGGATTATTTGATATAATTCTTGAGAGTTTCATTTATTTGTAATCGATTGTTATAGTTTGCTTCTTTTGATATAGAAAAATAGCAATTGACTATAAAGGAGTAAAAGTAAACTTCAGCTCCCTTGCAAATTCTCTCAAACCTGGTGGAAATGTTCAGTATTTTATTGTGAATACCCTGTGCAAGAAGATGTTCAATTCTATGCATCCTCGGGAATCATATAAGCACTACGTCTTCACAAAAGTTGGTGTAAGTACCTTATGGCATTATATTCTTTTGTATGGATTATTTGGTTGTTTATTTTATATTCTTATTAATTGACAACTTTGTTTGTTCCTTTAGGATTATTTGATGAATAATCTGTCATATGAAAAAAAGAAGGGAGAGCTTAAAGAGAATGCTATCAATTGCTTTAAGGGTGCAGGAACAGTTAGGAGATTACATTTTTCAAATCTGGTATAATTTACATATTATCTAAATTTAAAACTTCTGTGTTTCATATCATGTTTTTTGTCTAGTTATGTGATGGGTACATGTTTGACAGGTTTTGTTTTTGTTTCTATTGTTCTGCTCATATCATGTTTTTTTGTTGAATCTGCAGATGTATTTACCTATTCATTACGAAGGGTATTGGTTTGTTGTTGTTGTGCATTTCAAGGACAGGAAATTTGTCATTCTAGAATCATGTCAGGATCTTTTTGGCGAGTTTTTAGACTTTCATTTCAAATTCAAAGTCAACTTTGTGAGTTCAATAAAATTTTTGTTTGATTATATCTTCAGCTCATTTGTGTTGTAATCTGATATATTAGTAATTGTATGTTTCATTTTTTAAATTCTATTTAGATTCCTAATTTCGTTAAGCTTTGGGAGGAGACTGTCAAATTGGACATGTGATTTCATGGACATAAAACTATTTTCGCTAATGTCTCTCAGCATTCTATTGAGTATGTTTTCTTCTCCTTCTCCCATATGTATATGTGTTCAAGCTTACTATACTAGACATTTGATTGAGTTTTCCACTTTGTTTCATTCAGAGATGATTCTGGCATTTTCATCATGAAATTCCTGGAGCTTTGGGAACCATTAGTCAATGTTAATGACAAGTTCTCTCAATCTGACATGCCAAATATTCGTATCCAGTACATGAATGAAATGATTTTCCATGATTCCAATTCTGAACAAAGTGCCATTGATTTAGTGAAGCGATATGATGATGAGGTATTGATATTTGGTTAGCGGCATGAATTTACATATTTTTAGCATCTATACAAATTTTGTTGTAAATAATTGTATTTAATTTTTTTTGCAGGTTTATGCTAAACATTTCCAAGACAAGTAGATGTATTGAATTTAGTCATTTCTTTGGAGAAATTGTTTAGATTTAGGTTAATGACTCTATTGATATTTGTTATATGTTCTGGTGTTGTGTTGTGTTGGACTGATGCTTGTAACTATTTGTGTTGTGACTTTGTCGATTTTACTTTTTCCTGATGGTTTGTAACTATTTGTTTCCCACTTTTGCTAATGATTATCCACATGTATTATGTTTTAGTCATTTTTTAGTTACTAACTGGATGCAGAGATTTGTTGGCTTGCATATACTCAAGCACATGTAAATTCAAAGATGGGATTGTCCTGGTGAGTGTTCTTGTTGGCTTTTATCCTTGTCCAGAGAGTTTTTTTGTGCTTATTTCGAATGATAACCTATTATGGTTTTGTTTGTTTGTGCAAAAAAGACAGAACATGTGGGAGATTTTCATTGGCTCAAAATCTGGCAGATTTTGAGCCCCAAAATCTGTCGACAGACATATACACAGTCCCATAAGTTCATCCATGTTTTGTTAATTTGATCGATTCTTTCTGAAGATCAAGTAAGTACGTAGCACGCATGGCGCATGTTTTGTCGAGGTGATGCTGTTTTGTTCTGAACCAAGATTACTTCATAGGCTTTTTTGCTACTTATGGTCATAAGTAGTGATGAATCATTGTCAAGGCAAGAATCTGATATAGTAGCATATTGTAACATTGCTCTGAATCATTGACAAAACTTGCATAATCTATGAGTACTGGAAAAATTTGCAATAGTTTAAATATATTTTTATGCTTCATTACATCTAGAACATAAATGGTTCATCTAAAGTTTGTTCTTGGGCTGTAGTCTTGTTCCTCTTGTTTGCTGGTCCTATAATGTTGTCGCTGCAGCTGGTGGTGTTCTGTATTCCCCTGTAAATCAAATTTATGTATCTTAGTACACTTTACTATGATGTCAACTAAATGAAAGACTCTTACTCATTTACCTTTATTACTGGTTGATGTTTTCCTTTTCTTTTTTCGAGGCACTGGTGGAAGATGTAGCTTGTCACGAGTTTTTATATTATGGTCGTCACCATGGCAATGACTGCAGTGAATTCTCTGTTTTGTTCTCATAATCTCTGGTAATCCGACAATCCTTCTAACAATTGCTGGTTTTCCCTTTTTTGTAGCATAATCTGGGTCCTGAATGTTGATGGTAGGTTCTGAAATTACTGTTGTTGGGACTGCAGAATTGATGGTAGGTTCTGATATTTCTTCTTCATTTATCATTTCATTCAACTTGCTTTCCATTCTTTCAGCTTCTTGTAGCACAAATCTGAATTTTTTCATTGATTTTGATCCATCAGATGCAATTCCACATAGCCTTCTCGACAATATGTTGAATCTGAGTTGGCTGCTAGTTAATTCTATTTCTGGTAAAACTGTTTGTCTATTGTCTTCTTTTCTCTCCTTTCGTCTCCATCTATTTATGAAATATTTGTCATCCAACACATAGATGTTCAAGTTCTGTAATACTTTCAGGACATGGGAGCAGAGTAATCTATCCTTTTGGAACTTGCAACATATGCAGCTGTAATGATTCTGAGGCAAGTTCAGCGTCATTATAAACTTTCGTGTTCTAAAATATTTTTCTCTGTGTTGTGGTGCTTTGACAACTGCATATCTACTATTTTTCTCTATTTCTTCACACATATATGTAGTTGCCAGTTTAATTTCTTGCTAGAATTTGAAGAATATTTTCCTGTTCAACAATCTTGCATCCTGTTTCTCAAACTCATATCCTGACATGAGGAATGGCATTGTTCTCCTTGTATTGTAATCTTGTGTCCTATGGTTCTTCTCAGTTGTAGCTGCTATTCTTTGGAATTCATGCATAAACCTCATAACGTTGTATGTAGGGCCAACATCCAATTTGAATAGTGCATTTGTGCCCTCACTTCTAGCTGTTGAGTTGACAAATGGATAGAACTCATTTTTGAAGTAGACAAGTACAAAGTTTTCTCTGATTTTCCACATCTCCTCCATATACTTGAACCCAGTGACATCATATTTTCATGGCAATTCTGTATATAAGGCTTTAAATTCTTGTTGTGTCAAAGAATTCCTTAGTATATCAAACAGATCATCGTGTAGATATTTATTTCTTTCCATTGCAAATGTACTTCCTCCTCTTTCTTCTGCTTTCTTAGCTATGTGGAAGTAACAATTCTGATGATTTGAGTTTGGAAACTTGTTTTTGATAGCAGCCCTCATTGCTTGATCTTGGTCTGTTATTATAGATTTTGGATGCTTGCCTCCCATGCATTCCAAGAATTTTGAAAACAGCCACTCAAATGTTGGAATTGTCTCGTCTTGCAGGAATGCACAACCGACCGGGCAGTTGTCTCCATGTCCAGTTACTCCAACAAAAGGTGCAAACTTGAGGTTATACTTGTTTGTGTTGTATGTTGTATCGAAGCTTATAAAATCACCATAGTCACTGTAGTACCTTCTGCTATTTCCATTTGCCCAAAATATATTTCTCACTTTATTTTTGTCATCGAAGTCAAAAGTGTAGTAGAACATTGGGTCTTCAGCCTGCATTCTTGAAAACCATTGCATCACTTGTGCCATGTCATTATCTGATGTTTCTTTTCTAATCTTTGTCTTGAGGTTGCTAACATGTTTCTTGTCGTATGGTGTTGTTGCCCCTCTGATATAAGACAATATAGCCATTATCTTCCTATCTTGCAAGTTCACTTCACTGAATGTTCTCACAAGTTTCTTCTCCATATCAATCATTTTTGTCTGTGACAACAAACAATTCTTTTGATCTTTAGCTGCAAAAGGGTGGTTATGCTCTAGATTGATCCTTGTTGCTGTCCACATTGTCGTGGGTTTGTCACGTCGGGTGTCATAGATGACTTCGTAGGTGTGGGATTACGCGAGTCAAGCATCTCCGAGCTTGGGATCGCAGGAACAAAGATCAACACAGATTTACCCAGGTTCGGCCCCCTCAATGTGGGGTAAAAGACCTACTTCCTGCCTACCCTAGATTGGTATTGATATGATAATCGAGGTGTTACAATGGAGGCGATCCGATCTGGTACTCGCTGTATGAACTAGGGTTTAGGGCTTGATAGCTCGACCCGTTCTAAGTCCTGCGAGTCCTCTTTATATACACAGAGGCTCGCTAGGTTACAAAGGAAACTTTCCCCACAAGGAATATGTCCACAGAGGCCTACTCGAAGACTACTTGGTCTTCACGTCCTCCGGGATATGTCTTCTAGAACTTTCCCCTTATGGCGGTTCAATATTGGGCTTGCTCCCAAGTGGGCCTTTGTCCGTGCGAGTAAAGTAAGTCGCACTGGGCCGCGGGTTAATCCAGAAAGTATTCCCCCGATATTAGCCCCCAAGTTTAGCTTGAATTTTGAGCGAAGGCTCCTTTGTCTTAACAAACCCCTGAGCCGCACACGTGAATTATCCCAGCTGAACTCCAATTTTTTATTTCCAATCCGCGGCTTATAACTCTTCTTGGCGACTCAAGAACGCGACTTATCATGTCTTGACGGTTGATTTTCAGATCTAAACGTCATCCGCGTCTGGGTTATTTATCTTGGCTCATCTTTTTCCCCAGCGTTCTGCATCAAGTCCTGCATTACGCACCTGCTACTCCTTTCCGCCGCCTCCAATCTCGCTTCTCGTACTCACAATCCTTCGGTGGATATCTCCATCGATCTGAGAAAAATGTCTCACCGCAAGTGCAACTGGGAAGGCTCGTGGGTCGACGAAGATTTCCTGGAATCCCTATCTGCACGGGGCCTTCTTCCGCCAAAAGATCAGTGCGAATGGCGAGCGGCTGGTGAGGAGGTAATCCCCAATCCTCAACCAGGAGAAGTAGTGATTTTTGCGGAGCATGTTGAGCACGGGTTCAAGCCCCGGGGCTCTCTCTTCTTCCGCTCCTTGATGCAGGGGTTAGGTCTCCGCTTCCATGATATTGGCCCTAATTCGATGTTGCAAGTTAGCAACTTCCACGTCCTCTGCGAAGATTATCTGGGTATCCCGCCTTCAATAGATTTCTGGCTTGCTCTTTTCAATTGCAATAGTCAAAGGGAAACCACAGATGGTCCTTTTCTCCAATGCGGCGCTATTTCCTTCCAACGCCGTAGGGGTAGTATCTTTCCAAAGCTAACTCTTGCCAAGAAAATCAAGGAGTGGCAAAGGACATTCTTCTATTGTAAAAACACTTCTCCTGAGGGTGAAATTCCTTTTCCTCTTTGGTCTCCTCTTCCCTTCAAGGCTACCGATGCTCTATCTTCTAAACCTGATCCTTCTTCGTTGCCCTTTATCGAATCCCTTTTGGATAAGGTGAGGGCGCTGACACTCCACGACCTCACTAGATTGGACCTTATATCTTGCTGGACTAAGTGGCGAATTCAGCCTGTGAGTCGCCGCTCGCGACTTATGATGGATTTCACCTGTCATGCAAATGACGTCGATCGCACTTGCCCTGAAGATTGGGACAAAGGGGAGTGGATAAATTTCATTCGCCGAGTGACGGACGAGGATATTGACTCGTGTGACAACGTCGAACTTGCTCCCTTCTGGGCTGAGCACAAGCCTTTTGTGGTAATGTCTACGTGTCACCTGTTTCCTCGAAAATTCCTTCTCCAATAATTAATTATTTCTGACCTGAGCTCCTTTTCAGATCGATCCCTATTTCTGGGTTCTCCCCTCAGAGGATGTCGACTTGAATCAAGGATCCGCGGCTGAGTCGTCAAAACAGGCCGCAGCCTTTGGCGAAGATACAGTTATGTATGAGGGTAGTGCTTCTGAAGAGGAACAACAAATGGCCGACGCTCTTTTGTCCTCGACTCCAAATACACCTTTCTTGGAACTTCCTGAGGTGCCTCGTAGGTCCTCGAAGCATATTTTATGCCAGAGCTCAGAAGATCCCATGCAGCCCGAAAAACGGCGCAAAGCCTTGGCACTACTAGTAGAAACAAGAGCTGCCAAATCTTTAAAACTTACTGATCCCAACAAAGCTGCTTTCACTTCCGAAGCTGTAGCAAAGGACTGCTTCTCAATAAGCTCGGGTAATTATTTGCGACTCTCTCCTTTTCCTTTCGTGATTGCATATTTGCTGACCACGACTTCTTTTCATACTCTGCAGGTTCAGATTTGCAAGGTTTATCTTCTCCTTCCTCTGGTTGCCTGATGAAAAGTATCCGTGCCGCCTCTAGGTATGGTTCACCTTCTTTTCAATGTTGCGACTCTGCTAGGTCAGCTTATTAACCCATTAATGTTTTGCAGAGCCATGTTTGAAGAGGGTACCAGGTCTAATTCTCACCCCGCTTCTTCTCAGCAAGCTATGAGCGAGGATGATGCTGCTGATGAGAACGTGGGAAACAGTAATGTTGCGACTCATCCAATGCCTTCCCTGGAGGAAGGTATTGCAGATGCGGCTCCTGCCGCGACTCCAGTCGCGGCTCCATCCACAACTCCTGCTGCTGGTAGGGTATTTGCTGAAAATAGAATTCCAGCTCCAGGAAGTAGTTCTAAGTCAATCGCAGATGCCATAATTTCTGCTGGGGACAAGCATGCTGCTCTGCTGCGCGGCTTAGTTGAGCACTTTTCTTCAAGTCGCCAGGTACATATACCGTAGCCCCCAAGGATCAAAACATTGTGTCACTGCACGGGGTGTTGATTCTTTTCCTGGCTTCAAATCTCGAGCCCCCAAATTCCTGGATAATTTACCTATGCGTTTTGCTCTGTTTGTTTTCAGCATGAACTGTCCTTGCTTGATGCTTCTGGCTCAAGAAAGGGTAAAGGCATTTCCATAGACCATCCTGAAACGATGCAGTCTCGCCTGGAGCAACATAATGAGGTCATTAGGGACCAAGATCAGGAAATAAAATCTCTCAAAGGTCAACTCGACTCTCTTAAATCTGAATTGATTGATCGCCTGAAGGGAGACCACGCAAAGGAACTCGCCGCGCGAGATGAAAAATATAACTCGCTGCTCAAAGCCTTTGAGGGTTTTGGCTCCATGGTCAAATCAGCCGTCCTGCAGCTTGCTGGTTGTCTTTTATTCCTTTAATCATACATATTTTGGGTAACCAACTTAGTCTCTGACTTGTTTCTTGCCTTTTCTTTCTTGACATAGGGCCTGAGGCCCCAGTGTCCCGCTCCAATTTGAAGGATCAACTGGTATATCTGTCTGACTCAGCCAGCGCTTCTTAAAGGTTACCAAGGAAGTTATGACGGTAATCTCTCCTGCGCTGATGGCCCAACATCTTGCGAGTATTGGATAAATAAACTGCTCAAGGCTCCACATTATGTCTCTGATTGGAAACGATCCTCTGCTCGCGCCGGAGCCGCGCATGTCTTGACATTGCTTCGAGCATATTATCCAGAGATAGATGTTGGCAAGGTTGCTCGCCACGGCCTGGCGATGAGCGCAGATGATACTGAACTGCCAATAAGCGAGTACTTCGATATCTGGAAAGGGATGCGCGGATATGCCACAAAATTTGTTGATAACTTAGACTTGGGCACTTATCTTGATAAATTCAATCTTGATGGGAGCAAGGTGTCAAAGGAAAAGTCCTCAGGAGCTGAGTCATCTCGGGCTCTACTCCAGCAACAGTATCTGGTGGCCCTTCTGCCTCGTCTGGCGGCGCCCTGATTATTAGGACACCTGCGACTGCAACTGCGAGACAAGCCGCGCCAATTCCCACTCCTGTAGCTCGGAAGAGGAAAAATAAATAATGTGGGACATGCCCGTTAGTCTGTAAGACATTCATGTATTATAAACAGTATTTTGGTGACCTATAAGCAGGTTCTTTTCTTGATAATTCCATTAAGTAGACGCTCGCGCGGCTCAGTATTTCCTAGGAACATGTGTGTTCAGGGTCGAGAGCGGCCATGATAGGCAATCAAGCTCGATTGACGCCACACCCCAGTACTTTGGCCGCATAATGCAAGACGCTTCTAGCTTAAGGATTGCCACTAGTTTGGCAAAATTTGAGGTGCGATTGGTACTCGCGATGCTCGTAAGGAGCCCTCAAGGGTCAGTGATATATGAAATTCAAAAGACTCAGCGACTCAATGATAGTTGAGGCGAAACGACAAACCCTTGAATGTCAAGGGTGCCGGCTTTATTTCATAATCACTCGATGTTTTACAGGGTGTTACAGGATGATGCAGGCCCTTTAATGCGGGTTTTCTATTCCCCGCAGGCCATGCATACTTGATACTCATCGCACTTAGTTGCGAATTAATACTCCTAACGGAGTGGGTTGAACACCTGATTGGTTCAATTTTGAGTCGCTAAAGCGACTCGGGTCGAGCATGATAGCTCCGATGTATATCTCATGTTGAAGCAGAGAGCAACTTTGTTAGGCGATTAGCCGCACTGAGCTGCGACTTATGTTGAGTTTGCTTTGTAAGGTCTCACGATAACTGAGCCCCTTTGGCTGGGGTTGTTGATCGAGGCTGGGTCTATGCACATGCGCCATTTCTTGTCTTCTTTTTGTATCAAGCGACCTCTGGGGCATTATCTTGCTGATGCGCGACTTCTCGGTGGGTATTTACCATCCGGTGGCTGCATCCTGTTGGCCGCTTCCGGTACCTCCAACGCGACTCGTTTTGAGCTGCGATTACCGATCTGCGACTGATACCCATGTGAAGAGTTGGCGATACAAGCTTCTTCTGCGAGTACTGAGCCTGCGTTCTCGCATTCTAACTCTCTGTCTGTCTCCATATATTGTAATAACACCGTTTGGTCCTGGTATCTTTAACTGTAGGTAGACGTAGCAGGGGCGAGCGGTAAATTTGACATAGGCTTCTCTTCCAAAGATCGCATGATATGAGCTTTTGACTGCTACAACCTCAAAGTCTAGGAGCTCTGTGCGGAAGTTCCGCTCTGTTCCAAAGCTAACTTCAAGTGTTATCTTTCCGATTGGTCGCGTAACAGCTCCTGGGATTATGCCTTGAATTTCTTTCCTGGATGGTCGCAGCCTTGTCTCGGGTATATTCATTCTTCGGAGCGTGTCTTGATATAGGATGTTTACTCTTCCTCCTCCGTCCATTAGGACCTTACTTAACTTGTATCCCGCGACTTCAGGCGTGACCACAAGAGCTGGCTGTCCTGGATCTCTTACTTCTGGGGGGTGATCGCCGCGACTCCAAATAACCGATTGCTCTGTCCAGCGACGATACCTTTCGGCGTTGAAATCTGACCGCTCTTCCGGCTTCCATCCGTTGTTTGTACTTCCACTGTATGAAACTGTCCTATGTTTCTTCTAGGTAAAACGTCAGGCCCTTGACGAGAGCTAGATTATTCTTGTGCTGCATTGATCCGCTGCGAGCCGTGTCTGGCGTGTCGCCTTCTTTCCACCTCCGGTAATATGACATTGCGCCTTTGTGTGACCCGCTGGCCTGCCATCTCTCCTGCGATGTAAGTCGCAAGGCACGTCGAAGATCCCCTTGCAGTTATTAGGAGTAAGGCCTTGTCTCCCTTGCTCTTCATCTGGTGTGCGCGATGTTCAGTTTGCGCGACTTGCAATTTCCCTGTTGGGTTCTGTGATAAGCCGCCTGTCCTCTTATCTGTCTTTGCGTATTTCTGTGTTGCCAAAAGCTGGTCGAAACTATCAATCTTGTGCTCAGCGCGACTTAATTTGTGCACCAGCGGCTCAAATCTACAGTTCTTCCTCATAGCTTGTATTGCAGCTGTACTGTTAAGTTTTTGGCGGAGCCAAGGATCTCCGCGATTCTCTTGATCCAGTCACGCTTGATTCGTCGTCTTTTGAATGCATTGTCTAAGGTTTTTCATGTCTTCTGTTTGGAATCTGTTGATGAACTTGTCCTTCAAGTCTTCCCATGAGCTTATTGATTTTGATGGCAGCCTTGACAACCAATCCCTAGCTTCTCCCTGTATTGCCAAGTGGAAATATTTAGCACGTACTTCCTGAGTTACATCAGTTCCTGCCATGTTTGCCTCGTAGTCTTCTATCCATAAGACAGGGTCTTGGTCACTGCAATAGGTGGTGACTCGCTGCGACTCACGAAGTTCAGGGGGAAGCGAGCGAGCCGTATTTCCTCTCCAAAACATGCTGGTCCTTTCAATAATGAATAGGAGTTTACTGGCGCTGAATCTTCATCTGAATCAGCTTCAATCTGGGATGGCTGAGTCGCTCCGGTCATCCGCGACTCCTTCTACCTTCTTTTCTTTTTCCAATGATACCTGCAAACCTGCTAACTGGCTGACCACTTCTTCGACGCTGATCTTTTCTCCTCCCCATGATGCCTTGTTTTGCGGCTCATTAGGCGTGACTCCATACATATTTGCTTGTTGTAAGGCAGCGGTTTGCAGTAGGTCGATCGCACGGCGAGCTTCCTTATCAGCTCGCGTGTCTCCAACCGGTGTTATCCTTGACAATATTCCTATCGCGGCATACATATTGCTCTCGGGTCGCCGTGGAACTGTGATTTCATCTCTCTCTGCCCATCTTGATCTGATGCTTTTGCTGCCAACGACGGAGTCGCCAATCCTCTTCTTGGAGTTTCTTGCGCTCAGATGTCGTCTTGGTTCGACCGCCTGGCGCTTTGGCTGCCAACGATGGAGTTGTCGACCTTCTTCTTGGAGTTTTTCGCGCTCAGCCGCGAGTCTTTGTGCCTCTTCACAGAGTTCCGTCCTGATAGCTTCAATCTCTTCAATCTTGAGGTCTCCTTCCTGATTTGGTAGAGATCCCCAAACAGGTCTTGACGGGACGGGGATGGGTAGTTTGCTGTGGCTTGTTGTAGCTCCTCCAACACGCGGACCCTGACCGGCCGCAGTTCCTTCACCGATTCGCTTCCTTGAGTCGCATCTTAGATCTGCGACTGACGGATCCGACGAAAACTTTTACTGATCCGATGGGAACAATGTATCCAAACTCGATGCGATCTGCCTCGGGTCCCCACTCTGAGTCGTCGATGAAGGGGACCCCATTGATGTCTTCAACTTGGCCGATGGCGATGTCCTTGAAGCCTGATTTCGATCCTGCGCGGAACGTGACGCTTTTGACCGCAGGCCCCACGGTGGGCGCCAACTGTCGTGGGTTTGTCACGTCAGGTGTCATAGATGACTTCGTAGGTGTGGGATTACGCGAGTCAAGCATCTCCGAGCTTGGGATCGCAGGAACAAAGATCAACACAGATTTACCCAGGTTCGGCCCCCTCAATGTGAGGTAAAAGACCTACTTCCTGCCTACCCTAGATTGGTATTGATATGATAATCGAGGTGTTACAATGGAGGCGATCCGATCTGGTACTCGCCGTATGAACTAGGGTTTAGGGCTTGATAGCTCGACCCGTTCTAAGTCCTGCGAGTCCTCTTTATATACACAGAGGCTCGCTAGGTTACAAAGGAAACTTTCCCCACAAGGAATATGTCCACAGAGGCCTACTCGGAGACTACTTGGTCTTCACGTCCTCCGGGATATGTCTTCTAGAACTTTCCCCTTATGGCGGTTCAATATTGGGCTTGCTCCCAAGTGGGCCTTTGTCCGTGCGAGTAAAGTAAGTTGCACTGGGCCGCGGGTTAATCCAGAAAGTATTCCCCCGACACACATACCTCCTGATAGTGTAACAATCATTTCTGATGGGCATTGTGTATGTACCAGCACACTTGTCTTCCTTTTGTTTGGGACTGGATTTGGTGTCGGTGGTGTTGTGTTCTTCCTCTTTTTACCTTTCCTCAATGTCTAAACACATGTAGCTTCAGAATTGCTTTGATCTCCATTTTTCCTTCCAAACATGTTACACTTGTAGGTCCTCCTAGTGATTTTACCATAGTTTGCATCTTTCTTGTCTTGACAAAGGTATGTTGACCATTTAACTATGGAAAATCCTATTATGAATGCATATTCATTTTATAAACTATGTGCCTCTTTGTCTATTTTGAAGGTCATACCTAACTGAGGATATGCTAGCTTGCATGTTCTTGTGATAACCTTTCTGATGCTGCAATGCTTTGACTTTCTTGTTCTAGAGCGTGCACATCGTTTATGAGTCAGTGTTCTCATTTCTTTGTTCTTCTCCCTCATTGTTATCTCTTGTTTCCTCATTTCCTAATCCATAAATTTGGTCAGATGCTGCTTCTAATGAAATATAGTCATTGTATGTTTCTTCTGTAAACGAATATGTTTGCTCAAAGTTTGTATTCATGCTATGTAGGTAATCAGCTTGCAACTGCAGTTGCTCATCAATTCTGCTGCTTGTCATGTATAAGTTGTTTTCCTGCGAAAGAGGTAAAAATTCAAAAAATATGTCAACTTATAGATCATACTATTCTCGTCTCATACTGTTTGAATTTATACACCAGATTATCTAACCTCATAAGCAATTGGTTGTTGTAGCAGTTGCATGAAGCTACCAGTCATTGGTATATCAAGCTGCAAAAGATAAGAAATTCACTTTATAAGTTAAATTTGGCTTTGTTAGTTGTATGCCGAGACTCATTGTTTGTAATTAAATTTTTTGTTACCTCGATTTCCTTCGGTTGCATTCCTTGTGACAGTATTTTCACTTGTTGCATAAGGACAGTATAACTTGTTGTTCCTTGTGACTGTATTATCTCACCATTTGAAATACTTGTTCCCTGATTTGTAAAAGTGTTACTACTTATTTTATGGATATGGCCACAGACTTATATATGATAAAAAAAATCTTATTACATTTATGAAAATTGCACTTGGGAGACACTGCAATTACAAAGTACGGAACTTTCAATTAGTATTTTTTATCTTACATCTAAGGAAGTAGTTGTCATCATTTGTCCATAGTTGAAACTCTGAGTGCTTTACAGTTCCATTCTTTTATCACTTGTCTGATATTCCTTCATTACCGTTTGAGGGGTTATTTGATATAATTCTTAAGAATTTCATTATTTCAATGATAAAATTTTATTCTGCTGAAGCAATTACCTTTGTACATTCTGATGTAACTACACCTCCTTTTTTAAAGTCTATGTCTGGTCCTCCCTACAGATAATTTGAAAAGAATGCTTCTGTCAGAAATTGTTTTAGTTTTCTGTATTGTATTTAGTTAGGTTTTTTGTTCAGCATGGTCCAGAAAGTTGTTTATGTTTTAACTATAGAATTTTTTTGTTTACTTGTACATCAGTTACTTGTCTTGTTTATTTTTTTCTATGTATGTATTTCAGTTTAAGCATCTACATGGGCACTCTAGAAACTGAATACAATAATATAGCATGCTACTTAAATTTTGCAGGGAGAAGACAAACAGGAGGATGATCTATTGTTCAATGCTGTTGCAGAATTGTAGATGAGGATGATCAGGTACTGATCAATGAAGTTTCATTTTATATTGTGATAAAAATTGCTTATTACACTTATAAAAATTGCACTTGGAAGTCACTGCAATTCGTAACTATTGAACATGCAATTAGTTTATTTTTATCTTACCTCTGAAGAATTTGTCGTCATATGTGCATAGTTGCAACTCTGACTGCTTTGAACTTCCATTCTTTTATCACTTGTCTGAGATATCTGCATTACCATTTGAGGGGTTATTCAAGAAAATATAGAATATACATATGTTAGATTTACTTTGTACATGTGCATAATTGGTAGTAAATGCTGAAGCAATTACCTTTGTACATTCTGCTGTACCTGCACATCCTTTTCGAAAGTTATTGTCTGCCCCTCCCTGCAGATAATTTAATAAGTATTGTTTTTTGTAAGGGTTTTTTTTAGCATGCTCTAGAAAGTTGTAAGGGTTTTTTGTTTCAACTATAGAAAAAAATTGTTTACTTGTACATTTGTTACTTGTGGTGTTTTGTAAGGGTTTTTTGTTTAGCATGCTCCAAAATGTTGTTTATGTCCTAACTATAGAAAAAAATTGTTTAATTGTACATGTGTTACTTGTCCTGTTGTATTTTTTTCTATATATGTAATTTACTTTAAGTATCAACATGGGCACTGCATGATTTATCACTTTGATCAGGTACTGCATGATCTAGGAGGATGAGGAGTGCTTTTGCAGAATTTACCAGACACAATTTTTCATGAGAAGAACAAATCTAAGGCGTTCATGTGAAAGGGTATTGCATTTGAGATCAGGTAATGTACCTTACTGGTGTTACACGTTGAATCTGTGGTGTTACACATTGGATCTTCATGTTGTTTCTTCTTCTTCATCCTCAATCTTCCAGATCCTCTTTCTTCTCTGGTGGTTGATCGATCTGGTTAGGGGCGAGTCGGGCGGATCGATCTGTTGTTCTTTCTTGCAGATCGGGCAAGGGTATTTGAGTGTTTTAGCAGTAATTGGGATCCCATCTGTTGATCGATATGTTCTTGGGCTTTTGTTATTTAGTGTTTTGTTGTGGGAAGTCTTGATAGGCTTATGAATGCAAATAGCCTCTTGTTGTTGGGCTCCCATCTGTTTTTAGATTCATGTTGGGCTTTTGTCATTTACTGCTCTGGAGTTGAATCGATAAGGACTGTCAGTCTGTCTGTTCTGTATAATGCGGGGTGCTGGCGGTTCGTATACTGCTCCTTCTTTCAATAGAGCGGTTACCAAACCACACGCCTAAGTATCCGCGCCGGTTGCTTTGCTTCCTTTCGAGCCCTTTGCCTTCTTCTTTCTATTTATTTGTTCTCCCTCTCTCTCATTTCCATGCGCCAGTTTCATTGCCCATAGGAGATAGAGGTATGAGAGATTGGTAACCACGTTTCTTATTTTCTTTTTTCATCTCTTGTTCTTGTTTGGTATGTGGTTCGTGTATTGTTCTTGTTTGCGTCTCCCGTTTGATCCATTTCTCATTCTTGAACTCATAGTGCTTTCTGTCTGTCCATCTGTTCATACCAAGCACATACCTTTAAATCTGTAGCACATACATTTATGTTGTTATTTATACTGTTCTTACTATTGTATCCGATCTAGATTTGTTCTGTATTTTGTTAGTTGTGTGCTTCGTCTATTGTGCTTAGTGTTTCTGTTGGATCTCATAGTGGTTTCTGTTTATCTGTTCATACCAAGCATATATTGTTCTTACTTTTGTTGTTTTATGTTGTGCTTTTCTATTTTTTGTAGATATCTTCACTTCCTTGTTGAATCCAGTGAAGCAGTCATATTTTCCTGCTTAGGTATGATCTATACTGAACTCCTTGTAGATTTTGCATTGTGTTCTGAAACAATGTTGTTCTTTTCTACTTGTGCTTTTCTGAAACAATGTTGTTCTTTTCTACTTGTGCTACTTGTGCTTTTCTGAAACAATGTTGTTCTTTTCTACTTGTGATACTTGTGTCTGTATTGTCTGTTATAGAAATGAACAGTCTCATCAGATGTAGAAATGAGTATAGTTTGTTCATACACTTTTTATCTATCATTTGTGTCTTTGTTCTTGAGTCATAGATGAAATATGGTATAAGGTTTTCTATCATGAGGTTCACGGTTATGCCTATTCAGGGTTGTAGTGTTGTTACTGTTGTTAGGGTTTGTTCTTATGACAGTACATGAATATGCCCACTTCGTTTTTGTTGTGTCTGTTTTAGAAATGAATAGTCTCATCAGATGGTATTGTAGTAGTTGTGTCTGTTGTTACCAGATATAGAAATGAATAGAGTTTATTCATACACTTTTTATCTGTCATTTGTCTCTTTGTTCTTGTTGTTATTCTTACCAATCCATAATAAGGCAGTTGTCCATTTTCTTTACTGTCTTTGAATTTTAGTACTGGAAATTTGTTATGGAACAGCAAAATTATTAATTATGGTGCTACTGTCTATTTTATTTCTGTCTTGAGTCTTGGATGAAATATGGTATAAGGTTTTCTGTCATGAGGTTCACTGCTTAGACTTGTTTTGTGCTCTGTTGAAGTTATTCTCGTCTGTTGTTCAGTCTTTATGTTTCTTGGCTGCATTTCTTTTTTTCTCTTCCCATCATCCTCCTCACTTGTGGAGTGCAATTTGCTCATGGTTTTACCAGTAACGAGTTATGCCTAGCTCTGGAGGGGCAGCTTAATATTCCTACATGCAACTGTGTTGGTAATGGCTTTATCAGTAATTAGTCTTTCCTAGTTGTGAATTAGTCAGTTTTGATCTCATATGTGCATCGCTTTGGGGTTCTGTTCATCCGAAGCCTGAATCAGAACAAATTGCCCTTGTTTCAGTAGTTGTGCAAGCCTGAACTGAAATGTGTTGTCTGTGTCTTATCAGTTTCGTAGTATCATCAAAGGTCGATGTTTTTCACCTGACTGTTGTTTTCACCTACTGTTAGGAATCTGTTGTAGTTTTCTTAGATTTCTTCACCTACTCTTGTCATGTGTTTTGTAAGGTATTTTCCTGTTTATGTATGATCTATACTAAATTACTTGTAGTATTTCATTCATATAAGTAAGTAAATCTTATAAAGAATATGAAATTCGTTGTCAATTGTTAAGAATCTGTCATCTCTGGTTTAGTGTAACAACACTGTTTATGGTGATATTTCAATTTTGAGAAAATTCTATTCAGTATTATATTATGGTAATTCTGTTCAGTATTATATATTATGGTAATTCTGTTCAGTATTATATATTAACAACACTGATTATTCAGACTGTTGTTTGACTCAATTTAGTGTAACAGCACTGGATATGTCATTCTGTTCGGTATTATATTATGGTAATTTTGTTCAGTATTATATATTAACAGCACTGATTATTGTTGACCTGAAATTTTTGAAATGATTTGTCTGGTGTTGGTTCTTTGTTGTGCAGCAAGATGTCTGGTGCTGGTTCTTGTTTTGTTGGTATTCTGGAACGTACGGAATGCACTAGGGTGAGCCGTCTGGTTTTTCGCTACCTTGGCCTTGCTGAAGGACCTCAGGACTGTCTTCTTCATGTTGGTGGCACTCAAGTTCATCCAAATAGGTGGATGATTGTTGTTGCTGCTGTCCAGAATGCTATGGGCATGAACTACGACTTCAAAATCGCGTTTGACCCAAGGAACAACAAATGCTATATTCTTTGTAGGACTGCTGCAGATGCTGGTTATCTGAATCGCCGACTATTCTTTATCAATGAGAGTTCCAACCATGAAGAGGCTTGTGATACGGTGTTTTTCAGCTGTGTGCGCAACCTCGGCCTCTATGAAGAGTGTCTTGATGAGGGCGTTCATATGACCATCAGGCGTGTGACCTAAGCCTGTTGTTCATGGTTGGTGTAGTTATCTTAAGTAATGACCAGTTTGTGGCATCAAAACTTTATATTGTTAGATGCGTAAGTTATGTTGAACATATTTAAGTAATCTTCTGTAATATTATGTTATCTACTCTGTGTTGTAATATGAACATATTATCTACTATATAATATCTATTTAGTTCTCTGTGTGTTAATTTTTTTTTCTTTCAGAAGCCCTCAAGTGCAAACAAGTCTATTTTGTTCATATTAGACTTGTTTCATTTGTTGACGGGCAATATTTGTGTTTCTTTTAAATTGCCTTAGATTATTTGGTTTTGTCTTCCTGTCTGTGTTCTCTGTGATGTTGACGATAAGCTTTTCTTTTTGTTCTTTGTTTTGTATCTTTTCTTTTAGTTCTTTTAGTTCTCTGATTTTCCACATCTCCTCAATAGTCTTTGATTGAATAGATTTAGTTATCAGCTATTTCCCTCCAGTATCATTTTTTATTTCTTGAATTCAATCAAACAATTTTTTGGGCATTTGTCTGGATCCTGCTGTTGTGTTTGCTTTTGTATCTCGGAAGCTCCTTTTTAGTTCTGTCCAGAATCTAATAATTCTGTTTGAATTCAGCAGTACACTCTGTGATGATGATATATTGTTAATGCTTGATGACGATCTACATTTTTTAGATTGAATTGACTTGATGAGTACAATAGATGAAGTTCTTGTTTGATGCTCTAATCTAAATGGCATAGGCATTATTTAGTTTAGTTGCTGTATTTCGTTCTTGTTCTGTACCTTGTATTGTTCCAGTCCACTGCCTAATTACTGGAGCTCCTGCATTAGTGCTGCTGTTGTTAACTCCGTGCTGCTATAAATCGGTTATACTGGAACGTGCTTATTACAGTACCTATTCTTCCATCAGGAGCATATCCAGGAAGCTATATTAAGTTAAGAGTAATCTACTACAAGATTTTCATCTAGTTGTTATCTCATTTTGTCATTTCATTCTGTGATATGTAAAAGAACATCTAGGGAGCAGAATTTTAGTATTCTGGGGCCAACTGTTAATACACTTCTGAGAGCAACTCTATTTTTATGAACCTACTGTTCATTATATCTTGGCAGCCTGTCTATTTTCTGTTTTCTTTGTTTTGTGCTATGATATCATGGTAGATGCCATTGCCACTTCTATTTGGATACTGTGCTATTATACTGTTTTTTGTGTTATTTCTTTTTTCTTGGCCCAAAATTACTGTGCTATTTGTGTTATTTCAATTCTTTGTTGATTTCATTCTGGAATATGTTTTCTTGGCCCATTTCTATTTTCTGTTTTGTTTACGTATCTGTTTTGTGTTTTTAGCTTCTATGAAGTTACTTGAAGTTAATAGTTTTTGGAGACCACAATCTGTTATTTGGTAAACAGTGTTTTTAAGATTTATTAACCAGAATGTTGTATTTGGTAAATAGTTTACTTTGGTTTTTAAGATTTATTAACCATGATTTTTAATTCAAAACGGGCCTTATTTGTTAGGGACATGGTCCTCTTCTCAACTGTACAGTGCATATTGTAATTTTGTTGTCAAAATGTCTTTTTCTCGGCCCAAATCAACTATGTACAAGGTCTGTTCAGTTACGGGCCCGTCAAAGTCCACAAACGGGCCCTTGGCAAGCCCGTTTAACCATAACGGATCGACTTTGGCGGGCCCAATAACAACAAAAAATGGATTTGGAGGGCCCGTTAACAGAAACAAACACAGATAACCGGTCTGACCGTTGGATCTTCATCCAACAGCAAAACAGTCTGTTTCAGTCGACTGATTATTAGTCGGCCCCGTATATAAAAGTGGGGAGCGCCTAGCGCTCGGTTGACTGAGCGCGAAGCTAACGCTCAGTCGATGTAGGCCAGCAGCTGACACGATCCCTGTTTCAGCCCGTTTCCGACGTACCTTTTTGTTGTGGCCTTTTTTTCTTTTTACAGTTCGTTTGTGGGCCGCAGTTTTCAGATTTTTTTTTCCTTGTGCATGTTAAATGTTCCCTATATGGGCTTTCAAGTGCAAATCTGACCGTGTTGACCAAAAAGGCCGCAAAATCTAAAGGCCCTTATCTACAAAAAAAATACTACACGGCAAAAGACCTATGTCGCAACCCCCAGAGTTAAACCCTACTCAATCTTCTTCCTCAAGACATTTCCCTTCTTCCTCAAGCAAAATTAATCTGGCTCAAATTGCCGTTAATCTTTTTTTTTTTTTGAAAAAAGCCCATCTGTCTTGGCTGTATATTATATTGTACCAAGAAAAGTGCTTGCACGATAAAAAAAATAGAATCATAAAATATGCAATTGCACGCTGATTTCTTATGCAATTTAAAATGCACCAAAAAATGTAATTACACATTATAAAAATGCATGTGCAAATGCAAGCTAATTAAGCAAATCCATGTGCATCGCAAGCTAGATATTCATGTGTAATTAAAATCATGTGCAATTGCCCGTTAAAAAAGTTAGTATGCAATTGCACGCTAAAAATTCATATGCAACTGCATGCTAAGACAAATGATGTGCAACTGCATGTTAAAAAATCATGTGTAAATTGCATTGATAAAACATAGTGTGTAATTGCACGCTAACATTAATTCATGTGCAACCACACTCTAAAATTCTTGTGTAACTGCACACTAAATATTAATGTGCAATTGCATGCTTAAAATAAAACATGTGTAATTGCGTGTTAAAATAAAAACATGTGCAATTGCACGCTAAAATGTATGTGCAACTACTAGTCATGTGCAATTGCTCGCTAAAAATCAATGTGAAATTGCACACCGAGAAAGGATATAATTACACACTAAAAAGAAAAATATGAATGCACAAGTGCACGCTAAAATTCATGTGCAGCTATAAAAATATTCTTATGTAACTGCACGTTAAAAATTCATTTGCAATTGCACGATAGTTCATGTGCAATTTGCCTCTTGGCCCGCACTCCATCTTGTACGGGTAGGGAGAACACGATGCACACAACTCGCGAAGTCGCCAACACATGACGGTCTCGAGTGGTAGAACGGCCAGCACGGTGTCGACAGCTGATGACGACAGTGGTCACTATGTGAGAAAAAAGAAATGGTGGCGCCGGCCAGCCATAGAAATTTGCACATAAAGCAGAATAATGTGTGTACTTACACCCAAAACAAAAAACATGTGTGATTATACACTAATGAGAATAATGTGTAATTGCACCCAACATGTTCGATTACACACTAATTAGAATAATGTGTAAATACACAGTTAACAATAAAAAAATCATGTGTAATTACACCCAAAAAAAAGATATGTGCGATTATACACTAATGAGAATCATGTGTAATTGCACACTTAACGATAAAAAAATTGTGTGTAATTGCACCCAAAACAAAAAATGTGCGATTACACACTAATCATAATAATGTGTAAATACACAGTTGACAATAAAAAAATCGTGTGTAATTGCACCCAAAACAAAACTTTGTGGGATTACAGACTAATGATAATCATGTGTAATTGCACACTTAACGATAAAAAATCATGTGTAATTGCACCCAAAACAAAAAACATGTGCGATTACACACTAATTAGAATAATGTGTAAATACACACTTAACAATAAAAAAAATCGTGTGTAATTGCACCCAAAGCAAAAAATATGCGATTACACACTAATGAGAATCATGTGCAATTACACACTTAACAATAAAAAATCGTCTGTAATTGCACCCAAAACAAAATATGTGCGATTACACACTATTGAGAATCATGTGTAATTGCACACTTAACGATAAAAAAATGGGTGTAATTGCACCGAAAACAAAATATGTGCGATTACACACTAATGAGAATCATGTGTAATTGCACACTTAACGATAAAAAAATTGTGTGTCATTGCACCCAAAAAAAAACATGTGCCATTACACATTAATTAGAATAATGTGTAACTACACACTTAACAATAAAAAATCGTGTGCAATTGCACCCAAAACAAAAAAAAATGTGCGATTACACAATAATGAGAATCATGTGTAATTGCACACTTAGCGATAAAAAATCATGTGTAATTGCACCCAAAACAAAATATGTGCGATTATACACTAATAAGAATCATGTGTAATTGCACACTTAACGATAAAAAATCATGTGTAATTGCACCCAAAACAAAAAACATGTGCGATTATACACAAATTAGAATAATGTGTAATTACACACTTGACAATAAAAAAATCGTGTGTAATTGTACTGACAACAAAAAAAGTTCAAATACACACCAATGATAATCATGTGTAATTGCACGCTTTACGTTAAAAAACATATGTAAAACAAAAACTATAGATTCACGTATGGCCGAACAAAAACAACCCAGAAAAAAAGTAAAAAAGCCCAACACAGAAGATGAAAGAAAAAAACACACGTCTGGGTCCACCACGCGTTTCACCTTCTGGAGAGTGTAGACACACACCCGACACGACAAGAACAAAATCAAAATAAACAAACGAAAAAAAAGCCCAACAACAAAGCCCACAAAAAACCCTAGAGAGTAAAAGAAAAAAAACGTTTAGCAGACCACAACCAAACGGGAAAAAAGGACCATCCACTAGTGTGCGCCAAATAATCGCACAATGTGATCAAACCATCGCGGGGTCACGATCGTCGACCGACCGTTAAGCTCAATCTCGGGCAACCGACCGTTAGCAACAAGGAAAAAAAATGTGATATTGCACCCTCACTAAGCGAATAAAAATCAACTCAAACCCAGCGAGAAAATCAAAAAGCCCAAAAGTGAAATGTCACCCGAAAAAAACCAAACAAAAAAACCATAATAGAGCAACCACCTCCTCCCTCCCTCTATCCACGCTAGAAAATGCATCTGGGTCTCACCAGGTGTTTCCCATTCTGGATGTATACCGAAACCCAACAAAAATCAACTCAAAAACCAAAAAAAGCCCAAAGGCAAAAAGGCAACGGAAAAAAAAGGACAACATATAGCCCAACAAAAACCCAGCAAAAGAGCAACATAAAAAAAACTTAACAGGCCGTGACCCAATCGCACAACGGACCAAACCCATCAGCGCACGCATCAATAATCGCCAAAACTGATCGAACAATCGCACGGTCACCAGCGTCGACCGAGCGTTAACATGTTTCTCGGGCAACTGAACGCTAGCGAAACTGGTAATAGAAATGCGATTAGGTGCGCCACTGTGCGATTGCCCATGAAAGGAGAAATGAAAAAATTGTAATTAGACGTATGCACATACAAAAAATATACAGGCAGAAAACAATATTAGGCAAAATAAAACGAAAACAAATAGAATGGCCCAAACGGAGCCCAATAAACAATGGACAAAGAGGCCTAACAGCCACAACACAAAATATTACGATCGATCGGGCAGCACATGCAGAAGACGAAACAGCAGCATGGGCCAAAAAAAAAAATCGACCGAGCGCTACCCTAATTCTCGGGTGACAGAGCGTTAGCAAACGCCTATAAGATAATGTGTAATTGCACGCTAAACACTAATCATGTGTAATTACACGCAAAATAAAAAACATGTATAATTACACAAGGTATTACACACAAGTGCAATTACACACAAAAAAATGTCAAATTTTCCGGCCGTGTGAGTAACATTTGTAATTGCTGGTAAACAAAAATCATGTGCAATTGCATGCTTAAACGTGTAACATTTGTAATATAGCAAGAAAAAGCACACGTTTAACATGCCACAAACCCGAGCCCAAAACGACTGAACCCACCATCTCACGCGTCACAAATCACAATACCTGATCGATAAATCACACGATCCAGTTCGTCGATAAAATAGCAAAAATGAAAAGAACTGAACTACAAGTGGACAAACAGGCCAAAACCAAGCAAAAAAAAAAAGGACAAAAAGGAGAGCACAAACTGCAAGCAGGCCGTTATCGAGCAAGATGGGCCGAAACAACCATGTCCCCCGTACGTTACCATCGCCAAACAACAACCAGCTCCCTCGTATATTTAGCAATCAATCGCCGAACCGTGATTAAGTGATTACCGATCGTACGGCCGGAAAATTCGACCGAGCGCTAACATTGATCTCGGGCAACCGAGCGTTAGCAATAGCGATAAAAGTGCTATTGTACACCTATGGTGTAGTAGTATAATATTCTACACCCAACAGAGCCTCCACAGCCCAACAACAGCGTGTCCCCTCGCCTAGCCAGAGCGCCTCACGCGCATGTGCCCGTCCACCGCGCCTACCTGCCGCGCGTCCCCACGCCACGTGGGCCCACCCAGCCGTTCCTGCCGCCCATCCCGCACACGCACGTGCCCGCCTGGCCGCACCTACCTGCCCAACGCGCACGCCCAGCCGCGTTCGCGCAAGCGATCGAGCATGCAAGCTGTTGTTTCTTCTACCGAATGACTTGTCTCGAAGAAATACATATCCTACCATCATTAACGCCTATGTTCTTTTGCAATTTTTTGTTACTGTAGTATTCTGCACTCTTTGTCAGGTTCGCATGGATGGTAAGACCACGGGAAATAGCTGTTGCTCTTCCAAGGGTGCATTTGGTTGGATGGATAGAGCTATCCAGGAAATGGCCATCCAGTTTTTGTGTTGTTTGGTTTGCTGGGTGAGGTGGATGGGGCAGCCAGGATAGGAGCATATTCTCTCATATGCTGGATGGCACGGTCCGCTGGAAATCAGCTGGATGGCACGGTCCAAGTTCGGCTCTCGTACGTTCCCTCTGGCTCCGTTCATGTTTTCATTTAAATCTCGATTTTAGTTGGGAGTACAATAGTGGTTCAAATTTTTTAAATGTTTTTATGAGCAAACTAGAGCTCATTAGCAACGTGTTTTAATTGGTTTGATCCAAAAAGTCTGAGTCAATATTTAATTAAAATTCTCCAAAAAAGTCTACTTTCATAAGTTATAGTAATTTTTATTGCCTCAAATAAATTCCCAAAAATCTGGGAAAATTCACTAATATTCTTCTCATGTGATGTACTAATTTATGAAAAAAAAAACCCTAGGTTATTTGATGAAAAAGCGAGTTCCTTTGTAATGCTATTTATAAGTATTTTTATCATTTCATGTGATATTCTCTTTTTAATTCAATTTGAATTTAAAAAAATTTAAACATGCACAAATTCATCCAAATAGTTATGGATTGCATATAAATATGAATTGATCATCCTATCCACTATAATCCCACCAACCAAACAGAAAACTGGCTCACCCTATCCACTATAATCCCACCAACCAAACAAAAAACTGGCTCATCCCATCCATCCCAACCAAACAGAAAATTGAATCATCCCATCCAAAAAAATATGGATGGCCATATCCATCCAACTTCGCCCTCCAACCAAACACACCCCAAGTGGAGAAGCATGGTATGCTCTTATCTGATGAGAGCTTTTTGCACTCTTTGCAACACATGTTGCTCTCGTCCTGCATACAGCCCGACGGTGGCTCGTGAGTGCCTGCATATCAAATGCACCGTCGGACGTATGCAGGGAATCCGAATAATTTGTATTCGGTCGATGAACTGAAGTATTTTGTAGATAGAACAAAACACACGGTTTCCCCTACATACAGCCCAACGGTGGCTCTTGAGTGCCCGCATATCAAATGCACCGTTGGACGTATGCAGGGAATCTGAATGCTTTGTATATCAAATGAACTACAGTGAGTGCCGAACTTGTTCGAGAGGGGGCTATATATAGGGTCATGTGACTGATCCAACACTGATTTTGCCCTAAAACACCCTGATCTAGCGGCTCACAAGCCCTCAAAAGAAACACACGATCCGTGTGCTTCTTTAGTCCCGGTTGGTAACACCAACCGGGACTGAAGGCAGGCTTTGCGGTCACGACTCGTGTCAGTCACGTGTCCTCCCCCAGCGCTGCCCTAGCCACGTGTCCTCCCCCACGTGTCCTCCCAACCTTGAGGTCTTTATATATTGTTGCCGACGGGGTAAATCCTAATCCACCATTCCTAGCCACGAACCCATCGTATCCACGAGATGGATCCGCCACGCCCGCCGCAACGCCTTCTGGACGAGGTTGAGCGTGCTCGGCAGAGCGCGCTTGGGCGCTACCGCGGGAGCCTATCCCGCCGTATGCCCACGAGCCGTGCACCTCCACCAGCCGCCGCCGCACCTCCCAACGAGGAGGAGGATCACGACGACGAGTTCGACTGGAGCGACCATGGGGAAGAGGGTGGCGGGCCGCAGATGCAGCAGGCCATTGAAGCCTCCTTGCAGCCTGTCCGCGACGACCGTGTCCAGCGAGCCAAGACTGCCTACTGGCTCAAGGCGAAGGAGGCTTCCGAGCTGGAATGGGCGATGAAAGACTCAAGATCCATGGATCTTGCCCTCCGCCGCAAACGTGCGCACGAGAACCGGGCGGCCGCGAACGGGGCTGGCTCCTCCCGCCGTTCCCCCTAATCCTACAGCCTCTGAGCCAGCAAGTCCGTTTATGTAGAAATGTAATTGTGTTATGAAAACTGTTAGTGATGTGTAATAATGTATTAAACCTTTTATGTAACTGTGTGGAACTCTTCCGTGGACGAGTGGTAGCCGTGCATATGCGCATAAGGGCCAGGTCCCGGGTTCGAGTCCTCACTTCTATCTTAATGACAAAGCCGGGGTGGAGTCCCCCCTCCGGTCTTGTTGTTGTTGTTCTTTTATGTAACTGTGTGGGGATGTTGTTAAGGATGTACTCTCTCCGTTCCATAATATGAGATGTTTTAGGTGTTACACATGTTGCCTAGATTTATACAAAAAGAGTGGACATGTACACTAAAACATGTCTACATACATATATGTGCATGTGAATGTGGCAAAAGACTAAAACATCTTATATTGTGGAACGGAGGGAGTAATAATCAATGGACAAATTTTTAGACAATTAAATCAATGGATATAAAAGAAATAAGAAAAAGATATGATTTTCAGAAATATTGAAACATTTAAATTAAATATATAAAAAAAATGAAACTACAGCAAAAAATATAATTCAAAAAGCATGTAAATCAAAGTATACAAAAGAAATAGAAAAAGAAACTTGAAAAAAAATCAAACAAAATTAAAAAAGGGTGTAAATTCAAAAAGCATGTAAATTAAAAAGGTTTTTAGACAATTAAATCAATAGATAAAAAAGAAATAAGAAAAGATATGATTTTCAGAAATAAAGAGATAATTATTACAAATTTTTAGACAATTAAATCAATAGATAAAAAAGAAATAAGAAAAAGATATGATTTTCAGAAATAAAGAGATAATTATTACAAATTTTTAGACAATTAAATCAATGGATAAATGGGATATAAAAGAAATAAGAAAAGATATGATTTTCAGAAATATTGAAACATTTAAATTAAATATATATAAAAAATATTATATCACGGTTTCCCCTGCATATACAGCTCGTCGGTGGATTTTTAGAAATTCATATTATATCAAGAACACTCAAACTTGCATTTAAATTCTATTTTTTAATTCATATTAAAAGATTTTTTAGAAATTAAAATTATATAAAAAACAATCAAACATGCATTTTGCTTAATTTTTTTGATGATATAGATTTAAATCTATGTCAAATTTACTCAAATCATCCATTTGAAATTTGAATATATTCAACATAGTCAAACTTGAAAATTACCAGTACCAAAATATTATACATGTCTAGGGTTAAGTTTGATATAAAGTTTGTCAAATTTGGACTATTAAATCAATAGAATAAAGAAATCAGAAAAATGAACAAAGAAAAAAGAAATTCGAAAAAAGGCCTTTTGCACTGGTTGTTGGCTACAACTGGTGCTAAAGGTGGCTTCGCGCGCTAATTTAAAGCGGCCGAAAAAAGGCCTTTAGCACCGGTTGTAGCTAACAACCGGTGCTAAAGGTACCTTTTGCACCGGTTGTTGGCTACAACCGGTGCTAAAGGCCTTTTTGTTGTTTTTAGAGAACGCTCTGCCTCTTCTCCTCCTCATTCGAGTCACAGACCGTCTTCGTCGATTGCTCCGGCGAAGCCCTGCCCCAGCGCCGCCCCATCCACCGGCGATTCTCCGGCGAGGCTCCACCTCTGCCCCTGCCCTGGCGCCGCCCCGTCCACCGGCGATTCTCACCATCGGCGTCCGTCCGCGCGTCCCCTCTGCTCCGTGATCCGCCGCCCTGCTCCGTGCTCCGACGCGCGCGCCCCCCTCCGTCTCGTCCCCTCTCCTCGACCTATGTCCACCACGAGCACGTCGACCTCTGGCCGCCACGAGGCCGTCGCCGTCCGGGTCTCCTCCACACCACCACCGCCGCCGGCCGCCCAAGGTGAGAGCTTTAATTTTGCATTCTCTTTTTTTTGTTATTTCTCCATAGTTGCATTATATAGCTATGAAAATTAGAATATTGATATGCAAATTGGTTGCTATTGTAGTTGCAATATTTTTGTTATTTCTCCATTAGTTGCTATTGTAGTTGCTATATAAAAATTACATCTTATTTTTATTTTAAAATTGCTACTAGCTATGAAAATTAGATTGCTATTTAGCTATGAAAATTAAATTGCTATTAGCTATATGAAATTGTAGCAAATTTAGCAAAGTTAGAAAATTTAGCAAAGTTAGAAAATGTAGCAAATTTAGTAAAGTTAGAAAATGTAGCAAATTTAGCAAAGTTAGCAAGGTTATTTGATGATTGTGTTAGCAAAGTTAGAAATCAAATTAATTTAGAAAACAATGTTAAAAATTGTGTTAGGAAAACAATGTTAAAAATTGTGTTAGGAAAACATTTTTGTTAATACTCCATAATTAGTTGCAATATTTTTGTTAAGAAATATTTGTTGCAATTTTTGTGTATAAGAAATTTAAATTTGCTTGCTACTTAAAATTTGTGTACTTTCTAACCTTGATGCTATGAATTTTAAATTTGCAGTGACATTGAGCTATGGAGGACGACGCCCCCTTCATCCGAGACGAGGAGAATGAAGAGCGAATGGCAGCAATTATTTTTGAGAAGACCCTTGGAGTAAATACCGATGGAGAAGATTTCAGCGCAAAATGTTTGAACGACTCCGGTGAGGGACTTGAGCTAGAAGAAATAAGAGACGACGACGAAGTGCCCTTAGCAAACTCCGGCGAGGTATATATATTAAGTCTTGTTGATCACTGGATGCATTAATTGATTTATATTGCACTTATTAACGAATCATTTCTCTTTTAGCCCTCCGGATCTAAGCCTCCAAGTTCGCCAAAGACGCAACGAGGCCCGAACCAAAGGATAAAGCTTCCAGATGGTGCAAAGTTGTCGATCGACGAAGTTGCTGCTGATGGCAAACCGACGAAACCCGAAGACACCTCCCGTAGATATGTAGTTCAATGCGGAGTTCTTGTTAGGGACATGATCCCGATCACCATTGCAGAATGGAATAAGCCGGTTAAAGCCAACATTGGAGCAAGTTATGTCGACAAAAGAGCTAAAGATTTGCTTTGGGACACGCTCTTGGAATCTTTCAGCCTACCGGTAGGTCTCGAAGAGAAGAAGGACAAAGTCAAGCAGTGGACTCTTAAGAAGATGGCCACACAATTCAACAACTGGAAGAAAACATTGTGGAGAAAATATGGGAAGAAAACTCCAGAATTCACTGGACATCTGAGAAGATAAAAGATGTGTGGACCGAATTTGTGGCGTATAAGAAATCGGACGTCGCTGTGGCCCGATCGGCCAAAAATAAGTTGAATGCTAAGAAGAAGAAATATTTCCATACTTTGGGGTCAGGTGGCTACAAGACTGCCGTGCCTAAGTGGGAATCCTTTGAAAACGACCTGCGTAAAAAAGGGATCACTCCACAGACAGATGACTGGCCCGAGAGGTCCAAGTTATGGTTGTTCGCGCATGGGGCAGGGTTGGACCCAGACACAGGGCTGATTGTTGCAAAGGGGAAATGGAAGAAAAGAATTACAAGGGTCGTAAAAAAACTAGAGGACGCAATAGAGAAAGTCAAAAAAAATTTGTTCCCGATAGAGACGACGAGCTGACACTCGCCCTCGGGAATCCTGAACACGACGGACGATGTCGAGGCAGAGGAGCCGACGTTAATAAGTATCAAGGATTTCCGGCGGACGTTGCAACTTATAGAAAGCGTTTCAGAAATAAGAAGAAGGAGTTGGACCGGTTCACGGCATTAGAACAGCAGGTGAAGGGGTTCCAGGAGCAACTGAACGCACTTACCCAGACAAGGGAATCTCAGCAGCTGGTGGTACAAGATCCTGCAGTCGATGCCGCCCCATCTCAGCGGAAAAGCAGCGTGGGTTCCACGCAGCTAGAAGATCCTGCAGTCGAACCGCCGGCGGCTCACTACCCCGTGGATGATATCACGGAGAAGACAAATTGTGTGCTACACATGCCGATGAAGAACATTAGTTTTCCGGTGGCGGATGGGTATGCTTTACCAAATCAACCTGGAGCAATCTTCCATTTTGCTCCGATTCCAGCTGGCTATGCTCGTGTCGGGGTGAAAACAGTTATGCCCGGATTCCATTCAATGGATCTTGACATTCCTGGATGTGACGACGAGAAGACACTGGGAGAAGTCGAGTTTGGTATCGTTCTATGGAATAAGAAATACATCATGTTTCCAGACGCGGCGCCAAGGCCACCGACTCCTCCGAGTAGAAATCCACCACCTCAAAGTCCACCCGACCTCCCCGACGATTGGGAGCCCGCCGCGAGTCCATCGCCCGTGCCGTCCCGTCAGCCGACTGATGCGCCCAGTAGTAATTTGCCAAAGCGGAAGCTGTTCACGTCGACTATGCTCAGGAAAGACAGGTCCCCTGTCAAGAAACGTGCACGTGCAAACATACCCGAGAAAGTCAAGAGTCCTGAGAAGAAGTTAGCTTGCGAGATGACTTCAGAGGAAATAACTACTAGCTTGCAAGAAGAGTCAAGAGCCTTTTTTGAACAGAAAAAACAGGAAAAACTGCAGGCACAACTGCACCCCGTAAAGGAATTTCTGAAGACTATACCAATGGACAAAAAAGATTACACCGTTGACTGCTTATATGACCCTCCACCGAAGCCCCTTTCAGACTATGAGCGCATTATTAACAAGCAACATAGCGCACAGATGAGCGCACAGACGGAGGAAAAAAGAAATGCGGGAAACAAGTTGCTCAGCTCGGAGAACAAGAAGTACAATCGATCGCCCCGCTCATCGTGCCTTCTGATAAGGCGGCTCAGCAAATGCACGAGGAGACAAGTTACGACGTTGCTCCGCTAGCATATAAATATGTTCATGGGCAGCCTCTGGTCATGGATCCGAAAGCTCTAACAACACAGTTATGGAATTTGCATAACTGGTACATGGCCGCTGCAAAAGAAGGGAAAATCTATTTCCTGGCGAGAGTTCAGGAACAGCACTACTTCCGAGAATATGCTGTGCAGGTTGAGTTCGAAGAACTTTTTCAGATGTACAATCAACGTGCCCTCGACAAAGCTATCATCAGCTGCTATTGTCTGTAAGTAATTTATTTGTGTAATTTAATTCTTTAGTTAAGCTCTCGTTCATTGCCTGTAATTATCCTCACGACATTCTTTTGTATGCTATTAATTATGCAGAATGAAGATTCGTGAATGCAGAGTGGGAGGAATCTGGGACATTGGGTTCATTGACCCGGATAAAATTCATGAAGTCACCGTAGAACATGTGCCGAGGCCACAGAGGATGTTTTGCTAACGTTTTTAAAGCGACAAAGTACCAAAAAAGAAATACTTTTTCCTTACAACTTCAAGTGAGTGTTACTGTCTTGTACACATTCTATATTTTGCTTTTCCGATATTAAGTGTAATTGATGAGTTATGAATAACCGCGTATATAAACGTGTCCAGGTTCCACTTCATTCTGATGATCATTAAAATCGAGGTTGGAGAAGTTGAAGTCTGGGACTCATTAAGGAGAGAACCTGAGGACTACAGAAGCGTGCGTGTAATGCTCAGAGGTAATTTCAATCGCACTATATCGGCCTCTTTCGTTCATTTCCTGATATATCGGTCAAATAACTCCTCAATTCATTTTCTTTGCCGGGCAGGGTTTGGAGAAAGTTCAGAGAGGAAGAACCCGGTGAGTGGAAAGAAAAGCTGGAGTTTAAGGCTAACTTGGTAAGTAGTACTTCACGTTTCAATACCATTATCAATCTCTTGATTATTATTTGATTGAATTCTATTCTCGTATAGTGGTGCCTAAAACAACCATCTGGGACGAATTTATGTGGATACTACGTTTGCGAGTACATTCGCATGATGGTCAACGAGAGAGATAATACTCGAAGAACTAGAGAGGTACGTAAACATCATTCACAACTTTATTTTGCTACCATCAATTGTGTTAGTTTCCTTCATATAATTGATTTGATCTCCTTCTTTCAAATTAAGATGGCAAAAAAGCGGAACGAGCTCCTACCAGAAAACCGCGTAAAAGCAATTGCGGAGGAATTGGCGGGATTTTTCCTTACGGAGGTCATACCTGAATCCGGAGAATTCCACTTTATCGACAAGTAGCCTCCCTCCATGTACTAGGAGTGATCTCCATATGTAATTAATTATGAGTACTTTATATGTGTACATATATATACCAAGTTGTATGTGTGCTATGTGATCTTCACGTGTGCGAAAAACTTTTTTTGTGCATCGACGTGATCTCCTCCGAAACCCTAAACCCTGAAAAATAAACGAAAATAAAAAAACAGAAACCCTAAACCCTGAAAAATAAACGAAAAGAAAAAAACAGAAACCTTTAGTACCGGTTCGTAATACGAACCGGTACTAAAGGTCCTCGCCTGCGCGCGCTCTGCTCTGCCCACGTGGAGGCCTTTAGCACCGGTTTGTAAGCAACCGGTACTAAAGGGGTACCCTTTAGTGCCGATTTATTAGCACCGGTTGCTCAACCGGTGCTAAAGGCCCTATAGAACCGGTGTTGTTGCCCCTTTTTCTACTAGTGTTGTGCTAGCATGAATAGATGCAATCCTGGTAAGATGTTTTGACCATTTTGATTTAGCGTCCATTGAAACCTGAAAACTTAGCTAGATAGAAAAATTAGATTCATTGGCCTTCAAGCGACCGCTCGAAGCTACCATAACAGTAAGTTAAAGACTAGTGTAACACTAGATACTGAAATAATATGATAACCTTTGCATAGTTTCACCGGCTTGTGCTTCGATCATCATGCAAACATGAACCCAACAGAAAAACACACAAAGGGTCAACTAGGACTTTAGAACCTTTTAGCCGTTAGGCGTGAGATGTTTGACAAGCTCTTGTGCCGTTACGCCTTATTAGGTATAGTTATCCATCATCAACTTAACATATGCCTCTGCTGGTTCTATTCAAAGCAATCGATGCAAAGCAGATAAAATTTTGCAGAAAACACATTTTACTGAATAAGTATGGTATTACTACGTAGCCCCCGACTCTCTGGTCAAGAAATAAGAAACTGACTCGAGAAGAGCATAAAGCCGTAGCATCAAAAGTATGCGATGTAGCCCCCGACTTTCTATTTGATGTGATAATCAAAGCAGAAAGTAAAGCTTTAGCATCATAAGATACCCGAAGTGGCCCCTGACTCCTCCCTCAATAATTACTTTCGAGTAGAGAATAGAGCGTAAGCATCGTTTATTAACCAAAGTAACTCCTAGCCCTCTGGTTAACGTGATAGTTAAAAAGAGAGTGAAGCATAAGCAAAAAAGCATCTGATGCAGCCCCCGACTGTCTACTCAATAACTGAATCGAGTAGAAAGTAGAGTATAAGCATCGACTTATTTTTCTCGATCACATGCTCGAGGATGTAAGCCCCCAAGCATGCGATAGCACAATTTATTTATTTTATTTATTTACAGTCAACAAGTAAAAATCCTAACAGTCGGGTCGGTGAGCGTTAAAAACTCACTCCTGTTCGTACTCGATTTCACCGTAACCTTTGAGTTGACACGTCATAATGATTACACATCCCTATTTACAGGGATTAGACAAATCACAATGCTTGCTCACGCCTCGGCTTCCGTCTTGCATCATCGCGCCTCGTTATCATGTCCACTCATGACCGCTTATGGGCGCATGAGTTCACTAACTTTAACAAGTTGGTGAGCATCTCCATCACCGTTGAGTTCAAGATGAAGAACCACCAGGAGGAGAAGAAGCGCAAGAGGGTCCCATCGCCTTCCATGGGAGGGAGCTCTCAACGTACGCGTACAGAGTCAATTTCCTTCATCTTTTATGATGACTTCGACTGCTCCACGTCAATGTGAGTAGTGCGACGTCCGTCCTCCACATCGCAAGGACAACCTCCAAGACCCATAGGATCACAAGGGAGTGTGACAGGTGGCCGCGGCCCGTGCTACAACTGTGGGCGTGTCGGCCACTTTGCGCGGGATTGCCGATTCCCGAAGCCGGGAGCTGTGGTGACTGCTCCAAGACTGCCACTACTAGTGCAACCCCCTCAACAAGCCTCTCAGACTGCGCAAGTCCCCAAGCACGGTCGAGTCAACTACACCACCGCCGAGGAAGCTCACGAGGGTGCCAGCGTATTGATGGGTACGTTGCTTGTGAATTCTAATTATACCATTGTTCTTGTCGTTGTCTTTTTTATTCTGGGGCTTCTCACTCTTTCATAACGAGGAGTTAAACTCGGAGTCATGAGCTGATGATTAGCTCTGCCCGTGCACCCTATCTATAGAGCCACCTGGAGCCAACATTTTTGCCGATCAATATGTGTCCAAGGCATCGATTATTATCAACGAGGTATCCTTTTTGTCAAATCTGTTGGTAATTGATGCCAAGGGGATAGTTGTCATCTTGGGAATGAATTAGCTTGCCAAGAATAAGTCCATCATTGATTGTGCTCAGAGGACTATCAATTTTAATGATCTGTCCGGCACCCAAGTCCATCTGAAGTTGATAGTTGTCTATATGCTCTGACGGTTTCCACCACCATGGATCTCCTGAATATTCCGTCGTGTGTGAGTTTCCAGATATCTTCCCAGAAGAATTGATGGGAAGGCCACCCGACCGGGAAGTGGAATTTTCTATTGAGCTTTTGCCTGGAACGGCCGCAATTTCAAAGAGGTCTTATCGGATGCCTCCAAATGAGATGGTAAGATTTGAAGAAGCAGATTCAGGAGTTGCTCTCGAAGGGTTTCATTCGTCCGAGCTCCTCATCTTGGGGATGCCCAGCGCTTTTTGTGAAGAAGAAGGACCAAACTCTGTGGATGTATGTTGATTACCGTCCGTTGAATGATGTCACCGTCAAGAATAAGTATACACCTCCTCGCATTGACATTCTATTCGATCAGTTGACCAGTGCCCGAGTTTTCTCCAAGATTGATTTGAGGTTGGGCTACCACCAAATAAAGATCCGACCGAAGGATATTCCAAAGACGACTTTCTCTACTCGTTATGGACTTTACGAGTATAGCGTCATGTCATTTGTCCTGACCAATGCACCAGCATACTTTATGTATTTAATGAACATTGTCTTTGTGGAGGAACTCGACCAGTTTGTCGTGATTTTCATTGATGATATTCTCATCTACTCCAAGACTGAAGCAGAACATATGCAGATCATCTCTGAGTTGTTCTTGGTTGACTTCGAGATCTCCAACTCTATTGGGGTTGCCGTTACCCCGAGCAAAGTACAGGAAGTTCTCAATTGTGTTCAACCCAAGAATGTCACAAACATCCGGAGTTTTCTTGGACTTGTGGGTTACTCCCGCCGGTTCATCAAGAACTTCTCCAAGATTTCCAAGCCCATGACCAAGCTATTGAGGCAAGGAAGTGTGTTCGAGTGGTCGAGTGAATGTGAGTTAGCTTTCCAAACTTTGAAGAAACTGCTCACGACCGCTCCCGTTCTTTCTTAGCCTGAAGTGGACAAGGGTTTCTACGTCTATTGTGATGCTTCCCGCATAGGCCTCGGATGTGTCCTCATGCAAGAAGGCCGAATTGTTGCTTACGCTTCACGCCAATTGAAGCGGCATGAAGAGAACTACCCAACTCATGACTTAGTGCTTGAGGCAGTTGTGCATGCTCTAAAAATTTGGCACCACTACCTATTGGGTAATCTTTGTCGTATCTATAAGGATCACAAGAGTCTCAAGTATATTTTCACTCAAGCCGATCTGAACATGAGACAGATAACATGGCTCAAGTTGATCAAAGACTCTGAGCTGGAAGTTCATTATCATCTCGACAAGGCAAATGTTGTCGCAGATGCACTGAGTCGAAAGGCTCGATGCAATTGTCTTTCGCTCAAGCCTAGAGTCACCACGCTTTGAAATGATTTCCGAAGGCTTGGACTTGAGATGGTTTCAGAGGGATTTCTTGCAAACTTGGAGATCAAATCAACCCTCTTGGATCAAATTAAGGAAGCTCAAAGGGATGAAAAGGGCATGGCCCGAATTCGAGATAAAATGAAGGAAGGCAATGCTGCCTGTTTTTCTGAGGATGATCAAGGCATCCTGTGGTTTGCGAAGAGGCTAGTGGTTCTTAAGGTTGATGCATTGAGGAAGAAGATTTGGATGAGGCCCATGATTCCTTGTTATCCACTCATCCGGGAAATACCAAGATGTACTGAGACCTCATGCTAAGATTTTGGTGGACCCACATGAAGCGTGAAATTGCTCATTATGTCGCTGAGTGTGATATTTGCCGGAGGGTAAAGGCCAAACAGCTTAAGCTGGCCGGTATGCTCCAGCCCTTACCTATTCCCTCCTGGAAGTGGGAGGAGATCGGTATGGATTTCATTACCAGTTTGCCAAAGACCTCTCGACGGTGTGACTCGATCTGGGTCATTGTGGACCGATTGACCAAGTCAGCTCATTTCTTTCCCATAAAGACCACGTACTCAGCTAAGCAGTATGCAGAGTTTACCTCACCCGAATTGTTTGCCTTCATGGAATTCCGAAGAAGATCGTCTCCGATCGTGGCACCCAGTTTACCTCTCTTTTTTGCAAGAGCCTTCACGAAGCCATGGTAACTGAGCTCTTGCATAGGACCGCCTACCATCCTCAAACTGATGGTCAAACTTAGAGGGTCAATCAAATCTTAGAAGACATGTTGTGAGCTTGTTCTCTCACATATGGGAAGAAGTGGGAGATTTGCTTGCCATTTTCAGAGTTCTCCTACAACAATAGCTATAAATGGAGCATTGGAATGTCGCCATTTGATGCTCTCTATGGCTGAAGATGCCGAACTTCATTAAATTGGTCTGAGTATGGCGAAAGATCTTTCCTAGGCCGGATTTGGTCAATGAAGCAGAAGAACATGTTCTAACCATTCGCAAGTGTCTCCCCACGGCCCAATCTTTTCAGAAAGGTTATGCGGATCATCGCCGAAGAGAACTTGTATTCGCCATTGGGGATTTCGTTTATCTCAAGGTGTCTCCTCTCAAAGGGGTTAGACGCTTTCAAGTTAGGGGTATGTTAGAACCTCGATATGTGGGACCTTAACAAATCATCGCTAGGGTGGAGAGGTGGCCTATTAGTTAGAGTTACCTCCATCCCTCCCCGCCGTTCACAATGTGTTCCACGTCTCACAATTGAAGAAATGCCTTCGAGTCCCAACCGATGTCATTGAAATGGCAATCAAGAATTGCAACCGGATCTATCTTATTGCGAGTGACCCATACGGATTTTGGATGAAGCGGAACGCAAGATCCGACGGCACTCTATCAAATTTGTTAAAGTGCAATGGAGCAATCACTCGGAAGATGAAGCCACTTGGGAGCGTGAAGATAAAATCATCTCCGAATTTCCAAATCTTTTTGAAAGTTTGTCAGTATCATTTCAATTGTGTGTATGTTGAGCATCTCACATAGTTTATTTTCATGTTGGTCAAAAAATTTGTTCCCTAAGGATCGCGCTTAGAAACCTTTCCAACCGGGAGAACATCTTCCTGGCAGTCCAACCGAGCCTCTACTGGTCAGACCGCCAGAAGCGTTTGAAACCAGCAAAATCCTCTACACCCAGCGGTTTGACCGCCCATGGCTTACAGTCTAACCGCCATGGCATAGAAGATATGGCGGCAATCTTTTCATTCTGTTGTTGAAATTCAACATAGTTCCTTTCCAATTATGGAAGAATCCTTCTCACATCATCACAATTATCTTCTCCCCGAATTTGCCTAATCTTGGGACAAGATTCTTTTAAGGGGGGGGGGGGAAGGGGAGTTGTCACTTCCCAAAATGTTAATCACATAATTAAGCATGCATAATCATCATGGCGATTGTTTCTACGCGTTTATTTCCTAAATTAAGTTTCAAACATGTTTCAAAAGTACTTAGGAGATGTCTAGAGCTATTTAGGAAAGCCCTAAATACATTGGAGAAGAATAAGAATAGAAAAGAAAGAAAACTCGGGAAAATTCCTACCCGCGGTCTGACCGCCAGAGCGCAGTGACACTTAAAGGAGTCGATCACTCCTTCTCTCTTACTCTCTCTCTCTCTCTCACTTCTCACTCACTCTCTTCACACAAACTGAGGGAGAGACCATATCGACGAGCCCGACGACTTGAGATCGGTGGTGGGGACTTCTTCGATCTTCCTGAAGGCATCCCCGAGCTCATCCCCTTTATCCTCTTCACCGGAGAAGATCCCATACATGTTCATTTACATCAAGCTAGTTCACCCACCCCGGAGCCCGATCTCCAAATCGGAGCTTCCCCGAAGTGATCCCCTCCAACAGGAAGCTCCCCTACGCTAAGGTGAGACATCCCCTACCGTTTCCCTATCATTACTGAGCTCTATTCGATCCCCATTTCATTTAGACTCGAGCTCCACCCTAGCCTAGATCCAATCCATGGAGCTCTCTATGTTTGGCTCGGTGAATGTTGTCCCAACCACCCTAGAAGCACTCTACTAATCTCCTAGAACGTTTTGGTACCCATCGTAGTCGGAGGCACCGCTGGAGCCTTCGTCGGTGGCCTCGCAAAGTGGCACCCGCAGAGTCTCGCAGTCTGACTACCGCTCAGGCTGGTCTGACCGCTAGCAAGTTAGTTCAAAGCCACAGCAAAACCCAATAGTCAGGAGTCAGACCGCCACTAGGGCCGGTCTGACCGCCAGACCCGCGATCTGATCGCCCAAGGGTCTGGTCTGACCGTCAAATCCAAATCTCTCTGCATGCTGAAGGTTTGACCGCCACAGTACCTTCAGTCTGACCGCTAGGTGCTGAAAGGCTTTATACCCTTAGGTTGTTTAACCGAGGTTCAAACCTTCGAGACCCTAATCGTTTGGTGATCTTTTGCAAATGTTTTTGAAACACGTCACTCTACTATTGTTTGAGCATGCATCATATGCACATTTTTCCATCGTTCACTTGATTATGTGATGCATTCTTGATTCATTTAGAGACTGTCGCGCCGATGGTCCAAGTGGTCGAAGGCGACACCGAACTATCGGAGTTCTGTGAGTGTTGTGCAGGTAGTATCAGGCAAGCGCCAGAGCAGCAAGGCAAGAATCTAAGCATACTCAACCCACTACTTTGGATCGATTGTGTCCAATATGATAAATTATGCTTTATGTATGTTTGCATGATTAGCGTTCCAGAGTCGGGTTGTATGGGTAGAATCTATGTTGATGCATTAACTTTACTTTGAATTGTTGATGATCTGTATCCTTGTAACTTGGGTAGAATATTGTTGATGTCTAACTTAAAATGTTAACCGAATGCTTAGCAATGCATAGGTCATCGGTAGAAGTCGAGCAATGGGTCAACTATTGTTCACGAGCTTAGGGTGTGGCGCCCCGACCGCAGAATTATACAGTGATGTTGTGGGTCACCGGTTAAGCGATACAACCGGAGGTTACGGGTTTACCAATCCCCGGCCAAAACCTTTGGCAGGCGTTGCTCGGAATGGATCCTCGGCAACGCAA
This sequence comes from Poa pratensis, assembly GCA_947311845.1. Lineage (NCBI taxonomy): Eukaryota > Viridiplantae > Streptophyta > Magnoliopsida > Poales > Poaceae > Poa > Poa pratensis. The sequence continues at coordinate 10,712,985 of CAMZMU010000046.1, forward strand.
CACCCCGATTGATGCCTTAACACAGGCACAACCCTCAATGCATAATAGAGAGATCAAGACTTGTGGAACAACTGGCACATCACAGACTCTACGACACAAATCATTATAGTTCAACTCTTATAATAGAGAAAGATAGCAAATTACAACCAGAGGTCACAGACCCAATGGAAGCGAATTAATTTGTTCTAAACAACAAGATCCAAATTATGGCCTAAGAGGACTACAGATAAACATTCCAGCGCCAGCTGTTCTGGGATGTCCCAAGCTGCCACCTGGGAACCCCAGACTACTCGTCGACGTCCACAAAGAACCCACCTTCGAAGTCGGTGAAGCCCTCCTCTGAAACAAAACAAACGACGTTGAGTTCGACGAACTCGCAAGATTAAATATAGAGCTTTAGCTCGATGAGGCTTTCAAAGTTTTATGGCTGTTTTGCTAAAGCTGATTTTATTTATGGAAACATAACTCCATGGCATCGACTAAACAGAGTATTTGTAAAAATGGGGTAAGAAGTAACTCTTTTCTTTGATCACTCTCCCACAACAACCACCATCATCTGTACCTGTTCTACAAAGGCACCTCCCCGAATCACCCTCGAGGAAGCTAACCTTGCATTCTTGAGTAGTACCTTTAGTACTCAGGTTTTAATCATTTCGTTCAAGTTATTCTATGATCTTATCGTCCTTTCCCAAGTCGTCCGTAACCATGGACACGGCTTTTCGAAAAGATTTAACCCTGCAGGGGTGCACTGTGTTTACCTTCGGTACCGTCTGGCTCATTGCCTGATCATTAGCTCTCTTCCGGGGAAAGCCGGCTGAGTGGGAGCGGTTACAACCTTTACCTTGCTTGAGACTAACCCAGGATCATCAGTGAGGACGGGACAGGTTCAGTGCCTCCAACACCCTGCCCCGTGGCCACTCATTTTCCTAAACACCACCATCCTCATTTCTGTCTTGGCCACCATCTCAACGCACGCGCAAATGGAAGCCCGAACTAGAGGACCCTGGCTAGCCCCGCACAAGTTAGTTGGTCGACGAGGGCTCCATATACCCCACCGAAGGACGCGCGCTCATTCTTGGTTCAAGAGGTAAAGAACTCGCACCTAGGCGGCGAGAGCGAGACAAAACACCACCAAACCATAGTGGCCTCTCATCCCCACCTTTGAGCATTTTATTACCTGTCACCACACTTCCTCCACCATCATCCGAACATTTCAACATCTGCTTCCAACATGAAATATCCATCGGATGAATAAACATTTAACTAAGTATGGCTAAGCATCAACATAGCATAGTTAAGTATCTCAGACCAACAATACAACCCTATGGATAATAGGAGGGAAACAGGTAATGGCATCAGAAACTTAATGCAACTATAGGATACTCTATTCCAAGCAAAATGACATTTGGAACCGCATGCAATATTATAGTGGAGAAAATAGTTGTGGCAAATAGGATAAGACATGCTCAGAGGGGGATTACGCTTGCCTTGTTGATATGAAAGGTAGTAAGAATCGTCGAAAAATTGTGGTTGCACCTCAACTCCTCGATCTACCAAAGCACAAACAACACCGGAAAAGGAACAACATAAATAACACGAATACAAGTAGGTGCAATGCACACTCATGATGATATGACATTTTAATGCAACTAAGAGATCCTAGACATGATCTTTGAGTTAGATGAGTGTCCCAAATAATTATGCATTATTTGGCCTACCCTCATATTTATCTTAGTGGCATATTAATAACTCTAATAAGACCAGCACCTAAATATTATTCTAACATGCATGAAAATGTTGTTTCCTGTTAGGTATTGACTCGCGGAACATTTTGAGAGGTCAAACTTAATTTTTGGACCATTATTTAAAAAGTTATTACTTTCTCCAAAATTCATCCTTTTCCGCCATTTTCATACAGTACAAGAAAACAGCCATTAACAATATTTATTTGAACATGAATTTGATGTCAAAACATAGGGTTTGTTCTCCTGGTCATTTAGAGACCAAGTTTGCATTTTTCTGAACAATATTTAAGAAGTTATGAATTTCCCAAATTTACCCATTTCACAAATGAAGGTGTATTTCAATTATTTTCACAATTTAAAAGATTTATTTGCATGGGTGAGTTATACTTTTGGTTAGGTTTCATTTTTCTGAACATTTTGATACCTCAGTTGCAAATTTTGGATAAACATCTCAAAAGTTATTGATTTTAGAAGTTTACATGATTTTTCTGCCTTTTATTCTTTTTTTTTCCAGGCGTACTAATTAATTTCGGATTAGTCCGGGTTTGGCTAACTCGGATTATCCGAGGGAAGGGAAATTGGAGTACTAGCTAATTTCGGATTATCCGATTACGTGGGAATCAGAATATCCAGGCAGAGGACACGGCAGCGAGCTACAGTTGCGGTTCTCTCGGTGCACGGCGGCCGACGACGAACAACGGCGCGGTCAATCTACGGGCGAGAGGGAGAGGGAGAGAGGTGCGGCGGACTCAGAGGCTCACCCTCGTCGCGTGCGAGCAACCGGCGGGGGCGGGGAAGGTTGGAGACGACGGCGATGGCGCGACATATCACCGCCAGCCGTGATGAAGAAGATTGACGGCGGCGACGATTCCGTGCGTTCTGGTCCAATCGCCTGGAAGAGGACGTAGAGGAGAGCGAGGCGGTCATGCCGGTGGGCTCAGATTCGTCCGGAACAACCTCAATCGACGGCGATTCGGTGGCGAGCTCGAGCTAACATTTCGGCCGTTTCGGGTTAGGGTTTGCTTGGGCACGGGGAGTGAGAGAGCTGGAGCTGGGGAGCAGGCGAGCGAGTGAGGCGGGGAGAGGCAGAGGCTCGTGGGGGGCCTCCTTATCGAGCGGCAAGGGTGCAGCAGGGCAGCGGAGAGCTCGCGGGTGCGGTCGAGCACGGCTCGGTCGCTACAGGAAGAAGATACTACAATTGCAGAAAACCCCCTGCACATTTGTTTTCCCTCACAACTAAGTCCTTTTCTTCCTTTTCTCTTATTTTGAAATTAAGGCAGTGAGCAAAAGGGATTTAATGGGGGCACTTGCACTGCTCCAAAAATACTGCAAAATTTGGGTAGCCTCCTTATATTAATATGAAGCTCCCCTAATTTGTCCAGATTATTTGGAACTCATTTGGTAGGAAAATAAAATAGGAATGGCTCACAGGCAATTTTGAGTTTCTCTCCAGTTATTTTATTTTACAAATCAAACTAGTTTGTAAAAATTATCTTTGGAACTTTTGGAACTTCCTTGACAAATATACGATGTCAAAGTATTTTTGTTTTGCAAGTTTGAATACTCTCCTTGATTTGAATTTGTAATTGAAGCAATTCATATTTGAGGTTTTCAATGTTATATTTTCTTGAGCATTTTTTTATTAAGTATGCCATGATGCACAAGAAATGAAAAGCGAAAATTTTACTCACACTTTTAGGTTCACAATTTTGGGCTGTTACATAGGGCTTACTTATTGATCACAAGGATAATGATGGTGTTGGGAAGTATCAGTGGCGAGAACCAGGTGAGATGTGGGCGGTGTAGGGGTGAAAGTGCATGATGCCCCCATGTGTCCTTTTGGTAATTAATTACAATCCCTATGGACTAATGTTTGCATTGAGTTATAATTGTAGAACTTGTCCATAGGCAATGCTTCAACCATATGTTGGCTTCAAGGTTGCAAAAAGAAGAAAATGAAGAAGATCAAGTGTCAAGTATGTCTTGAAGAACAAGGCGGAGTGATATCTCTACGCCCGTGTCGGGGACTCCGCTGACACATTCCACAAGACTTCTTCGAGCAAGCACAACCAAGAAAGGCGTTCCACCTTGTTGCGGTCAAGATCATCTACATCAAGCTCAAGTGGAATGCGCAAGGTTAGGTTTGCTCTTGGTAGGGTTTCCATCTTAGGATAGGTTGTCGTACTATCAAGAGGGCTCTCGAATGAGTAACTCGATCGCATCGTCCGGAGAGAGCTCAAACCCTTGCATGCTTGGCATCATATTTCTTGGTTGTTATTTGGATCTCATCCTTGTGATGTTTTAGAGCTTGTGGTTATTCTCATGACAAGCTCTAGCTCATCGAAAACGGATTTCGCAAGAAAAACTTGTTGTGTTTTCGATGTTGGAGGTTTTCTGGTTTGTCTCTTAAAGGTAGGTTAAACCTTCTTGAGTTTGGTTTTATGATCCATGTTTGGACTATGATGTTTCACTGCATGATGTTGTAGAGCTCGTTGTTGTGATTCCAACGAGTCCAAGATCATCAAAATCGGAGTCCGGATGCTCTAGTTATAGTCATTTCATTTTCAGCAATTTTCTGGATTTTCTAGGGCCGGAGACTCCGGCCTCGGGGGGCCGGAGACTCCGGCCTGAATCAGTTTTCTGCGTTTTTCAAGCCTGCCTTGCTCTCTGGTGGGGGGGGCGGAGTCTCCGGCCCTCAAGGCCAGAGTCTCCGGTGTTAGTTGCCTGTTTCGGCCATATTTTGTGGGCCAGAGTCTCCGGCCCCAAGGCCGGAGTCTCCGGTGTTATATGGCTGCAACGGTCATATTTTGTGAGGGGGGCCTATAAATGGCCCCCTTCTTCCCCAAGGGCTAGAAGCTCGATTCTCTCTCTCCCCCCATTGTTGACCTTGTTGTGAGCTTGCTTTCTCTCTAATCCCTCCATGATTCTTGCTCCCATTTGAGGAAAAGAGAGAGGAGATCTAGGTCTTCTATTCTACCAATCAAATCCCCCTCTTTGTGTGGGAATCTCTAGATCTAGATGTTGGAGACATTTGTTGTTCTCTTTGTTCTTCCTCCCTTATTCCCCCAATAGCTTTTGTAGCTTTGTTGGAATATGGGACTGAAGGACTTGCCATTGCATTAGTTGCATCGGTTTGAGTTCTCCACGGTGATTCGTGGAAGTGAGAGTGAGAAAGTATTTCCTCTTGGGTTCTTGGAACCCTAGATGGCTTTGTGGTGCCTTTGTGGCGTAGTGACCTTTGTGGTGCCTTTGTGGCGGATATCTTGAGGTCTCCAATTAAGTTGTGAAGATAGCCTCAAGCTTTGTGAGGCCTTCGTTGCAATTTGTTGGGAACCTCCAATTAAGTTGTGGAGATTGCCCCAAGCTTTGTGCGGGTTCGGTGACCACCCTCAAGGTTCCATAGTGGATCGAGGACTTCCCTTTTGGTGGGAAGGCTCGAGGAGATACGGTGAGCCTTTGTGGCGTTGGGGAGCATTGTGCCTCCACACCGCTCCAATGGAGAGTAGCACTCACAAGAGTGTGAACTTCAGGATATATCGTAGTCTTCGTGTGCCTCAGTATTCCTATACCCGAGCTCTTTACTTATGCACTTTACTTTGTGATAGCCTTCGTGCTTGAAGTTATATATCTTGCTATCACATAGTTGCTTGTCTTGCTTAGCATAAGTTGTTGGTGCACATAGGTAAACCTTAGTATATCTAGGTTTTGGGCTTGGCAAATTAAACGCTAGTTTTATTCCGCATTTGTTAAGCCCATCCAGGCGGCATCTGTGTCCTTTCGATTGGTATCAGAGCCCGGTCTCTCATTTTAGGCTTCACCGCCTTGAGAGTAAGGATGTCGGCTAGAGGATTAGTGCATGATCACACCTTTATATTCGATGGCACAAATTATGATATATGGAAAATTCGCATGCTTGATCATTTTCGGGCCATGGACCCAAATATAGAGCGAATTGTAGATATAGGTTTTTCTCCTCCGATGGATTCCCAAAATCTATCTTTAGAGGATGAGAAAAAAATTATATCTCAATGCTCAAGCTTCTAATGTGCTTGTTGATGCTTTGAGCTTTGTAGTTATTTCTACAATCACTCCTTTTCAGAGTGCTCATGAATTATGGACAAAACTTCAAGATAAATATGATGTGTCCAATATTATTGAGGATGATTGTATTCCCTCCACTTCCGGCCGTGACGAACTTTCATCCACTTCACCATTGTGTTGCAAGACACAAGAAAATACTAAGGTGTGTGGTGATGGAAATTGCAATGTTGATAATGAGATTACTCTTGATGATCATTCATCTTTATCTCATTGCAATGCTTCATCTTTGGACTTAAACACATCTAGCACTATAAATGTTTTACATGCTTGTGTTGATAGTCCTCACATATCATGTGTAAATTGCCTATCTAAATCTCATGATGATATGCTTGCTATTCCTTGTGGCCATGATATAAATGCTTTTATTTCCTCTAGTTGTTGTGTGTCTAACAATGTAGAGGAAACCGAAGATTCCATGGGCCAAGACAAAATCTTGAATGGTGCTTCAAGTAGCCCTTCATCTTCATCATCCCACATTTGCCTTATGGCTAAGGGTTCCACGGTATCTTCTACCATGGAATCCATATTTCTCGTAATGATAAGAATGAGAATGATGATGAAGTAGAGGATTGGATAGCCTCTTTGCGAGAGAAAGGTGAGGTTGTCTTTCGTGTTCTTTGCAAAAATAATTTGGCTTGCTCTCACTTTGTTGAAATCTTAACTATTGCTATTGAGAGCCAAAAACTCATAGAAGAGCATGAGAACACAATTTTTATAAAGGAAGGGCATGACCGTGAGAATGCCGATGAGATTGGAGCTCTAAGCAATGCTCTTGAAGAAGAAGAAGAAACCACCAAGGAATCTCTTGAGGATACTTTTGCTCTAGAATTGTCTAGAGTAAAGGAAACCCATGATAGAGATCTTGAGGTGGCACATGATTTAGAAATTAAAAATGATGAGCTTGTAGGCGCTAATGCTAAACTCCTTGAGAAGGTTGAGCTTCTTAAAAATGGCTCTAGGGTCATTGAGAGTGAGCTCATCAAACTCATCGAGTTGCATGGGCAACTTAAAGCTTCTTATCTAAAAGAGCATACCAACTTGCCTTCTCCTAATGCTATTAATGATGATGCTTGTGCTACTAACTCTACTTCTTGTGAAGCATCCATTTTGAAGGAGAATGTTGAGCTAAGGGCTCAACTTGAATTGCTAACTAGCAATTATGGGATTTTGGAAGAGAATCATGGAAAGCTCTCGAGCTCCCATAAGGATCTTCTAATCTCCCATGATCGGCTAAAGTTAGCTCATGAGGCTATTAGGTCAAAGGTAACATCTTGTGAGCCTCATGTGGGTACTAGCACTATTTCTCAAAATGCTATATTGCCTTGTGCTAGTCCTATTAATTCATCCACTCATATAATTGCTAAATCTTATGATGAATTATCTTCTTTGGCTTGTTGCTCTGACAATGCTACTTCCTCTAGTACTTGTGTTCTTACTAACCATGTAGAGGAAATTAATGAGCTCAAGGCCCAAGTCACTTCTTTGAAGAAAGACTTGGTAAAGAGTCATGAAGGGAAGAGCAAACTTGACAATATGTTGAGTGTGCAACAATCCCCCAATGACAAGAGTAGACTTGGATTCAACTCCAAATATAAGAAGAAGTCCAACATCAACAAGAAGAACAAGGGCCAAGTACAAGTCAAAGATCTGGCCAAGATTACTTGCTTCAAGTGCAATATTGAAGGGCATCACAAAGATCTGGCCAAGATTACTTGCTTCAAGTGCAATATTGAAGGGCATCATGTTAGATCTTGCCCATTAAAGAAGAAACCTCTTAGTGAGAAGCAAGAAGGGAAGTGGCCTCAAGTTCAAACTCAAGCTCAACCTCGAGTTCAAGAAAGGCCATTTCCCAAGAAGAAACAAGCTAATGCTCCCGTTGTGGAGAAATCTAGTGAGAAGAAAGGGAAGAGAAGAACTTGCTACATATGCCGTGAAAAGGGCCATCTCTCTTCCTCTTGCACTATGGGTACCTCATCCAACCCTTTAATTATTGATGATGTTTATTCTCTTCGGAAGGATGAGATTGGCAATGTGTTTGCCAAATATGTTGGCGCTCAAAGTGGTGTCAAGAAAAGAACCATTTGGGTTGCCAAACCTATTGTGACTAACTTCTTAGGACCCAACTTGGTTGGGGACCAACAAGCTCAAACTTGATCAATAGGTGGTGTTGGAGGGCATTGGAGACTTGGCTACATCATGAAGAATTAAGGGAACTTCATCATTCATATTATCTCAAGCCAAGTCATTTGAATTATCATGTCTCCATCATATATCCAATGTTCCTCCTTGCGGTAATATATGCTCAACTTATTTACTTTGAAAGTTACTCGCCCCTTTGCATGTGTTAGTTTTGTTCCTAGCATGTGCTTGTATATGTTGTGCTTCCTACTTGCTTAACTTGAGAAATCGAGTATATGTATGTTTGGTTGCACATCATGTACTTGTCTTGGTATTTGAGCCCATTGCATCTTATTTGTATCTTAATTGGCTCTTATGAGAGATTAATGGACTATCCCATTTTGGGGGAGTGATATGCCTTGTGCATTTCACAATCCTAAAAATGTGTGTACATGAGGAATTCAAATTCTATAATGTCCATTAATCATATCTTTTTAGATTTTATTTGCCTCTTGTTAAAGTTCAATTTTCGTGGTCCGGATATTTTGGCGGTTCTACCCCGGAGACTCCAGTGGTTCCACCCCGGAGACTTCGGTGGTTCAACCCCGGAGACTCCGGCCCCCCTTGGAATTTCCGGGCCCTATGGAAATTGGCTTTAACAACTTCTTTGAAACTATGGTTTGTCACATTATGGGGGAGTAATATGCTTTGTGCATATTACAAGCCAATAAAATGTGTATATTTGAGGTTGTGTCACACAGAATTGATATTATAGATTATCGTGCTCCTATGTGACATGTTTTCTCAAACAAGTTCCAATTTGCTTAAATGGTGTCATTGCCAATATCTTTGTGGATCTTGTTTGCATGGTATTTAATGCTTATTCTTTTCCATGCATTTTCGTTGTGAAGATGATCTTGTATACTTACAAACTACCACTGGGAAATAATTCCTAATACCTCTAGTCCTTGGATAATTGGTAATATATAATGCGGTATATATTTATTGATCATCTTTGCATTGGTCTTTGCTTTTTATCGTTTTATTTATTGCAAAGAAAATTGTTTTAGTTTGACTCCCATGTGTCTTCCTTGCCTTTTATAGATCCCTTTTATTTACTTGAACTTTCTTAGTGTTTTATTAGATAAGGGTAGAGTGATGATCCCACTTGTGTGAATTTTGTATTCAAATGCAAAATCCTAAATAATGCACTAATCTTGGGGGAGCTCTCATATATTTGGTAGAACACTCTCTTGTTGATCTTTTTGATACATCTCTTGATCATTATCAAGTATTTGAATTTGGAAGACAAACCTTTTCTTTTCGGTACTTTGTGCCATCATGAAAAGTGTTGAGGGTTTGGTTTATTTGTTGGAACCTTGCTTTCTTTGGGAGTTGGATATCTCATTCCTTAATTTTTGGTTTAGCTTCTAATAATGAGATATGTCTTTGAGCATGTGTGTTTTATTTATCCTTTTTGCTCATTGGTTTTTGCTTTGTTCATTTGTTGAATCTTTGAATCAATATTGTGTTTATTTGATTCTTTGATATAATTTGGACAACCTTTATCGTGTCACATTTGTCTGTGCGTTCTTGGTTTACTTGGTGTTTTGTCCAAATTGTATCACCTTTTGGTTCCTGAAAGTCTTATGCATGCATATTTGCTATATGTATATCTTATGGCATGCTTTCGTTGTTCCAATATATAAGGTAAACTCCAACAAATCCTAAATCGGCTAAGATGTGCATGAAATTCAATTTCATATCAATATGCACATATTTATGTGGAGTTTGTCCTATATGTTGTACTGTCTCTAACTACTTTGGACCCAATTAGTTTGGGGACCATCTTGTACTTGAATTGTGTTTTAGGTACATAGAGATACATTGGATGCTTGTCTCATTCATAAGGAAGAAGTGGTGACTAAATGATAATTGGAGGCAAGCTAGGATGATCGACGAACTCATATCTACTACATCCACACCAATGCTATCTCGGTAACAAGTATCTTCTCATGCATACTTTTCTAGTATCCAACCATGTGGTTGCTTTTTGGCATGAAACTCTTTATTTGCAAATGTTGTGCTTCTTGCAAAAATCTTAATGAAACCTCTTTATTGCAAATGTGAGTGAGTTGAGATGAGTGCATATCTTGGGGAATATATAAAATCATGTTCATGATTCAGCTAATCCCAAATATGTCAACCTAGCAATTTTATTGCATATCAATTCCTCAAGATTCTCACATGCGCAATAATGATGAAAGTGCAAATTTAGTTCTTTCTTTTGGTATCCTTGCTTTTTCAATTGGTATCCTTTCTTTGTGATACTTGTTGCCTTTTTAGCATCCCATCTATCTTTTTTCCCTTGTTGATATTTGTGATGTCTTTGATGTGTTTGTGGTTGAAGTTTATTAATGTACAATAAGATAAAATTGAGTCTTTGGCCATGCTATCAAGCAAAGATCTTATTGGTATATTGTATGACTTCTTTGGATATCATGTTCTATTTCTTAAGTATCTATTTTGTGTGTACATGTTTCTTTGTGGATAAATATCTTTGTGATATTGTCTACTTAGAGAAACCTATATACATGAGAGATGATACATCTTCAATTGATATCTTCTTTATTTGTTGTGTGTTGTATGGTTATGCTAAGCAATATCATTCATTGAAGATTATGTTGATGCTCAATGCTCATCCTTGTATTAGTCTTATAATATGCTTTGTCATGCCTCTCGCATATTTGTTTGATGCAAGTGTTAAGCTTAACTTCCTAGTTATGATCTCTTGCAATTGTTTGTGTTTTAAATGATATTAAGGGAGTGAGGATTCCATGTTGTGCACATTGTATTTAAATGCAACATTCGAATTTGTGCACGTACCTTGGGGAGCTTCCTCATTTTATTTAAAGAACTATTTTGCGGTGATCATAATAGTTTATTTCACTTGGTATCTTTTGTTCTAAATGATGATATGGGAGTGATGATTCCATGTTTGTGCACCTTATACTCCAATGTAAATTGTCTATTTTGTGCACAAACCTTGGGGAGCTTCCGCATCTTATTTAGAGCACCATTTCGATCTTATCATAATATCTTTCTCTCAATTGGATTTTATCCGTCAATTGGTATCTATTCCTTGTAATTGGAATCTACCTCTTTTAATTGGTATCTATCTTTTATTTGATATCTTCCTTGGTCCAATTGGCTTATTTGTTTTCTTTCATTTGATATTTTTTTATTGGTATCATCATTTGTCCAATTGGTACATCCGTTTGTTCAATTGGTTCTTTGGTTCATTTGATTGCTTGCTTCATTTGTTGAAGCTTCTTCACCTCCTTATCTTTTTGCAATCTTTGATCCTCAATATAGTTTGATTCCCTCCAAGTATTCATCATTGGATACGTGCATTTGATTCCACTCACATTATGAGAAATGCACACCATTTGGAGGAACTCTCACTATATTGGCCTTCTAATTTTTTCACCCATTTCGGCAATTGTGCTAATGGGGGAGAAGTTTCGAGGGTTTAAGGGAGTTGGATTTTATGCTTTTGTTTTATGCTTAAGCATTTGCCTTTCTTGCTTTGCATGTTGTTGCCTTGCATGGTTGAATATTTAGAGGAAACTCCACTAGGCTTTGATTGCCAATATATGCAATGAAATTCAAGTTCATTCACAAATGCATATATTATGGGGGAGTTTGCTCTATGTATTCAACTTGTTTGTTCTTTAAATTCCATGTACAAACCCTCTCAAAGAGATTGTCATCAATTACCAAAATGGGGGAGATTGAAAGTGCATGATGCCCCATCTGTGGTTTTGGTAATTAATGACAATCCCTATGGACTAATATTTGCATTGAGTTATATTTGTAGAACTTGTCCATAGGCAATGCTTGAGCCATATGTTGGCTTCAAGGTTGCAAAAAGAAGAAAATGAAGAAGAGCACGTGTCAAGTATGTCTTGAAGAAGAAGGTGGAGTGATATCTCTACGCCCATGTCGGGGACTCCGCTGACACATTCCCGGGGAGCACTCGGCTCCCGGGAACACCCTTTGCGGGGAGTTGGCGTTGCGCTTCCGGGTGTCTATACTCGTTCCCGGGTTGGGCGCTCTCGTTTCCCGGGAACACCCTTCGGCGGCTCGAGCACCAATCTTCAAGACATCATCATAATGAAGAAAGAAGAAATGAAGGGCAAGCTTAAGATGAGTCATCTAGAAGAGATCACATGCTTGAAGCTTGCCATCCATATGGTGATCATGATGTGAAGATATGCCGAAGAAGAGTCTCTCCCGTAATGGTGTACGGGGAGCAATCCACAAGACTTCTTCGAGCAAGCACAATCAAGAAAGGCGTTCCACCTTGTTGCGGTCAATATCATCTACATCAAGCTCAAGTGGAATGCGCAAGGTTAGGTTTGCTCTTGGTAGGGTTTCCGTCTTAGGATAGGTTGCCGTACTAGCAAGAGGGCTCTCGAATGAGTAACTCGATCGCATCGTCCGGAGAGAGCTCAAACCCTTGCATGCTTGGCATCATCTTTCTTGGTTGTTATTTGGATCTCATCCTTGTGATGTTTTAGAGCTTGTGGTTATTCTCATGACAAGCTCTAGCTCATCGAAAATGGATTTCGCAAGAAAAACTTGTTGTGTTTTTGATGTTGGAGGTTTTCCGGTTTGTCTCTTAAAGGTAGGTTAAACCTTCTTGAGTTTGGTTTTATGATCCATGTATGGACTATGATGTTTCACTGCATGATGTTGTAGAGCTCATTGTTGTGATTCCAATGAGCCCAAGATCATCGAAATCGGAGTCCGGATGCTCTAGTTATAGTCATTTCAGTTTCAGCAATTTTCTGGATTTTCCAGGGCCGGAGACTCCGGCCTCGGGGGGCCGGAGACTCCGGTCTGAATCGGTTTTCTGCGTTTTTCAAGCCTGTCTTGCTCTCTGGTGGGGGGCCCGGAGTCTCCGGCCCTCAAGGCCGGAGTCTCCGGTGTTAGTTGCCTGTTTCGGCCATATTTTTGTGGGCCGGAGTCTCCGGCCCCAAGGCCGGAGTCTCCGGTGTTATATGGCTGCAACGGTCATATTTTGTGAGGGGACCTATAAATGGCCCCCCTTCTTCCCCAAGGGCTAGAAGCTCGATTCTCTCTCCCCCCATTGTTGACCTTCTTGTGAGCTTGCTTTCTCTCTAATCCCTCCATGATTCTTGCTCCCATTCGAGGAAATGAGATAGGAGATCTAGATCTTCTATTCTACCAATCAAATCCCCCTCTTTGTGAGGGAATCTCTAGATCTAGATGTTGGAGACATTTGTTGTTCTCTTTCTTCTTCCTCCCTTATTCCCCCAATAGCTTTCGTAGCTTTGTTGGAATTTGGGAGTGAAGGACTTGCCATTGCATTAGTTGCATCGGTTTGAATTCTCCACGGTGATTCGTGGAAGTGAGAGTGAGAAAGTATTTCCTCTTGGGTTCTTGGAACCCTAGACGGCTTTGTGGTGCCTTTGTGGCGTAGTGACCTTTGTGGTGCCTTTGTGGCGGATATCTTGAGGTCTCCAATTAAGTTGTGGAGATAGCATCAAGCTTTGTGAGGCCTTCGTGGAAATTTGTTGGGAGCCTCCAATTAAGTTGTGGAGATTGCCCCAAGCTTTGTGCGGGTTCGGTGACCACCCTCAAGGTTCCATAGTGGATCGATGACTTCCCTTTTGGTGGGAAGGCTCGAGGAGATACGGTGAGCCTTTGTGGCGTTGGGGAGCATTGTGCCTCCACACCGCTCCAACGGAGAGTAGCACTCGCAAGAGTGTGAACTTCGGGATACATCGTTGTCTCCGTGTGCCTCGGTATTCCTATACCCGAGCTCTTTACTTATGCACTTTACTTTGTGATAACCTTCGTGCTTGAAGTTATATATCTTGCTATCACATAGTTGCTTGTCTTGCTTAGCATAAGTTGTTGGTGCACATAGGTAAACCATAGTATATCTAGGTTTTGGGCTTGGCAAATTAAACGCTAGTTTTATTCTGCATTTGTTAAGCCCATCTCGTAGAAGTTTTTAAAATTGCCTATTCACCCCCCCCCCCCCCCTCTAGGCGGCATCTGTGTCCTTTCAAGGGGTAGGTCGGGAGAGGAACCCGGATGCCATAGACCGCTTGCATCGTTTAAGCACCGACCATTATTGCAGTTGGCTCTAGCACTTTCCGTACTTACCACATACCCAGATATGGGACGGGTGAGCCGAATACCTCGTGTAGTTGTGACCCTTTGGCTTGCACTTCTCGGGTGTCATGGGCATAATAGGCTTGTAGGGGTATCTAGTTTGCTCGAGAAGTAGTTCTAGATGAATCCCGCACCTAGAGGCACCTGATCAATCGGTTGGAGCTTACTTGAGAAAGGTTGAGACGAGTACCCCCTTGTGTGGTCACGCAAGCCGAATGGTCCTTGAGTCTTGTGGGTAAAGATGTACCCCCCTGCAGGGTGTAAAAACAATTCGAATTGCCACACTCTCGGTCATGAGCATGCTTCTGTCCATTTGCAGTAGTCGTAGAGTCACGAATGTGAGATGATATGATATGGTATGTTGGGATGTGGTTGAGTTGGTTGTATTCGCATATATGTTTATGATAGCTTCAATTACATATATGTTTATGTTGAGAATTACAGGGTAGGAAGTTTATGTGTATGGTTAATTGTAGATGCTCACATTATTGTGTCCAAAATTGTCTTTTGCTTATGAATTTACTTAACCATGTGGCCGTCTCCTTGCTAATATCAAAATGCATAATCCTTGGAGTCGGGTTATTTATATGTACCCATTATAGATTAAGTCTTGGGAGTACCTTCGTACCCACGCTGCTCTTTCAGGTGCCACCATCACGGAGGAGGTAGTCTTCGGCTACTTCGCACCCGCCGATGTAGGTGGCGGGGATGAGTAGTGCAAACTACTTGGTTGGTGCTATTTTTGGAGTGGAGCTTACAGGCACATGGCTCCAGCTACCTTTTGTTATTGTTAGATGTTTTCTTCCGCTGCATAGTATCTCTTTTGGCCAGGTGTTGATCTGATTATTGTCCGCCTAGCTCTCTTTTGTTGTAAATTATCAAAATGGTTAATGCTCAAAGACTTGCAATATAATTTCAATTACTCGCTCTTTATTAAGCTTTGCTGTGATGACGTACGTTGGAAAGGCGTGTGTTCCGATCTTGGGCACAAAACACATGCCGGGACTACCGGAATGGTATTCTGGTTAATCATTGCAGTCGTGATTATGGAAATGATCGACTTAATGATTAATTGGAATATTGTTTGCACGAAGGCTTGGTGAGCAGCCATCTAGGCGCCCCCGGCAGGGTCGGGGCGAGCCTGATTGATCCCCTGTTAGCCGACGCCGCTTGCAGGACCTCTGTCCGTGGTCGACGGTTAACCACGAGAAGTCTGGTCATCCCTGGCTGGCTCAGGGTGAGGCTTGTTGCTCCTTTGATGGCCATCACCGCTCGCAGTACCTCCGCCCATGGTTGATGTTTGACTATGAGCAGTCTGGTCGTGCCCTGCTAGCTCAGGATGAGGCTGGTTGGTCCTCTGCAGACCAACACTACTTGCAAGACCTCCGCCCACAGTCCATGGTTGACCCCGAGCAGTCTGGTCGTTGAAGCGCCTTGGTGGGTCAGTGGCGCAACCAAATGGGATTTGGTAGGGTGGCACAGTGATCGGTTGGGCGCCTGGATGAAGATCTCTGTGAACCTCCCTCCCTGAGATGAACTATTCAGAAACCTCCAAAACCTCGTTGATGATCGGGCGCAGGACATCGACCTCAGGGAGACCCTGTAGTGACGCCAACCATAAAAACATAACCCATGAAAAGGCTTGGGGGCAGGAATTTTGGAAATGACAAACTTACCCTCCTAAGCTGTGCTCTCTCCGACGGGGTGAGATCACACAATGGAAGTGCGCCGGCTGGAGGACCGTCTTTGCTCGGGGCAGCCGACATCAGGCTTCAGACCATCGATGAGATCATCATTAAGATCTGGGCAAATCAGGAGATGTGAGAAGTCGCACACCTAACAAAAGTGGTGACACCAAAGAAACGGTGGCGGTGTTTCCTATGGAGCTCTCCCTGGTGACGTCATTTGGCCCAGAGTACTGAAACGCTGGGTGTGCTCGCCTCCGCAGGGGACACAACCAGTGCTTAACGAAGTCGCAATGTCCAACCCCGTCAGCCCGGCCACTCGGAGTAGGCCAACCCGCTTGGCGAGGGTCAACAGCTTCGGAGTTGTCGAGGGCGAACTCCCCCAGGTATCGGTGACCAACGATGGCACGCTCAACACACAGAGGATGTCCAAGGAGCCGTCCGTCATAAGGTAGAATCACACCTCCCTCTAGCCCGATCATGATGACTTGAGGCCCACCTCGATGTAGGAGTCCGCGATGCCATCATGAAGGAGGAACCCGCAGCTTCCGGTGGTAGGCCCGGTCACTGATCGACAAGTGTAGGAGAACCGAAAGAAGTCTAGGCATGGATCAACCCGACGAAGTTCACACATAGGTGAGTGAATATCTCAGCATAAGAATGGATTTGGGATTGAGATGGAGGTGGCAGATGGCGTAGAAGGAGATGACGGCGGTGAAGAATTCGGAGAATGGCGGCACGAGGCCAGCTAAGAAAAAGGAAATGAACATGACGATTTCCCCCTGGCGGGGAGCAGACATGCTCTCCCCGGTGTGGTACCTAGTGGACAGGCGGTGGTGAGTTGGCCAGCATCGTGCATCTGCTGCAACCTCGCTGCGTTGCACTTGGACTTGTGGAAGGCGGGCTCGGTTCCGGTGCGTGCCATCGGACGACGAAGGAGGAGGCTGTTGGGGCAAGATCGGAGAGGGAGATGAAGAGCTCTGAGCGGAAAGATTGGAGGCTAACGGAGGCAATGAAAAGATCAGGGGGAACCTTCGGTGCTCCAATTTAATGGGCCACAACGGTAATTAATTTGAAATTTGAAAGCCGCGTGTGGGGAACCGAAATTCCCTTGGGTCCGGCGGTAATTAATTTTTCTCTCTCACACGTTCCCCCTCTCTTCATACTTCTAACCTCCCCTCGAGATGCGGTTTCTCGAGTCGACCACGAAGGTGGGCCACATTGTAACACCCCAAATTTCAACTTTTGCAATAATTTAAAATTTTGCTAGAAATTAAATAGGTGGTTGCAATTTAGTCCATAGAAAAAAATAATTTTAAATTTAATTTGGCCATAGGTTAAAAATTGTTTGATGCATTCATGCCGGGATAGTTGCAATAAGGTTTTATGTGTGAAAAATATTTGCAAAAGTCCGTTAGAAATCGCTCGTTTAAATCTCTTTTGATATTGTGATCAAATTCTAAATAGAAAAGCTTTTCAAAATTCTCAAAAACCTCTCGGGCCGATTTCCTTTCTCCCGGCCCAATCCATTTCCCCTTCCTCCTCTTTTTCTCTCCTTGCCGCGTGGGCCGCCAACCCTCTTCCCGAGTGGGCCGCCTCCCTCCTTAGAGCCTAGGCCCCCGTGAATCCCGCGCTGCCCCGGTCGTTTCGCGCTAATTAAACACCACGACCGAAATCCCCGCCCTCTAATAACTCTCTCCCGACTGTTTCCCCTCAATTACTGGCTTCAATGAGGTAACCAGCACCTTAATTGCCAATTGCGTCGCCGGCGTTTCTCTCGTTTGCCGCTCGATCTCCGGCCTTTAAAAGCCTAATTAGACCCGGCCGAGCTTCTCTTCGCTCCACCGCGCCTAAAGCACCAGTTTTCACCGTGTTTCGTCCATCCGAGAGCTTTGGTGCCGTCGCCGAGCTCCGCCGGCCTCACCTCTCCGTCGCCGAGCCGCACCACGCCTCTCCGATGCCGTTCAAGGCCGCGCCGGTGTTCTTCGTCCACATCTCGTCGTCCAAGACCGAACCCCGTCGAGCTCCGACCACCGTACGAAGCTCTAGAGGCCGCCGAAGCTTGCTGTTGAAGCCCCGCCGTCGCCGAGCCTTCCGGTCCTCCTTGACTCCGTCTGAGCCGTCTTTCGCGTTCGCCGTCGACCGCCTGATCTTCCCCGCCGTTCGCCGACGTCTCCCGAGCACCGTAGCGTCGCCCCGAGCCCTCTCCGGCCGCCCGCCGCCGCGCCATCTCGCCGTCGACTCCTTCCGGCCGCCGGAGCTAAGGTAGCCCCTCCTCTGCCGTCCGATCTTGAATATGCGGCTCAGATTAAATCTTCAACTTACCCCTTCGGTAGCCTATAGAACGATGACACGTGTCCCCTCATAATCCCAGTCACCAAGACCGCCACGTCATCGTCCATATAAGCCGGCCACCTCAGCCTTTGTGCCGACGTGGCAATGCCACATCGTCAACATTTACCCAGTCAGCTTTAGAATTGTTTTCAATTGGGAAAAAGTGGTACTTTTGCACTTTAGCCCCTATGCTTCTCTGAAACCTCATAAAAGCCCCTGCCCTTTTACAGATCAGACCCTAGACTTTCACCAAATTACATATGAGTCCCTCTGTTTTTGCAAAAGAGCCCCTATCTTTATTGTTTTTATTTAAAATAAATCCTTTTCTTTTGCAAATAAAACCCTAATTTTGTTTATAGCATATCTTTTAGCTCGTAGCTCCGTTTTGGGCGATTTTCGTGCCCAAACGTTCGTAGCGACGTGTAGAATCTTTTCATAGGGTTTTTACCTAGATTTAGTACTATTTGGTGTACTGTTCTATTAGTTTCTATTGTATGCTTTTCGGTATATCGTTTAGGAGGTGATCTGTTCGAGAGACGTCAATATCAAGTGTTTGAAGACTTGGAACAACCCGTTATTGCAGGCAAGTGCCCTTGAACATTTTTATCCTGTTTTAGGATTTGCAGGGTAGTTTTATCCTTCAATATGCATGCTTTGTCTAAATATGAATCCTATGTTAGGGTTTACTAGTTTTGACTGAATATTCCTTGTCGCTGTTGATGAATCATGTTATGGAATGGGTAGTTCATGCTAGCGCTATCTTGGTGGGAAAACTGTTAATATTGACTAATGAACTATGCAACAATGTTGGGAAAAGTGGTAATTCTGTTTGTAGCAACATGGTATAAGTTTCCCCCCAACAGAATGGATGGTTTGTGGTGGTGCCTATGGCAGGGTTGTGAATGTATCTGTGTGGGGTCCTAAGGACCGGTTCTTGAAGCCTGTAACCAAGTTAAACCGTACCAACCACGAGCCCTTATGGGAGGGCCTGGCTTATTAATTAGTGGATTCCAGTTTGTGTGTGTCAAACGGTATGTGTGGATGTGTGGGGATGGCCCTCGAGCCGAACCATTTGGTTAGAGGCTATGGATGTGTGGGGAAGGGATCCTGGATCCTGTGAACCATCTGGCGCAAGAGGGGCTTCTGCAGCGCGTCTGTTAGTGGTGAAACCTCAGCGGGCACGCACATTCAGGAAGAAACTTTGTAACAGCCTCGCAGTGATCTCCTGGCCGCACACTCTAGGTAGTGTGATATGTGCCTGATCAGCACTGGCATAATGGAGATTTTAGTCACTCGCTTGCGGGTGATGAAATCACTGACTCGTGGGGAAAGCTGGACAACCTCTGCGGAGTGTAAATCTGATATATCAGCCGTGCTCACGGTCAAGAGAGGCTTGGACTTCTTCAGGATTAGTTGGATCAAGGTTCTGGTATGGTTGGATGGGAGACCGGTAATGGAATTACCCGGGGGGTCTTGGTTGACAGATGGAATCCGGTGTGTCGATGAGTCTTCA
Organism: Poa pratensis; assembly: GCA_947311845.1. Taxonomy (NCBI): domain Eukaryota; kingdom Viridiplantae; phylum Streptophyta; class Magnoliopsida; order Poales; family Poaceae; genus Poa; species Poa pratensis. The sequence continues at coordinate 10,732,691 of CAMZMU010000046.1, forward strand.
CACTTAGTAAAATAGGATGCCTGTTGTTGGAGTCTTAGGCAGGTCATAGTTGCTTAGTGCTGTTAAACCGTGTCAAGGCTTTCCTTGTCTTTAAGCCTCATATCATACTTTTCCCTGCACTTGCGGAGTACAATCTTTTGTACTCACCCTTGTTGTCCACTACCCTGCATTGTACCGCTGTTCAGAAGCCGTCAATGAAGCTGGAGCCTTCGACGAGGAAGACTTCGACCTGGAGTTGGTGTTCTAGGCTCGCGTGCCCCCGGTTGACTTCTTCGCCTGTGGAAGATGGAGTCGCCATCGCTGAAGATCTGAAGACGAAGCCCCACTGGCGCTGAAGATCTTCTTTTAGTTCCGCTGTAATTTTTCTTTCAGACCCCCGGGTCCTTTTGTAAATTATTATCGTTATTGTAATTGTGACACTGTAATGATAACACTAATGATGTAAGCGCATGTATGGAAGTTGATACTGGCATACATGTGTGGTGCCTGGTTTTGTTCTTTTAAAACCGGGTGTTACACACATCGATGACCACTCCCTAGGTGAACTTGCGCTCACTTGGGGCCCAAGTGGTGCAACCCGTCCCGACCACGACCACACAATGCGAATCGATCACGGACCCCCTACGGCGATCCACTTTTTTTTTTAACAAGGCGAGGCGCCAAATTTTATTCAACTCATAGGCAGTGTACAGCATGTATTACAAGACCTGTTAATTGTATCTGGTTAACTGCTAAAAGGATTGGACAGGTACAATTTCTATGAGCTGAACTAGAACATCTAAAAATAGGCTGAGACAAAACTTGTCTGAGAGCCTGATGCGCACAAGAGTGAGCTACTTCATTGAGCTTCCTGCTGATATGATAGATCGCTGAAGGGAGAGAACTTGTGAGCTGACTGTACTCAGCAACCTGCCATCTAATCTCCTATGGGACTTTGCCTAGATTTACCAGCTCCAAAAGCAGCAGCAGCAGCAAGAATACTGTTGTCCGTCAGGAAGGTGACCTGTTGGAGGGTAAGAGCGCTTCCAATTCGAGCAGCAAACAGTAGCGCTTCCGCTTCAGCTTGTAAAACTGAAGAAGTATCTGGCATTGAGGCTTGTATCATGATCGTCGCTGCAAATGTGCTTTCATGTATTTGACAGTAGACACCAATTCCTGTAGCTGTCCCCGAAGCCATTCCTGGTACTTTGTTTGTTTTCCACGCCGCATCAGAAAATATCTTTGACCCTGAGATGAGTAAATCTGATTTGAGAGTCTGGCCGTGCTGTGGAACTTGATTTCGATCTCCAGGTTGTCCTCCTGTATACCTTGGATCTGTTGACTCCTTGCTTTGCTCCGTTTATTCCTATTCTTATCCTGCAAAACACCACCATTTCTAGGTTGTGTTTCATAGCATTAGCCATAAGGTGAATTTGTGATGGATGTCCCATATTTCTGTTGAACAGGTTGTCATTTCTAGATTTCCATAAGCACCACATGAAAGTTAAAACATTTGCAAGCGTGGCATTTGGATGGTTTATGTTGAGCAGCTTTAAAATCAGATCCGTGAGAGAGTTTGTGTTTAAAATAAGGACATCAATTTTAATGTACCAAGGATGACTGAACCAAGCTGCTCTAGCAAAATTACAGGTGAAGAAAAGGTGGATTTCATTTTCTTCTATACCACATCTAGAGCAAAGCTTGCTAATGTGTTTAGTGTACTTACCTGCTCTAGCACCAGTTGGCATGGCCTTCCTTAGCAATCTCCACCCAAAAGCTTGAACCCTTGGAGTTACCTGCTTGTTTTGCCAAATCTTTTTGAGCAATTGGATGGTAGCCGGATTAACCTCCCTCGTTTTTGGTTCTCCATTTTCCTGCAGATTTTGAAGACAAGCTTTGTATGCACTTTTAGTGTTGCACTTACCTGAAGGTGTTAGCGTCCAACAAAGAATATCATCTTCTTGCGAAGGGATAATTGGAGTGCTTTTAATAGCACTGGCAATAGGAGGCTGGAACAGGGAGTCAATGAGCTGATTGTTCCATGCTTGGTGATTGGGAAGCCACAAGTCCTTAACTTGGGCCGGGTAGGAGAAAGGTCCAGGTTGAATGATTAGTGCATCATAAATCAGGGCCCAATTGGTGAACCAGGGTGTGCTCCAGATAGATATTCGGCCAGTGGTAATTTGATAGAAAGAATGGGCTTTTAGAATAGGGAGGATTTTGACTATGGAGGCCCAGAAAGCAGATTTAGGAACATTTGAATTTGGGCGCCAAAACGAGGAATCCGGGAAATATTTAGATTTGAGAACAGAGTGAAGGAAGTCCTTTGGCTGATCAGCAATTCTCCAGGCCGCTATAAGAATAAGAGCCTGATTCATAGCCTGGAGATTTCTAATTCACAGACCTCCTTCATTTTTGGGGGAACAAATGTCCTTCCAAGCTCTTAGGCAAAGAGACTTGGAGCTTACTTCTTCTCGAACTCCGGTCCACCAGAAATTCCTAATAATAGCAGTCAGCTTCGCGATGATTTTTTTGGAAAAAAGAATGTTTGACATATAGTAGATTGGAATAGAGGCGAAGACTGATTTGATGAGCTCAAGTCTGGCTGCATGGGAGAGTTTGTTTGCTTTATAAGTACCCAATTTGATCTAAATTTGTCGAGTACAAAGTTGTAGGCAGATGCTCTATCTTTAGCTGGCAGAATGAGCGGATGTCCAAGGTGGATGAAATTGTCATCAATGGGCGGCACCGGGAAAATCTGAGTGATAGCTTGAGTGATGTCCGGAGTGACATGTTTGCTAAAGATTATACCAGATTTGTTCCAGTTGGGAATCTGACCAGATCTTTGACAAAACTCCTGCAAAATAGTTTTCATTTGTATGGCTTCTTGCATAGTAGCTTGCCCACAAATCAGAAGATCATCTGCAAACAAGAGAGAGTGTATCGAGGGGCAATTCGGTCCTAGCGTTATACCTGCAAGACAGCTGGCCGACATAGCCTGTTGTAAAGCAATAGATAAATCATTTATGGCGAGAACAAACAAGTAAGGAGACAAGGGACATCCTTGTCTTATTCCTCTGTCTCCTTTGAACTTTGCAAACGGTTGGCCATTAATGACAACAGAAAACGTCGGCGAAGAAACACAGGAGTGAATCAGATTGATGAAATGACCATGAAGCCCCTTACGTGTGAGAGCTGCGACAATGAAATTCCATTCAATCCTATCAAAAGCTTTAGCTAAATCAATTTTAAGCATGAAAGCCTTACTTTTCCAAGAGCTTAAAGCAAAAGAGTGAGTAATTTCTTGCGCAATTATGATGTTATTACTAATGCGCCTGCCTTCTATGAAAGCTTGTTGAGAGAGATGAACATAATCCGGCAAGTGAGGTTTGAGTGTATTAGCAAGGCATTTAGCAATGATTTTATAAATGACATTACAAAGGCTAATAGGTCTATAGTCAGCCGGCACCAAAGGAACAAGCTTTTTAGGGATAAGAGCAATATGAGTTTCATTAATATGAGCTGGCATAATACCTGTTTGGAAGAAGTTCCTTACCAGCTGAACAACATCATTCCCAATCCAGTCCCATGTCACAATGTAGAACTCGACGTTGAAGCCATCAGGCCCTGGAGAAGCATTTCTTTTCATGTCCTTCAACGTGTCCAAAATCTCCTGCTCATCTGGAATGCTGTAGGTGTAGTCCTGTGAGTCTTGAGGAGGATTTGTTCCCATAAATGGCCTGCCCTTGTTAGCATTCGTAGAGGCAAAGATAGACCTGAAGTAATTTACAAAAGTATTGCTTATTTTGTCAGGCATGAACTGAATTATATCATTTTCGTCCTTAACTGAAGCAATTGGGTTCCTTCTTCTCCTCTTAACCACTGCATTGTGGAAGAAGGCTGTGTTCCTGTCTCCATCTTTTATCCACTGCTTTTTAGCTCTCTGCATGTAATGTTCTGTAAGTTTAGTCATAGTTTGTTCATACCTTGTGACTAAGGACATTTTGAGCGCATGATCTTGTTGTGATAAAGGCTTCATTTGAATTTCCTTGATCTGCTTTTCTATGTTGTTCAGCTCCATATTAAGAGGTTTCTTCTTTTTACACCAGATCTTGAGTGTTCCTGCAAGATGGTTAGTCCTAGCCGAAAAAGACATATTTGCAGTTGAGAGCCAATCATTTTTTGCACATTTCTGAAAGTCTTCTTCTTTCAACCACCAATTCTCAAATTTGAAAGCACGTTTAACTCTACGAACAGGACCATCCGTTGAAAGAAGAATGGCAGCATGATCACTAAGAGTATGAATGATAGGCATGTTATAAACATTGGTGATAAGAAAGGCAGCACACCAATCAGCATTTACCAAACAACGATCTAATCTTTCGTACATGGGTTTAGAGGCAAATCTTTTATTAGTCCAAGTATAAGCAGGCCCACTGTAACCCAAGTCAAATAAACCACATTTCTTAACAAAAGCACGAAAAACATACATACGAGCATGATTTATATTGGGAGAATTTTTATCCATATCATACAAAAGATCGTTCATGTCGCCCATCATAACACAGGGAGGCTGGGGTTATCATATACAAAAGCAGCTACTTCATTCCAGATAGCAGCAGTCTGGCGATGGTACGGGTCACCATAAATACAAACTAAGCCAAACTTGAGATTAGTAGTAGTATTTACAGCAGTAGCTAGGATAAGCTAGAACTAAGTACAGTCATTTGCAGATCATCACTCCATATCAACCAAAGCCCGCCCGAGCGTCTTCGAGAGGGCACAACAAAGCTATCAGCCATATTAAACCTAACATTAAGATCAGCAGATTTCACTTTTGAAGATTTAATTTCAGAGACAAAGATTACCTGTGGTTTTGCAGAGTAGACCATCCTGGCAAGATGCATCATTTTTTGACTATGGAGATTCTTGCCCATGCCTCCGCAGTTCCATCCCAGGGCCTTCATTGCGCCCGTGGCGCCTTGAAGGCTGGCGCCAAAGCCTCATCATCAAACTCCATAATCCTTCCTTCCTGATCCGTGTGGTGATGTTCTGCATCTTCTGGCTGATGTAATTCAGAATTGACTCCAGATTGTATTTTCATTCCCCTGATCTTCCTGACATCCTTGACCAAAAGCGCCAGTAGGAGCACCCTGACGGCCTGACCCATGTAGTCACGAACCCCAACCATTTGAGGAGGCGAGAACACTCCGTAGCGAGAATCTTGAGTACCCACAGAATTAGCCGGAGAGATCGGCCGGAGTTGCCATGGATCATGCTCGATTGCAGCAGTAGAACTTGACCTTGCAGGTGATATGTGAGGCGAGTGAGCAAAGGGGTGCATCATCTTCCCCACAGAGCTACTCCTATTTCTGCGTTGAGGCCCGCCAAACCCCATTGCATCAGCGCCTCCAATACGAGCCCAAGTGGCAGCTCCCTTGTGATAGCTAGTAATCCCCAGAGGAGATGCGTAATGAGTTCCAGCTTGGGTCGGATTCTGTACATCCCATCCAGTAGGGCGACGGCGAGTCCGGCTCTCAGCTGTGGCGGCACCGGCTCCAACGATTGGACCTGCAGCAACTCCCGGGTGGGCTCCTGGTACTCCTCTTCTTCCATCTGAGTTCCCTCCTACTCCTATTGGTCCTGCGCCGAGGATGCCCACACCAGCGGCGGCATCCACAACAAGATGTGCGGCGAAGCCGAGTCCTTTTAGTTCTGCATCGAATTGGGTGGTGCTGAGCGTCGGCGGCGGAAGATTTTGTTGGGGGAAAAGGCGGAGATTGGCGCCTGGAGCAGGAATCTGCAGCAGCGATTGATCGCGGGCTCCATCCGCCTTATTCTCAGGCAGCGGCGAGACTCTCTTGGCTAGCGGCGACTGATTTGGGATTGTAGTGTATTGATCGGGTACAATAACACATATATAGGTACAAGAGGGGCAGCCGTCCTCAACTATACAAGGAAGGAGGAGACTTGCCTAGAGGTGGTGATGGTCATGGTCATGGTACGTTTTTCTGTTTCCCAATTTACCCCCGTGAGTTAGGAGATATTACCCACCACTGCCACCGGTAAGTGGAAAAAACATTTTTTTTTCGTTGTCTTAAGCCACGTGCTCGGCCGGCGCTTGGATAAGGATCCTCCCTCTCTACCCACGACCCTCGCGGCCGCCGCCGGCTTAGAGCTCCACGCCGCCGCCAGTTTCGCCACGCGCAGCCCCAAGCTCCGGCCGCCACCACTCTACCCACGACGCCCTCGTGCTCCCACCTCCGCCTTACCTCCGCTGGAACTGCCGCGGCGTACCGACCCCGTGCTGGTGGCTGCCTCTAGGGCCTGCTGTCGGCTCCCGCCGGTGAGCTTCCAGGCGCCCTGCCGCCGTCTGCCGGACGGGAGGGAACTCGCGGTTTCCGGACCAGTTCGTAGGCTTGAAGGAGGGCGCTGCCCGGCTGTGCCGGAGGATCCCCCGCACGGAGGCACGCATCCACATCGCCGCAAGCGCGCATCCGCATCGCCGCAAGCGCGTCCACACCACCGGCGACAGCTGGAGGGAGGTCGCGGGAGCCACCGTCTGCGGGATCCTCCTCCTCCGCCCACTTGAGGTCCTCCCAGCCTCCTCCGCGACCAAGTCCTCCCCTCACCCGCCGGCCCTTACCTCCCGATTCCATTTTTCCGCCGCTCGGATGATGGCGGCGATTGGGCTAACTGACATTCTACACGGTGGTGTGGTTTCTTCTCTCACTTCTCCACACCGGTGACAGAGAATCCTATATGCATTTCTCCTTAGATTCCATGGCTGCAGTGGTGGATCACTATGCTTCTGTTGTTACTGTCATAATACCTGTAGGATTTCAGTACTTGAAGTGTGCAGTTATTTTTCATGGAACAAACCTGGTCAATTTTTGTGTGAAGAAAACTGATATTCCACACACGATGATAGTATAGTTGTCACAAAATTCAGTTTTTCTTAATGCAACCGGTTGTTCCTCAAAGATATGAGTGTACACTTGCCAATGTTTTCCCTTTTGCTGAACTAATTGTAAGAAGGAATCCAGCTTATGATATTTTCATTGTTCTTTTGGTGACCTTTTGCTTCTTGGAAGAAATTTTAGTGGTCAATAGGTAGTCAGTTCATGTCTATTCCTTAATGTGTCTATGTGGTCATATTTAATATTTGTTTCAGTAAAACTGTAACAGTCTCCTAATAGAAAGTGTCTTTGGTATATTTGGTTAAACAGGTATGCCGTTGAGACTTAGAATAAAACGCCAAGACAGAAGTGGTTGAGGTGCAAGAAGGTGTTCGATCTGCTACCCTCTCTATGGCTTATGCTACTGCCATATTTGTCGAGTGATCACTTTGCGCTGGCTGGTGATGCAGATTTTTATGAGTGTACCCATGTTTACTATGGGTTAATCGAGCATCCTTTATTTGTGTCCAGAGTTATGATTGGAAGAATGGTGTTGAGTCCATCATTCCCTTTGAGCTGGACGGACTGATGGAGTACGAGGCGAAGATGCTTGAGGTAAACCAAGCAAGGTACATGCAAAAACTATCCCAGAGTTGCCCGAGCATTGATGTTTTTGGTGCTGAATTTTGCATGGCTCCAACTTCGTTGATGTGAACACTTTGTATGTTTGATGCACCAAGCATTTCAGTATCCAACTTCACAAGTTTTCTATTTGTTACCAGATTTAGTCAAAAAATAGTCTCTCGTTTTGTATTAAGAGTACCGTGTACTAACTTTGGGATTTGTTTTACTCGAACTTGTACCAACTTTGACTCACATTTCCAGCTCCATATTGTGATCTTTAGTCTTCAAACCATATTGGTGTGAGCTTTCCTTGCTTGGTTTACGTCAAAGTCACACATAATATCAATGTACTGTTGGCTTAATTCTAGCATAGACAAGGGCAATCGAGTTCACACCCAAACAACAGGAGTTGCCGACTTGTCGTATCTGTTTGAAGCGAGCATAACCATAGTTCCATACGAAGAGAATAAAATGATTCCCCTTATCTTTCAGTTTCGGCCTAGATTGTTGACATGTAGGTGTATTCCTGGAAGAAGCTATCTTTCTCGATGTTTTGTCAGTTTTTTATAGTTCCAGTTTACATGAGGGTGTGAATCCTCAAACTTGCTCATTATTTAGGGCCTTATTTTGATATATTTTGGTCCTGCTCCATTGCATGTTCTTGTAACTTGCTGAAGTTGACACACTGCGGAACAATAATAAAGCAGTTATTTGATGATTTGCTGGAACATTTTGTGATGCTTACTATGTCTATGTGGGTTGTTGTTCTATGTGGTCACCATCAGGTTGCCAGCTCTTGAAGGAACACTGTTTCGCTGGCCCGTTATATTGTGTGTTGGGTTTATATTGTGCATATGTATTTACTTTATGAGAATGTACTAAAAACATTCTGAGATTGAAAAAAGTGTTGTACACGAAAACAATCCTTGAGATGATTACAGTTTCCTCAAATTGTAATATTTTCTTAGCAGCATCGGTCCTTTACTTGATGACGTCTTAATAGAATAATAGGTTTCTAAAATTTCAAAATCAAGGAGAATATCTCCTAGCTCCAATAGCTTCTTACTTTGATTAAGTGGGATTCATGGATCAATTAATACCTATTATTCTTAATAGAATAATAGGTTTCTAAAATTTCAAAAAAATGAAGAAAAAGGAAAGAAGTTGGAGAGAGATTACATATTTATCGATGTACGAATAGAAATTGTCATGTCGTTTGACATCTTTTTTGAATTTAGGATAGTTGTTTCACCAATGTGTCCATGTAATTTTTTCGATATCCCGTAGCAACGCACGGGCATTCAGCTAGTACACATATACCATATCTCAACACCCCCCGCAGTCGAAGCGTCGCTGCGGCCGACGCAAAGGCTGAATCGAAACTCCTCGAAGGACGCCGTAGGTAAGCCCTTCGTCATGATGTCCGCAAACTGCTGGGAGGTGGGAACGTGTAGTACACGTACATGACCGAGAGCCACATGTTCCCGAACAAAATGAATATCCAGCTCTATGTGCTTGGTGCGACGATGATGAACCGGGTTGGCGGAGAGGTAGACAGCGGAGACGTTGTCGCAGTACACCACTGTGGCCTTGTCGACGGAGTAGGAGAGCTCCTGGAGTAGTTGTCGTAGCCAAGAGCACTCGGCAACCACGTTGGCGCCGGCACGATACTCCGCTTCAGCACTCGAGCGAGAGACCGTGGGCTGTCGCTTAGACGACCACGAGATGAGTGAGGGCCCAAGATAAACGCAGTACCCCGAGGTGGAGCGCCGCGTGTCAGGGCAGCCGGCCCAATCAGCATCCGTGTAGGCGACGATGTCCATGGCGGTGGAGGCATGGAGCGAAAGACCGAGGTCCATGGAGCCGCGGATGTAGCGGAGAATCCGCTTCACCGCAGTCCAATGAGCGTCGCAAGGAGCGTGCATGTGTAGGCACACTTGCTGGACATCATACTGCAGCTCCGGTCGGGTAAGAGTAAGGTACTGCAGGGCACCGACGATGGAGCGATAGAACGGTGCATCCGGAGCCGGAGAACCATCAGTCGCGGACAGCTTGGCCTTCGTGTCGACGGGAGTAGACGCTGGTTTGCAATTAAGCATTCCAGCGCGCTCGAGAAGCTCATGGGCGTACTTCCGCTGATGGAGGAAGAAGCCTGTCGGACGACGCACCACCTCGATGCCGAGAAAGTAGTGGAGAGGACCCAAGTCCTTAAGAGCGAACTCGGCACGAAGGCGGTCAGTGAGCTGTCGAAGAAGGTCGGTGGTGCATGCTGTCAGGATGATGTCGTCGACATAGAGCAGCAGGTAAGCAGTGGTGTCGCCCTGGCGATAGACGAACAACGAAGCATCGGAGCATGTGGAGCGGAAGCCAAGCTTATGAAGGAACGCTGCGATGCGCTGGTACCAGGCGCGAGGCGCCTGCTTGAGCCCGTACAACGAGCGCGAGAGCAAGCACACATGATCCGGGTTGGTGTTGTCGACAAACCCCGTAGGCTGCTGGCAGAACACCTGCTCCTCGAGATGACCGTGGAGGAAGGCGTTGGAGACGTCCATCTGGTGCACCGGCCACCCACGAGACACCGCGAGCTGGAGGACGGTGCGAATCGTCCCTGGTTTGACAACCGGGGCGAAGGTGTTGGTGAAGTCGACGCCGGCGCGCTGACGAAAGCCGCGAACCACCCAGCGGGCCTTATGACGGTCAAGAGTGCCGTCCGGATGGAACTTGTGCTTGAAGACCCACTTGCCGGTGATGACATTGGCATGGCGAGGGCGAGGAACAAGCTGCCACGTCTGGTTGCGCTGCAGGGCATCGAACTCCTCCCGCATGGCCGCGAACCACAGTGGGTCGCGAATAGCCGCCCGAGCTGAGGCCGGCAGCGGCGAGGGTGGGGCGGCCGAGGGCTGTGAAGGTGCGGGTGCAGAGGTCGACGCGGCGAGCGAGTACTCTCCCGTAGTATATCGCATGCTCGGTCGGAAGACGCCAGTCCGGGCACGGTGACGGGACCCGGAGCCGAGGGAACGGCTGGTGGTGACGGTGAGGCAGCGCCCGAGCCGACGCTCGAGGGCGATGCAGGCGGTGAAGCAGCGCCCGTGTCGGAGAGCGCAGCGCCCGAGGCGGCGCTCGAGGGCGATGTAGGTGGCGACGCGACGCCCGAGTCAGAGCTCGAGGGCGACGCGGGGGGGTGCCGCGACCGGCAGCGCGGCAGGAGGCGCAGCTAGAGCCGGAGGAGCGCGGCGCCACGGGAACTCGACCTCGGGAGAGGGAGAAGACCCCGCTGGATGTCCCTGTGCAAACGGAAAACACAACTCGTCAAAGTAAACGTGTCGAGAGGTGATGACGCGGTGAGAGACCGGATCATAGCAGCGATAGCCCTTGGTGTTAGCCGGGTAACCGAGGAAGACGCAGGGCACGGAGCGGGGGGCAAGCTTGTGGGGTGAAGTGGCGGTGGTGTTAGGGTAGCAACGGCAGCCGAAAACTCGGAGATCATCGTAGGACGGAGGGGAGCCGAAAAGGAGATGGTGAGGTGCGTAGTGCCACCGAGTACGGCAAGGGCGAATGTTGATGAGGAGGGTGGCGGTGGCGAGTGCATCGGGCCAAAACGAGGGTGGGATATAGGCATGGAACAAGAGGGTGCGGACACAGTCGTTGAGGGTGCGAAGAACACGTTCGGCGCGGCCGTTTTGCTGGGAGGTGTAGGGACAGGTTAGACGGAATATAGTGCCGTGATTGGAGAGGAGGGTGCGAATGGGTAGGTTATCGAATTCTTTTCCGTTATCGGTTTGGAGAGCTTGTATAGAACGACCAAACTGTGTGGAGACGTAGGAGTAAAAGGCGGTGAGAGTGGCAGCAACGTCGGATTTCTTACGGAGAGGAAAAGTCCACACGAAATGAGAATAATCATCCATAATGACAAGATAATAAGTGTAACCAGAATTACTAGGAACAGGAGACGTCCATACATCGCTATGAATTAACTGAAAAGGAACAGAGGCAACTGTGGAGGAAGCACTAAAGGGGAGGCGAACATGTTTGCCGAGGCGGCATGCTTCACATGTGTGAGCATCCGTTTTATTACATGAAAAAGAAAAACCCCTAATTATTTGGCGAAGTGTGGTGGAGCTAGGGTGGCCGAGACGCGCGTGCCAAAGATCGACACCGGCGGAGAAAGCCCGAGGTCCAGCGCAAGAGGAAGACGCCGGCTGAACTGGGTACAACTCGCCAGGACTCTCACATCGGTGGAGCACCATCCGGGTACGGGAATCCTTAACAGAAAAACCAAACGCGTCAAACTCCACAGTTACAGAATTATCACGAGTAAAACGACGAACATAAACTAAATTATGAATGAGATGTGGAGAGACAAGGACGTTATTAAGGGACAAGGGTTGAGAAGTGGAGGGAAAACTAGTGGAACCGACATGAGAGATAGGAAGACTAGCACCATTACCGACGACGATGTGAGAGGAGGTGGTGGTGGGAGAGGAACGAGAGAGTATACCCGGGTGAGCAGCCATGTGGGCCGAGGCGCCGGTGTCCATAAACCAGTCACCGCCGCCGGCGTAGGTGGAAGGAGGGGGCGCCTGCTGGAGGGCGGTGTAGAGCGCCGGGTCGTAGGAGGCCGGGGCGGTCGGTGGGGTGGCGTAGCCGAGGTAGCTGGGAGCCGCGCCGAGCAGGCCACTGTAGCCGGGAGGGGGCGCGGCGGCGAAGCCTGGCCGCGGTGCAGCGTAGAAGGCCTGATGAGCCGCCGGTCGCGGGGTGGAGAGCCCCGGGGTGGGCGCGCGAGGCACCGGCATGGTGTAGGCGTGCACCACCCCCGTCCAAGGGTTGTGACCACCGCTCCAAGGTGGTGTAGGCTGCAGGTGGCGGGGCGAGGAGCGCCACTGCCGTTGCCGCCGCCGCCACCGCTGTTACCGCCGCCGCGGCCACGGCGACGACGCCATGGCTGCTGCTGTGGTGGAGGTTGCGGCTGGGGCACGGGCACAGGCGCGGGAGGGCGGGGTGCCGGAGCTGGAGCTGGAGGACGCCACGGCCCGGGGGTAGGGGCGCCACGGCCGATGCCGGCGGCGAGCGCAGTGTGGGCGGCGCGGGTGCGGGCGTTCGTCAGCTGCCGTTCCTCGAGGCGGAGGTAGTCCACCGCCCTCTCGAAGGTGGGGTTGGCCATGAGGGTGAGGTTGGAGGCGGCGTTGCCGAGGTCCTCGCTGAGACCGGCGGTGAGGGTGGAGAGGAGGATCTGATCACCGATCTGGAACCCGATGTCGTTGAGCTCGTCGGAGAGGGTCTTGAGACGCAGGCAGTAGGCGTCGAGGGAGAGGTCGTTCTGCTGACAACCGAAGAACTCCTGCTGCAAGAAGACCACACGTTGGAGCTTGTTGTCGGTGAAGAGGCCGGTGACCTTGGTCCACACCTTGTGAGCATCGTCGCCGTCGCGAACGACGGTATGGAAGATATCCGGCGAGACGGTGAGGAAGATCCAGCGGATGATGGTGGCGTCGATGGCGAACCAGTCGGAGTCGCGGCGTGTGGTGAGGAGGTCGGTGGTGCCGTCGATGTGGTCGGAGAGATTGTACTCACGGAAAAGGAGGTGGAAATAGGTCTTCCAAGCAAAGAAGTTGGCAGCGGTGTGGGAAAGCTTGACGGGGACATGGTCGGCGATGCGAACCTCGCGGAGCTGGGTTGGGTTGGGAGGGGAGAGATCGTAACCGGAGGAGGCGAAGGGGTGCCGGAGTTGGAGATTGAAGACATGGTGGTGGCGTCGAGGTGGGCTAGGTTAGGGTTTTGGAAGGGTGGCGCGCGGCTGGAAGGGAGCGGCGCACGGCTGGAAGGGAGCGGCGCGTGGGTGGTAGGCGGCGGCCGGCTGGAGGTAGGGGAAGAGCTGGCGGCGCGCTAGGGTTGGAGGGAGGCGACGGCCGGCCGGTTGGAGGCGGCGGCGCGCTAGGGCTAGGGTTAGGACCGATAGGTGTCTGATACCATGTAGAGGAATTGGATGCAACTCTCGATGTATTGATCGGGTGCAATATCACATATATATAGGTACAAGAGGGGCAGCCGTCCTCAACTATACAAGGAAGAAAGAGACTTGTCGTACAAGCAATATACACATATACCATATCTCAACAGGGATTGAGGAAGGGAGCGGACGCTTTGAAGAGGATTTCTACAAAGAGGCCTCGGCACTGGTGGTGTGGTGTGGACTGGGCACTAGATCTGGGACTTCTGCTACCTTGGACTGAAGATTGGCATCCTTGCCTTCCTGATTCTTCTGATTTCCTTCCTTGAACCTGCAGAAGAAACCTAGGGGGTGGATGGTGGGGAGTTCTCAGGGGAGATTGAAGCGGGCTTAGAGAGACGGAGGATTTTAGTGGAAACGCCAAGAGAGGCATGTCGCCAGTCGCCATAGAGGACAAAGCCATTTTCCCCTACGGCGATCCACTTGGTTCACCGCATCGGCAAGGGAGCTTGGAGGCTACTGTCGGTGTAATAGCTAAGGGGGTGCCATGCTAGGTGGGCCCCACACCGCTAAGTGTCAGTTGGCAGCCGATATTTTCAAGACCAAGGCCTCATCGTGTGACCAAGGCGGGGCTCGGACAACCAACTGACAGGTCGCAGAAGGAGATTGCTGGTCACGGGGCAGGTACTCACCTAACCTGTCAAAACGCATTAAATACCGTCCACTCAAGTGCTTTTCTTCCCAGGCATTCACTTTCAGCGAGCATGGTCGTGGGCTAGCATGAAGGCAGGGTGACCTGCCTCATAGCATTAAATGCTACGGGACAGTGTCGCAGGTGACATGGTGGTGCATAGCAAACGTGATAGGGCGACCATGGCTGGATGGGCGTGCATAGCCACCGTCATGATGAGCTAGGAATAGCTAGACTTTGTCAGGGTTAGATATACCCATGTTTTGGCACGGTATGTTTGTATGTACTCCTTTTCCCTTGGTATATAAAGGTGTGAGGACTCGGCTTGTAAGGACACATGAGAACACTTGTGAACAAGTTTTTTTTAACACAGGAGCGGCCCCGAAGGGCCTGGATGCTTCAATTAATAAACGCGGTGCAGGTACAAGTTACATAAGGGACCTCTATTAAAAAAACTATTACAATCAGGTCCCTGCTTTATCAAAAAAGACCCTAAAGAGCTTTTTAGAATTGCAATCAGGTCCTCTGCCTCCGCCGATGAACTGCAAGCTCAAGGTTGGATTGACGCCGGCAATCATCACCGGGCTCTTCGACCACCAGATGGTCACCATGGTCGGCAGCCAAAACTTGTGCTGCCGAGATTGATCTTTAGAATTCAGCAGCATCACTACTCCCTGACCGCCTGAGATGTGGACGCATAGCACCACCTTCCTCTCGTCCTCTTCACCACCACGGTTACTTGAAAGAGAGAAAGAACTGCAATACACCACAGAATTCTAACAGCCAAACCTGGTCTGCGGCCACGAAGCATGAGAAGCAAATCCGTCCTCAAACTCCAGACTCCCGCCACGAGTCGGAGGAGACGGATGTAGTAGAAGATTGCAGCAGCAGAAAACCAGGGGGCGGGCCTGATTGAGGAAGAAGCCGCTTGATGCGCTCGCCTGCATCGTCGTCTCCCCCCACGGGAGCACCATAGCCAGCAGAAGAAGCATCATGCCGAGACGGGAATGACCTGCAAATCCCCGCTCTAGAGCTCCGGCGCAGACCTTATTAAGAGGGATGCGTGAGCTCCTCCGCCGTGCTTGCGCCGCCGCTTGCCACCAGCGACGAGCAGTACAGAAGAGGAGGACCACGGCGCCATGGATCTGGTCGCAGAGATCCCTGAACCTACCCTCATACGGCACATGGCCAAACACAGCAACAGCTAAAGCTAACCTAGATCTACAGCTATTTACAGAAAGCCGAGCACCTCTCCCGCCTCCACTCCGACCACCGTGGCCGCCGGAGAAGAAAATACACAGCACATGGGGCTATTATCCCACGAGAGGCTTGAGCCTGGATGAATCCTTATATTCTTGAGCTCATCCGATATAACCCCATGAACCGCGAACTCACGCCCCCATCGTCTGATATACCCTGGATACATTCACTACTACAGATATGATTTGGTGGGACGCCGGTGTACAGACGGTTTCTTTGGAGCCGTCTGCGAAAAGATTGTTTCAGACGGCTCTAAATAAGAACCGTCTGTGATAGTGCCGAGCCCCATCTGTACTAGTAGTACAGATGGCTTGTATTTGGAGCCGTCTATAATAAAAACCAGTTCTACAGACGGCTCAAAAATTCAGCCGTATGTAATAATAGTATAGACGGCTCGTATTTGGAGCCGTCTGTAAAAAAACCGTGTCACAGACGGCCCGAAATGTGAGCCGTCTGTACTATAATACAGATTGCTCGTATTTGCTACCGTCTGTAAAAAAAAAGCAATATCACAGACGGCTCCAAATTTGAGTCGTCTGTATTAGCAGTACAGATGACTCATATTTAGAGCTGTCTGTGAAAATAGTCGGGAGAGGTGGAGCCGTCTGTACTATTACAGTACATTTATTACGGTGCATCATCCCCTACCTCCAGATCGAAGCAGAGCAGTGAACCATGAACAGCGAGCAGCTTTTAGGGGAGGGGTCTATTTTGACCAAAAAAATTGTTAGATTTCGGTGAAAGCTTGACGATTCATTGGCATTTGTTTCTCCAAGGTAAGCATTATGTTAGATGGTCTAGATTTTGCTTTGGGGAGCTAGCTAGCTAGATCCTAGGTTTTGTTCTATTCATTAGGTGATGTAGTCTTGAGAGATATTAGTTATGATGTAGTCTTGAGAGATATTAGTTATAATTTAGTCTTGAGAGATCAACTATATCTACATCTAGACTTAGTTTTTTCATGATGATTTAGAATATATTAGTTGTTCTAAGCTCAAAGTGTAGTTGAAGGTTGTATAAAGCTTTAATCTAGTGTTAATGTTGATAAATTTTGGATTTTTGGTATATAAACATAAAATTATCAATAACTATATAGTATTTATAACAAGTTTTGAATTCATATTTTCCCTTAATTTAGGTATTCATGTATATAATTAATATAACGGTAATCATTAATTATTTTCGTATTAGTTGTCATTTTTGTATGGATCATTCAATCATGCTTGCATGGTAGCCCATTTTTTTGACTAAAACATTGGTTGCTCTAATTTATTAGGTTGATTTGACATTAATTTACTTTGTGCATTGTAGATAGATCGTGGCTGGATGTACGGTTCGCGTACGAACCAAGGGTTCCTTGATTGTGTGACGAATTTTCTGGAAGCTGCCGAGAAGGATCGATTGGAGAAGGGTGTTGAATTTATATATTGGTGTGATTGTAGAAACGAAAGATCATTTCTTAGACAGAACGCAGCCCTACAGATCCAAGCGCACTTGATTATCAGGGGCTTCAAACCGGACTACACGTGTGGACCAAACATGGTGAAGAGCAGAATGTTTTACATGAAGACGTTGGTATCGTCGAAGAACCCGAAGTCGACGTAAGAAGAGAAGATGACGAGGAATTTGGTGCAGATGATGATGACTGTGGTGCTGCAAGCGACGATGATAGGTTGGATCAGATGCTGGTTGATGCAGACATGAACTTGAGGACTCAGACCTTAACAGATTCATGCGGTTGGTCGAGGACTCGGAGAAGCCGTTGTTCCCTGGATGCAAACCGGAATACACGAAGTTGTCATCCGTGCTTGAACTACTTAAATTGAAAGCAAGCGACGGTTGGTCGGACAAGAGTTTCACAACGCTATTAGTAGTCTTATCGGACTTGCTTCCGGATGGAAACGAGCTGCCCAAATGCACATATGAAGCAAAGCAAGTTCTTTGTCCATTGGGGATGGATGTAGAAAGGATACATGCATGTCCGAACAACTGCATCCTCTACCGTAAAGATCTATCAAACTTGCAGTCATGTCCAGTGTGCAAAGCATCCCAATACAAGCATAAGAGTCAATTAGACGACGAGGAGGTGCAGAAAGGGATTCATGCTAAGGTGGTGTGGTATCTGCCTATAATTCCGTGTCTTAAGCGTTTGTTTGCGAATCGAACAGAGGCCAAATTGTTGTGCTGGCACTCGGAGGGCCGCAAGCAAGATGGAAAGCTAAGGCACTCTGCTAATTCTCCCCAGTGGAGAAACATCGACACGACCTTCGATGACTTTGGTGCAGAACCGAGGAATATAAGGTTTGCTTTGAGCACGGACAGGATGAATCCTTTTGGGGACATGAGGAGCAGGCACAACACTTGGCCAGTTGTTCTAAGTATTTACAGCCTACCTCCTTGGCTGTGTATGAAGATAAAGTACTTGATGATGACGTTGCTTATTCTTGGCCCAAAACAACCTGAGAACGATATTGATGTGTATACCTAAGACCATTGGTGGAAGATCTAAAAACATTGTGGAACGAAGGGGAGCAAATATGGGATGCGCACAAAAGGGAGAGTTTCACTCTACGCGCCCTGTTGTTCTGCACGATCAATGATTTGCCTGCACTACGCAACCTTTCGGGCTAGAGTAAAGAACCAGACACGGCGTGCCCTCATTGCTTAGATGGTACCACGAGTAAGTGGCTTCCCAAATTGCCCAAAACGGTGTTCATGCGACACCGTAGGTTCCTTAACATGTATCATCCGTACTGCAACATGGAGGAACAATTCGACGGAACGAGGGAGAGAGATTTATGTCCAAGGCACTACAGTGGTCAGGAGGTGCATAATATGGTTAAAGATATCGATGTTGTGTTTGGAAAGCGGAGTAAAAATCTAAGGATACTTTTGGTATGTAGAAGAAGAGGTCGATATTGTGGAGCTACCGTATTGGAAGCACCTTGAAGTTCGCCACTGCATTGAGGTCATGCATGTAGAGAAGAACGTGTGCGAAAGCTTGGTTGGTCTCTTACTTAATATTCCAGGCAAGACGAAGGATGGGCTTAACGCAAGGCTTGACTTGGTTGAATTGAATATCAGGCCCGAGTTGGCACCTGAGCCCTCCGAAAAGGTAAAACGAGGCTCCCTCCGGCCTGCTATAATCTGAAAAAGTCCGAGAGAACTGAACTGTGCTGGTGCTTGCATGGTGTGAAAGTTCCATCCGGTTACTCCGCCAACATCAAGAAACTTGTTTCGATGCAAGATTTGAAATTGGTTGGCATGAAGTCCCATGATTGCCACGTGCTGATGACACATATGCTTCCTGTTGCAATCCGAAATATCCTGCCGATCTATCTCCGAGACACAATCACCAAGCTGTGTTACTTCTTCAACACAATTTCTCAGCAGGTCATCGATCCCGAAGCACTTAATGATTTACATGCC
Organism: Poa pratensis; assembly: GCA_947311845.1. NCBI lineage: Eukaryota > Viridiplantae > Streptophyta > Magnoliopsida > Poales > Poaceae > Poa > Poa pratensis. The sequence goes on from CAMZMU010000046.1 coordinate 10,751,520, forward strand.
GATGTGGTGAAGACAAGGTGTCATCTTGAGATGTACTTTCCTCCGTCGTTTTTCGGTATCATGGAAACTTTAACCGTTCACCTCGTGGGAGAGATAAAGATATGCGGCCCTGTATTCCTACGTCAAATGTACCCGTTTGAGAGGTACATGGGAATTCTCAAGAAGTATGTACGGAATCGATCTTGTCCGAAGGGCAGCATCGTCCAAGGTTACACAACCGAAGAGGTAATCGAGTTCTGCATCGATTACATGGAGCAGCTCAAACCAATTGGTGTGCCCACGTCTCGCCATGAGGGGAGACTGGATGGCAAGGGGACCATAGGTAGGAAATCAATTATTGCTGACTTTGCCATGTTATCGAAAGCCCATTTCACGGTCATGCAACACATGACTGAAGTAGAGCCTCATACCAAAGTGCATAAGGACGTGTTACGCAGAGAGAATCCAGGCCGTATGGATGCTTGGATCACAAGACAGCACAACCGCAGCTTCAACAACTGGTTGGCAGTGCGATTCAGTAATAATAGTTCAACAGAGGACAATATTGGCTGGTTGGCAAGATGGCCAAATCACAAAGTTGTGACATTTGAAGCATACGACATAAATGGCAGGTATTCAGATGTTTCTGCTTATTTATGTAGATGACATTATTGTGACCGGTTCTTCAGACACAGCTGCTACAGCTCTTCTTCAGAATTTGAGTCATGAGTTTGCTCTTAAGGATCTTGGTGAGCTTCACTATTTTCTGGGTCTTGAAGATCACAAACATTCCAATGGCTTATTGTTGAATCAGGAAAAATATGCCACAGATTTACTTACACGAGTTGGGATGACTACATGCACATCATGTCCAACACCATTGTCCAGTACTGATACTTTATCATTGCATGATGGCTCTCCTCTTGGTTCTGAGGATAGCACACGCTACAGGAGTATAGTAGGAGCTCTTCAGTATTTGACACTTACACGACCTGATTTGTCCTTTTCAGTTAGTAAGGTATGTCAGTTTCTTCATGCTCCAACTACTGCTCACTGGACTGCAGTTAAAAGGATATTGAGGTATATACATGGTACATGCACAGTTGGCCTAACTTTTCAGCAGTCACCCTCTACATTGCTCAGTGCATTTTCAGATGCTGATTAGGCCGGTGATTTAGATGACAGACGTTCTACTGGAGGTTTTGTTGTTTTCTTTGGTCCCAATCTTATCTCTTGGAGTGCCAGGAAGCAACCCACAGTGTCACGCTCAAGTACAGAGGCTGAATACAAGGCTCTTGCAAATGCTACTGCTGAAATGATTTGGGTTGAATCTCTTGTTCGAGAGCTAGGTGTACCTCTACAGGAGAAGCCTTGCTTATGGTGTGATAATCTTGGTGCTACTTTTCTGTCTGCTAATCCTTTCTTTCATGCTCGCACCAAGCACATTGAAATTGATTTCTATTTTGTTCGGGAACGAGTTGCCAGCAAACAACTTGATGTTAGGTTAATCTCCAGCAAGGATCAGATTGCAGATGGTTTTACCAAGACTTTATGTACTAAAAATCTTGATGAGTTTAAACGTAATCTTAACCTTTCCAATGTTTAGATTAAGGGGGAGTGTTGGAGTTTGTAACCCATACATATATGGTATGGAATAGTATTCCAACCGTATACGTGCCCACGTGTACAATGCCACGGGTGGGGCTTTTTCACCCTACTATAAACATGCAACCGATCGGCCCTAGGGGCAACGATCGTTCTCCCATAATCTAACATTGGATTCGTCGACCCATAGGTCGTACGTGAACCTTCGATCCGATGGACTCCGGGGAGGTCAAGCAATACGTCGCGGAGTCCATGGTCGCCCTCTCTGGATCGAAGCACCTTATTCTTCTACCGTACAACTACGGAGACCATTGGATGCTAGTTTGTATCTTTCCACACAATCAACACTGCATATACATGGACTTGTTGTACAGAGAAGAAGATATGTATCAATCTCTGAAAGACTTGTTGAACCGGGCGTTCGCGAGGTATGTATCGATGGGCGGGATTATACGGAATAAATCTCCTAAACCTTCGGCGACCCACCAACATAAGTTCCATGTAACAATTCCACCGTCGCACATCAATTTACCGTTATAATATGCATTCCATAGAACTAAATGTACCGTGCACGAATTTTTGCAGTGTCACAGGAAGCCGGAGGGCACCAACGTCTGTGGATTCTATGTTGCCCAGGGAATGCTGGAAATCATGGGCTCTAGTCCACCAATCACTAGTAGAAAACCAGTTTTTCGTCCAGAGCCGAACCAGGCTTTAATCCCGGTTCAGGGAAAAACCGGGACCAATGCCAGGCATTGGTCCCGGTTCGAGCTGCCAGGAGCCCGTGGACCATTGGTCCCGTTCGGTTGGGGACATTGGTCCCGGTTCGTGCCACGAACCGGGACCAATGCTCCAGTGCCGGACACGTGGCGTGCCGCGGAGCTTTGGTCCCGGTTCGTGGCACGAACCGGGACCAATACCCCTCCCTGCCTATAAATAACCCACCCCCTCTCTTCTCTCTGTTTTTTTCTGGTTGGATTGGTGGGAAGTGGGTGCTAGTTTTTTTTTCCTTTGCCACGCACAAGATGTGTTCGATGAAATGCCCGAGCCACACTTAAGTTCACACAAGATGATATCCTCGGCCGAGGTTAGCAACTTTATCCTTTTCATCTGTAATTGATACAGAAATATTGCACGTGTCGATGTACGGTGGTCATTTCACTATTCAAGATGTTATTGTAATGGTATTTGATAAACTTAATTATATGATGCAGATGGATGCACGGATGCGATGGATGTACGGCGAACGACGCAGTTCCGAGTTTATTGCAGGCCTGCATAAATTTCTCGAAGTGGCTGAGGCAAACAAAGTGGATAATTTTATGCCTTGTCCATGTGAGAAGTGTCGGAACGTCAGGGAGTACTCTGACCCGAAAATTCAAGACCACGTGCTTCGGAGAGGTTTCATGCCCAGCTATAATTGTTGGACCAAGCACGGAGAAAGAGGGGTTAGGATGGAAGACAATGAAGAAGAGGAGGATGATGACAACTATCCTATGTTCCCTGAGGAATGCGGTGATACTGTAATGGAAGACGTTGAAGAAGAAGGAGGTGAACATCGGGCATCAGATGAGCCCGCTGATGGTCTTGGTGGGGTCATTTCTGATGCAAAGCGAGAATGCGATACAGAAAAGGAGAAGCTAAAGTTGGAGGCCATGCTAGAGGATCACAAAAAGTTGCTGTACCCAAATTGCGAAGATGGCAGCACAAAGCTCGGTACCACACTGGAACTGCTGAAATGGAAGGCAGAGACTGGTTGTTCTGACAAGGGATTTGAGAAGTTACTGAAAATAATGAAGCCGAAGCTTCCAAAGGATAACGAATTGCCCGAGACTACATACGAAGCAAAGAAGGCTATCTGCCCTCTAGGATTAGATGTGCAGAAGATACATGCATGCATTAATGACTGCATCCTGTACCGCGGTGAGGAGTACGAGAATATGGATAAATGCCCGGTATGCAATGCACTGCGGTACAAGATCAGACAAGATGACCCTGGTGATGTTGAGGGCGATGACGAGCCCCCCCGGAAGAGGGTTCCTGCTAAGGTGATGTGGTATGCTCCTATAATACCACGGTTGAAACGTCTGTTCAGAAACAAAGAGCATGCCAGGTTGTTGCGATGGCACAAAGAAGAGCGTAAGAAAGACGGGAAGTTGAGACACCCCGCCGATGGGTCCCAGTGGAGAAAAATCGACAGAGAGTTCCCGACATTTTCAGATGACGCAAGGAACTTAAGATTTGGTCTAAGTACAGATGGCTTTAATCCTTTTGGGGAGCAGAGCTCCAGTCATAGCACTTGGCCCGTGACTCTATGTATCTACAACCTTCCTCCTTGGTTGTGCATGAAGCGGAAGTTCATTATGATGCCAGTGCTCATCCAAGGCCCGAAGCAACCCGGCAACGACATTGATGTGTACCTAAGGCCATTAGTTGATGAACTTTTGCAGTTGTGGTCCGAACCAGGTGTACGTGTGTGGGATGAGCACAAACAACAGGAATTTGACCTACGAGCGTTGTTGTTCGTAACCATCAATGATTGGCCTGCTCTTAGTAACATTTCAGGACAGTCAAACAAGGGATACAATGCATGCACGCACTGTTTAGATAAGACTGAAAGTATACATTTGGGAAACAAGAACGTGTACCTGGGGCATCGTCGATTTCTTCCGAACAGTCATGCCGTAAGAAAGAAAGGCAAGCATTTCAACGGTGAGGCAGATCGCCGGAAGAAGCCTAACCTCCCTGATGGTGATGTTATATATGACATGGTCAAGGATTTAGAAGTAATCTTTGGAAAGGGTCCTGGCAGTCTATCTGTTCCGAATGACGCTGACAACCACGTACCCATATGGAAGAAGAAATCTATATTTTGGGAGCTACCCTATTGGAAAGTCCTAGAGGTCCGGTCTTCAATCGACGTGATGCACGTGACGAAGAATCTTTGCGTGAACCTGCTAGGCTTCCTGGGCGTGTATGGGAAGACAAAAGATACACCAGAAGCACGGGAGGACCAGCAACGTATGAAAGACCCATACAACAAGCAGACGGATAAAGGGCGTCAATACTTAAGCAGCTACGCTCTTACCAAAGCAGAGAAGGAAATCTTTTTTGAATGCCTGAGCAGTATCAAGGTCCCGGCTGGCTTCTCGTCAAATATAAAGGGAATAATAAATATGGCAGAGAAAAAATTCCAGAACCTGAAGTCTCATGATTGCCACGTGATTATGACGCAGTTGCTTCCGGTTGCATTGAGGGGGCTTCTACCGGAAAATGTTCGAGTACCCATTGTGAAGCTATGTGCATTCCTCAATGCAATATCTCAGAAGGTCATCGATCCAGTAACTCTACCAAGTTTACAGAAGGCTGTGGTCCAATGTCTTGTCAGCTTCGAGTTGGTGTTCCCCCCATCATTCTTCAATATTATGACGCATCTCCTGGTTCACCTAGTCGACGAGATTGCCATTCTCGGTCCTGTATTTCTACACAATATGTTCCCCTTCGAGAGGTTCATGGGAGTCTTGAAGAAATATGTTCATAACCGTGCTAGGCCAGAAGGAAGCATCTCAAAGGGCTATGGAACAGAGGAGGTCATTGAGTTCTGTGTTGACTTTATTCCTGACCTTAAGCCGATTGGTGTTCCTGAATCGCGGCATGAGGGGAGACTGAGTGGAAAAGGCACGCTAGGAAAGAAAGCACTGATATGTAGGGACGGGCATTCTTTAACTCAAGCACACTACACAGTTCTACAAAGTTCCACCTTCGTGGCTCCGTATATCGAGGAACACAAGAATTATGTACGCTCCAAGAACCCGGGGAGGCTGACTCCTGGATTAAAGAAAAACACATGGAGACTTTCGGCAGTTGGTTGCGATTACAGCTCATGAATGACACCACTGTCGGAGATCAGCTCTACTTGTTGGCCGCGTCACCATCTTCGACTGTATTGAATTTCCAAGGGTACGAGATAAATGGGAATACATTTTACACGATCGCCCAAGATAAAAAGAGCACCAACCAAAACAGTGGTGTCCGCTTTGATGCAACAGACGAGAATGGGCAAAAGGACACATACTATGGTTACATAGAGGAGATATGGGAACTTGACTATGGACCTACTTTTAAGGTCCCTTTGTTTCGGTGCAGTTGGGTCAACATGAATGGAGAAGGGATAAAGGTAGACCAGCTGTACGGAATGACAACAGTGGATCTCAAGAATCTTGGTTGTTACAGGAACGAACCATTCGTCCTAGCCAATGATGTGGCTCAGGTTTTCTATGTGAAGGACATGTCCTCCAGACCAAAAAAAAAAGAAAAAAAAGCAAACGAATACATCAGACGATGAGCCAAAGCGTCACATAGTTCTTTCAGGGAAAAGAAACATCGTGGGAGTCGAGGACAAGACAGACATGTCAGCAGATTATGATAAGTTTGATGAAATTCCGCCCTTCACAGTGAAAACTGACCCAAGCATCCCGTTAAATAATGAAGATGCTCCATGGTTACGGCCGAAGCGATCATAGGCCAGGGACATACGCGAAGAAGGGTTCATGGCATTTATGTAAATCAATGTAATGTATTAAACCTTTATGTGATGTGTAGTAATGTATTAAACCTTTATGTGGTGAAAACCATAATACATAGCTCGGGTCCATTTTTATTTAACCATAATACATCACGAATAATATCACTAACTTTTGTCGAGTCCTAAGCCACGGGGTGCTGAGCGGCCGGTGCTGCGCACCCAAAGAACAGGAACCATCACATGGTCAATACTCACGTGAGAAGGATCCCTATGAAGAACCATCCATCTACTGTTATACACCGCTAGCGTATCCAACATAAATACATAGCGATTGACGTGCTCGTCCTCCTCCCTGATACGGTGACGTACCACCTCCTCGGGGGCCGGCTCCCTCTGCACCGAGTGTGGCCCACGCGACTTCCACCAAACAAGATCCGGGGCGACGACGTCACCCGGATTCCTCACCAAGCTACGCGTCCCGGAAGATACCACCTCCCAGTGCCAGCCCGGCGGAGCGCAGTCCCGGACATCGCCCCTCGCATCCAACAGGTCGGACATCGTCGCCGAGATCTGAAAAAATGAGTGGGGAATTTGATCAAACATCTAGGTAGGGGAGGGAGAGGGCAGCACCTTGGGGATTTTGTATTCGGTCGACGAACTGAAGGATTTTCTATATAGAACAAAACACACGGTTTCTCCTGCATACATTACAACGCTGGCTCGTGAGTGCCCGCATATCAAAATGCAGCGTTTGGGCATATGCAGGGAGTCTGAATGCTTTGTTTACAAAATGAACTACAATGAGTAAAGAGCGAGTGCCAAACATGTCCGAGAGGTGGGCTATATATAGGGTCGTGGCCCCTTTAGTCCCGGGTGGTATCACGGCCCGGGACTAGAAACACACCCCTGATCCAACAGCTCACAAGCCCTCAAAAGAAACACACCCCTGATCCAACGGCTCACAAGCGCTCGAAAGAAACACATGATCCGTGTGCTTCTTTAGTCCCGGTTGGTAACACCAACCGGGTCATGTAGCTCACGAAGTGGTCATGATACTGCTGATCCAACAGCTCACAATCCCTCAAAAGAAACACACCCCTGATCCAACATCTCACAAGCGCTTGAAAGAAACACACGATCCGTGTGCTTCTTTAGTCCCGGTTGGTAACACCAACCGGGACTAAAGGCGGGCTTTGCGGTCACGACACGTGTCCTCCCCCAGCGCTGCCCTGGGCACGTGTCCACCCCCAGCGCTGCCCTGGAGGTCTTTATATATTATCGCCGACGGGGTAAACCCTAATCCACCATTCCTAGCCACGAACGCATCGTCTCCACGAGATGGATCCGCCACGCCCGCCGCAGCGCCTTTTGGACGAGGTCGAGCGTGCTCGGCAGAGCGCGTTTGGGCACAACCGCGGGAGCCTATCCCGCCGTATGCCCACGAGCCCGGCGTGGAGAGGAATGCCCAGCTACCGGCCTCCTGCTCCACCAGGTGCCGCCGCACCTCCACCTGGCGCCGCAGCACCTCCACCAGGCGCCGCCGCTCCTCCCGCGGAGGAGGAGGAGGACGACGACTTCGACTAGAGCGACGACGGGGAAGAGGGTTGTGGGTTGCAGATACAGGAGGCCATGGAAGCCTCCTTCCAGTCTGTCTGTGACTACCCTGTCCAGCGAGCCAAGACTGCCTACCAGCTCAAGGCGAAGGAGGCTTCCGAGCTGGATTGGGCGCTGAAAGACTCATCTTCCATGGATCTTGCCCTCCGCCGCAAACGTGCGCGCGAGAACCGGGCGGCCGCCCACGGGGCTGGTTCCTCCCGCCGTTCCCCCTAATCCTACGGCCTTCGAGCCAGCAAGTCCGTTTATGTAGAATAATGTTGGTGATGTTGGATCAGGGGTGTGTTTCTTTCAAGCGCTTGTGAGACGTTGGATCATGTGTAATAATGTATTAAACCTTTTATGTAATGCATTATATGGAATGTATTAAACCTTGATGTGGCTCACGAAGTGGTCGTGATACTGCTGATCCAACAGCTCACAATCCCTCAAAAGAAACACACCCCTGATCCAACGTCTCACAAGCGCTTGAAAGAAACACACGATCTGTGTGCTTCTTCCTTATTGGTGGGATTCCCTTTAGTCCCGGGTGGTGGCTCACAAAGTGATATCCAACAGCCCACAAGCCTTCAAAAGAAACACACCCCTGATCCAACGGCTCACAAGCGCTCGAAAGAAATACACGATCTGTGTGCTTCTTCCTTATTGGTGGGATTCTCACTATATATATGTAGTCATGCATGGTATCCATTGGCATAGCACATCTAAACTCATATCTGCAACCTCATGACTCTCCCATGGCTTCCACTGTACCCATTCTAACCTACTCGGAGGCGGTAACCCCCGCCTGCGCTACCCTCAATTACAGTCCAGGCGACAACCCCCGTCAACGACTACATCACGGCCGTCCGACGACAGCGACGACGACGGCGGCGACTACGACGACTACGAGGACGAGTATTATAGGCCTAGGCAGGAGTATGACTAACCTGAGCCACATCATTGGTTAGGACAAATGGTTCGTCTATGTACCCAACATTGTTGTCATTCCCTAATGCTGGTCTAGCTACGATGACGATCGTGTAAAATGTATTATTTATCTCTGCATTTCCAACTAATGATCTTTAGCATCTGAATAAGTAATCTAGTTTTGAGTTAGTTATGCAAAAGATAAAAGTTAATGCATTTTTAAATTCAAAATGGCAAAATGGTTAATAGTTTGAAAGTTTAGTGAGATTCAAATTGAAAATGACAATAATAAAGTATGCAAAAGATATGAGTTAATGCATTTTTGAATTGAAAATGGCACAGTTGATACATGATGCAAACAGATGTATGGATGATATATTCAGATTCCTTATTTTTCTGATAATAATAAACATATTATTGTATTATTTGGATTTATAATAATAGACATATAAATAGATGGGGTTCATTTTTCTTAGCATTTTGATATATTAATCTTAATTTTCTGATAAACAGATTAAAAGTTATTGATTTTACAAGTTTAAATCATTTCCTGGAAATTATATAAAAGAAAACAAAAAAATTCAAAAAGCCCATTTAGTCCCGGTTCCAGCCTCGAATCGGGACTAAAAGCGGCCCAAAATTGCGCGAACTTCAAGCGGCCCAAAATTTGACCTTTGGTCTCGGTTGTTCTTACAAACCGGGACCAAAGACCCTTTCGTCCCGGTTGGTAAGAACAACCGAGACCAAAGGCCTTTTGTTTATAACGCCCGTGCCTTTCCTCTTCTTCCACCTCTACCGCAGTTCCCCCGACGAGAGAAGCGCTCTGGTGAAGCCCTGCTCCGGCGATTTTTCGATCTCCGGCGCGGCCCCGCCCTCCACCTCTGCCGCCACCCTGCTCTGGCGCGGCCCCGCCATCCACCTCTGCCGCCACACTGCTCCGGCGCGGCCCCGCCCTCCACCTCCTCCGCCGCGCGGATTGACCAGCCGCGGAGCCGCCGCCGCGCCTCCCTCTTGCTCGCCGGCCCGAAGCTCGCCCCTGCTCACCGACGCGGCTAATCTGGCCGTCCAGACGCCGCCACCCTGCACCGGCGCGCTCCACCACCACCGCCGGCCGTAGCTACTCAAGGTGAGTGCTTTTTTGTTCATAATTTTGCATTGTAGATTGTAGATTAAAATTGTAGATTAAAATGTTTAGAAATTTTGCATTGTAGATTAAAATTGTAGATTAAAATGTTTAGAAATTTATAGCATTGTAGATTAAAATGTGTAGATTCATAATTTTGCATTGTAGATTGTAGATTAAAATTGTAGATTAAAATATTTAGAAATTTTGCATTGTAGATTAAAATTGTAGATTAAAATGTTTAGAAATTTTGCATTGTAGATTAAAATGTTTAGAAATTTATAGCATTGTAGATTGTAGATTGTAGATTAAAATGTGTAGATTAAAGTGTTCAAAATTTTGCTAACATTGTAGATTGTAGATTAAAGTGTTCATAATTTTGCTACTCAAGGTTAGAAGTAATTAGATTAAAATTGTAGCATTGTAGATTAAAATGATTAATATGTTTAGAAATTTGTTAGATATGGAAATTGTTAGGTTATAGAAATTGTTAGGTTATAGAAATTGCTAGGTTAGTTGTAGATGATTTTTTGTTAGCCATTTGTTAGTGTTAGTTGCTAGGTTAGTTGCTAGGTTTTGCTATTTTTTGTTAGCCATTTTCTATTAGCCATTTGCTAGAATTAGTTTTGTTAGTGTTAGTTTTAGTTTTGCTATATATTGATGTTAATTTTAGTTTTGCTATATATTGATGTTAATTTTAATTTTAGCTTTGCAAATGATTTTGAAGTGGTAATACATGCTTTTCAGTATATTTTAGTTTGAGTCTTATGTTCTTGAGCTTAATGGCTTTAATTTCTTGATGGTTTAGGGTTTAGGGTCTCCGAGTTCGCCGTCGCGCCCAAGAATCCCCGCCCGAGGTGCTCTTGCAAATGAGATTACAAGGCAGCATATGAAGTTTCTAATTTGTTCTTGCAAATGAGATGATATTGTGTATGTTACACACAAAAATCAAATTGTGAAGTTTCTAATTTGTACTTGTCCTAATTAAATTTGAATTTTCCTGTGGCTTATCTCCCTAGTGTGTGTGCACATATGGTCCTAGGCACTGAATAAAAAGGTTGCCAAGTGTTTGCATTATTTTTATGGCCTTTTCTTATTTTCTTAGTTTTTGTACTGAAAACAAAAGGGCAAAAATGTCCAAATTATTTGGGTTCTACAAGTAATGAGGATCATTCCCTAATTTTTAGTGAATTTTCTGAGGTATGAAAAAGGTAGCTCCTTTGTAAACCTAAGAAAAGGGGATTTTCTGAAAATAAATAAAAGAGTATTTTATTTTAGGTTTTTGGGCAAGTCAAAATTGTGTAGATGTATCTTGACATATGGAACAAGTTACCCAACTAAAGTTTTGTGCATTGTTCTTAATTTGCAGAAACTATGGAACGAGACGAAAATCAGGAAAACATCCTCGAGGATATAATCCGCGGGCCGGAAGATGTTGGCGATGTCACTCGCAGTTTTTGAACAACTCCGGTGAGGGAGATGAGTCTCTCAACCGAAGAGACGGCTCCGGTGAGGTAGAACCCGACGGCTGGGGTGAGGGAGAAGTCGGCGAGGGAGAAGCCGACGAGGGAGAAGCCGAAGGCTCCGGTGGAACATTAAATGTTGCAAACTCCGGCGAGGTGCATATACATATATTAATGAAGCCGGATTGTATTAATTAAGCTCTGCTGTCTATATACATATATTAACGCTCTTTCTTCTTTTAGCCCTCCGGATCGAGCAAATCTTCTGTAAGGACAAAACGAGGCCCAGCCAAAAAGTTGGGCGACCAAGAAAGGTACAGGATCGAAAAAGTCGCTGAAGACGGCACACCGACTGCTCCCCCTGGTGTTAAAAATAAAATGGTAAAGCAATGCGGAGTTCTTGTTAGGGACTACATCCCGATCACCGTTCGAGAATGGCATCAGCCAAAGGAGGGAGGAGTAAGATATGTCGGCGAGGAGGGCAAAGAAAGACTTTGGAGAAAGCTCATGCTTAATTTCACCCTGCCGGAGCGAGAGGTGGATCCAGATGAGGAGGATCCAAATGAGGCAGAAAAGATTGCCCGGAAAAACATGGAGCAAAAAGTCAGGGACTGGGCTCTTAAGAAGATGGCCGAGCTATTCAAGAACTGGAAGAAAAGATTGAACAACGAGTTTGTCAGAAAAATAAGACTCCGGACTTCGATAAAGGGTATGAGAAGATAAGGGACGACTGGGAAGAATTTGTGGCGTACAAGAAATCGGAGGAAGCTCAGGAAAAGTCTGCAAAAAATAAGGCAAATGCTGCTAAAAAGATCTACCACCATACTATGGGGGCTGGTGGCTACGCTTTTAGCATGCCTAAGTGGGAGAAACTTGAGGCGGACCTGCTGGCTAAAGGGATCACTCCAGAGCCACTCGCATGGATCGAACGGGCATGGGGGCACGTTGGACGCAGAAGGGAAGTGCATATATAACAGAAGACACAAAGATAATCCCCTACTACCCATCGAAGGCATTAGAAATGCAGTAAAGGATGTTGCAGAGGGACGGTTCATTCCCGATAGAGAGGATGACGAGCTCACACGCGCCCTTGGGAATAAGGAACACGACGGACGGTTACGAGCGTACCAGGCTCCAAGCCCAAGACAATTGCGATTCCCGAGCACAGGAAGAAATTTCCTGATAGAAGCCATCAGAGGAGAAAGGAAAGGGAGGCAATGGAAGCACGCGCTGCTGCAGACCGGCTGCGTAATATAGAAGAAGAATTAAAGCGGCAGAAGGATCAAATTGCCGCACTTAGCCAGCAAGGTACTAGCGGCCAATCTCAGCGGCACATGGTAGAAGCTGCATGCGATGGTACCGGCGGCCCATCGAATCGGAAAAGCAGCGTGGCTTCCACGGAGCTCCAGGATGGTACTGATGATGCAGTGACGGTGGCTCCACTTCGTCGCTACCCAGTGGATGATATCACGGAGAGCACACCTTGTGAGATGCATGTGAAAGTTTTTAACTTAACCATGAAGGTGGCGGTCGGCTATGTCGTACCAATTGGACCTAATCCAACTTACCATTTCTCTCCGGTTCCAAATGGCTACGCTGTTGTCGCGGTGGATGAAGTGATGAAAGATTTTGAGGAGCTGAAGCTGGAACACCCTGCAGGTGAAGATGGGGAGGTGCTTGAACTTGGAGAAGCCAAGAAAGCGACCATTCTATGGCCAAAGGAATTCATCGTGCTTCCGAACTGGCAGCCAAGGCCATCGACTCCTCACCAGTCTCCAGCGCAACAGTCCTCTTCACCGCCTCAGCATTCTCCAGCGCAGCCGTCTCCACCGCCGCGTCAGCCGTCTCCACTCTCCCCCACCGCTCGTACTATGAGGGGTAAGCGATCACCGAAACGTAAAAGGTCGCCCCTCCCAAAAGTACCTCATAAGAATCTTCCCATTAGACCTTATGACAGGACTGTAGCGGAAAACGCCGCGGAGGTGGCTGCCTACAATAAGACTTTTTTTGCACCAAAAAAGCCCGAGCAAAAGCCGGTATACGATGAAAAATCCAAAAAGTGGGCTAAGTCCTTCCTTGCGCAGCCATCCCAAATATCGATGAATCTGCAATCTGACTATGGTCGTGAACTTAGTAAGCTAGCACGTGCCCAGTCTGAGCAGAACAAGGAAAGAAGTGCAAAAAGCGGGAAACAAATTGCCCAGCTCGGACAGCAGAAAAATCAATCGGTCCCCCCGCTCATAGTGTGTTCCGATATCGACAAGGACTTCAGAGCCGATATGGATAAGGACCTGCAATTATTGGACCCCGAGCCATAGCTGCTGCTAGAGAACATGGTATCACTGTATCGCAGGCCATGGAAAATGCTACCGCCATGGGTATGACTCTTGGTCAACTTTTAGGCTATGAAGATCAGCCAATGTTAGAGATAGCACGGAAATATGTCACAGGGGAGTCATGGTCAGTAATGAGGAGCTCACGCGTCTATCAACACATATGCGAAATCTGCACAACTGGTACATGGTGCACACATCAAAGAAGGACGCGAAGGAGTGGATTGCGGTGGACGTTCGAGAGGAGCATTTCTTCAAACGTTACAGTATACAGGTTCAAATGACTGAACTGTTTCAGTTATTCAATCAGCGCACCCTCGACAAATCTATCCTCAGTTGCTATTGTCTGTAAGTGATTTATTTTCGTAATTAAGTCTCTAGCTCAGCTCGTTCATTGCCTGTATTATATTATCCTGACTATATATATATCCTTTTGTACGCTATTATGTAGAATGAAGATGATGGAATGCAAAACATCTAGACATTATGAGGTTGGGTTCGTTGACCCATATATCGTTAATGAACATACGTTACGCAATCACCCAGAGACGTGGAGCATGACCTGACCACCTCTTTAATCAAGCAAAACTTCTGTACGGAAATACTATTTCCTTACAACTTCAAGTGAGTGTTTCTGTCTTGTACATATTTTTATTTGGCTTTCTCGATGTTAAGTGTAATTGATGAGCTATGCATGTCTGCTTTATGTAAACGTCCGCAGGTTCCACTGGATTCTGCTAAGCATTCAAGTTGACAAGTCCATAGTTGAAGTCCACGACTCATTAAGTTGGGACCAAGCGACGTGGACCGAAATGAAATAAATGCTCAATAAGTAATTTCAATCATTATCGCATTATATCGCCTCTTTCGTTCGTTTCCTGATATCAAATAATTAATAACTCCTTTGTTCATTTTTGTTGGACACTATTCAAACAGAATGTAGAAGGTCCATTCAAAGATGAGCTAACTTATATATCGGTGAAAAGTCCGCAGCAGCCACCGGGGAGTAATTTATGTGGATTCTACGTTTGCGAGTTCATTCGCGAGTTGACCTCTGAGCGGAGAACAACTTCTTTGAGCAAAATGCGGGAGAAGCTCGACCCAGAACGGCGCATACGAGCAATTCAAGAGGAATTGGCGGGATTTCTGCTTAGGGAGGTCATCGATGAAAGGGGAGAACATTATGCTTCGGACGATGAACTACATATGTGATCTATCTCCATGTAATTAAATAGTTGTATTCTCGCAAGAGATCGAATATTAATTATATATGCATCAACGTGTACTGTGTATATAGTAGAGCGTATAATATGCGTGCGGAAACGATGGAGAGCACGTCGGCGATGCGAAGAAGGGGGAGACGACGGAGGCACCGGCGAGAGGGAGAGGGGGCACCGGCGAGAGGGAGACCCTAAACCCTAAATACAAAAAAAAACTCATTGGTCCCGGTTCGTAACACGAACCGGGACCAATGAGTCTCCCCCACGCCCAGCCAGAACTGGCCACGTGGGCACCCATTGGTCCCGGTTCGTGGCCCAACCGGGACTAGCATTAGTCCCGATTGGCTAGTCCCGGTTGGGCAACCGGGACTGATGGCCCAGCCGAACCGGGACCATAGACATTTTTCTAGCAGTGAATATATCCGCCGGTTAGTGTAATTATAGTATATTAAAATGCATTTTTCATGGTTGTGTCTAACTATTTTAAGTTTATTCTACAGATATATAAATTTCCTACAGATCCTATGTCGAACAATGGTCGCATGTATATTCTAAGAAGGCTCGCTGGTTTCATAGTTGGACAGGTCCTAAAGGACACCGACGAGTTTTATAATGTCGAAAACTTTATTCCGACGGAACAATGAAGTATGCTTTGTAATATTGACAATTTAATTTTGTTTATGTGTATGATTTGATATGTGTGACTTTGTGACATTGAATGTATATATGTTCAATCTACTGTGCGTATGGAGTTTGAATGTATATATGTTCAATCTATGCCATGTGTTGTGGAGCGTATAACCTACACCCCAAGCAAGTGGATCACACATTTTCTCTCATCATTTTCTTGCTCATGGTGCCTTCACATTTTCTCTCATCATTTTCTTGCTCATGGTGCCAGGCACCATGAGCAGTGGTATGAAGGAAATATGTCCTAGAGGCAATAATAAAGTTGTATTATTCAGTATTTCCTCGTTCATAATTAAGTTTATATTCTATGCTAGAATTGTATTAGCTCCGGATATTGTGATATTGGAGGAAAACCTATTGCATGTGTGGAATAATAAACAACATATAAAGACATCCCTAGTCTTGCCTCTATGACTAGTACATGTGATAATGATAGTCATGTTTTCCTGACTATGGTGCAAAGAGCAAAGTTGTTGCGAGGTTGTTATTATCACATATAAGTATTATTGTTGGAGATACAATGTACTGGATGGACCCCAAGTGATATACCGTGAAACACATCGTTGATATAGTTATCGGTAGTTTCTCAATGACAATGTATTACCATTACTAAGTTCGTTCGACCATGATCCTATTATGAGCTTGCATATGATATGGACGTGACAAGTTCTTCAAACGTCATCTCGTGACTGAGTGATTATAAAGATGAGCTTTGTTCGTTCCGGATAATATGGCAAAGCGTCATTTTATGTGATCATGGGAATTGCTACTCCGACGATGGAGAGATATCCTCTGGGCCCACTCATGTATCATGTTGTTCGTCATCGTCTGGCCAGACACGTGGCTATGTTGTTAGTCACAGGAACATCGATGATATGGATATGAGTAAAGGGGACATGCCGGGAAACGGGGATAACGTTATAGTTTCACCCCGGGTGATGTCAAGTATCGATAAGCAATGCGACGGGTATCGTAAGTAATACGGGAAGGTTCACACGACTAAGAACTTCGTGTTATGTGTGGGGATCATTGCAGTTATCAAGCGCTCGACATCGATCATTGTCGCAGAATGAGTTTCCGGACATGTCCACATATATCCGAACCCATAGGGTCACACACTTAAGAGCTTAGCAACTTGTTGAATGTGAGTGTAGTTGAAGATAAAGAAGGAAAGTAGTTCCGAAGGTTGTTCGGAAGGTCTCGGAACATTCCAGAGGTGTCCGGAGAGTGTCCGGGAGTGATACGGAATGGTTCCGGTCATTTATGGAAAGTATCGGAAGGATCTAGATTTATTCCTGAAAGTTTCGGAAGGTTCCGGAATTTTTCGGATAGTCGGAAGGGTCCGGATGGTGGTGGCATGAAGTGGCACCATGGGCCAAGGGCCCGTGGGCCCTTGCTGGCCGGCGCCCAAGGTGGGAGGGAAGAGTCCAAGGGCTGGACTCTTCCTCCCTTGCCGAATTGGGAAGGAGGAGTCCAAGAGCTGGACTCTCCCCTTCCAAGTCGGATTTGGGAGGAGGAGTCCAGCCCCAGGACTCCTCCCCCCTTGGCCGGATGGGCTACTATATAAAGGGGAGGGAGGGGGCTGGCTAGATCATCACAATTGCCCAAAGCCAGCCGCTCCCCCAAACCCTAGGGCGCCTCCCTCTCCTCCATAGCCGGCGACACCTCTTCCCTCTCGAAGTGATGACGCCCTGCTTCTTCCTCGGCCCTGCCCTCCCTTGTTGTGATCATCGTCAACACCATCGGAGGTCCGCCGCGGAGATCTACTTCCTCTTCGTCCTCTCGGAGTGCTGCCGGAATTCTGCTCCGTCTAGATCTAATCTATTCGGTCCTGCGGAAGCGCTGCCGAATCTTCACCGACACGTTCCCACTTCGACGGTGTGCTTGATCACACTTCGACGCGGCGTTGCTGATCTCGTACGTGTGGATACCGTGGAGGTGTTGCACGTGCGACACTTGTTCGTGGGAGTTGTCCGTGGTTCGCGGGATAATACATCTCCTCGCAACTAGACGAGTCTAGTTGCGGGGATCGACTTGATCTTCATCAACCTTGTCATCGACAAAATCTGCTAGTTCGATCTTCGAGGGTATGTGTCGTTGCCTCATCTCTCGCATATGATCTTGGTTATGCGTAGGAAAAAATTTGTTTTCAGTACGCGTTCCCCAACAGTGGTATCAGAGCGGTCTATGCGTAGATGCAAGGTACGATAGAGGTCATGAGATTGACCGGCAACATTAATCTTGATAAGTTACCCCTCTTTACTATTTCGGTCTTGGCGGTATTGTGGGATGCAGCGGCCCGGACCAACATTACTCGTACGCTTTCGAGAGACCGGTTCTGCGCTCAACATGCAACTTGTATTGCATAAGCAGCTGGCGGGTGTCAGTCGCTCCCACTTTAGTCAAGTAATTGAAACTGTAATCAGTGGGCCATGTGGTGGTTGATCCACACGGGGGTCACGCGTATGATCAAAGTTTAGAGTTAGGCTTTGGTTCTTCGGAGCTATTGTTTAACTCACCCCGAGAGTCAAATAACTATCTCGAGAAATTTGCTAAACAACCACGTAGGTAGCAACGGTTTGCAACGCAACCCTAGCAGCCACGTAATCCAGTAAAAACTTGAAGTAGAGGCGTCTAACTTGTTTTGGCAGGGAGTGTTGTGGTATAGCTGAAGTTTGCAATGTGATGTATTGTATTGTAATCTTCGTACGGCATGAGTGGCTAGAGCTACTATGATTGTCACTTAATTATTGTAATCGACAAAGAGAAGCCATGTTGTATTTACTTTATTAGCTAGTAGTAGCAATAGTAGTACCTGCAAGCAATGGCGGTGACGATCAAGCAACGATGAACCTCGATACTATGCCGACGGTGAAGGAGGTGTCCGGCGCCGGAAGATGTTGAAGATGGAGATCGACGACATGAAGGGCTATACCATATCACTATAATTATGAATTGCATGTGATGTTAATCCCTTTCTGCACTTTGTTTGTTGCGTGGCAGTAGTAACAAATAGGGTGATCCCTCACATAAAATATCAAGTTCGTGTTCTCCCTTGGTTAGGCAACCTGCCATGAGTTCCTCGAACGGTGTGTGCGTCATGTCACATGAGCACCCCGGCGATGTTCTCTACATGGGTGTGAATCGTCTCGCACTGCCGGTGTACTGAGGTTGTCTTGACGTTCAACAAAGATCGTCTTTAGTTCGGAACACAAGAATCGAAAGATTAACAAGAGTCATATAGTTGATATGATTGGTATGATGGCCTACCGGTGTTACTCCCCGGCATGTGATGTCACATCAATGTCGAGTGAGTACTACATGGATCTTGAATCACTAAATATCAATCATGACGGATATTGGTTTTAGTGGGAGTTGCTCAATAATTAAAATTGTTTAATTTGTAGTAACCCATTAATTATGAAACAATGTCTAAGTGTATTTTACCAATCGTTGTAGATCAATGGCTCGCAACAACAACAACTTCCCGATAGCTGCGATCTTAGAGAAAGAAAAACTGAAAGAATCTGGAAACAACTTTGTGGACTGGTACCGCAATGTTAGAATTGTACTAAAAGGTGCTAAGAAAGAGTATGTCTTGGAAGCAACCCTCGGAGATCCTCCTCCAGAAAATGCCACTGAGATGGCGCAAAATGTTTATCAGACACGTAGTG
The DNA here is from genome assembly GCA_947311845.1 of Poa pratensis. Lineage (NCBI taxonomy): Eukaryota > Viridiplantae > Streptophyta > Magnoliopsida > Poales > Poaceae > Poa > Poa pratensis. The sequence goes on from CAMZMU010000046.1 coordinate 10,770,655, forward strand.
ATGACTACATCATTGTTCAGTGTGCCATACTTGCTGCCATGGAACCCAACCTTCAAAAGAGGTTTGAGGACTGGGGTCCATATGAGACAATCATTGAGCTGAAAGGCATGTTTCAGCAACAGGCTAGAGCTGAAAGATATGAGATATCTCAAGCAGTTCTGGATTGCAAGATGGCTGAAGGAAGCTCGGTTAGTGCCCATGTAATCAAGTTGCACGGGTATGTCCAAAGGTTAGAAGCGCTGGGCGTTCCCTTTCCTGCGGAACTTGGAACTGACATAATCCTGAATTCACTCCCGCCCAGCTTCGCTGGTTTTGTCATGAACTTCAACATGCATGGGATGAATAAAACACTGGGTGAATTGTTCGCGATGTTGAAGGTGGCTGAAAAGGACATACAGAAGGACGCCAATCATGTGATGATGGTGAAGAAAACTACTCACTTCAAGAAGAAAGCTGGGAAGAAGAAGAAGGGCAGCTCTAAGGCTACGGGTGAAGCCCGCGCGCCTGGGAAGAGCAAGGCTCCTAAATCTAATCCAAAGCAAGATGCTGAGTGTTTCTTCTGTAAGGAGAAGGGTCATTGGAAGAGGAATTGCCCAAAGTACTTAGCAGAGAAGAAGAAGACTAGAACGTCCAGCTCAGGTATATTTGATATACATGTTATCGATGTTTTCTTATCGAGCCCTAAAAGTAATTCTTGGGTATTTTATACCGGATCGGTTGCTAATATTTGCAACTCGATGTAGGAACTACGGAGAATTAGGATGCTTGAGAAGAACGAGGTGACGATGCGCGTCGGGAACGGAGCGAGAGTTTCGGTGGTCGCCGTCGGCACGATGCCTCTACATCTACCTTCGGGATTGATATTATAACTTAGTAATTGTTACTTTGTGCCGGCATTATGTAAGAATATTATATCAGGATATTGTATCTTACGAGATGGTTACACTTTTAAATCAGAGAATAATGGTTGTTCGATTTATAAGAGTAATGTCTTTTATTGCCATGCTCCCATTTGGAATGGGTTGTTCTATATTGATCTCGATAGTGATACACACATCCATAACACTGACGCTAAACATCGAAAGATTGATGAGTTGAATACCACTTACCTGTGGCACTGCCGGTTATGTCATATTGGACACAAACGCATGAAGAAACTCCATAGTGATGGAATTTTGAAGTCATTTGATTTTGAATCATTTGACACTTGCGAAGCCTGTCCGATGGGAAAAATGACTAAAACTCCGTTCAAAGGATTTGTTGAACGAGCGTGTGGACTATTGGAATTCATTCATACTGATGTTTCTGGTCCAATGAGTATACCCGCGTGCGGTGGATTCCTCTACTTTATAACCTTCACTGATGATATCAGTCGGTACGGCTATATCTATCTTATGAAGAATAAATCTGAGACATTTGAAAAGTTCAAAGAATTTCAGAGTGAAGTAGAGAATCAACGTGGCAAGAAAATAAATTTTCTACGATCGGATCGTGGAGGGGAATATTTGAGTCACGAGTTTAGCGAACATCTGAAGAGCTGCGGAATTGTTCCACAACTTACACCACCCGGGTCGCCACAGCGTAATGGTGTGTCCGAGAGACGTAATCGAACCTTGTTGGACATGGTGAGATCGATGATGTCATTAACTGATCTGCCATTGTCATTTTGGAGATATTCTTTAGAGACTGCTGCGTTTACACTGAATAAAGCGCCATCGAAATCCGTTGAAACGACACCGTTTGAAATCTGGTTTGACAAGAAGCCGAACGTGTCATTTCTTAAAATTTGGGGCTGCGATGCTTATGTAAAGAAGTTACAACCGAATAAGCTCGAACCCAAATCGGAAAAGTGCGTCCTTGTAGGTTATCCTAGAGAAACCGCTAGGTATTTCTTCTACAATAAAACCGAAGGCAAAGTGTTTGTCACCAAGAATGGCGTATTTCTCGAGAAGGAGTTTCTCGCGAAAGGTTTGAGTGGGAGGACAATACAACTTGATGAGGTTATTGAACCTGAGGAAGTAGAGCAAAGTAGTGCAGCTCCGGAAGCCGTTCCGGGGATGCCTGCAGCGCCTACGACCCCGGCACCCACTAGTGGAGTGGCACCGGAAATCGAGCATCGTATTGAACCACGTAGATCGGAGAGAATTCACAATCAAATTTTGAATTTGGAGAGCGAAGTCTTATTGTTGGACAATGATGAACCGACTACATACAAAGAAGCAATGATGGGCCCTGACTCCGTTAAATGGCAAGAAGCCATGAAATCCGAGATAGAATCCATGTACGAGAATCAAGTTTGGAACTTGATAGACCCTCCTGAAGGCGTAAGGCCTATAGAGTGTAAATGGATCTATAAGAAGAAAACAGATGCTGATGGAAATGTTTCTGTCTGTAAGGCACGACTTGTCGCAAAGGGGTTTCGGCATGTTCAAGGAATTGACTACGATGAGACTTTCTCTCCCGTAGCGATGCTAAAATCTGTACGGATATTATTAGCAATAGATGCGTATTTCGATTACGAGATATGACAGATGGATGTCAAAACAGCGTTTCTTAACGGAAAGCTCTCCGAGGATGTATACATGATACAACCCGAAGGTTTTGTCGACCCGACAAACACTAATAAGGTGTGCAAACTTCAGCATTCCATATATGGACTGAAGCAAGCATCACGGAGTTGGAATCTTCGCTTTGATGAAGTAGTCAAAGGGTTTGGCTTCATCAAGAACGACGAAGAGGCTTGTGTTTAGGAGAAAGTAAGTGGGAGCGCACTAGCATTTCTAGTTCTATATGTGGATGACATATTGTTAATTGGAAATGATATACTTTTTCTTAACACTGTAAAAGAATATTTAAAGAAAAGTTTTTCGATATCTATAGAGATAGATCCCGGCGCCTAATAGGGCTTAGCCAAAGTACATATCTAGACAAAGTCTTGAAGAGGTTCAAGATGGAGGATTCCAAGAAATGGTCTCTTCCGGTAGTGAGTGACAAATCACTAAGCAAGAAGCAATGTCCTTTGACAATTGATGAGCGTGAATATATGAACAGTGTTCCATATACTTCGGCAATTGGTTCGATCATGTATGCCATGATATGTACACGACCAGACGTGTCCTTTACTTTAAGTGTTACGAGCAGATAACAGAGTGATCCAGGTAAGGAGCACTGGACAGCAGTGAAAATGATCCTGAAGTACTTGCGAAGGACTAAGGACATGTTTCTCGTTTATGGAGGTGATAAGCTGCTCGTTGCAAAGGGTTACACCGATGCTAGCTTCATTACTGATCCTGACGATTTCAAATCTCAATCGGGCTATGTGTTTATTTTAAACGGAGGTGCGGTGAGCTGGAAGAGTTCTAAGCAAGATACGGTTGCGGATTCTACAACGGAAGCAGAGTACATCGCAGCGGCTGAAGCTGCTAAGGAGGGCGTTTGGATGAAGAAGTTCTTAATTGAGCTTGGTGTGGTTCCAAGTGCGCTAGGGCCAATGGAGATCTATTGTGACAACAATGGTGCCATAGCTCAAGCCAAGGAACCAAGGTCCCACCAGAAAAACAAACATGTACAACGCAGATTTCACCTCATACGCCAGTTCGCGAATGATGGTGATATCAGGATGTGCAAAATTCATACGGATCTGAATGTGTCTGATCCTTTGACAAAGCCTATGCCGCTTGCAAAGCATGAACTACACCGGAATGCCATAGGTGTGAGAATGCTAAATTGTAAACTAGATAATTGACTCTAGTGCAAGTGGGAGACTGAAGGAAATATACCCTAGAGGCAATAATAAAGTTGAATTATTCAGTATTTCCTCGTTCATAATTAAGTTTATATTCTATGCTAGAATTGCATTAGCTCCGGATATTGTGATATTGGAGGAAAACCTATTGCATGTGTGGAATAATAAACAACATATAAAGACATCCCTAGTCTTGCCTCTATGACTAGTACATGTGATAATGATAGTCCTGTTTTCCTGACTATGGTGCAAAGAGCAAAGTTGTTGCGAGGTTGCTATTATCACATGTGAGTATTATTGTTGGAGATACAATGTACTGGATGGACCCCAAGTGATATACCGTGAAACACATCGTTGATATAGTTATCGGTAGTTTCTCAATGATAATGTATTACCGTTACTAAGTTCGTTCGACCATGATCCTATTATGAGCTTGCATATGATATGGACGTGACAAGTTCTTCAAACGTCATCTCGTGACTGAGTGATTATAAAGATGAGCTTTGTTCGTTCCGGATAATATGGCAAAGCGTCATTTTATGTGATCATGGGAATTGCTACTTCGACGATGGAGAGATACCCTCTAGGCCCAGTCATGTATCATGTTGTTCGTCATCGCCTGGCCAGACACGTGGCTAAGGTGTTAGTCACAGGAACATCGATGATACGGATATGAGTAAAGGGGACATGCCGGGAAACGGGGATAACGTTATAGTTTCACCCCGGGTGATGTCAAGTATCGATAGGCAATGCGACGGGTATCGTAAGTAATACGGGAAGGTTCACACGACTAAGAACTTCGTGTTATGTGTGGGGATCGTTGCGGTGATCAAGCGCTCGACATCGATCATTGTCGCGGAATGAGTTTCCGGACATGTCCACATATATCCGAACCCATAGGGTCACACACTTAAGAGCTTAGCAACTTGTTGAATGTGAGTGTGGTTGAAGATAAAGAAGGAAAGTAGTTCCGAAGGTTGTTCAGAAGGTCTCGGAACATTCCGGAGGTGTCCGGGAGTGATACGGAATGGTTCCGGTCATTTATGGAAAGTACCGGAAGGATCTAAATTTATTCCGGAAAGTTTCGGAAGGTTCCAAAAAATTTCGGAGAGTCGGAAGGGTCCGGATGGTGGTGGCATGAAGTGGCACCATGGGCCAAGGGCCCATGGGCCGTTGCTGGCCGGCGCCCAAGGTGGGAGGGAAGAGTCCAAGGGTTGGACTCTTCCCCCCTTGGCCGAATTGGGAAGGAGGAGTCCAAGAGCTGGACTCTCCCTTCCAAGTCGGTTTGGGAGGAGAAGTCCAGCCCCAGGACTCCCCCCCCTTGGTCGACTGGGCTACTATATAAAGGGGAGGGAGGGGGCCGGCTAGATTATCACAATTTCCCAAAGCCAGCCGCTCCCCCAAACCCTAGGGCGCCTCCCTCTCCTCCATAGCCGGCGACACCTCTCCCCTCTCGGAGTGCTGACGCCCTGCTTCTTCCTCGGCCCTGCCCTCCCTTGCTGTGATCATCATCGACACCATCGGAGGTCCGCTGCGGAGATCTACTTCCTCTTCGTCCTCTCGGAGTGCTGCCGGAATTCTGCTCCGTCTAGATCTAATCTATTCGGTCCCGCGGAAGCGCTGCCGAATCTTCACCGACACGTTCCCGCTTCGACGGTGTGCTTGATCACACTTCGACGCAGCGTTGCTGATCTCGTACGTGTGGATACCGTGGAGGTGTTGCACGTGCGACACTTGTTCGTGGGAGCTGTCCGTGGTTCGCGGGATAATACATCTCCTCGCGACTAGACGAGTCTAGTTGCGGGGATCGACTTGATCTTCATCAACCTCGTCATCAACAAAATCCGCTAGTTCGATCTTCGAGGGTATATGTCGTTGCCTCACCTCTCGCATATGATCTTGGTTATGCGTAGGAAATTTTTTGTTTTCAGTACGCGTTCCCCAACATGGTACTGGGAGTAACCGGTGAATCATCGTCCCTTTCATCTCCGCCGCTGCAAGTCCAACATGGGTTCCAGCACGGACCGAGCGAGGAAGGCCTTGGACGCCATGAAGTTGCTCGGCTTCTCCAGGACGCAGGCCGCCCCCGTGCTCAAGCAGCTCTTCAACAACAACTGGGAGCCCATCGAGGACGAGTGCTACCGCGCCCTCGCCAACGGCATCCTCGACGCGCAGGACTCCAAATAAAAGAAGACGTGCTGGAGTGCCCCATTTGCTTCACACATTGGTCGCGGCCGGAGATCTTCAATGCAAGAACGGGCATGGTGCATGCGCCAACTACTGCATCCGCTTAAATAGGAAGTGTTGGGGCTGCAGTGAGCCTATCAGAGACTTCCGGAACCGACAACTGGAGAACGTCCTGGCCGCCATGATCACCCCTAGCAAGTTCAAGAAGTTCGGTTACAGAGAGAGATGACGCCTTTGTCGAGGATGAAGGAGGGCGTGGAAAGGAAGGAGCATCTGTTGATAACCAAGCTAAGAGTAATTATCCAATGGAGAAGAAAGGAGCATGCATGTACTGATCGAGAGGTTGGCTACCAGTTGGGAAGCGGGGTTTGGTTTGGAGTCCTGCGCATAGAGGATGGCGTCGGTCAGAGCGCGGAAGCACTCGTCCTCGATGCGCTACCAGTTGTTGTTGAAGAGATTGAAGAGCTGCTTGAGCACGGGGGCGGCTAGCATTTGTACAGACGGCTCTAATTTGGAACCGTCTTTACATTGTAAGACGGTTCCAAATTAGAGCCGTCTGTACAACATAAATAGTACAGACGACTCGTAATTGGAGCCGTCTGTACTATTAGTGTATCACAGACAGAGTCGGCTCCAATGAACTTTGGTGGGACGCCTCCCAGTTTGGAGCTGTATGTACAAATGATTTGTATAGACGGCTTGTAGTTGGAGCCGTCTGTAGAAATGATTTGTACAGACGGTATAAGACCCGTCTATACAAATCTGATTTGAACAGACTCTTTTCCACAGACGGTACGAAAAAGTGTTCCGCACCGGGGTTACGAACCGTCTGTACAAATGCTGTGTCCAGTAGTGATTGTCAGGAATCATCCCCCGACAGTTGCATTCTGCCTTGGCAACATGAGAATTGGGCACTTGGAAGACAGGTGATACTTTTTTTTTTGTCACAAATCACACAGTCCAAAATAGCCGTGCATTCTTCTAACGAATGACCTTTCGTCTTGCATCTGAAGCAAAGAATGGCTCTGGGTTTTTTGATTTAAGGTAATGTACCTAAGTGGAGTTGGAATCCTATTCTTTTAAAAAAAGTAAAGGAGCGGGGTTGGAACTTATCTGAACTAGTGGGGTTGGAATCTTTAAAAATGAAGCCTCCTGCCAAACTTCCGTCGTCTAGGTCTCTTTGTAGGATGCCGCTTGCCTAATATATTCTCTGATTCCTAGATGAAATGGTACGGTGTGTCAAACTTCGAATTTGCTATGTATCATCAAACGGAAATGTGGCACCCTGGACCATTAGCACGATTGTCACTATTGCAGATAAGCATCTGAGTTTGATCAGATTGGATTCTGACGTACGTGGACGAGCCGAAAGGTGACCCCTTTAACTTCATGCCGATCTTTTAGATCGGTGGCTGTAGGGTTCATGGATGGTGTCGGCGAGGTAGCGGCGGCGACTCCATCAGATGGGTTTTTCCTCCTACTCTGTCCCCGTTGCTGTGGCGTTGTCTCCGGCGCCATGATAGAGCAGAGATGATGCGTCCAGGAGTACGTACAGATGGTGGTCTGCACTGGTGACAGCTGGAAGATGGTGCACCTTGTGGTGGGTTCGTGGTTGGAGGCTGACGGTTCTGGTTCCCTACTCCGACATCGTCGTGCGGGGGTGCTAGTGCTAAAGTTTGATGGCGTGTCCGGAGTCGTGTTGCCCCGGTCTGATTCTTTCAACGACAATGGTTTGTCCTACGACAAACTAGTTAGGAGGTCCGAAAAGCTGATGATCAGCGATGGAGCCGCGTCGAGCTCGGGTGAAGAGGTGATCTGTCTATTTTTTCTCTGGTGGTTGCTACGGTGGTGCGAAAAAGATGGATAGGCGTCGGTTTGTCTCATAGGTTTACCCTATCTTTCCAGATCTGTAAGATCGGTGTATACGTACTTTGTATCTCGTATTTTATTTATAAATGAGAATCGTATTACCATGCAAAAAAAAAAACTTCACGCCGATGTGGACGCCAAACCGCCACGGCGCGTTCAAGATAATGTACTCGTTTTGGCTTTGGCCTCCTCCTGCTACAGTCGAGAGCGGCAGAAAAGGCTCCAGATCCGCCCCCCCTTCTTCCTCCCCTCCGGCGTCCTCGCCGGCGGCGTGGAGGAGGGGGACCCCTGTTCCCTTTAGTTTAGGTCTTCCTAGTAGTAGTGTTTAGCTCCTAAATAAAGGTTTGTTCCCTCCTTGCTTTCCCCGGCTCCGTCTTCTGTTCTGGCTTCGGTATGGTCATCGGCGGCAAGCATGTGAGTTATGTTTGTATCCACCTAAAGCGATTGGGTTGGATTCTTTTGGTTCCCTGTTTCGGGATTTGGTGCTCTGAGTCGTCGGGTGCTCCGGCGGCGGCAGATCTTTTGCCCTTTCCTGTTTCTGGGGTGTGTTTCCGGGCCGCCGGCCTTGCCGGCGGAAGCGGCTTCCTCTTCTGTACGGCTGGTCTCGTAGGTTCAATGGACGGCCATCGCAGATCTCCACTTCCTCAACCAAATCCGGAGTGGTGGCTGCCGATGATCTTTCAGCGTTTTAGATGCATTCTGACTGGGCTCGGGATGCTGGCTCTGGCGGCAAAGAAAGGGTTCGACCTCACTTTGGAGATGGTTGGTTGGCCTAGACTCGGGCTCCGTCGTTCGGCGAGCTTCGGGTCTGCAGTGCGGCCTCGAGCTTCGGTTGCCGGATGCAAAGAAGATGACAAAAAGGACCTTCTGTCCTTCATTTTAATTTCTTTCTGTTAAAGGGTCCGTATTGTAACTGGGGTTGTACTGTACTGGACTTTTAAAATCCAGCCCTTTCGGAAAAAAAGTTATGAGAAACAATAGCACGCCAACTTTAAATTATTGAAAGCAATAAAAAAAATTAAAAGATGCAAAGTAGATGTGCACAGATGCTTTTTCCCCTCCTTTTTGTGACAGCCGTCTCCCCTTCGCGCATCTGAATTACTCCATCCGTCTTAAAATAAGTGTCTCAACTTTTTCTAGATACGGATGTATCTACAACTAAAATACGTCTAGATATATCTATATCTAGAGAAAACTGAGACACTTATTTTGGAACGGAGGTAGTAATTGATTGTAATCGAAATCAAGATCAAATAAAGGTTGGAATCACCTTATTGGAAAACTAAATTGTATTCATGCTTAACACCGTGGGTTTGCAGAAACTAAATTATCGACCTATCGAAGTGTCAAATTGATCCTTAAAATTCGTCAAGCCGTGCATTTGCATAGGCTAGAATATAGGAAGCCTTCTTTTTTTGGATATTTTCACTGGTTATGTCGATCAGCAGTGTAGCCCACACAACCCTTTCCCCTTTCAAATTCTTGGGGAATCTTTTGCATATATAGTGTTGTCGAAGATTAGTGACCGACAATATATTTGTAATCAGATAGGAGTACCTTCGAGATCAGGGATTGAGCAGAAAACAAGATACGTGATCATGTAGACATGTCCGGGCACCTACTGGAGTAATATCCTACGTCACATATGGATGCTGTTGTATATTGATTGTCTCGAGTACAATCAACATGGCTAGCTCTATTTTTTTTTAGAAATGGGGTGTCCCGGCCTCTGCATCTAGATGATGCACACAGCCATTTATTGAAATGCAAACAGGTTCAAAGTATCTTATTACAAACTAAGGAGCCCCTCATGGGTCACTCAAACATGGCTAGCTCTATTACAATGGAGAGGATTGGATTTGGACTAATCATCTAGGATTGAAGTTGCTGGTTATCTCCGGTTGCTAGGGGCTTGATGTCGCTTGCGCCGAGTTGCATATACGTTGAGGTTAGAAGTCGTCCTTGTATAATCATTAATTTAGCTTTGGGGTTATACATACATATATAATCATTATATATCTGTATCAGTACAGGGATTATACACACATATATAATCATTAATTTTATTTATGCATTTTTCTGGTACAGATTTACCCCAACTAATATTCATTAACCAACTTGATTTGAGACTCGTACAACTTTTTAGAAGAGGAGCACCGAATGGAAGCAGCGACACCCCAACCATTATTATTTATCTAGTATATGTATGTCTTGGACGGCAGGGATCCAGTTGACCTGAAGAGAAGTGCAGGATACAGACATACACCATACAGGGGACGATCGAGGAGCACATGCACCGCACGAACGACGACTCAGGTAGACCGGGATCAGCGTATGTTCTGCTCATACACTTTGTCGATGGCGCTCTTGAGCTCGTCCTTGTCGATCCCAACCACGGAGTCCTTCACATAGAATTTGTGCACCAACAGGAACTTCGGCAGCGCCTCCACCCTGAACCTCTCCGCCAACCACTGCATGAATATACGCACGATTAATTAAATTGCTTAATTCACCGTACAGACCGCAGTCAGCGTCCAGGCATGTACTCACCTTGAACTTGTTAACTTCGAGGGCGTAGAAGTCGGCTTTCTGTCTCTGGTCGTTGGCGAGAGATTCCAGCTTCGGCTTCATGAACTTGCACGGCTCGGACGACGGAGACATGAACTCCAGCACCACCTTAATTTGAACGTGGAGAGAGAGAGAGAGAGAGAGAGATTAACAAGAGCTTCATAAATTAAATTTTGCTGGGAGAGAAAATTAATTAAAGTACCAGCTTGGAGTCCTTGTTCGTCAAAGCCTGTGACAACTCGTTCCAGTTGCTGAGGGTCTGCACGGACGAACTCATCTTGCCTTTTCCTTTAAAGAAAGAGAATGCTGGGGAGTCCGGCCGGGAAGCAAGCCGCTATATATTCACGGAATGAACTCAAACCAGGAGGAACTTGCCCTGGTCGTGAACTTGATCGTGCGGGGAAGGTAGTGTAAGGTGGTTGCTTTATGTAGCTGGAGCCTGGAGGCTGCAGGGTCGGGTTTGGATGGGAAAGAATATTTGCTTTGCCAACTTTTGTTTGTATTGCCCTCAGAGGTTTCTGTTTTGCGGATTCCAGAGAAACACTACTACAGAATCGATTTGGTGGGACGCCCGTGTACAGACGGTTTCTATGGAGCCATCTGTGCAAAGATTATCTCAGACGGTTCTAAATAATAACCGTCTATGATAATTAGGAGACCCCTCCAGGAGGGGTGGGATGCTTTTTATTATAGACGGTTCCTATTGGAAGGCGTCTGTATTAATAATAGCCGTCTGTGAAAATAGTCCGTCACTACTACACAACACCCCTAATGTGCCGGCCCATCACTGCCGGTTCCTCAAGGGCCAGCAGTGATGAGGTATCACTGCCGGTCCATAAGCCGCGCGGGAAGATCTTGCCTTCGGAGCTTATGTACCGGCAGTGATAAGGGTCATCACTGTCGGCTGAAGGCTTGAGCCGGCAGTGATGCCCCCACCATTATCACTGCCGGTCCAATGCACAGACCGGCAGTGAAGGCTGGATATCACTGCCAGCTGGTAATATGAGCCGGCAGTGATGCCCTCTCTCCCACCTTCTTCTACCTCGAGCAGATCGACCAGTTCAGAACTCTCCCCCTCACAAACTCTCCTTTGGCGACAAGCACTTCATCCCTTCTACCTCATTGATTCCCCCACCACTCAAGCTCAATTTTGGTCAAGAAGAAGGTCTGGATGAGCTCTCTCTAGCTATCCAAACAAAATCTGGCCTTCTTTCTTCTCCATTTGCTCATTTGCCTTTCTTCATTTTGCGGGGCAAGTGAACTCTGGATTTTTCCCCAACAGCAAGCAAGCTTCTAGGAGCCTCTTGAGCTAAAGTAAGTTGAAATTCCTAAGTTAAATCCTATATAATTTGCATTTGAACTCAAAATGTTAGCTTAAAACAAAACTTGATCTTATCCATATGGTATGGAGACCTAGCTAGGCTTATGAACCAAATTAATTTGATTTTTTATTTTAAGAGAATTAGAAGAAAAAAATAGCCATGATCTTTAGCTATGTAGCAAGACCCAATTGTATTTTGATTAGCAACCTCCAATATAGAAACTTTAGGTATGAGCGTATTTATTTTGATCTTTAATGAATTAGAAAATTTCGCCACCATATTTAGGTATGAGCATATTTATTTTACATTTTCTATGGATGGCACCAACAAACACTCATCAGAAGCGGGCGCGAACTTTTACAGAAGGCGGCTCCTTCAACCCGGGCCAATTGCCGGTAGGAGGTGGCGAGGTAATTTATTTAATTTGTTGGTGATCGCAAAATCTTCTAGCTAGATACTTTGAATTTGGATTTACAATAATGATATAATTGCAGATGGACAGAAGATGGATGTACGACGCGAGTCGTGTGAGCGCAGAGTACAGGAACGGCGTGGAGGCTTTCATGGTAGCAGCCGTGGCGCACAATTCAAATACACAGTCTCAATACATGTGATGTCCGTGCGTCGATTGCGAGAACAAGAAGCAGTTCTCCACCACCAAGCAGATACAATCCCACGTGATGCCAAGGGGCTTTATGCCTGTCTATACCCGTTGGACCGAGCACGGTGAAGCTGAGATCGTACAGGAAGGGCAATACATTGGCAGAGAAGACGAAGATATGTGCACCGATATGTCGGTCGACGAATACGCCGATACGCTGCATGCCGGAGATACGTTGGCCGATGGTGATCTAGAGGAGATGTTGGCCGACACCGACGTCGATGATTTGGAGCAGATGTTGCGCGACGGGGAGGGGAACTACACCGATGAAAGAGAGTTTCTAAAGTTCCAGCGTATGGTAGAGGACTTTAAAACACCGTTGTTCCCGGGCTGCGAGAAGGAGCATACAAAGTTGCGGACCATGCTTTCACTGCTGCATTGAAGGCAAGCAACGGGTGGTCTGATAAAAGCTTCACAGAGCTGTTACTGTTCTTGAAGAAATCGCTCCCAAAGGAAAATGTGCTGCCAGAAAGCACGTATCAGGCCAAGCGGGCTGTGTGCCCATTGGGGTTGGAAGTACAGAAAATACATGCATGTACAAACGATTGCATGTTGTATCGCGGAGAGCATGCAGACTTGCAAGCATGTCTCGTCTGTGGTGCAGCACGGTACAAGCGTGACGGTGACGATATCGATGGTGAAGGAAAGAAGAAAAGGCTTCCCGTCAAGGTGATGTGGTACTTTCCTATAGTCCCCCGTTTGGAGCGTTTATTCGCGAACAAAAGGCATGCCGAACTGATGCGATGGCATGCCGAGGAGCGCAAGGATGATGGAATGCTGAGACACCCTGCTGATTCTACGCAGTGGAGAAACATCGATAGGAAATACAAGAAGCTATTTGCAGAAGATGTGAGGAATATAAGATTTGGGTTGAGTACGGATGGGATGAATCCATTTGGCAACATGAGCAGTAGTCATAGCACTTGGCCTGTGACTCTATGTACCTACAACCTTCCTCCTTGGTTGTGTATGAAGCGGAAGTACATTATGATACCGGTGTTGATACCAGGGCCGAGGCAACCTGGCAACGATATCGATGTCTACCTGAAACCATTAATGGAAGATCTTGTAATACTGTGGAACGATGGTGTGCAGGTATGGGATGCATACAAACGAGAGAACTTCACCCTACGTGCAATGCTGTTTGTAACAATCCAAGATTGGCCAGCCCTTGGCAACCTATCGGGCCAGACTGTCAAAGGCTACAATGCATGCGTGCATTGCATTGATGAAACAGAGAGCTTGTGGCTGACGAATAGTCGAAAAATGGTGTACCTAGGTTATCGTAAATTTCTTCGAAAGGGTCACCCATACCGAAGCATCAAGAGAGCTTTTGATGGGAAAGTTGAGACTGGATCACCTCCTAAGCATCGCACTGGGAGACAGGTATATGAGATGGTAAAGGCCTAAAGGGACTTAGGATTATCCTTGGAAAGGGACGCGGGAGTACACCGGCTTCGAAATCTAATGACACTACTCATGTGTTCAAAAAGAAATATGTCTTTTATGACTTAGCATATTGGCTGGATTTGGTGGTTCGACACGCAATCGATGTCATGCATATTGAGAAGAACGTGTGTGATAGCTTGATCGGTACGTTACTAGATATACCTGGCAAAACAAAGGATACGCTCCAAGCACGGAAGGACCTGAAATGTTTGAAACTCAGACAGGATCTACATCCCAAAGATATGGAAGAAGGCGGCACGTATCTTGGCCCCGCTAGCTACAATCTGAGCAAGGCGGAGAAAATTGCAATGTGCAAGTGTGCTTGCATGGAATCAAAGTTCCATCCGGTTACTCCGCCAACATAAAGAGACTAGTAAACATGAGACTTGAAATTAACGGGCATGAAGTCTCATGATTTTCATGTGATGATGACACAGATGCTTCCAATTACAATTAGAGGTATTCTGCCGCCGAAGGTCCGAAACCCAATCATAAAGCTGTGTTCGTTCTTCAACGCGATATCACAGAAGGCAATCGATCCGACCAAGCTAGATAAGCTGCAGGAAGACGCGGTCGAGACTCTATCCCAGCTTGAGGCGTTGTTCCCTCCATCGTTCTTTGATATAATGGTGCATCTCATTGTTCACATTGTGAAAGATATACGGATTCTTGGCCCCTTTTTTCTGCATCAGATGTACCCTTTCGAGAGGTTCATGGGAGTTCTGAAGAAATATGTTCGTAACCGAAATCGGCTGGAAAGCTGCATGGTCGAGGGCTGGGGACCCGAGGAGGTCATTGATTTCTGCGTCGACTACATGAATCTGAAATCGATTGGTGTGCCTGTATCTCGCCATGAGGGGAGGCTACAGGGGAAAGGGACGATAGGTGCAAAGTCAATCCGCACTGATGAACCCGTTTCATTCAAGCAAGCACAATTCGCAGTTTTGGACAATCACGTGTAGTGGACCCGTATCTGAAAGAACACCAGAGATGCTACGCACCAGCAACCCAGGGAAGTCCGATATTTGGATCGCGCGAGAGCACCGGAACATTTTGGCACACAGGTGATGGAAAAGCAGGTAGAGTGTGCTCAGTTGAATGTGTTGGTTCACGGACCGTCAACTACAATCCTCACATTCCAAGGATATGACATAAATGGCTATACATTTTATACGAGAGCTCATGATAATAAGAGCGCCAACCAAAATAGCGGTGTCTGTATAGATGCCTACGACTGCAATGAAAAAAGGGAGACCTACTACGGATTCATAGAGGAGATCTGGGAGCTCGACTACGATGTTAAAGGTTCCTCTTTTCCGGTGCCAATGGATCAGACTCCCAGGGGGTGTGAAGATCGACAAGTACGGTATGACTACAATGGACCAAAAACTCGTTGGATACAGAGAAGAACCCTTCGTACTTGCAAATGACGGTATGTAAGTCTTCTATGTAAAGGACCCGGTCCCGGCTAACAAGGAGGAGCGCCACGTGGTTCTTCAAGGAAGAAGAAGGATTGTCGGAGTGGAAGGTGTCGTTGCCACGTGGTTCGATGCGCTACCTCCTTTCGGAGAGGATGTCGACCTAGGTTCCATGGAAGATAGTGATGAACCTCCCTATGTACGTCGCGATCATAATGAAGGGTGAATCGTTAAGACAAAGTAGCTAAATTGTATTAGTTACTATGTACGAATTTGTTTTAGATGCAATTGTATTACTATTTTTGAATTTTAATGATTTAAAATATTTATCGATGAAATTAAGATATATAGGAAGCTCCGATTATATTTTTAAATTAATTAGCAATATAGAAACTTAGGTATCAATATATTTATTTTAATTTTTTATTGAATTGGAAAATTGAATAGCAAGTTCAAATTTACTATTAAGATTCTAGGTCAACAGAATGTTAATAAAAAAAGATAGTACATAATGAAGCAAAAACCTTGAGTAGCGCAGTGGTTTGTTTGGTCTTGCTTGCTGCAGGTCGTGGGTTCGAGTCTCTCTCCGCGCGCGCGCAATTTCAATATTTTTTTACTGTATTAGGATTTTATGTCAACAGAAGGTTAATAACGAAATATAGGGCAAACTCAAAAGAAAACACTTCAGTACTCCAGCGGTTCGCTCTTAGGATTTGGCGGGTTGCGGTTTCGATTCTTCGCGCGCGCGCAACAAATTTTTTTGTGTGCCCGTGCGCGGAGTGAAAGGGGTTTTACTGCCGGGTCATTTGCTGGGCCGGCAGTGAAAGGGGTATCACTGCCGGATCATTTATTGGGCCGGAAGTGAAACTACTTTCACTGCCGGCTAAAGATTAGCACTAGCAGTGAAAGCCCCCTCTTCAGTGCCAGCTATAATTTAGCACCCGCGGTGAAGCCCCCCCATTATATGCTCCACCCCTCTGCCCCGAAACGCTCACTTAGAAAAAATTCCCCGGAGCCCGCACGCCGTCCTCTTCCCGGAGCCGTCCCCGTGCCCGTCGCTGTCCCCGTGCCCACCCTCCCCAGCATCCTCCGTCTGATCCCTGACACGCCATGCTCCTCCCCCGCGTGTCTCTGTCCCGTCGCCCGTGCTCCTCCCCGGCACTCCCCGTCCGAGCCCCGACGCGCCGCCCGTCCGAGCCCCGACGCCCCGAGCCCCGACGCCGCCGAGCCCCGCAGCCGGACGCCTCCTCCTCCCCGGCGACATCCTCCCGACACCGGCGACCTCCCTCCCCTTCGCCGCCCAGCCGCCCTCCACTTCGCTGCCAGCCACCGGTAAGCCCTTCACATGGTTGTTGACCCTCCTTCGTGAGGCTTGTTCAAAATGCAGATTAAGTTGGTAGACTTGTTCAAAGGTTGACATGTTGAGTTGATCCTTGCTCTGCATTTTTTTTATGATATCATGTTTTGTGGATCCTAAATCAAGCACTGTTGAATTCGAATCATGTTTGGGTACAATGACAACAACAATATCTGCATAATATGATGATGGTATGAATATCTGATCATATTATTGATGATTCATGGATGGACTAAGACAGTGCATTTTGGGATGTGGAGCATTCTTGTTTGGTTTCCAATGTTATCAGAATAAGCTAACAAATTATGTCCCTACTTGCTCTAAGAAAAAGCTGACATATCACAATGCCATAGGAAAATGGCACTAATCTTCTTAGATTTTGTCAAATTGCCTTCGTATCTAGACACTACCTCATCTTACTTAGGAGCCACATGGCTACTGATCTTCATAATGTTTGTTATTATGATTTCATTTCTTCTGCTATTGGAATCTTAAATAGTGTAACCCATTGGTGCTTATTACTTGCTTACAATCTAGGCACATAGATGAGGGCACCTATCAAGTTTGGAGCAACTTTAGTGCATCTAACTGCACCAAACAGATGATTGATGTGAAAGAATAGAAATTCAGTATCTTAATCTCAAAGAAAATGAATCTTCAAACAATGCATCATTTTTCTGCTTTGTTTATATCTTGGGGTGTGAGGGATACTTGTTTCTTGAGTTGAGAATTTACCATATGCATTGCCAATCTTGTCTGTAGTCTGGAGAATTTACCATATGCATTGCCAATCTTTCCTAAAAATTCAAGACCTTCTATTTATTGCTCTGTAATGATTAATTAGTTGTTCAGAGAGGAAGTATTCTTCTCAAGAGCAGTACAATGCTAACTTGAGAAGAACGCTTCCTCTCTGAACAACTTATTTTTTTTCTGAGAGCAATACTTGTTTTAATGGCAAACATTTCTTTTGAAATACAACAAAATAGTGGCGATGATGATATGGCTCGTGGGTTCGAGCAGCTTCTCTCAAGATGAGCTTGACGTCCACCTCAATAGGGCGTCTTGCGTGGACCTCCAGCTCATCTTGAGGGAAGCTTCTCTCTCAAGTCCTAATAAGGCCATTTGCTAGAGCCACTGTGTTGTTTAATGTAACATACACTATATTTTCCTCGCAGTAACATTTTTTGGTGTTAGTGTGGTTAAATTTGTAGCAAGTATAGCATTTTGAGCATATTCTCTGAAATTTAGGACTGCTATGACATGGTATGTTGTTCATCATGGTCGGCAAACTGGAGTGTTCTCTAGTTGGGAGGAATGCCACGCACAAGTTAATGGATTCAAATGAGCATGCTACAAAGGATACAAGTCAAAACATGAAGCTGTTGCGGCATACAACAGTCAAGTCATCCAAGCCGAGCTAAAAATGGCTTACTATGAAAATAAGAAGAAGTGTGATTTCACGTGTAAAGATGTCATAATCCTAGTTCTGGTTGTAATCATCATTATTTTGCTTTGTAAGATGATGTGACTTGTAAGATCAATGTGTCTTTTTTTTGTTAAAAGTGGTCGTAACGTACTCATTTACAATATTGTATGTGTATGCATTCTATCTATCGAATCTTTTATGGGTGTCACTCTTGCGACAACCTCTCTCCCTCGCTCGTTTCTCAACTCTCTATATGTAGAATACTCAACCGCTCGTCGTCATCGTATGCAGAACTCCCAGGAAGAGATGGCCCAACCAACCGCCGATCCGACCCAGCTGCCCAACTCCCAGGAAGAGATGGCACGAGCAACCGCCGATCCGGCCCAGGTGCGGGACTCCCGGAAGAGAGGGCACCACCAACCGCCGATGAGGCCCAGGTGGCAGAAGGAGATAGCCCGAGCAACTACCTCAATCTAGGCGATGAGGTAACTCATAATTAAGTAGATGAATGCATCTGTTGTACATATTAGGCCAGGACAATGAGCAATCCAAGAAGCCGCGCAGTGTCCGAGGTCCCTCGATTATGCCGAAGGCACGGTTTGTGGTCACGGAGGTCTCACCAGCAGGGGAGCCAACTGCACCTGACAGAGTCCAGGGGCCATTCAAGACAGTCTGTGGGATTGCTGTTAAGGATTTCGTGCCCATCAGCTACAGATTCTGGACTGGCGCACAAAGAGATAACAGCTATCTTCTTTATTCACAGTGATAAGCTATTTTGAGATTTTGGCCTAAGTTTCTAACTGCTGCTTTGACCAAGAAACTCTGCTTATGTCAAAGTGACGGTTAAAAATCTTGGTGTTCTAGCTTTAATAGACATCGCAGTCATCAGGAGTAGACTAGTTCTAGCTTGTCACAACAACTGAATCAGTGATATAATGCCAATGCAACAAGCAACAAACATGGTGAATGTAACCTATCACATAAAAGCATCAAAAAATTCTTGAGGAAATTGTGTATCATGCCATTGCAGTCACCAGGAGTAATTCTATATAGCTGTCAACAACCTAGACATCAATATAATGTCAATGCATCAATAATCAACTATTATGAGTGTATATCCCATCATATAAAAAGCATCAAGAAATTTTTCAGTAAACCGTGCATCATGTCCAACAATTATTCGAAGAACGACCTTATTTCCCCACAAGGGGATACAAATTAGCATCATGAACTTCTATCCGATCATAATTCACACGGAACAAAAAAATACCGCGAGCTCAGAAATCTACCCACCAATTGTTAGTTACCCAAAGACAAGGACTCCACCTTTTCGACAACTGCTTCTTCTTCCTTTACCTCCTCGGCAGCCATGGAGGCAGCAGCCTGCTCAACAACTTCCTCCTTAGCATCAGCAGCGGAGGCAGCTGACTCAACAACTGCTTCTTCCTTCTTTGTCTCATCAGTGGCGGATTCCTCTCCCTTGTTCTTGTCTGCGTCAGCGGCGGCAGCTTCGGCTTGGCCGCTGACGGTGTGCTCAGCCTCGATCACGGGCGCGTAGTAGTCGGCGTGGGCGGCCATGCACTTCATGAGGTTGACGGTGGCTTCAGAGCAGCGCTCGACCACGTCGGAACCCTCCTTATCCGCCGCCTGCATGCACTGCTCCCACGACTCGAACGTCTCCTTGCAGCCCCCGCCTTTCATGTACACGCAGAGCCCGCACTCCCCTTCTTCCTCCTTCGCCTCCCCCTCCGCCGCCTCCTTCTCGACCACCACAGCCTCCGGGGGCGCCTCACCTACGCCGCCTCCCGCGCTGGACGACTCCTCGACGACGACGTGGGGCTCCGCGGCGGGATCGATTTCAGACGCGGGCGACGCCATTGCGAAATTTCTCGCACAAAGATTTCGATTTGGTGGGGAAAAGAAGTGCTTTGGAGTCTCACGGTCGGCGTGCTCTGCTTCTTATTGAGATGTGCTCTGCTTCTTCTTGGAGAGGAAGAAGAAGTGTCCGTGCCGCCGCCGCCGTTCGTGAGCTGAGTTGTCCTCGGAGACGGAGAGGGGATCCTTTGTGGGCCAAACCCAATAAACATGGCCCGTTTAAGTCCGGCCCGGTAGGCAGCGGATAAGGGAATTAGCAGCAGCTGCTGCCGGACACTGACAGACCACACCACCAACCTCCTCGCTTCTCCCGCCTCCACGGCCATGGCCACCGCCGTCGCCGCCTTCCGCTCTATCCTCCGCCCCACCGCCGTTGCTAATAGCATCCCGCTCCCTCCTCCCCACTTCAGCTTCACGAGCTTCCAGCAGCACCGCGTCGGCCTCCGCCTTTCCTCCTCCCACCGTCGCCGCCACCCCATTCTCCTCCCCGCCTTGGCCGCTTCCGGCGAAGAGTTCTCTTCCGACGGAGAATATTACTCTGAGGAGGAGGAGGAAGGAGAGCAGTACGGGGAGGAAGAGGGAGAGGAGGCAGAACCCGAGGTCCAGGCAGTCCGCGGTTACTATCCTCCGAGAACCCGGCCGGCGCTGGGACAAGAGCCCGGGCGAATCTACGTCGGCAACCTGCCCTACACCTTCACCGCCTCTGAGCTCACCGCAGCATTCTCCGAGGCCGGCAGCGTCGACGATGTCCAGGTACCAACTAATTGAACTCCTTTCTTCAGTCTATCACTGGTCTCTTCCAGGGACATATACTCCCTCCGTTCCATAATACTTGACTTCGCTTTGTCCAAATATGAATGTATCTACACACTAAAACATGTCTAGATACATCCGTATTTAGACAAAGCAAAGTCAAATATTTTGAAACGGAGGGAGTACCTGTCAAGGATCATGGTTTGATGGTTGCGCTCCTGCAGATAATCTATGACAAAATCACTGACAGGAGTCGTGGCTTCGCCTTCGTCACTATGGCCACTGCTGAGGAGGCCGCCAAGGCCGTCCAAATGTTCAACGGGGCTGTGAGTTTCACACAGTTGGATCAATTCTTCTCCATTTAGCACAAAAGTGTGCTTGTTCTTGGTCATGAATTTGTATATGTGTTGTGAAATTGATGTGTCAATGCAGCTTCTTGGAGGGAGGACGGTCAGGGTGAACTTCCCTGAGGTGCCGCGAGGAGGAGAGAGGACAGTGGCATCGGCAGCCGTTGCAAGGACTAGTTTGCGTGTTGTCGACGATGGGACGTACAAGGTTTATGCTGGAAACCTGGGGTGGGGTGTGCGGGCCGACGCACTGAAGACGGCGTTTGAGGGGCAGCCTGGCTTGGTTGGCTCCAGGGTAATCTTTGAGCGAGACACCGGCCGGTCAAGGGGTTTTGGGTTTCTCTCCTTCCAGACATTAGAGGATGCAAACGCTGCAATCCAGGCCTTGGACGGTGTGGTAAGCCTTCTTGAAAACTGAATTATGATATGTGGTAACAATATTACGATGTGCTGCTTGTGACAGTTGTAGTATTTGTTGAGTACATATGAGTCATAATGATATCATAGCATGTGTTAACCAATGTCTGGACAATGCTTAACTTATTTATGTACTTTATGCAGTGAATAGATAAATAATCATGCACATAACATAACCATACATTGTGCAGAATGGCTACCCTAAGATTTCCCAATCATATTTATTGACTTGTGTTCATTCGCAAAATAGTGGTGGCTGACGTGTTTATCTCATGGGATGCAGGAACTAGATGGGAGGCCACTCCGACTTAGTCTGGCATCACAGAACCCTCCAGCTGGTTCAACTCCTAGCACAGTGCAGCCACGGCAAGAAGAAGCTTCAGATGGTTCTGAGGCAGAGGTGGCAAGCAGTGCTTCAGAGCAACTCGATACGGAAGAGAGCAACTTACAGACAGCTGCCACTTATTAGTAACTAATAGGCAGCTAGATATGATTGAGTTGTAAGCTGTGGCTGTGTGTAACTAGTTTACCAAACTATGCCATTCGAATCCAAGATGTACTGGCCTGGGCTAAAATTTTGATATGAGTGCGACACCGAAATGAGACTTAAGCTGCAGACACTAGAATATTAGACATGTAGGAGCTCCCAGTTCCAACTACTTTTGTAATATATATGGTGCAGAAAATATGTGTATTGAAAGTGCTTCAAAAGACTGATTCTGTTGGGATGTACTTTTATGTAGAAGTGGGCTGACTCATGGGTTATGCACAATGGTTAAATAAATTGGAGCAAATGCTCCGGATTTTAGCTATTGCGTATTTTTGGCTCTCTTTTTATAATTTTGCTTCCCAATGCTGAGGTTATACACACCTACTTGCCTTAATATCTGTAGACTGTAGAGACCCGAACGGCATTGCAAACTGACAATTGTCAAAGTACAAAAATTAAAGGACACCAAAAATATTCAAACAGTCATATTGCAATCCAAAACTGAATAGCAAACAGGATGAAATGTTTTAAAACAATTCACTGTGCATCTCAGCTATGCTGGACATCAGTACCCGTACCACCTTCAAGCTGTGCATCAGCAGAAGCATCAAGGTCATGAGGAAGAAGAGCCTGCAAGGTAGAAAGATCATTTAATCACATGATCTGAAAACTGGATACACGGCAGAGCTGGTCATAATCAAAACAATCTCAAGCCTGAATTCATTAGATGAGTGCTTAAAGGTGGCATGGGATGTATCCAAGTATGACACTTACCTGCATGTATTGTGGTACAGAGTTTTACTCAAGCCTTCTATATCACCAATCCCTTTGCATCCAGCTACTACCTCAAGGACTTGCCTGGATTTGATAAATCTCTAGTTCTTAAATAGATTTGGAGGCACAAGTCATGTGCAAATATAAATTGAAACAAAATAGAACAACCGTGAACAATTCCAGCCCACTAACATTTTGATTCTGCATCGCTGAGAAAAAGGCTAATCGAGTAAGGAGCTGCAGCACAGCATATTTGTATCTTAAATGGCCAGAACTTTATTGATCAAGAAAGCATTTCAAACATGCATGTCCTATCGAATTTAGTACTTCAATGTTTCAATCTAAAGAGCAAGTTTTGGGGGGAATCCATTTCGGATCGTAGGAGCAGATGCTCCCATTGTTCAAAAACGCAATTCAAAATGTCAAAAAAAAAAAATCCTGGTGCACATCCGGACATTCTATGTTCACACAAAAAAATTCACGGAAAAAAGAGACTTTTTGTGGTTTGTGTTAAAAAGACAAAAAAATGTCTCACAAAAAGTCGTTTTGTAGTACCCCAATTTGTCTTTTTTTACACAAGCCACACAAAATGTCTTTTTTCCGTGAAACTTGGTGCGTCAACATAAAATGTTCGTATGTACACCCGAATATTTTTTTCGGAATTTTTGACAAAATTATTTTCCATAATGGGAGTATCTACTCCTACGAGCCAAAACGCCACCTCCAAGTTTTGGTGTGTTTCTTCAGAAAATAAACACAGTACTAGGTGTATCAATAGAAAATAATCACTTCAGATGTCAAGTAAACTTGATATAGAAAGTTAGGACATTGGACACATGTCCAAAAATTTACTTAAGCAAGAAAGTACTTGGAATTTATACACAACTGCCTCCACATACCTGACTAAACAAGGCTCATTGCGACCCTTAACTGTTGACCCAGGTTCGTATTTTTCTTTCTTCTTGGATGGCCAGACAGATTTTACAAACTGGATTCCAGCATGAGTATTTTTAATGTCACAATATGGAGAATCTGTCTCTACCATCATCCTCTCTGCAGGAATGCCTCGTACAACCTCAAGGTTTTCATTAGTCTTCAGAGAGCAGCCATTAATACCTGCAGTGATGCATGAAGACTTCAAATTTGCCAGACATTATTGAATTATAATAAAAGCTAATGATACTGCATGTGAGCCGTGACATTACCAAATCGAGGTCTTCAACCATAAAAGCCATTAAGCCAATCAAAGTTAAAATAGCTTTTTCCCACTAATGAAAGAATATTTATGTTGCTCAAGTTTCACAATAACCATGTTGCGTCATATGCAGGTTTTTATCATCAAGGGAGGGAAATTACCTATAAACATCTTCTCAAAAGAAAGGAGCTTGTCACGTTCTTCTGCAGTACCAGTGAAGGAATGTGTAACTCCGCCTGGGAATCTGCAATATAGACATGTAGTTCTCAGACTTGAATACAGGATATAACATGTACAAGTTTCAGAACTGGATACAACTATAGCGTAGTGTGACGACCCGATCTCGGATCTAGATCACACAGGGGGCTGGGTAACTAGATAGGGAATTTGGGGTGAGAAGCAGCAAGCAGGAGATGGGATTCAGAGGTAGAGGATGAGATGCAATCACACGATACTTTCATTCATGCCTGTCATAGTTTGGACACCGAGCTTATAACGTTGCTCGCACACTCACATGGGCCACAGACGGCCACCCTGGCTCTCGGCCCACGGCCAGCCCACACACCACACTTGACACACCTGAGACTACAGCTATGGAGGTACAGGTGTGACACGTAGTTAGTATGTCAACTGTCGTTTCCTGATCTAGGACAATGGAGCACATGCAACAATGCTTATTACAGTACTTGATTCTCGGTTATCCTTGCCATAATGGCCTACAGATTAAACCTTACCTGTACCCATTTCGTGATACAATTTCAGAGAAGTCTTCACCAGCAGCACGCATGTGAAGAAACATTGGCAGCTTTACTGCTTCAGCCAACTCAAATTGTTTCTCAAAGTACCTAGAATGAAATAAAGCATTCAGAAAATATGCAAAATAACTGTCTGTTTATCTTTGCGTTGCTTGGGACCATACTTCTTCTGTATATCTGAAGGACAAAAGTGAAGTCTATCGTAATCCAAACCACATTCACCAACTGCCACAACCTGCAGAAATGGAATCCACATGTAAGCTGGCATATATAGTCTCCAAAGAGCAGAAAGGTGAAAACAGCAAAATTTATCTTTTCCGCAACTGAACATTATTACATGTGAGCTTGTTAACTTTAAGTGTTTGTTCTTTAGCACTTCAGCGAGCTACTAATTTGGGCATTTTCCTAATTGATGACAAGATACATAGGGTCTGATTGTTTGTAAGCAAATTAAGAACCAGGTCATCCAAAGGTTAGACTTGCGATATCGTCCATCACTAGAGCATGCATATCCTTTTGCTCTGCCATTTAATCCTCGTGCAAATTCT
This sequence comes from Poa pratensis, assembly GCA_947311845.1. Classification (NCBI taxonomy): domain Eukaryota; kingdom Viridiplantae; phylum Streptophyta; class Magnoliopsida; order Poales; family Poaceae; genus Poa; species Poa pratensis. The sequence goes on from CAMZMU010000046.1 coordinate 10,795,811, forward strand.
CGAACCACAACAATAAGATCCATAAACACACCTTGCCCTTCTGGATGCCCTCTTTTGCCAGAGCCAACAGCGCCTGAAAATGACCTTCTGGGTCTCCACTCTCTTCAAACTCCTAATCATCGAAAAAATAATAGTTACACGACCAAAGCACAAATGAACATATCACAATATCAGTCACCGACAAAGCAAGAAATATCATCCACCAATATGCTATTACCCCGCATCTTGTCGGGTGGACACCCACGGTGCAGAACAGCCTCCCTGCATTCCACGAACACAAGACAGCTCCTCAAGTGCATAACATCAAACACCTTACATGCACGAAGAAAGACATCCGACAGTAAACACCAACAAAGCAGCAGGGCTTACCATCGGTCTCAGCGATTTCGAGCGCTTCCCTGGACTCGTTCAGGGATCCTCCGGTGACCTGCCAACGCACCAAAACCAAGAGCCAGGATTAGCATACCAATTTCAGACCAAGGGACCGGAGCAGAACAAGCAGTAGGCACGTCGGAGCAGACAGGTGGTCGTACAATGATGCGGTCGACGCCGGCGGCCCAGGCTCGTGCGAGGACAGCGGGGATGTCGGCTGAGTGGCACTGCTTTCCGTGGTACATACCCTTAAACATGCCATCTTCGGAGCAGCAGCAGCACCACATAAGACACAAGAAGATGGCCGGACTGAATCAGTAATTCGCGGAGAACGAAGCAAGAATAAGAACGATTTTAGCATGAAGGTGTTGCGGAGGGAGTGGAAGGTCCTACCAGTGAAGTTGACGGCGATGTCTGGAGGGCGTGCCGGAGACGGGGTAGAAGATCAGAAGGAGGGGTTAACTAGTCAGTTTGGGTAAGAGCAGTAAAGCGCCGAATGAGGAAAATTATCGAGTGGAGAGAAAAAGGTGTTGTTAATGCATGATGAAAAAGTGAGGGGGAGCAGAGCACTTGCCGATGAGCTTGACGGTGGTGGACGCCATGGCCGCCGCTCACGAGAAGGAGGTCAGAAGAGTCCGGCAATGGAGAAATAATATAGCCCATGGTGAGAAGTAATTTTTTTTTTTTGAGCAAATGGTGAGAAGTAATTGGGCTGTCGCATAGCGTGCCAGTGGCAAGCAGTTTGAGCCGTTATGGGCTTGAACTGGATCCACCAAAGCCTAACTGGGCTAGCACTACATGTCTATACTAGGTGCGGACTTCGAACCCGTCGACCCAAGATGGCTTCGCACGCTCGCTCTCAGGCGCTCCGGCTACTCCTCGCAAGATGCTCGACGAAATGCCCCGCCGCCGCCGCCACTTCGTCGTCCATCTTCCGCCGCTGCGTCGCCTCGCGCGCTCCCTCCACTTCATACTCCAGGCGCCTCTTCCCAGCGTCGCGCGCTGCGGCCGTACCTGCTGCGCAGACGCGCTCCCTGGCGAGCAAAGCGCAAGGCGGCGCCGGCCCTGGCGAGGCGGGCGCGGACGAAGGGGAGGACGGAGAGGCGGAGGAGTGGATGGCGGAGTGGGAGGAGGACGAAGACGAACTGGCCGACCCTGAGGTAGTTCGGCTCCGCAATTCCCCACCTGGCCTGGAGCGCGCTCGCCCAAAAGCTGCTGGCCCTGTTCTTGATTAGGTTGTGCGTTTCAGATCGGTGACGGCGGCAACGGAGGCGGCGTCGTCCTGCGGGACGTCAAGTGGGGCCCGCGTGCTCTTGCGGCGGCCGAGGAGGTTCTTGCTGAGCATTTTGGCGATGACATTGCCATGTTCGCCTTCAAGGTGTCGCCCAAGGGATACGTCTATGTGCGGCTGGACAAGCTCACCAACAGGTTCGTGAGTTTACAACTGTCTAGTTGGAGGCAGGCATTGCTTGCTGGGTCTCACTGTAATGATGCACTTACACATGTAGAATTTAGAGTATCAGTGTGATTGGATTTTACATAAAAAAAATTCCAATCACATCTCACAGCTAGCTCTTTAGAGTTCACCTTCAAAGCCATGTTCGATTTCTCTTTGGCCGAAATGTGGGTGATTACACTTCTCTAGTACTAATATGATTGAGTGTGGCTTTTGTAAGCAGAACTGTACCTACTACAGCCTACAGCCATTAGTAGTAGTATTATTCATACTTCACTAAAAACCTGAAAACATTCCTCCATATTGAATTAGTTAGAATATGGGTACCCATAACACCCTAAAAGTTTAAATCCCATGGCCATATGCTGTGCTGTCCGGAAGAAACAAAATATGGTACCAGCAAACATATTCTGTATTTGGTGCCTTTAGCAGAAATGTGCCCTTTGGCAGAATTTTAAAGTAACAATGTTCTGCAAGTATGCATTTCACATAATGTTTGGTAACCCATTTAATTTTGTGCATGGTCAGTCCACCATGATGTGTGATGATAGTATAGCTAGTTCCTTTTTTTCCGTTCAGAGTTCAATGTCCAATTCCGTGCCTGCAGCACGACGTTTGTAAACGTAGACATTTCAAATTGTTTTGAGATCAAGTAGTGCGTACTTTGCTGGCTCATATCACTGTTCATTTAAACTAGTTAATGCCAAAGAAAAGTTCCATGTCACTTGTCACATATGTGTTATTCTTCCTGGTGCAACCTGTCGTCATTTCAGTAGTGTGCTTTGTTGCAGTAGTGATCTTGGATGTTGAATAGATTAATATTACCAAAAATATCATCTTCACCTAACCTTATCCGAATTGGTTGTTTATATTATAAAATTGATATGGGCAGATTGCAATCTTACCTCCTCTGTCTGAGAATCTCTACAGATATGGGTGCCCTGATATAGAGGAAATAAGAACTTCAATAGACTCTACAAGCAGAAACTGGATGAGATAATTGAAAGAGGCGAAATACCCGACCTGGCGCTTGAGGCAAGCCAGCCTGTCAATTTTCTTTACACAATGGTTGCTCCTGAATTTCGCAGCCACTTACAAAAAAATAATCTTGTGTTTCAGATCTCATCACCAGGAGCAGAGCGACTTCTGAAGGTGCCCGACGATCTGGATCGCTTCAAAGACATGGAAATGAGGGTACAATACCTTGCTGGAGGTGATGACCTTGTTTTGGATCAGATGGATGGTATCTTCTTGCTCGAGTCAGTGGACGTTCAAGCAGAACACTGTGTCTGGAAGCTCGCGGATGTTAACGAGAACCGAACTGGGAAAGGGAGACCGTTGAACAAGAAACAGAGAGATTGGAGGCTGCAAACCTCATTTGAAGCGGTGAAGGCAACCCTATACTTGGACTGAAAGCATTAGAAAAATGAACGCCTTGAAATATTCTGGTTAGAGTTCTAAAAGATGTGGCGATCATAATGTACCAATGGCAAATGCTGTTAATTTTGGGAATTAGAGTAGTGTCTACTAAGTTTGGAAGTTGCATCCAAAGATTCTGGAGGCAAGTTACATTCTGATAACCGCCAGAACACATAATAATGTGACGTTATGTTTCAAGTGCTGATCTTTTGCTGCAAACCTCATAGTATCATTCTCGTGATTAAAGCAATAGCTAGTGAGGAGGTGTATTCGCAGTTCATGTCTGCATTCAAAGATGTTCTTATGAAAAAACATTCAGAATCATGTTTTGCTAGTACTCAACTAAAACAGGTATACGAACCGCCCGGACCACGGGCCGAGCGCAAGCACCACGGCGTCGGCGTCCACCACGCCGCGCCCCTTCACCGCGACGCCGACGACGCGGCCTTCGCGGACCACCACGCGCTCCACCTCGCCGATGACAACCTCGGCGCCGGACGCGGCGAGGACGGCCTTGGTGAAGAGGCCCGGGTGGACCTGCGCGGTGGTTTCCGGGGTTCCGAGCACGCGCGGTGGCGCGGCGGAGGCGGAGGGGTCGACCCAGGAAGGGAGGAGCGGTGGGGCGATGCGGTCTCGGCGGGCTGGGAGGGGAGGCAGATGGAGAGGGTGTGGACGGGGCGGAAGCCGTACGCGTCGGCGCCGTCGAGGGCGGCGGCGAGGCGGCCGTGGAGGGAGAAGGAGGCGCGCGCGAGCGCGGAAAGCGTGGGGATGGAGTCGGACCAGTCGAGGGCGAGGAAGCGACGAGGGTGGGGACGGTGGGGGAGGTGGCGTGGGTGGAGAGGAAGTAGGCCGTGCACGCGCCGACAACGCCGCCGCCGCAGACGACCACGCGGCGGGGCGGCGCGGCCGGTGAGCTGGCCATGGGTGTCGGGATTTGGCGGTGTGGGAATGAGGGCGGATTGGCGGAAGAGTGTGGAAGGGGAAGTGGAATGAAGCTGTGACATCGTCAAATGTCAATATTTTGATTTTTTTTAGATTAATATTTTGATTTTCTGTTATGGCGGTCGTGCAAAAAATAAATATTGCCATTTTTTACACACTACCAATAATTCGAGGCATCATCTCAAAAGAAATAAGTTGAGGTATGCAATTGCCAGAAACTGCAAATGGAGGGCGCGGACTTGGACATGTTTGGATGAAATATGTATTGGTTGGACATCTTTGATAAATATTGGTTGAAAATTGTTTTATGTAAGTTAGTATGTGTGCTTCTACTACCATAAATTTATTTTATTAATAAATTATGTCGGAATGACTACAGATGGAGAAGGCAAATTGGATGCATATCACACTAAGTATAGTCGAACTTATTTGAACAACTCGCTTTATCGTATTCCTCAACAAATATGGATACGAGTGGGTAATGGAAAATCTTGATCGTGCAAATGTAGCTACAAAATGTTTAGAATGTACCCGGATGTTTTATATGTCATTGCATGATCTTCTAGGTCTGGCTACGGATTGTCATCGAGTGGAGGCATGAAATCTTTGGAATCAGTAGGCATGTTCTTATAGATTGTTGGAGCCCCTCAATCTTTCTCCCAAGTTGAAAACCGTTTTGCAAGATCCCTTAAAACGATTCATCGGAAGTTCAAAGAAGTCTCAAATTATCTATGCAAGTTGGTAGCCTACAACATAAGATCCATTGATTATTATTTCACAACTCTTCATGCAAGAGTTAAACATGATCGATTGTAGCCTCACTTCAAAGGTTCCATTTGAGCAATAGATGGCTCTCACATACCTTGCATAGTTCCATCATCTGAGGCAGTGAAACATACCGGTCGCCATGGATATACTTCTCAAAATCTGATGGCCATTTGTGACTTCGATTTGAGGTTTACTTTTATTGTTGTTGGATGGTCGGGCTTGGTACATGACACAAGGATTTTAAATCATAACTTGGTGGAGCATCTACATAAGTTCCTTTTCCTCAAAAAGGTAATATCAAATTTTCTTTCTCTCCAACATTAATATTTACTTACTTACAAATATTATTTGTAATGCTAAGTTGGTTAAAATTTCTACGGAAGTACTACCTTGTCGATTTCGGTTATCCAAACCGAAAAGGCTACCTTGCTCATATCCAGAACAAACTTACCATCTACCGGAGTTTTGCCAATGAAAAACCAATGGATAAGGAAGAGACATTCAATTATGCCCACCAATGCGTAACTCGGCGGAGCGGTCACTTGATGTTCTCAAGGAAAAGTTTCGCATCCTCAAAAAGGTTCCGAGCTTCAAGTCTCGAAAACAAAAGAGAATTATTGTTGTTTTCTTGTCACTTCACAACTATATTCGAGACACTAAGTCACTTGACAAGGAGTTTGGTAGATGTGATGCAGATGAGAACTATATGCCACGGGTGGTATGGCGAGCTGCACCGATACCACATGATAGAGCACCATCATCACTTGACATGGTAAACATGAAAGCGGTTCGCAATATGATTGCGGATCTATTGTTTACAATTGTTTAGGGCGATACAAGAGAAGAAAAGTATATATGTTGGAAATACATCAAAAAATGGTGTCTTTTGGATATATATATGCATTGACATCTACTATATTTTGGTAGTACACCTATGATATATTGCGAATGTTGTAATGTAAGAGCATCTCCAATGGCACCCCTACCCCCCCCCCCCCCCCCCCACACACACACACACACAAATGCCCATTAGGGTGCCGGCACGAAAAACGGCCACAACTGTACACCCCCATCTATTTGGCCCGACCCAGTTTCTGTCTAGAACCTACGAGCCTCCAAACTTGGAGGCGGCCTCAGGGCTGCCGGACAACGCCAGGAAAACGCCTCCGACAGGAAGGTTCCGCCTGTAATACACAAGGAACGGCATAGGCCGGTAGCCATTTGCAGCCCCCCACTCCGTCCTCCGGTTTCCCCTACCCCGGAACTCGCGCCACCGCCGCCGCCCCTTGTCGTCGCCATCTCCGCAACACCTTGCGTCGCTACCACTCCCCGCTGCCCTCCGAGTCACCGCCGTTCCCTGCCGTCCCCAGTTGTTATTCTGCGCCGCTACAGCTCGTCCTGCCGGCGCCACCAATTTCTCCCTCTCACCCACTCGCAAGATGTTCGGTTGTTTGCCAACAAATCATTTTCTTTGTTGATGATTCATTGCATAGCTTCACTGTTCATTAATTTTTGTTCAATAGGCTATGGATAGCAACGATGAAATTATATTTCATCAAATGATGGAAGAGGAGGCCAACCTTGATCATGAAGACAATCAAATGGTTCTTGTCATGAGAGAACCAAATGTAGAAGTCACAACTCGGCTCATGGCACAAGCTGAAGCGAGAGGACTTTCTGGGATGCTTGGACGATTGCTTGCATTGGAGATGTATAAAGGAGGACATCTTGGAGTGCGCAGCGTTATATTTTAAGATGTGGCAGATTATGACTTGTGGATTTGGCACGTATTTTTCGGCATGGCCGGTTCTCACAATAACATTAACGTGATGCAGTGCTCTCCGGTGTTTGCGAGACTTGCTAAAGGCCAAGCTCCGAATTTCAACTATGTGATCAACGGGCATGACTACGATAAGGGGTACTACCTAGCAGATGATATCTATCCTCGTTGGTCGACATTTGTCAAGACCATCCACAACCTTGTTGGTGAGGCAAACTCTAACTCTGCAGACAAGTCCGAAAAGGTGTGAAGCGAGCATTTGGTGGGCTCCAAGTCTGGTTTGCGATTTTAAGGTACCCTTCTCTACCTTGGTCGCTAGAGCATATGTGAAAGATCATAAATGTTTGTGTTATGATGACCAACATAATCATTGAGAGTGAGCGTGATGCTAACCGGTGTTCAATGAGTCGTATGAGTACCAGGGCCCCCTTGCCGAGCCACACCCGGGCGTGTCAGCCGAATTCTCTGAATTCCTCGTCATAGATCAACAAATTCATGATGAAACAACTCATGATCAACCGCGGAATGATATAGTCGCGCACCGATGGGCGCGCTGAGCACACCAGACTGTTGTTCTCTGAAACTTTTCGGATATTAATTTTAATTTTAATTGGTGTAATAACTATATTTTCCTATGTTTAAATTACTATTGGAGCATGCAATCATTTTCATACGTTTAGATAGAAATATGAACATATTGAGAAAAATCGATAGGGCTGGCTGTTTGGGGGTGCCGCTGTGGGCAGAACCCTGGAATGTGCCGGACATGTGTTCGACACCTGCCAAAGAAGACTCAATTTGGAGGGTACCGGACAAAATTCCGAGGATGCCGCTGGAGATCGATGCTCTAATCTTTTGCCTGTTGAAATTTACTACTTTCATTTAGCTATTTACCTTACTAGCATATACTCCCTCCGTTCCATTTTAATTGACTCACATATATCTAGATATGGATGCATCTAGACACGTTTTAGTGCTAGGTACATACATATCTAGATATATGTGAGTCAATTAAAATGGAACGGAAGGAGTATATGTGATGCATGTTTGTTGCTACATCACAAACTAGCTGGCTTCATGTATGTACGCATAGAAACTAATCGACGTGCAACTCTTCTCGATTGATCAAGCCCATTCTAGCTAGCTTCGCAACACGATTTCCTCCGAGAGATAAAACATGTAATTTGTCGATTTACGTATGTACAAAAGTTCAAATATCAGTGAAATACGAATATACTTGAATGTTTCAGTAAATCAATATATAAACAACAACATTACAAGGACACATTTTAGACTTTTCACCACTAGTAGCTGACAGCCGAGAGCCAGTTTGGCAAAGGGTTCCAAACAATTTTCCAAGATAACGACAGACAACATCTACTCCCTCCGTTCGGAAATAGATGTCTTCTATTTGTCCAAATTCGGATGTATGTGTACACTAAAACATGTCTACCTACATCCGAATCTAGACAAATGCAAGACATCTATTTTCGAACGGAGGGAGTACTTATTTGAAAGTCATAACCCAACCAAAATACCCTCTTAGACCAGCCTCGCGATAGCCATATGGTCCATCATGTATCAGTAATCTATATGCGGAGACCAAACTCTCCGATAGAAACAACATGTACAAAATCCAACACAAAGCGCAACACTCCATGAAAACACCTTCAACAAGAGTTAGCTACTTCGTTCTCCCGTTCGCCACCCCGTGCTACAGTAAGGAGAGGAGAAACAGAGGCGAAAAGCGAGCAGAGTTCCGCCGGTGCGGATCCGATGGATCTCCCCGTCTCCGGCGCCGTCGTGGCGTCGTGAGGCGGGGGATCCGGAGGATCTCGCCGTGCGGAAGTAGTATAGGTTAGTTTTTATGTGTTTTGGAGTTGTTCCCGGCGGCGGTGGTGGGGTGGAGCCGACGCCGTGCCTGCGGAATAAGGTTGCTGCAGTTCGTCTTCCACCTTGGCTTCGCCCTCCGGGGCGGCGTCTTCGTGCTGCAGCCGTCTGGTGGTCGCCGATCTGCGGATTGGGCGGCTTGTGGGCTCTGTTTTGGTGCTTCGTTGTCGTCGGTGGGTTGGAGCTGATGGCGGCAGTGAAGATCTTCTTCTCCACCTTCTCCTTCCAATCCGGCGTCTTCGTCGTCGAGGAGGTGGTGTTGATGTACTCTGTGCAGGCGATTGGCAAGGCGACGACGCCGGCCGCCTGCGGTGGAGTTCCAGTCCTCCGAGCTGGTCGTCCCTGCGCCGTCTTCCTCCCCAGGGACGGTGGCAGGCTCGTGAGGTGCAGTGATGGGGGTGCGGTTCCGCGGCGGCTTCGGCGGTGGCGGATCCGGTGTGGGAAAATCTTGAAAATGAAGAAGATGGTGATCTTTGTGTGCTCTTCGCTGCCGGCGACGTCTTCGGCGGTTACACTCGGCGACTTCCCGCTTGCTAGGAGGCTGACTCCGATCCAACATGTGTCAAGGAGCAGCGGCAGCGGCGCGCCACCGATGGCTTCCGAGTGTCAACGGCGGCCAGTTCCAGAGGAAGAAGATAGAGGACCTCGTTGTAATTTCCTTTTCTTTCTAGACCTGTTTGTAAGGGCTCTGATTTAATATATCACCCTTTTCTCCGCAAAAAAAAAAAAAAACAAGAGTTAGCTGCATGTACACTATTGATGAGGCGCTCGAGAAAGATAATCCATGTAGTAACAACCGAACCGCAACCAGACCGGTCACACTTCTCACTCAAAGATTTTCATTTGAGCAAACACCTTCATCGAAGTTACGGGATCTAGCGAGATCATGGGTTTCACTCCCTAGAGAAAACCCACTTGTCAAATCTGCCTATGTAGCCATGCACCCACTCGCACCATGGGTAGAGCCAGGTATGTATTAGGGTGTACAAATGTTAAAATGTATATCCATTATTTTTTGGGGAAAAGATATATCTTGTATAATACGTATAAATTTAACAATACACCTACAGTAATTTGGATTATGTTTCACTATATTTTGAGCAATGTAGACCCATTGTCTAAGACCTGACTTTGCTAACGACTCTCGCAACTGACACCTGCACACGCGGTGGCTGGGTGAGTTCAGTCAGGCCATCACTAACCACCATTCGAGTTCAGACATGAAAAGCTCGTCGGCATGGATCCCCACCTGTGCGCACCACCACTGTCGATCAGGCAGTTCACACCATCACACCGGAGGTAACGTGTGAGCACCATGCCAATGACTCTATATCACCCCTAAGAGTTCATCAATGATTGTGCCATCTTCCCTACGAGCTCGTTGATGGTTGAGCTATGATTAAATTGATTTTTTTTTCTCATTGTGCATGGTGTTAGATTGAAGGATCCATGCAAAAATGGCCCATACCACTCGCATCTACCAGAAATTATTGAAACCAAGTTATGGTCGAAACAAGTGAAAACCATATTTCAAAGTTTCTTAAATTTCTGAGAAATGCAGTCTGTTGGAGAGACGATGTTACATCGAATCACGTGAAATTTTAGTTTAAAAGTCAAATTCGAGACGTATGGAAAAAGCAAATTCAACAATGAATGGCGAGAGTACTTTTATTCTTATTTGAAATAAAGTTTAAAATGTACTGTTTTTGATGTTTTAAAAATAAAGGGTTCGTGGAGCTCGGGCTTCATACCTCACAGAGAAAATTGCACAAGGGTTTGGCGCGTTTGTTGCACAAAACACAGAATCAAACATCTTGTTGCAGCAAACCCCAACTTCTTGTCTAATCCGTTGCAACCAGCCCAAATAACCGTTTAGAGAGACTAATACGTATCTGACATGTGGGTCTGGATTTTTAGACCGTATACCAAAAATTTACGACAAATTTTATACCGTATACCAAAAAATATACCGACAATCGTTTTGAGAATTACAAATTAGAAAATGGGCAGCATCACTGTACAAAATATATAGATTATACACACATCAAAATGGGCAGCATAACTGTACAAAAATTATAGAGAGCATCAACTAGTTCCAATATAACATCATGTATATCATAAGAGTTTACAAGTTCAGTTAAGCCTCACGACACTTAACAAATTCTAATCAAAGTGTCTCGTGGTTCAAAATACAGAGTCTATAGATTATGCAATCATTACATGGCTCAAATCATCTCATACAAAGTAGAGGACATAATGCTTTATTGCTCTCTCTTTTGCATTTCATTCTCCTGCCATTGTGCATCACGGCCTGCTGTGAAGTAGCCATACAACCTACCGTTTGGGGAGCTGGGCTGATTCTGTCTTGGTTGTTGCCATCCTCTGCTGGCTTCTGACCCATGACCACGAACAGAAGGAAGTTTGCGTGTTGCTGCTTGAGGTGGTGGAGCTTGTCGCCGTGGTGGTGCAGATTGTGTAGCATGGCTCTGTGGTGGTGCAGCTGTTGGTGTAGGATGGCGTTGGGGTGTTGTGGGTGCTGTAGGATGGCGCTGTGGTGGTGCGGGTGCTGTATGTGTAGGTGCAGGAGGTGGAGGTGCAGGCGCTGTAGGAGTGGCATCAGGACAAGTTCGATTGCTCTAAAAAAAATAAGACAGGGTTAGGATCATCAACATAATGCAACACAATAGCAAAAAGGGATATAGTAAATGTTTAAAAGATAATTACCCTATGTCATGCCTTCCTAATTGCGAGGTGAGGCTCAAAGGTTTGGTACAAGTGGTGTATCTGTGTCCTTTGGCATATGCTGTGCACTAGGGGGTTGGGGTGTACTAGTGCACTAGGGTGTTCCCTCACCGTCCGATCTCGAATCTTTGGTTCAGATCTTCGTGGCGCCTGTTTTGTAATTTTTTGAAAATCATCAAAAAAAATCGAAAAAAATCATGCACATGCCTGACCATGGTACGCACCGCCGTGATTTTTTTCGCACCGAAATGTCACCGTATGCGCCCTGGGAAAAAATGACAAATTTCTGACAGAAAATTCAAAATTTGGGATCTCAAATTCTGTCAGAAATTTGTCATTTTTTCCCAGGGCGCACACGGTGACATTTCGGTGCGAAAAAAAATCACGGCGGTGCGTACCATGGTCAGGCATGTGCATGATTTTTTTCGGAATTTTTTGATGATTTTTCAAATTTTGAAATTTTTGGCCATGTTGCTTAGTGCACTAGTACACCCCAACCCCCTAGTGCACAGCATATGCCCCCGTCCTTTCAGCTTACAATTTGAGCAAGTCATAGTAGCAATTTTGGCCCACGTGACAGATACGAATTAGACTCTCTAAATCAGTTATTTGGGCTGGTTGCAACTGATTAGACAAAAACCTTGGATTTGCTGCAATAAGTGGTTTGTTTCCGTGTTTTGTGCAACAAACGCACCAAACCCTAGTGTTATGTGCAATTTTCTCTACCTCACGGTCAACATTTCATTTTACTAAAAAAGATCTCACCCTCTACTACCGAACCGGCGATCGAACCGGTGAGGCTGTCGGGCCTCACTGTCCGACCGGTAAAAATCTGACCCAATCTGACCTGACAGCTTTCGATCGTCGGTCCAGTTTTTTAAACTATGCCCATACCCGACCCCAAATCTCGACCGTTTAATCGTAGGAACGGATGGCTAGAGATAGGGGTTGTGCGCCATATGAGTTGTAGAAGCGCGCGGCATTTCGTCGATCCACGTAAAATTACAGCTTCACCCCTTGCCTTCTGTCCTCCATTCCATCGCCCGTGCTACTTTAGTAACAAAAGTACACACCGTCTCCTCTGGTGGATTCTAGAATTCTTGTTTCCGTTCGAAAAAGAGAAGGCTGGGCGGCGATGGCGATGGCGGCGACGGCGACCAAGGTGCTTCGCAGCGGCGGTGGCGCGGCCGCGGCGCGCAAGATCCTCGCCTCCGGTGCTCCGAGTCTCCACCCCTCCGCCTCTTCGCCTCTGACCACCCCGCAGGTTAATTTGTGCCCTCCTCGTCTCGTCCGCGCCTCGCCTCCTGTATTTCCTGGTTTTGCGACTCATCGGGCAATGCAGGTTCCGATTCAACTCTGTTAGTGGGTTGGCACCTCGTAGATCAGAGTGTCGATGCCGTATATCTGAATAAAAGAGTTCACTTTGCTAAGCAAAACACGATCCTTTTACAAGTTCAGTTTTTGTGTAGTTTTGTTTGCGTAATCTTGAGGTTAAGACCAGTGTTTTGCGTACTTAGGAGTTGCCACTGTCAGTTACTTAGAATATTGCGTGCAGACAAGTCCTTTTGCGGCCTTGCGCACAGACTTTTGTTGGAAGTTCAGATTTGTGTAGTTTTGTTTTTGTGTTGGTGCAGGTTCCGACTGACTGAACTGTATTAATGGGTGGGCACAACTTAGATCAGACTGCTCGTGCCGTTCATCTTATTAAAGTACTCCCTCCATTCTGGTTTATAGGATGTATTTGGCAAATTTCTGGGACCTAGGTGAATGGGGATTGGACATGTAAAATCTATCTCCCCAATATTTCACCCAATTAGCACATTCATATTTAATGCCAACATTAATTAGGCAAAGTTTAAACCCAATCGGTTTTCTTATTGTTCTTGGGAAAGGCCAAAACTCAACATTAACTACTCTTAATTAATGCTAATTGTTTCTTATTCTTGGAAAAACCTGATTTTGGAGTTACATCCTATAAACCCGAATAGAGGGAGTAGCTAACTTTGCTAAGATAAAGACAATCAGATTAGAAGTATAGGTTTTGTGTGGTTTTGTTTGAGTAATCTTGAGGCTAAGACAAGTCTTTTGCATTATGAAAATCCTATACGTGGCTTCACAACATGAGAAGAACATGCATTAAACATATATATTCTTTTTCTCACAAGGATGTTATAGTATTTTTTTAAAGAGTGAACCTATGTCCTAAAAGTGTTATCCCCTTGGATCTTTTTCACCTTGATCTGATTTACCATTCTCTGCCCGAAAGTCTTCCATTTGGTTTTGTATATCACCTTGTGTAGTTTTGTTTGCGTAATCTTGAGGTTAAGACAAGTCCTTTGCGTACTTAGGAGTTGCCACTGTCAGTTACTTAGGATATTGCGTGAAGACAAGTCCTTTTGCGGCTTTGCGCACAGACTTTTGTTAGAAGTTCAGATTTGTGTAGTTTTGTTTTTGTGTTGGTGCAGGTTCTGACTGACTGAACTGTATTAATGGGTCGGCACATCTTAGATCAGAGTGCTCGTGCCGTATATCTTAGTATTAAAGTAGCTAACTTTGCTAAGATAAAGACAATCTGATTAGAAGTATAGGTTTTCTGTGGTTTTGCTTGAGTAATCTTGAGGCTAAGGCAAGTTCTTCCCATTATGAAAATCCTATACGTGGCTTCACAACATGAGCATGCTTTATAACATATTCATTTTCTCAGAAGGATGTTATAGTATTTTTAGAAGGGTGAACCTATCTCATGAAAGCGTTAACACCTTGGATCTTTTTCACCTTTATCTGATTTACCATTCTCCGCCCGAAATTCTCATTTGGTTTTGTATATCAGCGTGTAAGTTATTTCGTTTATTTGCAGGTGATTTCTCGTGGATTTTCTGTTTTTGGAAGTGGGGAGTACGTCAAGAAGGAAGATTTGGTGAAGATGAACAATAGAATTCAGTCGGTGGAAGCCTGTCTTGCAACACACAAAGCAGGGACTGTTAGATGTGTATAGGCGTTTTCCTGTTTATCCCCAGTGTATTAGGGGTTTACTGCACCTGTATATATATTGGCCTTTGGCCCTCTGGAAATATCAGTTGCTCATTCTGTGACATGGTATCAGAGCGCCCAGGTTTTGCTCTCCTCTCTCCCTCCCGCACGTAGCCCCGAGCAACTCCGTGCTTGCTCCTCCTCCGCCTACTAGTTCCGGTCGTTTTCCTCTTCCCTCTTGCTCGGAATCGAGCTGTCCGGCCGCTGGCTTTCCTCCACTGCCCTTCTTCTTCCTCTGCTCACCTTGTGCTGCTTGGAATCGCGATTTTCGCGTGTTGTCCGGCCGCCGCCGCTTCCGTGGCCTGCCGCCGCCGCTCATCACTCCTGGAAGGTCGCCGCCGCCGTCCGTGGCCTGCGCCAACGCCGTCCCGAGCCCGGCCGTCCGCATCTCGCCTCGGCCGCCGCTGCCCCGGGCTGCTCCCTTCCGGATCTGCCCGTTGCCGTCCTCTTCTCTGCAGCCTGCCTTCGCTGCAGTCTGCGCTCGAGTCTGCATCGGGTGTGCGTGAGATTGGGTGTGCGTGAGATCTTCCACTGCCTTCGCTAGTTCCCGTGCGTGCGTGAGCTTGGCTGGATCGATCCAATCTGAGATCCATTTTCTCTCTCCTTTGACTTCAAAAAAATAAATAAATCAGTGAGCCTGTGATGTCTCCGTCGGGCTATGTTGCTGTTCCTCGGTGCTCTGTGATCTTTGATGGCACCAACTACGCCGAGTTTGTGGGCTTTATGCGCATCCATATGCGCGGCCTCCTGTTGTGGGGCGTTCTCTCTAGCGAGGTCTCATGTTCGCCGTGCCCCGTTGCTCCTGTGGCTCCTTCTCCACCGGTGCCATCCGCTCTTGCCGCTGATGCTTCTGAGGCTGATCGTGCTGCCACCAAGGATGCTGATGATCTTGCAGTTGAAATCTACGACCAGCAGGTATCGGATTACTCGGAGTCTCTCTCTATTTATCGGGATGCTCTGTCTGTTTACACTCAGTGGTGCAATGATGATGCTCGTGCTGCTGCTGTCCTCACTGCTAGTGTTCTACCCCAGTTTGCTTCTGAGTTTATGGGATTGGGCACTGCTGCTGCGATGTGGACTTATCTGTGTCAGCGCTATCAGCCCTCTGGTGATGCTCTCTACCTATCTGTAGTGCGTCAGGAGCATGATCTTCAGCAGGGAGATTCTACTGTTGATGAGTTCTACACACAGTGCTCTGCCATCTGGCGTCAGCTTGACTCTCTGAGGACTGTTGTTTGTGGTACTTGTCGCTGCTGTCAGACAGTGAGGTCCGATTTGGAGTTTCAGCGTGTTCATGAGTTCCTGTCTCGCCTCCGTCCCGAGTTTGAGCCTCGGCGTGCTCACCTGCTTGCCCGTGGTCGTGTTCCTATATCAGTGGTGCTTGCAGAGGTCCGAGCTGAGGAGACACGCCTCCGTTCTGCTGGTTTGCTTGCGGTTCCCACTGTGCTAGCTGCCCGAGCCATTGTGTCGTCTGCTCCACCGCTGCTACCCACTCCTTCAGGGGGGTGGGCGGGCGTCCTCCTTATTCAGGAGCGGGCCGGCCTCGCATCTTCTGTGGCTATTGTAAGAAGCCCGGTCACCCAGAGTCAGATTGCTTCAAGAAGCAGCGTGACCTGAGTCGCTCCTCTCCTGTGGCTCGTGTGCCCTCAGCGACTCCGTCACTCACTGACCAGGATATTGTACGGCTCAAGCGTATACTGGCTTCATCAGGCTCTTCCTCGACGGGCACCGTTGCCTCGCTGACTGCTTCCACTACTGCTGCTCCGCCACCACCGCCTACACAGTCAGGTACGTCTCCGTGGGTTCTGGATTCTGGAGCTTCCTTTCACATGTCTTCTGATTCTTCCACTCTGTCCTCTCTTCGACCTCTTGATTCTCCTCTCAATGTTCTCACTGCCGATGGCACACCTCTTCCTGTTGCTAGTCGTGGCACTCTCTCTACTCCGTCCTTCTCTGTTCCTAGTGTTTCTCATGTTCCCCGTCTTACCATGAATCTATTTTCCGCTGCTCAACTTGCTGATTCTGGCTGTCGTGTCATTCTTGATACCGACTCTTGTTCTGTTCAGGATCGTCGCACCCAGGTTCTAGTTGGAGCTGGCCCTCGGCGCCGTGAGGCTCAGGGCCTTTGGGAGGTTGACTGGCTTTGTGTTCCTTCCGCTGCCACCACACCCGCCAGCTCGCATGCTCTTGCTGCCTCCTCCTCTGCGTCCTTCCAACAGTGGCATCATCGACTTGGTCATATATGTGGCTCTCGCTTGTCCTCGCTAGTGCATCAAGGTGTCTTAGGGTCTGTCTCTGGCGATGTATCTTTACATTGTAATGGTTGTAGACTTGGCAAACAGACTCAATTACCTTATCCTACGAGTGAGTCAGTCTCTCAGCGTCCTTTCGACTTAGTTCATTCTGATGTATGGGGCCCTGCTCCCTTCGATTCGAAAGGTGGTCATCGCTACTATGTTCTATTTATTGATGACTTCTCTCGCTACACTTGGCTCTATTTTATGAAATCTCGCAGCGAGGTTCTCCCTATATACAAGCGATTTGCTGCCATGGTACACACCCAGTTTTCCACGCCCATTCGTGTCTTTCGTGCTGACTCGGCTGGTGAGTATATCTCCCAGATGTTGCGTGGTTTTCTTGCCGAACAGGGTACTCTCGCCCAGTTCTCTTGTCCTGGTGCTCACGCTCAGAATGGCGTTGCTGAGCGCAAGCATCGCCACCTTCTTGAGACGGCTCGTGCGATGATGATCGCCGCCTCTCTTCCACCCCACTTTTGGGCTGAGGCTGTCTCCGCATCCACCTATCTCATCAATATCCAGCCTTCGGCTGCTTTGCAGGGTGGTATTCCTATGGAGCGTCTCTCTGGTCGTTCTCCTGACTACTCCGCTCTTCGCATGTTTGGGTGCGTGTGCTATGTTCTCCTTGCTCCCCGCGAACGCACCAAATTGACCGCTCAGTCGGTGGAGTGTGTTTTTCTTGGCTACAGTGATGAGCACAAGGGCTATCGATGTTGGGATCCTGTTAGTCGTCGGCTACGTATTTCCCGTGATGTGACTTTTGATGAGTCTCGTTCGTACTATCCGCGTCCTACTGCCTCGACCTTTTCGGTTGAGGATATCTCCTTCCTTATACTTCCCGACATATCTCCCTCCGTGCCTCATGTTCCTCCTCCACCTCCACCTCCGCCAAGTCCCACTGTTCCCGATGCACCGCCGACACCATCCTCTTCTCCTCCCTCACCACCTCCCTCTCCAGTGCATACTACCCTCTCTCCCTTTCCTCTCCACTACACTCGTCGGCCGCGTGTTGACGATGATCCCTCTGACATGCCTTCTACTTCCGGCGGCCACCTTCCCCGTGTACACCGGTTCATAACCTTCGTTCTCGGACCTCATTACGGTCTCCTGATCGCTATTCTCCTTCCCAGTACAGCCTTTCTGCTGTTGCTGAGCCCACTTCCTACCGTGATGCCATGGCTCAGCCTGAATGGCAGCTTGCGATGTCTGAGGAGATTGCTGCCCTTGAGCGCACTGGCACGTGGGATCTGGTTTCCCCTCCACCTGGTGTTCGTCCCATCACATGCAAGTGGGTCTATAAGATCAAGACTCGCTCCGATGGTTCTCTTGAGCGTTTCAAAGCTCGTCTTGTGGCTCGTGGCTTTCAGCAGGAGCAGGGACGCGATTATGATGAGACGTTCGCTCCCGTAGCCCACATGACCACTGTCCGCACTCTTCTCGCTGTGGCTTCTGTTCGTAATTGGTCTGTGTCTCAGCTTGATGTCCAGAACGCCTTTCTCAATGGAGAGTTGCGTGAGGAGGTTTATATGCAGCCACCACCGGGGTACTCTGTTCCTGATGGTATGGTCTGCCGTCTTCGGCGCTCCCTCTATGGCCTTAAGCAAGCCCCTCGCGCCTGGTTTGAGCGTTTCGCCTCTGTGGTGACTGCCGCTGGTTTCTCGCCTAGCGACCATGACCCCGCGTTGTTTGTCCACACCTCACCTCGTGGTCGGACGCTCCTCCTCTTATATGTTGATGACATGATCATTACTGGCGACGACTCGAGTATATTGCCTTTGTCAAGGCCCGCCTTCGTGAGCAGTTCCTGATGTCTGATCTTGGTCCACTTCGCTATTTTCTCGGGATTGAGGTTTCTTCGACTTCTGATGGCTTCTTCATCTCCCAAGAAAAATATATTCAGGATCTTCTTGCTCGCGCTGCTCTTGGTGATGAGCGCACTGCTGAGACTCCTATGGAGCTCAATATTCAGCTTCGTGCTACTGATGGTGATCCCCTCACAGACCCCACTCGCTATCGCCATCTTGTTGGGAGTCTTGTCTATCTAGCTGTCACTCGTCCAGATATTTCATATCCTGTCCACATTCTGAGTCAGTTCGTTTCAGCTCCCAGCTCTGTCCACTATAGTCACCTTCTCCGTGTTCTACGATATCTTCGTGGCACGATCTCTCGCCGCCTTTTCTTTCCTCGCTCCAGCTCTCTCCAGCTCCAGGCCTACTCTGATGCTACGTGGGCTAGTGATCCTTCTGATCGCCGCTCGCTGTCTGCCTATTGTGTATTTCTTGGAGGATCCCTCATTGCCTGGAAGACGAAGAAACAGACTGCCGTTTCCCGCTCCAGTGCAGAGGCTGAGTTGAGAGCGATGGCCATGTTGACGGCTGAGGTGACTTGGTTGCGATGGTTACTAGAGGACTTTGGTGTTTCTGCTGCTGCACCGACTCCTCTATTGTCTGACAGTACAGGCGCCATCAGCATTGCGCGTGATCCGGTGAAGCATGAACTCACCAAGCATATCGGTGTGGATGCCTCCTTTGTGCGTGCTGCTGTGCAGGACCAGCTTCTTGCCCTTCACTATGTGCCCTCTGAGTTACAGTTGGCGGACTTCTTCACGAAGGCACAGACTCGAGCGCAGCATGGGTTCTTTCTCTCCAAACTCAGTGTTGTTGACCCACCATGAGTTTGAGGGGGGTGTTAGATGTGTATAGTCTCTTTCCTGTTTATCCCCAGTGTATTAGGGGTTTACTGCACCTGTATATATATTGGCCTTTGACCCTCTGGAAATATCAGTTGCTCATTCTGTGACAGGGACAAGGTTTGCTTCTTGAGCTGTACAAACCTCTTCTAGCTCATCATCATCCTGACTACTTCATTTGTACATGTCGTTGTTCGCATGCTTAACCAAACTCTCAACTCAATTCTAGGGCCGAGATGGAAGCATGTCTTGAAACACACAAAGCAAGGACAAGGTTCGCTTCTTGAGCTGTAGAAATCTCTTATAGCTCCTCATCATCCTGACTGCTTTGTAAGTATACATGCCGTTGTTCGCATGCTTAATCAATCTCTCACTCCAATTCTAGGGCCGATATGGAAGCATGTCTTGAAACACACAAAGCAAGGACAAGGTTCGCTTCTTGAGCTGTACAAACCTCTTATAGCTCCTGATCATCCTGAGTTCCTGACTACTTTGTAAGTATACATGTTGTTGTTCGCATGCTTAATCAATCTCTCATCTCAATTCTAGGGCCGAGATGGAAGCCTGTCTAGAAACACACATAGCAGGGACAAGGTTCGTTTCTTGAGCTGTACAAACCTCTTTTAGCTCATCACGATCTTGACTACTTCTTAAATACATGCCGTTGTTCACATGTTTAATCAATCTCTCACCTCACTTCTAGGGCCGAGATGCTCAAAACGAAACTGGAGATGCTGGTAAATGACATGAACATGGTCAGCAGCGTCGGCCTGGGTGTCGTCCTGGGTTCTTTGATTTTCATGGCCTGGGTAAAGATCAAGTACTGAGGTCTGAAGGCATGACATCCAGAGCAGATAGATAGTTTCAGCGCTATTGTCGGCAAGAGATTCACATGTTACCTGTGCCGGGGTACTTTGGTTAGATGTGTGTCTGAAGTACTTGATGAGACATTGACGTAGCTAATGGCAATTTAGTGGGGAACTTAATTATGATAAATCTTCTGCTTATGGCAGTATTCTGTGAGTTTATGATTTTTACCCTCCTACTATCCTGAGATGTCCGTGCATCGACTTGATCTGATCTGCTGTTTTATATCTGAGAAGTTACATGTAAGTTGGCAGAAAGAACTTGGGCCCTAGTCTGCAACCTGCAATTTTTGTCGCATAATTCTTGCAGTGAGCCGTACCATGTGAAATTCTCACGAACTTAGGTATCATACGCCATTTTTACACAGGCAAGTGGTGTAAGTATTTCCTGAACAATCACATGAGAGATAGATTAGTCAGGGCATGCAAAGCTCTCAGGTTTGGCTTAGAGTTTATGGCCAGTGTATTACTGTCAGGCGGTCGTCCTACTGGTTGGGCTGCGCCTTCGTGCTGAAGCCATGAGAACTCGACAAGAACACCCCAAGGATTTGATGAGAACTCGATACATCGGTTTGACGAGATGACGCTGATTACGGTTCAGAGGCACATGCCCACTGGACTTCTGATGCTTGGTTGCGAGTTTACCCCTTCTTCATTTCAGTGCCTGGAGCAGGCTTGTCTACCACCAAACCATTCCGTTCTTCGTGGCGAATGACCGCGTTTACGACCTCGTGGGCATGCTTGCTTTGTGATCCTCCTCCCAGCCCCAACTTTTGGGCCCTGGTGCCGTTCAGGGTTGGGAAGAAACCTCTTGACCTTCTTCGCTTGAGCATTGCTCAGAGCAACTACTGCTATGTGGAAGTTTGTCTGCATAACCACATGGTAATACAACAATTATGAATGCTATGAGTTTTGGTAACGGTTCTCCCGAAACACAGATATACCCAGAAAAACTTAAGGATCGTTCTTCATTTCACTCGCCGAACCACACCAAATTATCTAGTGGAAACTGTGAACAACAGAAAGGGGATGATTAAGATAAATTTCCTGGGAAGACAGTGATCCCACGATAATGAGTTTCTGAAAAGATCTCTGAACGTACTCCTCCTACAATAAAGATAAACAAGAGGAAGCCCTCTTTCTGAAAAGAAGGAACATGCATCTGCAAACCTAACCAGAACAGACTGTGAGCCCTTAAAGGAAAGGGACAAGAGCAAGTGCTCCATACAGAGTGTTCCAGATTTTTTTTGTTGATGGCTACAAAGCCTAATACCAGATACTGAATCCATGGTTCATTAGATCCAAGTGCACGGCCATCAGTGTAATCAAGTCTTTCGGCTTCGATAGGAAAGAACAGTGATAATATAATATTGAGTTATCTTTCCAGTCTTCACTCCCTCAAAAGAAGGAAGTTCTCATCTTCATACAATGTTAACACTAAATCCACCAAATTCTTATAGTTCGTAGAGAAACTCTAGGATTGTGATACCACATGAATATAAGGACACTACAAAATCTCGACAACTTGTAGGACAGTTGCTTATCCAAGGAAGTTCATGATCACTAGGTGGAGCACCAGATTGCACAGGACAATCTGCAAAGGACCTTTCTGGAGGGAGATCCTGCAGATAATGTTTTGACATACAATGTTATACTGGAATCCGAAGAACAGATTGCAACAAATAACACCAACAGTGAAAGTAGGGTTACCTTAAATTCCTTGTTGTCCTTGTTGACTTGAATACGGAGGGACACTGCGAAAAAAGTACAGTTATATATCATGCAGCCAGGGTAAACAGGATTGAGGAGGGGGGGGGGGGGGGGGGGTAAGAAATTCCTACCAGCAAGCACTGCGGTTCCTATGGACGACAGGACACCAGAGAGGAAAGAGTTGAAGGGAAATGACCCAACTATTCCGATGTAAACAACCTGGTTCGCCACACAAGGGAGCATTTCAATAGTTTGCAAATGGCTTGGACTTTTTGTAACTGTGAACAGAAGGCTCATGACTTTATATAAGTTGAACAGAAGGTTAATGCTTAGTCGGGAAACACAAGTGCTTAAAGGAAACCTGCACTGAACCTAATAATCTAGCTAGGACACACTATATCGCACCTTCTAGAAAACCACGGCTAACACTTTGATCTGTCAAAGTAATCAGTTGCTTAGCAATCTATGACATATGCACATACACGAATTTGGTTGTCAGATGGCTAGGTAGTAGGTACAGCAGATTAATGCAAGCTGATACTCTGCTCCTATTCAAAATTAAGAAATGTGATATAATAAGCAAACATGATATTGCCCTTCAAAAAAGCCTCATGCTATGCTAGAACAAAACATTTCATAATAGCAAAACGTAAAGCGTAGAAAGTTACCTGAACAAGGGCAGTCACCACGGCGAACACCATATATAGTTCAATGATCTGCAGAAAAATACGAGGATATGATTAGCAATCTGCTAGTCGACAGTGGACAGGGGCGGTAACCCACAAGATCGAGAGAGGAAGAGAGACACAAAAAAATGGCAATTGCCTTGAGAGGAAGAGGGACTGGATCAGGAGCTTGGGGCTTGGCATCTCCCGTGGCCTTCGGCATACTCGCAGACCTTGCGCCCTCGGAACGCTTCGAGCTAGAAGCAGAAACAATTCGTAATTAGATTCTCTGAAACTGAAAGTGGAATGAAACAACATAATCATTGTGTATGCTGAAACTGATCGGGGAGGAGAGGTGGAGGATCCGGAGAAGGCGCAGTACCTCAAGCGGGGAAGGGGGAGGGGATTCACCACTCAACTCGAACGGAGGCGGAAGGGGTCGCTCTGGCTCCAGCCGGCTTTTGGCGAAACGCGATCTGTTTACGGTCGATGGCCTCGTGTGGTTAGGCCATAGGAATCCTTTCAAAAAGAGAAAATGGCAGTGCCCTCTGAATTTGATGAAAAGTAAGACGTGGTGGTGACATTATCCATAGGAATCATTTCCGACCAAAAAGAGAAAATAGCGGTGCCCTTCAGATTTGACGAAAAATAAGACGTGGTGGTGACAGACGCGGTCACCTTATCTTTTTCCAGAACGGCTCGGATTTGTATGCGTCGAGAGTATATGGCAATTGAGTTATATAAGAAACTTTTTACTGCGCAGGAGGAGACTAGATCTAAAGCTGATTGGGTGCCGACAATGGTCACTGACGACATGAATGCAAATTTGTGTGCGCCCATAACTGATAAGGAGATCGAAGAAGCCTTATTTATGATGTACACCATAAATCTCCAGGGCGGATGGTTTTATTGCCGGATTTTATATCAAACACTGGGATATTCTTAAACCAACGATATGTCGAGATATGTCGAGCTATACAAGAATTTCTTGAAGGAGGGGATATGCCAGAAACAGTAACAGTCCTTGTGCTGATTCTGAAAATCAAGGCCCTTCAAGAGTTAACCCAGTAAAGACCATGTGATAACCCGTATTTTTGAGTTACTAATTAATTTGAGACTGAAAGTAATTAGCTTCTAATTGCTCTAGTTTTTGCTAATCTCTTGTGTTTAAGCTAATTATTAATTTGTGCATGTTCATTAGCTAGCTAGTAGTGCCTTCATCCATCGATGGTCTAGCTAGAAATAGAACCTGCATGCATGCATGCTTAGTGACGTACTCTCTTACGACCAGGGTAGTCGGCAGATATTTTTGTACGTGGGCCCTACGTGGGCCATTCATATGCTTTGCTGGCAGCACACTAGTGGCTGATTTAGCCTTTCTTTCCATCCGTGGAGCTGTGCATGGCGAATAGCCCATCCCCAAGTGGCATGTACGAGGCTGATCTTTTCAGTTCAGCGGCAAGCGGTGAGGCGGTCAGATATTTTAGTCAGCTTGCTCCCAGATCGATCGATCCCTACAAATAGGAGCTGCCGCTGCTGCCTGCTGCTCTACTCCCTTCACTCCACATCTGATCCATCGAGAGTGCAAAACCAGTGAGAGCTGAGAGAAAGAGAGAGAAAAGGAATGAGAGAGTGAGCCTGTGCTAGTGCGTTTATCTTGGAGAGGAAATACTGAGGGTGTTCTAGAGAGCGTCGATGGTGCTGTTGATCCATCGTATCAGGAGGCATCGTATCAGGAGGAGATCTGTGAAGTTGTTTAATTAGGCGGCAAGTGGAGGCTGGCGAATGGCGATGATGGTATTCTCTGGCTACGGTGCCGGCGTACTGCTGATGTTTCCTTTGGCGCGCTACGGTGATAGTGTATCCGTATGCTGATTCTATCGGGTACGCGAGGATGAGCATCGTCGATGTTATTTTGAGGGCTACGAGATAGCAACCGAGGCAAGCGATTCCTATCACTCTCTTTATTTTGTAGAGTATGCTTTGATTGAATATGTGTGATACCCTGAGTGGTACGAGCTTTGTGTCAATATACGGGGCTACTGCGCTGGTGTCGTTACGGTGATGGATCCGTAGGAGCCACCGGTACGAGTCGGCTTAGCACGTGTATTCGACATGGAAAATTTAACAAGTTACAAAGAAAACTTGGTGTTACGAAGGTGATCGTATTGTACCGGTCACAGTACAGGTATGGGACTGTCTGAGTTCGCCGTGAGGGGCGGCCCTTGAATGGAAAGTGTCGGTGATGGATCCGTAGGAGCGACCGTACACGAGTAGGTCAGGGTGTCCGGTGTCCGAGCGGGAAAAAGGGCTCTGCTCGTTCTGGAATCCTGTGTGGTTCTGGGCGAGGCTGTCGATATCGGAGTACCCCTCTTAAGAGTATAAAAGCGTGAATATTCACCCCTGTGATTCCCGGGTAGGGAAACTCACTTTCATGTGTGGCACCATGTGTTTTAACCTGCTTAAGAACTTAACTACACAACAATGATTTACTCGTATTTCTGAAACCTAGTGTATTTTACAATGTATATGAAAGTGTATGAATTGTTTGCTGAGTATAACTTTTTTGTACTCACCCTTGCTCCCTTTTTGTTTTTAAGTTGCAGTCGACAGGTTTATCAGAGTTCGCAGCGGAAGCCGTTGTATCTGAGGAGTAGGCTGGACCAGTGGGTGGGATGCGAATAGAGAACTTTTTATTTCCTGTATATGTAATAATCTTGTAATATGATTAGATGAGCTGCTTGAGATCTACTGTGCTGGTTTATTCCTGCTTCTCTAGCCTTGCGCGTGTATAGACTTTCGGGTCTATAGGCGCGCGGCGGCTGTCATTCTACCGGGCCGGGTCTCGGGGCGTGACAGACCAACTGCCCTATGTAATGTGCTTTTAAATTGGGTTCCAAGATTGTAGTTGTACGCTTGCGACCGATACTAGATGAGATCATATCGGAGGAGCAGAGTGCCTTCGTTCCCAGGCGTCTTATCACAGACAATGTCCTAACCGCCTATGACTGCATTCACTATTTGAAAAGAAAGAAAGGGAAATCAGGTGCTTGAACATGGCAAAAGCCTATGACAAAGTTGAATGGTGCTACTGCGACAGGTTATGAAAAACTTAGACTTTGCGGATCGGTAGATTGATCGTGTCATGACTTGTGTTGAGAATGTCTCTTTCTCAGTACAAGTTAATGGTGTCTTCTCAGAAGTTTTCAAACCCTCGAGGGGTATCTCGCCGTATCTATTTTTGTTATGTGCTGAGAGACTAAGCAGTATGCTGAATTTTAAAGGACCAACTCATTTGGCTCGAGGGGTTAGGTTGAGCATCCACTATCCATGGGTGTCACACCTCCTTTTCGCCGACGATTGTCTCATATTTTCACAGGCCACAACGATGGAACTGCTCGATTACAAAATATTTTGGAGCTTTACAGAGTTGGTTCCGGCCAGATGGTAAAGTAGCAATTTCTCTCAGCAAATAAAATTAGGCGTGCATCAAATATCAGATATCTCCACGGAAGCTCTCAGGGAGAAATATTTGGGGCTGCCAACTGCCCTTGGGAGGTCTATTGATGATCAATTTGAGCACGTTATTGGGAAGGTGAGGAGATTGCTCAATGGTGGCATACCGAGACTCCTGAGTAGCGCAGGGAGAGAAGTATATATCAAGTCGGTGTGTCAAGCTATTCCACATACTCCATAAGCTGCTTCTGCCTATCCAAGATTTTTTGCAAAAAACTTACCTCTGTTGTTGCAAGATTTTGGTGGGGAGGCGATGAAAAGAAACGGAAAATGCACTGGCGCAAATGGAAAGACATTGCAATTCCGAAAAGTGTTGGAGGAATGTGTTTCCGAGATTTTGAGTTTTTAATCAGGCGATGCTTGCCAAGCAGGGATGGAGGTTAATGACGAAACCAAAGTCACTCTGTGCTAGAGTGCTCAAGGGCAGATACTATCATGACAAGGATTTCATGTCAGCAAGCAAGACGAAAAATGCATCACACACTTGGAGGGCGGTACTAGATGGGCGAAAGGCTTTGGATTGTGGTCTGATTAGGAGAATAGGCGGGGATGACCCATGGATTGAAGCCTCTGGGCAGAAACCTTTCTTCATCGGTAACTATGGTAGAAGAGCTCATTGATCAGGAGCAAGGCACCTGGGACATGCAAAAGTTGAGCAATAATTTTCTGACTTTAGATGCGGAGATTATCAGCAAAATTACAATTGGTGGCGATGAAGACATCTGGGCGTGGAAATTTGAACGATCTGGAGAATTCTTTTGAGTTTTAAGACGGTCGTACCCGCCACCCGATTAGATAGAATATAATGTTATTTACAGAGTTTAAGACTAGGGAAAATCCCTATAAAGACAAAAACAACACTAAGAGTCTCCCGGATCGTGCGTGTAGGCGAAAGCCCGCTGCGCCACGTCTTCCCACACCAAAGCCGCCACCTTCGTAGACGAGCTCGTCACATTGCGGAAGGTTCTTCTGATCCTCTTCCTCCATGCCGTCCTCCGAGATTTGGGTGGAAAGCCCGCAAGAGTCCGCCAAGTCAGCAGCCTTCTCCGATCGACGACACGCTGGTCTGGAGAATTCTCGGTGCGTTCAGCCTACAAGGAGCTAAGCTCTCGTTCAAGACAGGTTGAGACTGCTTCTACTTCAGCGAATGGAGCATACACACACTGGAAAAAGCTTTGGAAACTTCCGATACCGCCGAAAGTTAGGATTTTTTGGTGGAGAGTGCTGAATAAATTTATACCAACCCGGGCAGCGCTTAAAGATCGGCATGTTGAGAAAATTAACCGCTGTGAGGACTGTGGCGATGTGGAAACAATCGACCACGCACTGTTTTGATGCACCTGGGCAAAATTATTCTGTGCGGAGATCAGACGCCTAACAAAGGTAAAATTACCAGTTCTACACCCGGAATCTTGGGCTTTGGATTTAATCGATGAGCATTTTATCTCGGGGTATCATACATCCATGTGGCTGCTGGATCGTATGGTCTGAACGAAATACACGACGACACGGCGAGCAGGGAAGACCTGTTCAAACCTCTGTCAAATGGGCAGTTGATGTTGCTTGCGATCTGGCTGTTTCTCCAAAGCATGACAAGCAGAGAAGTAAAACCTGTGTGGAAGCCATCGGCAGTAAACTGGGTGAAGATTAATGTAGATGCCAGTTTTGACGTGCAGTCTAGCTCTGGTACTACAGGTTTGGTGATCCGTAGTCACACGGGAGAACTGATGCGAGCTCTAGCGATCTGGTATGACCGGGCTACTGGCGTACGATCCATGGAGGCTACAGCTATTCGAGATGGGATCCAACTAGCCCACGAGATGGGTTTGGCCAATGTTTCAGTGGAGAGTGATGCCTTAGAAGTTGTTAATCTGTGCAACTCTTCAAAGATTGAACAGGCGGACATTGGAGCTCTTTGTCGTCAGATAAATGACATGGGGGATGCTTTTTGTGGCTTTGATATTTCTTTTGTACCCCGAGATGCAAATGTAGCTGCACAGAGATGTGCAAAACAGGCTAGCAGTTTTAGGAGGAGATGCTTTTGGATAAATTTTATTCCTCCCTTCCTCTAGGACTGTATTTGGTAATACTGTAATAGTGTTGAGTAATTAATAAAGCCTGTTTGAGTTGCAAAAAAAAGCAATGCTTTGCACATAACACAAAAAATTACTTACATCGTTTTAGCTTTTTTTCTTAGACATCTAAGCAATGCTTTTGTCTTAGGCGCTAATTTGTAACTAGCTGAATTTGTGGGAGATGACCTAAAAACTTTGTAGATGATGTTGCATATGCAAGATGGCTGCCACATATCACCTGACAGTGTGCCCAACATGCTAATTAGTTGTCAAATGATGTAATTATATGTTTCTGTGTTATGCGCAAGTCATTACCCCCAAACATTGGTGTTTTCCGCCAAAACTTGTGAGGGTTTGTGGTTTTGTGAATAAAATGCCCCAACAAGGAGTGGAGATTTCTTACTCCCAGGAGGCGGCGGTTCGCGACGGCGGCGGGAGGTCGCGGTGCAGTCTGTGGGCAGCGGTGGTGCTGTTGGTCGAACGCGGTGCTGGAGCTCTCGGCGGCGGTGCCCTGTGCCCCTACCGGAGTACATCTTCGTCAGCTTCGGCTAGACGCCCGCTGGCGGCTACCGCACCAGCTCGGGCTGCGGCTAGGGTTGCCTTTGATCTGCCGGACTTTTCTGTGGGTCAGGCGGCCGGGATGGCCGGTTGCGTGGGGGCTCGGCATGAATAAAGGCGGCGGTCCTAGGGTTCCTCTTGCAACTAGACGAAGATCTGTGTCCTCCTTGATCTGGCCGGAGTGTCAGGTTTCGGAAGGCCCCGCCGGTGATCTCCCATGGGCGTTCATGCCTAGAGATTACTGGATCGGGTGGGATTCGGTCGCGCCGAAGGGAGCGGCGCGAAGCTCTGCTTCTCTTGCCATCATGGGCAAATCCATGGTGAAGTCAGAGGCGGAGAATGACATGGAAGCCGAGATTGGAGGACTAGCAATGGTGATTGGAGTCTTTGCGATGATGAGGAACTTGCTTGGAGTTTCAGGATTCGTACCAGCGGTATGTAAGTGGGGGCAACAACACATGTGAAGTTTAAAGTTTTAAAAGGGTGAAGATCCAAGGTCTGGCCTTAATTGGTTGTGCCTAGCAATGGCCTTGTTGAAGGCATTGTTTTGAGAGCGGGGACTATCTCCAGGGTGAAAACCCAAGATCTACGATCGGGCGACGACGACGTTTGTGCATTGTTTCCTTCTTGAAGGCGTTGCTTTTGTAGAACTTGGACATCAGGTGTTGTCTTGGTGGTGGTTTGTGCTGCTGCTGCAAGGACTGGAACTCTGTAGCGGGATTTTTCTTTTTTAGTTTATTCTTCTCTTTTTTCGGCTGTGTGCATCCGTAATGCCATTAGGATATTGAGCTGTTGTAGAGCCTGGGTATAATTGGTGTCTCCGTGATATTAATATATACTCTTTATCTAAAAAAAGTGTTGAACTGTTAATGGGCTGTTATAGTGCTTGCCCATGTGGCCCATCTAGTCTCAGCCTGGCATATATATATAAGGGACTCCTAGTGAGAAACCCTAACTAGAAAGAGGATGGATGTTTCTCCTAGTTAGCCACCATCTCTAGTATCTACATGGTATCAGAGCTAAGGTTGAAGATGGAGATGGAGTGACCGGATCTATTGCAAGCCCCACGGATCTGGTGGTTCTGCAGCAAGGGAGTGCTGTAGCACGTCTCAACCATGGGGGACGACCTGACGAAGGTGCTGAGCAAGCTGACGGAGATTCTCACCGCCAACAAGGCGGAAGGTGGTGCTGGCGCCAGGGCAGCAGATGGAGCTCGGGCAGAGGGAGTGTTAAAGCTGGAATTGACACCAAATGAGGTCAAACTGGAGGGGGTCAGTAACTATTTGAGCTGGTCCAGAAGAGGGTTGTTGCTGCTGAAGATGAAGGTTGTGGAAGGATATGTGCTGGGAGAAGTTGACGAACCGGTGGACAAAAAGGGTGCTGAGTGGAAGAAATGGAGCACTGTTGATTCTGGTATTCTTGCATGGTTGCTCAGCTCTTTAACTCCATCGGTTGCTGCATCTGTTGAAGCACTTACAGCTTCAAAGTAGGTATGGGAAGCCTTATCTAAGATGTATTCTGGTAAGGAAAATGTGATGTTGGTGTCTCAACTTGAGGATAGAGTGCATGATTTGATTCAAGGTGAAAAATCAGTGATGACCTATGTTGGGGAATTGAAGCAGTTATGGGCAGATTTGGATCATCTTGATCCTATGGTGCTAGCTCATTCTGAATGTGTTGTGGCAACAAAGAAATGGATTGAAGGCAGGCGGGTGTTGAAGTTTTTAAAGGGATTGGATCCAAACTTTGAGAATAGAAGGGCGAGTTTGATGCACCAAACTCAGTTACCTTCACTTGAAGCTGCTATAGCTGCCATTACGCAAGAGGAGACAAGACTGAAATGCAACGAAAAGGGAGGATTCACACAAAGGACTGCCTATCATGTCTATGAAAGGCAGGAGACCAGAGACTGCTACAACTGTGGAGTGAGCGGTCACCTAAGCAACCAGTGTACTGATCCACCCCATCGAGGTAGAGGAGGAGGTTTCAGAGGCAACAGATACAACAGGGGATACTACAGAGGTGCACCTAGAGGCAGATATGGAGGAAATTACTATCACAACTCAGGTGGTCCACAAGGAGCGGCCAGATCTAACATGACAGTAATGGAGGGAGATCAATCAACACAAACTCAAAATCAAGGAAGTGCAACTGAACGAGAAGTGAGAAAGGTGGACAGCAAGGAGAAACAAGCTTCGGACAGTTTGCCCACTTTGTCTACACCGACAAAGGTAATACTGAAAATGCCTCCCTAGTTGCACATAAGCTAGATTTGGATTGGATACTAGATAGTGGAGCCTCAAGGCATGTTACTGGTAATATTAGTGAGTTTGAATTGTACAATTAGTATCCTTCAACATATCATGAAACCATTCAAACAGCAGATGGTACTGCCCAACCTGTAAAAGGTGTTGGAATTGTAAGTGTTCATCTAGCATGAAATTATCCTCTGTCCTATATGTGCCTGCATTTCCAGTGAACTTGATCTCAATGAGTAGTTTGATTGATCAGATTGACTGCCGGATTACTATTGATAAGCAAATGTGTTTGATTCAGGAGAGGACGACTGGAAGGAACCTTGGGGCAGGAATCAGGCGTAGAGGGCTATGGCACCTGGACCGAGAGAAGCCTGAGATGTTGGGATACTCGGTGGTGCTCGCAGCGGTTCAAGGTGACAAGGAGACCAAGGCCATGATCCATCATTGCCGTATGGGGCACATCTCTTTTGATAAGATGATCAATTTTTCCGGATGTAATGAGTGGAGTAGACATGAGTAAACTAAAATGTGATGCATGTGAGTATGCTAAACATACCAGAACATCTTATGTGAGTAAAGGGCTCAGAAGTATAGCTCCCTTCACTCTTGTGCAGTCTGATGTATGGA
Source organism: Poa pratensis (assembly GCA_947311845.1). Lineage (NCBI taxonomy): Eukaryota > Viridiplantae > Streptophyta > Magnoliopsida > Poales > Poaceae > Poa > Poa pratensis. Next base: position 10,827,471 of record CAMZMU010000046.1, read on the forward strand.
CATGTCCCACTATTTCTATCAGTGGAATGAAATATTTTGTAACCTTCATTGATTGATATACTCGTATGACTTGGGTGTACCTCTTACGCCACAAAGATGAGGTGTTTCAATGCTTCCAAGACTTATGTGCATATGTGAACACTCAGTTTAAGGTGCAGGTGCAAATACTCAGATCCGATAATGGACAGAATATGTTAACAAGAGACTTGGAGAAATTCTTATCAGAGAAAGGCATCATGCACCAGACTTCCTGCCCAGATACACCTCCCCAGAATGGAGTAGCTGAAAGAAAGAATCGCCACATAATGGAGGTAACTCGGTCTCTCATGTACACTATGAATGTACCTAAATTTTTGTGGGGTGAGGCTGTTCTAACTGCCACCTATCTTATTAATCGCATGCCTTCACGGATTATTGGCATGAAATCTCCATGTGAGCTTCTATTTGGCGAAAATAAGTTCAATGTTGTTCCCAAAGTTTTTGGGTGCACTTGCTTTGTCCGAGATCACAGACCCTTAGTGAGCAAGCTCGATCCCAAGGCTGTGAAATGCATCTTTATTGGCTATCCTTCTGGACAACAGGGATACAAATGCTGGAATCCAACTGAGCGCAGAACGTTTGTGAGTATGGATGTTACCTTTCGTGAGTCTGAACCTTTTTATGGAGAGCAAACAGATTTGAGCATGTTATTTGAAGGGCTTGATCATCTGTCTCCTTCGGCTGATGGTCAAGAGGGGGAGAGTATAGTCATACCCACAGCTACAGAGAGGCAATCTCCTCCGTTAATGATTGGATCGGTTCCCATCTCTATTCCAAGTCCTGAAATTGATGGTGCTCGTACAACAACGCAACAACGGGGCCAAGAACAACCACTTCGTGTCTACTCAAGGAGGCGTCGTGCGGTTGTTGAACAGGGGGAGAATGCTGAATAGGGGGAGAATATTGAGCCACACATGCAAGAGGAAGAACAGTCTTCTAGTGCAACACAAGATGCAAACTCAAATGTCACAGAGGGGTCGGTTGACTTACCAATTGCACTTAGAAAGGGGACTAGAGTAGCTACAAGCAAACCTGTGGATAGGTATGGCTTTAATGCTCATGACATTAGCAACTATGTTTCGTATGAAGGCTTGTCTCCCTCATATCGTACATTTGTTGCGTCTCTCCAATTAGTGTCAACTCCTACTGATTGGAGAGTTGCACAACAAGACCCTAGGTGGTGTGCAGCTATGAGAGAAGAGTTGGAAGCGTTGAGGAAGAATCAAACTTGGGAGTTAACTAACTTACCAGAGGGAAAGAGAGCAGTTGGATGCAAATGGGTATTTACAATCAAACAAAGTCCTGAAGGAAAAATAGAAAGGTATCAGGCAAGGCTAGTTGCAAGGGGATATAGTCAAGTATATGGCATTGACTACGATGAAACCTTTGCTCCTGTGGCGAAAATGAATACTGTGAGGATCTTGATATCATGCGCAGCAAATTTCGGATGGCCATTGCATCAGCTTGATGTAAAAAATGCTTTCTTGCACGGTGATCTACAGGAAGAGGTGTATATGGAGGTGCCACCAGGAATGGCTGCAGCTAGAAATGGAGGTATAGTGTGCAAATTGAAAAGGCTCTTTATGGTCTGAAACAATCTCCTAGAGCCTGGTTTGATCGGTTTAGAAGGGTTGTGTGTGGTATGGGATATGGACAATGTAATGGTGATCACACGGTGTTTTACAAACATTCAAATGAGAAGATTACTATTCTGGCAGTTTATGTGGACGATATTATAATTACTGGCGATGATGAAGCTGAAATAGTTAGATTGAAGGGGTGTCTTAAGTAACACATTTGAGGTGAAGGATCTTGGCCAGCTCAAGTACTTTCTCGGTATAGAAATTGCTCGATCTGCAAGAGGCATAGCATTGATACAACGCAAGTATGTCCTCGATCTTCTCAATGAAACATGAATGATGCGGTGCCAAGCAGCCACAACTCCCATAGATATAAATTATCGGATAGCAGCCGAGTCTGGGGAATTGGTAGAAAAGGAAAATTCTCAGAAACTCGTAGGAAAGCTGCTATATCTATGTCATACAAGGCCAGATATTGCTTTTGCTGTGAGCATTGTAAGTAGATATATGCATCAGCCTAGGATTGCTCACTTGGATGCAGTATATCGAATTCTGAGATACCTAAAGGGGACTCCGGGAAAGGGTCTGTGGTTCAGAAGTAATGGACACCTAGTGATTGATGGCTATAGCGATGCTGATTGGGCAAGCTGTCTTGATGACAGGAGGTCAACTTCAGGATACTGCGTGTTCGTTGGAGGTAACTTAGTGTCATGGAGAAGTAAAAAGCAACCAGTTGTATCAAAGTCAACTGATGAAGCAAAATACCGGGCCATGTCTCAAGGATTGAGTGATATGCTATGGGTAAGAAATCTCTTAAGTGAGTTAAAGGTGCTAAAAGATGGACATCTGAATGTTTGGTGTGATAACAAGTCGGCCATATGCATAGCAAATAATCCAGTCCAACATGACAGAACCAAACATGTGGAGATTGACAGATTCTTTATCAAGGAGAAAATAGATGCTGGAATTATCAAGATTGATTATGTGAACACAGGACAACAAATTGCAGATTGTTTAACAAAAGGACTGGGAGCAAAGGAATGCAATTTGGTATGTGACAAGATGGGAATGATAGATATCTATCACCCATCTTGAGGGGGAGTGTTGAACTGTTAATGGGCCTGTTATAGTGCTAGCCCATGTGGCCCATCTAGTCTCAGCCTGGCATATATATAAGGGACTCCTAGTGAGAAACCCTAACTAGAAAGAGGCTGGACGTTTCTCCCAGGTTAGCCACCATCTCTAGTATCTACAAAAAGTTAGTGATATCGTGAGCAACAAATTAGTGCAGTAAGACTATTATGGTTAGTGCAGTGGAGATGATTCATTAGTGCAGTGAAGTTGATTCATTAGCGCTTGTTATATTTCATTATTAATTTGTGTTTGCTATTTCTCAATGTTAATTGAATTATGCAATGGTAAAATAAATCATAAAACTTTATTTTTTGTTACATTTCAGTGTAAAAAGAAATATGTGGTGGTAAAATAAATATGCAAAGGGAGCCAACATGGTTAGCTAGATATTGCAACATTTTAGGGCATTTTAGAGAATTTATAGCATTTGCCTCCGGTTTCAACACCATTTTAGCTCATTTTCCTACAATCAGTATTTATATATGTAGGGAGTAATAAATTGTGCCTTTGTTCCCTGGGTTGATCCTGACTGGCCTGAAGGACTGAAATATGCTAGCTAGGTTGTGGATGACATAATTGAAGAAAATCTTTATAATGCTGAGGTGGTCCACAATATAGCCAAAAAGAAGAAAAACTTGGAGAAAAAATACATACGTTTGTTAGCTGATGTCAAGAAGTGGATGGAATCCACTGAGAAGAAGGCATGTGAGAATAATATGCAAAATATTAAGGAGGAGAGTTAAGGGCAAAATTTTGCTCTTTGTGGTTTTTGAAGTGCAACATGAGAAAAAATAGGGTGAGATGCAGCAGTAGCAAAAGAATAATGTCAAGAATAAGTTGGAGGTGCTGAAGCAGGTGCAACAATGTGACAATGAAATGGTGAAGGCGAAGCACATTGAATGGGATAAGTAAAAGGATGAGCTAAAGGAAGAAAAGAAGAAGTCGGAGTACGTATTATTTGACCTGCTGAAAACTAGTGATGTGACAAAGTACAAGATGAAGAGGATCAAGGAAGTCTATGATGAATAATTTGTAGTTTAGCCAACATTGCATCTTCGAGACTATTTGCAATTCAGTTAATGTTGAACAATGTGGAATTTGATGTTATGAACCATGTCATATTATGGCATTTGATGTTAATATTCTGGCGTTTTTGTCAAACTATTTAATATTCCAATTAGTTCTTTAAAAAACTGGCATTCGATATTATATTGTTATGAAATTGTGAACAACTGTGTAAATTGTGTCCTTATAAAATGTCGTAAAATTAAAAAATGATGTGAAATTGGCAAAAGATGCTATAAAATGATCTAAATTGACCTAAAGTCCAGTAAATCTAATTAACTGACCTAAAGTAAAATTCATGAAAGATGAAAACAGCTTAAAATCAGCAAAAAAAAATGCTATAAAATGGTCTAAATTGACCTAAAATGGTTTAAATTTTAAAAAATGGCCTCAAATATCGTAAAATTCAGTAAAATAAGCTGTAATCTGATCAACAGTCACATAATAACTAGTCTCACAATCACAGTCTTACACAAATACATAGTGCTAAGAAATGATGCAGCAACCACATAGTTTGCTACAAACATAATGTTCATCAAGTCTTACCCATTGCATTGCATTGCATTGCGCTCTTAGTTCCCACTTGCATTGCGCTCTTCCTGTGTATGTTCTCTTTCTCTTTCTTTTGTTGACACGGATAGCAGTTGACTCTGTAACTTAGGGTGTGTTCACTTCTGGGATGGAGTGGAATGGAACCATTCCATTCGCAGAACCCATTCTTGCGTTCAGTTGGAGCGAGGAACGGAATTAGGTGGTTCCACAAAAGGGCATATTCCCTCTAGATGCGGAACCAACCGGTCCGGCCGAATCGGCCGGACGAGGTGGAATTGCACAGAAATGCAGGGTCCATTCCACTCCATCCTAGAACTGAACACACCCTTAGTCGCTCAAAAGAAGTTCCGCATCAAGAGGTACTTCATTCAGTTGCATGAACAAAGAACCACAATTGTACAAGACATGCCTGGAAACAAAATTTCCATGACCAAATTTCACTTCAAGAAACAACAGCCTTACTGAATTGATACAACAGGAAACGACTAAGGATTTTGATGATAGCTTGATACATCAGTTCGACAAGATCACACTAATATTTCAGTCTTCAGTCACACACTCATTGTTTTTAGCTGCGCTGACCACTTCTTCAGTTCCTGAAGCAGGCTTGTCTACCACCAAACCATTACCGTCTTCGTGGCGAATGGCCCCGTTTACCGCCTCGTGGCCCAGTATAGAAGCATGCTTGCTTGTGATCGTCCTCCCAGCCCTAACTTTCGGGCCCCAGTACCGCTCAGGGTTGGGAAGAAACCGATTGACCTTCTTTGCTTGAGCATTGCTGACAGCAGATACTGCTCTAGAGAAGTTCGCCTGCATAACCACAGGGTAAGACAACAACCATCTATGCTATGACGTTTTTCAATCATGCACAAAATGCATAACAGAAGCAAGAATATACGGGCACGAATGCCATACTTCTAGTTTAGGAGATTTTGAAAGGATCATTGTTCCTGCAGAGTCTTGTGGCTGTTCCTTGATAGGATGTATCCTCACCTGGGTACAAGAACTGCACAATTAGATCGAAAGAAGACTACCCACTCCATCCAGGAGGACATAAAAAAGGAACCTATACATGCAGTCATCAGAATACCACGAGGAAAAGAGTTTAACGAGATTTACCCAGCAGCGCATGATGTCCCAGATAACATCCCAAGGGGCATCAGATTTTAGTCCTAGTGGGTTCACATGGGTGCTAGAGATACGATATCCAGCATTGATAACTGCAGAGCGGAAAACAACTGCAGATAGGGGAGTGCACTTGACAGTTCCAGTAATGTTATGTTGACTGAAAAACAGTTGTACATCGTGTAACTCCTGCATCGAATGAATAACATACACTGAAAGTAAGTACGGGTAGGAAGAAACGCAGAAACATCTACCATGATATGTATTATGCCGCATCTCAACATTACATGCCAAGTTCAACTGATTAAGTGGATACTTCTAATAAAGTGTATTCATAATTTTGTTAACAAAGCATATGGTGGGGATCTTAAAAAGAGCTGCAGATGCATAATCAACATTTTTCATAGAATTGACGATATAATTCATCTTAAAGAAAGCTATTATAATAACCCATTTAGAGTCTTAACAGACAATTTCTCTACATGCCCCAGATAACAGCTTAAGCAACAAAAAAGAAAGTCATAGCAATACCTCAGATACAGTAGTCAGAACTGAAGTAATCTTATTGTACGCAGGATACCTATCCTTCATTGCTTTGACGTCTGCCAATGTAGAAAGGGCCCAGTCTTGATCATGTATAGGAGCAGACCATATTGGGCCACCCACATTAAATTTCTTCCCACAATCGCCACATTCTTGAGGAACAACAGGACCAATACCAGGTGCATACTTCACACTCTTACCCTTCACACCCCCAGAAAATGGAAGGACTCGATCAACCGACCTATAATTGTCGAAATATAATTTTGAGATTATATAAATGGTATGCCAAAAGTGTACCTTGGTAACGGTTCTGCCGAGAGATTGAAGATGGAAAGAATCACAACCCACACACTGATATACATAGGAAAGTTTAAGAGGAGCATTCTTTATTTCACTTGCTGAACTGCACACGAAATCTAGAAATTAGACACACCACAAGTAGATCAATGTAATCTTAAACAAAAAGAATAAAAGTATAGAAGAGGGGACTCACGTGAATACTCGAACGAAAACACGGACATAGAAATCCATAAACACAGAGAGAACTGGGACGATAAAACGCTTATACCTATTTGCATGGCTCTGTGTCAACAAGGGAATATAATAGCAGATAAGGTAGGTATCTCAAAACTCAGAAAACAACAGCTGCAAAGTTCCACATCATATGCTACACAGGTACTGAGTGCTTTACAAGGAGATATTAATATAATAGGTTGTCACATTAGATCCAGTTAGTGTCAAACTTCAAAGTGAAGATACCATCTAAAAATAACATATTTTTTTTAACTGAGTAATGAAACCATTAAATAAGCTCAACTTGGACAAACGCCATACAACAATAGTAACCAACTAACCATTGTTATTATACCTCAATGCACGCAAGGAGGATTCTCAGAGCCATTTCATGGCAATACTTGCCTTTGACTGGGTAGGAACCATACCTGCAAGACACAATTGATGACCATAAAATCAATACTTGGTCCAAATATCATTCTGGAACTAGTAAAACGGTTCTTATTGTTATGATCGCTAAATCATAGAGTAGATGAGACTAGGCTCAGTGAGAAACTAAACCGCAAAAAGGATAATATTTCTTTGTTTGATTGCTTAATCATAGGGAGTGGTTCCTCTCTTGATATACAGATGAAATCAGCAATGAGTGCGAATATTTTGCAACTAGTTGCGTCCGCACCCCATTGTGGGAAGTCACATTTTGGAGTTCTCAAAAAATGTGAAATAAATCATGTACATAGGTTATGTTTCATCTTGTGTACCCACAATAATTTTCATCCAAAAATATGATCATATGTGACATGTGCAAAAAAGAAAATGACCTAAGTGAAATAGTATCATGTGCTATTCACACTTTATTTGTCTTTTTTGGACAGCTCACATATGATCATATTTTTGGCTGAAAGCGGTAGAGCCTCACCGCCTGTGACCGAGAGGTCCCAGGTTCGAGTCGCGGTCTCCTCACATTGCACTTCGTGAGGGTAAGGCTTGCCACTGACACCTTTCCCCAGACCCCGCACAGTGCGGGAGCTCTCAGCACTGGGTACGTCCTTTTTATTTTTGGACAGCTCACATATGATCATATTTTTGGCTGAAAATTTGCGGGTGCACAAGATACAACAAAACCTACGTCCAAAATTTATTTCGCATTTTATAAAAAACTCCGAAGTGGTGCATCCGACAATGGATTGCGCGCGCAACTAGTTGCAAATTGTAATTTCCCTGCCTAGGAGTGCGAATATTTTGCAACTAGTTCATCTCTTCATATAGCAATCAATGTGCCTGGTTCCTCTCTTCATAGATGAAATCAGCAATCCATGTGCCGGGACCTTAATTTACTTTTCTTGTACTCTGTCTACCTTTTCTCCCTTCAATGTGTTGGTTGCCACATGTTTTTATTGGGTTTCATCTCTAGCCTACCCCAACTTGCTTGTTGTTCTAATTAGATATTATTCTTAACTAATAAGATAGTCTTGATTAATTGGATATTATCTCTAGCTTGATAGGATGGAGCTGGCTGCCCCTCATCCTAACCCTAACACCACCGACCCCTTAGGAAGTGGCACCAGGTTGACATGAGATCAAGATTCCAGCCCAGTATCTCATTAGAACCCCATGGTCTTGTCACCTTCTTGTGCATGCACCAGAAGGAACGTGCTGAAGCTGAACCGTTGAATTTATTTGCTCCAAGTTAATGGTGCTGCACCACTCTCTTCATTTGGGTCGTTCACCACCTATGCATAGCTGAGCCAGGAGCCCAGGAAAGTACTTGCGGCCCAACCTGAGAGCTCTCCATGGAAGCCAACGTAATATCCCAACTTGCCCTCCTATTCTGGGCCTGGTAACAGGTGCCCCCTGGCAGCACATAGTGGGCCAGAGTTTATAGAGACGAGCCCCAGCGGTGCCACCCCTGTTGTGAGTGCCGACGCTGTATCATGCAGCATCTGCGCTATAAGCTGCACTGTCAACATGTTAATTAGCGCCACTGCTTCCTCTATAAGATGCATCATCACCGTGGAGATGGTCACCGCCAGCTCCCAAAGCATTGCCACCTCCTTCATGGAAGTCATCTGCCACCACCAGTTGGAGCGCCACCACTATCACCAAGCCCCTTGTCACCACCAGTAGGTTAAGCGCGATGACACCGCGACAGGCCACACCATCGCCACTGTGTGAAGCACATCTGTCAGCTCAGCAGGCATCACCTCTGCTGCCCCTTGCAGCACCTCAGCCACCATTGACGGAATCATTGTTGCCGGCTAGTGCAGCGCATGTGCTACTATCTGTTGCAACCTCGTCATTTCCTCCTCTGCTATCAGACTCTGGAGCCCCCGGTGAAGGAGGCAGCGACGCTACAGTTCTGAAGCCTCAGGTGCCACCGCCCACCGCTAGAGGGTTCCCTGCCACCACCAAAGGTGCCTGCTGCGCTACGGTGGGCAGTGCATCAACTCAGCATCATTGTCGTCGTCAAAGTTCTCCACCATATGGGACCATGCGCGGCGGTGGCCACACACATGCTGCTCATCGCAGTTAGCACAAAGGTCTTTTGACGAGAAAACAGCTTGGCTGTTTTTCATTGTGTTTAGAAGAAGAGTTCAAATATTACAGCGTCATGGCATTAGTAGCACAAAGGTCTTGTCACCATCACTCAGATACAGTTCCTTTGCCTCTGTTTCCACAATGGCGGAAGTCATGCTGGCCATGGGATCGACAACACTGCCACTAGTCAGTGAAGGCAGAGCATCAGTTGGCTCGAACACCAGATGTTATGAACGTATGATCGCTAGATCATAGAATATGAGACTAGGGTAGAGAGAGAAACTAAACTGTTAAAAGGATAAACAATTCTTTTATTGATTGTTTGACCACAGAGAGTGTGTCTCCTCTCTTTATGTAGAGATGGTTAACCCCTAACAATAGGATTTAATGTTAACTAACTGACACTTTCCTAACAGTATAAGATATTACGCTTAATAAATGGGACATTATCTCGTATTTGATAGTATATGGCTGGTTTGCCCCGTCATCCTAATACCTAATACTTACTTTGAGTAGCAAACTTCACCGTTGGCCCCACATAGTACAGCCATGTCAGTGGCTGTGCACATCAACAGTCCTCCATCAGCAACAGCTTGTACAGCAGAGTCAAGGAATATTGCAGGTGACCCATAGGGGTCGAGATCTACCTAAAAAAAGTGCACATGAGAACATATTGAAGGTAATGAGGATGTAACAAAATAAGAAAGCTAATGAGGGTTGGTAGATGGAGAACCCATTAAATTGTTTACGGGTTTATATACTTTTAATCTAACTTGAATCAGTCAAGCTACATAATTACACCCTTATTGCCAAGTGAATTAAGTCAGATTACTATTAGCACATGTGATAGTGCCAAGCATGAACTGATGCAATTCTCATAAGCTTACCAAGAAGAGGTCCAAAAGGTAGAATATCAGATAAACTCTATAATCTGGGGCATATATATAACCTTCTAAAAAAGTACCCTGCTTTTCATCCATTGCAACCACCCAATTTTGCCACCTGTTCTTCCATGGTTTATTTCATGCTTTCCAGTTTAGCGGGGATTAAACCATGAAGCAGGAAAACTCCAAAGCTCATCCAAAAAGCAAAGGAATTAAAGGTAATTTCTGGCAATTTTTTCTGCATATGTCCTTAAGAAATTACCCATAGAAGGAGGAACACTTATTACAAACAAGCAACGCATTGTCATGGGTAAGTTCTTGGATTTTACATCAGATAGTCTGATCTCAGCAGGTCCCAATGGTGATTAAGTGTCACATGTGGCAAACAGAAATAAGTGTAAAAAGCATTACCACATCAAACTCTTTTGGATGAGTAAGCATGTAAACTCGAGCATCAGCCAAGTGTGCTTCCACTTTATCGGAAGCTGCACTACCATTGAACTTAATGTTTCTCTTGCAAGCTTCAACAGAGGCTGAAAAATGAAAGAACAAGTGTATAATGTCAAGTCCCACAGTCTAGATCTCAAGTACAAACCTACAAAGCAACTTAACAAGCATGTCAGTGACCTTTATCATTGTCCAGTGCAACCACCTTTCCAAGTCCATCAACTTCACGAGCATACCGCAGAGATCTCAAACCAGAAGCAGCCAATGCCTGCAGTTATTCGATTGATTATACGTAGTCACTCACATTGTAATCCAGCAGATAAGCTCTTTACATAGTAAGGCCTCACCTCCAGAACAATTGGTGCGTTGAGTTCTCTTATACTTTTCCAGGAAGATGTCTGTGCTGTTTCTGTTGACGTGCCTTCTGCCTTGTCTGCAGTCCGATGTAGCTCCTTTCCATGATCACCATTAATTTCACCATCCAGACTACTGGAAGGGGGTTGTTCACTTGAAGCGCCATCTCCATCTGATCTAGGTGGAATATCCTGACTCGCATGTTGACGTGATTTGTTCCTTTTGTTGATCATCTCCTCATGCTCTTCCTTGCGCTTGGCTACAAATGTCCTTAGAACGGCAATGGACATGTCTCGATTATGGACCTAACAAGAGCAGTGAACTTGATATTAAAGAAAGACTCATGTAACAATGGCATGTGCAACTTCCTTGTTCAACAAAATCGATCATTACATGAACAAAACACAAGCCTCTACAAACTATCTCTGGCATAAAATTGCAAGCACCAAACTAACCCACATAATGAATCAACTCAGCGAAACCCAAAATAGGCACCAAACACAATTGAAAGAGTCACAGCGGTATGTGAATACATCTCATCTCTGCTCAGACAGACAACCAAGTGAAATACATATTACTAGTTTTCATTTCCTGCTAACAACGCCGTCAGGATCCTACCTATCAGTGACATATGAATATGATGTGGCTCCGATGATGCGCACCACCCAAAACGGGCGATGGAGATAAAACTGAAGCATATACATACCAAAATCTTGCACACTAATATCGCTTCTAAACCTAATCCGAGTATTCGATTTTCGTCACTAACACACTTACGCAGAACATTTCTGTGCAATGGACTTGAAGCAAGAGATAACCCAATTTTCTCAACAACAAAAAAATCGAGGAAATGGGGGACGGGGAAAGCAGGGCATGCACCTGGACGGGGTTGTAGAAGACGGCGTTGCTCTTGAGCATGAGAATCTCGGCCTCTCCTTCCCTCTTCACTTCGTACGCCTCGAGCTTCTCCTCCACCTCCCCAATCTCGTCAATCCCAACGAGACCCATCCCAAGTCCAATCCCCTACCACAACCGGCTGGCTCGATTGCGGAAATCACAAACGAAATCGAATCCTAAGCAACTGAGCCTGAGGGGACAAGGAGCCGAGGCCTCGTGGTTGCTCCAACTGCTCCGCGAACCAAGTCGTCGTGCTCGCCGTCGACCCCTCCCGGCGGCGAAGAAGCTTAAACCCTAGAGTCTCGACGAACCACTCCTGCCTCGACTTAGGTCTACCCATTCCGAGCACGCGCAGCCGTCGATGAACAACTCTACGGTTCAGATCTACTCCTAGTAGAAAGAAGTTCATATAACCCCCACAAGTTTTACAAACCAGCCAACTAGCCCCCCAACTTTAAAACCGGGTACATAGCCCCCTCAAGTTTACAATACCAGACAAAACACCCCCTAGACCGGTTCAAAGCTGTTTTGGAAGCGGTTTCGCAGACGTGGCAGCGGATCCTGCCAGGGTGGATTCATAATCGTAATGAGCTAAACTTCTCCTATATTTTTTCCTTTTTCTCTCGTGACCCATTGCTTGTTCTGTTGTTTCTGTCCATCATTTGTCCTTCACGTCAACGTCGCCTGTAGCTAGAGCTAGCTAGCTGGTTGGGTGAGAGTGAGACCGTGGGTGAGCTGTGAGCGCGTGCCCATGAGGCATGGACAGGGTGGTGGCGGGGCGTACAGGCGCAGGCGCGAGGGCGGACAACATGACAACATCAGGAGCACAACACGGCGCCGCGGCCACCGGCGACGACGCGAACAACTGGGCGACGCATGCGGCGTAGGAGCGAGATTATGCGATGCGTGCTCCGCGAGGTGGCCAGACTGTGAGCACGCGCTGCCGGCGCGCTGTGCACGTTCTGCGACATCGACATCCATGCCGCTCGTCTGCTCGCGCCGGCCGTCGCCTCTCCGTCGCGCCTTTCTACATCCATGCCGCCAATCTAACCGAGCCAAACCAAAATGACGCAGCTCAGAGCAGCGGCTTGCCGCTGGTGAGCAGAGACTAGAAGCGGGAGGACCATGGGCGCCTGCTTGGTCGACGCGCCCGGAAGATTTGGACGCGGTGACGCAAGCTCTCGATGGCCGGCGCTTGGAGCCCCTGGAGGCGCGGGGCACTGCAGAACGGCGATAGATCGGGGTCTGGCGAGAGGCAGGGAAATGACGGGAGATTGATGATGAGGAATTTCTCTCCAGTCCAACGTGGCATTGACCGGTTACTATCTCATTGACATGTCTCCGAAACCGCTTCCAAAACAGCTTTAAACTGGTATAGGGGGTGTTTTGTCCGGTATTGCAAACTTGAGGGGGTTATGTACCCGGTTTTAAAGTTGAGGGGGCTAGTTGACCGGTTTGTGAAACTTGTGGGGGTGATATGAACTTCTTTCCTCCTAGTACCTCAACTAATCCCTTCCATGAGAGCATCTCCACAAGGGGCGCCCAAATGGCCGCCCAAAGGCCTTCCGGACAGACTGTTTGGGCGCCGTCTGGACGGCCTGGGGCCTTTGGGCGCCCTCGATCCACACTCACGGCGCCCAATTTTTTTTGTAAATTTAAACTTCATCAAATTTCAATATTTCATTCAAATTTTAGGAAATTTTACATATTTGAATGAAATTTATAAAACCTATAATCTATTGGCGGCGGTGGTACTGGCGCCTGAACGCGTAGTATGGGTCCTCGTCGTCGTCCTCCTCCTCCTTCTTCACGCCGGCGTCGCCGCTGCTTGGTCCTGCTCCGCCGTCCTCCTCCTTGATGCGGCTAGGGCCGGCGCCGTCGTCGGCGGTGAGGTCGAAGAAGGGCACGCCATTGGCCTTGGCTTGCTCGAACACCGACCACGCGCAGGCAGCGGGCCCGTCGAGCGGTGGCACGCCGTTCATGGAGGCGGCGGCGACGACCTGCGTGATGGCGTCGTCGTCCGTGCCCGCCTATGCCGGCACGAGCTCGGCCAGGAGCGGCGACAGGCCCGGCTCCGCCTTGACCTTCATCTGCTTCGGCTTCGGCGTGAGCAGAGGCGAGGCGCGGGAGCGGGAGGAGGAGGAGGCCGCCGAGCGCGACGAGGCCAACGCATGTGGCGTCCATAGGCGAGGTGCGGGAGGAGGCGGGGACGGAGGCGCCGCCGCCGGCCAATCGAGGAGAGACCCGCCGTTGCGGATGTGCTCCAAGACGAAGTGGAGCGTGCGCCCGCGCATGCCCCAGAACGCCTCGCGGCCGGCGACGTTCTTGTCCACCGGCGGCTGCCCAGGGCCGTCCCAGCGGCGCATCTCCTCGTCGAAGAGGCGCTGGAACGCCTCCTCGTAGCGGCCGTAGTTGGCCTCGTTGTCCGGGTCCCAGCGCGGGTCCTGAAGCATCTTCGGCGTTAGTTCGCGCAAGTAGTGCGAGATCATGGCGGGGCGAAGTCGCGGTTCGCCCGCATCAGCGGGCACGGCACCGTGATCCCGTGGACGGAGATCGCCCAGCGGTGGCCGACGCGCATGTCGGGCGGCACCGGGGAGCCGTTGTCCCGCAATGCCTCCGACTGCTCGCGAAGGAGGGTACGCGGCGCGAAGCCGTTCGCCGCCGCGCCCCCGGTGCGCCTCCAGTTCCCGGCCATCTCCTGGTGCGGTGGCAGTGCGGTGGCAGTGCGGTTCGCGGTGGCGGGCATAGAAGGAAGAGAAGAGAGCGGTGGCGAGAGTGGCGAGCACGGGGCCAGCGTACGCCTTTTATGGCCGCCGGAGAGCGGTGGCATTAACGCCGCTGCCTCGAAAAGGCGCGTCGCATTCACGCCGACGAGCAGTGGGACGCGACGGCTCACTGACGTCCACTGGCAGTGAGAACGAGGCGTCGCCACGCGCCTTTGACGACAGCTTTGACCACCGCCGGTTGAAGTCGCGTCTCACTGACAGGCGTGGCCCGCGCGTCGGAGGCAGACGTGGCGTCGCGTTTCGTTCCGTCCGGGCCGCCCGAAGCCTCCCCAAGTAGAGGGCGTGGGCTGGGCGTGCCGGACACAAAACTGGGCCGCGCCGGACCCAAACACACGTTTGGGCGGGCGCGAGTGGGAGCGAAAACATGTCCGGCACGCCCCAAAGGGCTTTGGGTGGTCGTTTGGGCACCCCAACTGGAGATGCTCTCAGCTGTCACATCTTTACACTGACATGCGGGGCCGCTAACGATTAATATTTTGACCCCACATGTCAGTGGGTCGTGACACATGTTTGCAAGAGAAAATAATGGACGCGTTTGGTAGCCTGCAGACGCCCAGACCAGCCCCGCCAGCTGCAAAAGCGTGACGTTTGGTTGCCTGTGCGAGCTCCCGGGCCAGGCCTGCACGCTTATCAAAGCAGCGTCGGCCAGGCCCGAGAGGCACACTCGAGTGGAGCCAGGCTCCCGGCGTGCGATCTCGAGGAACGCCGCGTGCGAGCTGCTGCAAGCACCGGAGAGGCGGAGATGGTGCGAGCACGAAATTTGAGGCGGGAGAAATTCGGTCACCGGCGCACTATTTCGCCTCTCTATTTAGAGCATCCGCGCTCGCCGTCCAAATCGAAATCACCATTCCCCTCATTCGAGCTCCATGGTAACGGCAATAGTGGGATCTTCTTCTCCGTCAGCAAGTCTTCTCCACCAAGGCGGTGGCGGAGCTCGTCGGCGACAAGGATGAGGTGGATGTCGTCGGCAACAACTCTGCGTGGAGCAAGGGTGGTGGATCTTGTCAGCGACAACTCAGGTCATTCCAAAGCAGCTGTAAGAACCTCTAACCCATGTTCTTATATTAGATCTGTGTTAGCTTAGTACTCTGCCTCTACTGAATGATTATGGTGCTAGGTTGAATGCTTAGTACTCACAATCTGTGGTAGATCTGTGTCATGCTTAGTATCATCTTCTCCTTCGTCTTCGGTGGTAGATTTATGATTACTCTGTCGGTATGTAGGACATCGTCCTGCCTAGCGATATGTATGCTCCTTCAATTCGCTATGCAGTGCCTGCAGGAACACCGTGCCGACCATTGGTACTGAGGTTCCAACAGCTGTCGTTCCTCTTCGTTTTGCTCGACAGCCTCAGATGCAGTGGTCAGCTCCTATGTCCCTGTTCGTTCTGAATAGGGTTTGCGAGCCAGTACAAAAGGAATCCGTTTTGATAGAGGTTTCAAAGAGCATTACGCTAACAAGGTTAGCAATTATGTTCTTTACTTCACTGGGGATACTGTGAGTACTACGAAGATTTACAACCATCTGCGCAAGTGGAGACAGAGTGGACCAGAATCACCTCTCTGCAGCAAATTGAAGGAGTGATTTGGTGTGAGCATACCACGACCCACAAGATGGATGAACACAAGTTGATTAGGCACATCATAGTTAGATAGATCAACTCACAATCTGTTTTTCTTTTCGCTTGTTCATGATGAAGAACAACTAACATTCTGCCTTCTCAATCTTAGGTACACCCCAAGGAAGAGGAGCTGCTGAATAGGCCCATAATCAGCTATGCTCACAATCTACGCAATGGCAAACATGCCAGCTGCTACTATCTACATTCCACGTTGGTGATCTAGGCTATGAACTACCTTGCAGACCACGGAGATGAGCATTGCCTATATGCAGACATGACAGATACTGAGAGAAGGTTCTGGTTGCATGCATATTGTCAAAAGCAGTATGCCATAGCCCCTACGTAGAACTTGATTAGGTTTGCTTGCTGGCGTGTAATATTTTGGGAGGTGGTATATATTAACCCCTCCACTGATAATTTTGAGATGCATCACGACGAGTTGCTGGTTAACTAGTGGCACTCTCTATACCGATTGTATGCTATGATCCTGACGAAGTAGAACTGCTAAGTTATGATCATATTGAACTGTCTATGCTATGTTCAGTATGTGTTATTTCTGAATCTGTGCATGCTATGTTTAGCTTGTGCTGGGTAACTTCACCACTAGTGGTAAGAGGTAAACACAACAGACCATAGCACGCAACCAAACAACAAGTCATTGCACCAACCATAGTCGAAATGGAACTTTGCAGGCAATCAAACGTTTAGCTCTCGTTTTTCTTCCTGTGAAAGAAATGGACCATCGAGTGCGCAGCCTACTCTGGCAGGCGCAAGTGTACCAACGCGCCCAAATACGAACTAGGAGTACAAGCATTCCCTTTCTGGCGCGAAATATTTTCATTCCCCCCAAATCCCCCCACAAATCCCCATCCCTTCCGCCTCCTTCCGGAAGAAGTTTCGTGGCCGCAGCGGCGATCGGCGATGGTGTTCCTGCAGCGCAGCAACACCCGGAAGCGACCGCCGCCGGCGCCCACTCCGCCCGACCCGCCGCCGTCAGCGTCCGCGCCGTCGCCCGCGCCCAATCTCTCCGCCATCGACGCGGCAGCGGCGATCCTCGCCGAAGCCGGCTGCACGCTCCTCGTCCCGCCGCACCTGCCCCCTTCCCTTCCGCCGTCCACGCCGGCCTTCGTGGCCCGCCTCACCCGCGCTCTCGCTGCGGACCCCGCCGCCGGCCTCCCCGCGCGCCTCCTCGGAGGGCTCGCCTCCTTCGCGGACTCCCCCACGCGCCTCCGCCAGCTACTCCTGCCTTCATCCCCGGGCTCGGAGAGCACCCTCGCGCGGGCGCTCCTCTCCGTCCCCGCGCTCCAGCCCGGCCTCCTCCTCGACAAGCTGCCCGAGCACTTCGACGACGACGCGCTCGATGGGGCGCCTCTGCAGGAAGACGTAGGGAGGCTTATCATCAAACAGTTCCGCTGGCTTGATTTGCTTGTCGATGCCGATGCTTTCGTCACCAAGCTCGTAGACCTGCTCTCGGTAGCGCCGCCACGGCTCAAGAAGGAGATCATCGGGTCCATCCCGGAGATTGTGGGCGACAATAGCCATCCTGCTGTGGTCTCCGCGCTCGAGAAGTTGCTACAGGAGGACTCCCAGGTTGTGGTTGCTGTGCTTGACGCTTTGTCAGGTCTTAACCTCAATGCGCATTTGCAGGAGCAGGTGATGATTTTCTTCAGTCTTATTTTGTGCCCGATGCATGGTGTGGATTTTTGGCTGACTAATTGTCTTGTGCTGTGGGAATATTTTAAGGCGGTGACAGTTGCAATATCGTGCATCCGGACGATTCAGGCGGACCAGATGCCACACCTGCTCAGGTTCTTGCTGCTGGCTGCCACACCAGTCAATGCTGGGAGGATTATATCGCAGATCCGTGAGCAACTCAAGTTTGTTGGCGTGGTGGATCCACGGGCTGCTCGGAGCAAGAAGCTCAAAGGGAAGGCATCAGCAAGTAGCACTGATGGGGCAATCCTTCATACCTTGAGATCGGGCCTCCGGTTTAAGAATGTAGGCTGTCTTAATCTGCACTTTATCGTGGAATGCAGCACTGCCCGTTGAAGTTTCAACTGAGGTTTTACTTTGTTATCGATGCAGATGCTTTGTGAGGCCTTCTTGAAGGAGTTGAAATCAGTTGACCACCCAAGGGATCACAAAGTGATTGATGTTTGGCTCATCATGCTCATCTATGCCAATGGTGGTGTTCTGCAGAAAAGTGCTGAGAAAATATTGAAGTCCAAGATCTTGCAAGGATATATACGAGAGACTCTGTTTAACCAATGCATTCGTGGAAATACTGAATTAGTAAAGGTCAGTTCTTCAGTTTCTCGTAACGACTGTAGAATGATCATGTATGATCCGTGCTGACTGAGACATAATTAAACTTGAATTAGGACCATTTCTTGTCATATCTCTCAGTGAGTGATTACCTGTTGGCTTGCAAGGAAGAGAAGGCTAGGGAATTTGCTACCTATCTGTTCACAGCTTTGTTTGAAGAATTCAATGATACTTTTTCCAGGCAAGAGGTACCCTTTTGTTGCCAACACTTGTGTTTGCTGTCGTCAACATAGTGAAAATCAGGAACTTATTAATATAGGCAAAGTGAGTTGACAATGCAATGTTGGTTTTCGAAATAATCAGTTTTTATCCCTATAATTCAGGATTTCAGGCAGGTTGCTGTTCAAGTATTGTTGCATATCACATATATTTACAACTTGTTTGGTGCAATGACACTTGATCAACTGCTGTACTGAATGCCTTTGTATTGGTCCGGCTTATGAACATAAATCAAGTCATGATATAAATCCTCTTTTGTGAATTTTAAGTGTGGTCGCAAGATCTCTGTGAATTAGGATGGCATAGGCACTGATGCTCACTCTAGCTTGCTTGGTGATTCCGTGGTCTCTACTAGTTGAGCCATGCGTGTGCACTGGAGAAACTCTAGTGTTGAATAGTGTGATTTGGGGAGAAGAGGGTGAGATGCGAAGACAAAGATGAATATAGAGAACTGATAGTATTCGGAACTCAATCTCGTTCAAAGCCCTGGCCATACTTGGTTTCTGTTGATAAGATTATAACAGCAGCACAAGATAATTGTGTTACTGTTTGTGTCCAGCTAGCTTAACCGTAAGTCTATAATCTTGGAAGGGTTAGTTAGAAAACCTGATTTTGATACTGCCTCTATTTCGTATAGCTTTCCTTTTCTTCAACCAGCGGGCTCGCATTTGACAACTAATCAAGTTATTCAGAGGTAATATGTGCAATTGTCGTGGTCACCAAAATATCACTATTGTGCCAATCAAACATCTGAGTGATAAGGTTATGTGTTGTCACTTGTCAGACTAGCTGCGGTAGTAGGATTTGAGGTGGTGGATGGGACAGCTATTAGTTTCTATCTGAAATTTTCTACATTTGTGTACAAACTATAAAGCTTACGCAGACTTCCATCTGTCTGTGAGGAGATTTATCCAGTTTCTTGGTGCATAGATCAGTTTTTCTTTTGTTACCCAGTTTTCTATCCTTTCTATGTATTGTCTTCATTTGCTAATGTCCGTTCAATTTTGTGCAGCTCATAGGCTCATTGATAACTCATATAGGTTCTGGGGTCAGCTATGAAGTTTCTTCTGCTTTGGATATTATGATTTCTCTGACATCCAACCACGCTGAGGAACTGATCCCTATAGCTTCACATATAACTGGTATTGTTCTTTCTCACGTCTTCTGTATTTTGTGCTTCTCATTGCCAAATAACCTGAATTGCATTGATTTTTATGACATAGGTATTTTAGATTACCTGGAGAGTTTTCATGAAGATAATCTTCGAAAGGTTTGTGAAATATTGTTCAGTTTCTCTTTTTTTTTTCTGATCATAAACAGCAATTCATGAAATCTAATATAGGTTTATGAGATCTTCTGCCATTTGGCACTGGCTGCTGGCTTCAATACTGGTTCAGGTGGCTCTTCTGTTGCTAATGAACTTCTTATGGTAGTGAGAAAACAGGTATGATCACATTTAGGATTAGGGTATCACGTCCATTTAATCTTCCATTCAAGAAGGCTGTTTACGGTTTACAGTTTTCTCATTGTTTTTTGTCTGCTTGCACCTTGTAGGTTAGCAATCCAGATATGAAGTATAAGAGAATGGGAATAATTGGGGCTTTAAGGATAGTTTCAGCTATTGCAGATGCTAATCCTGCTGTGAACTGCTCTTCATCTGAGGTTTGTTTGAGCATGACTAACGATTCTATTGCTTTTCTGACCTCAAGGGCATATCAAATATATGTTTATATGTGAACGCTAGCATTTACAGGAGCATCAGTAACAGCGTCAATTATCAGTAAAATTGGTCAAATACCTTGAATTCCTTGTGTTGGCATATTTGAAAGTGACACATATACATTATGAATCATGAAACATTTTACCAGACAATAACAATTTCATACTGATAATTGGGAACACCCTGCTAGCTGGATATTTCAAAATAAGATGAACGATGTACAAAACATAACATAATTTTATGTATGTGAAGCAGGCATAAAAAATTAAGTGCACCTGCCTGACTAAATCGTATACCCAGCTTGGTACAGTGTTTCCTTTTTTACCCGAACTGTGCATCTTGTATCTAAAATATCAGCTACCTTTTCCGCATTCATGAAATACTAGTGTTCCTTTGTTAGCTGTGAAGTTATTTTGTTTGGCAGCAACCAAATTGTGAGGAGGCCCTGGGACTGCTAAAAATGGCTGTTAACTCCTGCAAATTTGTGACAATGCCCTTAATTCTTCTCTATGATGAATTAGCTGCTTTATTTGAGAGCAGTGTTCTTCATTCTGCAATTACTGAGTGGTAAGTATAAAATGGTTGATGCATGTGAGAAGAGAGATGGTCCATGTTTTCTCCTGTATCCTCTTTCCCCGCTTCCATGGAAGATAGCTCATTTTACTGACTGGTCTTTTCAGGGTTGGGGAACACGTTGCAGAATTTGACACCCTTTTTCTTGCTGATCTTGACGATGGCCAGTTATCAGAAAAATATCTCTGTGAGAGCATTGAAGGTTAGCGAAATGCTTTGTCAGTTATTACCATGGCATGGATTTGTACCTATCTATTTGACACAGTATGAAAGTGCAAGTGTAATTGATGACACATTGGTTTCAGGGGAATTGTGGATGAACTTGGATGGGAATATCTCCCCAATATGTGTAAATATTTTGCCTCTAGTGTCCACCTCTCCCCAAAAGTATAATTCTAGCTTGGTCATTATTTGGTTTAAAAAGTTAGTTAATAATTAGTCTGAATATGACACTATGGTTTACTTTACTACTGTTGTGCATGCTCATAGCAGGTCCCTTGCAGGTCCCAAGCCTGCTTGCAGATCCTTGCTTCTCAATTTTTACTTCTAACCACTGTAAGTGCCCTAGCCTTGTATTTGAGCATTTCTTCTTAGAGGTCAAACTAACTTTCTCTTGTTTGTATCAAAGATTGAACGTAAAGGAAGTGAAGGCTCACTTGGGGCAATAAATGCACTCCTCGGCTGTCCTTTGCATCTTCCCTCTGCCAAGGTTATACAAACTGCTCTCTGGAAACTTGAAGCTATATCCGTAACTTGTTAAATATACAAGAACACAGTGCTTATAAATCTTAGTTTTCTTGCATTAATGTCTTGAATATTATTCTGACCTGCCTTTGCCCACCAAAACACACATAGCATGACGCCACAAATAAATTACAAGTTTCTCTAAAACGGACCTACATGTAAACAACAATACAACAATAGTTTGTCATAGTAAATCTTCTGGGTTTATATAATCAGTCTCTGTCTCTGCCATTCACATTTAAGAAAAATCAACATGCGGATGCTAGGTGTTTAAGTATATTTTGAAGTTTTTGCCACTTACAAATATATTACTGCAAATCTGTTAGTACGCATGTAATATGGAAAACTTTCATTTTTTTTACTGTTAAAGATGTGCTTCAGTAACTTAATAAAAGAATAATCCTGGTTTGGACAACCACAGATCCTGGATGAATCTAGATGGAGAAGCTTATCAGCACTGGCGAAAAACACAGTGTGTCACTCACTGTACTTTGCGATAAACTGGATTAGGGAGTTGGTATGCTTTGAATTTTCTGTTCTTATTGACTCTATTTTTAAAATTATTCATATCTATATCTAAAATTGGTGGCATGATTGGCAGCTTAACGCTTTCAGCACACAAGTTGCGGCCAGAGTTGATAATGTGTCACAAAGAGTAAGGGATGAGACAGCAGTTAAACTTCTGAAGCGTCTGAGAAATCTAATGTGAGTGTATTGCTTGAACACCCATGCGAGTACCATATCAACACCTGGATAGATATTGCATGTTACTTGTACCGGACCCATCTTCAAAGAACAAACCTTTCACCAAATAATTATTAATGGATGATTGGTGGGAGAAGTTTTTGTACTGTTCCTTTAAATTTCTGACTCAAGCATGTCGGGCATGCCTTTTTCATCTGTGTTAGTCAGTCAATAAATAAATATTGCTAAGTCTGGGAACTTACATTCAATTACAGTTTGCTATTTCTGAATCCTATCATTAGCTGTTTGTAGGGCTTAATAAAAAAAAGAAAGATGAAGGACTTAAGATATGAACTAAGATTTCACGTCTAATGCACCTTCAGAATATTATGACATGATTGCCAAATGCAGATGACTTTTTTGTAAAACAAATGCAGATTGCTTGAGAGCTTGTTAAACGCCATTCTTAAAATTTATCCCCTATCTCTACCTGAGCTGCGATATCTTGGGATTATGCTGGGTCAGCTAGCACCAATAAGTTTAACCATGTGAGGAAAATGGACGAAGAAAGCATGGAGGGTTCATCTTCGAACAAAAGAAAAAAAAGCCGCAAGGACAAAGCAGCTTCAGATAAATCGAATTCTGATGAGAAGCTCAAGCAAAGTACAATACTGGATGCTTACAAAAGAGCTGGTGTAACTATCACTCAAGAAACAAACAAAGCTTCACAAGCATTTCCAAGTAGAATGATGTCAAATGATGTTGAAAATGAGGCTAATAAGTCTGGTGAGCTTGGGCATGTAGATTTGATGGCAGCCCTGTTCAGCTGGATATGCAACGATTCAAATTCAGAACTCTCAATGTAACTTGTTTATCCTTATTAAACTATTCAGAGGTATGTATTTCAGTATTTATTCAATTGACTTGATTTTTTTCAAAATTTATTTTCAAATCTCATTCATTTATTTATTAAACAGGCTCAAGATTCAACTTACTCATATCATGAATCCGAGGTACTTGATTTCAACTACATAAATATAGCTATTAAAGTATGGTGTCATTTTGAGGTTGTGCTGTTTTTGTTATTCAGCTGCCTTTATATCTCTATCTTCTCCGTGATCTCCACAACAAATTAGACCATCTAAATCCGCAAAGCAAGCCGTTCTTTAGTACTTCTCAAGGAAAATCCACTAGTGCTCATTGCCAAAAGACCACAGGAGAACTTCTCAGCAAAATCCAACCACTATTCTCGAGTCTAAGGAAACATCTAGATGGAGCAGTTTCAATGATCAAAGACAGTAAGCTTCAGTTACCCTTTTTGGCTTCTAGTTCCTTTTATAGTGAATGGTATGATAAAAATTTATAATACCACAATGATGGCTCCCCTCCTTTCTTTGCTTTGATCAATAAAATAATGGGTGCACTACTATTACTACTTTGTAGGATCAGATAGCTGCCAAGAAAATTGGAGTTCATCTTCGGATTCAGCAGGAAACCCACACATACCATATGTGATGATATCCAAGTCTTCAGTAGCCACTTCAGTATTTAAGGAGGTTCTTGGCTGCTACAGGAAGGTTGTAAGTTGTAACATGAATATTTTTTCTTACTTCCAATAGTAAAGAAGAATCAAATTGTAGTGTTAACATAACATGATTCCTTTTCGCAGTTACTTGGCATTTCAGATCTATTCAATCAAGCAAATATGTCAGTTCTGAAGGAGTTACTACAGACTTTCCAACCAACTGAAAATTTTGATGACGATCTTTCCGAGTTTCGTCCACCTCTGGTCCCTAGTAATGTCGATTATCTGTACTGTGGGGCATATAGAATGTTTGAGGCTATAATGGATCCAGGTACTCAGCATTTGCAATTTGTGCCAAGTGATAGAAGATTATGTGACCTTTGGCCCAATTCCAATACTTTGTCTTACTGCAGTGTGTTCGTTCTCACTCGTTCTGGCTTCTGATGTGCTAATTACCATGCAATCAACTTTAAATTCCATTGTCGTGCTTTTGGAAAAATCCGTGGAATCAAATGGGAAGAATATGCACGTAGGATGCTCCAAAGAGATTATTCCCTTTCTACGGAAGCATCTTGCGTTATCAGCTCATAAGCTGCTAACTTCTGATTTTCCTAGTGAAGATGCCGAAAGTGGATGGCAGACTAAAGTAAGCTATAACACTTTATGACATATACATGTGCTGGCGCTATAAGCATACACCTGTTTACTAATTCTTAAGAGGCTAATATGTCCATGTTTATTGCTTGTCAGGGTGACCTTATACCAAGGATATTACAAATATACCTCAGGAATAGTGACTCGACTTCACATCTGCTTGATGAGCTGGCTCGCTTAGTGTCGCCTCAGGTGGTCCATCTCGACTTCTTGGGTCACGCAATCAGAGTCCATATCAATTGAATTGTAGTTATTTTCATCTTAAAAGGCTCATTGTAAGCATTTTATTTCATAATTGAAGGTAACTTCTTCAAAACTAAAAGTACCACACAGGAAATATCGCATGGTTTTCCAACATTGTGTTCTGCCACTTTCCACTCTTGGTACCGTGTGCTGGTAAGTATCTGGTGTCCAGAGCAATTATCAAATGCTTTTTTGTTTTCTCTTGTAATTTTTGGTTTACTAATGCAGCATGAGGAGAACACTGGAAATTTTAACAAGACGGTGAGTTGTTTAGCAAAGCATGCTACGCTTAGCTACTACTGTCAGAACTATGTTGTATTGTTTGTCTCTAAATAGTATCCCTTGATTTTTTTTAATCAATTTCTCCCCTTCTCCAGATCAAGCAAGCCTTGAAGATTAGATCACAAGCAGGAGAAGCAGTGAAAATGTGCTGGATGAAATTCTCAAATCAGTAAATGTGTTTGTTACTCTAATAGGTATATGTAAGACTCATGAAAAGGTGAGTTGCACTGAAATCCCTCAAGTTCAACTACTAACATAATATGACCACCTGATGCATTACCCACATGGAAATGGTCTACTGCTCAATATGATACTGCTGGTTGAAAACGATGCATCTTACATTGTATCACAAAATATAGGTTGCGATGCATGCAATGTCAGTTAAATATGGGGGGCGTTTCATTGACACATTTCTTAAAGGTGAGGAATTGTTTTTTGATAAGCTGTTACTTCATGCATTTGCCAACATGGTAACACCAGTTGGTGTATTCTTGCTTCCTTTTATTGAGAACATGTTTAAGTTCCCTTTTCTTTCTTTTTACTGCAGCCTTCAACTTTCTAGAGACACAATTTGGACAACATGGTGGCCATATAGTTCAAATGGTAAATATCTGTCAATCGTTTTTGTTATTTACCTTCTTTTCGCACCGCTTAATAGCTGCCTGCCTTCTACCTTGCCAAATTACAGTGGCCGTTTACTGTTACTGACTTAAACTGATGCAGATTAAAGATCTTCAGAAAGCAACAAGAATAATCCAAAGTATATGCGCAGATGCAAAGGTACATTCAATAATATTTTTTTCACCGCGTACATTAGATAATCTTTTTTCCCTGGGTACAATGAATAATCTTAGACCCTTAATGTTCATATCATATATTGTATGCGCCTTGCTTAGAACAGTAATTTGATCTTCTATAGGGTAACAAGAGAACAATGATAACGAGCAAGATACCTGCCACAAAGAGATCCATGGAGCGGTTCGTGTTCCGAGTAAAGGCCCTCCTGGAAAACTGCTCTACCGAGGAGCGTTGCTCCATTGGTAAACTTTGCAATCTGATTCACAATTTCTTCACAAATGTTCTAGATATAGACAGACTACAGTTAGCTAGTTACATATCTCCTTTTTTTGCAGTCAGCTAGTTACGTATCAACAATATCTCTTTTTTTTACCTATGCTACTGTAGCAGTGCCAACTTCTCTTTTTCCATTTTGTGATAGGTAATCTGAAGCACAAGGATTTGCATGGGCATGTGGTGAGCTCTCAGGTGTATGGCGACGTGGATGACGACCCAAATGATGCAGAGCAAGATCAGATGGAGACTGATCCTGAAACTCCAGCAGAAGAAAACGATAACATCATGGAGGAAGATGTGGCTGAAGATGCCGAGGAGGCAACGCCATTGGAGGACTGACCTCATACGGTACCAATCTCCAAATATCTCCAGTCTCCTAGAATAGGCAACCGAAATTTTACTCTTGACATGTATGTATAGTACATTACATTACAGTGCCAATTCAGAAATGTAGATCGAAGTACCATGTGTTGCATAGGAATGTGAAGTCTTAGTCAGGATCGTATATAAAGATAAGCATCACATCTCATTGCACAACATTTGATAACATAGCAAGCAGTTCTTGTCACTTGATAAGCAAAAGCACAAGAACAAAAGACTTGGGGAGGCAGAGACAAACATGGCTGGAGAAAGGAAGAAAGGAAAGCAAGCGCAACACAAACACATCAGATGGCCTTGGCAGGCCCGGCTGCTGAGGCGGTGGAGAGGTCGGCGAGGAGCGGCTCGGTGGAGTTAGCTGTGGGAGAGTCGTCGGGGTCGTGGTTGGGGTCGAGGGCGCGGTCCATGGCGCGGCGGCCGGTCTCGAGACAGGGCTTGCAGGCCATCTCGATGGTGATCCAGCCCAGCACCACTGCCGCGATCGCGATCACCGCAGTCACCACCGCCCCCATCGGATCGGAACACTGTCTCTCCGATTCGCTCGCCGGGCGCGGATCTGGAGGTTGATGACGATTGACCAAGCAAGGAATGGTCTGGTTACAGCAGTTACTGGTTGAATGGCCCCACCTCGAGTGCGGGGCCGGTCTGGCAGTGAGCGGACGGTCGTCGGACTGGACGAGCGGTTGGACTCGGCAAAGCCTAACCGACGCTCGTTGCGTCGGTTGGAGCCATCGACGCGTACCCCCGATGTCTGTCGCGCTTCATCGATTAGTTTCTGGGCCGGCCCACATTCATTCTTCTTTAGTTTCCTCCCGTCTCCTTTACTGCTTTTCCTCAGCAGCCACGGCAGACCGTGTCGTTGCCGATGCCGTCCGTTCCTGCCGTGAATCACGTCGCCGCCGCTGACCGCAGGAGAGCGGATAAGAGCGCCGTGTTGTGCCCTCCCTCTCTCCCTCATCCTCTCGTTCGCCACTTCCTCACCCCTGCTCTCCTGTCTCGTACGTGCGCGGCCGAAACCGTCACCGTCGCCGCCGCGTCGCGCCGTCGTCTCGCACTGCCCCGGACAAATCGAAGACCACCACCAGAACCGCGCCGTCCTCTCCCTCGCTGAGTATCGCGTGTCGGGAGGGCCAAAATCGCCCGTGCAGGGTCGTCTCCCCTGTGGCCGGCCGCCTGTTGCCGTGCTTGATCTGCTTCGCCCCAACCTCCTCCGGCCTCCCCGACCATCGTGTTGCGCTCTTGGTGATCTTCTGGTCTTCCTGGACCTCTTCCTCCTCTCTCTCTCTCACTCTAATTCGTGCTCACCTTGTAGCCCTCATATGGTCGCCTGCATTCTCCCCGCGTCCAACGCGCCCTCGCGCGCATTCCAGCTCGGCCTCCTTCGTCGATTCTGTGGTCTGAAGGGGCGCTGCAGCCTGCAGCGACGCCACGGCCTCCTCTGTCGATTTATTTTATTCTTTTCTGAAAATATTTTCCGTAATTAATAAATCCCTGACAGTGGGTCCGGTTGTCAGAGTTTTAGTATTTTCCATAATTCCAGATCCTTAATTAAACTATGAGAATTCATAACTAATTCATTTTAAATCAGAAAAATATGGTTCATTTTCAAATTTTCCTAGCAAAATAATGGTTCACTTTCAAAAATGGTTCATTTTAAAAAACAGTTCATTTTCGAAATTGTTCATTTTAAAAAATGGTTCATTTTTCAAAAAGGTTCATTTTCAAAAATGGTTCATTTTTTAAAATGACTTATTTTCGAAAATGGTTCATTTTAAAAATGGCTTATTTTCGAAAATGGTTCATTTAAAAAAACGGTTCATTTTAAAAAATGGTTCATATTCAAATATGGTTCACTTAAAAAATTGGTTTCATGTTCAAAAATAGTTCACTTTAAAAAATGGTTCATTCTCAAAAATGGTTCATTTTAAAATAATGGTTCATTTTTCAAAAATGGTGCATCTTAAAAAATGGTTTATTTTCAAAAATGGTTCATTTTAAAAAACAGTTTATTTTCGAAAATGGTTCATTTTTTAAAATGGTTCATTCTCAAAAAGGGTTCACTTTAAAAAATGGTTCATTTTCAAAATTGGTTCATTTTAAAAATGGTTCGTTTTAAAAAATGGTTTACTTTCAAAAATGGTACATTTTTAAAAAATGGTTCATTTTCGAAAAATGTTCATTTTAAAAAACAGTTTTTCAAAAATGGTTCATTTTCGAAAAAGGTTCATTTTCGAAAATGATTCATTTTCAAAAATGGTTAATTTTTAAAATGGTTCATTTTAAAAAACGGTTCACTTTTGAAAATGGTTCATTTTTTAAAATGGTTCATTTGCATGGAGTTTTCTGAGTGTATCTTCCTGTTTTTTTCTATCGGTGAAGTGCAAACGATATGAGAAGAATATAGTAAAAAAGCACGAAGCAAATTCTGTGTTGCTAGACTAGTTGAAACGGTCGTACGAACGTTTCCTCAATTTGAAACGGTCCTACGAAATAGAATAAAGCAGTAAAGGGAGCGGGAGGCTCTTTCGCATGAAACATGGGCCAGGCCCACGAAGATTCACTTAGCGCTAGGAGGTACGCGTCAGAACCACCAAACGAGGCTAAGAACGCCTAAAATAATTCGGGAGCTCCTTGTTGCCGCGTTATGCGGAGCTAATAGCGCTCCGCGCACCTCCTGACTATAATGGGCCGGGCCCATTTTCTTGCGCTGAAGAGAACCATCACGAGCGCGTGGGTTCGACTCCTGGTTCTAGCGTTTTGTTTTTTGACTGTTTCGCGTCTTGTTTTTGAAAACTGTTTCGCTCGCCTTAGTTGTTTCCCGATTCGCTGCTTTGGCTGTACGTTCACGTTTTAGTTTCGTGAACGTTAATTTGAAAAGCATACAAGTACGAATGTTATTTTGAAAATGTAGGAACGTTTCGGATTCTTTTGGCTGCTTCCTACTAGTTTCGAATTATTTTGAAAATGTATGAACATACTTCGTTTATTTTGAAGCATACATGTACGAACCTACTTTCTTTATTTCGTGCATGTTTTCCTATTTCTTGGCACCTTCTGGGTCAACAAAAAAGTTGTAGTGTCATGCACTTTAAAATAAAATAATGTGTACACGAAAATTATGCGTGTCCACAAGTATGTTTCATTCCTGTACCCAGTTTCGCGTTTCATCGATTGTAACTTCCCAATTTTGAATCGACGTTCGAAACTTTTTTAGCCGAATTTTACCAAATTCGTCGCACTCGGTTGATCGTTTTAAATATCCTTTGGCGAGGAGGTTAATCTCAACGTTTGGCACATCTTTTGTGTTATAATATTTTTGTTTTGACGGTCATATATGAGATAATCTTATACTGTAGGTTTTGACATGTTTACACTCCTCATTATAGGGCGTGTAACTCACCTGTGTCTCTATTGCTCGCCGCGGTTAACTCCGCCATCGTTGCTGCACGACCGATGTACCGCGTCGCTGCCATCGCGCCGTTGTCTAGCTTGTGGCTCTTCATGGTGCTGCCATGTAGATGGTTCAAAAATGTTTATCAAAATTTGAACCATTTTTAAAATATGAAAAACATTGAAATCTGAACCAATCTCAAAACATTTTTTAAAATACGAACAATTTTGAAATATGAATCATTTCAAAAAATGAACATTTTTCAAATGTGAACAATTTTGAAATTTGAATCATTTTAAAAAATGAACAATTTTCAAAATTTGATACCTTTTCAAATGTGAACATTTTCAAACTTTGTTCAACTAAATATTGACCTCATTTGAACGGTTTTACAAAGTGAACAGAAAAATATTTTTGAACGATTTTGAAAAGTGATCAGAAAATGTCCATGAACGGAAACTATTTTTAAACGATTTTAAAAGTGAACAGAAAAGGTCTGTGAACGGAATTTATTTTTGAACAATTTTTGAAAAGAGTACGAAACGTTTGAATTTATTACGAAAACATCGATTTTTGAAAACTCCGTTGAACGGAATGTGGTAGTGAACGATTTTTGAAAATACCCGTTGAACAGAATTTGGTCTTGAACGATTTTTGAAAAGACCCGTTGAACGGAATGTGGTGTTGAACGATTTTTGAAAAGGCCCGTTGAACGGAATTTGGTCTTGAACGATTTCTGAAAAGACCCGTTGAACATAATTTGGCCTTGAACGAATTTTGAAAATTCCGTTGAACAGAATGTGGTAGTGAACGATTTTTGAAAAGACCCGTTGAACAGAATTTGGGCTTGAACGATTTTTGAAAAGACCCGTTGAACGGAATATGGTCTTGAATGATTTTTGAAAAGACCCGTTGAACAGAATTTGGCCTTGAACGATTTTTGAAAACTCCGTTGAACGGAATGTGGTAGTGAACGATTTTTGAAAAGACCCGTTGAACGAAATGTGGTTTTGAACGATTTTTGAAAAGACCCGTTGAACGGAATGTGGTCTTGAACAATTTTCGAAAAGACCCGTTGAACGGAATGTGGTCTTGAACGATTTTTGAAAAGACCCGTTGAACGGAATTTGGTCTTGAACGATTTTTGAAAAGACCCGTTGAACAGAATTTGGCCTTGAACGGTTTTTGAAAACTCCGTTGAACGGAATGTGGTAGTGAATGATTTTTGAAAAGACCCGTTGAACAAAATTTGGTTTTGAACGTTTTTGAAAAGACCCGTTGAACCGAATGTGGTCTTGAACGATTTTTGAAAATTAAAAGACCCGTTGAACAGAATTTGGTCTTGAACGATTTTTGAAAAGACCCGTTGAACAGAATTTGGACTTGAACGATTTTTGAAAACTCCGTTGAACGGAATGTGGTAGTGAACGATTTTTGAAAAGACCCGTTGAATAGAATTTGGTCTTGAATGATTTTTTGAAACTCCGTTGAACAGCCGTCGAACGGAATAAAGGTTTGAATGGACTTGGAAAACCCGGTTAACATAATCTAGATTTGAACGAATTTAAAAAGTGAACAAAAAATGGCGGCGACAAGAAATAGTTTTGAACAATTTTAAAAGTGAACATTAAAGGTCGGTGAACAAAATCTACTTTTGAACGATTTTTAAAAAGTGAACAGAAAAACTCTGTGAACGGAAATTATTTTTGAATGGTTTTTAAAAAGTTAACAAAATAGGTATTTGAACGTAAACTATTTTTGAACGAGTTTTAAAAAGTGAACAGAAACTATTTTAGACCGACTTTAAAAGTGTACTAAAAATGTTGTGAACGGGAAATATTTTTGAACGATTTTTAAAAGTGAACATAACAGGCTTGTGGACTGAAACTATTTTTGAACAATTTTTAAAAAAAATGAACATGAACTATTTTGAAACGTTTTGAAAATGCACATAGGACCAATCAGAACATTCGAACAATTGAAAGTTAAAACTGTTAACAGAAAGCACAAATGCACTTGCGGAACCACACAGGTACTAACACCTAAATTCACTCAAGTGATTGACACAGCAAAACCTACAGGTAATGCGTACAAGTACTTTGGTTTCTTCAACACATCGCTGACCAATGCCTGCAAGTACTTTGGGTTCTTGTGCACATCGCTGACCAATTTCACGAGCTTACGCATAACAATTGAAACTACTGAAAGTTAGAACTTTTAACAAGAAAGCACGATTCACCAACGGAAAAATACATGCACTAACACGTAAATTCCCACAATCAAGTGATTAACACAACAAACTACAGGTATGGACTGCAAAGTGCAAACATTTTGGTGTTTTCTAGTCTTTACAGAGTGAGAAGTGCACATCCAAGTGAAGCTTGTGCATAGAAACATAGTAAAATTGCCGAGAAAAAAAAAGAGAGGAGCGGAAAGCCTCACCATTCCTCTGGCCGAGCACCCTGAGCCGCTCCTCGACCTGCGTCTGCCACTTTGCGATCTTCTCCTGGTACATCCTCACTTGCCCTCTCTTGCTACAAACCCACACATATGCACACGAATCAGCAACCGTAGACCCTACTCTAGTCTCCCTCACAGGAGTGAAGGAATCGAAGGGGAGGCGCGCACCTGGATGAGACGACATCAGGGACGCGGGCAGCCTTGGCCTCGAGCATGATGCGGAGGGCGTTGCGGTAGTGCGCGTCGGCGTCGTCGGGAGGACCCACTCCTCGGCGCGCACGGCCTTGTCGATCTCCTCCTTGGCGAGCTCGAAGTAGCCCCTGAGCTTCACGGCCACGCGCTCCCCGACCACGGCCGCGGCGGACGGCGCTGCCCCCGCCGCGTCGGCCATCGGTGGGGCGTCGGGAGAAGGGAACAGCAGCGAGGAGAGGGAGTCGGCGAGCGCGCGGAGGAAGCTCATGCGCCGACGAGGGGGATCATCGGGGAATCGCCGTGGTGGGGAGGGGAGAGGAGGTTTGCGTGGGGTTGTTGGTGGAGAGAGACCGGGGAGAAGGGCCAGGCCCAGTAGAGCGCCAGGGGGTACGCGGAGCGCAATAGCGTCCGCGTTACGCGGCAACTAGGAAACGTCAAATAATTCTATGAGACCTGGTCTACAAATTCAGCCACATGGACCAACTCCAGCAATTGGACTCGCCAAAAGTTTCTGGGTCTGGGCTTCCTCGTCTGGACCCGCTATTTTAGCCCGTCACTTTACTGGGCTACTAACCTAACCTCCAATCTGGGCCGTAGTACTTTCTTGTTTTCTTTAGGAACAAGGGACATCAGCAAGTTCACTAAAAGTGATCAATTCAACTAGCATTCAGAAACAAAGAAAGAAGATAAACTGACATAGCGTATATACTACTAGAAGATACATGCATGAAAATCCATCTCATCGACCATGTAAAATCTGGCCTCTTAATCAATTGACTACACAGTACACACCAGTTCGAACCTTCATCGTGCTTTACTTTTCGGAGTATTATAGTACCTGACATCTGCATTGACCAACCGAAGTCCACCGTCGGCATAAAGTGCACGCGCATCCACACGGACTCACTGGAAAGGTGCGCACATCACTCAGATGCTCTTTCTTCACTTGGTTAACCTCTGACTTAATTTGCCACTCCCACTTATCCAGGGATCAAACTCTCAGTGAAATCTATCATGTGGTCTGTGGCAATCAAAACTCCCATCATCCATGAACTCATAATAAGTCGTCGGTTCGGTCGACAGGTTTACAACACATATCCGAATTGCAAATTAGGCTGTTTCTGCAAAATTTGACTATCAGTCATGCGTGGTGATGGCTGCAGTGACGTTTTTCCGACATCTGGCTAACCTGGGACGGCATCTTGCGCGATCCGCGTGTACACGCTGTGAGCCTTTGAGCCTTTGACCATGCTTACGCTTTCACTGAATTAAGTAAGTGCGGATACAAGCTAATAACTACGGTAGTATACACGTTACTACTATCTAACGGAGCCAACGCAAAAGAAACGATAGTGCACTGTACGTAGGCGTGTGTCATTCTGCTAGCTCTTCTTCTTTATCAGCTAATCAGCTAGTTGACCTACGTGCACATACAATCGATCGGCCTCTAGAAGTTTGAAGTAACATAATGCGCAGTTTTTTACACCATCTGGATCAATGTCGACGATCCATAATAGCCACCCGTTTATGCATTTATGTATGCAATGGATCTTTCGTGTGGCGGGGCTGATGCTAGGTCTGAATGCACCACCTGCATGCATGCTGAAGTTCTAGCTAGAGAAACCATGGTTTGCGGATGGGCGCAGCACCTGGTTTTGATCCAACGTAAGCCATGACAATTGATCCAAACGCCATTTTTGCATGCAACCACATGCATGGAGTAGACCAAAAATGCCGAGTCTTCCTAGAAACCTCTCTGCCGCGCAAGCATGCATGCCACAGAAGCTAAGACATGAGGCAAAAACCATGGTCTTTGCCGGTTCCCGTAAACTAACCGCGCAATGTATAGTTTTTTAGTCCGGTTTCCTTTATTAACTGGACCACTTCTCTTTTTCTATAATGCAACTGCCCCTCCGACTTCAAAAAAAACCAAGGTCACTCCAGCTGCTTTAACTAGTACGTATATCTACTCTGACTCGAGTCATCGATCTGGTCTACGGACTGACAGACAAAAACGATCGCTATTATTACCAGTCCACAGCTATTTTCTACAGATTGTTTTTTTATTACGATCCTCTTGATCGATCGAGCATCGTTTTATACCGGAATATAGGCGAGAAAGCGTCAAACTCTGTCATGCGGTGCCCGCCGGATTGTAGCGCAGGTGCATAGATTATAGGCCCCTCTCATCACAGAATCCAGCACTGCGCGCTTTGGACATTCTTGCTTCATTACTTTTGCAGAAACGACATTCTTGTACACGCGGTAGACACCAATCAGTCAAGTGATGGATCGACACTGCGAGAAACTGAAATACTACCACGTTTCTCGCACGTCATAAAGAACCTTGATGTGACACGTGGAGCGGTCATAAAGAACCAAGATGTGACACGTGGACGTGAGCGCACGTGCACGTGTCGGCACCACGTTTATCCTGCTCGGCCAAGCAACCCAATGCTTTTAACTCCTCGTTCATTACTAGTTTATCCTTCGGTCGCTTAATTTGCATGCGTCCTTGAGTGGAAGTTTAGCAAGTCGGTGGGTGATTCAAAATTAACGTGTGTTTAGATGACAAAATCTGATCCACTCACTAATGGGCTAGCTTTCATGCTCGACTAAATAATATGATCGGTAAGGAGAAGATTAGCATTTCTTCTGCACAGTACCGACATACGGATTATCACACCTCAGATAACGGTAATCTAGGATACATCTAGACATGTCGATTTTGGTGCATCGATCCAAATGGCAGGCTAAACCACATGGCCACCCGTATGGGGCGATTCCTTGGAACCCGGTGCACGTCCTCTTTCCCCGACAATACCATGCAGGGGTGACGTACTCGCCATCGGCCATGCCCTGAGTGCAACACAAGAAAACTGGAGTGGTAACTAGTCAGTTTCTAGCAGTACAACAATTTGACCTGAGCAATCGATGTTGTTCGTTAGGGCACCTCCAACGGGCTGGCGCAAACGGATCAGCCCAGTCCTCTTTTGTCCGAACGGATAGAGGAGGTGCTCCAACGACCTGGCGCAAAGGGACCAGTGTCCGCCCGGACACGAGATTTGGCCCCAAACGCGGCCCAACTTTGGTCCAGGTTTGGGGTGGGACGGACAGCCTCTCGGTCCGCCCCTTTGTCCTCCCTGTCCGCGTCGGGCCCAATGGCCAGCCACACATCCTATCCCCATTCCATTCGTCCCCAAACCCTTGCCCAGCCGCCGCCGCCCCAGCCTTTGCCCCGCGATGGAGGACGGGCTGTCGAAAACCACGGCCGCTACCGGCGCCGCCCTGCTGGTGGTGAAGAAGGAGAGGAAGCCGGAGTCGGGCAAGCGACAAGGCCGGAGGGAGAGGACTCGGGAGCGCTTGGCCGAGGAGAAGGCCGCGAAGGCAGCGACCGAGGAGAAGGAGAGGCTCGCCGCCATCCAGGCCCAGGCCAACCAGGATCTCATCGCGACGCAGGCCGCTGCCCGAGCTGTGCTTTTCCTCAAGGGTGAGGTTTTTGCACTCCCATTCGGTGGCCTCTCCCCCACTCTGGCCGCATCGGCCGGAAGCTCGGCCTCCTCCGCCAAGCCACCAGCCAAGCCACCAAGATCGTCCTCCCCGGCGCCCTCGACGCCCTCACCGGTCGTCGCTCTTCACCAAGTGTCGCGGCTGGGCTCCCGTGAGGCCTCGCCGGAGATTTCGTCGGTCCCGTTGGACCCGAAGCCGCTCGACCTCAACTTGACACCGAGTGCCGGCGACGGGCTTTCGCGTGGCAAATCAAGGTCCATGGCGGCCAAGATGACCATGCCCGAGGCTCGTGCCCTCATGTTCAACGACGACATGCCTCCCACGACGCCGACCGACCCGGCCTACTTCGACGACACAATCATGCACGACATGATCAACGACAGCACCTATATCGACCCTGTCGACGCTGAGACACAAGACCCGACGGCGGCCTTCTTCGACCCTGCCGACGCCGAGACAGAAGACCCGAATGCGACCATGCCCGACACGGAGGGCGATGTGGTCGACATTGAGGATGAGCCCCTCGATGTCGACGAGGAGCACGCTCGAATCGCGGCGAGCCTCAAGAGGAAGAACATCCGCACGGCGTCGTACACGGACAAGGAGGACAAGATTCTTTGCGAGACTTGGATGACTTGTGGGCAAAATGCAAAATTTGGTGCCCAACAAAGAGGCTCGGCCTTTTGGTTTAGGTGCCACAAGCATTTTCATGAGATAAGGAAGTTGCCCCCATACCAGATTGAGAGCGATCGCAACGAGGGATCTCTCACAAAGAGGTGGCAACACATTTCGGCCGAGTGTTGCAAATTCCAAGCGTCCTACGAGCATGTCAAGAACCGGCCAGTGAGTGGCTTTGGTGTTGAGGACAGGATCGGTCAAGCACTGGAGTACCACAAGGCCTTCTTCAATAGCAAGTTCACATTGCCCCATTGTTGGGACATGATCAAGGGGTGTCCAAAATAGCAAGAGCTCTACAACTCCTTGAAGAAAGGGACCGGCGATGGATCGAGGAAAAGAGCTAGCGGTGAAGACGACGGTGTGGATCCCGGCCAAAGCTCGGGGTCCCGGGCTGTGAGACCGACATGACACAAGTCCTCCGCACAAGACTCGAAGCGTGAGGCGGCGGCGGCACAATTGGAGGAGACGTTGAAGGCGTTGATCGCCGAGAAGGAACAGTCCACCGCCGCAAGGTATGTCAAAAAACGCAAGGACAAGGAGGAAGCAATGGCATGCTATATAGAGATGACAAAGAAGAAGCTCGAGATCGAGCAAGAGAAGGTCAAGGCCGAAGAGAACCGCGTGAAACTCGCGTTGCTTGCCGAGGAGAACCGGATCATGATGGCCGACCTGACCATCATGGACCTGGAGCAACGAGCATGGATCCTCAAGAAGCAAAAGATGATCCGTGATCGCGAGGACATTTGATGTCCTATTTCGAATTTATTTGAACCATTTTATTGTTTTGATGAACTATGTATCAATTGTTTTTAAAAAGGGCTAGTTTTTGCTCCAGGCCGTTGGGGGCACCTCCACCCCAAACGGACAAAGGGCCAAAATGTGTCCGCGGTCCGCCCCCAAACGGACCAAACCGGACACATTTTGGTGTCCGTTTGCTCCAGCCCGTTGGAGGTGCCCTTAGAAACGAAAGCAAAATGACTACTTTGTGTTTCAGATGTGGCGGTAAGACCACTGACGCTTCTGTTAGAAGGTCCGGTAAGTGTGTCGGACATATGCTATTAGGTGCACCAACGCATGTTGCCGGTCTATTGGAATCGTCTCTCCCATAGGCGATCCTAGTTGATTTCTCTAGAAAATAAACTTGTGAATAATTGTTTAATTTGGTTTTCCTCGTCATACTCCCAGCATGGGATGTCCTCGTCGTACTTCGGGTCTGCCAGTTGCTCCGGTGTGAGGCGCGCGCGACGATCGCGGATGGCAGCGCGCCACTCCCTATCGGTTGTGGGGAGTGACGGAACGGCGAAGCCTCCCAGTCAACGTTCCAGCCTTGTGGCAGACACATGCCCGGCGGCGCGAGGAGTTGGTTCTCGGCAACCACCGCCGCCTCGTTCTTCGTGAGGCGGGACTTGTAGAAGATTGTGCCGCCGCCTGCTCGGCTGCCTCCACTACACGGATCAGTATCGACCCACCTCTTTATATACCTCTTGTAAGTCATCGAACGGGGATAAGTCGAATTGTTATAAATCACCGGCGTTGTAACCTCACCCAAAATAGTGAAATTTTGCTGGCTGGCACATGGGATTTTTTCTCCTCGAAGGGTTTTTCCACGTTATAATCTTGGGTCCCCTGTGTTGATCTTGCTTTTGCTTTTGTTTATTGTTTATTGCATGTCGAGTATAACAAAAACAAGTAGACTGGCCCTTCGTCGCCCATATTAATTAAGTTGACAGGGCTTTGAGTCGATAACAGGCGTGGACTACCTGTCGGTATCCGACGTGGACGCGGTTTCCGCGCCCGTTCGGCACTCCCACCCGGTCCCTATGGACGGGGCCTTGGCGGATGTGGTATTGGATCCGTCCGTCAAAACTGCTGCTATTGGGAGTGCGGTTGGGTGCCGTTTTTGCGCCGGATGCCCCAGTAGCGCTCTTGGAAGTGTTCGGTGGAGATGCTCTAAGTTTCTCATTTATTCACAGCATATATAATGCATGGCTTCACATCTATATGTTCAATAATTTCTTGCTCCTTTTTTGTTTCGGTACACTTATTCAGACACATGGAATAATATACTGTTATAAATTGTATTCTCCACTACAAGCTATTTATATTGCATTCTCCACATTGTTATATACTGTTATAAGAGAAAATCGGTTTTGTTCAGTGTATCACTCAATTTTGGCACTAGCGCTAAATGTACTACTATTGCTTGTCGATCAACTTAAAGACTCATAACTTTTTAAGTTTGTTTATCGTAGACTGTACTCCCTAACATTGGCCATCACTTTTTATGGACACAAACTATTATAATTACGTAATTGTAGCTATTGTTTTAGCAAATGTACTCATAATATTTTCACATGAGTAATCGCCAGAAATTTTCTTGTATATATAATTAAATAAGAAAATTATTTGACAATAGTTTGTTAGGACGTTTTATTTTAGAATTAATGAAAAGTTAGAATTGTTGAAAAGAACGAAAATGTGAAACACCAGGACAGTGAGAGCCGCACTTGTCGGTAAAGATTAGATAGGTGGAGATGCCGTTTTTGTCTCGTATATCCACGCTACCAAAAGTGACTAGCTCAGTTTTTTTTAAAGTGACTATCAAGCTAGACCACCAACGTCGCAATCGGCACCTCCTATTTCAAAAGTGTAATTATATTTTTTGCAGTGTTAATCACGTTTCTCTGAAACTTGGGTACAACGAATGTTGTGTGACGTTGCTTAGAACATCCGGTACGAACAAGAATATGAATGTCCACGCAAGCAAATTTTAAAATTGACTTTGAGAAAGCTTATGATAAAATTAAGTGGTCGTTTTTGCAACAAGTCTTACGCATGAAGGGGTTCGCATCACAGTGGTGTGAATGGATTGCGCGATTTGTGCAAGGCAGCAGTGTTGGAGTCCGTGTAAATGATGATATCGGTCATTATTTTCAGACTCTTAAGGGCTTAAGACAAGGGGACCCGCTGTCACCTATTTTATTTAATTTGGTGGCTGATATGTTGGCCATTCTTATTGCAAGGGCAAATGAGGATGGTCAAGTGGGGGATTTAATTCCGCACCTAGTGGATGGCGGTGTTTTGATCCTCCAATATGTGGATGGTACCATTTTGTTTTTAGAACATGATCTTGACAAGGCGGTTAATATGAAACTTATTTTATCATTTTTGAGGAATTGACTGGATTAAAAATAAACTTTCATAAGAGCGAGATATATTGTTTTGGTAAGGCAAATGATGAGAAAGAGGAGTATCGACAGATTTTTGGATGTGAGATCGGATCTTTACCGTTCAAATATCTGGGTATTCCAATCCATTATAGAAAACTTCTTAACAAAGAATGGAAGCCAGTTGAGGACCGGTTTGAACGCAAACTAAGTTCTTGGATAGGAAAGATGCTCTCACACGGGGACCGTCTTGTTCTTATTAATTCCGTCCTTACTAGCATACCAATGTTTTTGCTCTCCTTCTTTGAGATACCAAAAGGGGTACTCAAAAGACTGGACTACTATAGATCTCGATTCTTTTGGCAAAGCGATCAAAAAAAGAAGAAGTATAGATTAACAAGGTGGAACATTGTTTGTCGCCCCAAAGATCAGGGGGGACTAGGAATTGAGGTATTAGATATAAAGAATAAATGTCTACTTTGTAAATGGATTTTCAAACTGCTTAATGAAGATGGGGTATGGCAGGAGCTTTTGAGAAACAAGTATTTGCACGAAAAAACTTTATCTCAGGTCGAAATCCAGCCCACCGATTCGCCCTTTTGGAAGGGGATTGTGAAAGTAAAATGTGAGGTGTTTACATGTGGGGCTTTCATTGTTGGCAATGGTCTCCAAGTAAGATTTTGGGAGGATGTTTGGTTAGGCCAAAATTCGTTAGCGAACGAATATCCTTCATTGTACAATATAGTACGGCGTAAGAATGTTCGGGTAGCGGATATCATGACGGTGATGCCACTATCGGAATCGATTCAGTCTAGGCGAGCACTTCTTGGTGATATATGGGATGCGTGGCTGCAACTAGTGGAGAGGCTAATGCGAGTCACTCTAACAGACACGCCAGACATTTTCAAATGGAGTTTAAATACCAATGGTGTGTATACGGTGAAGTCTTTGTATGCTGATTTGCTAAATGGACACACAAGATATCTTAGTAAATATTTGTGGAAACTAAAAATACCATTAAAGATCAAAATCTTTTTATGGTTCCTTCATCGAGAGGTACTCCTCACTAAAGACAACCTGGCTAAACGATGATGGTCAGGGTGTAAAAAATGTGTGTTTTGTAGTGAGGAGGAGTCGGTCCAACATTTATTCATCTCATGTTCCTTTGCTCGCAATATTTGGAGACTCATTCATTTTACTTTTAATATCTCGCCTCCTACTAGCATCGCGAATATGTTTGGTACTTGGCTTAATGGCATTGACAAAGAAACAAAAGCACGTATACATATAGGCGTATCAGCTTTACTTTGGTCAATATGGAACCGCCGGAATGATATTGTGTTTAACAAAACAAATGGTGTTCACTATTTGCAGGTTATCAACAAGGCAATCTACTGGATACACATGTGGTCCTTACTCCTACCTGCGCATCAGAGGGCGCTTATGTATACAGGATGTATCCGCATGCTAGCGGTCATGCGGTCTATCTTGTGCCCGGGCGGATGGTTAAATCATAGAAGACTAAATGCTTAGATTCTCGATCTTCATTTGGTTGATCTTTGTTTTTACGTTCTGTGATCCGTGAATTGTAATAAGCTGGATGTTTACTTTGAAACGTTTATTTAAATATAAATAAGGTGTGTGCATCATTTTGATGCAGAGGTCGGGGTTATCCCCATTTCGAAAAAAATGCAAGCAAATTTACTGTAGAGGAAATTGTACTATGGCCACAAACTTGGCGCAACCGTATAGGTTAGTCGCGAAAATCTCAATCCGTCAGTCTGTTACCTAAACTTAGCCAGTGAGTTTTGATTCGTCCAAATTACACTAGCTTGACTAAATCGGCCGCGTCGGCGCTGACGTGGATAATCAGAAGGGGTTTTAGCAAAACAAATGCTTGTGTGTTTTACATAAATGATCTCAATTTTATTTTGTCTTTAGTCAAACTACCTCTTGATAAGTCATGACCAAAACACCTGATGGAGCTGAATAATTGCTTTGTCTCATTCAATTTGTAGATTTTCCCCTGCCATTCGCCCTATTCTCATTCATCGGTCCTTGGTCTTCTCTATTTACTGTCTCAATAACACAGAGATTTTACGGTGATCATTTAGATAGACGAGGACGTGTGCTTATTCCGACTATTGCACCAAAATCCCTCACCACGTGTACAAAAACTATATTATTGCAACAAGTCATAGCAACATTTAAAAAAAAAGCAATGCTACAAAAAAGTCGTTAAACAACATTTTTTTTTGCTGCATATTGATTTGCAACAGAAACCTTCAACAATTTTGACAAAAATCACAAACGATTACAAAAAATCATATGTTTGCAACAATTAAAAGTGATTAAGCAACATGTTTTTTGTTGTAGATTTATTTGCAACAAAAATCATTACCTATTTCAATACAAATTACAAACGATCATGACAAAATTATATGTGTTTGCACAATTTTAAAAAACACATAAACATTATCAAAAAAATTAGAGTAAACACCTGAATTTGTAGCACACCCAGAACCTGGCAACATCTTGGAGGGCGCAACAAAATACATACAAGTTTGTTACAATTTGGAAGCATATATGCAACATAAAAAATGGGGGTTGGGGGGGGGGGGACACAAACTTGTAGCAACCATCCAATATTTTTTGCAACATCTTGTGTGTGATTTCTCAACAAAACTTGTGTGACTTTGTTACAAATTTAAAACACATATGCAACATTTAGAAAATGCATGTAAATTAATTTTATTATGAAAATGATCACACGATGAGCTACGAGGGGTGCTACAACTGCGGCATACTGGGTTGGTGGGAGCGCTAGAGTCGATGTGGGTTGGACTGACAGGTGATGGAATGTCTATGGTCCTAGGCTGGAGGAGGCCTGCTAGGTAGTCGCATGCAAGCGAGCGAGTTGAACGATCGGGTGACCGATCTCAAGCGTTTCCCTAAAAATTAGTACTCACTTCGTCCCAAAATATAAGGCGCGTTATTATTATTTGTCTTTGATGCATTATATGGATATGGAATGTATAAATGGTATCGTTCGATACATTTTTCTTTTTCATTCCATATATCTTTACACTGATTTTATGGACATGTTATAAGTAAAAATCATAAAAATCAAAGTTTTAAGTTGTTGACCAGTGAAAATGAAGAAGGCTTTATATTTTGGGATGGAAGGAATACTTTTAGTTGGTGGGTGCTCTCTTTTGTTATGCCCTTTTTTTACCCATTTTAAAGTAGTCAACAATTGATTTCATCGGTGCAGTATTACTCATGATTATGTTTAATCTTTTTCTTCTTCTCCATGGTAGTTCGTAGCGTGCCGGACTGTTAATGCGTACGTAGGTGTTGGCGTGTCGCTGCTAGTCGCAAGTGGTAATACATCAATCCATCGGTCGTCAAAGAAAGATGCACCTTGGTCCTTTTTTTTTTATTTGCTAGTGAGACAACTGTTACAGCCCGATTACAGAAAGGACCCCGAAGAACCGGAAATTACAACGCACCCCTTCCTGCTACACAGCTTCGTCTTCAACCACGGCGCCGTCGATGGCGTGTCGCCGCCCCTGCTCTCCTTCAAGACTTGGATCGAGAGCAGCCCCCCAGCGCGCGAGGGTGTCACCGAACGCCGGCCCCAAAGGGCCACACCAGTGGACGTCGTCGAAGCCGTCGCATCAAGCCGCAACAGCCGCAACACGAACTTCAACAACCACCGGATCCGCCGCACCACGGACTCCGGCCAGGGGCACCCGCACATCGCAGATCCGGAGACCAGCGAGTGGCAGGACAACAGGCGCACCGCCGCGAAGCTCCACCGAGCCTCGCCGCCGAAGGGGACGAGCACCTGCACCAGAAACCACACCGGCGACACCGCCACCTCCACGGCGCCTCCGGCCAGAAACCTACCAGATCCTACTATGTACAGCCGCGAGATGGGGATCCCCCGCCCTCCCGCCGCCGGAGCGGCCGGCGGAGGGCGAGGAATCCAACGAAACGGGATGCACCTTGGTCCTTGGTTGATTGTTAATCCTCCACGCGTACGCGGCATCTTCTTCCTGCGCATTCGTCACTTGCTCTAGCTTGTAGAGCTCCAGGAAAGTGGGAATACCTTGAGGTAAAGATTTACACCGCCTTTTAGAAGAGATTTCTTAGCTAGTTGCATAGTACTTAGTTTATCTAGCCTATCGTCTGTCTGGCGGTTGGTTATAACCGTTAAAATTCAAGTTCAGTCTTCAGTGTGAACTTGGTGTCCTTTTATGCTGGTTTGTAATTTGTCTGTTGCTACTACCATGGGAACTCATCAGGATTTATTAATTTAAAGCTGGTCATTCTAATGCCTATTATCTAAAAAAGGTTGCATAGTACTTTGTTTGCTCTAAATTATAAGGAAAATGCTGTTGTACAGCCGGAGGATCGCG
Organism: Poa pratensis; assembly: GCA_947311845.1. NCBI lineage: Eukaryota > Viridiplantae > Streptophyta > Magnoliopsida > Poales > Poaceae > Poa > Poa pratensis. The sequence continues at coordinate 10,871,792 of CAMZMU010000046.1, forward strand.
CTCGCTCGCATCCTCCGCTCCCGTCGTGCGCCACACGTCCTTCTTTTCGTGAGACAACGATGGAGTGGGGTCCACCACTAAACCTCATCCCATCGCCCGTTCCTCCTCCTCCACTCATTTTTTCCCATCCCTTATCTTTCTCCCTGGTCGCTCCCATCTCCACCAATTTTTGCCACGGAACCACGATTTGCCGTCATGGACCTCCACCGTTACTGCAAGGTGCGTCGCCGCTGCAATCCGGCGATGTAAACCGGCGCCATCTACGACGGCTGTACGATTGCTGCAGCAAGAGGGAGGCGGTGGCGCGACGGTCATCGATGGGACAGCAAGGTGGAAGGCGCTGGTGCTCGAAGCCAGGCTGCCGGTGCTGCGACCCCATATCCGCATCTGTACAGGGCACACGACGCTGCCTCCACCTCCGTGAGCACGCCAACACCGTCTCACCTTGTTGCTACAAGCCCAGGGCAGGCGGCCGGTGCTGCTGGATGGTGGTGTTGCCAGGCTAGTACGCGCGCCGGTGCTATGAGTGGTCGTCGGCGGCGCTGCACGGAGCTGGCCACGTTGCTGCCAGCGGTGAGCGCGGATGCTACCATATGCTACCAAAGCACATCATTTTTGCTATCATCGACCGTCGACGTTGCTACATCGGCTTGAGGAGGTGCTGCCATGGCTCGGCATCGGTGCTACACGGAGCTGGCGGTGGTGGTACCAAAGCACGCCATTTTTGCTGCCGTCGATGTTGTTACCATCGGTTTGAGGAGGTACTGCCATGGGTCGGGAGCGGTGCTACACGGAGCTGGCGGCGGTTGCTATCAAAGCACGCTTTTTTTGCTGCCGTCGAGTCGACGGCGTTGCTACCATCGGCTTGAGGAGGTGCTGCCATGGGTCGGCAGCGGTGCTACACGGAGCTGGCGACGGTGCTGCAGGGAGCAGGCAGCGACGCTACCTGCCGGAGTTGAGACGCTGTCGGCAAGGGCTCTCGCCGGAATTCTTTACTGTGTGTCATTGCGCTGCTGGTGTGGTGCGGTGGTGCGGGCTGGAGGTGGGCAAGTCCGCCCGATTTTAGTTGGGCTTTTTTCCGTGAAAGAAAAAGGAGGTGCACATGGGACACGTGTCGTCCGTTGGATGCGGAGGATCGGTGATTCTGATCCTCCGGAGTAGGCTCAGCGCTCCCCAAATTATAAAACGTTTTGGGAGACTAAATTAGGTTAATTGTCTGTGAAGTTTCTCTCGACTGAAGCTGTTCCCTTTTCTTTTCTCCCTTTTCAATTGAATGGCACCATAACTGAACTATAACATCCATCCCGTCTCGACAGACCGGCAAATCCCCAAAATCAACAAGATACAACAGAAACTGCAAGTACGGACAAAAGAAGTGTGTATGTATATATGGGATTTTTTTTTGAACATGGTATGTAAATGTGATTAGATTTCCCTATACATGGTACATGCGTTTACGACCGTCCCCTGCACCAAAAAAAATCGGTACTTACGGCTGTATGTAGTTAGAATAACCTAATTAATCACAGATTTTAACTACTCTATTAAAAATTAAGCAAATACTTTCATTTGCCACGTCACTACGACTAGTAGCTAGCTAGCTCCAGCTAGGCCTGTCGATGCAGCTCCGTGGCGCTGATGAACGTGCCGTGGAATCCGTATGGTACGCGCCCCGGCAGCTTCACGCCGCCTCCGCGCGCATGTCGCCGGCGTTCACCACCAGCAACTCCGATGACGTGCCGCCGCGCTCCTCGTCATGCACGAAGCAGAGCACGTGCCCGTCGTCCTCCGCGCCGGAACCGTCCGAGCGCGGCACGAAGCAGGGCTCGCCGCCGTACCGGCCCTCGCCGTACGTGAACTTTTCCACCGTGCCGGCCTCGAGGTCCACCTTTGCGAAGCCGGACACCTTGGGCCACGGCTCGGCGATGGCTAGGTAGGCGTACCGCGTCTTCCTCCCGAGGAGCTGCCGGTTCACCATGCCGGCCTCGAGGTTCACCTGGTCGGCCTCCCGCAGCACGGCCCGGCGGCGTGAAGTGCCGGTGCGCGGGTCGAGGCGTATCTCCGAGAGCACGCTCTGGAAGCTCTCCTCCTGCTCCGGCGACTCGTTGAACACTGCGTCCGCTGGCGTCATGCAGGACCCGATCACCACGATCTCGCCGGTGGCCTCGTCCTCCCATGCGTTCCAGAGATGGAAGCAGAAGCAGTCGGGGACCTCCACCCACCGGAGCTCCGAAGCGTCGGCAGCCCGCTTCGGAAGCACCCCGAACCGCGCTGTCTTGTTCTTGTCGTACACCACCGGGGAGCCGCCGAGCACCATCTCCTGGAGCTTGAACACGATCTGCTGGTCCGGAACCACGGCGTAGTTCTCGGTGATGGCAAAGTCGTGGATCATGGTCGGCGTGTCGACCGGGATCTCGACGTCGGGAGACTTTTGCCCGTCGGCAGTGAAGTAGAAGTACTTGAGGTACGGCTTGGACACGACATTGTAGCGGAGCGCGAAGAGCTCGCCGGAGGCCGGGTCGAGCTTTGGGTGCGCGATCATGGCGCCGTCGAGCTGCCCGTGGAAGTCGTAGCGGCCGACGGTCTCGAGGTCGCCGTCGGGGGTGACGCGGACGTGGTAGGGGAGGTCGTCCTCGGACATGGCGAGGAGGCGTCCGTCGTGGTAAACCAGTCCCGCGTTGGCGACACCGATACCCTGCGACGCGTCCACCACGCCGCAGAGCGACCTTGCACCGAAAAGCGCGAGGCGCGCGAGGCCGGAGTGACCGTGGAGCTCGCCGATGGCCTTGGGGAAGACTGGGCGGCCGATGTCGCGCTCCTGCCTAAGGCGTGCCGTCTCCGTGAACCGGCACGCGTAGGACTCAGCGCGGCCGCCTCCCAGGCGCACGGCGTGGAGCATGCCGTCGCCGTCGAACAGGTGGTGCCCGCCGCGTGGCGCGTGGAGCGGGTTGGCGCCGTTGCGGACATACACGCCGTGTAGGCAGGCCGGGACTCGGCCGGACACGACGGGCAGGTCCTCTGGCCCGGCAGGTGGGAGTTCGGCGACCGGGGCGTAATTCCCGGCAATCTGAACGGCCGGGTCCGCCGTGCGTGGCAATGGGTGCGCGCGCTCGAGAAGGCCGGCGACCAGCCCGTCCTCTACCGCGTCCAGCGCCGCCGCCGCGAACCGCTGGAACGGGTTCGCCCACTTGCTCTCGCGCCGTGGCTGCGCCGGGACCGCCCGCATTGGCTTCTTCCAGGTGATAGCAGCCGCCGCCGAGGTATCAGTGTTCTTGGTGGGAACATTTGGCTTGAGCCTCGAGGGTGGCTTGATCTTAGCCGGTGGCTTGGCGACGCCGGCAGGTGGGGCAGAGATAGAGGATGCCATTGATTGCGGAGCTGATCAAGGCGATCTTGCTCGAGCTAGAGTACTCCGCAGACTGTTTCGTGATGTCTGTACGGAGCTGGGAAGCTTGGGTGGTCGAGGAGGAGTGATGATCGAGCTGGGTTGAGGAGCTTGGGTCGGGGCGGGAGTTGAATTTATAGGATGAGGGTGCCGCGGGTGGTGTAGTCCAAAGGGACGGAAGCCATGGCCCATGGCTGGTCGCAGTGGGACACGTGGCGGGACAGCGACGGTTCTAGAGAGCGAGCGCGATGGCCGCGGGAATGGAGGCTTCCCTGCTGATTGCGTCAGTGCGGCACAGTGGTCAGTGGGACTGCAGCACGTTCAGTCTCACTGGGAGTAGTAGCTGAATGTTCTCGAAATAGAACAACGCCTTCTAATTCCAGAACATCTTCGCACGCTTCTTATGCTTCGTTGTATACTTGTACGACTGGATTGCGGCGTGACCATCTCTGTGCCACGAGGTGCACTAACTTTAACTTTGGTTTTATGCAGCATCAATATACCCGACAAGGATTTGGTGGACACGGAGACAACAAGGTCTAAATCAGAGCTGCCAATTAGTTCTTTGATATCTGTGGGTAAATAATATAGTTTGGAATTTAGTACTGTACAAGGGAGATACAGAATGTATACACTATCAATACGTTGAGAAATGCTTGTTCTAGTAGATACTTAGAACGACGAAATCCTGCTGAAATAGAGGAGACGAACGCGTACGAACTCAGATCATACCTTTGATTCTATTCGAGTTGACGCTAATGTCGGAGTTCTGGACGGTCCGATGCTGACGGGCTAGAGCAGGAGTCAGCGACATCCTCACCGCTAGGCTTAGCCGTTAGGATTTTCATCAGGTTTCATCAACATCTACATCGACATCTACTTCCGCTATACGATGTCTCTATAATAACTAGATCATCTTGCGTGTATCTTCATAAATAGTTACGTGTAAGGCGGATTTTTTTTGTTTTCCATCGCGTAACCGAACGCCCTCAAGGCAAGTGGGGCGCCTCCCTTCTATGGGCCTCGAGGCCTATGCGGCTAGCCCCTTCTTGGTCCGACCCTGTGGGGGCAACCCATGAGGTCTCCTAGATTATTCTAGAAGGTTTCAGAACCTTCCGGAAATACCTAAAATATTGTAGTGCCCATTTGGATCCACCCGTCGGGACCTTCCGGGTACTCTGGATTTATTCCGGTTTCCTCTCTAAAACTATTTCTATCATACCAGAACAATTTCGATGATACTCTCTCATGTTCCGAGCCATCTTAGTTCTCAACAAACAAATAATACTTGAGCGTGTGACCCCGCAGCTGGACCTGGACGCCCTTTTTTTTTTGAACAAGAAGAGCCCCGAAGGGCTAAGAAGCTGCATTAAAACACCGGCAGGAATACAAATACAGTGAGGCCCTCATAGTCATCTCTTGCACTGCTCTTTCTAGAGGTAGCAAACAAGGGCTAACAACAAGAAAAAAGGACCTTAGGGCAAAAGATAAAAAACAACTAGGCCCATCACGTCCTCCTCTGCCAAACGCCGGCGACCACCAGGCAACAGAAGCGCCGAGGTCGGAGATGAAGTTGCTCGCTTGGATCTCCAAACCAGCGTTGAACCATTGCCACCTGTCGCCTCGACGGCCCCGGGGACGAACCACTTGGGGTCGAAGAAGCGTCGAGCACCGGCGCAATGATCCAGGAAGACCTCCAAGACGGAGGAAGAAATCCATGGCCGCCTTTCGACCAGAACAGGCAGGGGCTGGGCGGAGTTCTCCGTCACCAACAAGCCTCTGCGGATGCACCTCAACGGACGCAGCTTCAAAGAGAGCAGCGGCAGACCAGCGCAGGCCCGGCACCACCGTCACAACACCACCACCTTGGTGGCGTGCCCGGAAGAACACAGACCAAGCTTGAGCCAACCCCCACTCCAGAGAGTCCCCAGAAAGGGACCAGACGGAGTAGCAAGTCAACGCAGAGGTTGTCGCGTCAGAGCTCCACTCTCCCTCGCCTCCACGGCCGGCCGGGAGCAGCACCAAACCACAACAATCCACAACGGAGAGCCCCCCATCCTCGCCACCATGGCCGGCCAGGGGAGGCACCGCCGCACGCATCACCAGAACTCCACCAAGAACAGGGGGAGAGGGGGGCGCATAAAGAAGCCTGCTTCCCGTACCTCCTGCTTTGCCTTCCACCAAGGAAGGCCGCCAGAGAACACAAGAAACCACCGCCCAGCATCACGCCCAGACGCCAAGGCGGAGCAGCTCGAAGGCACAACTTTATTGAAGGAGATCCCCGATCCGAGCACCACGAACCGCAGCAGCTTAAGCCACCAAAGCTCCACGGCAGAGGCAAACCAGATCGAGATGCACCAGATCCAGCCGGCAGGAACTCGTGCTCTACTCCCAGGCGTCCATACAGGACAAATCCTGAACCTAAACCTAATATGCACATGGAGGAGGCCGGCACCTCACCTCAGCCCACCCTCAGCAGCATCGCCACCGAGAGGAGCTTCGGCTCGGCCCGGAGACGGAGGAGAGACTCTCAAAGTACTGTTCACAGGAGAGAAGGGAGAGGATAAGAATGAGCCCGTACTGGACGCCCATATTAGTTCCTACATTTACACAAATGGATTCGAGGGAACCTGGTGTTAACGTACATGGTTCCCTTTTCTTGGAGATACTTAAGAACCCCGTGGTGAGACATATCGGTATCCATGTGAAGTAACTTTTGATCGCAAACCTTATTATCACTAGTAGGGAAACCCTTAGTGGCAACATCACGTTTGCGACATGCATTGGTACTAACACGTTGCCAGTATGTGTCGGCAATGCAAAAAAATAAAACGTGTTGCCAATAAACGTGTACTTTGTGCCAAACGTGGCCCGTAACAATTTTCTGCACACGAGGCTCGGTAGAATATACTGGCAACGCGTCCACTTGGAACACGTTGCCAATATTACCCTAGTGGCAACGTGTGCGTAGGGTACTCGTTGCCAATGTAAGAGGAGTGGCAACATGTGCATCATGCACACGTTGCAAGTTTGTTTCGTCCCCCCAAATCGACGCGCGCAACATTGTTTGCTCAAATAACACAGTCAAACCGCCCGCGCCGCGCTGCCCCTCTGTTCCACTCGCCTCGCCGTCGCCTTCCACTCGCCTCGCCGTCGCCTCCACTCGCGTCGCCGCCGCTGCACCCTGGTCCGAGAGCAAGGCCGAGATCTACGCCACGCGCGCCCTCCCCGAGCTAGCTTCCTCCGAAGCCGCAGGGTCCATCTCCTGGTGAGCATTTCCCTCCCTCTCTGCCACCGTCGACCGGCTCGGATGCCCGTGCTCGCCGCCGGCCTCTCTCTGCTTTTGCCCGTAGTAGTATGCTCCCGCCTGCCCCGAAGGTGTTCGATGAAATGGCCAGGAGGATTTTTGTGTATGTGTGCTGCCATTTTGGTGTATCTGTGGTGCCATGTTGTTGTATAGGTTTGGTGCCGTTATAGATGCATAAAAGAAGAGGAATATTTTGGATGATTTGTGTATGTTTGGTGCCATTATAGATGCAAATGAGAAGTGTGCCATTTTGGTGCCATTTTTGGTATGTTTGCAGGGAATGAGGCCCTTGAGATTGCCGAATGTTGATTAACTTCCGTTCCGGCAAATTCGGGCACTCCATATGTCCTATTTTTAGCAAAGGTCATGCCGAATTTTTTCTTAAATTTTGGCATATGACTTGCTACAAATAAGACATATTTGAGTGCCCGAAATGTAAGTTGTAAAATTTTAGGTTTATAGGATCAATATATACTTGCATATTCATCATATATTTGCCTAATTCTAGTTGCTTACTACGAGACTTCTAATTTTAGGATTCGGAAGATGGACAACGAAGAGGCCGGGTGTTCGGGTAAGGCATTTTTTGATGTCCCGGAAGAAGAGCTTGCATTTTCGCAAGAGTACTGGGAGTGTATGATGGGCGGCGACCCCGCCAAGAAGATGAGATTCCGCCCGGCGTCGGCGCCGAGACCACGGATTACGGCGATAACACGTCAGGCGCCGAGACAATTGATGGAGCCGGACATTGCACAGATGGTAGCAAATCCAGCGGAAAGCGAAAGAGGAAGCCAAATTCGGTCAGCACCCTGACGACTGAGGTCACTGAAGTCGACCCGGGCACCGGTTTCCCTCTACTTCCTCTTAAGGCTAAAAGAAGCTATGGTAACACGATAGGATCCATCCTCCGAGACACCATATCCATCAACGAAACAAACATCCAGGATCCCCGCAAAAAACCTTTGCGCGACCTCCTCCTTCAGAGGTTGCACAATGTATACAAGTTCCCGGGAGGTGATCCTGAAGAAGAGCCTCCCAATGACAAGAACTTCCAACTAGTTAACGAGAAAGCCATGGTCAAGTTCAGCAAGGCCTTAGCCCAATGGAAACACAAGGTGAGAGTCAAGATCGATGGAGGTGCCACATACGAGGAAGTCCACGAGAAATGGCATATATTAATAGAGGCCAATTTGAAGTTTTCAAAAATAACATATTGGACCCTAATACCATTGCTTCGAGGGCTTGGGGGAAGGAAATGCAGAGCAAGAACATAGGTCCCCATCATCTCGGGAGCAATGGTTACCATGGGAAGGAGCTCGTGTGGGCAAAGGAGGATATTGAATTTGCAAAAATGGGCATAGAGAACCCTTGGGACGTATTCGAAGACCCAATGGCCCGTGCCTTCATCAGGGCCCGATACTATTGGGATCCAAAGAAGAAGGAATTTTGCACGAGCGATAAGGTCAAGGATCTCGAGAAAGAACTGGTAATTTACTTCACCAGCTTAATTAGCTTCTAGTCAGTTTTATTAAATTCTAGTAGTCACATTTCTAAATGGTTTGTGTTCCTTCTGTAGCATGACCAACAAGCTCAAAGCAATTCATCTGAGTTGTTGGGCCCATGGGACGGTACTTTTAACCGGGCGATGAACAAGACCCTGGGAAAGCCGGTAGATCAGCCCCCGGCAACTGGTCGTGTTCTCACGCGAGGAGTCGGTGCCTCGTGGAAATACTTTTTCAATGACGACCCCAGAAACGAAAGAAGAGGAGGAAAACTGAGTACAACAAGTTCGAGCAGAAGATTAAAGAAGTGGAAAAAAGCCGTAATTGCGGCGAGAGAAGAATGTAAAGTCCAGATAAAAGCCCTTGTGCCTGCCATTGCTCAGTGGATAAAAGAACATCCTGGAGAAGAATTTCCTATTCCCAGCTTCAACGCTAGCAACTCGATGAACATCCATGAGAAGGATGGAAATCCAGATGGTCGTGAGCCTCAGCATAGCAGCCCCTCCTCTGTCTCTGGCATGCCCGGCACCGGTGCGGCGACATTGGCTGAAATCGACGCCATCACGGTAACTAATTGAGCGTCAAGATATCTTTAATTCATTTCCTTTCCTTGCCTTGGTTGATCGGGTCACTAACGCCCTATATGTTCTCGCAGGCCGACAGGACCCCATGCATTCTATTGAACGAACATTTCGTGCCCGTTGCCAAGGGTGAGTTATGTAATCCAGCTGACCGCATCATGCATGGACTCTCAATCATGTCCCCTAACATGGTTAAGATCAACCTGGCTCGTGCCTTACCGGGTTACGAGCATATGCCTCCCCCTGAGCAACCTTCCAATGGCATAGAAGAGGCCCCCAACGCTCACAGGATGCAGGGGTTGGCTCATTCTGTGGCCGAAAACACAAATTCGTTTGGACTTGACCACCCCACAGACAACGCCTGGCGCCCCGACGCCGCCAAGCCTTGGTAGGACCACTCAACAACTGCCACCATCTGTCTTGGGTCAAAGCAGACCCAAAAGAGTAGGTCCAACCGTTGTGGAGGCTGCTGATCCGGCCGAGGCCGTGGAAGAAGACCATGCTAATCAATACCTCTTTACCGGCGCCAATGACCTTGTGGGTGCTCAGCAAGATGATTCACCCTACCATGATCCCGATAATGAAATGTGTGAGGTCCTCCCGGAGGAACAACGGCGTGAGTGTAAGAAGTCTCTGGAGTTCGTTGATTCTCAAGAAACTCAAGAAACACGCTCCAGCTGCCTTCACCCAACCGGCGCCCACCACCTTGATTAGCCCGGGCACATTGACTAAGACGCTAAAGGGTCTCTATATGGTAAGTCGCCCGTGCCCACCGAGAAGGAGGCGTCCGTGCCCACCCAGAAGGAGCCGCCCCACCCAGAAGGACGCCCTGCCCAAGGAGAAAAAGGTGCGGAAAAAGTATAACAAGACCAAAGCTGACACCTCTAAGTCCCACAGCCAACCAGCTCCGCACACGGAACGGATCTATGATAGGATGGCCAGGCCGAAAGTGCGACACTATCATATCGGGGGCCAACCAATGCTACCTCCCGGTATGCTGTCAACATTGGTTGGGGATGCAAAACACCTACATGAACGAGTTCTGTCCTATGAGACCCATCTTCTTACCCACCCCAATACAGATAGTCGCCCGCTTTTCACGGCTAAGGTCCCACAGGGCTTCTCCTTTGTCGATACATTCCCCGGATCTTATCTTGCTGAGATTTGAGGACATCTTCGGCCTGTTTCATTTGCATCGCCTTGATTCGTCCTTGATCCGCTATCATGCGCTTCACCAAGCATACATGATCTCAAAAGAGAGTAACTCAAAGATCGCGATAGCGGACCCCTATCACTTGTATGAGAACATGTTGACAACCACACAAGGAACTCAATTGTTGCTGGAATACATCGTCGACACGTTCATGCAACAAAATAGGCAAAAGGAAATCATGCTCCTTCCTTTCGCAAATTTCCATCATTCCTTTGCACGTATGAAGGTGTATTAGAGGATGATGGTTGATTTCAATTCCTTTGGGCAGCGACCGCCACATCCTCATCGTTCTGTGGCCGAATGTATCGCAAGCTTTGTATTTGGACTCGTACCCAATGGCAAAAAAGGAGGACTACGAGCGAATCGAGAAGTTTCTGAATTCTTGTATCGCCAGGTTCATCATGCATGGAAACGTGCTCAAAGTCAAAAAGCGCAAGTCAGGCAGCTTAGCATTCATCCACCATACCAATTTCCCCTGCCTCAAGCAAGCTGAGAACACTAAGCTTGATGCCTTCTACGTCATGCTTCAAATACAAGAGTTTGTAAGGGATCAAGAAAACCTTCGCATGCCATGTGACAAAGACCAATCTCATATCCGCAAATGGTGCAATGACATGGCAAAGGCTTCGCCTAAAGTGGTTAGGAATAATCTGTGTCGCATCCAACAGGCGCTTGCGTCAAACATCTACACGGATGTCGTTCTACCCAACGGAATGTTCCACGCCAAGGAATTAACGAAGGCGGAGGTACAAGAACGCTTAGAGGGACAGGGCGACATGAGGCCATTTGCCCCATTAGGTGACATTCTTCCGGAGCGGCCGCCAAAGATATCAAACTAAAGTGCGAACTTTTTTTGCTTTACAACATGAACTTCTTACGTTATGAATCAGGCATGCTTTTAAATATGTTCATACTTTCCCTGACTATTCGTTATGACATCTTTGTCACCCGCAGGTGCACAAGTTCCCGAGCAACATTCACAAGTCGTTCATAACCAAGCTACTTGGAGTCCTTAGCTAGAGGGAGGTGGTCATTCCGTTGAAGAACTTCATTACCGTTGTCTTGCTACTAGTCATTCTGTTTCTGTTGTATCTCATCATGCTTTAGATGATGAGCGAACTACTTGTACCTTAGGATGAAAACTCTTGATGTTTGGTGACTTTGTAAGCACATGGATGGATGACTCAATTATGTACCTATGTGTGACTTTCGATGCATACCTACTTATCTGTATCGTTGTATGTTATTGCTGCTATTTCGTACACTTTATATGCTGCTGTTAATTTACTATGCAAATGAAGGAATTAAATAAATTATTTAAAAATTACATATATTCAAAACATAGGTAGCAACGTGTGCAAATATATAACGTTGCCGCTACATATGTACCCTGGCAACGTGTAGTTCCCGCACGCGTTGCCGCTAAGTGGTTAGTGGCAACACGCGCGGAATGCAGCCACACATTGCCAGCAAAAATAATAGCAGCGTGACACCGGCAACGTGTGCACACACGTTGCTATGTGCAAAAGTCGCACATTCCCAATTAGCTTTTATGTACTAGTGTATCCTTATTTCTGATGTTTTACATTTTCTCGTTTCCATATTCCGAGATCCCATGATTACATCATGCTGTATCTTGTCAGACAATGATGGATTCCGTAATACCGAGTGGATTCTGATAATATCTCTCCATCGCCGGAGGAACTAATCCCAATCTTAAACAATCAAGTCCATTCACGTTTTTTCGGAATACTTGGAAACTGCCGTTATGACTATCCTGTTACAGATAACGTTTGACAACACCAAAGTAAACGTCTAGCATGTACGAACCTAATATTCTCATGGTTTAAGGACATGCATATACGTTAACACTTCTATGATATTACTAATAACAATATGTCAAAATATATCTCATAGTAAACCATATAGATGGGTCTGTCCAACACTCATTGTTCCGACAACAATGTGCTCTCATTGTTGCATGCATCCTTGTTACTTTAAAAATGCCCATGATCAGAAAAACTAGATCGCCATACAACACATGAACTAGTCTTAGATGCAAGACTAGCTAGGGAACAACTGTGTGTTTATGTTTCAACACATGTATATGAGTTTTCTCCGAGTCTCACATTTAGGAACCATATCAGTTATAGCACAAACATATAAACATTATGAAATTAAATATAAATAATAACATTTATTATTGACTCTAGGTCATATCTCCTTAAGGAACTGCCCTAGAGGAAAGCCCAACTAGGAGTCTGTATTGGACCAAGGAGAGGGGCATGTGTGGACGCGGATTTTGTGCACCCGAGCTCGCTTGATCTTGGACGACGTGTCGCGCTGGCAATGGATGGGAGGTATGGCCCGCGGAGGTGAGCAGGTACAGGAAAATCTGCATGCGATTCGTACATGTATGGTATACGGTACCTGTACGGAGTAGGTTTGTGCCAGGTTAATGAGGTTGCATTTAGTTGCAACCGTGGGGCAGGAGCCGGGCAGGACATACCGTCTTAAATGCATTTTTTTTTACCGCGGCTGTGCGCGTCTGGGGCACTATGTCTGCAAATGTAATTGCAGCAATTCTATCTTGATTGTGTGCCGTACTCCTTTGAAAAATGCATTGATTTTCCCCTAGACCCCATCCCTGGCATATATTATATGCCTCTTGATGCTTTACTTAGCAGTTAGGGAAATCCATGAATCAAAAAATATTTGAGATGTGATTCTCTTTGATATTGTATGACAGTGTTTGTTTTGAACCCCACGTATTGTTCCTTGGACCAATTTATTTGCTCCCCACCCCAGTAGAATATGTAAGAACCAACGTAACTTTCTGTAGGACCTTTTCGTGAAGATGTAACTGAAAAAATATTGACTCCCTAAACATATTATTTTGGACCATGCACATTTTGGTAACATAGAAAAAAATTGTTGAACATAACAGAGACTTTATGCAAACAATTTTAAATGTCCTCTAAATTATTTGAAGGGCATGTGAACCTACTTTGCAACCATGAAACTAGGGGTTCCACCGAGAAGATTAAGCCTCAATTCGACCTATATTGACATCGCCTAGTGATTGTGCTCGTCATCGGCGTTGATCGCCTCGGGGTTCGTGATGATCATTATCTTTACGGATATTTTATCCGTAGTCAATAAACTTTTCCTTGATGGAGCTATGAAGCAGAAAAAACAATACGTATAAATGTTTTTCGAATAGATGAATATCTCGGGTGTGTGCGATTTTTTTCACAAAAATCTAAATCTTCCTAGCCATTTATGTTGTGGACATGTTACTGAAAAACCAGCACACTTACTGTACGGACATTTAAGTTGGCAAGGTGTAATATGAAAGCAGTGAGTATGTAATCAAAATGAACACTGCCCTTTGGATTTTCGTTCAGAAGAATGACAAAGTAATGGATTAACCGTGAGCTGTGTCTTGTTGGTGGATGGTTGGTTGTTGGGAGTTACAGGTGCAAAGTTTTTACATCCATGCCGGTACACGTTTTTACCTGAGCCGTGCGGGGGAAGCCTCACACCACACTAGTCTTACTACATTAAATACAAGACCGCTCCACCAAACTCAGTCTGGTACATGTATTTCATACGATCACATTGTCCAGGTACACATCTCCTGTTATATAGCTCAATCAATGCTCTGGGTGGTTGAACACTGCCTTTGACAGTAGGCTGGTTATAACGGAATTTTGGAAGTTCAAAACATTTGGATAAGAACCAAATATTGTCTTGACTTGGCAAGTCAAGGCGGATTAAATCTTGATCTTTAAATAAGGTATCCTCAAGAATATTATAGTGCAACGATCTCATACAACTCATATTTAAACGGTGAATTAGGACGAGATGACTTAGAGGTGCAGAATTCAAGAGGAGAAGCTTCTGATACCAAGTAAGAATAGTACTTTGTTTTTCCTTGACGAGTTTTTGATGTTTGTAGATGTAAGCATTTTAGCGAGGCAATGCGCGCAATACATATCTAGTATGGAAATATGCTTCTTCCATTATTTTCATCAGGGTTTTGTGAGTTTTAACGAGACCCTAATTAGGGATCTTTTTCCTCACCCAAGTTGGGCTTGGACTCTTACTCGAGGCAAAGGAACGCGGACGATCTGCACCCGGGAGCACATGCTCCCGGTTTTTTTGAAAAAAAATTGAAAATTGAAAACTTGTCAAAAAATTCCGAAATAAATCATGCACGTACCTGAGCATGTCACGCACCATCGTGTCAAATTTGGAGATGAAACGACATCGCGGCCGCCTTGTGCAGAAATGACAAATCTCAGATCTGAAAATTCAAATTTTGGATGCTATTTGCTGTCAGAATTTTGTCATTTTTCCACAGGGCGGTCGCGATGTCGTTTCGTCGCCAAATTCGACACGATGGTGCGTGACATGCTCAGGTACATGCATGATTATTTTAGGATTTTTTTGACAAGTTTTCAATTTACATGCTCCCGGGTGCACTTGTGACTTTCCGGAGGCGAAGTACATATATTATTCAAGGACGGAGACACCACAATTATACCGGCCGGCTTACAGAGTTACAGGTACAAACCGTGTTGACCACATCAAAAAGGTAAAAAGAGTGCGTGCGTAGAGAGCAACGTAGGGTTGGCCCGGGAAACGTATCTGGTGGGCCGGCTTGCATGCGACCTGAGAGTCCCTCAAGAGCTGCCACGTCAGCTATCCACGTGTCAGCCACTCCACGTCGCGCGTTTCGCCGCCTGCGTTCACCGACCCGCACTAGCTGAAAGGAATTGAAGGTGGGCAGACCAGACCGCTTCAACGCGGGATTAGGGAGTTTTCGGTGCCCCCGTCCGATGGACATTCCACATCACGTCCTACTTGTCACTTTCTACTGTACGTGTTCATTGACATAGTACCTGCTTATTAATATGCTTGCCCAAAATCGTATGTCGGAGTAATCATATATATATATATATGTTCACTTTGAAGAAAAAATAACAAAGTTATACTACCTCTGCCTCGAAATATGCGATGTTTTAGCATTTTTCTGATACGGATGATCTAGATATTAGTGTTTGCTCATTTCTTTTCTTTTTTTGCGAGGAAAAGTACAGTACATCAACCAAGAAACTGCCAGAAAACATAAAAATTACAACGAGGTCCCTCTGAACAGTGGCTTCGTCTTCACCGAGAAGAACGCCGCGCCGGCGAAACCTGCCGCGATACCTCCATGGCCTTGGACTGGGAGGCTCCCCATCACGAGCAGGAAGTCGAACACTCCTCAGTGCCGAAGCACCTCCACTCTTCACGCTGGTCGACGCCGCCATCTTGGTCAACTGCACCACACTCTTCAAGTCGTCAGCCACCGGATCCGCCATCCCTCGGACTCCGGCGAAGGGGATGACCTCCCGAGCACTCCGAGGAGCCGCAGACGAGGTCGGAGCAGCAGGTCCGCGGCGAAGCTCCTCCGGAGCCGCGCCGACAGAGAGGTAGCCCACCGCCACCAAAATGCACGCCAGCGCCACCGCTACCACACCAGCGCCGCCAGCCGCCACACCCACACGCACACCTAACTTACATAGCACGGATCCGGGGATCCCCCGTCCTCCTGCCGCCGAAGCGGCCGCCGGAGGGCGAGGGATCCGGCGAATCGCCGGCCTGGAGCTGATGCGCGCGGAGATCGCCCAACAAATCGCCCGATTTTATTGTAGATGGGGAACGGGTCAACATGTCCAAGCTCTGTACGAGTAGTTCTTAGTGTTTGCTCATTTCAGTTCATATGTAGTTCGTATTGAAATATTTAAAACATATTATATTGTGTAACGGAGGGAGTACTAATTAAGGTTCTTAATTTTGTGTGTTCTCCTTAAAAAAACATATTACCACTAGGTTTAGTAGCATTTTCTTTTTCCTCGACCAGATTTCCACGTGATTAAACTTAAGTTTGCATCCTAATTTACCAGAGATCGTAAAATTCGTTATAAAATTCAATCGGGACTTAGGAAGATGGATGCCCGAAGCTAGAGGACTTGGTCCATCGAAACTGCAGATTAACGTGGCACGTGTTGCGTAGCATGATAGCGAGGTTAGGCATGACCAAAGTGGGATCCTCCGACTAATTAAGCATGTGTCGGGCTCACAGAATCCTGGGTTACACCAGGATTGCCATGACATCATCTCCCTGATGGAGACACGTGGCAGCTGAACCCTCACTATATATATACTGATGTTGGTTCCTCTTGATTTGATAATTTTGACCAGGAAATTTTGTGTCCCCTCTACGTGAGTGCGCTGGTCGAGGTGGCTCTATCAGTGTCAGATCACCGCTGCAAGCGGCTTCTTGGGATCCAGCCGAGCGTACAACGGGATGAGAGCGAAACCAAGTGAAAAGAAAGCGGTACGTAGACGTCCTACGTAGCTGCCGGGGAGCTGCTTAAATCTGACGTGGGCCATTGGGAGGCAGCCACGTTGTTTCACACACGCGACTATATTCGCCTTGTGCATGAGTGCAAAAGACAAAACCGACTATGTGGCGAAACTTCAACTTAAAATGAAGCTATTTCGAAAATAGGTTCGAAATTAACCGGAAAGTTGTTTTTGCACCTGGCCAACAGCGATCTCGCTTTAAAAAAAATCGAAAATCCCACTTTTCTGTTTTGAAAAATTCTGGAAAAAGTACACATACGTATACACATGTTCTAGATACGCACTAAATTTAATTTAAAAGAACGCTGTATTTTAGTCTACACAAAAAAGACAAAACTCGGGATAAAATAGCGGATTTTTACTATACTACATACAACCACAAATTTGTTGTTTTTCTGTAGCCCGACACAATATGTATTTTCAACCGAAACTTTGCAAAAAAAAATATTATATATATACCATGTATATGTATTCACGTTAAATTTTTTGCAATTTTTAGAAACTCAAAAGTACTATTTTCAAATAAATTTAAAAGGCAGAATCACTGGTGCCCATGTGCACCAAATCCCTACTCGAATTTAACCCTTTTCAATAGCGCCTATTTTGGGGGCGCTACCCTTCACATGGTATTGTCCTGTATTGGGACGCTATGATCCTGCAACGTGGCAACGCCAACCCACTACAATTTTTTTTAGAAAACAGACATCGCGAAAATTCTACATCAAAGAGGGTAGCGCCCTGAGCTAGAGCGCGATGCTCTTGAGGGCACCCTTGTCGGGGTACTATGCCCTAAAACATATAATTTCACACCCCTGTAATTTTTTATCTACCAATTCAAATTACATGATTCTTTTTTCTGTGTGTCACAAATTAAATTATCTTTCCAATGCCACAAGTCTTATGATGGTTAGACAAGTAGAAAATATTTCATGATTTATTTACTTATATTGGTTCATTTTTTAATATTTAGATGATTTTCAAAACATGGTTGTGAAGAAGATTTTTTTCAAAATCTAGAACAAGAGTGCCTGTAAAAGCCAAACGAGCACCCACTTTGAGCATGCTTCACCCATATTTTTAACTATGAATTTTTACAAACAATTTACAAGTCACAATAAACCAGCCACATTGAAGTCTTTTCCATATTGGGTCATAGGTGCAGATGCACCCACTGCTCAAAAATCATTTTTTTTAATGTAAAAAAATTCAAATAATTTTTTTGGATATACATCAAGAAATTTTATGTTAGCACAAAAAGTTTCACGAAGAAATGACATTTTTTTGGGCTGTGCAAAAAAGACAAATCCGGGTGCATAAAAATGATTTTGTACGCGACAATTTTTTGTCTTTTTTGCACAGGACACAAAAAATGTCTTTTCTTTCTGAAACTTTTTGTGCTAACATAAAATGTCCTGATGTATACCCGAATTTCTTTTGGTAATTTTTTGACATTTTAAAAAATTATTTAAAATGTTTTACATAATGGGTGCATCTAGACCTATGACCTGAAACGCCGTGTCCCCTCATTGAAACCAATCTCAGATTGCAAAAACTAACTATGGGTGAATTTTTCAATATGAACTTATCATATTGAAACCAATCTCATGATTGTAAAAACATCCTTACAAATATACGTGAAGCATGGTTTAAATGGGTGCTTGTTTGGCTGTTCGAGGCATTCTTTTTTGTTCTACATTTAGTAGGTGGTCACAACGGTAGCTTGTCGAACCAGATAACACAGACTTACCGCGCATGCATCGTGCATGGTAGCTTGTCGAAACAGACAACACCGTGTCACGTCAAGATCAAATAACCAGTTTTGCACACGGTACATACGCCACCACCGTCAATCAGTCGGTCCTCCTAGTTAGTCTACAACATTTCCAATCCGAGGGGACTCTTCGAGCTCTCTATCACAATCCGGGCAAAGTTATAACTGACGATAAGCCTCCATTTTGACTCGAAAGGAGAGAAATAAGGAGCGGGATAGTCAAATAGTTAGATATTTAGCACCGACGACTTGCATAGCCTCGGAAATGAAAGGCTCCACGCCTCTACTTCATCGTGAATGTATAGCCGTTGACAAAATATGGAAAATATGGTAGATCCCGGTAATAAGAAGTACTCCCTCTGGTCCGTTTTAATTGTCCTGGAGAAAGTGCTGCGGTAGTACAATTCCATGTACAGCTCTCGACATTTATTTCGGATCGGAGGGAGTATTAATGTATTATGCATACATGCATATGCATAACAAAACTGAGCCGTGCATTGCTTGCGGATGTTTAGATTAATTCCTATGAGTAGTTCTGGAAGAAATCCTAGTACAATCCTATAATCCAAAGTGCAGTAATGTAGTCTTTAAAAAATATTTCAGGCCTCTAATTTTTATCTATCGAGACTTTGTTTGTTCCTAATTGGCACTTAATGATTTGATGATGTTGCCTCCAGCCCTCTAGTAACCACCATTCCTGATTTCAGGGCCATCAGCCTTCACATACCCGCCTTCCCTTAGCCAGGAGAGGCAAACTTCTGTCTTCTCTATATACTCCATCCGTCCTAAAATAAGTGTCTCAAAGTTGTCCAAAAGTGAATGTATCTATACTTGTTTCATGTCTAGATATATTCATTTTTTGACATATCTAAGACAGTTATTTTGGGACGGAGGGAGTACAAAAGAAACGGCCCAACGTTGTTGGCCAGGTCGGGGAAAGTGTACTAACAGTTGGAATGCTCCAAAACTTTTGCCTCCAGAGGATTACAAACAGATGGCTAACTCACAGTTAATTAATAGAATCTTCCGTCGCCGGCAAAAGAAAAAAATACAATCATCACTCAACTACGACAGGTGCAGAGACAAAACTGTTGACAGAAATTCTAGCGAATAGATGAAGTAGCAACACTGCAGTAGCACACATACTTTGCTAAGAAGGCGAGCACCGGAGATGAATCTATCTGTGGTTCCACGCAGGCTATAAGTACCGTGTATATATCTACATGGACTACTTAAAACTAGGGACTGTCTCCAATTGGCCATCAGACAGATTTTTGTTTTGCCTTAGTCATCCCACCTTCAGTTAGCATTTCGACCAGCCAGTTTTGACACATTAGTCACTGCTCATTTCCGGTTCAGGTTACTTGGTTTTTTCTGGGGTTTTTTTTTTCATTTCGGGCTAGAACCAGCTCCGATCCAGCTTCATCTAGCAATCATCCAGCGTCAGTCAGTTCAATTATTCATCGGTACAAATGAGCTACTTTTTCTGAGCCCATGATTTTACTACTGATTCATGGTAGAAGCGTGCAGCCTAGTACAACATAAGTTAGAGGACATTTTCCCTCAAACAAATAATAGAACTGTGTGGTACAACAACTTTACAACAAAATCGACAGGTTTATATCATAAGAACTACACACGTTCAGATAAACTATATAGGTAGATGAGCAAATCAAACCGGTGAAGCATCTAGCAACTTTTGATATAAATTAAAGAGGTACAAAATGGAACCAAGTTCATACCAAACGAACTATTTGACATGCACTGATCTACTGCAAGTCTCAGATTACCAAACACCAACCATGAAAATGATCCTGCAGATAGACATAGAAGAAGGTGCTCTCCCCCACTGGTTCATGACCGAAGAATACTGGAGAAAAGATATAAACAAGAATGGACATGGTCGTCGTCATCTTCATCCTCGTAGCTGAGGGAGCACACGAGTTCTCGTCTGCGTGCAGACAGTGGAGTCGTAGCCACGCTTCTTCCTCTTTCTCATCGCGGCTTTCCCCCACCAGTGCATGGTGTCTCTTATACTGATCGGGACGAGGGCAACCTTGTACTTTGATCCTCTCTGTTATCGTACCAGCAACAATGTGTTAGTCGTACTTTCGCGAAAAACATCTAATATGAACGTGGAAACATAGCATCCTCAAAGAAGTTGCAATCTTAGTGATTCATTGAACTACATAAAAAATGCATGTGGCATGGAATGTGAACAAATGATTAACTGCGCGACAAGCGCATAACATGCAAATGCAATGTACTATAACTGCAGAGGAACTGTCAGCAGACCTGACCTTGTAGTCTTGTAGATTGTGGTCCTTTATTGTCACGATTAATATGAGAAATTAGTGGAACAAGGAGAAATAAAATAGCTTCTAAACCGCTTAACCCAACACAAGGCAGCACTAAACTAGTAGGTCAATTTTGATAAAAGCATGAATCATAACCAAATTGCCAATGGAGCAGAATGATATGGCTACGTTAACACATCATATCACTCAACAAATCAATGTCAAGCACTTATAATTCTAATTGAATTTGCCAAAAGTGTACAAACACAACAATGGTACCCATAACCAGAAGAAAGAAGCCAGTTCAAATGCCTTCTGCAGAAAATTAGTAAACCACGACATGAAGTGTAAGTATGTCCCTAATCTTTCTATCTAATTAGATTAACCAGCAATGCAAGTTTACTTGAAAGAGAACAAAATGAATCGGCCACAGGAGAAACTACGGTTTCTTGAACCAAAACAGATCACCACGGGGCTTTATCCTGGGTCCATATGAAGTCAGCCTTGCACCCTCTGATGTTAAAGGCGCTATGACATGTTGTACCTTCGCTCCGACTAGAAGAACAAGCGATGAAAGTCGTACGTTGGTGCATGCGGTTTTGCAATTATTATTAACAAATCAAACACGAGTATGCAAAATAAATAGCAACCATTGGCAAGGGTTCTAATAGTTGCCTACTACATAAGAGAAACAAAAACAGTAAACAGACAATGGGAAAATACGAAAAGAGAAAACTTAAAAGCTGAAGACTGGAATCTAATAATGCTGACTGCAAGAATCACCCAATTCAATTGACAGACTAAAAGACTAAGGGAATGAAGACGGAAAGACTAAGCAAATAAAACTGAGAAGAGGAGATTGAAAGAAAGACCGAGCAAATAAGTTAAAATGAGCAAATTTAAGTCAGATAATGAAGAAGGAAAGACTGATAAAATAAGATGACTGAAAAATGATGAGAAAAGATAAACTAAGATGACTGAAGAATAATGAAAACTGAAGATATAATGAAGAATTGAAGAGTGAGGGACTGAAGAATAATGAAAACTAAAAGAATAATGAAAACTGAAGATATAATGAAGACTGAAAGAGTGAGGGACTGAAGAATAATGAAAACTGAAAATAACATGCTGAGATACACAGGGATTGCAAATAAATGAAGACTTAGAGAAAGGAATGAGCAAATGAGAATCAAAAGAGAAAGAAAAAGTATGACTAAGACAGACTGAAGAATAAGACTAAGTGATGACTGAGGAATACACCAAATAAAGACTAAACTAAGTAAACTAAATAATACTTGAATTGACCAAATAAGAATGATACTGACTAAAGAAACTGAGATGAATGAGGAAATTACTGATAGAAGAATGACTGAGCGAATAAGAATGAAAATATGAGGAAAACTGAGAAATACTGAGCAAATTAGACTGAGAGACTTATATAGAATGATAAGAAATATTGAGCAAACTAGACTGTGACTGATAACTAAAGAAATACTCAGCTTGCGGCTTTAGTAATTTAAAGCGGGGCGTAAAGCCTCCAATTTAACTCATAACTAAAGAAATACTACTGAGCATTTTTGTCCACTGATTTCACTCATTGATTCATGGTGATGATAAATTGACACATCAAACAATACCATAGATGTACATACAGTAGCTTTGCTAGCTGAGCTACCCAACAATTTGCTTACTTCTTAAAAAAAACAATTTGCTTACTTATTATTCTCCCTGACCAAGCACTAATTCAATCCAGATAAACAAAAAAGAAAAGGTCTGAACAAAGTACTTAGCACTGAAGATAAGACTGATAGAAGAATGACTGAGCTAATAAGACTGAAAATATGAGACAACCTGAAGAAATATTGACCAAATTAAAATGAGTGACTGATCAAATTAAAATGACTAACTGGGCAAATAAGAGACTGAGCAAAGTAAAGCATCAATGAGATAATGAGAGACTGGTCATATAGAAGATTGAGCAAGTTAAAGTAGAAAATTCAAAAAAGAGTTACTGATCAAATAAGAGACTAAGACCGATAAAACTGAGAAATTTGAAGTAGAAAATGATAATGATCGACTGATCAAACTTAACTAAAAAATGAGAAACTTATCAAATAAGAATATGAATAAAGAGACAATCATGGACTGAAGATACCGGGAGAAACAAGAAGGAGAAAATAAGCAAAGAAAATTGAGTGAATGTATTTCAAGTTTAAATTGAAGTATGCACCCTAGGGGTTCAATAAGCCAGGGACACTATCCTCTGAAACATGCCTAGCCCTAGCAGGCCACGAGCCCTACTTGGAAGATGATGTCTCATACCAGGTTGTATCAATTTGTAATGTCGACTGGCTCCTCATAATTATTGGATGGATCTTAAGTAATGACAACAATACATCATGGGAACATCAAACAAACATCCAGCCACAAACAAAGAGCAGAGAGACATGCGCGGAGCAATATATTTTAGTTTCAGGGTCTGGCTTTAACGGAGAACTAGCTGTTGATTAACAGGGTGCACAACAGGACAGCACTGAGCAGCATTTTTCCAAGCAATAACTGGATTCCATCCACGCAGAGAGCGCTCAAACTTTAATGAAGTAGTGACACGGAAGCTTGTTTAGACCAGATGAACTGAATGGTTAGACAGTAGTCTACAACACCAGAATCTGGAAACCTACCGGACCATGTTTTCATGTTACGATGCTTCAATGAAAGAGCTAAAACTGGGCAGGCAATCTCACCTAAAAACCACTCCTAAGTAAGCAAAAAGATTAATTTTCTAGCGACTTACAACTAAGCTACAAATGACACCAAACAGCCTAGACTAAACAAATTAAACCATGGGCACAATAAGTAATTAGAGCCAGTTTAAGGGTGACGTTACATCTCAGACCTAAGGACACCTTCAGGGGAGTACAACACAAGTTTCAGACCTAAACTCATTCTTTCAAATTTTCATGGATACAACCTACAAGTTAAATCGCTATGACTGGCAATAAACTGATACTTGATGGCCGGATCAATGAGTTCATCAACTCACAGGCAGGCGAAGATGCAATATAGCATCAGGGGCTCAAGGTGGTATCCATTAGAACTGTCTAGATAAGACACCGATACTAATCCACATACAACTGATACTATTAAACAAATCTGCTACAAGTAGCTAGACCAAAATTTCGGTTGCTCCTGAATGAATGACAATAACTACAACAAGGAACCCTAACAAAATTGGGGGAGAACAGAGGATCGCCACCGAAAACGTGTACATGAAATTGGCAGCGCAAAATCGACCAATCAGACGAACAAACAACCATGTACCATCCTACTCATCTGGCCATACCCCTAAATGAATCAAGCATAATCGAGATTTCCCCATGGGAAGGAGCTCGGCGACCAAATAGGTCTACAAATGCAGAAAACTGAGGTGGCCGCTGCAAAATTAAAGGGGGTAGCGCAAAGGATCGAGAGGCGAACACACACCCTCTACGCCGCCGGCGACATCTCCCACGGCCAGCTCTGTCATGCGAAACCCTCGAGCCTAGACCTCCTCCCGAACCCATCATAACCCCCCCTCTGCTGGTAGGAGGCGAAGGAGAGGATGCACCAGAGGTGCGTCGTGCTAGGAACTGAGCAGCGGTGGAATCCAGGTACAGGTTTCGCCGGCGAATAGCGCCGCCGCCGCCGCAATAGCCTCTCCGCTCGCCTCGCTCTCGAGGAAGACAAAATGACCAGGATTCAACAAAACCAACTGAGAGAAAAAACCGGGACCAAAAAAACCAAGGGAGACTGATAGAGCGCACCAAAATTCGCGCCATGACTGAGATGGACGGCTGAAGATGTGACTGATGGCGAATTGCATTTTCAGCTAAGTTAGAATGAGTGTAAAACTATATTATTGGACGTGCCTCTCATAGCTAGCTTGTCCTCATTTCAGAATTGATCTGGCATTATATAGTGCAAAGATACCAAACGGGTTCCAGACTTTCGATTACAAAAAAGAGACTGATAAACAAGATGTGCTAAGTGCTTAAACGCAGAGCTGCAGGTTACCAGGCAGTGACGCTACCACTATTGCATCCATTTGGAATCTTAATACCTACTGATCAACACAAAATCATCATCGTCGAGAACCCGGACCTCCTTCTGTCCCACAAAAGTGCTCCCGTCCAATAGCTTCAACAATCCGGACAAACTCAGCCCTCTTTTCATGTGGAAGAGGAACGTAGGGTAATCTGAATACAGGCCTTGCCACACCGAGCTGGGCCAGGGCAGTGTTGAGGCCAATCCGATTGGGCTGGCAAAATAACCATCTCATCAGAGGCAACAGCTTCTCATTTAGTACTGCATTCTCCCCTTCATACATGAGATTCCGGATGAGATGGTGCGACTTCGAAAAGCTATGTCTCTCCTCCCCTAGGGTTCCGCCCCCCTGAGCCGCCCGCCGCCGCCAGGCCCTCCCGCCGCCGCCCCCTTCCCCTGCTACCCCTCCCCTCCACCTTCCCCCTCCTCCCGGGTCGCCCCCGCTCGGACGGCTCCGGAGGTTCCCCACTCCCAGCCAAAAAGCTCCCAGAATCCCCCATCTCCTGCCCACGCCGTCGCCGGAGGAAGCCGCCGGGCTGCGCGCGCGGCCGACGGCGGCGGCGGGGCGACTCCTCGTGGCTCCCCGGGTCTCTGGGCGGCGGGGCTCAGTGGGGCCGGCAGTTCGTCGGCGCGCCCGTGATCTCCTCCTTGCGGGCTCCTGCGAGCTCTGTAGGCGGCGTGGCACGGCGGGCGGCGGCGGAGCTCTGCGAGTGGTGGCGTCTCGGCGTGGTGGTGTACCGCTGGCCGCGGCCCTTTCCGGGCCGGGCTTCTCCATCTTCGACTGCATCCTGTGCGCCTGGATCCGTCCCCTGGCAGACGCGCGGTGGCGTGCGAGGTGCACGTCGGCGTGTGCAGCTGGGCTGCTGCCCGGATCCTTGGAGGCTCTAGGCATCGGGCAGCGTTCCTCCGCCTCTGTCGGCATGATGCTTGGTGGGGTGCGGTGGCCGGCGCTGCGTCCGGCGGCTCTGAAGGATCTGGCGTTTGTGCTGTTGTTTGGCTGTGCGTGGTCTCCGCGAGGTGTGGCTGGCTGCGATTGTTGCCGGTGGTGATCGACTGCCTCTTCTGTAGGGATGTGCTCAAACTCCGGGTGAAAACCCCGCATCGACTTTGTCGTTGCCGGCGGCATCGGTGTCTTGGACGCCGTTTCCTCGCAGGAGGTGCCGTTGTGGAGCTCTAGCACGTACAATACCTTGGTGTTCTCCGGGTGAAAACCTTGGACCCGGTTTGCCGGATCGGATGACGGTGTTGTGCCTTCTACAACACAACCTCCCTGGATGCGTCATCTTGGAGACCCTTATGTATGGCTTTTGTTGCTACGTGTGCTGGCGGTGTTGCGTTCTGGTGGTGTTGGTGCGGCCAGCTTGGGCCGACGGCGGTGTTCTCTCACTTCGGCAAGCCTTCCCGTGGTCTCGGTCACGTTGATGTGCTTGCCCAAGAGCCTCCAATGGTTGCTGTTGCGGTGTGGGAGCGACGTGCTCTCGGTGGCGTCTCGACTCACCTTTGCTCGATGACGACGCAATGTATGTCTCCCCCACCTGCTTTCGTCTTGACCTCCGTGGCGGAGCTCCCTATATAGGGTAGTGCTAGGTGCTAGGCTTGACACTCTGATGATGATGGTGGTGCTCGTGAGTTGCGCCTGGGGTTCGAGCCTCACGCACCGGTGAAAATTGCCGAATCTTGGCATTGTGATCCCTCGACTGCACCCCTCACCTCTTGTGTCTCTTGGTGGCTCTTGCTGTTCCCTTCTTGTTGTATTTTTCTTGTATTTCATTGTTTTCTCTTCCCCTGTATCCCCCTGTACAATTGCTATTCTGTTGTAAAAACATAGCCCGCCAGTCTCTTTCGATGAAATATAACAACCGGTAGGGAGCAATCCCCCGTCTTCCTCGAAAAAAAAAAGATTCCGGATGAGACCAGGAACAAGGTTACTAGCTACAGAAGTAAGTCCAGTGGCGCCATATTTCCACCTAGAATCATGGCATTCATCATCATTACCACTCCATACTGTTATACCTTTGTCGGTGTAGCACTTAACCCTCTCATGTCCAACACATTCTTTCACGCCTGCCATATTTGAGTGATGTGAAACTGCCTCAATAACTGGAGGAGGTATATCCTGGCCAGTCCTGAACGGCACATTGAAACTGCCTCAATAACTGGAGGAGGTATATCCTAGCCAGTCCTGAACGGCACATTGTAAATGACTAGTGGAATTTGTCACGCCGCGCTTTTGTTAGTTTGTATTTTTCATAAATTTGTAAGATAACTCCATAATCAGGGAATATGTATGTTGTGAGTATTTATTAAATTTAAATCCATAATTAGATGAAGTCCACTTAGATTGTATACAAATATTAGCCAATTTGAATTGTTTAAATATGTTTGTATTTTGGCATTAATAAGTATCATTTATTTTTCTGAGCATGTCGATATGTTTTGGAGTATCTCTAATATTTTAGCAGTTTGAAATGTTCAATTATGTTTCTATTTTCTAAATGATATTTAATTTAAGTATGTAGTTAGTGGTAATGCATTTTTTTGGATTCGACTCCACAATTCGGGAAAGTTTATTTATATTGCATCGAAATATTGACCATTTTGAATTGTTCAAATATGTTTTGTGTTTTGACGTACGTAGGTAGCATCGATTTTTTCTGAGCATTTTTTATATAGTTTAAAGAATATCCAAATATTTGGCAAATTGAAGTGTTTAAATATGTTTCTATGTTGCCATAATTTTTGTTACCGTAATTAGAGAAAACGTATTTGAATCATCTCCAAATATTTGCCAATTTTAAATTTTCTAGGCAACTTGGCGCGGTGACACGGCGCACGTGCTGTAATTTGAAATATGAAAATGCGTCGGAATTTGTCGTCTAGGGTAATTCGAAATAGTTAGCAAATTTGAATGTTCGATTATGTTTGTAGGTCGGCATAAATAAATTTAGATTGGTAATGAAAAGATATGTATTATATACAAATATTAGCCAATTTAAATTGTTTAAATATATTTGTATTTTCGCATTAATAAGTATCGTTTATTTTTCTGAGCATGTCGATATGTTTTGGAGTATCTCTAATGTTTTAGCAGTTTGAAATTTTCAATTATGCTTCTATTTTCTAAATGATATTTAATTTAAGTATATAGTTAGTGTTGATGTTTTTTTTTTGGATTTGAGTCCACAATTCGGGAAAGTTTATTTATATTGCATCGAAATATTGACCATTTTGAATTGTTCAAATATGTTTTGTGTTTTGACGTCGTCAATTTTTTCTGAGCATTTTTTATATAGTTTAAAGAATATCCAAATATTTGGCAAATTGAAGTGTTTAAATATGTTTCTATGTTGCCATAAATTTTTTAACAGTAATTAGAGAAAATGTTTTTGAATTATCTCCAAATATTTGCCAATTTTAAATTTTCTAGTCATCTGGGTGCGGCGACACGCCGCACGTGCTGTAATTTGAAATATGAAAATGCGTCGGAATTTGTCGTCTAGGGTAACTCGAAATAGTTAGCAAATTTGAATGTTCGATTATGTTTTTAGGCCGGCATAAATAAATTTAGCCTGGTAATGAAAAGATATGTATTATATGAGCATGTAGCAAAGTTAATCTATAATTTGAAGAATATTTCATATTTAGAGGAAGTTAGTTTAGGTTTTTTCCAAATATTTTCCAAATTGAAATGTTCAATTTAAGTCCATAATTAAAGGAGATGCATTGTGTGATCATTTGTTAAATTCAACCCCACATAATTAGGTGAAATTCATTTGTGATTTCTCTAAATATTGCCCAATTATGTTTTTAGCCTTACATTATGTTTGTATTTCGGCATAAATAGTTGGTATTTATTTTCCCTGAGCATGTTGATATATTTTGGAATATCTTTTTTTAAGCGTATTGAAATTTTCAAATATTTTTTTGTTCATTACCATTTAATTTAAGTCCATAATGCGTCGAAATGTACATTTGTTCATCTGGACTACATGTTAGGCAATGTTGATTTACATTGTATCTAAATATTTACGAACTTGAAATGTTCATTTTGAGATCATTATTAGAAGAAATGCATTTTATGATCATTTATAAAAATTCAATTTGACATAATTTGAGGATGTGCGTTTGTTTTTTCTCTGAATGTTCGCTAATTTGAAAAGTTTAAATTTGTTTGGTTTGTGCTGTAAGTAGATGGTTTTTTTTTGTTTTTTCCCTGGGCGTGTTCATATATTTTAAAGTGTTTCATTTTTTTGGCAAATTGAAATGTTTGAGTATGTTTATATTTGTCACTAACATTT
The DNA here is from genome assembly GCA_947311845.1 of Poa pratensis. NCBI lineage: Eukaryota > Viridiplantae > Streptophyta > Magnoliopsida > Poales > Poaceae > Poa > Poa pratensis. The sequence goes on from CAMZMU010000046.1 coordinate 10,900,646, forward strand.
ATTTGAAGTTCATAATGAGTGGGAATGCGTATTTATTCATTTGAATTATGTAGCTATAGGTTTTTTTAAATTAAAATCCATGTAATTTGGGCAAGTGCATTTGAGTTTTTCACAGGTTTATACCTATTTTAAAAGTCTAAATAAGTTTATCTTTTGCTGTAAATAGTTGGCCCTTTTTTTTTGTTTTGTTTTTTTTTGCGGGTATGTTGATATATTTTGGAGTATTTCATATTTTTTTAGCAAATTAAAATGTTTGTATATGTTTATATTTTTGTTGACATTTTTTAAAATTCGTAATGAGTGAAATGCATATCTATTCATTTGAGTTGTATAGCTGCAGGAATGTTCTAAATTCAAATCCATGAAATTTGGGCGAGTGCATTTTTTCCCACAAATTTTGACCAAATTGAAATGTCTAAGTCTATTCACGTTTTGACATAATTAGAAGATTTCATTTTTTTGATTTTGAATGTTTTTAATTCAAATCCATGAAATTTGGGCAAGTGTATTTTTTTTTCACAAATTTTGACCAAATTGAAATGGCTAAGTATGTTTACATTTTGACATAATTAGAAGATTTGAATTTTTTGATTTTATAGCATTTATTATTTTCTGCAATTTGTGTAGAAAATTTGGAGCCCATTTTTGAGGAATTTAGCAGTTTGTGCATTTTTTTGTGCAAAGAAAAAAGAAAAACTGGCAAACGGGGCCCACGCTAGCGTCGTGCTGACGTGACCACTGGCCGGGTCTGCCGCGGCGGCGTCAAGCACGCCGACGGCGCGCCACCGCGTTCTGGGACGCGCGTGTGGGCGCCGCGGACGCGCGTGGAGCCGGGGTGGCCGCAGGCGGCGGCGTCGCAGCGTCCGGGTCGCCGGAGCGGCGCCGGCGTCCACCGAACGCGGCGGAGGCGGCAAACCCAGGGGGAGTCGTGCGACTCAGCAGCCGATCTGTGGCGAGGAAGGAGAGCAGATGACGGCGAACCTCCGTGCGTGCTCGGATTCGTGCGGGGAGGAGCGTGGCGGCTGCGCGGCGCGTCGGCGGCGCCGGCGATCTCGGCGCCGCGCGCGACAGAGAAAGGGGGGAGGGGGGTTTGTGAGGACGGTTTTAAAAAAACACCTTGGATTTTCCTATAATTGCAAGTAAGTCCAACGTAGCGAGGGAATGTGGGCTGTGAGATAATATCTGGTTTTGGGAGGGGGTTTCTTGCAAAAACAGCACGCGTATGCCGTGCGGACCGTTGGATCGGCGCCAGACGGTGTGGATTGAACTACTGTCAACACTGTTCATATAAACAGTGATGAACAGTGTCAGGAGCGCTCTCAGCTCGCTATTTCGCTCGTCTTTCATATAGGTAGTGTTTTTTTTGCGGGTATGTTGATATATTTTGGAGTATTTCATATTTTTGTTTTTTAGCAAATTGAAATGTTTGTATATGTTTATATTTTTCGTTGACATTTTTTTTTAAATTCGTAATGAGTGAAATGCATATCTATTCATTTGAGTTGTATAGCTGCAGGAATGTTCTAAATTCAAATCCATGAAATTTGGGCGAGTGCTTTTTTTCCACAAATTTTGACCAAATTGAAATGTCTAAGTCTATACGTTTTGACATAATTAGAAGATTTCATTTTTTTGATTTTGAATGTTTTTAATTCAAATCCATGAAATTTGGGCAAGTGTATTTTTTTTCTCAAATTTTGACCAAATTGAAATGGCTAAGTATGTTTACATTTTGACATAATTAGAAGATTTGAATTTTTTGATTTTATAGCATTTATTATTTTCTGCAATTTGTGTAGAAAATGGAGCCCATTTTTGAGGAATTTAGCAGTTTGTGCATTTTTTTTGTGCAAAGAAAAAAGAAAAACTGGCAAACGGGGCCCACGCTGGCGTCGTGCTGACGTGAGCACTGGCCGGGTCTGCCGCGACGGCGTCAAGCACGCCAACGGCGCGCCACCGCGTTCTGGGACGCGCGCGTGGGCGCCGCGGACGCGCACGGAGCCGGGGTGGCCGCAGGCGGCGGCGCCGCTGCGTCCGGGTCGCCCGAGCGGCGCCGGCGGCCACCGAACGCGGCGGAGGCGACAAACCCAGGGCGGCGGCGATTCCGGCGCGAGTCGTGCGACTCAGCAGCCGATCTGCGGCGAGGAAGGAGAGCAGATGACGGCGAACCTCCGTGCGTGCTCGGATTCGTGCGGGAGGAGCGTGGCGGCCGCGCGGCGTGTCGGCGACGCCGGCGATCTCGACGGTTTTGAAAAAAATCACCTTGGATTTTCCTTTAATTGCATATAAGTCCAACGTAGCGAGGGAATGTGGGCTGCGGGATAATATCTGGTTTTGGGAGGGGGTTTCTTGCAAAAACAGCACGGGTATGCCGTGCGGACCGTTGGATCGGCGCCGGACGATGTGTATTGAACTACTGTTCATATAAACAGTGATGAACAGTGTCAAGAGCGCTCTCATCTCGCTATTTCGCTCGTCTTTCATATAGGTAGTATGGTCGGACCCATGGGGAGGACTTCATCGAAATGACAGATCAATCCTTCGGTCGAGGTTTTCCCATAGTAAGGATTGACATGGAGAGCTGCATGCATGCCAACAGCAAATCCCTGCTCTGTTGCGTGAACAGCCTCTCCGGTTGAGTTACTTCCAGTGTTGCCTATCACTTTAATTTTTGTGCCAAAGCAGTTAACAGTATGGCCAATGAGCATGATGTGTTCATCCCAGCTCATAAGGTGACCCTCTCCTGTTGTTCCTCCAACTATTACACCATCAGCACCACTGTCTACTTGCATATTTATCAAAGAATCATATGCTTCAAGATCAAATCTTCCATCTGGCAAATATGGGGTTTTGACAGCTGTGATCAGTCGAAGGCTTTTGATATCATCTGCCGATGTTCTGCAACATAGAGAGAAGGTCCAGACCTAAGAAGCATATACATATCAAAGCCCTACAAAATACTTGTGCACAAACAGTAAGATCCACGTGGGCCAGGCAGGTCATTACTAAGCAATAAATCACTAACCAGCAAATTTTACAGCTACAAGCCTACCATTACCAGGTTTATGCATGATCATATCTTTTAGCATAATGAATGGATCACTTATAGATTTATATATAACTCCAGTCAATATCGTTTCGTTTGATCCGTCTAGCCATATAACTCCAGTCAATAACTATGTTACAGTGTCAACAGGGGCAAATCCAGGAAATTTTTCCATTTGTGTCATCCTTCTAAATCTGCTGGTGTCATTGTAGTTTTCTCAAATTATAAAGAGGATTAACACGCAACCATTTGACACCAATGCTTGTATGCTAGCTCCGCTACTGAGTGTCAAGAAGATGATTCACAAAAAGTAGTTCAGTTGCACATGATTGAACAGTATAGAAAAATAACAAAACAACATATTAGTGCAAAGATCGCATAAACCATGGAATACAGAAACTGCCTGGGTCATCTAACTTGGGAGGTACTCCCTCCGTTCCATTTTAATTGACTCACATATATCTAGATATGGATGTACCTAACACTAAAACGTGTCTAGATGCATCCATATGTAGATATATGTGAGTCAATTAAAATGGAACGGAGGGAGTAGCTTATTTTGAATGATTGAACTGCATTCCTTAGTAAGAGTAACCACTTCTGGCTCGCTAATGTTTTGCTTCTTTCTACATTGAGTAGATGATATTCCTAGCCTAGACCTGAACAAATGTGTGACAGCTGAAAAAGGATCAATCCATACTAGCACTTCCATATGTTTCGATAAATTTTATCCCACATTATTTTCCTCCCTTGCCTCGGATACAGAAAATGCCACTTCCTCTAGTTTTGGAGGGTTAACAAGTAACATTCCTCTGAGGCAAACAGCCGATTCAGCCATCGGTAGGTAGGACATCATGATCAGTATTCGCCATGCTAGTTAAAGAATTTTCCCCTGAAGATCATTCCTAGCCGCCATGGTAGGTAGTGACTTTAGTGTGTTATTTCAAAAGGGGGAAAGGACTCCAAGCGTCATTCATCCTTTCTAAATTGAATTATTGAACTAGTATAAGAGTTACGGCAAATTCTACGCGTTTTTTTACGGGAAACCGTCGAGCAACTTTTCCATTTCATTAAGAGAAGTAAATGAGTACAAATGACTCTAAAAATAAAAAAAGAAGGAGGGAGGAGAAAGAATGCTGCACTCAACCTCTACATGGAAGAAGAGGGGAGAGCACTACAACACAACACAAGGAAGAAACAAGAGAAGATCATCCTGCAAACAAGGAGTTCGTCGACCAAGCCAACAAGGAGGGGGCGTCCGCTTCCATCATCCTTTGATCACGGAGGGGGCGTCCGCTTCTACGCGTTTTTTACAACTTAATAAATAAGGGCAGGCATTCAGTCCAGATAATCGCAAATGTAAAACATGTAACTGAACCTAAACAACATTGCACTCAAGCTCGATGTAGACAGATGCCTATGAGCTATGAGTTTTAGACAGGACGGCTCTTTTAGACAGAAAGGCTCAGGGGACCAGCAGAAAGCATCCGGAGTTTTAGACAGGAATGTTGTTTTATCAAGCACAAAGTAATACCAAATGTTGTGATCAAATAATCAAATAACCACTATGATCTGCATGATGTTTGGATTCAGATTCGAGGTCTGAAACCTAAATGGGCAGAGTGTGACGTTCTAGATCAGATTACTTTAGTCTTTGGTCTTCTAGTTGATGTAGATTGGATAGGGAATTTCGAGTCTCCGTTTGAAGTGGTGAGAGCCAGAATTCTCTGCAGAGACTACAAAAGAATTCCAAAGGAAAGGCTCTTTGTGCTTGAGAAGAAGATGTACATGATCAAGATTGTAGTAGAGGTGCCACAGGACACTCAGCAAGAAGCAGAGGACGATGATCTGTTGGGAGAAGATCTAGACAAAGATAAAGAAGATGGAGCTGGAAATGGTAAGTCCGGAAGAGAACCCAGCTTCAACACCTAGCAATGCTGGTCAGAACCAGCAATCTGGTAGCAAATCCACCTCTACTGGCAATCAGAGCAGCGGTTCTCACCGTCAGAATACTCTATCGTTCATGCAGCAATTAAGTGATCCTGACATGACAGAAACTCAGTGCTTCAACATGCTCAAGGATATGGAGCTGGGAGATATTGAAGATGACTTCACAGTAGATTTTGCAGCAAATCAGGAAGAAGACATTGTATTCAGCCCAACGCAAAGCAACCTGTTGGATACTGTTATCCAGCCGGATGTTTTGGTCTCTCAAGATACTCAGGCTCCCAAGCCAGCTCAGAGCAAGTGGGGTCCGGTGCAACCTGTTAGGAAAAGCGCAAGGACGGATGTGGCTGGGAAAACCATGATGGAGATAGCAATTGAAACACAGAAGAAAAAGAACCTAGAGATCCCTAGAACTGCAAAAACGACAGTTATAAACCAGAAAAACCCTTTCTCTGTTTTTCAAGACCCTAGTTTCATTTCAGTAGCTAATGCAATAGGTGTGGAAATTCATGATGCTTCCCTAGATGTTCCTGTTACTGGACCATCTCCACCTGGAGATTTGGATCCATACCCTAGAGTTATTAATAATTTAGCAGTAATGTCTGATCAACAAACTAGTGACATTCTTAGTAATAGTGATAATCTAGATGATCTTCCTGAAGAGGAGGAAGAGATAGCACACATAGATAGCCCACCTGGAACTCCAGTTGGACTTAAAGGTTTAGCTGGTGAATTCGCAGACCATAGTTTACTGTGGACAAAAGTCTCAAAATATGGGCGGGGCAAGCACCCCAGGAAAAATAGTTACTCATGAATTGTCTTTTCCTCAACATTAGAGGCATCAATGCGCCGCGTAGAAAACCTTTTATATTAGATACTCTAGCTAAATCTCATGCTACGATGCTAGCCTTTCAAGAAACAAAAAAAGAGGACTTTTCAGACTCTTATCTGAAATCCATTAGTGGTAATAAAAAATTTAGTTGGCACCACTTGCCGACACGTGGCTCGGCGGGAGGTATCCTAGTTGGTGTAGATGTTGATGTCTTTGACATCATTAGCTGGAGTCTAGGAGAGTTTTCTGTTTCTACTGTTCTCAATTTTAAGATGACTAATACTACTTTTAGAATGATTGCGGTTTATGGTTCTCCCTATGAGGAAGGGAAAGAGGAGTTTATTTTGGAACTCCATGGCCTTTTCCTGGATAGCAACATCCCCACCTTGATTGGTAGTGATTTTAACTTAGTTAGGTTTCAGCATGAAAAGAACAATGGAAATGTTAATCACAAGTGGTGTGATAAGTTCAACGCGTGGATTGAGATTTGGAGTCTATTAGAGATTAAAATGGCTAGTAGACAGTATACCTGGTCGAATAACCAGGAGAACCTTATTATGTCAGTAATAGATAGAATATTTTGTAATATGGAGATGGATAAGCTTTTCCCCCTTAGTACTTCACAAGCTTACCCAAGATTAGGCACAGACCATACCCCACTCCTTTGGGACTCTGGAGTACACCTGAGACCAAGGAGCTTTAGCTATAAGTTCGAAAAGTGGTGGTTGCTTAGAGATGATTTCCAAGTTGTAGTAGAAAAAGCCTGGAACTCACCTGTTAAAAGTAGAAAACCGATAGATATTTGGCAAGAAAAGTTGAGGAGATTTAGGAAGTCTTCTAAAGGATGGAGCTTAAACATCGATGCTGAACTTAGGCGTTTAAAAACCAACATGATGTCTGAATATGATATGTTAGATATCAAGTCGGAAACTGAGGAGCTTTCTGATGTGGAAAAACTCAGAATGCACAACATTAATTTAGAAATGAAGAAAATTTGGTTAAAAGAGGAAACCAAAGCTAGACATCGCTCCCAGGATAGGGATATCCTTGAAGGAGACAGAAACACGGCGTACTTCCACGCCGTGGCGAACCAACGTAGAAGAAAAACCTTCATTCATTCCCTAGATGGGACTGACGGTCCGGTTAGTGACATTGGAGACATGCTCGGGATAGCAACTAGTTTTTATAAAGATCTTTTTAAGAAAGAAAGTAGAGGTGGTTTTAATTTGAGTGATGATTTCTTCAATGCTGAGGAAAAAGTCTCTCCCTTAGATAACGAAATGCTTCAAGCCCCTTTCTCAGAGGAGGAAGTTAAGGCAGCGGTCTATGGGTCTTATTCTGATGGTGCTCCAGGGCCGGACGGTATTTTTTTCATGTTCTACCAGAAGTTCTGGCACATCATTAAAAGCGATCTTATGTCGCTCTTTGATGATTTCCACAAAGGTGTCCTGGACATATATAGGTTAAATTTTGCAGTTCTTTCGCTCATCCCTAAAGAGGAGAATGCTACTTCAATTGGGAAGTTTAGACCGATTAGTCTTCTTAATTGTAGCTTTAAGATCTTTACTAAGGTCCTAACAAACAGGCTTGCGCTGGTTATGGATAAGTTAGTGTCCAGTAACCAGACATCCTTTATTAAGGGTAGATACATCTTAGAGAGTGTAGTTACAGCTCATGAAGTTCTTCATTCTATGCATGCTGCTAAAAAACCTGGTCTGGTGATTGAACTAGATTATGAAAAAGCCTTTGATAAAGTAGACTTAGACTTTTTAGAGGAAATGTTGATCAAAAGAGGCTTTGGTTCTCTTTGGATTGGCTTAATTAGGAAAATCACCCATGGTGGTTCAATTAGTGTCAAGCTTAATGGGACTGAAGGTGGTTTTTCACCACAGGAAAAGGATTGAGGTAGGGCGATCCCCTCTCCCCGCTTCTTTTCGACCTAGTAGTAGATGTTCTGACTAAAATGATGTACAAAGCGGCGAGTAATAGCATGATTAGTGGTCTTTGTTCTGATTTGTACCCGGGTGACGTTATTTGCCTCCAGTACGCTCATGACACAATCCTCTTTGTTGAGGATGATGTAGATAAAGCTAGGAACTTAAAATGGACCTTAACCTGCTTCGAAAAAGTCTCTGGCATGAGGATCAATTATGCCAAGAGTGAAATCATACCTCTCTGTATGGAGAATGATAGAGTAGCGGTCTTCACCGATGTGTTTGGCTGTATCCAGGGCACGTTGCCCATTAAGTATTTGGGGATCCCTCTTCACTTTGATAAGCTGAGAAGGGAAGACTTACAACCCCTCATAGACAAAATTCTTAAGAGAATAGCTGGATGGAGAGAAAAGCTTCTCTCTTATGCTGCAAGGCTTACGCTAATAAAAGCCTGCCTTGCTAGTATTCCATTCTACATGTTATCTTTTTTTAAATTCCCGAAGTGGGCGCTAGATATGATTAATTCCCAAATGGCACACTGCCTTTGGAATGATTTTGAGGGTCACAAAAAACTTCACTTAGCTAACTGGCATTTAGTCTGTATGAAAAAGGAGTTCGGAGGGCTGGGTATCCCTAATTTGAGAGACGTGAACATGTGTTTGTTCGGCTCTTAGATTAAGAGATACAATTTAGGAGGCAAGAAAATTTGGAACTCCATAGTAGATAAGAAATACATTAGGAATGCGCCTAACATCTTTGCCTCAAAAACCAATAACCCTTCCCAATTTTGGAAAGGGGTTATGTGGGCAGCTAATGCAATAAAATCAAGGTACAGATGGAGAGTAGGAGACGGTAAGAAAATAAGAATGTGGGAAGATACCTGGTTTGGATCCTCCCCATTAGCGGTACAATTTTGGCCTCTGTTTAAGATCTGTTATCAACAGGGAGCCACCCTAACAGAGGTAGTATAAAATGGTGAGATCAAATTAACTTTTAGAAGAGTGTTTACTCCAAAGATGATGGAGAGTTGGTATGAATTAGAGCAAATTCTTTTAGGTGTAGTCTTTTCCGGTTCAGACGATGCGTTGATTTGGCAGCATGAGAATAAAGGAGTTTATTCTACGAGCTCACTATATAGCATTATTAACTTCAGAGGCGTGATCCCGGTTTTCATACCCTCGATCTGGTCTCTGCTGGTTCCCCCAAAAAATCCATATATTCCTTTGGCTGATGTCTCATAATAAATTAATGACTAGAGATAATATGCAAAAAAGGAAAATGGATAAACCCCTAGATTGTGTCTTTTGTAATGAGGAAGAATATATTACACATTTATTTCATGAATGTGTAGTAGCCAGGGAGGTCTGGGCATCAATCTCTGTCGTTTTTGAAGCAAACCTAGGAGCTAATTTAGAAGCTGTTAGTAGGTTTTGGGTCTCCCAGAACAAAAACTCTGCTCTTAATACCATATGTGCTTGTACATTATGGTGCATTTGGAAAACTAGAAATGCTATGGTCTTTGATAATCGCCCATGGCTTGATGTTAAACAAATCATATGGATGATTCACAAGACGCTCAAGAGCTGGTCTATCCTCTCAAAGGAGCCGGCTCGGAAGAAGCTGGAGATTTTTTTGACAAAACTCTCAGCAGCTACTTCGGAACCACACTGGCTGACATGGGGGTAGCGCTTGACAAGCTCATGTCGCCGCCGAGGCCGTTCTCTAGCAAGAAGACCACTTTCCTCAGTCTGGTCACCCCGCTGGGACTGCCAGTGTCGTCGCAGCCGTCACCGCTGAAGAAACCTCGTTCCTCTACATGCGCGCTGACCATGGCGTTCACTAGAGAAGTGGTCGCTTGAAGATGTTCCTGAAGTCACTGCCCAAGTATCCTTCCCTCCTGCGTGAGGTGTTTAGAGCTTTCCTGGTCTGAGGCCGGAAGCCTTGTAGCAAACTCTAGTTTTTCTCGCTCTCTAGTTTGTCGCAGACTTTAGTTCGTTTTATGTTTTCGCTTTTGAACTTAGATGCACTGATGTACTCTGCTGGACCTTGGTTTCGTTTATAATGGAACCGGGGGGGTCACACCCCCTTTAGATCTAAAAAAATAATGAAAAGGAACAGATGCTCTTTTATCGAACTAAGTTACCGATTTTTCACTTCATTTTTTTTAGAAAAAATAGGGGGCCCCCTGGTTCCATTATTATGCAACCACCATTGTTTTACATCGTTAAGGTTCAATTTGCGAAAACCACCGCCAACTCAAGATTACAATTTCAGTTCATAACTTCACACGACAACATGGATCAGAAAGAAAACGAAACTAGACTAGAGACTCTTGATCAGTGCCGTCTCATCCAGCTGAGCCTGTCGCCACCTTCTCAGCAGCTCCAACTGCGGGCTGGAGTCTCCCCCAGCTATTCATGTCCAAGCAGCATTCATGTCCAAGCGATCCTCAGCAGGTCCCCTCTGATATGATCTAGCTTCAACAGGTTTTGGTCCAACAGTGTCGAGTGCTTGTCCATACACAGTATTTTCCAGGTTTTGACAGATGCCCCAATTCTCCTTAGTATTTCCTTCACACCTGGCCATCTTAAACCCTGGAAAATCATATCATTACGAACCGTCCATAAGTTCCACAATGTAGCAGCAGAGAGAATATTAGTGACAGAGTTACTATTTTCACTCAGCCACCACCTAGCAATAGATTCAAAGTTTCCTCCAATGCAAACACCAAGAACATTTGATACATCAGACCAGATAGACTTAGCAACAACGCATTCACAGAAAAGATGATGGATGCTTTCGGGTTCAGAACAGAAGACACACGACAAATCATCAATTTTCTTGCGTTTACTAAGATTATCTCTAGTCAACAGTTTATCATTAGCAAGTAACCACAAGAAGATGTGGATTCTAGGAGGTATGTGTAACTTCCAGACAGCTGCAGTATGCACAGGGACAACTCCTCGATTGTTAATGACACCATAAAAAGATTTGACTGAGTACTGTCCAGATGGGTGAAACAACCAAATTGGGCAATCTTCACCCTCAGATAGATGAACAGTTTCAATCAAAGCAACAAGCTCCAACCAACGGGCAAGGATCTGTGGTGAAACTGTTCTTCTAAAAGAAATTTTCAAGTCAGACCCATCCCATAAGTCAGCAACAGAGTAGCAATGCTCATTAGCAATGATGTAAAGGTCCCGAAACATTGTAGCTAGAGAACAGTGTCCTAGCCAAATGTCCTCCCAAAATAAAATTTTCTTACCATTACCAATTTTCCAACGATAACCAATTTTCGCAGCCGAAGCCGCCTACATGATCCCTTTCCAAAAAGAGGAACATCGGGTAGAATTAGCATGCATGATATTTGGAGTAACATTATATTTGTAATCAATGATTTTACGCCAGATTTTGTGTTGATCTAAATGGTAACGCTTGATCCAAGATGCCAAAAGGCAGAGATTAAAATCTCTAATATTTTGGATTCCCTGCCCACCATACTCTTTCTTTTGACATACCAAGTCCCAATTCGCTAAATGGAATTTCGGGGCGTCATCAGTGTCTTTCCAAAAGAAGTGAGACATTTGCGAGTTGATCAACTTAATTGCCCATTTAGGAAATTTAATAAAGGATAGAAGGTACATCGGTATACTAGCCACGCAAGCTTCAAGTAGGACAAGTCTGGCTTTATAGGAGAGCAATCTACCCATCCAGCCATCAATTCTCTTAATAATCTTATCAATAATTGGTTGAAGATCTTCCTTACGAAACTTAGAAAAATGAAGGGGAACACCTAAATATGTGAAAGGGAAACTACCAAGTTTACAACCAAAAACCTGAGCAAGGAGGCTAGCCTCCTCCTCAGGGATATTAATAGTAAACATGTCGCTTTTATGATAATTGACACGCATGCCGAACATTTGCTCAAAGCAAGTGAGTATCCATTTCAAGTTTCTAGCCATATTAATATCGTTATCCAAGAAAAGTATAGTGTCATCAGCATACTGTAAGCTGATGACACCCCCAGGGATTACTTGACTCAAAAGACCACGGATAAGATGATGATCAGAGGCCTTCGAAAGCATCTTGGTGAAGACATCTGAAACAAAGTTAAAAAGAATGGGGGACAGGGGATCACCTTGTTTGAGACCTTTTCCCCCGACAAAATATTTACTATTTGTGTCATTGATGCGCACACAAAAAGAACCCTGAATCAGAATGGATTTGATCCTTGCCCTCCATCGGGGACCAAAGCCTCTAGATTCCAACATATGATCCAGAAAGGTCTAGTCAATCCTATCATAAGCCTTTTCATAATCTAGCTTCAAAACCAGACCTGATTGCTTTTTAGAATGTACATCATGAATTACTTCATGTGCATTGACCACACTTTCCAGAATGAATCTTCCTTTAATGAAAGCAGTTTGATTTTTGGCAATAATTCTATCACCAATGGGAGCAATCCTATTAGTCATAGCTTTTGTAATAATTTTCAAACTACAGTTCCCCAAACTAATTGGGCGAAACTTTTTAAGATTTCTAGCATCTGCCTCTTTAGGGATCAGAGTAATGATAGAGAAGTTAAGCCTAGCTACATCTAGTGTACCATTCTCAAAATCCCTAACCAGAGCCATAAAATCAATTTTAACAATGTGCCAGTACGTTTGATAAGACAAAAAGGATAGGCCATCAGGCCCAGGGGCACCAGCACCATAAGATCCCATAATTGCGTCATAAATCTCTTTTTCCGAAAAGGGGCTATCCAACAACAGAGCTTCCTCACCAGTGAGTAAGTCTTGTTGATCCCAAAAATCAGCACCAAGGGAAATTTTTGGTCTAGGTTCCGCAGCGAAAAGATTTTTATAAAAATCCACAGCAAGCTCAAGCATTTTATCCGTTTCTTCAACATGACCACAAGGACCGTCAAGAACTGCTAATTTCTTTTTCCGTCTCCTTTGATTTGAAACCGCATGAAAATACGACGTGTTTCTATCTCCCTCAGTAATTTTTCTATCTCGAGAGCATTGCCAAGCTTTGGTTTCTTCCTGAGCAAGGATATCATTCAACTCATTTTTAATTTGCTGCATTCTAATTAAATCCTATTCAGACAACCGATTTTGTTCGGAAAAGACATCAAGGATGTCAAACTCTTGCATAAGAGCTTTTTCTGTTTCTTTTTCTCAGCCTCAACGTTGATACTCCAACCTTTTGATTTTCTCCTAAACAACCTCAGTCGTAATTGCCAGATATCAATTGCAGAAGTGCAATTACATGTAGTGTTCCAAACTTTGGACACAATTTCAGAGAAACCCTCCTGTTTTATCCACCATTTTTCGAACCGATAAAGTTTTGGAGGGATAGTTTTGCTATGTCCCGTATCAATAAGAAGAGGGGTATGATCACTGATTGCTCTAGAAAGGGCTACTACAGAGGAAAGAGGGAATTTCTGATCCCAATCAACTGAGACAAAAATTCTATCCAAAGCAGCCATAATCGCATTCTCTTGGTTATTAGACCAAGTGTATAGACGGTTAGCCGTCCGAATCTCAATAAGACCCCATTTATTCACCCAGTCGTTGAACAGGAAAGACCATTGGTTATTAATATTACCATTACTTTTCTCTACAACATATCTAACGACATTAAAATCTCCTCCAATCAAAGTTGGAATAGGGCTTTTCTCCATCACCTCATGAAGCTCAGTAAAGAAATCAAGTTTAAAGTCAGCATAGGCTGTACCATAAACTACAATAAAATTCCAGACATAAGCATCAATTTTATTAAGGACTTGCACAGAAATGCAATACGACCCAGAAGAGTACGATATAAGCTCAAAAATATCATCTCGTAAACCTACCAAAATACCCCCCAGCAGTACCTTTGGCAGGCAAAGAACACCAAGAGAAATCCTGTTGTCCAGCAACAAAGTTAAGAAAACTATCATCAATCTTCTCTTTTTTGTTTCCTGGATCCCAATAAACTCCAACTTGTGATCCGAAATTAAATCAAAAAGGGCTTGTTTACGGCCTAGACGACCCAGACCTCTTATATTTAAAATGGCACCAATCATGATTTCTTTCTTGATTTTTTCCTACTAACCACACTCCATTCATCCCCGTCAAATTGATTCTGTTTATCAGGTAGCTGATGACAGGAATCATGGGCATGTATGGACGTACATTCATTATTAACCATAAAATCAGAAGGACTTAAGTCAAGTGAGCTAGGAAAAGCAATATCAGGGTTATCCCCGGCATACTCAACATTCTTAGCTAGTTCATTTTCAACGAGGCTCTGAATAATACCATCTCTATCACTAACATTGCTACCAATATCAATATCGATAGCATCAGAAATATCACCTAAAGCATTATTACTAAGAACAACAAAAGAATTACCTCTGAAATTCGGGGGAATCTCCAGGTTCCTCCTCTTCTGCAGTTCCTTAGCTTTATCAACGATATTTTGACATCCATGGTTCTTAGTTACCATCTTGGTTGTAGCAAGTACAGGTCCCCATTTCTTCTTTTGTATCGGCACCGCCTCTTCAGCAATAGACACGGTTGCAAGCTGCTCCAGCACAAGGAAGAGATTCTTTCTTACCGACCCATACCTCTCCACAACCTCAAGCGGCAGGTTTTCCTGCGGTTCAGACTCCATTGCATCATCATCTTCATCTGAGCTCTCATCTTCCTCAATAGTGAAGTCTTCAAGAACCCTAGAACAATAAGCAGCATGGATCGACTCCTCCATCATCTTCATTGTTTCTTTCTCCACATATTCAGCAGATGGGGTACCTAAATCCCACACAAAGTCATTCACCTTTTCATAGTTCATTTTACTAGGCATGGAAAGGAGGCTGGCAGGAGAGTTAACACTCGATCCCCCAGAGATCCACCATGCCAACTGTTGCATTATGTTTGATGGAACACCAAATTATCACCCATCACCTCAAGATCTTCCCAGGAGTCCGGCACTGCATTAGCACAGGTTCTATAAGCACCATCAGAAACATTTATCTCACCCACTCTTAACTGGTTGTCCCTGAGCTCGGTCTCCATTCTCTGAGAGGCTTCCACAATATCATCCAATTCATCAGTATTTGTTCCAGCCTCTATGCCATCATCTGGATCATCAAAACCATCATCCGAACTGATCTGTTCAACGCCTTCTACATCCGGTAGCACCATGTAAAGCTTCTGTTGAAATTGCATGATTCTCTCTTTTGGGATCTGCACCGGGTCTCTACATGCAACTTGCAGCCTGATTTCCTTGTAGAAGCTTTTGAAAAAAGAGCCCCAATCCACATCCATCAGAATTCCAACCATAGACACGGTTCTAGCAAATGTCTTCCAAGCACATTCCTTTGGGGGAAGCCCAGTAACTTTGACCCACACCACTGGCAGTTCAGCAAATGGTATTGCATCTCCATCCCATTCTGAAATCTTGATGTTAACACCTTCTTTCTGTAGATCAAAGGCTGAGAATTCAACAAGCTCAGAAATGTCCTTCCATGGAGGGAACCGAACCAGAAAATACTTCTCGGCTAATTCCCTTATCTGCCACGGCCACCTTTTTTGTTTGCAAAAAATTGCCGACAAGTTCTCTTCAAGCTCCTGCTGAGAAATCTCTCCCTTCTTCACTGTCACCAGAGCAACATTCTTGAAATTTAACCATTTAGCCTCATCTTCTGTGGGACTTTCCACATGGTAAAATCCAAGCCCAGCATTAGCACTACCAAAGTACTCTGCAACAGGATGTTCTTTGAACCACATAGGACACATGTGGACTGCGAGATCCTCAGAATTGCAAATGAAGCATAATTTGGGCTTAATACAATTTCCAACAAAATGTCCAGGTTCACCACAATTATAGCAAACCAGCTTGAAGTATCTTGGGTCCAGAGCTTGTTCAACTGGCAGGGGAGCCACAGGTGGTGGTGGAGCTTCCTGCACCTGCTGCAAAGCTGGTTGAACATAACCTTGGACTTGTCTCTGTTGCACATTCACATGTTGTCGTTGAGGCTGGTTGCTGTTGTTGTAGCGATTGTTCCCATAATTCTGCCTTCCGTTCCTCTGGTTCTGAAACCTCTGATTCTGCATTGGTTGTTGAACTGGCGCAGGCTAAAATTGTTGATTCTGCATCTGTTGTTGAACTGGCGCAGGCTGAAATTGCTGATTCTGCATCTGTTGTTGGACTGGAACAGGTTGAAACTGTTGATTATGCGCTTGATTCACAGGCACATATTGAAACTGCTATTGTTGCACAATTGGTTGCGGCGCAACCTACTGAAACTGCTGGTTCTGAGGTTGTTGGACATGCACCTGTTGGTATTGCATCGCCTACCTCGCTCCCTGAATTGGAGCAACCGGGACATCGACCACACCTTGATTCGCAGGTGCCTGAGGTGGTAGTGGCGGGGGTCCCTGACGTCCACGTCCATGACCCGCACCAGCCGCCATCAACCCAGACCTGAGGGCAGTAACGAAAGAGGAACCTCCAACCGGGGCACGCACCTGATGAACAACACCACGGAAGCGGCGTCTGTCCTCCGAGGTTGCAACAAAACAATCAGTGATGGCGAACACGTTCGTCGCCACCAAATCCTTGCGAACCCAAAAGAGAACCTCGTGCGATTGGGTTGGGGAAGAAGAGGATCGCGGCAGCGCGGAGGGGATGAACCAGAGCTGCCCGAAAAAGGTCTCGATATACTCTGAATCCAGGCCCACCCTCCGTGGTTGAAACCCTAGCTCCGTGGCCGCAGCTTGATGGAGATCAGAGGCTGGGATCCTTCCAGGTGGAGCTACACCATGGGCGGATGAGGTAGGTGGGCATGGTTCGCTGGCCAGTGGGGGCCTCGGATTTGAATCGAGATCTTCCATCTGCACCAGAGGCCGAAGCAGGGGAAATTGCTCCAGGTCTCCCGGCCATGGTGGTGCTGGCGGAGAATCCCGCGGTGAGATCCGTCGAGGATTCACCGGCGAGACGCGCGCGATCCCCGATGACGAGGCCTGCCTAGGGTTTGTCGACGGTGGTTGCGGGATCTCCGGCGGCGGGATTGCCGCGCCCGCGTGCCCCATGCGCTCTGATTCACAACGAGGAGGAATTCCATGGCACCGAGCTCGGGGGCGGGGCGATCGCGGGCACGGGCGGAGCGGCGAGAAGCAAGCCATCCTTCCGCTCATCCAAACAAGGGCACCACCGTGCGCTCGATCCACTTCTTTGATCTTCTGCGGTTACTGCGAAGATCATCAGAACTGACGGATACAACTGCAAACTTCCCTCTGCCGCTAATCCTGTAAAAGACCTTCGAGTGTCATTGCGCAGATTCTTGCAAGTGTTCAATCAGAATGTAGCCATACGAGTATAGAACCGTAGTTACCGTGTTCGACCGGACCATCGTCGAACCTCGATCCCGATCGTCCGATCTGGAGCGCTGTTCAAATTCCTCCCCTGATTCGCAGTTCAAGTCGCTGCAGCCACTCGACAAGGTTGCCGCCGCCCACGGTGGTGGAGCGCAGTCAGCGTCGCCAGCGTGTCGCCATTGATGGCACTGTGGACGGCAGGGGTGGAAGGAGCGGAAGGGAGGCGCGGAGTCGAGGGAAGCATAGGGGCGGTGGCCGAAGTGGAAGATGGAAGAAAGACGTGCTGAGGTCGGAACAGGGTTAAGGCACGTAGCAGTTTGGGGCTCTTTGATTCAAATGAATTTCATAAGATTTTCGAAAGATTTTATCCTATAGGATTTTTTCTTACATTAGTCGTTTGATTCATAGGATTGATTGCTATAGAAAATTTTCTCATAGAAATCATTGTACTAGATCCCATAGGAATTCTACCATTCACTTCAATCTTCCTTTGCCATCAAACATAATTGCTCTTTTCAAAGAATTCAACTAGAAATGGCATTCTAATCTATCATTTTTCGGGTTTCCTATTCCTACAATTTTTGTATCCTATGAATCAAAGGAGCCCCATTCTAGTATGTATACAAGCATGCAAACCTAAAATCCTAGACCATCCTCAAATTTCCCCTCTTCTCTCTTGAGGCTCCGTAGAGA
The DNA here is from genome assembly GCA_947311845.1 of Poa pratensis. Taxonomy (NCBI): domain Eukaryota; kingdom Viridiplantae; phylum Streptophyta; class Magnoliopsida; order Poales; family Poaceae; genus Poa; species Poa pratensis. The sequence continues at coordinate 10,918,463 of CAMZMU010000046.1, forward strand.
ATCCTCCCGATCGCCCACTCCCTCGGTCAAGCCGTACGTCCTCGCCATGCTCCACTACCTAGTCGCACGCCATAATTCAGCGCGTCCTCTCAACCGCTGCCACCTTCCACTCCTCCGCCGCATTCTCATAGTTGCGTGTTCATTCCACGCTCGCCATTCTCCGCTCCATATGTTCATTTTTTTTCTCGCTTCACTCGATGTAGCTGGTTTAGTCGGGATGGGGAAGCTGATGGTTATTTGCTACCCGCTAGGATGGGGATGGTAGAAAAATTATCCCCGTGACACTTAATGGGATGGGAAGAGATTTATTTTGTGGGGACGGTTTTGGTTGAGCAATAACTGGTGGTTAGTATCCCCGTTGCCATGTTGAGTTCACATGGTTCTCGCGGAGAAGTAGGACGATCTAATACAGGGATGAACATTTTGTAGTAAAAAAAACGTAATAACACGGGCATATAATATTCATGAAAATAATAGGAAATATGCTTTTGATGGATTCCACACCAAGATATAATAAAATACTCTCCAATTTTTAAAAATTAAGGCATATAAATTTAATCAAGAGTCAACATTATCTACTCTTTCATTTAGAATTATAAAATATTTTAGACATTTAAATTTTTACAGCGTATGGACCACAAAGACTAAGCATACACGCTGAAAGTCTGAAACGCGCCTACAGGTTCAGAAATAATTTGAAACGAGGGAGTAGACAAAAATAGTATATACCAAATATATATTAATAGATCCAACATCATTTGTATTTTTTATAGTAGAGTAAAATGCTTGGGAGGTCATAAAGCTGCTGCGAATGAGCGGATTGGTCACCAACTGGAAAAATGCTAACAGTCGGTCACCAAGTTGTATGTTTGTAACACGTTGATCACTCTGTTACGACGGATCTTTAAGTCGATAACGTGGATGACTGTTGTTTACATATACACCCTTACAATTTTTTTCTTCTAATTGCTAGGTCTTTTTTATTTTTTTTTGCCTTCTTTTATTTTTGGCCAGTGCGCTTGAGTTCTGTAAGCGAGCTAGAGTCGACGGCAAGGACGAGGTACTCGAGCCACCCGACGTCGCCGTTGGAGCCGATACTCTTCTTCGTCGACTTCTTCAAGAACCCAACCGCCACCACTTATGTCAAACACCTGGTGCGCGTCTTCTCAACTAGCTTCGGCAGGTCAACTATCTCGCCCCCTGATGACTCACAAGTATAGGGGATCGCAACAGTTTTCGAGAGAAGTAAAACCCAAATTTATTGATTTGACACAATGGGAGCCAAAGAATAAATATAAGTCTAACAGATGAATTGTCAGTTCAGCTGCACCTGAAAGTAAACTTGCTCGACACAATTTATCAGCAGTAACAGTGATATAACAGCAGCAGTATTGAAGTAACAGTAGCAACAGTGTAACGGAGACAGCAGTAGTGATTTCGGTAAACAGCAGGATTAAAATACTGTAGGCATAGTGACGGATGTACGGGCGTTGCATGGATACGATAGCTCATGTAATAGTCATAACACAGCGCATTTGCAGGTAGATAATAATAAAGCATCCAAGTATTAGGTAAAACATAGGCATGTGTTCCGTATTTAGTTGTACATGCTCGCAATGAGAAACTTGCACAACATCTTCTGTCCTGCCAGCCCGTTTGCAGCGGGGCCTCTAGGGAAACTACTGGCAATTAAGATACTCCTTTTAATAAAGTACCGGAGCAAAGCATTAACACTCCGTGAACACACGTGATCCTCAAGTCACAGCCATCCCCTCCAGTTGTCCCAATTATCGTCACTTTGGGGCCTCGGGTTCCGGACAACGACATGTGTATACAACTTGCAGATATGATCCAAAACATAATTATACTCATGATTCAATAACATGTTCAGATCTGAGATCATGACACTCGGGCCCTAAGTGTCAAGCACTAAGCACAACAAGTTGCAACAACGATAAATAGCACTAACAATGGATACTAGGATTTTCTCGAAAGTTGACTTTCTGCACAAAAATAAGACATCAGGGTAATTCTGCTGAAAACAGCGTTAGTCCGTGTTAGTTATATTCAAATCACACAAATTAGAGATGGAACAATAGCAAAATTATTCGGGAAAGTAGATACATTTTGGACATATCACCCCCGCCCCACAGACAGAGCGTACACCGGTACACGAGCACCCGCGCCGCAGCGGCTTGGGACTAAAGCAGCGCGACAAATAGTAGGAGCAGCAACGCGAATCCGGCTGGAAGGTGTGTCGGGTGCCGTCGCCATTGTTCCCCCTGCTTGGCCAAATTCCAGGCCATCGCCGTCGGAAATTGATAGCATCCTGAGCAGCTCGGGAAAGGTGCTCTCGTCTGCCATGACCGGTGTCCGCGTGCATGTGGTGGCTGCCTTTGCCCAATTGTTAAATGCCACGTGAACCACACCATAAAAAATTTATCCAACAAGAGGCACGCAGGCCAGCTTCTGCGTTGGCCAGAGTAACAAAAGAAGGCAAAAAAATCGAAAAAGGACATAGCAATTAGAAGAAATACAATTCTAAGGGTGTATCTGTAAAAAATAGCCACGATAGCCACTTAACATCCGTTGTGACAGAGTGACCAACGTTTCACAAACATACAAGACCGGTAGTTAGCATTTTCCAAATTGGTGACCAATCCGCTCATTCGCAACAACTTGATGACACACCACGTTTTTCAAACAAAGGGACTAATAAATAGTACTCCCTCTATTCAGAATTATAAGTTGTTCTAGTTTTTTTTTCTGAAACATGTGTATTCAAACGTGTTTTAGCTTGTAGTTTCATTCATTTGATCCGTATGTAGTCCACATTGAAAATTTTAAAACATCCTATAATTACGGAGTTGAAATATAGAACTTTATGATAAAACATTGAAGTGTTCAAATCTTTCTCAAGGACCAAATATTGGGATCTTCTCACATCCACAAAGCCAAAATCTACTTGGCCCATTGATCCACAAATGATTTTGTTTCTAAATAGAGATAAAAGATTTCCTCTTTTGGTTGTTAAGCAGCAGATTTAGGAATTCCAAACATGGCAAAAAAAAAAAACTCAACCATGATATGAATTGTACTACTATTCTGTGATGATGCTTGTCGTGCGATGACCGGCAAAGTTGAGGTGTTTGCGAAAACCTTCACATCTCTCTCAGTCAAATTCACATTTCTATCGGTCCAATTACACCAAGAAACTTTACTTGCGTGGGCTGAGTTGCAAGCGACCTCTAGCCACCAATCATTGGCCGTATAAAACCCATCCCACAATTTTAGACGGAATTTTTGCATCGTAGGATAATTTGAGACAACATTTTCAACCTGGGGGTGGAGGCTGAATTAAAGAAGCAGGTGGACATTTGTACGTGGGACTTATATGCAAAGGGACTATACCGGCGTCTAGACCTTAATCATTTGCCAGATGAGCTACACGAATAATTTGCATTTTGGCATTTTTGAAATATATTGTGCGCCTCCCTCTACCGATCGGATTTTTGATTGAGGTTGTTGGTGCATAAATTTAATATGGTATCAGATTCAAAATGTATCAACTTCAAAACTATGCTAACGCAATATTAAAAAAATACGGCCAACATCGAACCAGCTTCTAAGGATTACAATAAACTAGATTTTTTTTGAGTATCTAAAATAAACTAGATGTGAGGGAGAGTGTGGAAATATATTATCAGCCTGCTTAGTGACCTTCCCCAGTGAGAGATACCACAGTCAAGCTGCGATCCCACTTGTCAACAACGGTCAAATGGATTGACTCAATGAAAATGCTCCATTTAGATATTCGCGAGGCTGGTTTTCGATGAGAAAGGCAAAAGTGAGAAAAGTTAATCGTGTGGGGCAAAACTGAGTAGTGCTAAGTTGGACTCTAAAACAGAAAACCCTAAAACATAGGTCTCTAGGCAAAAAGCTCTATACTACATCTGTGATCAGGATCGACGGTACCAACCTTTTTCTGGCGCATTTGCCAGGAAGTAATTTTGCTATCCAGGTGAAGTTGGTAAGGTTATTAGAGTCACTTTTAGTTTTCTTAGTTTCTGTTTAATATATTATTATTTTTATATTTTCTTTTGTTCGTAGTTTTATTCTAATATCTTAATTGAAAATCCAAAATAATTGTTTAGGTTTTGTTTTTAGTTTATTATTTGGAAACACAAAAAAATTAGTAATTAATATGGGAATCAAGAAGCTTGCCTACTCGTTTTCGGTTCCATTCTTCGCACAAGAACGGTCTATGGTATGTTTCTCATCCGACTATGCAATTATTTTTTACAAATTCATGCTCAATCATCTATCATTATCAATTTAGGTTCTAATGAGTTGTGTTTGAACCGTTTTTCTTGGCTGGCTCCGCATGCCGTACACGACAGAATGATTGCACATTTTACAGTATGTTGAGACCTCCAATGTGTTTTCTTCTCCGATGCAGTAGCAGACTGAGGCTGTGGCAACCAACGAATACTGCGGGTGCACAATTTCCTATTTTGATCTTCTTCATTGTGTTGTCCTTCGAATCCGTCGGCCTTTACCCATTCCTCTATTCCTCCCTGTGGGAAGATCTCGCATAGGCTAAAGCTGCTGCAAGGCTAATAATTTATGAACTCGGAAAGTATGGTTCTTCTTAAGACACTTGAAATAAAAATAGTGGGAAGATAAACCATTCTACTACTACATTTCGTCACATTCGATAACCCGAAGATTCCGCACGGATTATAGAGGTGTGAAGGTATGTACAGAACGATTAAACTTGTTGAAACGATCACTAAAAAACCATTGTGGATCCGATTTTACTAGGAAAAGCGCGCGCGTCCCGGGCGCATGCTCCCTGTCGCATGCGCTGCCAGAACGTGGCGGCGTCTGGTGCGTGCTTTCCTTCCCGCGCGTCCTCTCTCCGCTGGCCAGGTGTTGGCCGGTGCTGCTTTCGCTGGTTCGCTGGCCGCGCGCTTGTTTCTCCGTGTCTGGTACGAGCAGGTAGCTAGCTGTTCTCTTTTTTGTTTCTAATTTGACGATAAAAAATGCAATATCTTTTGAACCGAGTTTCGAAATCACGATCCATTTTCGGGAATGGGTTAGTCGCGTCGAGATCTTCAAAACTAGATCTCATGTTGATATGTTTTGACAAACTTTATTTGTGCACTGCCCGGAGTGTGTAAATTGCACTGACTTTCTTTTTACTGGATGCAGTGCACTGCCTTCTTTTTTGCGGCGCACTGCCTCGGATGGGCAGTGCACTGCCTTCTTTTTTGCGGTGCATTGTCTCGGATGGGCAGTGCACCGCCTTCTCTTTTGCGGTGCACTGGCTTTTTTTTGCGGTGCACTGCCTGGACGGGGAAGTGCACTGCCTTCTCTTTTCACGGTGCACTCGGGGCAGTGCACTGCCTTGTCTTTCGCGTTGCACTGCATGGATGGGGCAGTGCATTGTCTTATCTTTTTGCGGTGCACTGTCTAAACGGGGCAGTGCACTACCTTATCTTTTGCAGTGCACTGCCCGGCAGTGCACTGCCTTCTCTTTTCACGATGCACTGCCTGAAAGGGACAGTGCACTCTTTCGCGTTGCACTGCCTGGATGGGGCAGTGCACTGTCTTATCTTTTTGCGGTTTACTGTCTAAACGGGGCAGTGCACTGCCTTATCTTTTGCGGTGCACTGTCTGGACGGGGCAGTGCACTGCCTTCTCTTTTCACGGTGCAGGTGCACTGCCTGAACAGGGCAGTGCACTGCCTTCTCTTTCGTGTTGCACTGCCTGGATGGGGCAGTGCACTGTCTTATCTTTTTGCGGTGCACTATCTAAACGGGGCAGTGCACTGCCTTATCTTTTGCGGTGCACTGTCTAGACGGGCAGTGCACTGCCTTCTCTTTCCCGGTGCACTGCTTGGACCTTTTCTTTTTAACAGTGTACTATTTTCGTGTACACGTCAAAAAAATATAGCTTATAATTATTTTGTAATATCACGTCAAAAGAAAAAAAAATACGTACGAAGTAGCAAGCTAGCTAGCGTGTGTGTTCGATCCGGCTACCTAGTTCGCTGATCGATGCTAGCTAGCTCACTCATACTGTAGCTTTTGCTAGCACCAGTGCCTAGCGTACAGGAATGGATGGCTTCGTGCGCATGCTGGCCGCAGGCCACGTGGAAGGCAGGGAGCAACTCAGCGCTGGGATCGCTCGCGCGCCAGGTATGCTAGTCCTCCCCATTGTGGATCATACATACCGCGCGCGGAAGAAGTACTACTGCGCTAGCCACATGACCTGAGGCATGTTCGTGTTGAAGTACTACGCGTATGGCTTAAATATATTTAATTTTTGAACATATTATCTAGACTAATATAAAAAGAGCCAGAGTGCGGAGATTCAAAGCATCTCGACCGTACAACACGTTGATCCAACGATTGAAATCCACCCAATGTTGAACTCAACGCGTTGAGCGCCCAACGCTAGCCACGGCCCCATGACCTCCACTAATCCAGCATTTTTCAGAAAAAATAACTATTCAACGGAAACGGCGCTCGATGACTGCGTGGGAAAAAACAGAGCTTCGTGTCCCCTGCCGCCGACGCCCTCTCCGCCGGTTGCCCGCCCGTATCCGCCGGTGCCCTCTACGCCGGCGCCGCCGGATCCCTCTCCGCCTCAGCCTCATCCCTCTACGCCGGCATCGCTGCGGCCCCCTCCGCTGTCGCCATCGAACGTCAGGTCCCCTGCGTTCGGCGGACGCCCGTCCCCTGATCAACGACGCCGTATCCTGCGTGGACGCGTCCGCCTGTGCTGCCATCTACTTAGTGAATCCGGCGAATGCCCATCCCCAACCATCTACTTAGCACGTCCAGCGGAAAATCAAGGTTTGTTTTCAGATTGTAGAGGCTGCATGGTGTGGATTTGTCACGAATGTGACTCAGCCCAGCCCGTCGACCAAGGCCCATGAGTGAGCGTCACCGTCTGGCTGTGTCCAACAGTGTAGCTCCGTCTATGTATGCGTGTGTGGTTCCCGTGTAGTGGAGGGATAACGATGAACTAGGACTGTGTCCTTGCCTTCCTTCCCCTTTCTTCCTGTACTTGGACACGCAGAATCCATGGGATCTGAGTGATCTGTATCCTAAATCCTATTTGGTGCGCTGCCATTAGGTGTGTGATCGTAACAACTAGTATCAAGAGCCTATCGATCTCCGGATAGACACAAAAATTCCCCACAAAAAAATTGTTCCAAATTCTGTGCGGCGGCGAATCAATTGGAGACGAGAGCTGGGTTGGGATCTCCCGTCAAATCCCTGGTTCTCTCTTTGATTGCGGCGGCGGGGTGCGGCTGCTTCATCATCAGCGGCGCGGGTGGCGTATTGAAGTGGCGGCGGTAGACCGGATTTCTCACCACGGCTCGGGGAGCTCCAACCCTGACGGCCAGGGTGGTGGTCGTGGAGAATCAGCAAGGAGAGATGTCGGCGACGCTCGAGGACATCGAGAAGCGTCTCGCGCTTGCGCTCACCGGCTTGGCGTCGGCGACTGAAGCTACGGTGAAGGCGACTGAACTGGCAACACAGACCTCTGCCGCCTATCAAGATCTGCGTATTACAGCGGACAAGCTGCTCAAGTCGCAGGACTGTGTGATTCGAGCGGTCAATTCACTTGAAACACAAGTCGAAGGATTGGGGGCACGTCTGACGACATTAGAAGGTGCAACATCTGCTCGTCCATATACCCCAGGCCCTGGAGGACACCTTGCAGAACATGAGGCCCAGGACACCGCTCATGAGCGTGTCCTGGTAAATGGTGCGTCTACATTTCCTTTACCGTTACGGAATGTTGATGCTCTTACTGGTCATTTGGCTCGCACCGATACTTACCTTGGAATTCGCCATGATAGATCACATAGAGATAATTTTCAGTCAGTTCGTATGCCAAAAATAAATTTCCCTAAATTTGATGGAACTAATCCTAAAATTTGGAAAGAGAAAGCAGAGAAGTACTTTAACATGTTCAACATACCTGATGAGTACATGGTAGATTATGCCACCATTCACTTCAATGGGTCCGCTGCTCTCTGGTTACAAACTTATGAGGCACAACATGATGTTATAAGTTGGCCACAACTGTGTATTGCCATCTGTCAAAAGTTTGGTAAGGATATGTATTTTAGACATATGACAAACACCCTCAACATCAGACAAACAGGAGATGTTGACTCTTATTATAAGGAATTTGAAGTTCTCATGCACCAACTGCTCACACACAACAATACCCTGGATGAAACATTCTTTGTGGCCAAATTTTTGAAGGGCTTGAAACGTGATATTCGTGCTGCTATCATGTTACATCAACCAAGAACAGTTGATGCGGCTCTATCTCTCGCCCTATTGCAGGAAGCTGAAATGGCTGAGGCTAAACAATATTCTTATACTCCGAAGAAGTGGCATAATCAAGCTGGACCTGGCAAATTGGGTTCCCATCCAATGGAACATGCCAGTACCTCAACTGCTGTTCCTGCCTCTGATGTTACAAATCATTTGGCAAAACTTGCAGCTCTTAAGGCTCAGAGAAGACTCAACGGAGAATGCTTTACATGTGGTGGCAAATTCGCTCCTGGTCACAAGTGTCCTAAGCAAGTATCATTAGCCGTAATGGAAGAGTTATGTGCTGCTTTACCAGAGGATTCATCTCAAAAATCTGAAGATGAAGAAGAAACTTCGGAAGCATCTGATACTGAACAAGTAAATATGTTGCGTTTGTCATCAGCAGCTGTTCAAGGTACAGAGAGCAAGAAAACAATACGTCTGTTGGGACATGTGGGACAACAGAAAATATTGATTCTGGTGGATTCAGGCAGCTCGGCAAATTTCATTACTGCATCATTGGTAGATCATCTGCAATGTCCTGTTTCCGATGCTCCAGCAGTAGAAGTTACTATTGCTAATGGTTCAAAGATGTCTAGTAACAAGCAAATTTCAGAATTCAAATGGGGCTGCAATGGCACTCAATTTACAACCCCTGTCCGAGTTCTTGACTTACCCTGTTACGATATGATATTGGGAATGGAGTGGCTCTCGGAATTCAGTCCAATGTGGGTTGATTGGAAAGTGAAGAAAATGAGAATTAAAGTAAATGGGGTAAGAATCACTTTGAGAGGAATTAAGGACAACACAACACACTGTCCAACTATCTCTGATAAGGAATTTCAGAAGCTTCTGCAGACAGGAGCTGTTGCTCAATTGGTTCAATTATCCATGCCACCATCTGAGGCAACACCTGAAATAATACCTGATGTCATATCAGCAGTAATCATGGAACACGTCGATGTCTTTCAAGAGCCGACAACATTACCTCCTCAGAGAAGTTTTGATCATGCTATCCCACTGATAGCTGGGCAATTCCTGTCCATCGGAAGCCTTACAGATACACACCGAGCCAGAAAAATGAGATCGAAAAGCAGATCACTGATATGTTAAACCGTGGTGTGGTACAACCAAGTAACAGTCCTTATGCTTCCCCAGTTTTGTTGGTCAAAAAGAAGGATGGAGGGTGGAGAATGTGTGTGGATTACAGACATTTGAATGCAATTACAGTAAAAAATAAATACCCCTTGCCAATTGTTGATGAATTTTTGGATGAATTACATGGTTCTTCTTATTTCACCAAGCTAGATTTGAGGAGTAGATATCACCAGATATGTTTGCTTCATGGAGAAGAGTTCAAAACAGCATTCCGTACCCATCATGGTCATTGGGAGTTTAAAGTTATGCCGTTTGGCCTCTGTAATGCACCGGCTACTTTTCAAGAAGCAATGAATGTGATATTTGCTGATCTGTTGCGAAAAGGAGTGCTTATATTCATGGACGACATACTTGTCTACACTGCCACTGTAGATGATCATGTCGTGCTTTTGAACAAAGTTTTCAAGATATTGCAAAAACATCAGCTGTATGTGAAGAAGTCTAAATGCTCATTTGCGCAACAATCACTTGAGTATTTGGGACATATTGTCAGCAGTGTTGGTGTTGCTACAGACCCGAACAAAATTGCTGCTATACAAAATTGGCCTATCCCATTAACTTTGAAGCAGTTAAGAGCCTTTTTAGGGCTGGCAGGTTATTATAGAAAATTCATTGCCAATTATGGATTGATCAGCAGGCCTTTGACTGAGCTTCTCAAGAAGAACGTTCCATTTGTGTGGTCTCCGACAGTTCAGTTGGCATTTAAAACACTACAGCAAGCTCTGATTTCAGCACCAGTACTGGCACTGCCCAACTTCCAAATTCCATTCTGTCTGCATACAGATGCTTCAGGCTTTGGTATTGGCGCAGTTCTATCTCAGCAAGGACATCCTATTGCGTACTTGAGCAAAGCATTGTGTCCTAGAGCTCAAACTCTCTCGACCTATGAGAAAGAATGTCTTGCTCTCATCATGGCTGTGGAGAAATGGAAATCCTACCTACAGCATATGGAATTTGTGATCTATACGGATCACAAAAGTCTAACACATTTAGATGATCAACAGTTGACAAACAGCATTCAGCACAAGGCTTTTTGCAAACTCTTGGGCTTACAGTATGTGATTAAGTACAAACAAGGCATAGCAAATGGTGCTGCCGATGCCCTGTCTCGCTGTAGGACACAAGACGAAGTAAATGCTATTTCTATCAGTAAACCTAAGTGGTTGGAGATGGTTACTGAAAGTTATCAGAATGATGATCACACGAAGCAGTTGCTCACCGAGTTGAGCATTACTAGTCCCAATCCTCAGGGGTATTCATTACATGATGGAGTTATCAAGTATAATGACAGAGTTTGGATAGGGAATTACACAGAAGCTAAACAAGCAATATTGCTAGCTTTGCATTCTAGTGGAATTGGGGTCACAGTGGTATTACTGCTATTTACCAGGTTAAAGCATTGTTTGCTTGGCCTAACATGAAGCAGGATATTCAAACTTATGTGTCACACTGCACGGTTTGTCAGCAGGCCAAGACCGAGCACACAAAACAACCGGGGTTACTTCAGCCTTTGCCAATACCTGAGAAGGCATGGGATATGATCAGCCTCGACTTCATTGAAGGGTTACCAAAGTCAGCAAAGTTTGACAGCATTTTGGTAATCGTGGATAAATTCACGAAATATGCACACTTTTTGCCTCTTGCTCATCCATACACAGCTATGACCATAGCCCAAGTATTTGTGGATAATATCTACAAATTGCATGGACTGCCTAAGGTGATAATCTCAGATAGAGACAAAGTCTTTACCAGTGCTCTATGGCAGCAACTGTTCCAGCTTACAGATACTAAGCTCAACATGAGTTCCAGTTATCACCCGCAGACAGATGGGCAAACTGAGAGATTAAACCAATGCTTGGAAACGTATTTGCACTGCATGACCCAGTCTTGTCCAGCAAAGTGGTCTAAATGGCTTTCCTTGGCAGAATATTGGTATAATACTACTTGGCATTCTGCGTTAGGGAAGACACCATTTGAAGTCTCATATGGCTATAAACCCAAACATTTCAGCATTCAAGATGGCATGACAACAACTGTGCCAGACTTGGAACAGTGGCTGCAGAACAAAGATGACATGAATGCCCTTATGCAACAACAACTGCTTCGAGCACAGCAAAGGATGAAATCGCAAGCTGACAAGCATAGGGTGGAAAGAGAGTTTCAGGTGGGTGACAAAGTGTACCTGAAACTACAACCATATGTGCAGACATCAATTGCTCGTCGTTCTAACCAAAAACTGGGGTACAAGTACTTTGGGCCATACAACATTTTACAGCGGATTGGCAATGTTGCTTACAAGTTGGATTTGCCAAGCACAAGTCAAATCCATCCGGTGGTACATGTGTCGCTATTGAAGAAGGCATTACCAGCAAACACTTCTCCTCAACCTGATTTGCCTGCAGCATGCTCAACACTATCGTCAGGTATAACTCCACTTTTCATTCTTGACACCAAATGGGTGGATGCAGGCTCCAAACCTGTTGAGATGGTGCGTGTTCAATGGTCTTCACTACCGGCGGCTTGGTGCACCTGGGAGAACAAGAATTCCCTGCTCCGAGACTATCCAAATGCAGCTGCTTGGGGTCAAGCAGCTCCTCAAGTCCCGGGGCATGTCACGAATGACTCAGCCCAGCCCGTCGACCAAGGCCCATGAGTGAGCGTCAACGTCTGGCTGTGTCCAGCAGTGTAGCTCCGTCTATGTATGCGTGTGTGGTTCCCGTGTAGTGGAGGGATAACAATGAACTAGGACTGTGTCCTTGCCTTCCTTCCCCTTTCTTCCTGTACTTGGACACGCAGAATCCATGGGATCTGAGTGATCTGTATCCTAAATCCTATTTGGTGCGCTGCCATTAGGTGTGTGATCGTAACAGGATTGTAAAAACCTAAGTGACACCTGCCGTTGTAAAGGATGCATCATGTCGATTTGTCCCCAGCCATCTACTGTTCAAACCTAAGGGCCATCTATCGTTATAAAAACCTGCACGATGTGGATTGTAAAATCTGCATCATGCCGTTTATCTGCATAGGGCAGACTTCTTGCCGGATAACCGTTCGAACGTTGTGCTGAGTATACATGCATTTACGATTAGCAAATTTGATTACTGACCATGCACTAGCATCCTTATTTCATTTGCAGTGTTCGCGATGCTACATGATGCATCAGTACCACATTTAGTAATTAGTATCCAATTTGCACACACAGGAGAGACATTCATCCGGTTGGACTGCAGTGCTCGCAATGTTGCTATTACACCTGATCTAAAGAGTTGGGAACATAAATTGGAAGGTGCAAGTGAAATCCGTAAAACATTAAGCCTTCTCAGATTAGCAAATATTGTAGATTCCTGGCCCATATGTAGTCACAAAAATCAATGCACACATGTTTTCAAATACGACCACTCCATCCCTGTTTCAGCGACAAGGAATGGTCATGATCTAAACATTTATACAGTATTTGGTTTTTACCATATTTAGCTGAACTAAAGTGTACGCTCTAACTATTTTCACGTTATTTTGAACAAGCCCATGGAGATAAGCCGCAAGGTGCAGCCAAGGTTCAGAGGTGATTCAGGTTTCCAAGAAGGTTAGTTACTTGTGCAATTCAGTTGGGATGTAGTTTGTTGCTGGAAGGAGTAGAGTTTGATTCGATTGGATCATCATTATTTGGTACTACCTGCTTGTTATATGATGAAGAAAGACTAACATCATCTCTTTATTCGTGCATCTTATACCCTCAGTTCGGAGTGGCACTGATTCCTACAAATATGCTGTTTTTCGTATGCTTAGTCGTGGTGTCCTTATACCAATTTTCTTTCTTAATCATCACACTGGATAATTATATTTGTTGAGCTTATTAAAACATTCGGACCTGAGACCTTTGAAAGGAAAGCAATCAGTGAGGCTTATCATTCAGATAATTTTTGTGAGACCTATTAAATAAAATAAATATGCAGAACTTCTGTTCGTCTGATGGCTATGCCTTTTCTACATATAGTGTTCCATCTAGGTTAATTGCTGTGATTGTAGCTTGCAAGACCAGTTCAGTCTGGTCGATCTTATCAATGTATTAGGGAAAGACTGCATTCCCGATCAATTTAGATGTCAAGCTGGAATTAAAAAGTCGATAGCTTTTCAATATAGACATTATTATGCGTGGTCTACTGGGTAGTTATATTGAGTACTTTTATCTATGTATGCTAAATCTCATCATACACTGATTTTCTTCCTTGGTCCTTTATGGTGCAGTGCTGCTGCCACTGATGTAATATGCTATGTTTTTTATTTCATAAATAGGGGCAATGCCAACTCTCCGTACAAGGTAGTATTACCTCCTCTGAGAAATAGGAGGAGATTTGTTCTTCACAACTACATGATGAGTGGTCGAATGCAAGCCTCCCATGCATTTTTTTCAGGTATAAACAGAGTCACATTGTGCCATCTCACATTTCTAATGTATGCCCAGCTCCTCAAAGTAGTATTATAGCCTCTATCACTCATAGAACCTGCAGTTTGCTTCCTATCATTTCAAATGTGATTGCCTTCTATTCCGCATTAAATCTGCTTTCTCCACGCAGTGCCTTCCCATGTTTGTTGACCCTTTCTTCACGCTAGCTAAGTCATAGCTGTTCGAAAGAACATTTTGTTTCCTTGGGAAGACCAGTGGTTTCAGGATCCGAACAACAGCCGTTCTGTATTTCTTTTATGTTTTCACACTATTAAGTACAGCTCCCGATTGTTATTGGCTCTCCACGACATTTTAATAATTATAAATTTTGAATTCTTCCCTAGAATTTCATTGTTTCCGAAACATATACAATTATTATTGAATGGTGTTAGCAATATTTTTAATTAAATCTTTACACGACTAAACGTGCATTGCACGTGCATGATTACTAGTTAATGGGAAATGCCTCCTAGCGCAGTTCGACGACTCGAGCGCTCACTCGACGAACCGTCCGATCGCTTCCGCGCGCTGAGATTCGCGTACAGTCGACAAACTGAGCGCACCTTCGTCTTCGTCTCTAGCCTGCCCACCCGTGCTCCGCCCCTGCCCCGCTGGCGAGAGGCCACCGTCGCCCCTGCTCATCCTCCGCCACGGCCGCGCGCCTCAACCCCGGCTGCACGGCCTCGATGTCGTACTGGTACGCGGCTCTCAGCCCCACCGTCGAGGCGGTGTCCAGCGTGGTGGCCCTCGGCGCCGACGCTGCTCCTTACATCGCGGTTAGGCGCCGTCGCTACCGCCTAAAGCACGACGCCGACGATGGCCGGCGCCCGCTGGTGCGTCGCACCGCGTCCTTCAGCACGATTGACTCTGAGCGACCGCGGCGTGGCGGCGGCGGAGAACGGCGTCCTCCGCGGCTGTCGGCTCCGGGCGACTGCTGCTCGAGCCTCGAGGCCCGGCCTGACGCGCCTATAGCCAGAGCGTGGCGGACGACGAACTTCAGCCCGACGCGATGGCAGCCGGCGTGCTACAGTGCGGCCAGTACGCCATAGGCATGGCGGCGGTGCACAGCAGGCCTACACTTCGATTTGCCCACGATTTGGGCTGTAGTCCTGTACAAGCGTGCTAGGAACCGCTCGGAAGAAAGATGGGAGAATCTTATCTCTTTGGGTTTTTTTGCACTCTAGTCCTTCCACTTCTGGCTACACACAAAATATCCCTCTATTTATGTATAAAATTGCATCGTCATACCCGAAACTTGCTTTGTAGAGTATAAAAGTTCCCTACCTCCGTTGTAAAGTTGCTGTAAATTTATCGAGTACCAATTTACAGGGCGACGAAGCAAGTTTTGTGGGTGCCAGAAATCACCCACATAAGTTGCTTCGACGCCCACATAAGGTTCTTCGTCGCCCACAAAAGTTTCTTCGGCGCCCACAAAACTTGCTTCGACTCTCACAAATGTTGTTTCGGCGTACACAAAAGTTGTTTCCAAGAACTGAAGAAGAGACTAACCTCAGCCCCAATCCTGATCATGCCAGACGTCACCCAGAGTTTCGACGTGTATTGCGATGCATCACGCCTCGGACTTGGTTGCGTTCTGATGCAAGAGGGCAAAGTTGTGTCGTATCTGTCCCGGCAGTTGCGACCGCATGAAGAGAATTACCCAACCCATGACTTGGAGTTAGCTGCTGTAGTCTTTGCTCTTAAGAAGTGGCGTCCCTATCTTGCGGGACATCGCTGTGAGGTCTATACCGATCACAAAAGCTTGAAGTATATTTTCACCCAGAAAGATCTGAACCTGCGACAGAGGAGATGGATGGAATTAATCAAGGATTATGATATTGGAATCCATTATCACCCCGGAAAGGCTAATGTAGTTGCCGATGCCCTTAGTCGCAAACCTTGCACCCTGAATGCCCTGATCCAAGCCGAACAGCCAGCCTTGTTCAAAGACTTCCAAGATTTTGGACTAGAGCTTGTTAGCCATGGTTATCTCGCCAATCTAGAGTTAACCCCAACCCTGATGGATCAAATCAAAGAAGCCCAAAAGGTCATGAAAGCATAGAGGGAATTAGGAAGAAAATTTCCCTCGGCAAAGCACCCGGTTTTACCGAAGATGCTGAAGGAGTGCTGAAATTCAATGACCGTATCTGTGTGCCCAATGTCACGGAACTTAAGGAGTTAATCCTGAAGGAGGCCCATGAGACCCCTTATTCAATCCACCCCGGCGGAACCAAAATGTACCAAGACCTTCGAGAAAGATTTTGGTGGCATGGAATGAACGAGAGATTGGTTCATTCGTAGCCAAGTGTGATATCTGTCAGCGAGTCAAGGCTGAACATCAGCGACCCGCTGGATTGCTTCAACCTTTGAAAATTCCCGAGTGGAAGTGGGACGAGATTGGAATGGATTTTATTACCGGACTTCCAAGATCCAACCGAGGCCATGATTCATCTGGGTCATCGTTGATCGACTGACCAAGGTTGCCCACTTTGTTCCTGTCAAGACCACTCATACCGGAGCTCAGTTAGCAGACCTGTATATTTCCAGAATAGTGAGCCTGCATGGTGTGCCTAAGAAGATTGTATCTGATAGAGGCACGCAATTCACCTCAAGATTCTGGAAATCCCTTCATGAAGCCCTCGGAACCAAGTTAGCCTTTAGCACAGCTTATCATCCCCAGACCGATGGCCAACTGAGCGAGTGAACCAGATATTGGAGGACATGCTTCGCGCATGTGTTCTATCCTATGGTTCCAAGTGGGAAGATTGTCTTCCGTTTGCAGAGTTCTCGTACAACAACAGTTATCAGTCTAGTCTGCAAATGGCCCCTTTTGAAGCCCTTTACGGCAAGAAGTGTCGTACACCCCTGAATTGGTCCGATACCGGAGAGAGCAAATTGTTCGGACCAGATACCCTCCGAGAAGCTGAAGAGCAAGTTCAGCTTATTCGTGAGCGTCTCAAAACTGCCCAATCCCGTCAGAAGAGTTACGCTGACACCAAGCGTCGTGACCTCACCTTCAACGTCGGAGATCATGTTTATCTCCGAGTGACACCCCTCAAGGGAATGCAGCGTTTCCATGTCAAAGGAAAGTTAGCACCAAGGTATATTGGACCCTTCAAGGTCATTGCTCGTCGAGGAGAAGTATCCTATCAGCTGGAGTTACCCCAGGAGTTAGGAGATTATCATGATGTCTTCCACATTTCCTTGCTCCGGAAGTGTCTTGAAGTTCCTGACCAGCCTGATGTTTTCAAAAACATCGACCACCTCTCCATCGACCTGAACCAAGACCTGACTTATCGTGAGAGACCCCTCAAATTCTCGAAGAAGATGTTCGTGTTACCCGAAGACGTGCGATCAAGTTTACAAAGTCCAGTGGACTAACCACTCTGAAGAAGAAGCAACTTGGGAACGCGAAGATTATCTTAGAAGCGAATTCCCAGACCTCCTTAAAACCTAAGCTTAGCAAATCTCGGGACGAGATTTATTTTAAGGGGGGAAGGATTGTAACATCCCAAAATTATTATCCAGAATTTTATTCCAAAAATGGGAACCAACAAAAACTTTTGTTGTTTATTGTCTGTTAATTGCTTCTTCTTACTTGTGTTGTTGTTCTTGCTGGTTGTGTGAGTGTTTGCTCTAGTAAACACTAATAAGAAATAAAGAAACCAAAATCCAAATTAAAAGCAAGAAAATAAAAATAGCAAGTTATCACTTTAAAAATCTCAAAGTGACAAATTCAATTATTTTCAAATCAAAGTCAGTGGAGATGCAATGTAAACACTCTCCCTTTTTGTTCTTACTACTTTCCCATCTCAAATATTATTTTTGAACTTGTTTTAAAATTCTAAAATAAAAACAAATAGAAATAAATCAAATTACCTTAAACAAGTACTATGAAAGAAAATGTTGCCAAACATTTTATTTGGCAATGCCAATTTTTGTGGAGCTTCTACATGTTATGGGGAGGCCCCACAAATATTTGCAGAATTTTCTAAAATATTTAAGTACCTCAAATAAATCCAGGAAAAGCTTCTGGATATTGAAATAAAACTGAAAAATAAAAGAAAAGAGGGAGGAAGGGGTTTTCTGCAAAAAGGTCATCGACCTCAGCCCCGACGCCGTCGCCGTGTCGCCTCCACCGTCATCGCCGTTTTCTTCGCCGCCAGGGCCCCCCTGGCCGCGCTCTCCCTCGCCTCTGTACCTCTGCACCTCTCTGCACCGCAGGGGAAGAAACCCGAGCACTCTCCCATCGCCTTTAAGCCGCGGTTCCTCGACGGCCACCGTAGAGGAGTTGGACGGCGCCGGCGAAATTCGTCCCCCCCTTAGCTCCCCGACACGCACCGTCCCTCTAGACGCTTCTAGAAGAAGCCCGGACCCCGGTAGACGTCTCGCCGCCACGTTACCTGTACTTAGCCGCGCGAATCGATCGAGGGATCACCTCCGTGCGCCATGGACGCCGCCATGTGAACCACGACCACCGTGGACCAGCCCTGCCCTATAAAGCCACCCCCACGCCCCTCTGGAAGCACCACACCTTCTCACTCCCTCACACTCCCCTCTCGATCCATCTGTGCACCGCAGGAGGCCGTGCACGGCTGCACCGTCGCCGCCGTCGAGGTGAAGCATGGCCGCGACGCCACACAACCCTATTGTCACCTCTCTGTCCTGAGCCTTGTTCTCCACCTTCACCGCACTCACCCGAGCTCGTTTTCCCTCATTTTAGTGCACAGCCGCGTCGCCAGGAGGTCGCCGGAGTCCGCTGCCGAGGCCGTGGAAGTCCGGGAACTCGCCGCCGACGAACCAGCCTTCCCCAGCAAGCGCAGCTCGCACCACGAACTTCCCCGAGCCTCCGCCGTCGATCCACCACTTCGCCGAGCCTTCCCGAGCCCCCTAGGTGAGGTTCCGACCGTCACAGTGCCGCCGGCGCGGCGGCGCCGCCAGTTTTTGGTCGCCGCCGTTGCCTTTGATCGTGGACCGTTGGATCCAGATCCAACAGCCACGTACCGCTTCGCTGTAGTTAAGCCACTGACTGTCTGGCCCCACCCGTCAGTCTTTTATTCTTTTCCACGCACACCTGAGTCACTGACCAGTAGGCCCCACCTGTCAGAAATCTCAACATTATCCAGAGAGAAGGAATTTCTATTTCAATTTTCTCTGGAAAAACAGTACTGGACCTATCTTTGAAATTCAATATCTCGAGATTTAGGAATCCAAATAAATCAAACTCAACTGTTCTGGAAAGCTTATGAAATTGTTTAACCAACACAATTGGTCTCATGTCATTTAATTAAATATTAAAAAGTATTATTGAAAATGCCACAGAAGGTTTAAAATCTAAACTTGTTTGTTTCTGATACTCTGTTAGTCCAAATAATTCCAAACCAATTTTGCTAGCTTAGTACTGCCTTGTGTTAGCTCCCCTAATTTTGGTAGAATTAATTAAGTAGTATAAATTGTTGACTTTAAGATAAACCCTTCTGGACTAAAACAGACCATTATGTTTATTGGTTGATCCAAATGAGTTAGAACCAATTTTGTTAGCTCACATATATCCATGTTTAGTTACCCCTAAAAGGGTTTAATTTTTGGAACAATATAATTTAATTGGTAGCTAAAACTTGATTATTAAGCTACTGGATTCAATCCAATGTGTAGGGAGTTTGGTAACTCCAAATGATCCAATTCAAATTGGGTTGTATTCTACACATCAGTGGCTTTCCATAGAATTTTAGTTTGTATTTTTGTGACCAACAGAACTCAAGTTGTGGAATTAAACATGAATAACTAGTTTCTGCCATAATTTGAACTTAATTAAAAATGTTTAATTCAATTTATTTGAAAACCAAATTGTGTGGTTTGATGTGTGCAGTAGCTAATTGTGATGTTGATGATGGTTATGTTGAGGTGATTGCTTGTATAGCTTAGTGATTGTTTGCATTGTTTGTTTGTTAATTAGACGAGAACGTTGTCGGATATATCGAGGAAGGAGAGTTTGCTGAATTTGAAGAACAAGAGCAAGATCACTTTGCCAAGCAAGGCAAGCTATTCTCTGAGCTTGCACTACCAACATATGCATCTACTTTCATAACATGTTTACTCTCAAAGCAAGATTTACAAAACCCATTTCAAAAATATATGGATATTATTTTGCCACCCTATGTAGTAGTTTATATAAAACTTTAGGATGGGAAAACAATGTTGTTTATTCAAAACTCCTTTGAAATGTCTTGTGAGTTTATGGAACGCCGAGATGTCGGTGCTGTGTTGGAAAGGTGGAAAAATGGTGATGTTTGTGAAAAATGCACAGTGTCCTAGTACTATGGAAACCAATCCTACCCTGTGCGACCACATTTACCACATATGGGAAAAGGCGTAGTCATGTAGTTTGCTCTTATTAGTATGGGATACCTCATCGACGGAGATGACTCCGTTATGCATGAGGGGATGGTCCGAGGATCTACCCCCTGACCCGGGTCCTCACACAAGTTGGTGGGGAGGATAGAAGGTTCCACCATAAACCGCCGGACAAAACTATGAGTCCTCACACTTAGGGTTTCTGACGGGAAACCGGACTGGGTGTCGATGGAAAGTGTCATATGGGAAGGATCCTATACTAGCATGAGCAAATAAGAGGCTATGGCCGGCGGCTTACTTCGCATACACCTGGTATGGCGAGACGTGGCAGACACGATGAGTTGCCGGATGGATGTGGGTTAAAAGCGTGCTACCTCTGCAGAGTGTTTAAAACTATTCGAATAGCCGAGTCCTCGGATATGGACAATTGGGAGACTGTCCTAAGACCTTGTGCAAGTTTTAAAAAGGCTTTGAGTTTTTAAAAGAAAAATGAGTGGAGATGTTTCCTACACCTATACCAACGGATCGGTATGAGGTGGTTGGATGAAAGTGGACCATGACGGGCTATGGTCGGGAAAGGAGGAGTTTTGGAAAAACAGATGAAAACGGTGACTTCTTTAAAATAGTTATAAAACTCTTCTTACCTTTTTCAATAAAGATATAGAGATGTTTTAAATAAGAAAAGTTGTCAACTAAAATAAAACTGGTGCATACTCATGTTGGGGTAGTTTGCGAGTACATTCAAATGTACTCATATTGGTTTCGTCCCTGGCTATTGTCCTAGCCAGACTACGAGGAGGAGCATACGCGAGCAGGAGTATGGCGACTTCTATGCGAACTAAGGATCTCCACAAGTCAGCTGCCTGTCGGGTCGTCGTCGTTAGAATATGATGTCGATTACGCCGTAGCTTCCGCTGATATATTTGGTTTGGCCCATGAAGGCACCTATGTAAGAACTTGGTCTAAATGACCATTTATGTAAGACTTTTATTCGGTACTGTAATGGATGTAAACTTTGGTATCCAATTCGGATTATGTGCAACGACAGACTGATCACGGGATCGTTGTGTTAAGCATAATCGGGTATTTCGGACAGCTAGTCCGGGGTCCCCACAGTGTCAGACAAAGCAACTTTGCTGCTCAACAAAGCAACTAATGTTTGTGACGAAGCAACTTTGGTTTGTGCCAAATACACTTTGGTGCCTGACAAAGCAATTTTGGTGTCTGACGAAGCAACTTGGTGCCTGACAAATCAATTTTGGTGTGTGAAGAAAGCAACTTTGGTGTGTGTGGAAGCAACTTTGGTGTCCGACAAAGCAACTTTGGTGCTCGACTAACAATTTCCACAGGTTCGGAATCATTTAATCCATAATCATGGGCAAATGCATAAAAACAATTTTGGTTTGTGTCGAAGCAACTCTGGTGCCCGACATAGCAACTTAGGTGTGTGGCGAAGCAAATTTGGTGCCCGACAAACCAACTTTGGTGTCTGACAAAGCAATTTTGCTGCTCGACAAAGCAACTATGGTTTGTGACGAAGCTAATTTGGTTTGTGTCGAAGCAACTTTAATGTGTATCAAAGCAACTTCGGTCATCGCACACCAAAATTGTTTCACTTTTGATATTTTTAATTTTTATGGAGTTGCTTGTTGCTGTTATGAACTTGTATCAATACAAATCAACAGTTGTTTGCCGCTGTTGTGAAGTTGCCTCACTGCAAATCTGTTGTGTTATGCAACAATCAGAGAAAAATAAACGACAACTCATTAAAAAAACATGATGGGCCCAACCCAAATCAGCCCACTCTATTCACTCTCTCCCACTATTCACGTCTGGCCCAAACAACGATGGCTTGCATGGTCGTCTTCCTCGAAACCGGCCGAGACTTGGATTACCTCTGCCTTGTTGCGCCGCTGGAATCAATCCAGGAGGCATGGAATCGAGGCCACCATGGCCACCGCCGGTCGCCCCATGTACCTTCGTTCCGGCCCGGCTGTCATACTGCGGGAGGAGCGCGGTGGAGTTAGCAACTGGAAGTGGGCGGCCCCTTGAGCGGAGTAGGGAGTTGGGGGAGTCTAGGTGCGCTGCGGCGGACTGGAAGAAGAAAAGGCAGTACGCTTGTTTTTGCGCTTGAAGCTGCGATGAGCGCCGAGGCGTGCGCCTGTATTTTCCTTATTAAATTTGAGCGCTCGTATCTACCACCGGGCGCCCGGGCGCCCGCTAGACGCGTCCTTAATATTATTAATATTTCTTTGCTATTTTATGTTTAAAAAACTGGCAAGCGAACCGAGGAAACCGGCGGTCTAACCGGTGAACCGCGAACCGAGACCCTCGCCGGTTCGATCGCGGGTCCAGTTTTTTAAATTATGACATAAAGATTAAACTTGTTGAAACAATCACTACAAAACCATTGTGGATCATACATACCGGCGAACGAGTCAATATCATCTTCAGATTCTGTTGTACCGCGCCGCTGCATACAATATCAGGGATAGTTATGTAGGTCATCGACCGGAAACTCACTTGTGCACCCGGGAGCACATGCTCCCGGTTTTTTCGAAAAAAATTGAAAATTGAAAACTTGTCAAAAAATTCCGAAAAAAATCATGCACGTATCTGAGCATGTCACGCACCATCGTGTGAAATTTGGCGACGAAACGACATCGCGGCCGCCCTGTGAAAAAATGACAAAATTCTGACAGCAAATAGCATCCAAAATTTGAATTTTCAGATCTGAGATTTGTCATTTTTGCACAGGGCGGCCGCGATGTCGTTTCGTCGCCAAATTTGACACTATGGTGAGTGACATGCTCAGGTACGTGCATGATTTTTTTCGGAATTTTTTGACAAGTTTTCAATTTTCAATTTTTTTTCGAAAAAACCGGGAGCACATGCTCCCGGGTGCACATCGTCTGCTGGCGGTCATCGACCTTCTACTTCTAAATTTATGACCGTCGGCAAGCGTACTGTTATTGATGCCATATTGCTTTCAGGCTTTGGACTGTCGAGATAGGTGATTATGTGGCCCAAAGTTGAGATGCGTCGACGCGCCGTACGGCCGCTTCATGACAATGGCCATTGGCCAGATAAATAAAACCGAGCAACATGAAAATCTAGCTGGATGGACCAGCTCATTCGGCAGTCACCGTCGTAGCAGGGCTGAGAGTCGGGACAAAGCAGGACACGTGTTGCCACCCCGTTGCATCCGGTACACCATGTCCTTCTTCGCTGACTCTCTCTGAGGCATCCTGTCGTTTTTGTTTTGTTTGACATGGCACCCTGTCGATCTTGATTGGTGGTCTGTTCTTGACAAAGTTAGCGGGCTTTACGGCACAACCCACATAGGAGTATATCTTACTAGGGCCGGATATCCTGGCCTTCGTGACCAATCCACTCATGAGAGGCCGGCATATCTTGCTTCTAGGTCCGGCGTATCTTTTTTTCTTCTTCTTGTTTTCATTTTTGGCCATGTGCATTTTTAATGTCCTGACTAGTTTATACATTTATGTTGGTGCAAAGGCTAGATATAATTGGCAATTTTATATCAATATATTCCCTTTATAAGAAAACATACTTCCCTCCATGTTTCAGGTA
The DNA here is from genome assembly GCA_947311845.1 of Poa pratensis. Taxonomy (NCBI): domain Eukaryota; kingdom Viridiplantae; phylum Streptophyta; class Magnoliopsida; order Poales; family Poaceae; genus Poa; species Poa pratensis. The sequence goes on from CAMZMU010000046.1 coordinate 10,942,358, forward strand.
ATGTGATTTTGTAGTATATCATCTAAATTACATTCCTTTCACTATTCTCTTGCACTAACCAATGCAATTGTAGAATAAACTCAAAATTTGATTATGTTGTTCGTTCTTACTTTATTATATTAATCGAAATGTTGAATAAGTTGGGCGAGGAGATGACAGGTGCCGTCGCCCGACTGACATATGGCGTCTGGTGGGTCGAAATATTGCACTACAACAAATATGTTGATCTGCAACAGTTTGCTAGCCACGGATAGCGATTTCGTGTCTGATCACGACTAGAGGTGACGAGATTGCTTTTTTCCATCAAGAGTCCATGCGAGCACCTCCCAACCCCGAAAATGGATGACGAACAATGTCTAAATATCACCGATCTTCCTGGCTTACCGTCACACGTTATCGTACATGCCAAATATCCCGCTGCCGGATGCAAACCGTTACAACTGATGAAGCGGATATTGCTTTTCAAGACTTGAAGAAGAAGCTTTCATCGCTCCCGATTTTAGCAGCGGTGATGAAAAAAAAAGCCAATGATCATGTACATTGTTGCGAAGAATCGAGTCGTCCCTTTGGTCATTTTAGTGGAACAAAAGAAAAAGGACAAGGAACATCAACCGTTTAGAGCACCCAAGCAACAAAAAGTAATAAGATTTTCAAACTTTCACTACCACGAATCACCATGTAAAAGTCAAATCGATGAAAATGATGCAATGGCAAGAACACACGAAGTGGTCAAGCCCTTCACTCTCAAATCCCACCAATGAAACTAATGTGCATTTTTTGCCTAGGGGCGGTACTACAGGCTAGGATGGTGGTAGTACCACCACCTGAGTCCATCTAGCGCCAACAGCCCAAAGCGGTAGAAAGCGGGCTGGTAGTACCGGAGATACTGGTAGTGTAGTAGGTAATACCAGCCTAGTACCAGAGCTACTAGTGGCTTAAAATCTACGGACATCCGTACTGAATTGGGCCTTTACCGGTAGTGAGGCCGGTACTATGGCCTTGTGGAAGGGCGTGACACTAACGGTGACTAGTACATGGCATCACGTGGGATTGAAAGGCGGTACCACTGGATATGTAAAGGGGTCAGTACTACCGGCAAACCTCTCGGTACTACTGATCGTGGGAGAGAACTGTTTAAACACCAAAGACCAGAACATTCATAACTTTGCAGACAAAACCAATTAATATGAAACCAATTTTGTTGAAAGATAACAACAAACACTATCCAAAAAAAGAGGGAAAATACCACAGAATGAGAGAGTTGAAACCTCTCTAAGCGAAGAACCAAAAAAGTTCAACGTACAAAACCCAACAAGTTTTTTCATACGAAATCTGTGTTTGATAAACTTGAGCTTGTCGTCACCAAAACTTCATAGATAAATTACAAAAATTAACCAAGAAGGATGATGCCAAGGATGTAAAGGCTTGATCTCTTTACGAACGATACGATCAAACTACCCACTCGAGAGCCCATTTGATAGTACAATTACCTATGCTACAACCCGATCTCCCAACTAACATCATTAGATCGGTAAAATAGAGACCCTGTCAAGATAATACCTTTGCCTTGCGTATGATACTTGAGCTAGATGATTATGATCTTGACAACTTCAAGTTAGAACACCTTTATTGATTGCACTTGCTTGATGAAGACTAAAATTTTTGTCCCCTATAATTCACTATGGGAGAGCTGATGGCGTGGATCACACACCCGCTGGGAACAGCAAGAGGAAGGCGTGAAGCAGCGTAGTAGCAAATTTCACTTGATAACAAAACCAATCTATCAAACCAGTAAGACTTGAAAGGCTTTAACATAGTGTCAATCTACTCGGGCACTTGCAGACTGACGTAGACCTGGACACAACATAAACAAACTAGTTTGCCCAAAGGAAACAGGAAGGTTGTCAATCTTCCTTGCTTGCTGAATCAAAGATATTAAACGTATAGCGTGGAAAACAATTGTAAATGCAAAAAGGAACAATGAGCAAAGGATGTTTGTAAGTAATGGAAACAATGTTGTAAACAATGTAAAAGAATGTACCTGGGTCCAAAGTTCACTGGTGGTGTCTCTCCATAAAATAAATAAACATGCCGGGTAAACAAATTACAGCTAGTCAATTGACAAATTGTGAGGGAATGACAATGCTATTGTTCACTGTAGTATTTAATTGGGAATTACAACAAGATACATAGACCGCTATCCAGCTGCATCTCTGACTAATAATCCACCCCGAATCGCTATCCAGCTTGTCACCCGAAACATTTCAGCATTCAAGATGGCATGACAACAACTGTGCCAGACTTGGAACAGTGGCTGCAGAACAAAGATGACATGAATGCCCTTATGCAACAACAACTGCTTCGAGCACAGCAAAGGATGAAATCGCAAGCTGACAAGCATAGGGTGGAAAGAGAGTTTCAGGTGGGTGACAAAGTGTACCTGAAACTACAACCATATGTGCAGACATCAATTGCTCGTCGTTCTAACCAAAAACTGGGGTACAAGTACTTTGGGCCATACAACATTTTACAGCGGATTGGCAATGTTGCTTACAAGTTGGATTTGCCAAGCACAAGTCAAATCCATCCGGTGGTACATGTGTCGCTATTGAAGAAGGCATTACCAGCAAACACTTCTCCTCAACCTGATTTGCCTGCAGCATGCTCAACACTATCGTCAGGTATAACTCCACTTTTCATTCTTGACACCAAATGGGTGGATGCAGGCTCCAAACCTGTTGAGATGGTGCGTGTTCAATGGTCTTCACTACCGGCGGCTTGGTGCACCTGGGAGAACAAGAATTCCCTGCTCCGAGACTATCCAAATGCAGCTGCTTGGGGTCAAGCAGCTCCTCAAGTCCCGGGGCATGTCACGAATGACTCAGCCCAGCCCGTCGACCAAGGCCCATGAGTGAGCGTCAACGTCTGGCTGTGTCCAGCAGTGTAGCTCCGTCTATGTATGCGTGTGTGGTTCCCGTGTAGTGGAGGGATAACAATGAACTAGGACTGTGTCCTTGCCTTCCTTCCCCTTTCTTCCTGTACTTGGACACGCAGAATCCATGGGATCTGAGTGATCTGTATCCTAAATCCTATTTGGTGCGCTGCCATTAGGTGTGTGATCGTAACAGGATTGTAAAAACCTAAGTGACACCTGCCGTTGTAAAGGATGCATCATGTCGATTTGTCCCCAGCCATCTACTGTTCAAACCTAAGGGCCATCTATCGTTATAAAAACCTGCACGATGTGGATTGTAAAATCTGCATCATGCCGTTTATCTGCATAGGGCAGACTTCTTGCCGGATAACCGTTCGAACGTTGTGCTGAGTATACATGCATTTACGATTAGCAAATTTGATTACTGACCATGCACTAGCATCCTTATTTCATTTGCAGTGTTCGCGATGCTACATGATGCATCAGTACCACATTTAGTAATTAGTATCCAATTTGCACACACAGGAGAGACATTCATCCGGTTGGACTGCAGTGCTCGCAATGTTGCTATTACACCTGATCTAAAGAGTTGGGAACATAAATTGGAAGGTGCAAGTGAAATCCGTAAAACATTAAGCCTTCTCAGATTAGCAAATATTGTAGATTCCTGGCCCATATGTAGTCACAAAAATCAATGCACACATGTTTTCAAATACGACCACTCCATCCCTGTTTCAGCGACAAGGAATGGTCATGATCTAAACATTTATACAGTATTTGGTTTTTACCATATTTAGCTGAACTAAAGTGTACGCTCTAACTATTTTCACGTTATTTTGAACAAGCCCATGGAGATAAGCCGCAAGGTGCAGCCAAGGTTCAGAGGTGATTCAGGTTTCCAAGAAGGTTAGTTACTTGTGCAATTCAGTTGGGATGTAGTTTGTTGCTGGAAGGAGTAGAGTTTGATTCGATTGGATCATCATTATTTGGTACTACCTGCTTGTTATATGATGAAGAAAGACTAACATCATCTCTTTATTCGTGCATCTTATACCCTCAGTTCGGAGTGGCACTGATTCCTACAAATATGCTGTTTTTCGTATGCTTAGTCGTGGTGTCCTTATACCAATTTTCTTTCTTAATCATCACACTGGATAATTATATTTGTTGAGCTTATTAAAACATTCGGACCTGAGACCTTTGAAAGGAAAGCAATCAGTGAGGCTTATCATTCAGATAATTTTTGTGAGACCTATTAAATAAAATAAATATGCAGAACTTCTGTTCGTCTGATGGCTATGCCTTTTCTACATATAGTGTTCCATCTAGGTTAATTGCTGTGATTGTAGCTTGCAAGACCAGTTCAGTCTGGTCGATCTTATCAATGTATTAGGGAAAGACTGCATTCCCGATCAATTTAGATGTCAAGCTGGAATTAAAAAGTCGATAGCTTTTCAATATAGACATTATTATGCGTGGTCTACTGGGTAGTTATATTGAGTACTTTTATCTATGTATGCTAAATCTCATCATACACTGATTTTCTTCCTTGGTCCTTTATGGTGCAGTGCTGCTGCCACTGATGTAATATGCTATGTTTTTTATTTCATAAATAGGGGCAATGCCAACTCTCCGTACAAGGTAGTATTACCTCCTCTGAGAAATAGGAGGAGATTTGTTCTTCACAACTACATGATGAGTGGTCGAATGCAAGCCTCCCATGCATTTTTTTCAGGTATAAACAGAGTCACATTGTGCCATCTCACATTTCTAATGTATGCCCAGCTCCTCAAAGTAGTATTATAGCCTCTATCACTCATAGAACCTGCAGTTTGCTTCCTATCATTTCAAATGTGATTGCCTTCTATTCCGCATTAAATCTGCTTTCTCCACGCAGTGCCTTCCCATGTTTGTTGACCCTTTCTTCACGCTAGCTAAGTCATAGCTGTTCGAAAGAACATTTTGTTTCCTTGGGAAGACCAGTGGTTTCAGGATCCGAACAACAGCCGTTCTGTATTTCTTTTATGTTTTCACACTATTAAGTACAGCTCCCGATTGTTATTGGCTCTCCACGACATTTTAATAATTATAAATTTTGAATTCTTCCCTAGAATTTCATTGTTTCCGAAACATATACAATTATTATTGAATGGTGTTAGCAATATTTTTAATTAAATCTTTACACGACTAAACGTGCATTGCACGTGCATGATTACTAGTTAATGGGAAATGCCTCCTAGCGCAGTTCGACGACTCGAGCGCTCACTCGACGAACCGTCCGATCGCTTCCGCGCGCTGAGATTCGCGTACAGTCGACAAACTGAGCGCACCTTCGTCTTCGTCTCTAGCCTGCCCACCCGTGCTCCGCCCCTGCCCCGCTGGCGAGAGGCCACCGTCGCCCCTGCTCATCCTCCGCCACGGCCGCGCGCCTCAACCCCGGCTGCACGGCCTCGATGTCGTACTGGTACGCGGCTCTCAGCCCCACCGTCGAGGCGGTGTCCAGCGTGGTGGCCCTCGGCGCCGACGCTGCTCCTTACATCGCGGTTAGGCGCCGTCGCTACCGCCTAAAGCACGACGCCGACGATGGCCGGCGCCCGCTGGTGCGTCGCACCGCGTCCTTCAGCACGATTGACTCTGAGCGACCGCGGCGTGGCGGCGGCGGAGAACGGCGTCCTCCGCGGCTGTCGGCTCCGGGCGACTGCTGCTCGAGCCTCGAGGCCCGGCCTGACGCGCCTATAGCCAGAGCGTGGCGGACGACGAACTTCAGCCCGACGCGATGGCAGCCGGCGTGCTACAGTGCGGCCAGTACGCCATAGGCATGGCGGCGGTGCACAGCAGGCCTACACTTCGATTTGCCCACGATTTGGGCTGTAGTCCTGTACAAGCGTGCTAGGAACCGCTCGGAAGAAAGATGGGAGAATCTTATCTCTTTGGGTTTTTTTTGCACTCTAGTCCTTCCACTTCTGGCTACACACAAAATATCCCTCTATTTATGTATAAAATTGCATCGTCATACCCGAAACTTGCTTTGTAGAGTATAAAAGTTCCCTACCTCCGTTGTAAAGTTGCTGTAAATTTATCGAGTACCAATTTACAGGGCGACGAAGCAAGTTTTGTGGGTGCCAGAAATCACCCACATAAGTTGCTTCGACGCCCACATAAGGTTCTTCGTCGCCCACAAAAGTTTCTTCGGCGCCCACAAAACTTGCTTCGACTCTCACAAATGTTGTTTCGGCGTACACAAAAGTTGTTTCCAAGAACTGAAGAAGAGACTAACCTCAGCCCCAATCCTGATCATGCCAGACGTCACCCAGAGTTTCGACGTGTATTGCGATGCATCACGCCTCGGACTTGGTTGCGTTCTGATGCAAGAGGGCAAAGTTGTGTCGTATCTGTCCCGGCAGTTGCGACCGCATGAAGAGAATTACCCAACCCATGACTTGGAGTTAGCTGCTGTAGTCTTTGCTCTTAAGAAGTGGCGTCCCTATCTTGCGGGACATCGCTGTGAGGTCTATACCGATCACAAAAGCTTGAAGTATATTTTCACCCAGAAAGATCTGAACCTGCGACAGAGGAGATGGATGGAATTAATCAAGGATTATGATATTGGAATCCATTATCACCCCGGAAAGGCTAATGTAGTTGCCGATGCCCTTAGTCGCAAACCTTGCACCCTGAATGCCCTGATCCAAGCCGAACAGCCAGCCTTGTTCAAAGACTTCCAAGATTTTGGACTAGAGCTTGTTAGCCATGGTTATCTCGCCAATCTAGAGTTAACCCCAACCCTGATGGATCAAATCAAAGAAGCCCAAAAGGTCATGAAAGCATAGAGGGGATTAGGAAGAAAATTTCCCTCGGCAAAGCACCCGGTTTTACCGAAGATGCTGAAGGAGTGCTGAAATTCAATGACCGTATCTGTGTGCCCAATGTCACGGAACTTAAGGAGTTAATCCTGAAGGAGGCCCATGAGACCCCTTATTCAATCCACCCCGGCGGAACCAAAATGTACCAAGACCTTCGAGAAAGATTTTGGTGGCATGGAATGAAACGAGAGATTGGTTCTTTCGTAGCCAAGTGTGATATCTGTCAGCGAGTCAAGGCTGAACATCAGCGACCCGCTGGATTGCTTCAACCTTTGAAAATTCCCGAGTGGAAGTGGGACGAGATTGGAATGGATTTTATTACCGGACTTCCAAGATCCAACCGAGGCCATGATTCAATCTGGGTCATCGTTGATCGACTGACCAAGGTTGCCCACTTTGTTCCTGTCAAGACCACTCATACCGGAGCTCAGTTAGCAGACCTGTATATTTCCAGAATAGTGAGCCTGCATGGTGTGCCTAAGAAGATTGTATCTGATAGAGGCACGCAATTCACCTCAAGATTCTGGAAATCCCTTCATGAAGCCCTCGGAACCAAGTTAGCCTTTAGCACAGCTTATCATCCCCAGACCGATGGCCAAACTGAGCGAGTGAACCAGATATTGGAGGACATGCTTCGCGCATGTGTTCTATCCTATGGTTCCAAGTGGGAAGATTGTCTTCCGTTTGCAGAGTTCTCATACAACAACAGTTATCAGTCTAGTCTGCAAATGGCCCCTTTTGAAGCCCTTTACGGCAAGAAGTGTCGTACACCCCTGAATTGGTCCGATACCGGAGAGAGCAAATTGTTCGGACCAGATACCCTCCGAGAAGCTGAAGAGCAAGTTCAGCTTATTCGTGAGCGTCTCAAAACTGCCCAATCCCGTCAGAAGAGTTACGCTGACACCAAGCGTCGTGACCTCACCTTCAACGTCGGAGATCATGTTTATCTCCGAGTGACACCCCTCAAGGGAATGCAGCGTTTCCATGTCAAAGGAAAGTTAGCACCAAGGTATATTGGACCCTTCAAGGTCATTGCTCGTCGAGGAGAAGTATCCTATCAGCTGGAGTTACCCCAGGAGTTAGGAGATTATCATGATGTCTTCCACATTTCCTTGCTCCGGAAGTGTCTTGAAGTTCCTGACCAGCCTGATGTTTTCAAAAACATCGACCACCTCTCCATCGACCTGAACCAAGACCTGACTTATCGTGAGAGACCCCTCAAAATTCTCGAAGAAGATGTTCGTGTTACCCGAAGACGTGCGATCAAGTTTACAAAGTCCAGTGGACTAACCACTCTGAAGAAGAAGCAACTTGGGAACGCGAAGATTATCTTAGAAGCGAATTCCCAGACCTCCTTAAAACCTAAGCTTAGCAAATCTCGGGACGAGATTTATTTTAAGGGGGGAAGGATTGTAACATCCCAAAATTATTATCCAGAATTTTATTCCAAAAATGGGAACCAACAAAAACTTTTGTTGTTTATTGTCTGTTAATTGCTTCTTCTTACTTGTGTTGTTGTTCTTGCTGGTTGTGTGAGTGTTTGCTCTAGTAAACACTAATAAGAAATAAAGAAACCAAAATCCAAATTAAAAGCAAGAAAATAAAAATAGCAAGTTATCACTTTAAAAATCTCAAAGTGACAAATTCAATTATTTTCAAATCAAAGTCAGTGGAGATGCAATGTAAACACTCTCCCTTTTTGTTCTTACTACTTTCCCATCTCAAATATTATTTTTGAACTTGTTTTAAAATTCTAAAATAAAAACAAATAGAAATAAATCAAATTACCTTAAACAAGTACTATGAAAGAAAATGTTGCCAAACATTTTATTTGGCAATGCCAATTTTTGTGGAGCTTCTACATGTTATGGGGAGGCCCCACAAATATTTGCAGAATTTTCTAAAATATTTAAGTACCTCAAATAAATCCAGGAAAAGCTTCTGGATATTGAAATAAAACTGAAAAATAAAAGAAAAGAGGGAGGAAGGGGTTTTCTGCAAAAAGGTCATCGACCTCAGCCCCGACGCCGTCGCCGTGTCGCCTCCACCGTCATCGCCGTTTTCTTCGCCGCCAGGGCCCCCCTGGCCGCGCTCTCCCTCGCCTCTGTACCTCTGCACCTCTCTGCACCGCAGGGGAAGAAACCCGAGCACTCTCCCATCGCCTTTAAGCCGCGGTTCCTCGACGGCCACCGTAGAGGAGTTGGACGGCGCCGGCGAAATTCGTCCCCCCCTTAGCTCCCCGACACGCACCGTCCCTCTAGACGCTTCTAGAAGAAGCCCGGACCCCGGTAGACGTCTCGCCGCCACGTTACCTGTACTTAGCCGCGCGAATCGATCGAGGGATCACCTCCGTGCGCCATGGACGCCGCCATGTGAACCACGACCACCGTGGACCAGCCCTGCCCTATAAAGCCACCCCCACGCCCCTCTGGAAGCACCACACCTTCTCACTCCCTCACACTCCCCTCTCGATCCATCTGTGCACCGCAGGAGGCCGTGCACGGCTGCACCGTCGCCGCCGTCGAGGTGAAGCATGGCCGCGACGCCACACAACCCTATTGTCACCTCTCTGTCCTGAGCCTTGTTCTCCACCTTCACCGCACTCACCCGAGCTCGTTTTCCCTCATTTTAGTGCACAGCCGCGTCGCCAGGAGGTCGCCGGAGTCCGCTGCCGAGGCCGTGGAAGTCCGGGAACTCGCCGCCGACGAACCAGCCTTCCCCAGCAAGCGCAGCTCGCACCACGAACTTCCCCGAGCCTCCGCCGTCGATCCACCACTTCGCCGAGCCTTCCCGAGCCCCCTAGGTGAGGTTCCGACCGTCACAGTGCCGCCGGCGCGGCGGCGCCGCCAGTTTTTGGTCGCCGCCGTTGCCTTTGATCGTGGACCGTTGGATCCAGATCCAACAGCCACGTACCGCTTCGCTGTAGTTAAGCCACTGACTGTCTGGCCCCACCCGTCAGTCTTTTATTCTTTTCCACGCACACCTGAGTCACTGACCAGTAGGCCCCACCTGTCAGAAATCTCAACATTATCCAGAGAGAAGGAATTTCTATTTCAATTTTCTCTGGAAAAACAGTACTGGACCTATCTTTGAAATTCAATATCTCGAGATTTAGGAATCCAAATAAATCAAACTCAACTGTTCTGGAAAGCTTATGAAATTGTTTAACCAACACAATTGGTCTCATGTCATTTAATTAAATAATTAAAAAGTATTATTGAAAATGCCACAGAAGGTTTAAAATCTAAACTTGTTTGTTTCTGATACTCTGTTAGTCCAAATAATTCCAAACCAATTTTGCTAGCTTAGTACTGCCTTGTGTTAGCTCCCCTAATTTTGGTAGAATTAATTAAGTAGTATAAATTGTTGACTTTAAGATAAACCCTTCTGGACTAAAACAGACCATTATGTTTATTGGTTGATCCAAATGAGTTAGAACCAATTTTGTTAGCTCACATATATCCATGTTTAGTTACCCCTAAAAGGGTTTAATTTTTGGAACAATATAATTTAATTGGTAGCTAAAACTTGATTATTAAGCTACTGGATTCAATCCAATGTGTAGGGAGTTTGGTAACTCCAAATGATCCAATTCAAATTGGGTTGTATTCTACACATCAGTGGCTTTCCATAGAATTTTAGTTTGTATTTTTGTGACCAACAGAACTCAAGTTGTGGAATTAAACATGAATAACTAGTTTCTGCCATAATTTGAACTTAATTAAAAATGTTTAATTCAATTTATTTGAAAACCAAATTGTGTGGTTTGATGTGTGCAGTAGCTAATTGTGATGTTGATGATGGTTATGTTGAGGTGATTGCTTGTATAGCTTAGTGATTGTTTGCATTGTTTGTTTGTTAATTAGACGAGAACGTTGTCGGATATATCGAGGAAGGAGAGTTTGCTGAATTTGAAGAACAAGAGCAAGATCACTTTGCCAAGCAAGGCAAGCTATTCTCTGAGCTTGCACTACCAACATATGCATCTACTTTCATAACATGTTTACTCTCAAAGCAAGATTTACAAAACCCATTTCAAAAATATATGGATATTATTTTGCCACCCTATGTAGTAGTTTATATAAAACTTTAGGATGGGAAAACAATGTTGTTTATTCAAAACTCCTTTGAAATGTCTTGTGAGTTTATGGAACGCCGAGATGTCGGTGCTGTGTTGGAAAGGTGGAAAAATGGTGATGTTTGTGAAAAATGCACAGTGTCCTAGTACTATGGAAACCAATCCTACCCTGTGCGACCACATTTACCACATATGGGAAAAGGCGTAGTCATGTAGTTTGCTCTTATTAGTATGGGATACCTCATCGACGGAGATGACTCCGTTATGCATGAGGGGATGGTCCGAGGATCTACCCCCTGACCCGGGTCCTCACACAAGTTGGTGGGGAGGATAGAAGGTTCCACCATAAACCGCCGGACAAAACTATGAGTCCTCACACTTAGGGTTTCTGACGGGAAACCGGACTGGGTGTCGATGGAAAGTGTCATATGGGAAGGATCCTATACTAGCATGAGCAAATAAGAGGCTATGGCCGGCGGCTTACTTCGCATACACCTGGTATGGCGAGACGTGGCAGACACGATGAGTTGCCGGATGGATGTGGGTTAAAAGCGTGCTACCTCTGCAGAGTGTTTAAAACTATTCGAATAGCCGAGTCCTCGGATATGGACAATTGGGAGACTGTCCTAAGACCTTGTGCAAGTTTTAAAAAGGCTTTGAGTTTTTAAAGAAAAATGGAGTGGAGAATGTTTCCTACACCTATACCAACGGATCGGTATGAGGTGGTTGGATGAAAGTGGACCATGACGGCTATGGTCGGAAAAGGAGGAGTTTTGGAAAAACAGATGAAAACGGTGACTTCTTTAAAATAGTTATAAAACTCTTCTTACCTTTTTCAATAAAGATATAGAGATGTTTTAAATAAGAAAAGTTGTCAACTAAAATAAAACTGGTGCATACTCATGTTGGGGTAGTTTGCGAGTACATTCAAATGTACTCATATTGGTTTCGTCCCTGGCTATTGTCCTAGCCAGACTACGAGGAGGAGCATTACCGAGCAGGAGTATGGCGACTTCTATGCGAACTAAGGATCTCCACAAGTCAGCTGCCTGTCGGGTCGTCGTCGTTAGAATATGATGTCGATTACGCCGTAGCTTCCGCTGATATATTTGGTTTGGCCCATGAAGGCACCTATGTAAGAACTTGGTCTAAATGACCATTTATGTAAGACTTTTATTCGGTACTGTAATGGATGTAAACTTTGGTATCCAATTCGGATTATGTGCAACGACAGACTGATCACGGGATCGTTGTGTTAAGCATAATCGGGTATTTCGGACAGCTAGTCCGGGGTCCCCACAGTGTCAGACAAAGCAACTTTGCTGCTCAACAAAGCAACTAATGTTTGTGACGAAGCAACTTTGGTTTGTGCCAAATACACTTTGGTGCCTGACAAAGCAATTTTGGTGTCTGACGAAGCAACTTGGTGCCTGACAAATCAATTTTGGTGTGTGACGAAAGCAACTTTGGTGTGTGTGGAAGCAACTTTGGTGTCCGACAAAGCAACTTTGGTGCTCGACTAACAATTTCCACAGGTTCGGAATCATTTAATCCATAATCATGGGCAAATGCATAAAAACAATTTTGGTTTGTGTCGAAGCAACTCTGGTGCCCGACATAGCAACTTAGGTGTGTGGCGAAGCAAATTTGGTGCCCGACAAACCAACTTTGGTGTCTGACAAAGCAATTTTGCTGCTCGACAAAGCAACTATGGTTTGTGACGAAGCTAATTTGGTTTGTGTCGAAGCAACTTTAATGTGTATCAAAGCAACTTCGGTCATCGCACACCAAAATTGTTTCACTTTTGATATTTTTAATTTTTATGGAGTTGCTTGTTGCTGTTATGAACTTGTATCAATACAAATCAACAGTTGTTTGCCGCTGTTGTGAAGTTGCCTCACCGCAAATCTGTTGTGTTATGCAACAATCAGAGAAAAATAAACGACAACTCATTAAAAAAACATGATGGGCCCAACCCAAATCAGCCCACTCTATTCACTCTCTCCCACTATTCACGTCTGGCCCAAACAACGATGGCTTGCATGGTCGTCTTCCTCGAAACCGGCCGAGACTTGGATTACCTCTGCCTTGTTGCGCCGCTGGAATCAATCCAGGAGGCATGGAATCGAGGCCACCATGGCCACCGCCGGTCGCCCCATGTACCTTCGTTCCGGCCCGGCTGTCGTACTGCGGGAGGAGCGCGGTGGAGTTAGCAACTGGAAGTGGGCGGCCCCTTGAGCGGAGTAGGGAGTTGGGGGAGTCTAGGTGCGCTGCGGCGGACTGGAAGAAGAAAAGGCAGTACGCTTGTTTTTGCGCTTGAAGCTGCGATGAGCGCCGAGGCGTGCGCCTGTATTTTCCTTATTAAATTTGAGCGCTCGTATCTACCACCGGGCGCCCGGGCGCCCGCTAGACGCGTCCTTAACATTATTAATATTTCTTTGCTATTTTATGTTTAAAAAACTGGCAAGCGAACCGAGGAAACCGGCGGTCTAACCGGTGAACCGCGAACCGAGACCCTCGCCGGTTCGATCGCGGGTCCAGTTTTTTAAATTATGACATAAAGATTAAACTTGTTGAAACAATCACTACAAAACCATTGTGGATCATACATACCGGCGAACGAGTCAATATCATCTTCAGATTCTGTTGTACCGCGCCGCTGCATACAATATCAGGGATAGTTATGTAGGTCATCGACCGGAAACTCACTTGTGCACCCGGGAGCACATGCTCCCGGTTTTTTCGAAAAAAAATGAAAATTGAAAACTTGTCAAAAAATTCCGAAAAAAATCATGCACGTATCTGAGCATGTCACGCACCATCGTGTGAAATTTGGCGACGAAACGACATCGCGGCCGCCCTGTGAAAAAATGACAAAATTCTGACAGCAAATAGCATCCAAAATTTGAATTTTCAGATCTGAGATTTGTCATTTTTGCACAGGGCGGCCGCGATGTCGTTTCGTCGCCAAATTTGACACTATGGTGAGTGACATGCTCAGGTACGTGCATGATTTTTTTCGGAATTTTTTGACAAGTTTTCAATTTTCAATTTTTTTTCGAAAAAACCGGGAGCACATGCTCCCGGGTGCACATCGTCTGCTGGCGGTCATCGACCTTCTACTTCTAAATTTATGACCGTCGGCAAGCGTACTGTTATTGATGCCATATTGCTTTCAGGCTTTGGACTGTCGAGATAGGTGATTATGTGGCCCAAAGTTGAGATGCGTCGACGCGCCGTACGGCCGCTTCATGACAATGGCCATTGGCCAGATAAATAAAACCGAGCAACATGAAAATCTAGCTGGATGGACCAGCTCATTCGGCAGTCACCGTCGTAGCAGGGCTGAGAGTCGGGACAAAGCAGGACACGTGTTGCCACCCCGTTGCATCCGGTACACCATGTCCTTCTTCGCTGACTCTCTCTGAGGCATCCTGTCGTTTTTGTTTTGTTTGACATGGCACCCTGTCGATCTTGATTGGTGGTCTGTTCTTGACAAAGTTAGCGGGCTTTACGGCACAACCCACATAGGAGTATATCTTACTAGGGCCGGATATCCTGGCCTTCGTGACCAATCCACTCATGAGAGGCCGGCATATCTTGCTTCTAGGTCCGGCGTATCTTTTTTTCTTCTTCTTGTTTTCATTTTTGGCCATGTGCATTTTTAATGTCCTGACTAGTTTATACATTTATGTTGGTGCAAAGGCTAGATATAATTGGCAATTTTATATCAATATATTCCCTTTATAAGAAAACATACTTCCCTCCATGTTTCAGGTAATGTGATTTTGTAGTATATCATCTAAATTACATTCCTTTCACTATTCTCTTGCACTAACCAATGCAATTGTAGAATAAACTCAAAATTTGATTATGTTGTTCGTTCTTACTTTATTATATTAATCGAAATGTTGAATAAGTTGGGCGAGGAGATGACAGGTGCGGTCGCCCGACTGACATATGGCGTCTGGTGGGTCGAAATATTGCACTACAACAAATATGTTGATCTGCAACAGTTTGCTAGCCACGGATAGCGATTTCGTGTCTGATCACGACTAGAGGTGACGAGATTGCTTTTTTCCATCAAGAGTCCATGCGAGCACCTCCCAACCCCGAAAATGGATGACGAACAATGTCTAAATATCACCGATCTTCCTGGCTTACCGTCACACGTTATCGTACATGCCAAATATCCCGCTGCCGGATGCAAACCGTTACAACTGATGAAGCGGATATTGCTTTTCAAGACTTGAAGAAGAAGCTTTCATCGCTCCCGATTTTAGCAGCGGTGATGAAAAAAAAAGCCAATGATCATGTACATTGTTGCGAAGAATCGAGTCGTCCCTTTGGTCATTTTAGTGGAACAAAAGAAAAAGGACAAGGAACATCAACCGTTTAGAGCACCCAAGCAACAAAAAGTAATAAGATTTTCAAACTTTCACTACCACGAATCACCATGTAAAAGTCAAATCGATGAAAATGATGCAATGGCAAGAACACACGAAGTGGTCAAGCCCTTCACTCTCAAATCCCACCAATGAAACTAATGTGCATTTTTTGCCTAGGGGCGGTACTACAGGCTAGGATGGTGGTAGTACCACCACCTGAGTCCATCCAGCGCCAACAGCCCAAAGCGGTAGAAAGCGGGCTGGTAGTACCGGAGATACTGGTAGTGTAGTAGGTAATACCAGCCTAGTACCAGAGCTACTAGTGGCTTAAAATCTACGGACATCCGTACTGAATTGGGCCTTTACCGGTAGTGAGGCCGGTACTATGGCCTTGTGGAAGGGCGTGACACTAACGGTGACTAGTACATGGCATCACGTGGGATTGAAAGGCGGTACCACTGGATATGTAAAGGGGTCAGTACTACCGGCAAACCTCTCGGTACTACTGATCGTGGGAGAGAACTGTTTAAACACCAAAGACCAGAACATTCATAACTTTGCAGACAAAACCAATTAATATGAAACCAATTTTGTTGAAAGATAACAACAAACACTATCCAAAAAAAGAGGGAAAATACCACAGAATGAGAGAGTTGAAACCTCTCTAAGCGAAGAACCAAAAAAGTTCAACGTACAAAACCCAACAAGTTTTTTCATACGAAATCTGTGTTTGATAAACTTGAGCTTGTCGTCGCCAAAACTTCATAGATAAATTACAAAAATTAACCAAGAAGGATGATGCCAAGGATGTAAAGGCTTGATCTCTTTACGAACGATACGATCAAACTACCCACTCGAGAGCCCATTTGATAGTACAATTACCTATGCTACAACCCGATCTCCCAACTAACATCATTAGATCGGTAAAATAGAGACCCTGTCAAGATAATACCTTTGCCTTGCGTATGATACTTGAGCTAGATGATTATGATCTTGACAACTTCAAGTTAGAACACCTTTATTGATTGCACTTGCTTGATGAAGACTAAAATTTTTGTCCCCTATAATTCACTATGGGAGAGCTGATGGCGTGGATCACACACCCGCTGGGAACAGCAAGAGGAAGGCGTGAAGCAGCGTAGTAGCAAATTTCACTTGATAACAAAACCAATCTATCAAACCAGTAAGACTTGAAAGGCTTTAACATAGTGTCAATCTACTCGGGCACTTGCAGACTGACGTAGACCTGGACACAACATAAACAAACTAGTTTGCCCAAAGGAAACAGGAAGGTTGTCAATCTTCCTTGCTTGCTGAATCAAAGATATTAAACGTATAGCGTGGAAAACAATTGTAAATGCAAAAAGGAACAATGAGCAAAGGATGTTTGTAAGTAATGGAAACAATGTTGTAAACAATGTAAAAGAATGTACCTGGGTCCAAAGTTCACTGGTGGTGTCTCTCCATAAAATAAATAAACATGCCGGGTAAACAAATTACAGCTAGTCAATTGACAAATTGTGAGGGAATGACAATGCTATTGTTCACTGTAGTATTTAATTGGGAATTACAACAAGATACATAGACCGCTATCCAGCTGCATCTCTGACTAATAATCCACCCCGAATCGCTATCCAGCTTGTCACCCGAAAGTATTAAGTTGCAAGCAACAAATTATCATAATAAGCAAAGTGCATAATGTAAGCAATGAATATAACACGTAGAAATAAACACCGTTGTTTTACCCCTAGTAGCAACAATACATCTTGGGTCCGTTCGTTTCTGTCATCTCGAGCACAGACTACACAAGAGACATGAACCTACAGTCTAGCATAAATACTCCCTCTTGGATATACAAGCAACTACTTGGCCAAAGCAATCACAAGGATCAGAGAGCATGCAAGATCATAAATAAAACATAGATATAAAGATGTACAAACTTGATCATAACTTCACAATTCATCAGATCCCAACAAACACAACATGTAGTATTACATAAAGATGATCTTGATCACGATAGGCAGCTTACAAGATCTAAACATGGAGTTACAAGGAGAACAGACAACCATCTAGCTACTGCTATGAACCCGTAGTCCAAGGATGAACTAATCACGCATCACTCCGGAGGCAGGCATGGTGGTGTAGAGCCTCTGGTGATGATCTCCCCTCCGGCAGAGTACTGAGAACAGTTTCAGAACCCTCCCAAACTAGGGTTTGCGTTGACAGCGGCGTCAAATACTTTTCTAGAATATGTTCGGGTGTTTTAGGGTTTTCTCGATGAAGGGAATTTATAGGCGAAAGGGTGTCGAGAGGCGGTGGAGGAGGGGCCCAGGAGACCCCCAGGCACGACCCTACCCTGGGCTGCTCCTAGCTACCTCCTCCAGGCTATGGGGCCCTCCTGGGTATGTTCTTCGGGCTTCGTCTTTGTTTCGATGAAAAATAAATCTCCGGAAATTTTCAAGTAATTTCGAGAATATTTGTTTACTAGCTTTCCTGAAATAAAACGACATCAGAAAATAGGAACTGACACTTGGCATCTTGTTAATGGGTTAGTCCCAAAAAATGCACTAAAATGATATAAAACTATAAATAAAACATGTAGCATTGATATAAAACAAGCATGGAACAATCAAAAATTATAGATATGTTTGAGACGTATCAAGAGCCTCTCTTAAGCACGTCTTTACTTGAACATTATCACCACATGGATGAAAATCAGCAAGCATATGATATTTCTGAGATGCTACTCTTAAACTTGCACATCACAATCTTGATGACGATCAGTACTTGACATCATCCGCCCACGGGTTATATGAAATCTTTGTTTCGGTATGAGCCATGGAAAGATATCTAACCCCACACCTATAAATACCATACACATAAATCATGGGGCAGTTCACAAAACTATATGAACAATTGCTTACGATACCACGAGATTACTTGATCCCACTTGGTACATAGTCTACCTTTATGTGTTGATCAAATTGAACCCATTATTTACACTTTGACTTGATCAACCTAATATTTTTGATTCTCGCTTCATGATACGTCTCAAACGTATCTATAATTTTTGATTGTTCCATGCTTGTTATATGTCAATGTCACATGTTTTTATAATGTTTTAATATTATTTTTATGCATTTTCTGGGACTAACCTATTAATAAGATGCCCAGTGCCAGTTCCTGTTTTCTGCTATCTTTTTGTTTCAGAAATCCTAGTCAGGAAATATTCTCCAAAAGACCTGAAATATTCTCCAAACAAAGGCACCGACCAAAGATCACCCGAGGGGACCCACCAGGAGGGGGACGGCCCCACGATGTGGCCTGGGGTGGGGCCGTGCCCCAAGGCCGTGTGGGCCCCCTGGAGCTCCTCCGGTGCCGCCTCTTCGCCTATAAATTGTCTCGTCCTCGAAAACCCTAAAAGACCGACTATATTCCAGAAAGAAAACCGAGGCCGCCGTCGTTACCAATCCTAGTTCAGGAGGGTTCTGAAGCTCTTCTCGGCACCCTGCTAGAGGGGGAGATCATCACCGGAGGCATCTACACCACCATGCATGTCTCCGGAGTGATGCGTGAGTAGTCCACCACGGGACTACGAGTCCATGGCAGTAGCTAGATGCTTGTCTCTTCTCCTTGTACCTCCTTGTTTAGATCTTGTGAGCTTCTTAACATGATCAAGATTATCTTTATGTAATGCTACATGTTGTGTTTGTTGGGATCCGATGAATTGTGGAAATGATGACTTCTTCGTTCATTTATCTATGATATGTTTTATTCATGATCTTGCATACTCTCCGATGCTAGTGGTTGCTTTGGCCGAAGTAGTTGTTAGTTATTCAGAGAGGGTATTTATGCTAGATAGTAGGTTCATGTCTCCTCGTTCTGAGATCGAGTTGACAGAAATGATTAGGATCAAGGATGTGTTGTTGCCACTAGGGGTAAAACAGCGGTGTTTATTACTTTGTGTTGTAACCATTGCTTACATTATGCACCATGCTTATTGCAATAATCTGTTGCTTGCAACTTAATACTTTCAGGTGACAGGATGGATAGCGATCCCGAGGTGGATTATTAGTCATATATGCAGTTGGATAACGGTCTATGTATTTTGACGTATTGCCCAATTAAATACTACGGTGAACTTTAGTTTGTCATGACAACATTGTTATGCGCCCACAATTTGTCAATTGTCTAGCTGTAATTTCCCAGCATGTTTTCTTTTGGAGAGACACCACTAGTGATATGTGGACCCTAGTCCTATTTTCTCATATTGTTTACAACCGTTTCCATAGCTTTTAATAATAATTTCCTCGCTGTCCATTTTTACTCTCATAATATTTTCCACATCATATGTTTAATTCTTTGTGTTCGGCAAGCCGGGGAGATTGACAACCTTCCTGTTTCGTTGGGGCAAAGTGGATTGATTGTGTTGTGTGCAGGTCCGCGTTAACCTCCTAAGCGCCAGGGGAGGGAGACACCTCCTTGATGCCTTCTCCAAGTCCTACTGGTTCGATAAATCTTGGTTTTGTATCAAGGGAAAAATTCTATTACACTGCATCATACCTTCCTCTTGGGGTCTCCCAACGAACGTGTGATCCACGCTATCACTTCATTATGATGATGTATTGAACATTAACATGATGATCACATAATTTTCTTTTTCAAATCATACCTGTTATATGCTCAAATCTATCATGGCCCGGATAACCCCTTGAATAACACCTTGGTTATCACGCAATATTCTTCTTGAATCCAACACATGGATTTTAAGCATGTTCTACGGACAAACCTTCAAATATAACTTAATACAAACATTAGTCTGTAGCGATCGTAATTAATTATTAGAACCACACATAGAAACACCATACACTTTCATCCGGCCTGTTATCATGTCCAAGAGAAGTTAAGTGAGAAGAAAATAGGCTCACTCAAAATGGTGGCTTAAAAAATGCGTTCGCACCTCTCCATTTTTGGCCTCTTTGATTCCTAGGATTATGAATACACGAGAATGGTAAAACATATGATTGCAATATCACCGTCCATAGGAAATCTATAGAATTTTAGTTTGGTTGATCACGTCGCAGAAAGAACCAAATGATTCTTTCCCATACGATTTTAGTAGATGCAAATTTTCCTATGAATACGTAGCACAAGGTAATAAGAAAAAAATCTATATAATTCAATCAAACGAATCAAACAATTGCCATAGAGTTTTTTATGATTGCAATCTTATAAAATTTCTATTGAAATCTATCTATCTATACTTCTTATAAAGCAAAACCTCACTAATGGGTTATTTAATTTGTCTATCTTGACATGCAATCTATGAACATCACCTATTATTTTAGCCAATTTAATTGTCCATGTCATCCCCACTAACATTTACTAATGATTGTATATATTTACATGCAACATATCCACATCGTCAATTGATTTAAGCCATACAATTGTCCATGTCACCATTTTTTTTGAACACATCATACTTCTTACTTCATTCATAATCAAAATTACATCATCAACCAAAAGAGGTACTATGTTTGGGGTGGATTGTTGTCCAGTACATAACCATTTCACATCAATTAAATTTAGCGTCTCAACTACAGTTAAATCTCTCATACTTTTGTCGACAACTTCTTTTTCTGAAACCGGATTTTGTTGTCAACTTCATGTTTCATGTGTCTTATAACTTTATTTTTAGATATTAAAGTTTCTAAAGATATTCCCGCTCCAAGCTCGGGTATTGTACCTTTGAATGAAAGAAGCATTAGGGCATAGGTGGATGTACGAGGCAGCTGCCTGGAGCCTGGAGGTACCACCGTGGCTCGTGCCCTAGTGAAACCGGAGCTGAACCCAACAACAGCGGATGTAGACGGACAGCAAAATGCGAAGAACCCGATCCTGACGTCTAGACCTACGCAAACGTGGTTCGGCTCCCTTGACTTTTCGCCCCTGCTCCCCCTTTATCATTGGAGTAGAGGGATTTATTTATACCCATCATATAACGTTCATTCTTAACTCGGCCGAGCTTGTACTCCATAGAAGCGGCACAGCGTGCTCGTCGCCCATTCGTCCTCCTCCGTTTCGTGTCCTCCTCCGTTTCCCAATATAGAAGGCGCCGCCGCTACCATTCTCAGCTATCATCCGTCCCTGATATTCTTGTCCTGTAGAGTAGAGCTTTACACATCACTATAGCAAAAGGCCAACAGCAGTACATCGATATATATATACTTGGATTTGATCCATGGAGAAGGCCAGGTCGTCTTGGTTGTTCCATGTGCAATCGGCGACGGCGGCGGCCGCGTCGGTGGACCTGTCGCTGGACTATGCGCCGGCGGAAAGCAGCGAAGGTCTGGAGCAAGCGTCGCCGACGGCGTGCGTGGACGGCAAAGAGGTGCGGCTGTTCCCGTGCCTGTTCTGCAACAAGACGTTCCTCAAATCGCAGGCCCTCGGCGGCCACCAGAACGCGCACCGCAAGGACCGCGTCGGCGGCTTCAACAACCCCTACGACGACGGCCCCTACGGAAGCGCCGCAGTCGACTCCGGTAGCGGCCAATCCATGTGCACCTCCATCGCGTCACACGGCGGTAGGAGCACGGCAGCGCCAGCCCGCGCCGATGCCAGGCCTGAGAGGTGGGGTGCCGGCGTTCCTCGCTTCGGGGACCACGCGCAGCTCCCGGTGGATCTGTCTGTGGGCTGCGACGCCTCGGTGAACATGCCCAACAACACTTGGAAAGACTCCGTTGCCAGCGCCGGCGAGTTGGACCTCGAGCTCCGCCTCTAGGGACACCTGCAGGCCGCGCCTAGCTATCGTCTTCTTGTACAGGTACTGCTACTATATCAATCTTTCTAAACCCTCAATTATCTCATCGATCTCCCTCTTTGCCGTGACAACTTAAGCTAGCTCGCCGTCCATTAGTGCTAGCGTGCTGATTTCTGCAGCGAATTAACTATAGAATACCATTAACTAACCAACCGTGTGATTAGTTTGCAGGTGTCGATCGATGGATTGATGCGCATATATTCTCAGCGGTGTCGACGGGCAATCGATCATCGGATCATTTGCCGGGAAATCGAGCTCTCCGCGGCCTAGTCCCTACACTACATTTAGTGTTGGTGAATGCTATTTTTGTTGTGTTGATCTCGTGGTGAACTGGATCGATCGACATGTATGTCATGTAATATTCAACTCCTAATAAGACCAGTTGTTGAACCGCTTGATCCCTGGTTTTTTGTTTGTTTTGTCACACGATAGAAAGAATACGCTTTCTGTTGCTTAATTTGTAAAGTTGCAACACCAGTGGAGTTGCCACATATGTGCAGACAAGCTACGCAGTCCTTTTCCCTTTTCTATTACCAGTCACACCACCGATGTGATGGGCTGTGGTTGCACTAGAGATAGAATATGCTACTCCACAAAAAATCAATAGATGTACTGGGGTTGCACACTTGCACTACAGATGGAGCTGTGGTGGACTGGACCAGCCAAAGTTTATGGCTGTCCGCGCGGCCGGTGATTCAGCTGGAGTAGTAGTAGATCCATGCCGTTCCTGCTGCAAGATATGCATATTTACCAGCTAGGTCCAAAATTCATTGAGCAATGCCATTTATGTTCATAAAAGGGAACGGTTTGATCATTTGTTGTTCCAGTGTTCCTTGGCTAGGTTGATCTCGCAAACAGTCATGTTGCCCTTGACTGTGGTAGGCCCCTTGAGGCCTTGATGATATGGTAGGTTTAGCTGGGAGGTGGATTGATTCATTTCCATGTTCGCAGCCTAATCTGAACTTTGGGGGTTGTGCTGTTGTCTGTTGGACAATATGGAAGACTAGAAATGATGCATGTTTCAACATAAATTTCCTGATGATCCTTCAACTTTCATTTACACACTATGCAATATTTAACTCTTTTTTAGATTTCAATATATTTAACTCGTGGGTGATATTGCAGCGAAGTCAAGATCATGGAAGACTTCGAAGAGGGTGTTGCGAAGATCAAGATGATTTTGCGGGAAATTTTCTTGGATTCACATGGATGGATATACCTACAAGGGCGAGGCTCACAAATTAGTTTTTTTTTTGGTTTGCATGTTTCTGGAGTTTAGTCTGATGGAGTGGTTCTGTATGGACTAGATGATATTTGTGCTTGAATATATCCCTATGGCCTCTAGATGTGTGTGAACAAATTTGGTGGTCCTAGGCCCCGTATGTTGCTGGTTTTATCTTTCTTTATGTTTTTCTTTGTCTCTAATAACTGGCATTTTTTAATGAAAATCGACGAGGGGAGCTCGTTGTTTAAAAAAATGGTTCGAAATTCATCTATGTTCTCTTTCGCAGCATCGGCGTGAGTTGGTGCCCTTCGATGGAGATCCAATACCTCACACAGTCGGCTGATATCTAAAAGGATGAAGCCTCCGCTACCCCCGTCTACGTCCTCTCCTACCCATCTCGTCGTCGCAGGCCGTCGGTGAATGGCTGAGGCGGGCTCTCGTCATCTCCTGCTACGCGAACCCCCGTGGTTTCTTCTCAATTTTTTTATTTTAACAAAAGATAACCTTTTCTAGAAATGGAATTGATGAAATAAATGTGCGTTCTGTGACATGCCCATTTACGCGTCTTCTATGGACTGTGGTGCAATATGCTTTTAACATCACTGAATTCGATAACTAGCTTAATGGGGTTGAGAAGAAATTAAAAGCACCGATTCGTGTGGGGACCTATGTTTTAGTGTGGTCTTTATGAAATTGCAGGAATGATCTTTAACAACTGTGGGCATTCTACTTTTTTACAATTCATTCGCATGGCTTCGCGCGGTATCCACGAGTGGTCCTTTTTGATCCTGTAGGAGCAACATGCGCATATAGACTCTGGATGCACCCATTTGGAGGCCGTCGCTCGGATATCAACAACCAGGGTACATGGCAGCTCTCTAGACTATTATAAGATGCTTAGACTAT
This sequence comes from Poa pratensis, assembly GCA_947311845.1. Taxonomy (NCBI): domain Eukaryota; kingdom Viridiplantae; phylum Streptophyta; class Magnoliopsida; order Poales; family Poaceae; genus Poa; species Poa pratensis. Next base: position 10,966,573 of record CAMZMU010000046.1, read on the forward strand.
TTGTGCTTTGCTTATTTCGCTGGTTGTTTCTCTTTCGCACTTTGAATGAATTTTGAGATGTAAAATCTGAATTCTTCAAACTTTGCAATAAGTGAGGTTGTGTGCACCATTTATGCAGAGGCCGAGGCTTTGCTTGGCATTATGCAAAAATTAATGATATATTTTTGCATGCATCTACCAATGCTGAGACCAAACATCATCCTCCTTTTGAAAAAAAGACATTTATACAATAACACACTCTAACACGAACACCGCAAATATGGTAGGTAAGTTAAATTTTTGTAGAAACAACACACACGATTTATTACTTTTGAACATGACAATAGTTTCATCATCACATAAGTGATTAGTTTGGGACTGTATTATTTTAATAAGATTCAATTTTTTACCTAATTTAGTTTGATTTAAGTTGAAAATTTATGTATACTTTTTTTGGTACTACCAAAACATAGGAACTTGATAAAATCTTGACATAGTATAGGTGATCACTAAGAGGGTTTCAAATAATCTTTAAATTTCCATACATGCCAAATTTCTGATGGCATAACATAACAACTCAATTTCGTATTGAGTTACTAAAGTTTGGGAGCATCAACATTGCGCCCGTGCATTGCTACGGGGTAACAAACATTTATTCGTGAACATGTGTGTCAAATATTATACACATGTATTTTCAATTGTATCGTGTTAGGATAATGTATCCTTTTTTTTGAAAGGGGATAATGGATCCTTTAACCGCTGAAAGGCACTTAAACATCTACAACGTTTGTTTTGGGCCCTTCTTGAAGTAACTAGGGACAAAAACCATTGACGAGTAAGCGCGCCCTTCAATGGTGGCACAATACATAAAGAAAAAGCGGGCATCCACACCCATAACTACTAATGTTCATCCTTGTCCATCATCGCCTTATTGAACACGACCCCTTCCTTGTTGTAGAACCTTGACTGTAAGGGTCGTGTTTGGACATCGTTAAAACCATGGTGTGGTGGGCTCCACCTCGCAGTCCACCTTCCGTCCACACTTCGGCGTGGCTCAGGCACCCTCCCAAGACGTACAGTAAACGCTCGCCTGGACGGGAGAGACAGAAATAGCCGGAATTTCAAAGAGAAATACATGTTGTTTTTGTGTGTGGGGTGGGGGCTGAAGGAGATATGCCCTAGAGGCAAATAATAAATGTATTACTATCATATCTCAAATATGTTCATAATTAGTTTTATACCATGCTATAAATGTATTAAGCGGAAACATTAATACACGTGTGATATGTAAACAACCAGGTCCCTAGTAGCCTCTATTTAGCTAGTCCATTGGTCAATGGATGATCGAGGTTTCCTGATCATGTGACATTTATGTCAATTGACAATGGAGTCATATCATTAGGTGAATGATGTGATGGACATACCCAACATAAGTATTATGACGTGATCAATGTTCAGCGTCATGATAGTTAGAAACATAGTAACCTAATCCTTATACCGTGATATCATATTTAATCACTATCTCTGGAGGCTGCCCTTGATTGCATCAAACGTCACATCTTAAATAGGGTGGCAATAAAGATGTCGCACATCAGGTATCGAAGGAATAGGTTGAGGTGTATGGATCAAGAGCGGGATTTGTGCATCCGAAGGTCAGAGAGATGCTAGTTAGGGCCCACTCGGTGTGATCACATCAAAGTTTGCAAACGCGTGACTAGGTCACGGGATATGTGATCATGTGAACGAGATAACATGTGTTTGTCAGTAACGAGATAGAACTAAGGTATCGAGATACCGATGATCATGTCTCGGACAAACACAGTATCGAGGTGCAAAGGGAATATGATATGTATGTTAAGGTTCAAGCGAATTAATTCGTGGATTGCACACACTACAAAGGAAACTATTTTTGTTGACAAATCACTTTCGTCATTTATTAGCCAGAATTCGTCAACGATTACGTTGAGGTGACGAATTTTGATCGTCAAGGGGTTCATCAAGGAAGCTCTGTCATAAAATATCCAGGGTGACGGTATGCAAATTTTCGTCAACGTCAAACGTTTGACTATGATGACTTAGAAATCCGTCAACTATTAGGGTTAATAGTTGACAGCTAGAGTTGTCAATGAATATTGGGAATTTCGTCAATATCAAAGTGTTGGGAAGAATCTGATTGGTCCAATAAACCTGACGTGGCCTTACATGTGGGTCCCATCATGCTGACGTGGGTGCTGACAACGTGGGTCCTACGACACTTACGTGGAATGCTGTCGTGTGGGTCCACATTATGGCATGTGGCATTCTGTCATGCGGGACACGAATGGTGCTGACTGCTGGGACCCACAAACTTGTGACAACTGGGAGCAGGTGGTTCCCGATAGAAGGGTCCCACAAAAGTGCTGACTGGTGGGTGATACGCCTCAAACGTATCTATAATTTCTGATGTTCCATGTTGATATTATACCAATTGTTACATGTTTTACATACACTTCATATCATTTTTATGCATTTTCTAGGACTAACCTATTAACAAGATGCCACAGTGCCAGTTCCCGTTTTCTGCTGTTTTTGTATTGCAGAAAAGTTGTTCTGGAAATATTCTCAGAATTGGACGAAACTTGGACAGAACCTTCTATTTTCCCGACATGTACACGGAGTCCAAAGGAGAGACGGAGGCGACCGAGGAGGCAGCCACGCCAGGGGCCGGCGTGGCCCCACCTCCTGCCGCACCGGGGGGGGGGGTGGCGTGACCCCCTCGGGTGCCTTCAGACGCCGCCCTTTCGCCTATCTAATGCCTTCGTCCAGAAAACCCTAAATACCCGAGCCTCCATCCACGAAAATTTCTGTAGCCACCGCCGTCGTCAACCCTAGTTCAGGAGGGTTCTGAAGCTCTTCCCGGCACCCTGCCGGAGAGGGGAATCATCACCGGAGGGCTCTACATGACCATGCCTGCCTCCGGAGTGATGCGTGAGTAGTTCATCCTTGGACTACGGGTCCATAGCAGTAGCTAGATAGTTGTCTCTCCTCCTTGCGCTATCATGTTTAGATCTTGTGAGCTGCCTATCATGATCAAGATCATCTTATTGTAATGCTACATGTTATGTTTGCTGGATCCGATGAATATTGATACTATGATCAAGTTGATTATCAATCTATCTTATATGTTTTTTATGATCTTGCATGCTTTCCGTTACTAGTAGATGCTTTGGCCAAGTAGATACTTGTAACTCCAAGAGGGAGTATTTATGCTAGATAGTGGGTTCATGCCTCCAGTAATCTGGGCGAGTGACAGCAACGTCTAAGGTTGTGGATGTGCTGTTGCCACTAGGGGTAAAACAACAATGCTTTGTCTAAGGATAATTGTATTGTTTACATTATGCACATTACTAAATGCAATAATCTGTTGCTTGCAACTTAATACCAACGGGGAACACGGATGTCAACCTGAAGGTGGATTATTAGTCATAGATGTTCTTGGATAACGGTCTATGTATCTTGTTGTAATGCCCAATTGCATATCATAGTAGTCATCTTGTCATATATATGCATTGTCATGCGCTCTCTATTCATCAATTGCCCAGCTGTAATTTGTTTACCCAGCATGTTAGTTATCTTTTATGGAGAGACACCACTAGTGAACTGTGGACCCCGGTCCATTCTTTTACACTGATAATACAACCAACTGCAATCATTGTTCCTTTTCATTCTCTGCAATTAAACACTATTTTCCACACCATACGTTTAATCCTTTGTTTACAGCAAGCCGGTGAGATTGACAACCTCACTGTTTCGTTGGGGCAAAATAGTTTGATTGTGTTGTGTGCAGGTTCCATGTTGGTGATGGAGTAAACGACGCCACCAACAACCTTCAGAGGTGCCTTTTACTCCTACTGGATCTGACAACCTTGGTGTCTTACTGAGGGAAAACTTGCTGATGCACTGCTTCATACCTTCCTCTTGGGGTCTCCCAACGAACGTGTGCTTTCACGTCATCAAGCAACTTTTTTTGGCGCCGTTGTCGGGGAGTAAGAGGATTTCTGCAAGGGGAGTCTCACGCTTCCAATCTCTTTACTTTGTTATTGTCTTGCTTAGTTTATTTTTTATCTTGTCTTGTTTGCTTTATTTATCAAAAACACGAGGAACCTTTTAAAAAGGCCTGGGGGAGAATGTTGGAGTTGCATAAGAAAGTGCAACCTAAGATGGATTTGAGGGTTCTCATAAAAAATTTCTACTATGGTTTATTTTCTATATATCAAAGTTCCCTAGATGCCATGGTAGGGGAAACTTTTTCTGAGTATGATGCAGGAAAAGCTTATAAATTTTTGAATGGATTGATGATTTTCCCTATGATAGATGAATCTGTGATATTCACCGAATTAGACAGGATAGAGAAATCAATTGATGAATTAACTTTGAGCAATAATCATAAGGAACAACCCTTAATTGAGTTAAAAAATGATTGGGAACCATTCATTGAGATTAATATTGGTAGTGAGAAGTTTATTGCCTAGTGTGACCTTGGTTCAACAATGTCCATCATGCCCAAAATGGTTTATGATCTATTAAATTATGATAATATGGTTGATTACCCTGTTTTTTATTTTCATGCTGATGGAACAATCACAAAAAGCATAGGGATTATTGATGCATGTAAATGCATACATGAACTTTAAATTTTATTACTTGATATTCCAACTTATTTGCATCATAAATGGGTTATATTTATGTTTTATAATGATTTTAGGGGATAATTCACAATTTCCCCATTTATTTGGAATTAACCCTGCAGAACCAGAAACCCCTTTTTCCATGTTTTTGACTTTCAGGGACCAAACGACGTCCAAATGACCTAAGATTTTACGGGACCCAATATTTGGAAATAAGAAGACGTACGAGCCAAGGATCCGCGAAAAAGGAAGTCCGAGGAAGAAAATAGATGGTCCCACGCGGCCAGATTCCTTGGCTGTGTGGGACCACCTCTTTTATTCCTCGTGGCTCCGATGCCGTCCGTTTTCGTCTCCGTGGCTTCGTCTTGACCTAAAAACGTCTATAAAAATAGTCCCCCGAGGAGTTTCGCGAAGAGGCGGCGGAGAAACACAAAACCACGAAACATGAGACAGAAGGCTGCCGCCGGAGAAGATCGGAGGGGGGGAAACGCCGCCAAAATCACCTCCGGAAGGCTCCTCCATCCCCCCTCCGGAGTCTCCATCAACACCACCGTCAAGACCAGCACCATCTCCATCACCATCTTCGTGATCCACTTCATCCCCCTCATAGTTTGAGATTGTTCGAACCCTAGCTATTGTTTAAGTGCTATTCTACCTGTGTATGATTGGCTACTTGTCATTGTTTGGGGGTGAGATTATATTTTCAGATTGTGTTGTATCACTTATACCATTGAATCATATCATGTCTTTGCATTGTGAGTAGTTCTCTCATGTTCCTGGGGGCATAGGATGAATTGGCAATGTTTATATATGACATGTGTTGGTATTTTGTCTAGTTTTTATCTTTTATGTAATTCTATGATGGTGTTGTGCGAACGTCGACTGCACATCACTTCACCTATATGGGCTCATAGGAGAGCACCGTAGTGTAATGGAGTGAGGAAGACTTGGGAGGACATGTAAACCTGAGACCGAATCATGAAGTTACTTTATGGGGTATTAGTATCGGGGACCTTAGAGTGTAATGCTATGGTGGGACTTTATGTCTTAATAACTCTTGTGCAGTCATTTACTTGGCCATAAGAACCATCATAAGGGGTTTAGTTTATTTATTTAGCTTTCCCTAATTATGGCTCCGTCCAAAGAAGATTAAAACTTGACAAAATGCTACCTTGTTGTTCTAGAAATATTTATGCCATGAAATCTAGGTAGCCCTTGGGAACGTTTCCACCTATAAGAAACACACACTTGAGCTTGTCCTCTTGCTGCATAGAGGATTGGGCTTTCTCTCTTTGAGAGCTTTCACTTGCTATTTATTTTCAGCATTTTTTTATTGCAACTATACAACCAAAAATCCCAAAAACACTTGCATCTTTCATTGTTTTATTTATCATTCTTGCTAACCAATACCTTCAGCTCCTCGTGGGTTCGACAACCTTTTCTATTCGAAAGGTACTACAATTGATCTCCTGCACTTGGGAGTCATCAAGATACTTTTCTGGCGCCGTTGCCGGGGAGCGTAGCGCTATTGGTAAGAAGTTTGGTAAGGAAACTTGAAAGGTGAATTTTATTTACTGTTTTATCTCATTGTTACTATGGCATTTATGAATCGTGCTTCGCTGCATCTTGCTTTATATGAAAGTGCTTATGCTAATGCTCCTAAAGTGGTTGAAACTACTGTGTCTGAGGTACCTAAAGTGGGATTAAAATTCCCGTTGGTCATGTTAAAAGAGTTATGAAAAATCATTTACAGGAGATGGAACTAAGTCTGCACGTGAACACGTGGAGACAATTGAAGACATATGTGGTTTATTTAGGCTTCCTGGTATTTCTGATGATCAGTAAAAAGGAAGCTATTATATTTGTCTTATCTGGTAATGCTCGTATTGGTTCAAGTCTTTGGATGAAGAAGTTACTATTGTATGGAGTATTTTGAGGAAGGTTTTTCTTAAATATTTTACTCCTAAAGAAAGAATTCTTGCTGCCACGGAAAATACTAATATTTTGCAGGAAGAGGAGGATAAAAACCTAAGCTTGGGGATGCCCGTGCAACCCCAAGAAGATGATGAAAATGATGAACAACTAGAGAATGAAGAGAGGAAACTTCCACCTTCACCACCTATGGATGAGGGTAACACTCAAAATTTGTTGATGATAAACTTTGCTTTTATGATTCTGATGATGAGGAGGACTATCAACCTATGCCTAATGAGAACATTATTGATAATAATTTTAAAAATGATGAGGAGTATGGTTTAGACATGTTTTATGATAGTACTAGATGATGATCCTATGCTTGATGATCCTCCATGTTTAGAACTTGTTACTACTTCATGTGAGGATAAAAATGATATACTTGCTGTGTGAAAATACTCTTACTTATGAGAGTCCTACTTTATTTTTGAACTCTCCTATTCACACCATGGAGGAGAAGCTTTTATATGTTGAAAAGTACTTATGTGGGCTGAAATTATCTTACACTAATAACCATTTCACCCATAACCATCATGTTTATGGTGCTTCTTGCAATTATTTTGAGAGAGGAAAACACACTAATAGCTCACATGATAGTTTTAATAATCCTCTATATGTTCCTAAGTTTGCAAAGTTGCACCAATCTAATAGTTCTTTTGTCAAATTTGTTTCCACTACTTGTAACTATTATGAGAGAGGAAGAAAGACTTATCTTTATGTTTCTATGTTATTTAAAATGCAACCTACTGATCATTACATGCATTGGTTACCACAAAATTGCTGCTATTTATTCATATATAAAATGCCAATGCATAGGAAAGAGTTAGACTTAAAAGTTAATGGTTTAATGTTTTGTGGTGTGCTCTTTATGCTTTATTTCCTATTCTGTTTGGGCACACCTTTATATCTGAAAACATGTGAAATAACTTTACCTACTGTTTTCTAATTGCTAGTTTAAGATTTTCACTTTATATAAAATTTGGGAAAGTAAATGAGAAGGATGAGTAATGGAGATGTTGGGGTCGACCTTGAACATGTGTTGTTCATGCCAATGGAACCATTGCAAAGTCTCTATCATTAAAACTTTTCCCAAAGCTAAAACCAAATAAAAAGAGTGTTTATGTTGTATATATTTGCTTCTTCTTTTGCCTTTTGCTAAATCAAAAACAACAAAAATATTTTCTTTCTTCTTTGTTTGTTTCTCTTGATTCTTTCTTGGTTCTTTTTGTTTCTTTTTTATTTTTATCTTCAGTTTAAGTTTTGGTTTTTGAGTCAAGGTGCTTGTTTACTACTGTAACATCACCTTTGTATCTTATTTTTCATCTTTATGGCAAGAATAACCTCTTTTGAGAGGTGGGATCAGACAATAGTGATTTGCTGTCCAGAAAACAGATTCCTAGCTTCACTGCGAAAAATGTTAAAAATCACAGAAGAGGAATTTTGACCTGAAATTTTACGACAGCAATCTTCAGTTATTATTACACATTTCATTAGTTAAAAGTTTTCTGATTTGAGCAACGTAAGTGCCTCTGAAAATTCACTCTTTACGGGCTGTCCAGTTTTTGACAGATTCTGTCTTTATTTTGCATTAGCCTCATTACTTGTGTTTTGTGTGGTTCTTTTGATCAATGAACAATACACAACCATAGTAACAATAGTTAATGTTTAGAATCAACTCATGATATGTCTTTGCTGTACCTATGTGGATTTAATTTATGGAGACACTAACCCCTCTAATCAAGTTTTATGATGAGTTTTGTGTAAAGAGAATTTTCAAGTGGAAGAGTTGAGGGTGATGAACAAAGATCAAGAGGGACAAACACTCAAGCTTGGGGATGTTACCCCTAGGCTCACCCTACATATCAAATAAGTACAAGAATTCAAGCTTGGGGATGCCAAGCCACCTCACTCCAACCATCTTGATACCAAGTAAGTAAGCCTAGCTATATGGCTATAAAGAAAGCGCTTTACGGGAGGCAACCCGGTTGTTTTTATTTTGATTTTCTTTGTGTCCTCTTGCTGTAACAAGAGACTTAGTTTTTAGTTTTGTTTCTGGAATTTTTAATAAAGTGCCAAGTTTTACCTATTTTGGATTGAAAAAGTTGCTATTTATTCGGAGATTTTATTCCAGCACGAATCTGTGCACGGTATGATTTTTAATTCCTATTCTGTAACTCCGAATGAGCTAATTTTAACTGTAGTTGCAACTTTTCATCCTCTGTATGCATGAATTTTCAGATTTTTCGACATATTTAAGTAGGGTAAAAAATGTTTTGCTGCTGCTGTTTTTCTGGACAGATTCTGTCCCATTTTGTTTGATGCATTCTTTGAACTTTTAACTTGAATCTTTTTGACTTGAGTTTATGAGAAGCATACAACATTATACACTTTCTGGACATTCATATGAATTTTTGTTTAAGGATTTTATGCAGCAAGCAATTCATTTGTCTATCACTACTAATGTCACCCCACAGAAAAGAAATGGGAGAAACGGTGTTTTGAAGTTTTTTCACAGGGATTAGAGGAGATGCACCAAGAGCTATCCAAGGATGGTGAAGACCATAAGCTTGGGGATGTGAAGACAACCCCACTGGACCAACACACTCTCGGTTTGCACACGTCTAACTTCTGTTTTTCGATCAATGCACTTTATCGCATAAACTTGGAGCGTCTTTTATTTTCTTTTTATTTTTGTTTTGTTTTCAGACCACCACTATCATTTATTTATGAGAGCTACTGGAAATTTGGGTTGAATTAAGTTGGATGCTATTAAAAAGATTGGGAAGGGATGTTTGAGTTGATTCAAAAAGATACATATAGTTGCATGATTCATGCTTTTTAATGATATTAATTTGCAAGTGTTTTATCAAGAGCTATCTTTTATTCATTTTGATGCTGAATGTTACTTTACTTTGTTTAACATGGATTGGTTAGTTCTATGGACACTTATGCATGCATTTAGACGGTCAACTTTCTCCCTCTTGCTAGCCCAAAAATTCCAACAAGTAAAAACTTGTTTTCCAACACCTTCAACCAAAGTTTTTCCAGTGAGTCCACCATATCTACCTATTAGCTTTATGCTATTCCGAGTATGTTTATCATGTTATTTTGTATTATCTATACTTCTGAATTAAAATGCTTATGTTATTGATTGTTATGGGAAAAGTTGGTTAAAAGCTCTCACGAACTTGATGCACACTTACTTTTATTGCACTTAATAAACATGACCCATTGTGATTAAAATTATGAAGTTGTGAGCTTGACAAGAGTCTTGGTTGGGAGTTAGCTCATATGTGCTGTCACATGGCAAGCTTTCAACGTGCTCTTTATATTTTGTTGATATCATGTACTTTTGTTTATGGATGCTTATCATGGTGCCAAATAAATGCGGAAACTTAGTAAGTTTAATGAGTTTGTATAAATGGCTAGAGAGACGCTGGGCCGCTAATCTAAGCCATGCATCATTCATGGTGGAAATTTACTTACATGCTAAAGCTATACCAATAGTAAATAAAAAAGGGTGTGGAGATTGTTCATTTTGTTTGTTTGTCTTGTCATTTTGACATGGGCTTGTTCCATGTCCTGGGACAAGAGGTACCCCAGTTGACGCTCTTGATGACGCTATTATATTACTTACAATGACCTTAACTTGAACTTGCTTTTGTGTCCCAAGTTGAGTAACACCGTGGTGTAGGTACTCGTATTCACGGGGCATGAGACATTCAACCCATACTTTGTCAAGCACACTACTCATATTTGCTTTCACTTTAAACTTTAACCATTCAAGATGCTATGATAGGGGTAATGAGAGCTTGACACCAATGAATACCACATTGCAAACATTAACTTAAGTAGAAGCATTTGGAAGTTAGATGAAACTTATTCATGTTTTACCTCTACTCATTTATATATCTTTCCAAAGTGTCCACCTTTTATATTCAGATTTACAAGAATACTCTATGACCATTATAGGATGTTTTTACTTTTCATTATGCATACATTTGGTCCATAGTACTTTCTTCTATGTTACACTTTGTGAATTATCATTGAACATCCTTGCATTGAATATTTGATATCACTTTATAATCTATCTTGTATATTGCTACTCCTTTGAGAATGAATCATTTGACTTTATGTAGCAATAGTAATCATCTTTGATATCCATTGATAGTATTAAAATGCAAAGTCCATGTTAGTTTTATCACCTTCATACTCGAGGACGAGTATAGGTTAAGCTTGGGGATGTTGTGCATGTAAAATGCATACATGAACTCATACATGGATCGAGGTGATCGTGATCCGGAAATCATGGTGAGGCGATCGAGGTGATCGTGATGGCGATCTAGGGGCTCCGGCCCTCCCACCGGCCGCCGGCGTCTCACCGGCGCCGGCGACCCCCCACCCACACACCTCTACCCAACCCTCCCCACCACACCCTTCTTCCCTACGATGGCTGCTCCGCTGTGGCGATGGAAGGCCACGTACTCCAAGGCGCGGGATCTGGATCGCGGAAAACTGAAGACCTACGATGGCGAATTGCATCTCTGGAGGCCGAACAATGTACTCAAGGACTGGATCACCCTCAAGAATGCCAAGGGAGAGACGATCGTCGGCAAGTACCTGGAGAATGGCGACATGATCAAGATTGGATCCGAGGTGAGGTTCCATGATCACTATGCAATGGTTATTTCTTGCACTGTCTCCCCTAGTGGATCGGATGGATCTGGCTACTACTCTGTTCGGTATGAATATCCTGATCGCCATATCTCATTGTCCCCGATGTTGGACTACTTGAAAGCTGGGATAGATTTCTCTCCGGGTGCTAAGTTCAAGGCTGAGGTTAAAAATAAATTTGGAACAACGGTTCACTCCTTGGGAAAATCAAATCAGTTCCTGTTGGTTGTTTCTTTTGGGAGATCTAACTTTAGGTTATCAGAGGATACGGTCAGCCTGGCACTTGAGGCCTGTATTGGAGGTCGAGCTGGTGATCTTAGGGTTCAGTACCTCAGAGACAGGGTTTTCAGATTTTCAGTCTCATCACGGCATGTTGGCTTTCTGGTCCTAGCTCTTCGTTCCTTCTCATGTCACGACTTCAAATGCTTCTTTCATACTTGGGGACATGGAGGTCCTAATTGGCAAAAGGAACATCATCTCTGGCAAAAGGAATGCGCCAAGGAATGGACATTAGTCAGCCCATCTAAAACCAAAGAAGCAGCGTTGAAGGCTTTGCAGACAGCACCAAAGAAATCAATTCTTCATAAATCAGCAGCACCTCAAAGAGTTCGTAGAAACATCTCTTTCGGTTCAGTTCTGGAGTATGATGCTTGCTCGGGTTATAAGTTTCAGAAAGAGGTGATTACTTCTAGCAACACTACAAAGACTGTACCCTTCGAGCAGAACAACTCCACTGCCAAAATTCAGTTTGGATCGTTCTCATCAACCTCTGATAATGCAAGTCGCAATGCATCGATTGCTCCACAGTCCCCGAATTCGGCGGCAAAGGAAATTTCAAGCAACTGGGCTGCTTTCCCCCATCCTGATGGGCTTGATGGGCTTTCCGACGTGGTGAATGACATTGCATTTCGCTTCTGGTAATGCAGTAGATGTATGAGCATGGGCCACACCATAGCGGACTGTTCCAAACGAATCAGATGCAGAGCCTGCTATCGGCTAGGACACAAGGAAAGAGATTGCACTGGAAAAAAACCCAACTCTGGTATGATTTGGGTGCCAAAGAAAAAACCTACCGTGTCCGACAAAGATACCCGCGCCAGCCCCAACTTGGAAGGGGACTCCTCGGCTTCAAAAGCCCCAATCTGCAATGCACAGACCAACGCGCCGTCGTCCTCGACCGTATCACCACCCCAGCAATCCCCTATCTCGCCGACGCCTACGCCGCCCTGCCAGCCGCCATTGCAAGCAGAACAGAGGAAGCAGGGGATGGCCACCTTTGAGCTCGACCCCACGCCATGGGTTCCAGCAGGGCACCAAATCATCGATGGTGGACTTACTCGCCTGCCACGCACCTTCTACACGGTGGCAGCCCCTCCCCCTCGCCGCAATGACATGTATTGTGTCGCCATCATGATGCCTGAACCCCCTGTTGAGTAAGAACATCTATGGCGCCAGCAGATTCGTAACTATGTGCAAGGTCCGTTACAGAGGGCAGTGGATGATATTCAGCCTTGTTTGTTTGGAGTGGGTTTGTTGGAACTACGTAGCCCAGCTTCTCGCTTTGCCTTAGTAGCTAATGGTCCATATGAAATCGACAATGATGTTTTTGTACACTTTGTGAATCATGATGATAGGCATGAGATTCATAGATCTGAACAGGGGTACCGCAATGGTTGGCTGATGTTCTTAGGAATTCCACTGGATTATCGTAATGACCGTGATATACGCAATGCAGTTTCCACGTTTGGAAGGTTCTTTTATTGGCATCATATTGATGGGGCATTGGATAGAACTATGGTGTATGCATCCTTTAAATCCCCTGCTCTAGTGCCCCGTGATGTGGTTTTCCAGCACTTCAGTGACCTAGGCGACGTCCTGGAATCATGGACAGTTCCTTGCTATGTCCTCAATGCTGCTTTTGCTGGTGTCCTGCCAGGAGATGTTGATCAGATGCCTTTGGATGGAAACCCTCACCCCATGCCTGGAAACTTACATCAACATGAAAATTTGTTTGTGGCTCCACAGTACCCAGAACTCGGATGGAATGAGCATCATCAGCAGAATCAAAACAACAACAACAATAACGGCCACCAGGAGAATGCAATGAACCAAGAGGAGCCAATTGTCATGCAGGAATCTGGATCAAGTGGTATTGCTCAATCGGAAGGATCTGTGCAGGGGCAGGGGCACAATGGCAATGCTGCAAACGTGATTATCAATCAAGTTATTCTGACCAATGAGATGATCCCAATGGAGCACCAGCTTGCTATGTCACGTGGGCCATTTGGGCCTCCTCTACCACCTAGCTTTCTTTGGGACAAAGCTGCTCAAATGGTCATACCTGATGTTCTTGCTGCAATCATCCCACACATCATCTCCTTTGCCTCTACTCTGCATATGATGCTGGCAAAACGGGGCTGGAGTCTAGCTTTTGATTGTCCTGCTCAGTTCCAGGCTCGCTGTCAAGATCTTTAGCAAGACAAAAGGCTTTTTGTTTCAATCAGAAGAAGGCCAGTTGCAAGGGCCCTTTCATTTGATCCTGTGGAAGAGGAAGAACAAACACTGCCACCTATTTTCTCTGCTACTCCAGCTCCAGCGAGACGTAGAAGGGGTAAAAAGATTGTCGATCTTGATGCTGCAGTCACCGTCAGGAGAAGCACTAGGCAGAGCGCCAAAGCAAAGGGATTCAGACACTCTGCTCTCTCATATACGCCTGCTAAGAAGAAGCCGAGATGTTCCAGGAAACTCAGCTCTGATGACAGCATGAAGGAGGGACAAACTGAACCTGAAGACCCTAAACAGAGCAATGCACCAGCCACCCCACACACACCTATCTTCGTGCTGCAGCAGGTGGGCAGGGAACTGCAAATACCAGAAGAAGAATTATCTGAGGACAAGCTTGAGGCCTGCCCTGACAAGGTGACGCCAAAGAAGTCTCATGATGAATAGTACAACCACAAGAGATTTGGGTTCGTCGCGGTTGAGTGATTTTGTGCGGCGTCTACTTCTATTCATGCTCTCGCTTATTTTCCTGTTTTATTCAAACTTGATGCTGTGTCAGTCAGACTTGCTGGTTTCCAGTGGGTATACTGGTCCTTTTGCTATCTGGATTGTTCTATGTACTGGTGTTTTCTATTATGCAAGACAGTATCAGTGTGTCTTTGGTTGTGACTATCTTATGCTCCTTGAGAAATTATTGTGCTGTGATGTCTTGTGACGTGCAATTATAATGGGATTCTTCTGTTCAGTTGATCTTGTTGTCTTGACTGGCTGGTTGCTCTGGTCAGTTCTGAGTCCAAATCCCCAATATGGTTTCCATGGATAGTACGACTTACTGGATGTTGGATTGGAAAGTTTTAGACTGGAATGTCAGGGGACTAAATGACAAGGATAAAAGGCTCTTAGTCTATAATAAAATTGATGAAAGTCAGTGTGCCATAATTTGTTTGTAGGAAACGAAGTGTGAAAGTTTTGATCACTCCTTTATTCGCACCTTTTGCCCCAAGAGGTTTGATAGATTTGCTTATTCACCTTCGGTTGGTGCATCTGGAGGAATCATTGTATTGTGGAATAGTTCCATTTTTGAGGGAAAATTGGAAGAGGTTCACAGGTCTGCCATTAGAGTTACTTTCACTTCTAAACATAACCAAGAGAAGTGGACCTTGGTTACTGTGTATGGTCCTTGCAGGGGACAGGAAAGGGATGAATTTGTACAATGGCTGCATGACCTAGATATCCCTTTTCAAGAGAATTGGCTTTTAGTAGGAGATTTTAACTTTATAAGATCGGTTGAGAACAGGAATAAAGATGGTGCTGACATGAATGACATAAATATTTTCAATGAGATTATAAGTTTTTTGGGGCTCATAGAATTGCCCCTCAAAGGCCGAGCTTTTACATGGTCAAACATGCAGACTCAACCTCTTCCTGAGCAACTTGATTGGTTCTGCACTAGCTGCCAATGGACACTCAAATATCCTAACACTCTTGTACATCCTTTGGCAAAATCAACTTCTGACCATGTTCCTTGTGTTGTCAGTGTCTCCACATCTATCCCCAAGACTAAAATATTTCGTTTTGAAAACCATTGGGTGCTGCAACCCGGATTTGCAGAGCTAGTTGAAAGGGTTTGGAAATGGCCTGTTCGGGCTGCCAATACTGCTGGAGTGCTTACAGCAAAGCTCAAGAACTTGAGACATGAATTAAAAAGATGGGGAAGATCTTTGTCTCAAATAAAACTGCTTATTGAGAAATGTAACAAAGTGATTCTGATTCTGGACCAGCTTGAAGAAGAGAGATTCCTAAGCAGGCCTGAATTCAATTTCAGGAACATTGTGAAAACCCATTTAAAGCAATTACTAATAATTCAATCTGAGTATTGGAAAAAGAGATGCACCATTAGATGGGTACAATTAGGTGGTGAGAACACGAAGTTTTTTCACGCCAAGGCAACTGAGCGGTACAGGCACAACACTATAGCTGAGATAAAAAATGATGATGGAATTGCTCTTATTGACCATCAGCAAAAGGCTGCAGCTTTTCTGCACAGTTTTAAAAATCGAATGGGTGTATCCATTCCCACTATAAGGCCTTTTGATCTAGCAAATTTATTGCCCACAGTGGATAATCTGGACTCTCTAGTGGAGTCTTTCTCAGCTGAGGAGATTGAAGGCATTGTTAAGCACATGAAAACTGATAAGGCCCCAGGCCCGGACGGATTTAATGGTATGTTTCTGAAAAAATGTTGGAGTACTGTCAAGGAGGACTTCACCAAGTTATGCAATGATTTTTATTCTGGGCAGCTTCCGCTTGAGAGCATAAATGGCTCCTTCATAACTTTGGTGCCGAAAATTCAGACTCCTGAAACAGTTAGTGATTTTCGTCCAATTTCTCTGACAAATACATGCCTAAAATTTCTAACTAAGCTCATTGCCAATAGACTACAGTTAGTCATTACTAGAACTATTCATGATAATCAGTATGGTTTTATCAAGGGTCGAACTATCCAAGATTGCTTGGCCTGGTCCTTTGAGTTTCTATTTCAATGTAAGCAGTCAAAGAGAAAAGTGGTGATTCTGAAAATTGATTTTGAGAAAGCTTTCGACACTTTAGATCATGAAGCAATCCTTCAGGTCCTAAAGTCTAAGGGTTTTCCTGACTTATTTATAACTTGGGTTAGAGAAATTTTGTCTTCAGGAACATCTTCTGTGCTTTTAAATGGAATACCAGGTAAACCATTTGTGTGCAAGCGTGGTGTAAGGCAGGGGGACCCCTTATCCCCTCTCTTGTTTGTTGAAGGAGCTGATCTGCTGCAGAGTCTTGTGAATAAAGCATACAGGGATGGTCTTCTTTCAGCTCCAATTCCTATGCGAAAGGACTACCCTATAGTGCAGTATGCTGATGACACAATTGTTGTTTTACCAGCAAATAAAGAGGACCTGAAAGTATTCAAGGACATTTTAAATGTATATGCAGCCTTCACTGGGTTACAGGTGAATTTTCACAAATCTGCAATGATGTCCATTAATGTGCCACAGGAGGAGATGATTGAACTAGCTGATTTCTTTGAATGCAAGCTGGGGAGTATGCCTTTCACCTATTTGGGACTGCCAATGGGCACAACCAGGCCAACCATCAGGGACATGTCACCATTGACTGATAGAGTTGAAAGAAGATTGTCCGCAACTACTGCCTTCCTGTCATATGGCTATCGATTGGTTCTAATCAATTCTGTTCTTTCTTCCCTGCCCACTTTTTTTATGCTGAGCTTGCGCATTTCAGTTGGAGTGATTGAGATAATTGACAGAGGAAGGAGACATTGTTTATGGAGAAAAAAGGACAAAGACAAGGTGAATTCTCTTGCAGCTTGGGATATGGTCTGTCGTCCGAAAAACAAAGGAGGTCTTGGCATTATTAATCTGAAAGTACAGAATGCTGCTCTGCTTTTAAAACACCTCCATAAATTCTATAATGATGATTCCACACCTTGGGTTCAGCTGGTAAAGGATGCATACTACCACAACTCAGTTCCTCATGCAATTGTAACGTCAGGTTCATTTTGGTGGAGGGGAGTCCTAGCCCTGTCTGATGCTAATCGAGCAATCACCAAATGTACTGTTGGAAATGGCGTCTCTGTTTTGTTTTGGTCCGACAATTGGCTTAATGGGAAGCTAGAGGAAAAGTTTCCAAGGCTATTCTCTTTTGCACTGGATAAACTGCAGTCGGTAGCAGAATTCATGAGTACTCCAAACCATCTACAATGTTTTTATCTCCCACTCTCCATTGAGGCGAATGATGAATACATTCAGCTGCAGTCCCTGCTTAGTGATGTCTCTCTGAATGCGGAAGTGAAGGATGTCTGGGCATGCACCCTTGGCAATGGAGTTTTCAAACCTAGTAAGGTGTATAAACTCCACTTCAACAACTGTGAGACGGATGTTCCCTCTTGTTGGATTTGGAAGAGCAAATGTTAGTCCAAACACAAATTCTTTGCCTGGTTAGTTCTACATGACAGAATTAATACACAGGAGATGTTGATCAGAAGGCACTGGAATGTCTCGGATAATTCTGATTGTATTATGTGCCTATCGCATGAACTGGAGGACTGGAGACATCTCTTCTTCAATTGCTTGTTTAGCACTCGGGTCTGGAATTATTTGCAGATATCATGGAGCGCAGGAAACAATCCTTCATAGGTACTTTCTGCTGCAAAAAGAAGCTTTGCTGGACCCTGCTTCACAGAGATAGTGATTCTTGCATGCTGGGCGATCTGGAAACAAAGAAATGGGTGGATTTTCAAGCGTGTCAAACCATCCTTTCATGGGTGGAAATCCTGCTTTGTCCATGAGGTTACTTTGCTCAAGTATAGGGCAAAGAGTGTTGATGTTTCTGCATTGTCATCATGGCTTGACAACCTTTTTTGATTTTTTGTAAATATCTGTAAGTTTTTTGTACATATACGCTGTCTTTTTTTATATATATAATAAAGGGAGAAAATGAGGCTGTGGGGGGCTCCCCTGCAGTAGAAAGTTTCAAAAAAAATGCATACATGAACTTTACATTTTATTACTTGATATTCCAACTTATTTGCATCATATATGGGTTATATTTATGTTTTATAATGATTTTAGGGGATAATTCGCAGTTTCCCCATTTATTTGGAATTAACCCTGCAGAACCAGAAACCCCCTTTTTCCATGTTTTTGACTTTCAGGGACCAAACGACGTCCAAATGACCTAAGATTTTACGGGGCCCAATATTTAGAAATAAGAAGACGTACGAGCCAAGGATCCACGAAAAAGGAAGTCCGAGGAAGAAAATAGATGGTCCCACGCGGCCAGATTCCTTGGCCGTGTGGGACCACATCTTTTATTCCTCGTGGCTCCGATGCCGTCCGTTTTCGTCTCCGTGGCTTCGTCTTGACCTAAAAATGTCTATAAAAATAGTCCCCTGAGGAATTTCGCGAAGAGGCGGTGGAGAAACACAAAACCACGAAACAAGAGACAGAAGGCTGCCGCCGGAGAAGATCGGAGGGGGGGAAACGCCACCGGAATCACCTCCGGAAGGCTCCTCCATCCGCCCTCCGGAGTCTCCATCAACACCACCGTCAAGACCAGCACCATCTCCATCACCATCTTCGTGATCCACTTCATCCCCCTCATAGTTTGAGATTGTTCGAACCCTAGCTATTGTTTAAGTGCTATTCTACCTATGTATGATTGGCTACTTGTCATTGTTTGGGGGTGAGATTATATTTTCAGATTGTGTTGTATCACTTATACCATTGAATCATATCATGTCTTTGCGTTGTGAGTAGTTCTCTCATGTTCCTGGGGGCGTAGGATGAATTAGCAATGATTTATATATGACATGTGTTGGTATTTTGTCTAGTTTTTATCTTTTATGTAATTCTATGATGGTGTTGTGCGAACGTCGACTGCACATCACTTCACCTATATGGGCTCATAGGAGAGCACCGTAGTGTAATGGAGTGAGGAAGACTTAGGAGGACATGTAAACCTGAGACCGAATCATGAAGTTACTTTATGGGGTATTAGTATCGGGGACCTTAGAGTGTAATGCTATGTTGGGACTTTATGTCTTAATAACTCTTGTGCAATCATTTACTTGGCCATAAGAACCATCATAAGGGGGTTTAGTTTATTTATTTAGCTTTCCCTAATTATGGCTCCGTCCAAAGAAGATTAAAACTTGACAAAATGCTACCTTGTTGTTCTAGAAATATTTATGCCATGAAATCCATGTAGCCCTTGCGAACGTTTTCCACCTATAAGAAACACACACTTGAGCTTATCCTCTTGCTGCATAGAGGATTGGGCTTTCTCTCTTTGAGAGCTTTCACTTGTCATATTTTTATTTTCAGCATTTTATTTTATTGCAACTATACAACCAAAAATCCCAAAAAACACTTGCACTACTAGGAAAAGCCTTATCAGTGGCGCACCAAAAATGGATTCTGTGGCGCACCCCCAGAATTGTTGGGTGCGCCACAGAATCCTCGCCACTAAAATATTTTTTCTGTGGCGCACCATGGGCGTGCGCCACAGAAAGCACAGAAATCCACTTTCTGTGGCGCACCCGGCCTGGCACAGAATTCTGAAAAAATTCAAAAAATTCAAAAACTGCGATTTTTTTTTAAAAAGTTTCGAAAAAAATCAGAAAAATCAAAATATGAAATAATATGAAAAATCCTAATTATTGGAATTATTTTCAGATTTTTTGAATTTTTTGAACTGATACCTTCCCGCTAGGTCACCCATCATCAAATTGTTTCAACCCTAGCACGCTTAACTTCTAAGTTTCACCCACTTCACCTACCCTTGTGCTACTCAAGTTCTTATTGATATATATCATATGTATCCTCTTAAGTCTTGTATGTGTATATGTTATAAACGTGTGTTTTTAAATTTCAGATTTTTCAAAAACTTCTAAACTTTCAAAAGGAGATTCAAAAGTTTCAAAAGATCCCAAAAAATTCAAAAAACTTAAAAAAATTCAAAAAACCCAAAAAAATTCAAAAAATCAAAAAAATCCAAAAAAATAAAAAATTCAAGAAAAGTCAACACTCTTCTTTGTTATACATTTCTGTGTCTTTTTTGGAATTTTTGAATTTTTTTGATTTTGCTGCGAAAAATCGTCTGTTTGAAATAACTTTTTTTTCTTTTGGAATTTGAGGAATGTGTGAATTGCTGACCGGGTAAACCCGGGTGGAATCGAACTCGGATTTTTCTCACGATTTTTTGACATATTATTTGCGTTATTTCGACGTCGTATGCAAAAGTTATGGCCGTTACAAAAAAAATTCTTGTTTGTTGCAGAAAAGGTCAAAATTCATATTTCAAAATTTCTATACCTACTAGACACTCAAACCTAACTACATGTCAAATGATTTTATTTATTGAAATTTTTATCATTTTCCTTTAATTCCTGCAAGACAAAAAAGGGATCCACGGGGGGGGGGGGGGGGGGGGGGTGGGATTTGAAAAAAAATTCTGCCAGGTGCGCCACAGAATGTCAACTTTCTGTGGCGCACGTGCCAGGTGCGCCACAGAATTATTTTTTTCAATTTTTAACCCGCCTCTCGGATAACTTTCTGTGGCGCACCTGGCCATGTGCGCCACAGAAATATATTTCTGTGGCGCACCAATTAAGGGCGCGCCACAGAATGTAACCTATCTATAAGGGTTTTCCTAGTAGTGTTGCATCTTTCATTGTTTTATTTATCATTCTTGCTAACCAATACCTTCAGCTCCTCGTGGGTTCGACAAACTTTTCTAATTGAAAGGTACTACAATTGATCTCCTGTACTTGGGAGTCATCAAATATTAATGATGTTAAGGTCACTGTTCAAAATAAGACCATCCCTGTGAATTTCATGATTCTTGCAAAATCTCCTAACCATATTGTTCTAGGGAGGTCCTTTTCAAAGAGTAATGGGGGTTTTATCAATACGAAGTATGGTTTTATGAAATTCAATACTCCTATTAATCGAAGGTTTTTCTTCCCAATTAAGAAAGATGACCCCACCGAAAGGTTGGGAGATTTCAATGTCTTTGGAAACACTTGATTCTTGCTTTCTGTACCTAGCTGAAAGGCGTTAAAGAAAAGCGCTTATGGGAGACAACCATTTTTTTATTTCTGCAATTTTTCTTTTCTTTTTGAGTCAAGGAGCTGTTTACTTCTGTAACAACCCCTTTGTATCTTTACTTTTTCGAATTGTTGTGCCAAGTAGAGCCTCTAATAGAAACATGATGCTAGATTTGGATTTCTGCGCAGGAACAGATTTTTGCTGTTCACCGTTTCATTCTTATAAAATTGAAAAAATCTGCAAATTTTGTGCGTGATCCACAAACATGTACGCAGCTTTCGTGTGTTTTGAGTTTTTGATCTGAGCAACATAAGTGCCTCGAAAAAATTCGTCTTTACGGACTGTTCTGTTTTAGACAGATTCTGTCTTTTATTTTCCATTCTCTCTTTTACTAGTGTTGAGTGGAATTCTTTTTTTGGGTGGAAGAGCTTCACATAACATCAGTGGCAGTAGCTATTGTTTAAAAAATAATGGTCATGTTTGTGTCCTTATAGAACATGTGAGTTTTTGATTGTGCACAAACCCTCTAATGAGAATTACTCTGAGTTTGGTGTGGCGGAAGTTTTCAAGGGTCAAGAGAGGAGGATGATATAATGTGATCAAGAAGAGTGAAGAGCTTAAGCTTGGGGATGCTCCCATGGATCACCCCAGCATATTTCAAGAAGGCTCAAGCGTCTAAGCTTGGGGATGCCCAAGGCATCCCCTTCTTCATCAACAACTTACCAGGTCATCTCTAGTGAAACTATATTTTAATTCTTTCACATCATATGTGCTTTACTTGGAGTGTCTGTGTGCTTTTATTTTCGCATTGTTATTTTATTTTCTGAGATCAACTTGTTGCATCCTAGCAATCTTGTTTGGGAGAGACACACGCTCCGCTTTTTCATCTGAATACTCCTATTCTTCACTTATACTTGTTGAGTATTCTTGTCTAGCTACTGCTATGCTTTTAGCTCCTGTTTTTCGTGCATCTCTTGTTCAGAGCTGTTAGTTCTTTTAGAGAAAGTACTCTCTTGCTTCACTTATAGTTGTTTGGAGAGTTTGTGTTGAAATAAATTGATTGGTTCTTTTAGAGCTGTTAGTTCTTTTAGAGCTGTTAGTTCTTTTAGAGAAAGTACTCTCGTGCATCCTAGCAATCTTGTTTGGAGATGGTATAATGGAAAAGACTTACATATTCTTGTAAATCACTGTCTTGGATAATTTGATACTTGCCAATTGTTTTGAGTTATCAAGTAGTTCATGTTTAAGCTTTTGTATCATGTGGTTAAAACCTATTAGTGAAGAACTACCGTAAAGCTTGTTGAAATCTGGTTTGTATGATTGGTATCTCTAAGGTCTAGATATTTTCTAGTAAAAGGGTTTGGTTAACAAGGAAGACAGTGTAGAGTCTTATAATGCTTGCAAAATGTTTTCATATGAGTCTTGTTGTACCGGTTGATATCCTGTGTTTGCTTCAAATAACCTTGCTAGCCTAAACTCTGTACTGAGAGGGAATGCTTCTCGTGCATCCAAAACCTTGAGCCAAAATCCATGCCATTTGTGTCCACCATAACTACCTATATGTGGTATTTCCTTGCCACTGCAAGTATATTTTTCATGTGCTACCGTTAAACTATTCAAAACTTTTATTACTCCTTTTTGTGTCAATGTTTACCAAGCTCATGAGGACGGGGTGGATGTATTTATGTCACCTGTCAAACAGACTTTACCACCGGACAAGCGGCATATACATCCGCCTATCCATTATATGTTATTTATGATCTTGCATGCTTTCCGTTACTAGTAGATGCTTTGGCCAAGTAGATGCTTGTAACTCCATGAGGGAGTATTTATGCTAGATAGTGGGTTCAAGCCTCCGGTAATCTGGGCGAGTGACAGCAACGTCTAAGGTTGTGGATGTGCTGTTGCCACTAGGGTAAAACATCAATGCTTTGTCTAAGGATAATTGCATTGTTTACATTATGCACATTACTTAATGCAATAATTTGTTGCTTGCAACTTAATACCAACGAGGAACACGAATGTCAACCTGAAGGTGGATTATTAGTCATAGATGTTGTTGGATAATAGTCTATGTATCTTGTTGTAATGCCCAATTGAATATCATAGTAGTCATCTTGTCATATATATGCATTGTCATGCGCTCTCTATTCATCAATTGCCCAGCTGTAATTTGTTTACCCAGCATGTTAGTTATCTTTTATGGAGAGACACCACTAGTGAACTATGGACACCGGTCCATTCTTTTACACTGATAATACAACCAACTGCAATCATTGTTCCTTTTCATTCTCTACAATTAAACACTATTTTCCATATCATACGTTTAATCCCTTGTTTACAGCAAGCCGGTGAGATTGACAACCTCACTGTTTCGTTGGGCAAAGTAGTTTGATTGTGTTGTGTGCAGGTTCCACGTTGGTGATCGAGTAAACGGCGCCACCAACAACCTTCAGAGGTGCCTTTTGCTCCTACTGGATCTGACAACCTTGGTATCTTACTGAGGGAAAACTTGCTGTTGCACTGCTTCATACCTTACTCTTGGGGTCTCCCAACGAACGTGTGCTTTCACGTCATCAGTGGGACCAACAAACTTTTGACAGCTGGGACCCACAATGTTATGACAACTGGGACCAGGTGGTTGCTGGCAGATGGGTCCCACAAAATTGCTGACTGGTGGGAGCCACAATATTCTGACAAGTGGGACCCACAGGTCGCTAATATGATGGTGACGATGCGCCTATTTTCGTCACTTTTGTAATTGGACGAAATTTTCAAAATTTCAAAATATTTGTGAAAATTTGCAAACAAATATATTTGAATAAAACATATCAAATGGAGCAAAAAATATTATATCATAAATGGTGGCACACGTAGTATATGTGTCTGACTGACACTAAGATTCATAAGACAGATTACAATAATGTAAACAAAGAAAGAAATAAAAGTATGATGAAGAATCCAGCCGGATGATGGCGCAGTTGATTAGATGCCCTGGGATGGTGGCTGGGAAGTCCTTAAGAGCAAACTAAACACAACATCCATTTCTTGCTGCCTCTTTTCATAAGCCAAAGTCTTTTCTTCCTGGGCTTTCTTCAGAGCTTCAAGTTCTTCCTGCTTCCTTTTGAGTTCTTCAAACTTCTGATCCCGTGCTTGCATTCTTGCCTCCATCTCAGTGTGATACCTTTCAGCTGACTCTATGGAGTTCTGCTCCTGATCTGCAAGCTTATGTTCTAACTCTCGGATGCGTGTTGCTGAAACAGACGACTTCCTGGAGCTTGATGCGACGCCCAATCTTGGTAGGAATGTGCTGTTGCTGGGGGTGGATGCTTCCTTTTCCCTCAGAACTTGTTGAGTAATTTGGACATCAGTCAATCCAGGTTCATCTTCATTGGAAGCTGCCGCTTTTAGTGCCACCATTTTATCCTGCATAAAGATTCAAATCATTCCATGGAAAGCATACATAAATGGATGAGATTACTTTTGTACTAATATGAAATATTACTTACATAAGCAGTTTTTGCTTCAGTGCTCATAATGTCATCCTTGTTAGTGTGGGTTATTCTATAAAATTCAATTGGAGAGGTTTCCTCTTCCTGTTGCTTAGCCTTCTGTTAGAACAAATGTAGAATGAACATTAGTACAGTGCATTGTGTATGACAGAAGTATAAGTAGCATATGAAAATTTAAAACACTTACAACATATTCGTAGTGTGCAACAAAGCTTCGAGATCCAGTGATATGGTACTGTTTCACAGCAGCTCGGTTCATTTCATTTGTTGCACACACTCCCTATGGTGATCAGTAGATATATTTTAGTAATCTAGAGAGACAATTGTAAGAAATCAGTGGGCGTATGTGAAAGGAATAAGAAATATGTACCTGGTACTTCTCATCAAACCATCTGTTCACCAGTTCCTTCCAGTTGTTCTCTTCTACATTATGCGGCTTTTTGAGATATGCTTGCTCAACAGTAAGATTTTTAATTTTGGTCCAGTTATCCTTCTTAAGCCTGTACCGAAACTGGCGAATACTAACTTGTAGCATATCACTGCACACTTCTTGGGCCACTTCATCATTTTTGTCCATTGTGAACTTGCCGTACAAAAAAGTTATGCATTAATCTAATTATCATTATGTCAACAATAATACAAGACCGTGTCCTAGCTAACTGAAAAAACGCTAACAGATAACTAAGCCTGAAACTCCCTAACTGAATCTAATCCAGCCATTGTCGACAACAGCGTGAAACGCTACAGTGATCTTCGACGCAGTTTCAGACTTATTGGAATTCAGACAGCGAGCAGGGTTTGATCAACAATGTAATCATCATCATCATTATGTCAACAATAATACAAGACCGCGTCCTATCTAACTCAAAAAACACTAACATACTTATAGGAAATAATTAGGTTAAATACAATGTGTTGACTCACCGCTACTGTATTTATAGCACTAGGAATGACATGTCTCAGAGATGCGTCTTTCTTGTACTGCTTCCAGTGTGTTGCAAGCGACATCTTGGCGCGGATATGAATACCAACCTCACTGCTAAGTTTTGCTGATTGGATATAATTTTTGGGTCTCCTCACGCCAGGAGTGAATTCAATTCGCATCTTGTTGCCACCATTTCTTCTTGTGTACTCGTGTAGACCGTGACCCATAGTAGGTCTGCGTCCACCTCTCCTTTTCTTTGAACGATCAGTGGTTGTCAATGCCTCTGAAATCGACAAATGAAATGGTTAAATTTAAAGAATAAATTGGAGCTATCAAGATATAGACACTTTAAAGTTCAGACTTTATTACCTTGCTGTTTAACGTTCACAATTTGATTTTCCTGAGGAGAGATGTTGTCTCAAGATGTGATATTGTGGGTAGGGGAGAGTTCTTCTGCAGTGTTCTCATCAGCTGTGGCCGTAGGCACATCAGATGCCCCATCCTCTGTTTCACATGGAGTTCTTGATCTTGTTGCAATGTTGGATGGTGGTACTGGAACTCTAGAACGCTTCTTCTGGGTTGAAGAACTAACGAGAACCTGCAAGGATAGTAGATCAAACATTAGTATGAATCAAATTAGCATGTATTTCGTATGAAAGTCCATATATTGTTCAATAGACCTGAGACAAAGTTTTATCGCCATTGCGCTCATCCTCATGTGCAGCAAGCTCAGCTTCAGCATTGGACATCTCTTCAGGATTAGGTTCGTAGGCAGGGTCATCTTCTACTTCATTGTCTTGGTAGTCAGTTTTTTGCTTTGCTCGTTGTCCCTTGTTGTACCCCACCATACACTAACGAACGTGCAAAATCACCAAACTTTGCTTGATTGGTGGGATCAAATTGTGTCTCCACCTTACCAAATTGTGCCTGCAACTTTTCAATCATACGAACAAGGTTTTCTTGCATCTGTTTATCCTTTTGAAGCTCATATGCCGCTTTTACGGGTTTTTCTACATCAATTGAAAAAAAAAACATTTGTTTAATTTTGATGCACTTACTAGGAAATATTGGATTGAACAAATGCAAGCGAAGTTGACATAAAATGAATAAAATTCAGTCATTTAATTTCCAATCAGATAACAGAATGTATTCATTGAATTACAACTAAAGATGAATAAAAATAGCATCACACAGAAACTGATCTAAGCAACATCTACGACGTGGGATGTCAGAACTCGAACAACTAGTAGACGCAAAACCCTAATCTTCCAATGTCGTTCAAATCACGTACAAATCTTGTTCACCAGAACGCAGAAATCATGTGTACCGTGCCCTCATCGAAAATATACGTAGTGAGAAGTAATAATTGCGATCGAATGATTACCTTTCCGTTTGTTGATGAGCTTCCTCGGCGTACTAGTGCTTCCATCATGGATCTTGCTGCTGCCTGATCGACGGGAGCCAGCCATGACTTCGACCAGGGAGATCGGCGAGATGGCACGAACGGCCGGCGAAGACACCGGATCTGGGTTAGCACAAGACAATGAGGGGAGGGTCGGGAGTTAAGATGCATGTAAATCAGGGGAGGCACGACGTATATAAGGGAAGGTGAAATATTAGATTGGCGGGTGCGGGGTGAGTTATGGAGGGAACAAAAAATTTGGGCGGTTTGGGTGCGGAGCTAAATATTTGGAGTGAACTTTGTTTACTCGTGAAAGAAGAAAAGAAGGAAACACGGAAACGTTATCAAAATAAACATTTGCCTATCATTTTCTTGGAAGAAAAAGGCCAAAAAATGAAAATAATGCATGAAAATTGGTAAATTTCAAATTGAAATCATTGTAAACTCATATGATTCATGCAATGTTTATAGAATCATGTACAAAATATGTAACACACAAATTGACAATGGCTTGGCAAGTTGGATGGAAAAGGTGCACTTAGGAGGGCATTTTGGTCAAAACATCAAGGCCGAAAGGTAGATCAACCTTTCAAGATGTGTGTTTTGGGGTAGCATCAACACTGTTTGTGACAAGGATCATGATTGTGGTGCTCAAACCAACATGGGTTTTGTCGACATCGATCATGTCGGTTATAGGTCATCTTTGAAGCAAGGTGCACATAGGAGATCAATATTGAGCACATTTTCTTTGTGAGTGGTCATGCACACATACTAGGTGGCCTTGCAAAATTCCAGATTTTTGTGACAATTTTAAGTGTGTCTAACATTTTCTTTGAAGAAAAAGGCCAGAAATTGAAAAAAATGCAAGAAAATTGGTAAAATCCATATAAAAATCATTGTAAACTCATATGAGTCATGCAATGTTTGTAAAATCATGTACAAAATATGTACCACACAAATTGACAAAGGTTTGGTCAAGTTGGATGGAAAAGGTGCACTTAGAAGGGCATTTTGGTCAAGACATCGCGGCCGAAAGGTAGATCAATTTTTCAAGATGTGTGTTTTGGGGTAGCATCAACACTGTTTGTGATAACGATCATGATTGTGGGCTTTTTTTTTTAAAAGCACTTGTCAAACCTAATGGTGCTCAAACCAACATGGGTTTGGTCGACATCGATCATGTCGGTTATAGGGCATCTTTGAAGCAAGGTGCACATAGGAGCTCAATATTGAGCTCATTTTTTTGTGAGTGGTCATGCACACATACTAGGTGGCCTTGCAAATTTCCAGATTTTTTTGGCAATTTTAAGTGTGTCTAACATTTTCTTTGAAGAAAAAGGCCAAAATTGAAAAAAATGCATGAAAATTGGTAAAATCCATGTAAAAATCATTGTAAATTCATATGCGTCATGCAATGTTTGTAGAATCGTGTACAAAATATGTACCACACAAATTGACAAAGGTTTGGTCAAGTTGGATGGAAAAGGTGCAATTAGGAGGGCATTTTGGTCAAAACATCGAGGCCGAAAGGTAGATCAACCTTTCAAGATGTGTTTTGGGGTAGCATCAACACTGTTTGTACCAAGGATCATGATTGTGGGCTTTTTCTTTGAAAAGCACTTGTCAAACCTAATAGTGCTCAAACCAACATGGGTTTGGTCGACATCGATCATGTCGGTTATAGGGCATCTTTGAAGCAAGGTGCACATATGAGATCAATATTGAGCTCTTTTTTTTGTGAGTGGTCATGCACACATACTAGGTGGCTGTGAGGACCCCGGATTAGGTATCCGAGATACTCGTTATGTTTCCTGCAACAATCCCATGATTAGTCTGTTGTTGCACATAACTCGAATTGGTATCACAGAGCACCCATAAATACCGAATAAACTTACTTACTTGATTGAAGCCATAACTTCATCAGGTACTCGCAGCGGAAATCACCAAATCAACGTGGAGCCCAAGTCACTTGCCAACCCTACAGGCAGCTGACTGGGAAGCGCCCTAGTTCGCATTGACGTCAGTGAATACCCTTTTTCTCTTCGAGCGGCTCTTCTTCAAAATCTGGCTAAGACAATAGCTAGGGACGAAACCAATATGAGTACATTTGAATGTACTCGCAAACTACCCCCGGAATGAGCATGCACTACTTTTTTTTTTGTTTAAATGAAACCTTGTTTGTTTTGAAAACTCTATATCCTTGTGGAAAAGATAAGGATAGACGTTTGTTTAATAAAACTTTGTTTTGAAGTCTCTATATCTTTATTGAAAAAGAAAAGAAGGCTTTTAGAACTTTTCCCATAAATCTGTCTTTGGAAGAGGTCACCTTTAAAACTTTTTTCACGAAAATATATCTTTGTTGGAAAAGGTAAGAAGTCTCTTTTATAAGCATTTTCCCAAAAATCACCATTTGGTTTATTGTTCCAAAACTCCTCCTTTTTCGACCATAACCCTTCATGGTCATTCAATCCCAACAACCTCATGCCGACCCGTTGGCATAGTTGCATAAAACATTTTCCACTTTCAAATCACAAAACTCTGCACTTCTCGACCATAGCCCATCATGGTCTTATCCTTTACCAGCAATCTCATACCAGCCCGTCGGTATATTTGCATACATCAAACATCTCCATTTTCTTTTCAAATCTTAAAACATTTCCAAAACTTGCACATGGTCAGAGGATAGCCTCCCAACTGTCCATATCCGAGGACTCGGCTATTCGAATAGTTTTACCCTCTGCAGAGGTAGCATGCTTTTCCCACACCCATCCGGTAACTCATCGTGTCAGCCACGTCCCGCCATACAAGGTGTATGCGAAGTTGAGTCACCGACCGTAGCCTGTCCTTTGCTCATGCTAGTATAGGACCCTGCCGCTATGACACTTTCCATCAACACTTAACCCAGCCCGTCGGAATCTAAGTGTGAGGACTCATAGTTCTGCCCGACGACCCAATGGTGGCGTCTTCAATCCTCTTCCTCCATTACACTCATACCGGCCTCCGGTAGACTTCTCTTGAGAGGACCCAGGTCAGGGGGTAGGTCCTTAGACCATCATCTCATGGAACGGGGTCATCCCCGTTGTTGAGGCATCCAGTACTAATATGAGCAAACTATATGACTACGCCCTTTCCTATATGTGGGTAAATGTGGTCGCACAGGTCATCGGCTGGTCGTCATAGTACAAAGACACAATGTGCATTTTTCATAAACATCTCCATTCTCCATTTCTCCACTTCAACACCGACATCTCGGCATTCCATAACCACACAAGTATTTTCAAAGGAGTTTTGAGTAAACAATATTTTTTTCCCATCCTATAGTTTGAAAAAGAATTTCCATCTAAGATCTCCATATAGGGTGTCAAAATAATATACTTATATTTTGGAAAGGGGTTTTCAAAATCATAACTTTTGTGGCAAACACCACATAAACCACTTATGCTTTTTATAAATAAAACATGTGAACCAAAATAGATGTATATAGATGCAAGCTCAGAGAATAGCTTGCCTGATTTCAGCATGATGTTCCCGAGGCTTCTTCTCACTGATCAAAGAAATAACTCTCATCCTTCTCCGATAAATCCTTTCCAAATACCACCCCGGTAGCGTTTATCTCTAGCGTCGCAACATGAAAATAAAACAACACGCAATAAGCAAACCAAACCACAAGTGGTATACAAACAAGTAACAACCCACAAGCATTAAACTAATCATTCAAACAACAAACTAGGATCATCGACACCCAAACTATCTTAGGTTAAGATGAACAACAAGCATCCTTATTTAAACGGGAAATACTTCAGACAAAAGTTAAGCCACCAATTAATCTTTGTAATTTAAATTATCTCACCCAGCTAAGGTGGATACACTAACAAGATAGTTAAGCTAGTACTCAACTCAAAGACCATCAAGTTCATCAAGCCATGCAACATATTACTCATACCAATATGTCTAACAAATACCACTAACAGTACTAACATATTATAATTGCTAAACAATAGTAACATGCAAGTAACAGTATCACAACAACCATTAACCAGCAAGGCATACATATTAGTCACACACAATATTCTCACATCAAAATAAACACTCTTAACAAATTCCTAATTACTAGGAGAAAAGCTATATAGGGAATAAAACCCTAACAAACACATGACTCACAAGTAGCTCTCCTAACATGCTAGTAGAATAAGGAAACATGTCACAACAGTGGATTACCACTCTACACATCCTAGGAAACACATCTATAACAATAAAATTATAACACAACAATTAATTAAAGTCCTAATAAAAATAGGCAGAAAATGCCTAAACCTTATAATTAGCACCACAGTCAATCAGTGACTCCTAAATTCAAACCAAGCTAGGGATATGTTCTCCTACACATATAGAAGACAACCCAATTGGATTTACTCCAAAAATCAGCACACAAAAACCTACAAAAATCACTAAAGAGCTACTGGTGTGTTTTTAAGAATGAATAAAACTTCTGTTTTAGGTTTCATCTCCATACAAGGCCAACAGATCTGTAAAGGTTGCATCTCAACCTATCCAGAGAATTTTAGTTTGCAATATTTGGATATATAAAACTCTAGATATTGAATATTTAGTGAAATAGATACTTTTTACAAGATTAAATCTAGACAGCACTTAAAAACATATTTTTGCAAACAGTCCGTTCTAGCTGTTTAAGAAAACACATAGGAACTCTACAAAATTTGAATCACTCAAATATTTATCACAGATCTTCACAAACGAATTAAAACTACACTGTAATTTAAATAGGAAACTAAAATAGATATTAGATCTACAAAAAAAAACATCACTGGGCTCGCTCTGGCCCAAATCCGGCCGAGCCACGTAGAAGGCGGCCCAGCCTGCGGCCCACGCACTCATGTCGAATCGGTACGGGCCATCGTCTTCCTCCCGATACGCATGGACGAGCTCGGCGTCGAGCAGGGAGCAGGCGAGGACGGCGTCGGCGTCTCCGGCGTCCCTAAAAGAAACGGTGATGTCCGTGAGATAGAGCAGAAGAAGGGGATCCCAGAGAAGCAAGAATGGCAGAGAATGGAGGACGGAGCTGCTCACGAGCTTCATCGAAAGGTGGCAGCCGGAGTTGGGGAAGACAAGCTCGTGCGTGACAACGACGGCGAACTGGCACGATTCGTTCGTCGGGGAGGGAGAGGACGACGAGGCGCATCTTCTGGTGGTCTTCGATATGCTCTGGGATGCTCCAATCGACGGCGGTGCTTGACGGCAGCCCGAGCTAGGACTCGGCCATGGAGGAGAAAAACAGAGGGAGAGGGAGAGCTGTGGAGCGGGTGAGTGAGTGAGGGCAGAGCTTCGTGGGGGGGGGGGGGGGGCTCCTTATCTTCTTGCAGGGCAGCGGAGAGGAGGGGGGGGGGCCTGGCGACGAGTAGCGTCGGGAGGCTATGGCGATGAAGGTTTTGCAGAAAACCCGCTACGCCTCCCTGTATTCCTCTAATTCATTTACTTTTAATTCCTTTTGTAAAACAGCAGCTTTTTAGGGATTTATTTGAGGTACTAAAACATTTTACAAAAATCTGAAAATATTCATGTAGCCTCCCAAATACTTGTAGAAGCTCCACAAAAATTGGGGTGTCAAAATAAAATGTTTTGAACCACATTTGTTCATAGAGTTTTATATATGTTATTTTTTTTGGATAAAATCAATTTGTCAAATTGAAATATCTTTGTAATTGGAGATTAGAGATTATTGAGGAGAGAGTAATGTGATAATGAGATAGTCATCCTTTTACCTCACTCATTGAATTATTTTCATAAAGAAAATATTTGCTTAAAAGAAATCGAGAGTTGGGTAGATAGATTAATATATTAAGATCATTTCTTTCAACTTATAATCCTAACTCAATTTGTTGAGTAATTTTAGGAGTTTTGCTTTATTTAAGTCACATTCCAAATTTTGTTGCCAAGTGTGTTTTCAATTTACTACTCTAGCACACTTGGTTAATTATACACACAAGCAACAACACAACAAGATCACAACAATCTCAAGGATGATGCATTCAAGACAAACAAGTCACATAAACAAAAAGGAGCAGCCACACAAGGTCAAACATAGCAATGGGAGGGAAAACACAATCATCAGTAAAACATTTCAAAAGTTTTTGTTGTTTCTGAATTTTGGGTCTTGTGAAACTAAGTTTTTCTTAGTTTCTAAAATTTGGGATGTGACAATGGCCTTGCAAATTTCCAGATTTTTGTAACAATTTTAAGTGTGCCTAACATTTTTTTTTGAAGAAAAAGGCCAGAAATTGAAAAACAAATGCATGAAAATTGGTAATATCCATGTAAAAATCATTGTAAACTCATATGAGACATGCAATGTTTGTAGAATCGTATACAAAATATGTACCACACAAATTGACAAAGGTTTGGTCAAGTTGGATGGAAAAGGCGCACTTAGGAGGGCATTTTGGTCAAAACATCGAGGCCGAAAGGTAGATCAACCTTTCAAGATGTGTGTTTTGTGGTAGGATCAACACTGTTTGTGACAAGGATCATGATTGTAGGCTTTTTCTTTGAAAATCACTAGTCAAACCTAATGGTGCTCAAACCAACATGGGTTTGGTCGACATCGATCATGTCGGTTATAGGGCATCTTTGAAGCAAGGTGCACATAGGAGATCAATATTGAGTTTTTTTTGAGTGGTCATGCACACATAATAGGTGGCCTTGCAAATTTCCAGATTTTTGTGACAATTTTAAGTGTGTCTAACATTTTCTTTGAAGAAAAAGGCCAGAAATTGAAAAAAATGCATGAAAATTGGTAAAATCCATGTAAAAATCATTTTAAACTCATATGAGTCATGCAATGTTTATAGAATTGTGTACAAAATATGTACCACACAATTTCACAAAGGGTTGGTCAAGTTGACAAAGGTTGGATGCAATGGGGTCATTTTTTGTTCTATTTGTTTGGACAGAAGTTGTGAAGCATAATAGTGGTCAAACCAACATCAAATGTAGCATATTTGTAGTCAAACCAACATCAAATTCAGAAATAGGATATGTACCATATTTTCATCAGGAAGATCATACGAACATAGGTACCAACATCAAATGTCTGGAACCGCACACCAAAAGCAGCACACTACTACTTAGTTGTTCAGGCAAACAGAAATATATACATAACAACAAGCACATAAGCAACTAAAATTCTTCATCTTCTGAATCTTCTGGAACGTCTTCTCTAGAATCTTCAGAACCTTCTTCTTCAATCTGGAATCCTACAGGTAGTCCAGCGGCAAACCTTTCCAGTATCACCCGGTACAGCTCGAACGCCACGAAGCCGTCAATGGCTGCATAATCCAGGTTGAGCTGGTCAAGTCGGTTGTTGATGATCCACCTGTAGTGTGCCTGCCATGGGAATTTCTTCTTCATTGTCTTGTACCAGAGATCAATGAGGTCTGCTGCCATGACGCTCATTCCAACATGGTCATTCCCAGGTAGTTGGTACCGGTCCTGGAGATCCACATAGAACTCTTCTGGAATGATGACCTTCCAGGTTCGGTGAAGAACCCCTATGTATGCCGTCTTGTCGACGCTAGCAAAGGTGATACCTCTGAAGCGAAGAAAATCCGCCATATCCGGAGACTGCCAATGGTCAGCACTGCAATAATCAAGAAAATGTGAGTACAATATGTCTCATGAGCATCTGTTTGAGCAACAAGTAGTAACAATGTGAAACCAAAAAAAACCCTACACATACAATCATATCTGGACATGTTTCAGTAATTAATAGTGCTGAAATTTTTAAAAAACCCTACACAGAAACACAATCAGTGCCATGACCATCTGTTAGAGCAACAAGTACAAAAAAAACCTACACCTAGATTTCATAAGTACGAATCTAACGAGTGGCATGTCCATCAGTTTGTGTAACAAGTAGTACCAACTGTTAATTAAATAAAACCTAATCTGTGGATCTGTTTTCATACGTAATGTACTATGATTTTTTGTTGATCCACCGTTACAAGGTGTACCTAATCGGTGGCATGACCATAAGATTTAGTAACAACTAGTCCCAAATTAAGTACTGACAAGAGTGGCAAAAATAGGATGAACACAAAACCCCAAATCCAGAAATAGATCTGGAATCGTTTGTCTGACGTAACTACGAACCTAGATAGCGAAATCGCAATCAATTTGAGTGACCAACAAATCTGCCATAAGGCCTACAACAAAAAACCCTCAACACACCAACACATTATTCGTCGTACAAGATGGTTCAAACCTGGAGTAGTGGAAGATGAGAACATGGTGGCGCATGGCTATCTGAATAACAGCCATCCTCTTGTCCTGCGACATGGTGCTCGTTGGTGTACTCCATGTCCAGCCCCATGATCCTGGGGTCCCCCTCGTTGAACCAGTCCTCGTACATCGACAGGATGCGCTGCACTTCGGACGGGTCATTGGTGTACACCGCCTCGATCCTTTGGTTGCCATGAATTCGAACCTCGAACGTCCGGGAGAAGTAGTCGATGAAGTTCATGGCGACGCCACGGACTGGACCGGAAGCGGAGAAGACGAGTAGACTGGACTGGAAGCGGAGAAGGCGAATATAAGCAAGAGGGGAATGAGGGGAAAAGAGAGGAGCGATGGGACATAGGAAGTAGAGAGGAAAGGAGGGGCGGTGAAATCGCACGGGCGTGCAATTAGTTTGTACACAGAAAACTTACCACCGATTGACACCTGGGCCCATGTTTAATTACTATAATCATCTATCGAACTGACAGGTGGGCCTACGTGGTACATGTATCATCACATCAAAATCCCACTACCGCCGGGGTGCGTAACTCCTCTTGACCTACCGTAATTAACTCCACAAAATAAAACCCTCGCCCTCCCGTAGCCGCCGCCATGTCTCGCCCCGTCTTTGGCCGCCGCCACGTCTCTCCCCGCCGGCCGCTCACCAATTGACTGACAGTCAACAGCACGCTCTGCGGCGACATCAATGATGACGTCGACCAACGGCGTACGCACTAAACCCTGTACCTTCGCGATCGTTCTGTCCGATTATGAATTAATCTTTTTTATTTACTTTTCAGTACTGCTCAATTTGTTTTGACAACAAGGGTTTGTGCGGCCGAGGACAGGAGATCTTCATGAATAGTTATTTTGTCGTAACCCTGCAAGAGGGATTTGGGGAGAAGACGGTAACGCATATCTAATTTTTGAAATATTTTGACCATACATATATAATGATTCAGTTAAGGGTGATCGGTAGTACTACTGCATGTGTGTGAGTTTAGGTGTACCTACATGTCAATTTTGATAGAATGTGGACCTGTTTATTGTTTGTAGTACACAACTGAATTATTTTCTATCTATTATATAATTAAAGTACAGGATAACCAATGGTTAGGATTGAGCGGTAAAAAACAATGTAAAAAGTACAGCTCAGATTTTAGGAGAAAGAGAGACATGAAAGGAAGAGTCCGATCAAGCTACGCACGTTACGCGGAAGGAAACGTTTAGTAGCGATCTAGGTTTAAAAAAAAAGAGTCCACATCAAATAATTATCTGTCGGGAACAGATTTGTTTTTCCTTGCAGGAAGACAACTTCTTTTTCCAAACGCCAGTTCTCGAGAACTACCTACGACTGCAGGACGGCGAACCGCGGGTGACCGAGGGCTAAATCCCGATCAATTGGCCGCTGTCTTTCATCCTCCTACATGCAACAGCAGGTCTACATGGGAGCTGCCGTTTATACGATCTATCAGCCATGCATGCAAAGCTGCGTCCAATCGCTCCGGCGGCCTGGCCGGTCCAAGCTTCTCTTCCTGATGTCGCTGGGTTACAGATGCTGAAGGCCATGGCGGCTCGCTAAAGGCGACACGAAGATCTCCTCAGCTCGACTGATTACGCATCCAGTTTATCTTATCTCTCTATATTTTCCATGTGGACAGTGAGACTTAACAAGATTGATTACCTCCGACACTGCCGACAGCCTTTCCGCTGTCTCCGGTGATCAGCCGCGCGTGGACGTCGACGATCTCAAACTAATGAACTGTCAGAAAACATAGTCTACGGCACTCAACGACGAGCCGGACAAGGATATTCGATCTGCCTATAGCGACTGCGATGGAAGGCATATGGTGGTTGGGAATTTGGGATCGATGGCGAGAGTTGGCGACTCCAAACGGCAGACACAAAACGTCGGCAGCACAGGTTGGGCTACGATTATTTTCCGATCACACATGTCAACTCGAGTTAGGAGTCTAATTCTATGGCTCAATCCATCAGGTATATTCCGAGGTTGCTTTTCCTCTGAAATTAAAATACATCAATGCCTCGCACCAGCACATCGATCATGCCTCTAATCAGGATCCGCATGGCAGCAATACATGCACATGCCGTCTGAATCGATATTTTTTTACCGTGCCGATTGGATGATTAGACTAAGACATGGAGCCATATATGACGTGAGTATGGCTGCACCCATGTTAGCCTACAGCCACCACGATCCATGTTAGGCTCAGGGATTGGTACGCTACTGTTTGCATGCATGACGCAAGGATTGATCCGACGTACCTTCGGTAAGAGCTCTGCAATTCTGCATCAATGCACTGAAGAATATCACCCAAATAAAAGACAAAACTACCTTTTTCTTAACTATTTATTTACTATTTAATGTACGTATCTTTGTAAAGATTTTTTTAACCATTATGTGCACTATATCTGCAGGTGAAACAACCAGGTAACTGAAGGTCAAGTCTTGGACGAGATGGCAGAGTGAAGCCTAGGTGAAAAAAGTGATTAACCGGTCTTCCCTAAAAAAGTGATTAACTGTTGTCTACAGTATGGTTCTTTCACATAGCTTTGAACTCTGATGTAAGTGGTACAATCCATCAGTTTCAATGCAATGTGTTCCCTAGATCTTCACGAGAACTAGAAACACCTTTAAATTATGTTTTTCTCTTCGATTTGGGAAATAATATAAAGTATGATCCCAATTCATCAGAAATGACATATTCTATACTTAGCTTATATTTACTACTTATCTGTAACCGTTTTTAACATTTTTTGTTTTCCTAGGATGTAAATTTAGTGTGACTGTTGCAACTTGAGTGATTCTTACTGCACATAATACATGTTATTTACTTAATAATCACTCCAATAAGCACATTTAAATTCCTAACAATTATATTGTGCTTAATATGCTTTTGAGGAAAATTCCTTACTTTCCGACGGCTAAATTGCAACAACTACCAAATCTTTTTGCAGGAGAACATATAATTGCTGCTATTTCTATTTGTTATCTATGCTCGAACAACAATTAAAGATTTACTTCATTGGGTCATCTAAAACAATAGAGCCCTTTTCCTTAATATATTTCATGTTTTCTATATTTTTAAAGGTGTCGGATCCGTTGGGATAACACTTGACTATTAAATATACAACAAATAATTTCGGTAATTCACTTTGATGTCAAGTAGCTTTTATTTGATATTTTTTAAATAGTTGATACATTTTTAATAGAGTCTGAGTTGTCATCGGGCCGGACCACGTTTTTGTAGACTAAATAAATTCATTATTATGATAGTAAGAATAATATCACTTAGATCAATCTACTATAGGTACTATAGTTTGCACGATTCATTAAGAAGGAGCATAATAGGTAGTATATGTCGATAATGTATCATGTTTATCACTAATCTTTGTTTATTATGAATGGCAAAATTACTCCAAGAGAGAGATCGTGAGAATTTCATGCAGCTTCATGAAAAAAAAACTAAACGGTACAGTCGTCCACTCCAACATAACATACCTCTAAAGCATAAATGCAAATTTTAATAACTAATAACATGTGGAAATGTTTCATTTAGCGCCGCGCAATTGCGCGGGCCACCCAGCTAGTTTATAGTAAAAAGTACAAACATTACTCTTTTAGGACATGCAAGTAGTTATATCTAGTCAATTAATGTTTTAAAATAGTGTAGTTAATTTAGTGGTTAGTAAAACTATTATAGACCTGAATTTTTGATCAATTATACACATTGTTAGGTGATCCCTTGCTGGAGCAGACCATTTTTCCTTCAGAAGTATGGTGTCGGACCCTTCCATAAGTCAACTTTTGAAGCGGCATTGACAACCCAAGAAGGATTTTCTTTCATTGTAAAGGTTACCAACAAAGCTGGTATAACCTACGTGAATGGAAGATTTTGGAATGAACTTGCTAGGGTTTACAATTTTGAGGTTGGCATGGAATTAATTTTCAAAAATGACTCTATAGGACAGCAAACTGGTTTCATAACTGGAACTGACCCAGTCGTCCATCCATGTAAGTTTCCTACTTAATGCATCTTTTATTACGTCACTAATTAATGCATCTTGTATTATTGTTCACATACTGATGATTACATTGGTTATCAATCCCTGCTCGCTGTCTGAATTCCAATAAGTCTGAAACTGTTGTCGAAGTTCACTATAGTGTTTCACGCTGTTGTCGACAACGGCTGGATTAGATTCAGTTAGGGAGTTTCAGGCGTAGTTATCTATTAGCGTTTTTTTCAGTGATGATTTACATTATTACTTCAACTTATTCCAGTTGTATTAATCTTGCAGCATACTACCAGTTGTCCCGTACCAAACGTGACTTTGTTGACGCACTGGCTGCTACTGACGGAACCACGATAAATTGGAGGATGATGCATATAGTGATTCTTCAGGTGGACAACTTGGAATACCTTGTTGACTACCACGATGCTGGAGATTTTGATGAAGGAGCACTTGTTGTCCCAATGCTGCATACTCTTAACTGGACAAACAGTGAGAATTACAACAAACACGTGGTAACTAGTAATAACCACTTTTCTAATTTGTAAAGTACTCTTTTTGGTTTCTAAAGTGTTTTTGATCCTAATTGTTTTGATGCAACAGAAAATCCCAAGCCGTTTGGTTCCTATAGGAATGGAACAATATGGTAACATCAAGATTGTGTGTCATCCGAGTACTTTGGTGAGGGCGTCATACGCAATTTCATCCGACGATGGTCGTCTCTGCGTCAGTGGCTGGAAGGAGTTCATGATGAAGGAAGGTCACCTGAAGATGGGTGACAAGATGCTATTCTTGCTCTACCTTGGAAATTCAGGGGTTTACCTGTTTGCTTCCCATGTGCCTCAAATTAATTTGGAGTAGTCATTCAACTTTGATGCTCCTGTGTCCAACTATACAGCCCATTGCTAGGTCAAGAATCTATGTGAGACTCTATCTAAGTTAGACAAAGTTGCTATTTGTTTACACACTATATACTCTTATGGTGCTGCTGGTTGTAATTCCGTCAAGTGTGGATTTATTACTACCTTTGTCGAATTTATATTATTTCTCTTATCGTGCTGCTGGTTGTAATTTCGTCATGTCTATGTTTTAGCTTTCTGATATACTTGCTAATGCATGCATGGCTCGATGGATTCTAACTTCTTTTTTTAACTTTGAAAGTACTTGCTAATGCATTACACAAATCTTATAGGAAGCAATTGAAATTTTTCCAACAAAAATATAATTGTACGCATTACACATTGTGTTCATTCAAGATCACTATCAATATCATTATCTATTTCAGCGTCATCACTACGCTTCTTTTCCGTCATGTCAACTTGTTCATCTTCGCTCATATCTATGTCAGCATTGGCACTGTCATCCTGATTCTCTAGTTCATGAACTATGTGAGCGTCAACATGTACCACTTCAACACTTTGGTCTACCTCCTCTTCTTCCACTTGTACTTCATCGTCTTCGTCGACAACATCGAGATATATAGGATCCAATGAACCTTCTTCCTCCTGGTATGCATCATTCCCTACATATAGATCTTCATCGCCATCTTCTTTTTCTGGAACATCATATACGTGTCTATGGCCAAACGTCTGCACCACCTTCCAAGGATGACCAAACATTGTATCTTCCAAGTAAAACCATGTTTCAGCTTGACTTGCCAGTATGAAGGGTGAATTCTTGTACCCAGTACAGAAGTATTAACGCTTTTAAAGTACCCATCATCTTTCATCTTCGAACCCCTGCTTGTAAGGTCAAACCAGTCACAACGAAACAAGAACACCGATCTATTGCCGTGCTTGTTAGTCCCATACTGCAACTCAAGAACTTCTTGAAGAACATCGTAGAACTCACTCTCCTCTTGATCACCAGAAGATCCTTTTGTCATTACGCCAGAATTTTGAGTCTTCAGGTCTTTATCCCGAGTGAGGGTGCGAAACCTTGCACCCTTTACATAGCAGCCAGGGTGTACTACTACTCGCCGGTCTGGCCCCACAGCAAGAGACTTCAAATCTTCCGATGCATTGTTCAACTCTCTCACATGCTTTTGAAACCAACTTGGAAACTCTGTTTCAAGCGTCTTATCGATGCTAGTCACACCCCTACCCATTAATTCTTGTCGGCATTCACTAAAAAAAAAAAAACAAATACAAATTACTAATCTGTACAATATATATTGAAATATAATTAATTTGGTGAAGCTAACTGACTTGATATAACAACGTGCATCGTCAGTATTGTTCAGCACATACCAAACCATTTTGTCAAATTCCTTGTCAAAATGTTTCAAAGTGGATATCCCAAGACCTTTAGCTCCAGATGTAAACACTTCTAACTCATCATCATCACATTTTCTTTGCTTATATTGGTTCCTATCATCTTTGTTAAATTTTGTTTCTGTGTTATCCTTGAAACATCTAGAGCAAAATATCAAACACTCATCAACGATATAACCATCTGCAATGGAACCTTCAGGCCTTGCTTTGTTACGGACAGTGGTCTTGAGGTAACCTAGTCTTCTCTCGACTGGATACTGACGTAGAGTTACCATGGCAAGTCCCAGGGTCGAGTCACTAGTACAGAACGACACATCGGAAACGGGCCAAATACCCCTTCGGCAATGGAGAAAGGGTCCGTGTCCCCGCCTCTGTCACTGATGTGAAGCCTCACAATGGCAACGGAGATTTTTATCGTTTGCAATAAGTTTAGCAATGGGCATAATATATAACCGTTGCCTTTAGTCTTTACATCAGATACGGAGATTAGTTTTTGACCGTTTGTAATGAGGGCTAAAGGAAACAAAAAAAAAGCCGGTGACGCCTGCTGCACCGTCGACGGAGCCCTGTGGTTCCTGCTTGACGGCCGCCGATTCTTCACCTTCCTCTTCACCCAGCTTCATTGCGTGGTCTTTTTCTACCTATTTAGTACTGCACAAAAGTCTTGCTCTTGGAGGCGCCGGCTTCAGTGGACCGTGTGGACGGAGCCCCGCTCCTACGTCTTCATGGCCGCCGCATAGTCTCCAGGTTTCTTCCTCGCCCTAAAGGAGATGAAAAAAAAATCAAAATGTAAGCTCCTTCATCTCTATACACAAGACATATGCTTCTTTATCGGCATTACAGAAAATATAGAACTAATTACAACTAGAACATAGCCTAAACAATGCCTCATATATTGGTAGATTGGACATACAAATTCCAGGGATGGAGCAAGCGAGCCAAGTAGGATGCACAAGATC
Organism: Poa pratensis; assembly: GCA_947311845.1. Classification (NCBI taxonomy): domain Eukaryota; kingdom Viridiplantae; phylum Streptophyta; class Magnoliopsida; order Poales; family Poaceae; genus Poa; species Poa pratensis. Next base: position 11,009,371 of record CAMZMU010000046.1, read on the forward strand.
GATGTGTATTTGTGCATACCACAAGGATCACTAGCGCCACCCCCGGATCACACGGTGTCACCTAATTTTAATCATCGGCATAACAGAAACAAAGCTAAAATAAGAGCAAATGCCTACTAAAAACAGAGCATATCCATGGATAAACAATTACCTACTTACAACTAGAAATCAGCTAAAATCTATGTGTAAACAATGCCTACTAAAAACAGAGCATATACATGGATAAACAATTAGCTACTTACAACTAGAAAACAGCTAAAATCTATGTGTAAACAATGCCTACTAAAAACAGAGCAAATCTATGGATAAACAATTAGCTACTTACAACTAGAAAATAACTAAAATCTATGTGTAAACAATGCCTACTAAAAACAGAGCAAATCTATGGATAAACAATTAGCTACTTACAACTAGAAAACAGCTAAAATCTATGTGTAAACAATGCCTACTAAAAATAGAGCAAATCTATGGATAAACAATTAGCTACTTACAACTAGAAAACAGCTAAAATCTATGTGTAAACAATGCCTACTAAAAACAGAGCAAATCTATGGATAAACAATTAGCTACTTACAACTAGAAAACAGCTATCCTACTGAACTGGGGTCTTACATTAGGCGAGGCGGGCTCGCTTAGCGTCGCCGCCGGCGATGAAGCTAGCGCCGGCCTCCCCTGGCGGCACCTTGCCCTCGCCGTGGACCAAAGAGAGGGCTATGGCGGCCCGGAGGTCAGATTGGTAGACCGCCTCCTCGGCGCGTTCGACCTGGGTCGACACCTCGGAGAGGAGGACCGCCGCCTCCAGATCGGCCTCGCCCTGACGACGCTTGGTGTCCTCGCGCTCGAAATCGGCGCGGGAGAGTTGGCAAGCGATCTCCAGATCACGATCCTCCTCCTCTTCCTCTTCCTCTTCCTCCTCGTCGGAGGATGAGGACGAGGAGGAGGAGGAAGACGGATGGCGGCCGGGGTACATCGCCTGGCGGATCTCACGGTAATGGTGGCCAAATGAGCGGGTGCGGCCGGAGCCTTCGCCGTGCGGACGAGCGCCAAGGCTGCGGGACCAGCCCGCGGGGGACGGATCGGCGGCGGCCTGTTCCACAAGCTCGTCCCGCAACACCAGCTGACGCTGCTGCCTGAAGGCCCGGAGGGTGGGGCGGCCACGGCCGCGATGGCCGGATCTACCAGCGCCGATGGTGGAAGCCATGCGAGAGAGTGGAGAGAGAGGAGACTGTGCGGCGGCTTGGGTTGGAAGTGAGTGAGAGTGAGAGTGAAGGGTATAGTAGGTTCTTATAGGCCGGCGGTCGGGCTGCTTCTAATGGCAACGGAGATTGCGAAACTGTCCGTGTGCGTGGAGCACACATCGGTAATGGAGGTAAACTAACCTCCGTTGCCAACATATATTCCACTATTCACCTGTTGCCGATGTTGTGGGCCTGCTTTACGGCCTAGTGCGGGCACGCGGGGGATGTCGCGATTTACCGTCGCCTAACTCCTGCCGTTGCCATAGAGGGGTATCCGATGTGTCGTTCTGTACTAGTGAGTACCCCAGGTTGATTGAGAGGAGAGAGATGGAAGTGCTGGTAGTTACCACGGCTAACAAGCATGGCGATTTACCCAGGTTCAGGCTCCCGGAGGATAACACCCTACTTCCTGCTTGTCTGAGATTGATTATATGGAGATGTTACAAGGGTAATCCCGGCGAGATATCGATCTTCCTAGGATTTTGGTGATGGAATATGAGTATGCCCTAGATCGGCGGCCCTCCCAGCCTTTATATTGGACGCTGGGTCTCGGGAGTTCGCAACCGACTAGGTTTTGTAACATACCAAGTTTTTCAAAAAGTTGAAAAATTTAAAACTTTTGAAAACTATTATATATTTTGCTTTAAAAAGAAAATTCATGCATGCATTCATCATCATATAGCATTGTTTGCATTTGGTTATTTCAAAAGTGGGAATAATAATTTCCACTTGAAAACACATTTAAGAAAATATATTAGTAGAGCAAAGAATGCTCCAAGTTTCTTTTGACTTTTATGAATGTATTGTTCTGATAGTGTTGCTTGTGAAATTGTTTGAATCTGTTACAAAATAAATATTTGCGAATGTTTATCTTGTGGTATTTAAGTTTTACTTAAGCCACATTTGATTGTTTTAAAACCTATTTTAAATTTGACATTAAGTGTCATATTGTTCATTAAAAACCTAGTTTGGAAATCAAAATGATCTCTATTTGAAAAAGTGTGTTTGGCCAAGATTTGTTTTTATGTATTAAGATTTATTCTAGTTCTTACCTATTCTCTATTTTCAAGTTTTATAGTTTTACTTTTGAAAGAAAATATTATTTGGATTTTAAAATGAGTTTTGAAATCATTTTGATTTATCAAACCCCTTTTAAACTATTTGAGTTTTATACAAAATTATTTTATTGAGTGATATTAATCATCTTACTCATATTCTGCTTTGGTTTAAATTATATTTCAAAATGAATTTATAAAACCCTATAGTTTTCAAATGACATTAATATGTCCAAAATTAATTTAAACACTTTTCAAAAATTTAGTTGACACAATGTTTTGGGAATTGTTGTTGGAAAGTTTCAAAACAAAGAGTTTGATTTTACAAAATTGTAGGAATTGGTTTGAATCCAAAAGGATTCATATTTTAAAAGTTATGGTTTTAGAAAAATTTCAGAAAAGGAAAAGGAAAAGGTTTTGAACAAAAAACACAACGTTGCCTACGCCTACTGGGCTTAGCCCACTAATCTCTTCTCTCCCACGCGTGCAGTAGATAGCAGCAGCCCAGCAAGCAGCCCACGGCCCGCTCTCTCTCCATTCTCTCACTTCCACGCGGGCCCCACACATGAGGCAAGCGATGACGTCATCATCGTCTTCGTGTTGAACACGGATTTCGGCCGAAACCCTAACCGAATTGTTTCCAAATTTGTTGCGATACGCTCGCGATCTTCCGGGGATCCTTGCCCCATATAAACCCCCACAAACCCCGCTCCAAAACCCCCTAGAAAACCTAGTCTCTATGCCCCCAGGCTGCCCGCAATCGCCGCCGCCGTGCTGCCATTGCCGCCGCCGTTCATCGCGTTTTCCGGTGAGCCTCGACCACCTCGAGCTCTCTCCCCTGCCCATCTTCTTTGTGATGTCCGTGCGCACCCGTATGAATTTTCCCGTGGTTTGTTTTGCCCCAGATCGCCGTGTCCGTGCTCGACCGAAGCTCACCGCCGCACCGATGACTCCGGCGAGACATTGTCGACCACCCGACGCTCCCCCGCCGTCTGCGACCACGCCTTCGTCTTCGCCACGATCTCCTGCACCCAGTGGTACGACTCGCGCATCCCGAACCAGTTCCCTCCGTCGCATGCGTCCACGCCGGCCATGGCGCCGCCGCATATTTAGGTCACCGGCGCTAATCCGGTACGGCCGCGCCGCCCGCGTATGGTCATACGATCTGGACCATTAGATCTGCTTCCGACGGCCAGGATTAGAGCACTTACCCGAACCGGTATCGGCGAATTGGAAGACGCCACGTCGCTGTCCGCGAAGCCCACGTCCGCGTCCGTCCGCGTCCGCGCCGCATTGCCCGCCTGGAGGAAGCGCACCAATCAGATCTCGCCACGTGGCCAAGGACTCCAGCGCTGAAGATTCTTTTGTTTTCTTTATGTTTTAGACCCTGCGCATCATGGATAGGTCCCTGCAAATTAGATTCATTATTAATTTTTACTCGTTTATCCAAATTTTATGAAAAATATATTTTAGCCTTCCTTAGAATTTTTTTTTTGAAATATATGCAAATTAGAAATATTTTGTCTCTCAAAATAAAACTATTTCTTCCTTAGAATTTTTTTTGACAAGTGTGTTGACAACACTTTTCCTTAAAGAATTTTAGCCTCTCTTAAGTTGATTAACTTTTACTTAGAATTTATTTGTGACTTATTGTTTGACCCTTGGTCCTTAGTTATTTTGGATCATCTTTATTGCTTGCATTTCCTTAGAGCATTTTCATAAGCATGGCATGCATATTAAGTCCTTAGTATTATTTTTGTACTTCTTACATGACTTCCTCCTTAGAAATTTTGAGGATACATGTTAGGTATTATGACTCTCCTAGTCAAAAACCACTAAGTTAGAAATTAGTAGAAATCAAGGAAGGGCTTAGCTTGAAAACAAGACTGCAGAAGCATCTCCAAGAAGAAATGACTTAGAAGAAATCAAGAGAAAGTTCATGAAGACCAACCAGCTGCATTTTCCAAGTCTTCATTTCCTTCTCTCCTTTCTTCCTCCTTCTCCTAAACTTCATGGTGGCTAAGTTATATTAAAGATCAATCTTCTGCCAACATCATCAAGTCTTCAGAATCAACAAGTCCACAAGTGCAATGAAGTCATCACATCAAGTAAAACTACAAGGAAACAAGGAGAAGAATTTTTGAAGACCAACTACTTCTTTTCTTTCTATCTTCTTTCTTTCTATTTTTGTCTCACTTTGGACATAGCCCAAGTCCTTTGTGTTTATGACTAAGTTCCTAGAGTGCTAATTGAAGACCATTGAAGATCAATGAAGCTACAAAGGAGTTGAAGATTATGTGAAGACCAAAATTGTGAAGACTTCTAGTAGCCCCACAACTTCTCAAGTTGTTGTTTTATCAAGTTTAGTTGCTTAGCCTTGACCTTGCCTTAGCCTTGTGGGATTAAGTTAGTTTAAGTCTTATCCTTATTGTGTTTTGTATGTCTTTCACATCATAATGCCTTGTATCCTTCTGCATCCCATGCATGTCATATTTTCTTAAATATTGTTTGGCTGCATATTTATTGTGTATTGTTTGATGTGTTAGAAATTTCGGAGAGAGACGAAGGTGGTTGCAACTGCTACTACTACACTCCTGTTTGCCAAGGCAAGTGGCACACCCCCATGAAATTTCCTAAGTATTTTTATATGCATTACTTAGTGTATTTCTTATATGCATGTGTTGGATAGTATATTGCTATATGCTAAACCCACCATACCTTTACACTAGTTGTGTCTAGAACCCTTTGATAACTTAGTAGAATATTGATGCTATGCAAATGTGTTTTCTTTAAAGCTTAATTCTACTAAGTAATTTATCACCTGGGTGGACTTGGTTATGAAAAGATGATGGAAAGGTTGAGTGTCATCTCTTAGGGGTGACCTCTAAGGGATGGTCACTTGTGGTTGCCACCCAGGGTATTAAGGGGCCAATGTTTTCTCTAAGTGAAGTTGCTTACCGTGCAGCCATTAGTCATATGGGCTCTGGCTAGATGGATTAAGTTGCGTGGACTCGTCCCGACTTGACAGGTGGTGGTAGAATGGTTAGAATGGGAGCGCGTCAAGTCGGTATGGGATGGGAAAATGCTTCTGAAAAGTCTCGTCTCAACTCTCTCCTTTTCCTTAGCACAAATTGTGCTTGAGGATAGTTTGGGTTTGTTGGGTCTAATGGTGAAAGTGCACAACCTCTGCAGAGTTAAAAACTAAGTACTTAGCCGTGTCCCCGGTTACGGACAATTTGAGCAGCTGATCAAGGATTCAACGGAGGCTTCATCATTCCAATTTCGAAAGTAAAACTTGATGGTGAACAAGGGTAGATGAGACTATGGTTTATACCATATCGTCTCCAACTTTTGAAGAAAATGTTTTACAAAGTGTTAGGCAAAATTGGCTTTTATGCAAAATAGCCTTGAAACTCCACCAGCCAAATATGCATATAGGCTATAGAGTTATTCCATTAAGTGTCCACATAGTGTCACTTGCCAGATCCATTTTTAATGGTTCTGACCCACTCTGTTGCAAAATTTTATTTGTTGCAGATTGTTCTGACGACGAGTGAGTTTCGTTAAGGGTTTCGAGTCTGCAACCAACATGTTTTCGCCTGTGGCACATGCAAAGGATGAGGACTCCATGAAGATTATTATTTCCGCTGCTTTACTCTTTCAAGCTAGCTTTGCTATGCAATTGTAATGAATATTTTCCAAGTCTGGATCCGTGTAATAATGATACTGTTGTGATAATTCATCTTAACTGTGTGTGCAAATGAAACGATCCAGGGGTTTGCACTATACACAGGTACCTTGCCAATATTTTAAGTGCAGGTACGCTACAGATGGTATCAGAGCACTGTGTTGCCTGTAGGTTCGAAACCCTAAGTCTGGATAGAAATAGGCTGGCCATAGGAATTAAAAGCTAATTTACTCTACTATAAAAGTTTAATCTTGTTTCTTCCTTTTCTTTTGAACTTATTCTAGTAACACTTGATCTAATCTTGTTTCCTCAAATTCTGTTTAGATGGTCCCCTTCACCTCACGGAGATTCCGAGAGACAGCGTGACTTGTCCTTTTGGAGTTCAACTGAATGGTATCTGCAAAGATCTTGATTTGGTTCCCCCAACCTTCAAAATAAGGACGATACCCTCCAATAAGCAACGCTGGGAGATTGAGACAGAGATCCTACCTGGTACTACCAGGATTCCACCGAGGCAATTGTCTACAAGAGGGTGTACCCACCTGGGAGACTGGCCTTCTGCTAGCAAAACATGAGGCACTATCACGTATCTGTGAGGAATTCTACGAGATGCTGCCCAAAACTCTCCCTACCGTCGCTTCGGGAGGCGTAATGCTAATGGACTACCCCACTGGAGTGGAAAGGATCGCGAGAAGCTAAACCCTACAGAGCTACAAATGGAAGATCTGGAGTTAGCAGCACATATAGCTGCCACTGCACTCCATGCTGAGATGAAGATGACGGACGAGGCCAAGGAGTTGATTGAGGAGCAGAGGAAGGAGATCGAGACCACTATAGAAATAATAGTCTCCGAAGAACTTCAGAAGCAGAAGCGTGAGACGATAATTCAAAACTTGAAGCTGAAAATTTGAAGCTTCTAAACAAGGTCGACAGACAGGAAGCAACGATAGCAGCCCTTCGGGAGCAATGTGCCCAACTCGCAAGGGAGTCATTCGAAGAGGAGAACTCAAGGATGAAGCGCCCTAAGACTAAGGCCTCCACAGAGTTTCCAGCAGAACCAGAAGAGTAGTCACCCACCAACCCTAGAATTTTGTCAGACGACGTTAGTTTTCATTATTGACCAACCAAAATTGTGGTATGGCAGTACTTAGGCTTGTATTTTCAAATATCCGTTGTTACCTTTGTTTGAAGTCAAGAGAAAAGTTTGAAAGTTTAAAGTTTGTTTTGAGCTTGTTTGTGTTGTGTTATGTGAATGCTTGTATGGGTAGAAATATTTCCCTTAGAATCTTTCTATCTTGTACTTATCTATTCCAAAACCCACAGATGTCTCCCCAGAGTGCACCTGAAGAACAACAACAACAGCAACAACAACGTTGAAACAATGTTGCAGAAGATGATGGCAACACAAACCCAGCTGATGACCATGATGACCCAGATCAAAGCAAATCAAAGTGAACCACCACCACCCCTAACCCATACGGATAGACTTGTCAAATTTTTAAGTCTTGAACCCAACACGTTCCACCCTACAAATGATCCAATTTGGCAACCGACTGGCTACGATCAATAGAAAGGATCTGATACTTTGTGAGTGCACCGACACAGAGAAAGTGAGTTTTGCATCTTATTTCTTGGAAGGACTTGCGGCTAAATGGTGGAGAACTTATCATAGCACTCACACATGTGATACTTTAACCTGGAAAGAGTTCAAGGAAGGGTTTTGTAGTGTTTACAGTTCCCCTGACATGTGGAACATGAAGCAAGAAGAGTTCCTAAACCTGAGGCAAGGGGACAGGACGCTCAAGGAGTATAGAGATGATTTCTATGCACTGTCTCGTTATGCCCCTGAAGGCATAATTATCGAGGAAGAGAGGGAGGAAAGTTTCTCAAGAGACTATGTGATGAGATGAAAGTCCCTTTCACAGTCACACACGCTTGGGAGTATCAGGCCTTATTGGACCAAGCATCATACTGGAGGATAATATCAGGAAAACTGGAAATATGAAGGGAAAGCTGGTATCAACAAACATCATTCTGAGCCTTCATTCAAGAGACACCATACTCCTGAGGTGAACCCTAGTCACCAACAGGAATCACCATAATAAAGGAGTCACCTCAAACATCTGATCACAATGGTGGATCCAAAGGAAGCAATGGAGACCGGAAGGGAAATGGACATGAAGGCCATGACCATAACAATGCACAACGCCGCCCAAATCCAGAACTCAAGAAAGATATGAGCCAAGTGCTTTGCTTTAAGTGCAATAATAAGGGCCATTATGCCAATAAGTGCCCGGAAAATAAACCCAGAACAACCCCACCAGAAAGACATCAGCAAGGTGATGTGCTTCAAATGCAAGAACATGGGTCATTACGCCAATAAATGCCCAGCTAAGAGAAGGCCGAAGAAACTGCCAAGTCAAAGCCTTTGGTAAAGGATATGTGAACCGCACCAATGTGGAAGAAGTGATTGAGGAACCTAGCTTGGAGAATGGTACGTTATCAATCAAGTTTACATTTGAAGTTGACTACCAACACAGATTTCTTTTAAGGGTGGTAGCCACCCTGATATCCCGTCACAACCTTTTGCTAGCCTTCCCGAATCTCGGGACGAGATTCCTTTTAAGGGTGGTAGTATGTAACATCCCAAGTTTTTCAAAAAGTTGAAAAATCAGAAAAATTTAAAACTTTTGAAAACTATTATATATTTTGCTTTGAAAAGAAAATTCATGCATGCATTCATCATCATATAGCATTGTTTGCATTTGGTTATTTCAAAAGTGGGAATAATAATTTCCACTTGAAAACATATTTAAGAAAATATATTAGTAGAGCAAAGAATGCTCCAAGTTTCTTTTGACTTTTATGAATGTATTGTTCTGATAGTGTTGCTTGTGAAATTGTTTGAATCTATTACAAAATAAATATTTGCGAATGTTTATTTTGTGGTATTTAAGTTTTACTTAAGCCACATTTGATTGTTTTAAAACCTATTTTAAATTTGACATTAAGTGTCATATTGTTCATTAAAAACCTAGTTTGGAAATCAAAATGATCTCTATTTGAAAAAGTGTGTTTGGCCAAGATTTGTTTGTATGTATTAAGATTTATTCTAGTACTTACCTATTCTCTATTTTCAAGTTTTATAGTTTTACTTTTGAAAGAAAATATTATTTGGATTTTAAAATGTGTTTTGAAATCATTTTGATTTATCAAACCCCTTTTAAACTATTTGAGTTTTATACAAAATTATTTTATTGAGTGATATTAATCATCTTACTCATATTCTGCTTGGTCTAAATTATATTTCAAAAGGAATTTATAAAACCCTATAGTTTTCAAATGACATTAATATGTCCAAAATTAATTTAAACACTTTTCAAAAATTTAGTTGACACAATGTTTTGGGAATTGCTGTTGGAAAGTTTCAAAACAAAGAGTTTGATTTTACCAAATTGTAGGAATTAGTTTGAATCCAAAAGGATTCATATTTTAAAAGTTATGGTTTTTAGAAAAATTTCAGAAAAGGAAAAGGAAAAGGTTTTGAACAAAATACACAACGTTGCCTACGCCTACTGGGCTTAGCCCACTAATCTCTTCTCTCCCACGCGTGCAGTAGATAGTAGCAGCCCAGCAAGCAGCCCACGGCCCGCTCTCTCTCCATTCTCTCACTTCCACGCGGGCCCCACACATGAGGCAAGCGATGACGTCATCATCGTCTTCGTGTTGAACACGGATTTCGGCCGAAACCCTAACCGAATTGTTTCCAAATTTGTTGCGATATGCTCGCGATCTTCCAGGGATCCTTGCCCCATATAAACCCCCACAAACCCCGCTCCAAAACCCCCTAGAAAACCTAGCCTCTACACCCCCAGGCTGCCCTCAATCGCCGCCGCCGTGCTGCCATTGCCGCCGCCATTCATCGCGTTTATCGGTGAGCCTCGACCACTTCGAGCTCTCTCCCCTGCCCCATCTTCTTTGTGATGTCCGTGCGCACCCGTATGAATTTTCCCGTGGTTTGTTTTGCCCCAGATCGCCGTGTCCGTGCTCGACCGAAGCTCGCCGCCGCACCGACGACTCCGGTGAGACATTGTCGACCACCCGACGCTCCCCCGCCGTCTGCGACCCCGCCTTCGTCTTCGCCGCGATCTCCTGCACCCAGTGGTACGACTCGCACATCCCGAACCCCTTCCCTCCGTCGCATGCGTCCACGCCGGCCATGGCGCCGCCGCATATTTAGGTCACCGGCGCAAATCCGGTACGGCCGCGCCGCCCGCGTATGGTCATACGATCTGGACCGTTAGATCTGCTTCCGACGGCCAGGATTAGAGCATTTAAACGAACCGGTATCGGCGAATCGGAAGACGCCACGTCGCTGTCCGCGAAGCCCACGTCCGCGTCCGTCCACGTCCGCGCCGCATTGCCCGCCTGGAGGAAGCGCACCAATCAGATCTCGCCACGTGGCCAAGGACTCTAGCGCTAAGACTCTTTTTGTTTTCTTTATGTTTTAGACCCTGCGCATCACGGATAGGTCCCTGCAAATTAGATTCATTATTAATTTTTACTCGTTTATCCAAATTTTATGAAAAATATATTTTTCGAAAGCTTATAATGTGTAGAAACTTTTGGTATGCTTATTTTGGGGTTTTGTCGAAATTAATGTAATTAATTTTTAAAAGTGGTTTAAATAGTATTTTGGCTATAATTTGAGTTTAAAAATAGATTTTTTAGCAAACTCTTTTTCTATAGTTTTGTATGCCTAAGTATTGGCCGTAGGAATACTCTATTAATTTTGTAAAATAATTTTTCAATGATTTTTGAGTAAATATTGTTTAAATGCTTTTTAGGTGTTATGTTAATTAATTAAATGTATTAAAAATTATTTTCTTCTTATTTTCGAGTTGTAAAATAACTTAGTAGTATTTTGGAGACTTTAGCACTTAAAGTACTTAGAAATATTTTGTCTCTCAAAATAAAACTATTTCTTCCTTAGAATTTTTTTTGACAAGTGTGTTGACAACACTTTTCCTTAAAGAATTTTAGCCTCTCTTAAGTTGATTAACTTTTACTTAGAATTTATTTGTGACTTATTGTTTGACCCTTGGTCCTTAGTTATTTTGGATCATCTTTATTGCTTGCATTTCCTTAGAGCATTTTCATAAGCATGGCATGCATATTAAGTCCTTAGTATTATTTTTGTACTTCTTACATGACTTCCTCCTTAGAAATTTTGAGGATACATGTTAGGTATTATGACTCTCCTAGTCAAAAACCACTAAGTTAGAAATTAGTAGAAATCAAGGAAGGACTTAGCTTGAAAACAAGACTGCAGAAGCATCTCCAAGAAGAAATGACTTAGAAGAAATCAAGAGAAAGTTCATGAAGACCAACCAGCTGCATTTTCCAAGTCTTCATTTCCTTCTCTCCTTTCTTCCTCCTTCTCCTAAACTTCATGGTGGCTAAGTTATATTAAAGATCAATCTTCTGCCAACATCATCAAGTCTTCAGAATCAACAAGTCCACAAGTGCAATGAAGTCATCGCATCAAGTAAAACTACAAGGAAACAAGGAGAAGAATTTTTGAAGACCAACTACTTCTTTTCTTTCTATCTTCTTTCTTTCTATTTTTGTCTCACTTTGGACATAGCCCAAGTCCTTTGTGTTTATGACTAAGTTCCTAGAGTGCTAATTGAAGACCATTGAAGATCAATGAAGCTACAAAGGAGTTGAAGATTATGTGAAGACCAAAATTGTGAAGACTTCTAGTAGCCCCACAACTTCTCAAGTTGTTGTTTTATCAAGTTTAGTTGCTTAGCCTTGACCTTGCCTTAGCCTTGTGGGATTAAGTTAGTTTAAGTCTTATCCTTATTGTGTTTTGTATGTCTTTCACATCATAATGCCTTGTATCATTCTGCATCCCATGCATGTCATATTTTCTTAAATATTGTTTGGCTGCATATTTATTGTGTATTGTTTGATGTGTTAGAAATTTCGGAGAGAGACGAAGGTGGTTGCAACTGCTACTACTACACTCCTGTTTGCCAAGGCAAGTGGCACACCCCCATGAAATTTCCTAAGTATTTTTATATGCATTACTTAGTGTATTTCTTTATATGCATGTGTTGGATAGTATATTTGCTATGTGCTTAACCCACCATACCTTTACACTAGTTGTGTCTAGAACCCCTTTGATAACTTAGTAGAATATGTGATGTTATGCGAATGTGTTTTCTTTAAAGCTTAATTCTACTAAATAATTTATCACCTGGGTGGACTTGGTTATGAAAAGATGATGGAAAGGTTGAGTGTCATCTCTTAGGGGTGACCTCTAAGGGATGGTCACTTGTGGTTGCCACCCAGGGTATTAAGGGGCCAATGTTTTCTCTAAGTGAAGTTGCTTACCGTGCAGCCATTAGTCATATGGGCTCTAGCTAGATGGATTAAGTTGCGTGGACTCGTCCCGACTTGACAGGTGGTGGTAGAATGGTTAGAATGGGAGCGCGTCAAGTCGGTATGGGATGGGAAAATGCTTCTGAAAAGTCTCGTCTCAACTCTCTCCTTTTCCTTAGCACAAATTGTGTGCTTGAGGATAGTTTGGGTTTGTTGGGTCTAATGGTGAAAGTGCACAACCTCTGCAGAGTTAAAACTAAGTACTTAGCCGTGTCCCCGGTTACGGATAATTTGAGTAGCTGATCAAGGATTCAACGGAGGCTTCATCATTCCAATTTCGAAAGTAAAACTTGATGGTGAATAAGGGTAGATGAGACTATGGTTTTATAACATATCGTCTACAACTTTTAAAGAAAATGTTTTACAAAGTGTTAGGCAAAATTGGCTTTTATGCAAAATAGCCTTGAAACTCCACCAGCCAAATATGCATATAGGCTATTAGTGTTATTCCATTAAGTGTCCACATAGTGTCACTTGACAGAATCATTTTTAATGGTTCTGACCCACTCTGTTGCAAAATTTTATTTGTTGCAGATTGTTCTGACGACGAGTGAGTTTCGTTAAGGGTTTCGAGTCTGCAACCAACATGTTTTTCGCCTGTGGCACATGCTAACGATGAGGACTCCATGAAGATTATTATTTCCGCTGCTTTACTCTTTAAAAGCTAGCTTCGTGCTATGCAATTTGTAAAGGATATTTTCCTAAGTACTGGATCCGCGTGTAATAATTGATACAATGTTGTGATAATTCATCTTAGACTGTGTGTGCAAATGAATCGATCCAGGGGTTTGCACTATACACAGGTACCTTGCCAATATTTTAAGTGTAGGTACGCTACAGGTTTACAGGTAAGGTAAGTTTCTACCGACCTAAACTACGCCTTCCTTGGGGCGCACTATGTCGTCTTTGGGCCCCCTTCGTGGGCCTTGAGTGTTGTCTTCTAGTAGGCCACCCATCAGACCCTAGTCTTTGCGTGCACCAGGTATCTTCATGGTGGGGCACCCGATAGGTAGGCCCACGTCAGATACATCCAACCATAATGAACATGCCCCCTTAGAAGTGCCTGATCTGGAAGATGAATTGCTAAGTGCACCATTACATCAAAAAATGTTGGAGGGAAGAGCTTCTGAAGTTTGCATAGAATTACAACAATTTCAACCTTCAAACGGTTCAACACGTCAACATTCAGAGTTTTGGCACATAGCTCCCTAAAAAATCTTCCCAATTCCGCAATAGCCTCATACATCGCCTTTGGTGCAATTTCTTTAAGGCCAGCCGGCAACACACGCTGCAAAAGTATGTGGCAATCATGCGTCTTCAAACCGATTACCTTACAACCATCAATATCCACACATCTTTCCCAGTTTGAGCAATAACCATCTGGGAATCTGGTTCTAGCCAAATACCTGCACAAATGTTTCTTCTTTTCCTTGCCAAGCGTCCATGGTGCAGGGGCTTGGAATAGGATGCTGGTTCATCACCAACCTTCACATTTTTCTGCATCCAATACTTCTCCCTGATGTTGAAATTCTTCAGATCAATTCTAGCATTTACAGTGTCCTTATTCCAGCCCTCAAGTTCAATTAGGGTACCAACTATATTGTCACATATGTTCTTCTCAATATGCATCACATCCAAGTTGTGAGCTAACTTAAGTTTTGGCCAATACGGTAGATAATGTAAACTGCCCTTGAGGTGCCAGGTTGGTTCACCTTGAGTTGCACGTTTTCGCTTTCTGTTCATTGGCTTTTTTCCATGCTCAAAATCCTTAACCCTTTCTACCTTCTCCTCTAACTCTTTAGTTGTAAACCTCCTTGGTGGATCTCTAAACTCATATTTCCCATTGAAAAGTCTGCTCTTCCTATATGGGTGATCAGTACGAAGAAATCGCCGATGCCCAACATATCCAACTTTGGATTTCAAAGATTCATAGCAAGGATTCTCATCACAATGCACACACGCATAAAACCCTCTTGTGCTTCGGCCATACTTTGTGGCATATCCAGGGTAATCATGAATTGACCAAAGGAACGCAACATGCAATGGAAATGTATGTCATGTCAATGCATCAAATGTGTCCACACCTCTCCAAAGCTCCATCATGTCTTTAATTAGTGGCTGCATAAATACATGAAAATCCTTCCACGGGGAACACATTCCGGGGATAAGCAATGACAACATGAAATTGGATTGATGCCTGCACATCCATGGTGGGAAGTTGTAAGGAATGACAAAAACAGGCCACATGCTGTATGCATTACTCATATTTCCAAAGGGATTAAATTCATCTGTGGCAAAACCTAGTCTTATGTTACGGGAATCATCAGCAAACCATTCAAACGATTTATCGAAGTGCTTCCATGCCTCACCATCAGCTGGGTGCCTCAAAACTTTTTCATCAACAACCCTCTTCTCTTTGTGCCATCTTGTGTCAGTTGAGATCTCCTTTTTAACAAATAATCTTTGTAACCTTGGAATTATAGGAAAATACCATAGCACCTTGTGAGGAATTTTCTTTTTTCCACTAGGGTCTTTCCATCTTGACAATCCACACACAGGGCAATGCGTATTGTACTTATAGTCTCCCCAAAACAAAGCAAGTCAAACTTGCATACATGAATTGTATCATAAGCAAGCCCAACTTCAGAAAGTGCACTCTTAACATCAGCATAAGATTTGGGAAAGTTCACCTTTGGCAAAGCTGTACGTAACAACAGAAGTAACAAATCGAATCCTCTGTTTGTTATCCGGTTGTATGATTTCACATGAAGGAGCTTAATAATGAAAAACAACCTTGTGAAAGTGGTGCATCCCTCTTGAAGCTCTTCTCTCGCTGCCTCAATTATACTAGCATACAGATTAGGCTGATCTGGACCTCTATTTCCAGACTTCTGCAGATCATCTACCATAGTAGAGGCATCATCAACATAATCATTGTCTTCCTCAAATTCTTCATCGTTGTCACTTTGATACGCACCATCGTCGCTATTTTGACCTTCGCCATCACTGAAGTCCTCCCCATGTTTCCATCTTGTATACGTAAGGGACGTACCAGTACAATATAGGTGTTCTTCAACAACGTCAAGTTTTTGGCATATCAGATAGAGGCAGTCTTGGCAAGGGCACAAGATTGGTTCATCTATCCTGTCCAAGTGTTCTCGCACAAAATTCATGAAGTCCGTAACACCTTTCATGTATTTAGGTGTGAACTTATTAGTGCCATCAGCTATCCAACTTCGATCCATTGCCTACAATTTAGTTAAGAACATGCCAACGTTCATCACAATAGATCTTGACAACATCAAAATAAATCTAGACCTAACCAAATAACAGGAGAACTCACCGCTGATGCGCCTCGCTGCCTCACAATGCAGCCTTGACGGATTTCTTCTCGCCTCGAGGAGAACCCTGGTCGACTCGACGGTCACCAAGATCGCCGATATAGGCCCTCTCTGGTAGCGGCGCACGCGGAAAGAGTTATTAAGGAATTTTTGATGTCCTAACATCAAGATCAGACCATTAAAAAAATATGTTGCCCTAATTCATACAACAAAAGAGCCTAGTTACGAAAATAAATCATCAGTTCAGCTCCATCTCAGCGTTAACAATCCGCGTCGTTCAATCCAAACCCCTTGGTTCGAATCTTTGTAACCACAATTTTTATTGAATTAATTATGTTCCTGTCAAGTGGGTCACGCATGATATTGAAAACTTATAAAATTTAATATTTTTAGGACTAGTGGGTCCCACAAGAAATAATTAAATAAAAATTATAACAAATTATTTTTATCCTGACATGTGGGTCCGTATTATATTCAATGACGGTTTACATGCACCACGATCTTCATTTCGTCATCTATTAACAGAGACGATGGCAGCCCTTACGGGTTTGGTAATGGGTGACGATTTTTCGTTGATGAAAAAGCAAACCGTCAAGGTTTAAGTGCTTGACGCCAGATGAATTCATCACCTATTAAGACATATCCATGACGGTATGCAACTTCGTCACCAGGTTGTTCGTCAACAAATATCACATCTCTTGTAGTGACAGGGGCCATCATGGGTTTCCAGATCCCGCTGTTGGTCATTGATCGAAGAGATGTCTCGATCATGTCTGGAGTGATCCCGAACCGTAGGGTGTCACACTTACGGGTAGACGATGCTTAGGAATAGTCTTGACACCGAAGAGAAAATAGAGAAGAGAACCGGAAGTGTTTCGGGACATATCCGATGGAGTTCGGAGGGCAACGAAAGATGTTTCGGAGGTCGAATAAATTAGATAACATGTATTTAATATTAATTAATGTAATTAATGATTAAATATATTTTACTTTAATTAATTTTGAATTTTTAAAGCAGCCCACCTAAATGGGCCTTGACCAAAGAGAAGAAGGCCCATAAGGGGGGAGGGAACTAGGTGGGTCAAATGGGGCCCACCTAGGTGCGACACACCCCTTGGTGCGGCTGGCCATGTGGGAATAGTCCCACATGGCTAAGTCACCAAGGGTGACACCCCTCCTCCTCCTCCTTTATATAGGGGTGCTCCCCATGGCTTTTGAAGCACACCAATTCTCTCTTTCTCTCTCTCTCTCTCATCTCTTTCGTGGTTCCACAAATGGAGCCGTGCAAGACTTAGATGTTTCTCCACCATACGCACACCATCGTGCTGTTGCTACTTCGGTCCGAGCTATTCTTCTTCCGCTGCTTCGCTGGACTGGAGCCCGGAGGGACGTCACCTACATCGTATGTGTGTAATCCCTCGGAGGTTCTGCCCTTGCGGCACTCGGATCTTGTACTCCTACACGACCTTGAGGTCGGCATCACCGTACGTCTTCAACATGCGTCGTCATCGAAACAGATCTTTTGATCGTCGACGCTTTCGGTCTACAAGGGCATGTATATCGATTCCCTCTGTTACCTTATATCTGCATAGTATTAGATCTTGGCTTTATCGGTTATCGTTGTTAGGATTTTTTTTGTTTTCTGCACCGTAACCCTTCAGGGGCAGGGGGCGGATGGAAGCTTAAAATCATATATAATAACGACGTAAGTTTTGACAAAAATATATATCCAAGAGCTATAAAGACGGTACAAGAAGGTAGCTATACCTAAGGTGTCATGGCAGATGGCATACATGAGGGGAGAAGTCAGTAAATATGTACATGAGAAGGTGTCGATGACGGCATAATGCTAGGCATCGGCGAGAACAGGTGTGGCAATGTACACAGGGAAACTCCAGGCGGGGTCATGTCGCTGGATCTCCACACACATGACATTCTCAATGTTGATCAAGGTCATATGTTGTCGTCTTTGAGCCTGTCAACATCGTGCAAGAAGTCAGCGGAGGAGCGGTATATGAGGCGGGAGGAGACGGCAGCAAGGATGAGGGTGAGAAGGTTATTGTGCATCCCTTGAATGCGGGACTGGGAGAATTAGTAGGCTCATAGGCATATGGTGGTGATGCCATTGGTGATATGACAAATATGATCAGATGAGTGATCGGGGAGAGAGTGTCGGCCGGAGAGATAAAAAGCAAGTGGCAAGCGTATAAGGATGTAGTAGAGCAGTTTAGTGTTTCGGGTTGGGCCTCTCTACCACCTTTATGGCCTAAACTACGCATGTCAGCAGAGGGCATAATACCACCAACGGCTTGAAATTTACGCCCATCGGTACATCATGCATGTTAGTGTGGTAACAAGGTACCACTTTCGAGCCAACCTTTCAACCCGCCAGTAAATACTTTTCCATATTTAAAATCATCACCGACGACCTAATTACACTTGTGGGTGGTGACTAAGACCATTGATGGGTTATCTAGCCCCGTAAATGCCGACTGGACAATGAAGGGTGTTTTTTTTGGTAGTGACGAGCAAACTTTCAGCGGTGCCCTCCAACGTAAGTGTCTCAACTCCTCGCCGTAAATCTCTCTTGGAGGTCCAGCCTTGCCTAGCCAATTCACCCTCTCGTTTCGACTCTTGCATCCTTTTAAACCTATACCTTTTCGGGCATGTCCGTGTGTTGACGAATGTAAAGAATAATGTTGTGATGAATGGATGAAATCATCACCTTGAACTTAAAGATAGTTCGAGACATTTTGCGGTCTAACAAATCTAAGAAACTAAAGTTACTCTCTGTATTTTAACTCCTGTTTTTATTTACTATTTATCGTGCATTTTAGAAAATAAAGAACAATATTGATATTTTGACTATATAATTGATCAAATATAAAATTTGACTTTGACTAAAATTAAAACATAGGATAATTATGAATGGAGGGAGAAACATTATTTAAGTTTACACCGACGATTGCCTCATCTACTCCAGCACAACATCATTATATTATAACTCTCAGTGAATGTCGTCATTGATACCTTTTCTTATTGTTCTTCTTTCCGATGCAGATTATTGATGTCCATACATTAGAGGAAATATCAATTGTGCCGTCCATAGGAATGATCACAAGACGACGAAAGTTATGTAGGATTGCAATGACACGCACATAACCATAGAAGTGCATGTCGGATGATCCTGTTGCTGCTTGTCAAGCTGCTCTGCCAATAAACAACAAATATGTATAGTAGCCAAGTGCTACCGGACAAAAAAATACAGTGGGCAGAATGACAAGAAACAGGCCAGGCCATCCCCGAGCGAAAGTCGGCATCGCTCGATCACACCAAATTTGGTGCAGCGTCGTCGTACCTTCATAGATGCTATGCCAGGGGCCCTGTCTCCCAAGGACAAAGGTAGCTTTCGACTTGTACTCAGGCCCCTACCAGTTATAGCCGGTCCTTGGTCCTACTGGTTAGCTTGCAGGGTGTACATGCATGCATGCTCGTTCCTGTGTGGGTTACCGGCTGCCGCAGGTTGCACTCATGGGTAAGCAACACGTACCCAAAACCCAGCCATTGCTGTTCGCTGTGTGGCTTTACTCACCAGGATCACCTACGGCTAGAGTGTGATAGATCGTGCGGATGCAGCCCATTTTATATTTTATCTCCTTTTATATAACTGGTATATGGTCTCTGTTTACTCAGTACTCCCTCCTTTCGGAAATGCTTACTCTGAAATAGGTGCATCTAAAAGTGTTTGTTGTCTAGATACACTCATTTGAGAGTCAAATATTTCAGAATAAAGGGAGTAGATCTTACGGCTGGGCGCCCCACCCTTCCACCCACTGGCTCCGCCAATTTGGTCCCTACCCGCAACAAGGTGGGGGCACTCCATATATGGGGTAGATTACAAATTTCGAGGAGTCTTTGATGTTTTTGGTGAGTCCAGGCGGACTAGACAAGGTGGTGAGAGCATGCATCTCGTAATGTGTCTGGTACACTGTTATGTGGACGTCCGGATACCTGTCTGAGCTTATGGGGCCGACCTCTCTTAGTGGCGCCTCCCAAACGGCTAACTCTATAGAAATATAAGGGTGTGTTTGGTAGCCCGGCTCCCCTCAGATAATCTCTCCCATACGTTATTTTGTTGTTTGGTAGCCTGGGTTGTGTGCCTTGGCCCCTGCCCACCTCGCCCAAAAATGCCTCTTAGCCCTGCCGAGGAGAGAAGCTCAGATCGAGCTTCTCTCCTCAGCCCTGTCGAGCTCGTCCCGAAAACTTTCCACGAGTGGGACCCACGGACCGTTGCGCCGCCCGCCCGCTGGAAACCGAGTGTCATTCGCCCCCCGACTCTCCTCTCATCCTTCCTTTGTTCCTCCCGTGCGTGTCGCCAGCAGCGAAGCCAGCGACCGCGCCGCCGCACTACGCCCACCATCGCCCGTGCCACACAGCTCGCGCCGCCGCCGCCCAGCGCGCAGCCTGCCGCCGCCGCCGCACAGCACGCAGCTCCTCGCGCCGCGCAGCACCCCCCCCCCCCGCCAAGACACGCACATAAGCGCCCTCTACCACCTGCGCCCCGTCCAACTCCTCGCGCCGCCGTGAGCACCCTGTACCGCCGCCGGCGGCAAGCTGCTCCCCACACGATGGGCTGAGGACCTGATTGCTTTTTCAATTTCTGTTCAAGGGCTGTTCTGTAAATATTTGGACCTGCTTGTAATTTCATATTTGTGAATTCTGTGTTCAGCCTAGCCCAACGCATGCATGCCACCAAACAACTTCCCACCTTATCAGGTCTCAACGCATGCAAGCCACCAAACACATCATCAAATCTTAGCTCAACCTGTATGAGCCCAGCCTGGCTCAAGTGAGAAACACATTCTGAGCACACATAGGCTACCAAACACACGCTAAGTGTTTCATTCAAAATTTTGATATTTTACTACATATTTGAAAAAAATCTAACCCCAACCCATAGCCTAATAATCCCACGATGACGATGATGCCGGCCTACGTCGCCGACCACCCAACATTTCCACCAGAGGCCCAGTGTGTCGACGCGCGAGACTTTCATAAGGCCCGACATGTCCTCTGGATCGGCGGGGTTGCGCAGACACCACGGGACACGCCGGCAGCTCATCTGAGTCAGTCTTGGGCACGCGAAAAACGAGATGATGTCAACAATCTTGTATGTGCACCAACTCGTTGGAACTCCAAGCGTAGAATGATGTAGGAAGCGGATGCCCCCCCGGCCCCCACCAATAAGAGTGGCTTCGGGTTCAATATCAAACGCTAGGGAGCGGGAGAGAAGACTCTTCTTCCTCCCCTCAAGCAACTTCTGTAAAACATGAAGAAATTGTTTTGTGTCCCCAACTCAAACGTGTGATTCTCAGGCAACACGGTTAAACAAATGAGATTAAACCAAAAGTGTAGAATTTTTTAAATGCCATAATAAAGTAAAATGAGTGCAATAGTAAGGCCAATATGCAAACTAAAAAACTAAATGAAAGAGATTTTTTTATGATTTTCGGAATAATAAATAGTTGAAAATAGAAATATAGTGCAACAAAGTAAACGGTGTTTCTTATAGTAAAATATGGATCAGGGTTCTTGGGTTCACTATACATCTCTCTCATAAACATGATGACACGAATATATCACTTATAAAAAAGTTAAATATTGATGCAACCTTTTATTATATATGTATGATTAGCGTAAGTATGTGCATCACATACTAACATATAGATGATGCAACACTATCTGATACTTTCTAAGAAGGTTGTTCCATGCTCCCAATTAAGTGTCAAGTCCGTTGTCACTATCATGGGGTTGACACGTCAGATGTCATCTAGTGATGACTTGATTGGAGGTGTGGAGTTAGGAGACTTAGAGTTATCCAGGACGAGATATCGATACACTATATACCTGGCCTGCCGACTCACCGTGGAGGTAAAGACCCACTCCTTCTAGATTGATATTGATGAAGATGATCTCGAGCTACAAGGTTCCGACTTTTCTACTTGGAGTTGTGAGCTATGGTCCGTAAAAGTATTTCCCTTAGGGCGTGATCATGGACGGCCTTATATACATGGCCAGCTCGATCAGGGTTACAAGGTAGTACCCAAGTCGGTTCGGGTTCGGTGCCTACTTGGAGTCTACCAGCTCTTCCACCTTGCCTTCCAAGTTGGACCACCATCTTGTATCATGGCTGCATCTTCGAGTCGTCTTGGTCTTGAGCCGGCCAACTTGTACATGTAAGCCCATGGAGTGGGGTGGCCGCGAGCCGAACGTGTCCCACCTTGGGTTTATGGACTGTGTCGCTTTGTGGGCCTACCCGGTTAGGCATTCCCTCGACAGTCACCCCACATTTTAATTTTTAATGAGCTATAATTAATCAAGCACAAAAGAGAAAAATATAGAAGTTTTAATCGCACACAAAAATTTAATTGAGTAGCAGTGAAATACCACACTAGGTGGACACAAATTAAAAATAACTTGGCTTAAGAACGTTGAATACACAAGCATATTATCCATGCTTAGTGAGTGAAAGGTTGGCAAAGGAATAAAGTTTAACGCTAAAAATATCTTGTAACAATGTCACAATACATTTCATTTCCTGTAGTAATTTTAAAACATGGGGATATGAATGAAAGATACCACTTAATATGACACTTTAACAGTGAATGAAGAAAGTAAAAGTAATCATACTTCAACCTAGCGGTTATTTATCCCTTCCCTTTCTTTGCACACAATTTTTGAACATAATTACCTTTTTAACATGAATTTAATCATTATTAAAAGATATAACATTTATTTCCATATCAAATTTATTCATGGTGTTCTTTCAAACAAAAATGTAAAATAAAAACTAACAAGCGACATTCCAAGTTTATGAAAGCAATCATCACGACAAGAAACCATGGTACAAAGATTTGCCAACCGCTAGGTTGCGGATGCATACGGAGATAACAGGGCATTCCCAAGATTAAAATTTTCATCCTTTTTAATATTTTGATCAGATTTGGTGTTCCTTCATTACCTATGAAAAAACTCCTCTACAAAAACTCCCCCTTTTGTTTTTTGCGGGAGTCGTCAGTGCCGCGTATAATAATTCCTAGATACTATTCATTGGCTTAAAAACATGAAGTACAGAAGATTTTCTTAAGTACACGGAGGAAATTCTATAAGATACAAAATAGTCAAGTTTAAAACCAAAAACCACTTTTGCAACAAATGGCATATTCTATTTTGAAAAACAGCAATTGAAACATCCAGATTCTTGGAAGAATAAAAGTTGTCATGAAAATAAGTGCAGAGAGTTGCACCAAGCAACTTCTTCCCCACAAGAGTTACTCGGTTCAATATCGACTACAAGGATATTGACATTAAAAGATATCCTTCTCTAGCAACCCTTCAGAAAATGATAATTGACTTGTTTTCAACAACTCTGCCATAGTAGTTGTGAGGTACAACGACGGTATACAAAGTGTAAATAAAACATAAAATAGTAATGCAGTAAATGTTTTTGTATTTTTTAAATAATCATGCACGGAATTTGAAACAACAACCTAAATAAATTTAACATTTCGTTGCTTTACTTGATCTCTATATCGGAATCATAGTGGAACAAGATAAATTCAGTATGACAAGTTATAATGTATGCAAGTGCTATATTTGTTTGTTGATACACATTCCTATGAACATCACGTCCTTATCTTGAGATGATGGAACACATAACTCACTAAGAAAGTGGGTCGTTAGCAACTTAGCATGCTTAGAATTAAGTAATTAAATAGAGCATCGCATAAAGTATGATGACATGATATTCGAAAATATAATGTGTATGATTGTAAAACGAAGATCACTCTTTCTGTCACTGAGTGTCTACTCACCATTTTACCTTTATTCCTAGCGGGGTAGCACAAGGTAAACACCATTATTGCCCCCAAAACATTTGTCACTATCTAGGACTCACCACATTTTTTACTACATCTAATACACATGCCCCCTCCCACACTCTAGCATACTAGTTTGATCAGAACAAGCATACACACTAGAACAAAACGACACATCGGATACCCCTCTATGAAAACGACACGAGTTAGGCGACAGAGAATCGCGCTTTCCGCGCGGCCGGTGCGTACAAGCCTGACCTGGGACGCGGCTGGCCCATCCACATTGGCAACGGACCCTGTCCAATCTCCGCCACTTATTATATTGGCAACGGTTAATAAAATTGTCCGTTTCCAATATTTGCCTCTATGGTAACGGATATAATTTTCCAACTGTTGAAAATGTTGACACGTGGAGGCTAGCGAAGGGGCAGATGGGGAGGTGGGCGGAGCAGACCCGCGAGTATAAATGGCGAGAGGTACCAGCAGCGGTCTCTTTGAAGCTCCAGTCCAAATCCATGGCGAGAGGTACCAGCAGCGGCCGCGGCCTGGGTAGGGGTGCAGCGGCAATGCCATGCCGTCGGTGTCGCCCTCACCGTCCTCTGAAGACATGTCCCCGGCGAGAGGTACCAGCAGCGGTCGCGGCTGTGGACGAGGGCGCGGCCGTGGTAGGGGGCGCAGCGGCAATGCCACGCCGTCGGTGTCGCCCTCACCGTCCTCTGAAGACATGTCCCCAGAGCTACACGGCTTCGAGTTCTTGGTTATCCTGTACAAGGGCATCGAGAGGCGCCTGAGTCTCCCGAGGGCATTCGCGGAGAAGCTCCAAGGCATGGTGGCAAGTACCATGCATCTGAAGATGGAGAACTGCGAGAACGGCAGCTGGGCGGTGAAGATGGCCGTGAGTGCCGGGGGGAATTTGTACCTCGGCCAGGGATGGAAGTCATTCGCCCAAGCGTACAAGCTTGAGCAGGGGCACTTTTTGTGCTTCGGGTTCGACGGCGACAACGGGTTCTTCATCAAGATCTTCGACGGTACCTTATGCCGGAGGGAGGCTCTCGTGTACACCGACGACGAGCCTGAGTCTTCATCAGCAGCAGCTAGCAGTAGCATATATGTAATCATTTACTTCATTATTCATATCAAGTCCGTATGTAGTTTAGTCATCTTTATTATTAATATATGTATCATATGTTATTCATTACCGTTTCCTATGCCGGGGGAAAAGACTGCTTGAAACTGTTGCTATGTTTTCGAGTCTTGAACATCTTTTGATCCCTACGAAATAATCTGCGCTCTGGTTCGTGGTGTTAATTTTTTTCGACCAAAAGGCTGGTTCTTAAACGATTTCTCTATCTTTGGGCCATAGGAGACATTCACGTCACGTCTCCTTTTTTTTTGAAGGTTTTACATAGGAAAAGACTGCTTGAAACTGTTGCTATGTTTTCGAGTCTTGAACATCTTTTGATCCCTACGAAATAATCTGCGCTCTGGTTCGTGGTGTTAATTTTTTTCGACCAAAAGGCTGGTTCTTAAACGATTTCTCTATCTTTGGGCCATAGGAGACATTCACGTCACGTCTCCTTTTTTTTGAAGGATTTACATAGGGAAGCATATGTTACTTGACATAAAGTAGTGATCGAAGATCTTTTGCGGGTAGTCTTGGTGGCATGATTACGCAAAAAGGGGAGCCCCTCTAAGGATTTTATCTTTTCACTCTGCTGTCATCTTCATTTTCTTTGTGCTTTCCTTCTCCCTTCCAATGACGGCTGGTGGTCCCCGTTCGTTTGCCGTGGAGAACATGAGCATGTGTGCGGCCTCCTTCCTCATGTTCGCGACCCACATCTGTGAACAATTTTTTTTCCCGCCTTCAGTTCGCATAAAAATGCAACAGAATAAATGTGACTCTTTTTTTGCATGGATGTGTGACGACTGAATACTTACGTCTTTGGCGGTAGGCTCGCATACGGTTATCCCGTTAACCACCTCGCAAAATTGAAAGCATATACGCCAGAGTTATACCTGCGTTTGTATACATAGTTATACGGCTGACAATGTTATTCATAGCAACCAATGGTTACCAAAAATGTAAAAGGACCAATTATTAGTATTTTTTTTTAGGTTTGTTCTAATGCTAGGGAACCACCGCCACCGGAGCTAAAATAAATAAAGGGTGGTGCTTACGGTTTGCACGTCGGCCCTTCCTGCAAACAACTCTAAGGACGTTAGACACCGGCCCCGGCCGCGGGATCTGTAGGAACAGCGCGGCCGGTGTGCACAGCTGTGCGTCCACGGAGATCGATGGGAACACCTCGACAATGGTCCTGAATATCTCAGCATTGGCGGACAACGATGAGCCCGTCATGGCTAGGGTTGCCTGCCTCCTATGCTACGAACTAAGCTCACTATTGATAATGCAGCGAAAATGACTGGATGCGGTGCTTTGTGTTGTGCGGCAGGTGTTGCGCCTCTTGTATAGGCGTTCAACAGACGGTTGTGGCATCCGAGCGTCTACGATCCGCATTACGGCACGAATCGGGCGTCCCAGCCCGCTCGCATCCTCCCATGTCTGTACTAGATTGCCTCAAAAAGCTTTGACGTCTAACTAAAAAAGACAAAATAAGAAAATGTGAGCATCTGGTTGTGCTTTCCAATATACGAACTCTCCAACCCAACCGTCCTCTTCCCTCTCTCTGTACTTCATTGCAAACCTTCGCCCGGTACGTGTGCTTTCTGGCTGGTTGCCACCTCGACAAACGGCCGTCTGCTTAGACGGTGCCGTTCACGCGTGTTGTCTGTGTCCGGACGAGCCAACCGAGATGCTTGATTGCCTTTTTTAGTTAGCGCGTATCCTATAGCAATATCTCCTACGGTGGATCTTTCATGCACTTGTAACATCCCAAATTTTGGAACTAAGAATAACCTAGTTTCACAAAACCCAAAATTCAGAGCCAACAAAAACTTTTTGAAATACTTCACTAATGATTGTGCTTTCCTTCCCATTGCTCTGTTTGAACTTGTGTGACTTGATGTTTAAGTTGTTTGACCAATAAATATTAAACCCATGAACTCAACCAAAGTAAAAATATACTAAACATTGGTGATCATGTCATGACAAGAAAAAAATATTCCATGTATCTTCTCCAATCTTATTTTGGCCAACTCCTTTTCAATGATGCTTTGGTTTTATTAACTACCCATAAGCCTAGGATTCAAGAAAGAAAAGTATTTCCAAAGTTACATGTTTATAAACTATGGAGATCTATGTAATATCTCCTACCTATTT
The DNA here is from genome assembly GCA_947311845.1 of Poa pratensis. Lineage (NCBI taxonomy): Eukaryota > Viridiplantae > Streptophyta > Magnoliopsida > Poales > Poaceae > Poa > Poa pratensis. Next base: position 11,036,300 of record CAMZMU010000046.1, read on the forward strand.
TCAATCTTGCTAGATTTCAAAGTATTCACAACTCTTATGTTAAAACCCTGATTTCACTTCTTTTAGAAATAATGCATGGGGTAAATATTAACCCATATGTTTCCTACTATCTAAGCCTTTTGAAAACTATAAGATTTTGTGTTGAGGAGCTCTCAGTATCTTATTGTCATGTGTGATCACCATACCACTTAAACATATTAAGGGTTTTGGAGATTTGTTGATTGCTTTTGGTTTGTGTTTGATTGTCATCTCCCCAACTGTTTGAGTATTCTGATGTGCTTAGGTGGTTGAATGGCTTGTTTGATTTTGGCTTGTTGAATGCTTTGACTTGTGTGACTTGCTTGTGTGTATTGTTATCAGAACCTAAGCAATGTGAGTTCACACTTGCAAATTCTTCATAGTTAGCAATTACTTGTGTGGGGAGAGCATAAAATTACTCTTATTATCTTCCTTAGGCTTGAAGCCCATGTTTCCTTATTTATGAACCAAAAGCCTAAATTCCAAAGTTTTACAAGAACTGATAAATATTTTCAAAGTAGGATTTTATTAAGAATCACTTTTGTGACCTATATTCTGTACCTCTCACCTCACTCAAAACAATAATTATCTTTGGTACTTGTTTTTAACCATTTTCAAAAGAGGCTAGAAATGGTTATTCATTTATTTTGTGAACAAAAGTGTTTCCCAAAAATTATGTGTGTCCAAAAATATGGGGATCTATATGTTATCTCCTATATACTGCTCAACCTTGATGTTTGCAACTCCTATTTTATAAACTCCCATTCTCACTATTTCCTTCAAACAAATATTTTCTCTATTAAAATATAAATTATTTGAAGTTAATATATTTGTCAAGAAAGTTCCAAGAGTTCAAAACAATATCTCTCACTTGTTTTGAAATACTAAAGGAATATCAATTTGGTTTTACCAAAAATAACATATTTTAAACCCTATAAACAAATGTAGTTCAAAACATTTTATTTTGCAACATCAATTTTTGTGGAGCTTCTACATGTATTGGGGAGGCTACATGAATAATTTCAGAATTTTTGAAATGGATTTAGTGCCTCAATTAAATCCCTAAAATGCTACTGGTTATAAAAAGGAAATAAAAGAAACAGAAAAGGAGGAAGTGCAGGGTGTTTTCTGCAAAAGCTTCATCGTTTTCCTGTAGCGACCGAGCTGCCCGAGCCGCACTCGCTCGAGCTCCACCGTCGTGCTCTCCGACCGCCGCCGTACTGCGCCCATGCCTCGGCTGGTGGATAAGAACGCCACGCAGCCGCGCTGCTCCTCTCACATCTCACCTGCTCCCCCTCTCTCTGCTCCTCTTCACGACCTGAACCCTAGCTATGGCTGCCAAGCTCGCCGTCACGCATCGCCGGCGATTGAAGCCTCCCAGATGAGATCGAAGACCACCAGAAGATCCGCCACGTCGTCCTCTCCATCCTCGTCCAAAGAATCGAGTTGTGAAACCATGAATCGAGCGGGCCGTCTGCATCCTCTTCCGCTCCGGCCGCCACCTTACCGGGAAGCTCGCGGGCTGCACAGACCACCATTCTCCACCATTGTTGTGTCTCTGTGCTCCTCTCATTGATACCTTCCACACCCACCCCTTCTTCTGGTCCCAGGTTCACCGGAGTCGCCGTCGCCGTCCTCGCGCTGCTCCCTGCGCGTCTCGCTTGTCCATGCGTGTCGAGAGAGGACGACGACCCCGTACCTGTTCGCCTCGCGCGAGCTGGCGGGCCAGCCCGTTGCCGAGCAGCCCAGCTCGCGGCAGATCCAGCCCACTGACATTTTTAGTTGTTTTTATTATTTTCTCACAGATCTGTTTCTGACACTTTGGTTTAAATCCATCTAAATTAGTTCCATTTTGAATCTGGCCAAACCAAAAATCACAGAGGCATCTAAACACCTTTCCAACCACCCAGTGAAGAAAAACAACAAAAAGGTGTTGAGGATTATTTCCTAGAAATGCTCTTGCAAGACTGTTCAAATTAAATCAAAATTTGTTTGATTGAGTTTTAAACCTCAGAAAATTGCAAACCAAAATTTCTTGGATAGCCTGAAGTGATACCTTTCTAGATCTATTGGTCTTGCTTGCAAATGAAACCTAAAACCAAAGTTCTATTCATTCTTGTAAATACACCAGGGGTTCTTTAGTGAATTTTGTGAATTTTTGTGTGAGGATTTTTGGAGTAAATCCAATTGGCTTGTCTTCTTTATGTGTAGAAGCACATATTCCTAGCTTAGTATGAATTCAGGAGTCACTGATTGACTTTGGTGATGATTACTAGATTTAGGCCTTTTCTGCCTATTTTTGTTATGTTATGATTTGATTGTTATAAGTGTTTCTTAGCATGTGTAGGGTGGTAACCCACTGTGTGATGTGTTTTCTTATTTTACTAGAAGGTTAGGAGGATTTCTTGTGAGTCATGAATTTGTTAGGGTTTTATTCCCCATAAAGTTTTTCTCCTAGTAATTAGGAATTGCTATGCTTGTTTATTTTGATGTTAAATTATGTCGTGTGATTAATATGTTTGCCTTGCTTGTTAAACTTGGTTGTCCTTAAGTTGAGTACTATCATGGGAATCTGGTTAATGTCTCTACCTTAGTTTGGTAAAATATTTTGAATTACAGAGACTAATTGGTGGCCTAACTTTTGTCTGAAGTATTTTCTGTTTAAAGGAAGGTGCTTATTGTTAATCTTTGCCTAAGATAGTTTTGGGATCTATGTTCCTAGTTTGTGTATAGGTGTTAGACTACTGATTAGTATAATGCCCTTGTAAGTGTAGATCCTAGTTTGTTGCTTGAATGATTAGTTTGATGCTTGTGGTTTGTTACTTGTTTGTATACTACTTATGGTTTGGTTTGCTTATTAATTGTTGTTTTATTTTCATGTTTGCGACGCTAGATATAAACGCTACCAGAGTGGTCTTTGGAAAGGATTTATAGAAGAAGAATCGGAGTTTATTTCTCTGATCAGCGAGGAAAAGTCCAGGGACATTATGCTGAAATCAGCAAGCTACTTCTCTGAGCTTGCATCTATATACATCTATTTTGGTTCAGATGTTTTACTTATAAAGAGCATAAGTGATTTATGTGGTGTTTGCCACTAAAGCTATGATTTTAAAAACCCTTTTTCCAAAATACAAGTATATTATTTTGACACCCTATATGGAGGTAGTAGATGGAAATTCTTTTTCAACTATAGGATGGGAAAAATATTGTTTACTCAAAACTCCTTTGAAAATACTTGTATGGATATGGAATGCCGAGATGTCGGTGTGGAAGTGAAGAAATGGAGTATGATGATGTTTATGAAAAATGCACATTGTGTCTTTGTACTATGACGACCAACCATACCCTGTGCGACCACATTTACCCACATATGGGAAAGGGCGTAGTCATATAATTTGCTCATATTAGTATGGAATGCCTCAACAACGGAGATGACTCCGTTCCATGAGGGGATGGTTCGGTGACCTACCCCTGACCCGGGTCCTCACACGTTGGTGTGGAGGATAGAAGGTCGTCCCCTATACTCCGCTGGGTAGAACTATGAGTCCTCACACTTAGATTCCAAAGGGCTGGGTTAAGTGTTGATGGAAAGTGTCATACGGGCAGGGTCCTATACTAGCATGAGCAAAGGACAGGCTATGGTCGGTGACTCAACTTCGCATACACCTTGTATGGCGGGACGTGGCTGACACGATGAGTTGCCGGATGGATGTGGGAAAAGTGTGCTACCTCTGCAGAGTGTAAAACTATTCGAATAGCCGAGTCCTCGGGTATGGACAGTTGGGAGGCTGTCCTAAGAGCATGTGCAAATTTTGCAAAGTTTTGAGATTTGAAAATAAAATGGAGATGTTTTATATATGCAACTATGCAAAAGGGTCGGCATGAGATTGCTGGAAAAGAGGAAGACCATGAAGGGCTATGGTCAAGAAGTGCAAAGTTTTATGTTTTAAAAGTGGAAAATGTTTGATGCAACTCTACCAAAGGGCCGGTATGAAGTTGTTGGGGTTAAATGACCATGAAGGGCTATGGTCGAAAAAGGAGGAGTTTTGGGGAAATAAACCTGGGGGGGTGATTTTCGGGAAAAGTTTTAAAGAAGACTTCTTACTTTTCTCAACAAAGATATTTGGGGAAATAAACCTGGTGATAATTTTTGGGAAAACGTTTTAAAAGAGACTTCTTACAAAGACAGATTTAGGGGAAAAGTTCTAAAATCCTTCTTTTCTTTTTCAATAAAGGTATGGAGATGTTTTTCTAAAATTACGAGGCTTATGAAAAGTTATGAAATTCTTCTTTCCTTTTTAAACTGAAGTTATAGAGATTTCAAACCAAGTTTTATTAAACAAAAGTCTATCGTTCTCCTTTCAGTAAGGATATAGAGTTTTCAAAGCAAACAAGTTTTATTTAAACAATAAAAGGGTAGTGGATGCTCAGTTCGGGGCTAGTTTGCGAGTACAATCAAATGTACTCATATTGGTTCCGTCCCTGGCTATTGTCTTAGCCAGATTTTGAAGAGGAACAGTTCGAAGGAGAAGTTTTCAATGACGTCGATGCGAGCTAGGGCGCTTCCCAGTCAGCTGCCTGTAGGGTTATGGCAAATAACTTGGGCTCCACATTGTTTGATGATTTCCGCTGCAAGTACATGTTGAAGTTTATGGCTTCAATCAAGTAAGTATATTCATTCGGTATTTATGGATGTTCTTGTGATACCAGTTCGATTGTGCTCAGCGACACACTGATCATGGGATCGCTGATGTTGTAGGCACAAGGGTATTTCTGATAGCTAGTCCGGGGTACCCACAAGACTTGGTATCAGAGCCATCCTGACTGTAGGAGACCTTAGTTAGCATGGACGTCAGTTAGTAGAAAACTATTTTGGAAAGAAATATATTACTACCTAAATTATTTGTATCTAAGGAAGCCTAAGTATAACTTCCACTCTTTTCAACTTCTCGAATTATTCTAAACCTTACCTCTCGTTTAAATGTTTGTCAAAAGTTTCCTTCTGTTGTCTTACCTCCATTCAAACTTACATACTTGACGATACCCCAAGCCAGAACTGGGTACTTAGCAACCCGAAGACTTCAACATCAAGGTGATTTATATGCGAAGACCGAGGGTCCGTTGCAACCTTCAGAAATTGCATTAATTTCACCGCCAAAGTTTCTCACTTGGACAAGGTGAAGAAAATCCTCGAGATACGAAGACCCTACCAAGTTTCAAGCTCAATGACATCAATCTGCCAATAAGTTAAAGACAGGAAGACCTCAACAAACATGGCAGACCCAGGCCCATAGGATGTATAGGATACGCTCACTTGTCTTTCTTGAGCTACTCATTTACCCGAGTATTAGACGCCGTTGGTACTAAGTGTACCTTGCGTGTTAATTGATTATGTGTTTGTTCCTTGTTTGTGTGTTGTTGTTTGTGAGTTCTCTGTTTGTGTGTTGTTTTTCTAGTGTGTTCACAATCACGCCTTGTCGGCAGCACAAAGTAACCTCAAATTTTCACTTTTTATAAAACTCCTTTGCCACCTGATAAAAGAACGCTTTTTGGCCTCTTGGCCATATCTGAACCTTGACGCCGATGTAAACCCGCCTAGGAAAAACTTTCTAAAATATTTTTCCTCTCATCTAAACCATCTCCCGATAAGAACTGACAGTTCTGCAAGATACAAAAGACCCCCGATCTTTAACCAAATAGCCTGAGATTTTTGCAACCTAACCGGCAAATCAGACAATGGCCTTCATGCACCATCTGGAGCAAGTGCGTCAAGATCTCGAAGGAAACTGCAATTTTATGCCAACCTTGTGAAGACACGAGCCCCACCTCGCAAAAATTAACCTGTGAAATTACAAGAATGCTACACTAACTTATCATATCTAACTTTAGATTAACATCTGACTCAAGTCCCCGATAGTACCAACTAATCTTCTAGGACTACAAGCCTTGACAAGAAACGAGGACATAAGGAGGCTCATTTAGGATTGGTAACTAGAGGAACTCAAGGAGTGTATAAGAGTTGCTATGAAGATTCGAGCTCCGAGACCGACGGTAATGATGGGTTTCAAAGGGATCATGTACCTACTCACTTGACAAGCATTCGTTGCATTTTAATCCCTTGAGCTTACTTTACTTATTTTGACGTACACGATAATCATGAGGAAAACTAGAGAAAAACCTCGACTAACTCCTACCTATCACCACAAACTTGGGAAAATGGATGAGAACCCAAGCCTGTCGCTGGTTTTCTGAAGATTATATGAAGCCTCAAGCACAAGACTCATCCAAGGGAGATCGCCACCAACAAACCCGAAGGAAACCAACTTTAAAGATTGTCAACATGGAGCTACCCCAGGAAATGGACGCCATCGACCTCATCTGCCGAACAACCATCTTAGCTCAATCCCGCTCAACTAATCGAAACAACAAAAGACAAAGGTACCTGTTTGGAAAATAACTGGTGCCAAGGTTCTTCACTAACTATTTCTAGGGTCCTTTAAGAGGTAACATATGAAGAATCACCCATAGTTGGTAGTGAGAATATCGCCATCATCAAGGCTGAAGTCGTCCAACATCGAAGGCCATCCACGTGAAGTTAACTCAAGAGCAAGCACCATTAACGTCATCTGACAAACAACCTTCTCATTCAACCTGCCTCGACAAATCAAACCAAGGAAGGATGCAAGAACACAAATGAAGACTCCTGACATGAAGCTTTTTCCCTAACTTTTTAAGACTAACTGAGAACGTGATCCTTGCACCTTCTTTGAACGTCGTACAAAACCAGAGACCTCTAGGATCCTTGAACTAACTTTTAGACTCCTCTGGAACCTCTGGACACTCTACTCTACCCCTGAAGATTCTTATGAAGCTTCGTGAAGCCCAAGAACCAAAGAAAGTCAACAACGATGTTCCTCCTCCACTCAACCGAAGAAGTACAAGAGCAAATACCACCTACCCAGAGGCATCCAAGGAGAACCAAACGCCGGAAGCACCTACTGTGGACAACATCAACCCCCAAGCAAGTCTAGACGCACTTAGAAGTTTTAACATCCCTCTTCTAACTAGAAACAGGAGAGAGTCAAGTACACAGACTTGACGCATCCTGAGGATAACGCGTCCCCATCAGCAACCCTCGTAAGGAGAAAATATCAGGAAGTGATATCTGCACCAACCCCAAGCACCGAGGAGTGACACCCAAGGTATAGATTGTCAAGCTACCCAAGAAGAACGATGCCTCCAAGTCAACCCCAGATGCAACCTTCAGGATGAACCTTCAAAACCCCTTTTTAAGGGGGGAAGACCTGCAATAGGTATACAAGAACGCGTTAATAATTAGTTCCTTGCGCCTTTGCCTGGTAGTATCTGGAAACAGCCAACCAGGACTCTCCATCAGCGTCGATCGTCAAGTCAACCCTATCATCAAGGATTTGACCTCATCAAAGAAGATTATCAACAAGGAAAGACCTCACAACATCAATTTGTCAAGATCTCACATAACGATTTCCCTGAAGAAGCAACGACCTCAGAAGTATAGCTAGCCCCAAAACCCGTGCCCCATGGTTACCCCACCTAGCAAATCTCGAGGACGAGATTTATCTTTAAGGGGGGAAGGATCTGTAACATCCCAAATTTTGGAACTAAGAAAAACCTAGTTTCACAAGACCCAAAATTCAGAGCCAACAAAAACTTTTTGAAATACTTCACTAATGATTGTGCTTTCCTTCCCATTGCTCTGTTTGAATTTGAGTATTCTGATGTGCTTAGGAGGTTGAATGGCTTGTTTGATTTTGGCTTGTTGAATGCTTTGACTTGTGTGACTTGCTTGTGTGTATTGTTATCTGAACCTAAGCAATGTGAGTTCACACTTGCAAATTCTTCATAGTTAGCAATTACTTGTGTGGGGAGAGCATAAAATTACTCTTATTATCTTCCTTAGGCTTGAAGCCTATATTTCCTTATTTATGAACCAAAAGCCTAAATTCCAAAGTTTTACAAGAACTGATAAATATTTTCAAAGTAGGATTTTATTAAGAATCACTTTTGTGACCTATATTCTGTACTCTCTCACCTCACTCAAAACATTAATTATCTTTGGTACTTGTTTTAACCATTTTCAAAAGAGGCTAGAAATGGTTATTCATTTATTTTGTGAACAAAAGTGTTTCCCAAAAATTATGTGTGTCCAAAAATATGGGGATCTATATGCTATCTCCTATATACTGCTCAACCTTGATATTTTCAACTCCTATTTTATAAACTCCCATTCTCACTCTTTTGGAAACAATAAAAGTGGGAAATATACTACACAGTTATTTTAGCAACCCATCTTGAAAAATATCAAACTTATTGGGTCAAGCTTGTTTCAACATTATTATTGTTGTGATCATACCTGATTACCATCCCACCACCTATCTGAATATTTGAAATTTGGTTGAAAACTTATATTGTTTGCATGTTTGACTTATGATTGTATTGATTGTAAATTCCTTGTTTTATTGTTTGCTTGGGTGAATAATTACACAAATGTACTTGAATGTTAAGTTGAAAACCCACTGATCACAATTTGGAATGTGACTTAAATTTAAAACAAACTCCTCAAATAATTCAACAAATGGAAATTAAGATCATGAGTTAAAGAAATGATCTTAATAAATTATTTTCCCTACCTAACTCTCTATTTCCTTCAAACAAATATTTTCTCTATGAAAATATAAATTATTTGAAGTTAATATATTTGTCAAGAATGTTCCAAGAGTTCAAAACAATATCTCTCACTTGTTTTGAAATACTAAAGGAATATCAATTTGGTTTTACCAAAAATAACATATTTTAAACCCTATGAACAAATGTAGTTCAAAACATTTTATTTTGCAACATCAATTTTTGTGGAGCTTCTACATGTATTGGGGAGGCTACATGAATAATTTCAGAATTTTTGAAATGGATTTAGTGCCTCAATTAAATCCCTAAAATGCTACTGGTTATAAAAAGGAAATAAAAGAAACAGAAAAGGAGGAAGTGCAGGGTGTTTTCTGCAAAAGCTTCATCGTTTTCCTGTAGCGACCGAGCTGCCCGAGCCGCACTCGCTCGAGCTCCACCGTCGTGCTCTCAGACCGCCGCCGTACTGCGCCCATGCCTCGGCTGGTGGATAAGAACTCCACGCAGCCGCGCTGCTCCTCTCACATCTCACCTGCTCCCCCTCTCTCTGCTCCTCTTCACGGCCCGAACCCTAGCTATGGCTGCCAAGCTCGCTGTCACGCATCGCCGGCGATTGAAGCCTCCCAGACCAGATCGAAGACCACCAGAAGATCCGCCACGTCGTCCTCTCCATCCTCGTCCAAAGAATCGAGTTGTGAAACCGTGAATCGAGCGGGCCGTCTGCATCCTCTTCCGCTCCGGCCGCCACCTTGCCGGGAAGCTCGCGGACTGCACAGACCACCATTCTCCGCCATTGTTGTGTCTCTGTGCTCCTCTCATCGATACCTTCCTCACCCACCCCTTCTTCTGGTCCAAGGTTCACCGGAGTCGCCGTCGCCGTCCTCGCGCTGCTCCCTGTGTGTCTCGCTTGTCCATGCATGTCGAGAGGAGGACGACGACCCCGTACATGTTCGCCTCGCGCGAGCTGGCGGGCCAGCCCGTTGCAGAGCAGCCCAGCTCGCGGCAGATCCAGCCCACTGCCATTTTTTTAGTTGTTTTTATTCTTTTCTCACAGATCTGTTTCTAACACTTTGGTTTAAATCCGTCTAATTTAGTTCCAGTTTCAATCTGGCCAAACCAAAAATCACAGAGGCATCTAAACACCTTTCCAACCACCCAGTGAAGAAAAACAACAAAAAGGTGTTAAGGATTATTTCCTAGAAATGCTCTTGCAAGACTGTTCAAATTCAATCAAAATTTGTTTGATTGAGTTTTAAACCTCATAAAATTGCAAACTAAAATTTCCTGGATAGCCTGAAGTGATACCTTTCTAGATCTATTGGTCTTGCTTGCAAATGAAACATAAAACCAAAGTTCTATTCATTCCTGTAAATACACCAGGGGCTCTTTAGTGAATTTTGTGAATTTTTGTGTGAGGATTTTTGGAGTAAATCCAATTGGCTTGTCTTCTTTATGTGTAGAAGCGCATATTCCTAGCTTAGTATGAATTCAGGAGTCACTGATTGACTGTGGTGATGATTACTAGATTTAGGCCTTTTCTGCCTATTTTTGTTATGCCTTTATTAATTGTTATGTTATGCTTTGATTGTTATAAAAGTTTTTCTTAGCATGTGTAGGGTGGTAATCCACTGTTGTGATGTGTTTTCTTATTTTACTAGAAGGTTAGGAGGATTTCTTGTGAGTCATGTATTTGTTAGGGTTTTATTCCCTATAAAGTTTTTCTCCTAGTAATTAGGAATTGCTATGCTTGTTTATTTTGATGTTAAATTATGTTGTGTGATTAATATGTTTGCCTTGCTTGTTAAACTTGGTTGTCCTTAAGTTGAGTACTATCATGGGAATCTGGTTAATGTCTCTACCTTAGTTTGGTAAAATATTTTGAATTACAGAGACTAATCGGTGGCCTAACTTTTGTCTGAAGTATTTCTTGTTTAAAGGAAGATGCTTATTGTTAATCTTTGCCTAAGATAGTTTTGGGATCTATGTTCCTAGTTTGTGTATAGGTGTTAGACTACTGATTAGTATAATGCCCTTGTAAGTGTACATCCTAGTTTGTTGCTTGAATGATTAGTTTGATGCTTGTGGTTTGTTACTTGTTTGTATACCACTTGTGGTTTGGTTTGCTTATTAATTGATGTTTTATTTTCATGTTTGCGACGCTAGATATAAACGCTACCGGAGTGGTCTTTGGAAATGATTTATTGAAGAAGAATCGGAGTTTATTTCTCTGATCAGTGAGGAAAAGTCCAGGGACATTATGCTGAAATCAGGCAAGCTACTTCTCTGAGCTTGCATCTATATACATCTATTTTGGTTCAGATGTTTTACTTATAAAGAGCATACGTGATTTATGTGGTGTTTGCCACTAAAGCTATGATTTTCAAAACCCTTTTTTTCCAAAATACAAGTATATTATTTTGACACCCTATATGGAGGTAGTAGATGGAAATTCTTTTTCAACTATAGGATGGGAAAAATATTGTTTACTCAAAACTCCTTTGAAAATACTTGTATGGATATGGAATGCCGAGATGTCGGTGTGGAAGTGAAGAAATGGAGTATGGTGATTTATGAAAAATGCACATTGTGTCTTTGTACTATGACGACCAACCATGCCCTGTGCGACCACATTTACCCACATATGGGAAAGGGCGTAGTCATATAATTTGCTCATATTAGTATGGGATGCCTCAACAACGGAGATGACTCCGTTCCATGAGGGGATGGTTCAGTGACCTACCCCTGACCCGGGTCCTCACACGTTGGTGTGGAGGATAGAAGGTCATCCCCTATACTCCGCCGGGCAGAACTATGAGTCGTCACACTTAGATTCCGAAGGGCTGGGTTAAGTGTTGATGGAAAGTGTCATACGGGCAGGGTCCTATACTAGCATGAGCAAAGGAAAGGCTATGGTCGGTGACTCAACTTTGCATACACCTTGTATGGCGGGACGTGGCTGACACGATGAGCTGCCGGATGGATGTGGGAAAAGCGTGCTACCTCTGCAGAGTGTAAAACTATTCGAATAGCCGAGTCCTCGGATATGGACAGTTGGGAGGCTGTCCTAAGACCATGTGCAAGTTTTGCAAAGTTTTGAGATTTGAAAATAAAATGGAGATGTTTTATATAGGCAACTATGCCAAAGGGTCGGCATGAGATTGCTGGAAAAGAGGAAGACCATGAAGGGCTATGGTCAAGAAGTGCAAAGTTTTATGTTTTAAAAGTGGAAAATGTTTGATGCAACTCTACCAAAGGGCCGGTATGAAGTTGTTGGGGTTAAATGACCATGAAGGGCTATGGTTGAAAAAGGAGGAGTTTTGGGGAAATAAACCTGGGGGGTGATTTTCGGGAAAAAGTTTTAAAGAAGACTTCTTACTTTTCTCAACAAAGATATTTGGGGAAATAAACCTGGTGATAATTTTCGGAAAATCGTTTTAAAAGAGACTTCTTACAAAGACAGATTTAGGGGAAAAGTTCTAAAAGCCTTCTTTTCTTTTTCAGTAAAGGTATGGAGATGTTTTTATAAAATTACGAGGCTTATGAAAAGTTATGAAATTCTTCTTTCCTTTTTAAACTGAAGTTATAGAGATTTCAAACCAAGTTTTATTAAACAAAAGTCTATCCTTCTCCTTTCAGTAAGGATATAGAGTTTTCAAAGCAAACAAGTTTAATTTAAACAATAAAAAGGGTAGTGCATGCTCATTTCGGGGGTAGTTTGCGAGTACAATCAAATGTACTCATATTGGTTTCGTCCCTGGCTATTGTCTTAGCCAGATTTTGAAGAGGAACAGTTCGAAGGAGAAGTTTTCAATGAAGTTGATGCGAGCTAGGGCGCTTCCCAGTCAGCTGCCTGTTGGGTTATGGCAAATGACTTGGGCTCCATGATGTTTGATGATTTCCGCTGCAAGTACATGTTGAAGTTTATGGCTTCAATCAAGTAAGTATATTCATTCGGTATTTATGGATGTTCTTGTGATACCAGTTCAATTTTGCTCAGCGACACACTGATCATGGGATCGCTGATGTTGTAGGCACAAGGGTATTTCGGACAGCTAGTCCGGGGTCCCCACAACACTGCTACACCCCATGACACCAAACAAATTTCGATATATATATATATATATATTGGCCTCCATAGAATGACCTAACACTCTCACTCTCTTCCCCACTGTCCCAGTGTCTATTCATGGCGGCGGCTACTATCGGCGCCCGGCTATCGAGGGTCTCGCCATCCCCTCCGACACCGCACACCGGCACCTCCTCTCCGGCGAGATCTGTTGCTGCTAGCGTCGCAGCGCATGCGGCAGATGTCGGCACCTCCACTCTGGCGAGATCTATCGCTGGTTGCATCGCAGCGTGCGTGGCAGATGCCCGCACCTCCACTCCGGCGAGATCTATCGCTGGTAGCGTGGTAGAGCGTGTGGCAGATGCTGGCACCTCCTCTCCGGCGAGATCTATCGCTGGTAGCGTCACAGCGCGTGTGGTAGATGCCGACACCTCCTTTCCGGCGAGGCTGGCCTATGCAAGAGACCGGCACCTCCTCTCCCGCCGGGTGAAAGGTAAACATCTTATATTTCTGTGACCGGCTGTGATGCCGATGAACTAGGTTCTACATATGAGCATTTCATCACATAAACAAATTCACTCACAAACATGTGTACATATTATTACAAATAGTTCAACATAGACATTCAATGCCTAGTGCAAATTCACACACACATGTTCTGATAATTACAAACAATTATTGTTGAAGCACCAACTATACAAACTAGTTCAACACCGACATCCAAGGCCTATTGCTATGCACCACCCATCATCCTCATCCGTCTTACTGCGCTTGTTGTTCGTTGATCCCTCACCATTCTTGCACCTAGGGCAGAGCATTTCCCACCATGTTGGACGTAACCTGTCCTTCAAGGTTAGGATCTTGCGATACAACTCGTAGGTCACGTACCCATCTATTGCTGCGTAGTCGAGGTTAACTTTCTACAGTGGCATCCACTCCCAGAAATTGTGCTGCTTGGATGGGAACTCCTTCTTCATGTTGGAGTATGATGTGTCGATGAGGTCTGCCGCTAGATCACCCATTCCGTACCTCTCGTCTTCACCCTTGATTTTGTATACGAGTTGGATGTCCACATAGTACTCCGGTGGAATGTGGAAGCCGGCACGAGAAAGCACCTGGCGGTCATTGGTGATGTCCACGCTTGCGAAGGTGATATTCTTGCGTTGAAAGAATTTTCCCAACGCTGGACAATTCTTCTTGGACTTGCACCGGTGCAACACGAGGACATGATGGCGCATGGCAAGTTGCAGGACAGCCATGTCCCGACGATTACGGGTGTACTCGATGTCAAGGCCGACGAACCGATGCTTCTCCTCTGCTAGCCATTCCTCGTACTTGTCGAGAATCCGCTCCACGGTATGCTCCTCGTTCGTGTACACCACCTCCAGAATGGTGGTGCCGCGGGCACAGATGGTAGATGTCTTTGTTATTCTGTTGCGGTCGTCCATGGCTGGTGGGGGATTAGGGTGGAACGAGGAAGAAGAGACAGAAGGAATGCGAACTGTCTGCCACAAAGTAGAGACAATGGCAATCGAACAGAACAGTTCCTGGATATTTGCCGCCGATCTTAGCAGTTGCTTGAAAATGGCAACCGAATAGAGCAGTTGCTGGAAAATAGCCACCGATGTTCTTTTATATCCAGATGTATTTTGTATATTTTGCTAATCTTTTTTTTTCACGTAGGAGTTTGGTTCGGCAACACTGCATAAAAGTACCAACGTAATATTCCGAGAACCAGAAACCTTGAGGCACAGAAACTTCAGGGATGCTGGTCTTGGAGCGGATACAGCGACGACCGAAAGCTCATTGTAGGTGAGCTCCAAGTCAAAGATGGAAGGCTGGCTTAATTAAGCCAGCCTTCCATCTTGTTAGGTTAGTTGCTTATTGGTTTAGAGTTCATGATGGTAGTCAAAGTGTAATAGGGATATTACATTATGCCAATGTGTGATAGATATGATTGTAGTCAAATTGTAAACGGTGATATTATTGTATACCATTGTAATGATGCCATTTGTTCTATGTTATGAATTGAATAACGTTTTAGTGCATTGTGCAATCAGCCTTTCATGTATTGTGGCATATAACCGAAATATGAGAAAAACTCAGTGCAAACGGGTGGATGGCAAACTCTGTATCTGATGAAGGAACACTAAAGAAACAGAGGTCTGCGCACAACCGTTGCCAAATGGAGACCTCATCGGAAATGGTTTTAGCCTCCGTTACCGATGAGGGCCTTCACATCAGTGACAGGGGCGGGGACACGGACCCTTTCTTCGTTTTCGATGGGGTATTTGGCTTGTTTCCTATATGTCGTTCTGTACTAGTGACAAGAACAGGTTAATAATATGCATCTACGACTACGTCAACAACAAACTAAACCATGCATTACATAACTCATCTAATAACAAAAGATCCACCGTCATGAGTATACAACATGACCCTAAACATGTAGCGCAGCTCATATGGTTCTAAAACAATGAAAACATATAGAGATATAAATCAAGATACTACCAGAAACACATAGTCTGGGGGTGGACTACTCCTGATTTAACCTGTAGGCATTGAAGAAGTCGTTGGAGAGGTCAGAGATGCGCCGCAGAGAGGTTCCAGTGTTGTTTCCCCCTCCAGTCTTCTCCGCTGGCAATGTTCTATTATCTATTTTTGTTGTTTGCCTTGTATCGCCCTCTCTGTTGCAAGAGAAGTCCCGCGGGGATATAAAGACTCGGTTTCCGGTCAAGACAGATCGGGCAGGCAGGAATCAATGAGGTCGAGCAAACTAGGGAGGGGCCAACCAAGGCGGACATGGCCTTTTTGGCGTGCCATGGGGCCTCCAAGTCCCCTTGTTTCTCTCGTGGACTCCGCCTTTGGCATGTACTATTCATTTGTCAACGATATTTTCCAAGTATTTTCTAGCGAAATAATTGGGTTTCAGAAGGTTCCGAAACACGAATATACAAAAAACTGATTTCCCGATTTCCAGCACTAAATAAAAAATAATGATATTTTGTCGGAAATCTCATGTATCATGGAAAAATAGTGCGGGACACCTCATATGTGGTGCCAATATCATGTATAATAACATAATAAACATAAAATACATAGATACATTTTTGACACACCACTTGCTAGCAAGTAGTACTGATCATGAGCGTCAATAAGTGCATGTCAACTGGTTTGCCGACATACACTAGTTGTCTGTCATCGGTTCATAATGTAAATTCATTCATAAAAAATATGATATAATTTCGCATTCAAAAATATTTTAATTTAAAAAATTACATGTAAACTAGTACACTAGTAGGAAAAGGCCTACCGCTGGCGAACAGGCGCCCGCCAGCGATGCATATGCCAGTGGTAGTAGTTACCGCTGGCGGGCGGGCCATTCGCCAGTGGTAAGGGTGGTAACCGTTGGCGGACAACGCCGAGGTGTGCCAGCAGTAGCGAATATAGCGCTGGCGGGCACCGTAGGCTGTCAGCGGTTGGTGATCAGGCCCGCCAGCAGTAGGTGCGCGCTGGTTTGGTTACGCACGCGGCGCTAGGCCTCGGCGTCCGCCAGCGGTATAATTTTGCGGTATAATGTTTTTCCTAGAAAATTATATTCCATCAGTATATTCAGTATAAATACAATATATTCAGGTACAGTCGACCAAAACAATAGAAATATAGACAATTCCACAGACAAATGACCAAATTGTTGGTTCATCACATGAATTACAAACCATAATAGCCAAGTGACGAAATGTTGTCATACACGAATACATCTCGATAGTCATACACGATCGTTTTCCAAAGCAAATACTATCATCTAAACCACAATCACATACAAGAGAATGACGATGACGATGAGCAAGAAGAGGATCACGATGAAGTTGGACTTCATCCGGTTCTTCCTCTCTTCCGCAAGCAGGTGGTTCAAGTACCTAGCTTCCGCCTCCACTTTACTCTTGTAGCCCTTGTAGTTGTTGCCCTTGAACTTGTTCACTTGCTTCGACAGTCTTCCCACTGGTCATAGACTCCTGGAACCCTACCTTCATACACCACGTACCACTTCTTCATCTCTGTGTACACAAGACACAGATAAAAGTATTAGGCAAAGAAAAATAAGAGTTGTAAGAAAAAAGATGTGTGTACACAAGACAGAAGACAATGATGCCTCATACTTAGAAGTGACACAAACAAGACACAGATAAATTATTAGGCCAAGAAAATCAAGAGTTATTAGGATAAAAATAAAAAAAATGACACAATATTTAGGTCATATTTAGGCAAAGATAAAGCAAGAGTTATAAGAAAGACCAAAGCAAACGGAAATGATTCGGATTTGTGCCTCATATTTAGGTCGGACACACACACAAGCAACCCTCAAAGCTCCGTTGAGCCAAGTAGGATGCACACAGCTTATACTTGTACATATCACAAGGCTCAACGGACCTTGAGGTATCACTTAGTGGGTCACAACATTTTAATCATCGGCATTCTAAAAACGAACACATATTACAGAGATGGTGACTCATACTTAGAAATGACACACAGATGCTTCAGGGACGGAGCAAGCGAGCCAAGTAGGATGCACGAGATGTGTCTACTCGTGCATATTACAAGGCTCACTAGCCCCACCCCTGGATCACACTGTGTCACATTTTAATCATCGGCATTCTATATAATACAAAACTATAAACAAGAATGATGGCTCATACTTAGAAGTGACACACGGGCTTCAGGTATGGAGCTAGTGAGCCCAGTAGGATGCACGAGATGTGTGTACTCATGCATATCACAAGACTCGCTAGCCCACCCCTGGATCACACGGTGTCACAATATTTTAATCATCGACATTCTAGAGAATACAAAACTATAAACAATAATGATGTCTCATACTTAGAAGTGACACACAGGCTTCAGGATGGAGCCAGCGAGCCAAGTAGGATGCACGAGATGTGTGTACTCGTTCATATCACAAGGCTCGCTAGCCCCACCCTGGATCACACGGTGTCACAACATTTTAATCATCGGCATTCTAGAGAATACAAAACTATAAACAATAATGATGCCTCATACTTAGAAGTGACACACAGGCTTCAGGATGGAGCCAGCGAGCCAAGTAGGATGCACGAGATGTGTGTACTCGTGCATATCACAAGGCTCGCTAGCCCCACCCCTAGATCACACGGTGTAACAACATTTTAATCATCGACATTCTAGAGAATACAAAACTATAAATAAGAATAAATTGGAACATGTATGCAATAATTAAAAGTAACATAATTAACTAAGCATGCATGAATCATAAACCTGAATATATAGCATCGATCACACAAGTTCAACGACTTTGAAAACTAGAGCAAGGCAAGTTAATTTAGGATATATTTTACGAACACTATTGATTGTTGCTCACCTTCTTTTCGGTATCTACGAGAACGGGAGACCACCCTCTAACGAGTGGAATAGCCTGTCATCACCCGAACATCTTATGCACCTTTCTATCTCGGCGTTAGGTGGTGGTTTAAGGCCGAAGTAGAACTCCCCATGGTCATCTAGGACATCACGCATGATGATTCGCGCGATCATATTCTGGATGTAACGAAACTCATCTCTGATAACATAATCAGTGTGGCGTCCTTTAGTGTTATGACCATTTGTCGATATCACCAATAAATTGGCCTCATCGTTGAAACTTTAAAAACCGCCGCATTTGATAGATGAGGTACCATGACTCCATCCAACTGCTTGAATCCTGCTTGATGCAGGGGAAGTAAAGTCTGTGGGCGAATTTAACTTTCCATCATGTCCCTTTTTTTATCGGGCCACCCTTTAAGGCGTAGCCGTTGAGAGCATAATTCAGAACAATCTTGATGTAGGTGTAGTCCCTAGTAGTCTTCTCGTTAGAACGATCCCCACTGTCGAGATACAAGGCAGTCGAGTCTTCCAAGTCCAACGAGATGAGGGTGCCATGTTTGTTTTTGCGCAAAAATTCACCATTGTAGATGCAAATTCAACAATGGAAATCTATGGAAGCATGTTATAACGGCTAGGAATGACTTACTCAGGAAAATAAGGCAAGAGAAAGGTGCGCTTGGGAACATTCTCGATGAAGAGATTTTTGAGCTAACGCATCGCGTATTTCCTACCCTCAGGGTTGTTCACGAACGTTTCTTGCATGTAGTAGGGGTCAACTATCACGATGTCGGGGGTATCAGCCATTTTGATCTGGTGCGCCAATTTGAGCGCAACAAGGCGGACCATGGATGGGTGGAGGAGGAGCATATGGAACATTCTGAAGATATCATCAAATCTCACAAAGAGCAGGTCTGTGTCATCAGCTTCAGTGACAAAGCCCAAGCCCTTAGGTACCTTTGCAATAAAAACCGGGTATGTTGGATCTTCTTGCTCGAGAAGTTTCGTCTCCACAAGAAGAACAACCTCATGTAGGTCCAACAAATCCCCAGGCAACTTTTTGACCACAACTATCCGGTAGGATCGATTTAGCAGAGTGATGCCTCTCATGCCAGTTCTTGATGGGTATCCTGTCCACAAACCGGGAATCAGTCCCCTGCTCCGGCCGGCTGTTGGAGTCGTCAGAGTTACGTTTCTTCGATCTTTTCTATACCTTCTTAGGCTTGTTCACCGGCGCATCTTCTGGCGCATCTTCTGGCGCATATTCATGGTTTTGCACAACAGGCGTCAAATTGGTGATCGAGTTGCCGTAGCCGTAGCAGATCATGGGGGGATGCCCTACTTGGCCTCCCTTCATCCAAGTTCCAACGAACTCACAGATGATAGGAAATGGGAGTTGAACGTCTCTGACAGTGCGTTTTCGATGTACTCCTGCATGAATCCTCGCCTCCTTTCTGATAACCCCCGACCTCGTTGTTGTTAGCCATATTCGCACTAACGAGAAAAGTCGAACTTAGTATAACAAATATAAGGAAAATTCACTTAATTTAGTACTAAAGTACCCATGAGTCTAAGTTTGCTGGAATGTCGATTAACTTCCGTCCCGTCAAATCCGGACACTCAAATATGTCCTATTTTTAGCAAAAGTCATGCCAAAATTCACAAAAAAATCGGCATGACCTTTGCTAAAAATAGGACATATGGAGTACCCAAATTTGCCGGAACGGAAGTTAATCGACGTTCCAGCAATCTCAAGGGCCTCATGGAGTACCTGCAACATTCACAGAAAAATCCAGATGCATCATATGCATCCATCGCATCCACCAGCACCAAATCAATCACATTCACACGCACATTCACCATATGCATCAATCACATCCATACCAGTGTACCATATCCACCAACACATTCACATCTCACCAGATCAAAGATCAGCTGGAGCGTCGAGATCCTTCTAAACTCCTGCATACGACAACAAAATGCATTATTTCACCACAATAATTTGTGCATTTCAATTTTGCAAATACCTAAAACCTGTGGCTAATTTGAACAAAATTTACATTTCAATTTTGCAAATACCTAAAAACAGTGGCTAACCTAAACATCAACTAATTTCAAACAAAATTTACATTTCAACTAACCTATCTAAACTAAACATCAACTAACCTAAAACAGTGGCTAAGGTGAGGTCCGGCCGGTGCTCACCATGCTCGACGGCGCGGCATGGGTGTGGGCGTGGGCGCAGCTGGTGCTCACCTTGCTTGACGGCCGGCGGGCACGAGGAGGAGGGCGCAGCGGCGAGGGTGGGGGTGGGCGCGCTCGAGGAGGCCGGGGCGAGTGCGGCGGCGGTGGGGTGGGCACGCTCGAGGTTGAGGGAGAGCGCGAAGGCGGCGGGTCGGGGCGGCGGGCGGGGTGGGAGAGGCGACGGGTCGGGTGGCGCGGGGTGGGAGAGGCGGCGGGTTCGGACGATGGGTCGGGGCGTCACCGCGGGTGGGGCGGTGCGGGGTGGGAGAGGCGCGGATGGGGCAGCGGGTCGGGCGGCGGCGCGGGTGGGGCGGTGCGGGGTTGGACAGGCGCGCGGTGGGAGAGGCGGCGTGGGTGGGGCGGCGCGGGGTGGGAGAAGCGGCGGGTGGGGGCGGCGGCGCGGATGGGGCGGTGGCGGGGTGGGTGACGACGGCGGGTGGGGGCGGCGCGGGGTGGGAGAGGTGGCGGGTCGGCGCAGCGGCGCGGTTGGGGGCGAAATGGGGATCGAGAAGAGAAAGAGGAGCCGCCGGTGCCCTAAATGGCCCGGCCCCACATTACCGCTGGCGGACGGCCTCCGGTGCCCGCCAGCAGTAAGTTTTTAATAGTATTTTTTATTTTGTTATTTTTTATGTTTTTGTTACTGCTTAATATTTTCAAATTCAATTGCGCATCTCAAAATACTTGTGTGCATTTAAAAAAATATTTCAAATACATCATGGTTCAAAACATCTCAAATATAAATTTAAAATAACACACATCTCGCTCTTTTCTCTTAGCGTTTGCCCATCTTCTTCTTGCCTTTTTTGTCGCAGTTGCATAATTTAGCCCCACATTATGACTTCTTCTCTTGAATGGAATACCTCTCATGGGTAGCGTGGTTCTGCTTCTTCTTAAGGTGTATGTCGTCTTATCATCATCTTCATCATCGTCAATATTAGGGTCACCGAACTGGTCGAAGTCGTCCTCGTTGGCGATTCCAACCATTCCGATGATATTTCTTTTGCCTCTACTCACGACCACACGGCTAGGCTTTGAGGGGTCGGTTATGAAGAAGCATTGGGACACGTGCTTAGCCAATACCCATGTTTCATTTTGTGCGGTGACGTTCATGCTTGATGAAGTGTCGGCTTCGGGTAAAACCATGGTGGTGAAGTATAGGTCTTCTTTTTTGACGGTGCCCATCTGACGCGGAACATCGTCACCTTTTCTCCATAATAGTTAAGCTCCCAGATCTCCTCGATCCTTCCGTAGTATCTAAACATCTTGTCACCGACGTAGGATTCCATCGTTACCCCTGAGTTCTAATAGTCAGAAGTTTTGTCCTTTTCCTCCGTGTAGAAAGTGAACCCGTTGATATCATATGCTTGAAACGTCGCGAGGTTGGGGGCGGGGCCACGTGATAAGTCGTATAAGAATCTAACTTTTGCACAATCTGTTGGCGGAGCGACAAGCTCATCTTTGAACCAACGCAAGAAAGAGGAGTTGTGCTCTCTGATTATTTCTCCTTCGGTCTTCTACTTGCCCTGGTCAATGTACTTCTTCTTAATCGTGCTTTTGTGCTTTTCCACCCAAGTATCGACCATTTCAAGGTGTTGGAGAGCTAGTAAGTTTGCCCTGTTAAAGTCGGCCATTCGAAGAGCGAACCCCACATGTAAGTCTCTCGTGCCATTTGTGACCTGACCCACCTAACTTGCCAAGGTGCTTGTTAGGGGGCAAACCAACAGGGTTATCAATCTCCAGATGATTCGTGCAGAAAGAGATGCACTCTTCCGTGAGAAAGCCCTGAACGATGCTTCCATCCGGACGGGCCCTGTTACGAACGAATCCTTTTATGACCCCATTCATCCTTTCGAACGCCATCATGTTGTGGAGAAACAACGGTCCGAGATGGATGATATCATCCACGATGTGGACCAACAGATGCACGCAAATGTCAAAGAATGCGGGCGGGAAGTACATCTCAAGCTCGCATAGTATCACAACAATCTCTTCCTCCAGCCTTGAGAGTTGCTTTGCGGTGATTGACTTTCGAGAGATCACGTCAAAGAAGTTACAGAGGCCAAAAAGGGTGTCACGGACGTGCTTGTCCATTATCCCTCGGATCGCAATTGGGAATATCTATGTCATCATCACATGACAATCATGAGACTTCATACCGCAAGGCAGCTCTCATAGGGAAATATTGTTCTGCGACAGCGTCCCAAGTGGAGACCCCTTCTGGCGCCCATAACGTGTCTAGCTCATCTTTCAGTAGCTTCAGATACAGATTGATATCGCTGTCTGGTTGTTTCGGCCCTTGAATTAGCATGCTCATGTGTATGTACTTCCTTTTCATGCACAACCAGGGGGAGGTTGTATATCCATACAAACACGGGCCACGTGTTGTGTGTACTGCTCTGGTTGCCAAACGGATTGAGACCGTTGGTGCTCGCACCCAACCTGATGTTCCTTGGCTCTGCTCCAAACTCTGGATCGTGAGCGTCTAATGCTTTCCACTGGCTTGCATCCGAAGGGTGTGTCAGAATTATCTTTTCACTCCGCTCTGAATCTTTTAGCACTGCCGCCCTTCTTACCGCGTGTCATCGCATTCGCTTTGCTTCCTTACGGTCTGCGAAATATCGCTGCAGACGAGGAATGAGCGGAAATTACCACACAACTTTGCGAGGGGCTTTCTTCCCTATCTTGTATCGAGCAGCCTTGCACACTGTAAATTTGATCTTTTCCTCGTCCTCTTTTCGAAAAATGTAGCAGTCGTTGATGCACACATGGTACCTCTCGTGCGGTAAATCAAAGGGACACACGACTTTCTTGGTTTCGTCACAATTTTTAGGACACGTGTTGCCCCTCGGAAGGATAACGTGCAAGTATTCCAGATTAGCGTCGACGCTTTTATCGCTCCATTTGTGTCTTGTCTTCATCTGCAAAACATCAAGCGCTACTTTCAAGCGGGACTCTTCCAGATCGCAGCCTGGATACAACGGAGTATTCAAGTCTATCTCCAGTTGCGCCAGCTTAGATTGCGTGTTATTCGTCTTCTTTAGAAACAGTTCTTTTAGATGAGGGTCCCGCACGACTGAATTTAGCGGTGTCCGCGTGTTCTCCTCTTCTGGTACCACCTGTTCTTCATCATTGTCTTCTCCAACATGATCATGTTGGGGATCAGGCTCTTCGTTTTCTTGCCCCTCGTCGTTATTGTGATCTTGCTGCCCTTCCTGATCATTTCCTGCCGCTGCCCCATGGATTTCATCATCTTCATTATCTTCTATCCGCTGAGTGTGGCCATCCATGAAACCACGCCTGAGCAGGTGAGTCAGCAAATCTCCGGTAAAGGGGCTGATGCCGCACTCCAATTTGCATTTTTGACACGAACATTGTATGTCTTTGCGTTTATTGCACAACATGTCTTCCGTCGCCTGTCTCAAGTATGTATTCACGACACGTTCACTCATAATAACCATTATCACCTGCATGTTGTAGAATCAAGACAATAATTAAGCACCATTTTGTATTTTATCAGGTTTCATGAAAAATTTCGCCATGACCTTCCTACAAATAGGACCTAAGGAGAGTGCCAAAAGTTGCCGAAACGGAAATGAATCAACATTCCGGTAGGATATTGGCACCTCATTTTTAATTTCACACATCACAACACAAATTCATCCATCACAACACAATTTCACACATTCCAAGTCATTTTTCATCATTTCGCATGGATACGAGCGCATTATCTGACCAAATTTTACAAATATGCATTTTATTGATAAAAGATCACCTTAATAAGTTAAACACACGTCAAAATAACCGCGGGAGACGACCGGAGATGGAAATCTTGTAAAAATCTAGATCTAGAGGTAGGAGTGGTTTGAGTGGATTTTTTTGGGTCAAAGTTAGATGCGGGATAGAGATTTAGTGAGATCTATCAACTAAATAAGTTTTTGTTGGCTAAAAGTGGTGGAATAGAAGAGGGAATGAGCTAAAAATGAGCTCAGCTCAAGCTAGTGAGAGAAGCAAGTGTGAGGTGCCAAATGGTGGTAGGTGGCCGCACTTATGCATGTTCCCAGGTTATCGTTGGCGGACGGCTTTCCTTGCCCGCCAGCGGTACTTAACTTACCGCTGGAGGACGGTGGCGGGAGCCCGCCAGCGGTAATTTGCTCGTTCTTCTGGGCCCAGCCGAGCTAACTACCGCTGGCGGGCACGCCGCACCGTCCGCCAGCGGTAAGTCAAATACAGCTGGCGAACACGGCGGCCGTCCGCCAGCGCTAGTTAGCCCCGCCGCTGGCGCCTGCGTGACATTACCGCCGGCGTACACAATTTGGCGCCCGCCAGCGGTAGACCAGGTACCAGTGGCGGGCACGCGGTAATAGCGCTGGCGGACACCCGTGGCCGTCCGCCACCGGTAGAGTGGTGGCTATAGGCATATTCCTACTAGTGGTATTTGAATGAACACAGTTCATCCAAACAAAACATTACAGAGCATGATTTAAATTTAAATAAACCAAATCTGACCCCGACTATAAAAAATAAACCCCAATACACATGTATCCTTCTGTCAGTACAAAAAGACCATGAATTTTCTGAATTTTAAATCTACTTCAAGAACATATTTCCTCCATCCTTCCTTCTCCGGTACTAAGTTCACGGCTTCATCTTTAGACCACCTTAAATGACAAATGTGGTATGGTTACATAAAAAATTCTGCCTGGCCTACCTGTTAGATGTTCAGCTGCCGACAAACACATTTCGCAACCTTTAGTGACTAAAACCAAAGGATACAATTACTATCACATGTAGAAAATATATTAAATAAAAGTACACTTTTCTTTCTTAAAACAACTTACAAGTGATTTGCTCTCAATATTCTTCTCTGTTGATGTATGGACGATAAGAGTCTTACAGCCATCCCCTAACAATATCGATTCTAAGCCACAATAAAATGAACACCCATTCTATTGATTAGTTATGAAAAATTAATAACTGCACAGTTAACAATTTCTTGTTAATCCCACTTTCCAATTTCGAACTGTAGTAACAGTTGAAGCAACATTGCTAGCTTTCTCAGCTATGGCTACTCATAGTTAACCTATCGTGGCATGGCATCATGGCCGCAGAGTCGTTTGTCCTCAAACAGCTTTCCGTACTAAAACAGAAGCAGCCAGGACTCATCAACAGAACAACGTACGACCAATAATCGACACCCCTATATGTGCTGAAAATCGACGCTCATATCAGACCACACATATTATAATCACATCCCGACAAACAACCATATATGTGGACCGGCTTGTGTTGTGCCTCTTGGCTGAACTCAATGGCCGCCGTACGTAGTACTGTACTATTCGGTATGTTTCATTGTCAGCGAAAGCAAATGAACAGATCTTTGTTTTATTCCCCCGGGAGTGTCAGAGCCCTCGGAGGAATCCAAAGTAATGGTAGATTTATCATTCGTCTTCCAAATTCAACTTTTTAATTAATTGGCAGAGATGATAGAACCACAACTAATCACCCCATATCGTATGTGACGATGTGAAGAAATGATAATCACACAATTCTGTTCTTAGAGCATCCACAATGCAGGAACTCCTAAGCAGACGCTTAAGTAATACAAATAAATGGAAAAATAAAATAGGTAGTTAAGCGCTCTCCCTCGCAACCGTGAGCGCTTGTTTGGGACGCTAATTAAACGCTTCTACTCGCATCTGATTCTCACACGCCTGTCCAAAAATAGCTAACCTCAGACGACAAAATATGCACCGGCCGTTCCGGATCGAAGCCCCCAAATACGGATAGACCAGGATAATGGGTGTCCAGATACCACTATAAATCGTAGTTTTAACCTTATTTAGTTGATGTATAATTGTATTTGTTATAAATGTTAATTAATTATACAAAGGCATACGAGATTCCAAAAAAAATGGGTGTACATATTTACGCCCTGCAAAACTCTAGGTCAATCGTTTTCGCTCGTGATCGCACAGGCGACCCGCGAGGCGAAAAAAGCCTTCCTACCCTAGCGCCGCCGCCGGCCGTCGCCGCCGCGCAGGCCACCGGTGAAAGAGCTGGGCCCCTCTCCTTCCACTTGTCGCTCCGGCGGCAGGAGGGAGAGGGACCCCGTTTTTTTGCATGGTAACTAGGGTTAGGATGTTTTTGGCATGGTGCGTTGTTGGGGTGGTGGGAGCGGCGCCCGGGCAAATAAATCTGTCTCAACTCTACTCCCATACCGGCGTTGTCCTTCATGGCGGCGTCTCGGAGTTGGTGACACTGTGTGCTTGCCGATCTTTCAGATCGGTGGCTGTAGGGTTCATGGATGATGTCGGCGAGACGGCGGCGACGACTCCATCATATGGGTTTTTCCTCCTGCTCTGTCCCCGTTGCTGCGGCGTTGTCTCCGGCTCCATGGTGGAGCAGAGAGGATTCGTCCAGGAGTACGTGCAGACGGTGGTCTGCACTGGTGACAGCTGGAAGATGATGCACCTTGTGGTGGGTCTGTGGATGGAGGTTGATGGTTCTGGTTCCTTACTCCGACATCGTCGTGCGGGGGTGCCAGTGCTGAAGTTCGATGGCGTGTCCGGGGTCGTGCTGCCCGGTCTGATTCTTTCAACGGCAATGGTTTGTCCTATGGCAAACTACTTTGGAGGTCCGAAAAGCTGATGATCAGCGATGGAGCCGCGTCGAGCTCGGGTGAGGAGGTGATATGTCTATCTTTTCCTTGGTTGCTGCTACGGTGGTGCCGAAGAAGATGGATAGGCGTTGGTTTGTCACATAGGTTTATTCTATCTTTCCAGATCTGTAAGATCGGTGTATACGTACTTTGTATCTCGTCTTTTATTTATCACTAAGAATCGTATTACCATGCAAAAAAAAAAGTAGCACTAGTGCAGAAAATGTTTATAGACGGCCAACAATAAGTGGCGTGCTCAATGGGGCCACGCCACTGGTATTTCGGAATATATCAGTGGAGTGGTGAGTGCGGCCACACCACTAGTAAACCGTTACTAGTGACGTGGAAAATATGAGCACACCCCAAGTAACTTGTCTGGTGCCTACTTTCATACCTTGTTTACTAGTGGCTTGCTATCACTAGTGGAAACCTGGCCTTTCGTAAAGAGCCAAAATTGGCTCTAGTCCCGGGTGGCTTACGAACCGGTACTAGAGTGTGACTCTAGTACCGGTTCGAAACCCACGAGGCCGCGCAGCTCTTGTATCGGGTAGTAGGGGAGCTCTAGTCCCGGGCCGTAATACGAGCCGGTACTAGAGGTCCGTGGCAGGGCAGCAGCAGCGCGGGGCCCGCGCGAGCACCTCTAGTACCGGCTCGTATCACGACCCGGTACTAGAAGGTGGAGCTTTAGTACCGGGTCGTACGGCCCGGGACTAGAGGTCCATGGCAGGGCAGCAGCAGCGCGGGGCCCGCGCGAGCACCTCTAGTACCGGCTCGTATCACGACCCGGTACTAGAAGGTGGAGCTTTAGTACCGGGTACGACCCGGTACTAATGTTCTCACTATATCATCTTCACCCCCCGAGAGCATCTCTATTTTTCAGCTCGAGTTCATCTCCATTTTTTCCATTGTTTTACTATCCCGAGCTCGAGTTCATCTCCATTTTCCTCCACGATTTGTCAAGATTAACGGCACCCATCTTTTCAAGGGTTAGCAACTTGATCCTTTCATCCGGCGTTCCTCATTTTAGCTCATTTCCATACTAGCTTAGCTCATTTCATTTTTGTAGTGATTGGTAGGTGTTTGATGAAATGCCTAAGTTAGGGAGTTCATTTGTTTTATATGCAATTTGAGCTAAAATTAAAATGTGATTTGTGTGTTCTAGTGTCGTGCTCACCGTTGATCGCCCGCGTTGTCCCGTCACCGGCACCACCTCGGTAAGCCTCTTTTTTAAAACTTTTATTTTAAAAAATCTTAGTTGTATGATTTAGATGCATAATTATTATTTGTATAATTTTATTAGTTGTATAATTGTTTGTTATATATATAGTGCCATGGTTTTGACACCTGACCACACGGCTCTCGTCCGCTCTATTATTCGGATGTGGTATGATTGTTTGTTATAACTATATATTTTTGGTTTCGTGTTTATGACAATCATTTCGACCAACTTGACATAGATATATTTTTATCTAGGAGGTAGTTGAACCGGAAATTCCAACCGACCCTATTGTCGAGTTTTTTGAAAAAGAAATCAATGATTTGAAAGAAAAATTGAAAAGAAGTGAAGATCTTTCGTCTCCAATGCTCAGAAGAGAAGATGAATTTGGAGTTCAAGTTTGCCGACGTCATCGATGAAAACGAGATCAAGATGAGGCAATGCGCTTGGATAACGCGATCAAGATGGAGGCAATGCGCTTGGATAACGAGATCAAGATAAATGCAATGCGCTTGAAGCTTAAAAAGATTAGAAAATATGCCATTAGTCAAGAGGCTTGGTATCATTATGCTGTTGGTTCAATAATTATTAGTTGCGATTTTGATCGCATTTGTCGTTGGATTTAAATTCTTTATCTAGTTGTATGTTAGTTTCAATTAATGTATGTTTTATGAGAACTATGTATTACATTTGGTCACTACTCTAATTTGGTTTTAATGTGATGAATTTGTATTTGATATACTTAATTATATAATGTAGATGAGTCATCCATGGATGTACGTTGATCGACGCTCTAAAGCGTACATGGAAGGCGTGCGTTCTTTTCTCGATGTGGCTGAGGCAAACACGCGGAATGGTTTTATGTGTTGTCCATGTCGTGACTGTCGGAATGAGAAGGATTACTCTTCCTCAAGAATCCTTCACATCCACCTGATTCAGTCCGGTTTCATGTCCGGCTATAATTGTTGGACCAAGCACGGAGAAAGAGGGGTTTTGATGGAAGACAACGAAGAAGAAGAGAACGATGACAACTATCCCATGTTCAATGAACACGGTGATACTACAATGGGGGAAGACGAAGCTGAAGAAGATCCCATTGTTGATGAGCCCGATGATGATATTCGTCGGGTCATTCGTGATGCACAAATGGACTGTGGAAGTGAAAACGAGAGGTTGAAGTTGGAGCGCATGTTAGCTGATCACACAAAATTGTTGTACCCAAATTGCGAAGATGGTCAGAAAAAGCTGGGTACCACACTAGAATTGCTACAATGGAAGGCAGAGAATGGTACTTCTGACAAGGGATTTGAAAATTTGCTTCAAATTATTAAGAAGATGCTTCCAAAGGTTAACGAATTGCCCTCTAGTACGTACGAAGCAAAGAAGGTGGTATGCCCTCTAGGATTAGAGGTGCAGAAGATACATGCATGCATTAATGACTGCATCCTCTACCGTGGTGAGCACGAGAATTTGAATGCATGTACGGTATGCGGTGCATTGCGGTATAAGATCGGGCGAGATGACCCTGGTGATGTTGAGGGCGAGCCGTGCCCCAGAAAGAGGGTTCCTGCCAAGGTGATGTGGTATGCTCCTATAATACCACGATTGAAACGTTTGTTCCAAAACAAAGAGCATGCTAAGTTGTTGCGATGGCACAAAGAAGACCGCAAGAAAGACTTGATGTTGAGACACCCCGCTGATGGGTCGCAGTGGAGAAAAATCGACAAAGAGTACAAGACATTTTCAGATGACGCAAGGAACTTAAGATTTGGTCTAAGTACAGATGGCTTTAATCCTTTTGGGGAGCAGAGCTCCAGTCATAGCACTTGGCCTGTGACTCTATGTATCTATAACCTTCCTCCTTGGTTGTGCATGAAGCGGAAGTTCATTATGATGCCAGTGCTCATCCAAGGCCCGAAGCAACCCGGCAACAACATTGATGTGTACCTGAGGCCATTGGTTGACGAACTTTTACAGTTGTGGCGTGAAGAAGGTGTACGTGTGTGGGATGAGTACAAACAAGATGAATTTAACCTACGAGCGTTGTTGTTTGTAACCATCAATGATTGGCCTGCTCTTAGTAACATTTCAGGACAGTCAAACAAGGGATACAATGCATGCACGCACTGTTTAGGTGAGACTGAAAGTATATATTGCGGGGGCAAGAAAGGCAAGAATGTGTACCCGGGGCATCGTCGATTTCTTCCAAAAAGCATCCCGTAAGAAAGAAAGGCAAGCATTTTAAAGGTGAAAGATCACCGGATGAAGCCTACCCCCCTAATGGGACAGTTATATATGATATGGTCAAGGATTTAAAAGTAATCTTTGGAAAGAGTCTTGGCGGACAATCTGTTCCGAAGGACGCTGCCGGACACGTACCCATGTGGAAGAAGAAATCTATATTTTGGGAGCTACCCTATTGGAAAATCCTAGATGTTCGCTCTGCAATAGACGTGATGCACGTGACGAAAAATCTTTGCCTGAACCTGCTAAACTTCTTGGGCGTGTATGGGAAGACGAAAGATACACCAGAAGCAAGGCAGGACCAGCAACGTATGCATGAACGAGACAACGGGAATCCAGAGAAGTATCAAGGTTCTGCCAGCTACGCTCTTACCAAAGAAGAGAAGGAGATCTTTTTTGAAGTCCTGAGCAGTATCAAAGTCCCGTCTGGCTTCTCGTCGAATATAAAGGGAATAATAAACATGACAGAGAAGAAGTTCCAAAACCTAAAGTCTCATGACTGCCACGTGATTATGACACAATTACTTCCGGTTGCATTGAGGGGGCTTCTACCCGAAAATGTTCGAGTACCCATTGTGAAGCTATGTGCATTCCTCAATGCAATTTCTCAGAAGGTGATCAATCCAGAAACTATAACAAGTTTACAGAAGGATGTGGTCCAATGTCTTGTCAGCTTCGAGTTGATCTTCCCACCATCCTTCTTCAATATTATGACGCACCTCATAGTTCACCTAGTCGATGAGATATCTGTTCTCGGTCCTGTATTTCTACACAACATGTTCCCCTTTGAGAGGTTCATGGGAGTCTTAAAGAAATATGTTCATAATCGTGCTAGGCCAGAAGGAAGCATTGTGAAGGGCTATGGAACAGAGGAGGTCATTGAGTTTTGTGTTGACTTTATTCCTGACCTTAAGCCGATCGGTGTTCCTCAATCGCGCCATGAGGGGAGACTGCGTGGAAAAGGCACGCTAGGAAAGAAAAAAAAATGTATGGACGGGCATTCTTTCACTCAAGCACACTACACAGTTCTACATAATTCCAGCTTGGTGGCTCCATATATCGAGGAACACAAGAATATTTTACGCTTGAAATACCCGGAGGAAGGTGAAGATTCGATTGATGGAGAACACGTGAAGACTTTCGGCGGTTGGTTGGAACTACGTCTCATTAATGAGACCACTATTGGAGAAGAGCTATACTTGTTGGCGAAGTCACCATCTTCGACTATATCTACTTTCCAAGGGTATGAGATAAATGGAATACATTTTACACGGCCGCCCAAGATAAAAAGAGCACCAACCAAAACAGTGGTGTCCGCTTTGATGCAACAAACAACAATGGGCAAAAGGACACATATTATGGTTCCATAGAGGAGATATGGGAACTTGACTATGGACCTTTTTTTAAGGTCCCTTTGTTCTGGTGCAAATGGTTCAACCTGAAAGGTGGGGTAGAGATAGACCCGAAGTACGGAATGACTACAGTGGATTTCAAGAATCTTGGGTACGACACCGAACCATTCGTCCTAGCCAGTCAAGTGGCTCAGGTTTTCTATGTGAAGGACATGTCTACCAAACCGAAAAAAGAAAAAGTAAGCAAGCGAATACATCAAACGATGAGCCAAAGCGCCACATAGTTCTACCAGGGAAAAGAATCATCGTGGGAGTGGAGGACAAGACAGACATGTCAGAAGATTACGATAAGTTTCATGAAATTCCGCCCTTCAAAGTGAACACTGACCCAAGCATCAAGTTAAATGATGAATATTGTCCATGGTTACGGTGCAATCAGAAGAAAAAGTGAACACTAAATAGGGATGTTGTCCGTGATGTGTAATAATGTATTAAACCTTTTATGTAACTCAGAAGAAAACTCTAAACACCGATTTTTGGTTCTAAAAACTCCAACGGCTTACAAGCGCTCGAAAAAGTTGGAACAAAACACACGGCTTCCCCTGCATACAGCCCGACGGGGCTCCTGAGTGCCCGCATATCAAATGCACCGTCGGACGTATGCAGGGAATCCGAATGATTTGTATTCGGTCGATGAACTGGAGGTTTTGTAGATAGAACAGAACACACGGTTTCCCCTGCATACAGCCCAACGGTGGCTAGCTCGTGAGTGCCCGCATATCAAATGCACCGTTGGACGTATGCAGGGAATCCGAATGCTTTGTATACCAAATGAACTACAATGAGTACACACACTGAGTGCCGAAGAGGGGGGCTATATATAGGGTCATGTGGCCCACGAAGTGGTTGTGATAGTGCTGATCCAATGGTTCACAAGCCCTCAAAAGAAACACAACCTTGATCCAACTGCTCAGAACGGCTTGAAAGAAACACATGATCCGTGTGCTTCTTTAGTCCCGGTTGGTAACACCAACCAGGACTAAAGGCAGGCTTTGCGGTCACGACTCATGTCAGTCACGTGTCCTCCCCCAGCGCTGCCCTAGCCACGTGTCCTCCCCTAGCTCTTTATATATTGTCGCCGACGGGGTAAACACTAATCCACCATTCCTAGGCACGAATGCATCGTCTCCACGAGATGGATCAGCCACGCCCGCTGCAGCGCCTTCTGGACGAGGTCGAGCGTGCTCGGCAGAGCGCGCTTGGGCGCTACCGCGGGAGCCTATCCCGCCGTATGCCCACGAGCCCGGCGTGGAGAGGAATGCCCTGCTACCGGCCTCCTGCTCCGCTGCCGGAGGAGGTGCGGAGGACGTATGAGCGCGCGTGGTCCGACGTCCCTGACCCCGACGAGGATGCGTACGCCGCAGGGGTGGCTTGGAGATCCGCGGCTGCAGACGGCGACTTGGCCGCCGCACTTCCACCAGCCGCCGCCGCACCTCCCGACGAGGAGGAGGATAACGACGACGACTTCGACCGGAGCGACCATGGGGAAGAGGGCGGCGGGCCGCAGATGCAGGAGGCCATTGAAGCCTCCTTGCAGTCCGTCGGTGATGACCGTGTCCAGCGAGCCAGGACTTCCTGCCAGCTCAAGGCGAAGGAGGCTTCCGAGCTGGCTTGGGCGCTGAAAGACTCATCCTCCATGGATCTTGCCCTACGCCGCAAACGTGCGCGCGAGAACCAAAAACGTGCCGCGAACGGGGCTGGCTCCTCTCGCCGTTCCCCCTAATCCTACGGACTCCGATCCAGCAAGTCTGTTTATGTTGGAACTGTTAGTGGTACGTAATAATGTATCCTTTTATGTAACTGTGTGGGATGTTGTTAAGGATGTTTTTAAAATAAAGAGATGATTATTACAAATTCAAACAATATTAGTTAATGCATTTTTAATTCAAACTATATTAGTTAATGCATTTTTAATTCAAACTATATTAGTTAATGCATTTTTAATTGAAAATGGCAAAAAAATTAATAGTTTGAATAGTTATAATAATTATTTTAGAAAACAGAAAATGGTTTTGAATTACTAATTCAAATTCAAACACTTTTCATGTTGAACTTTTTGTCAGATTCAAAAGTATGTAGAAATTATTCAAATTCAAACTATATTAGTTAATGCATTTTTAATTCAAACTATATTAGTTAATGCATTTTTAATTCAAACTATATTAGTTAATGCATTTTTAATTGAAAATGGCAAAAAAATAATAGTTGGAATAGTTATAATAATTATTTTAGAAAATAGAAAATGGTTTTGAATTATTTATTCAAATTCAAACACTTTTCATGTTGAACTTTTTGTCAGATTCAAAAGTATGTAGAAATTATTCAAATTCAAACTATATTAGTTAATGCATTTTTAATTCAAACTATATTAGTTAATGCATTTTTAATTGAAAATGGCAAAAAAAATAATAGTTTGAATAGTTATAATAATTATTTTAGAAAACAGAAAATTGTTTTGAATTTCATATTCAAATTCAAACACTTTTCATGTTGAACTTTTTGTTAGATTTAAAAGTATGTAGAAATTATTCAAATTCATATCAAATACATTTCAAATGCACTTTCAAAAATATGCGCGCAAAATAAACGGACATCTAGTACCGGGTGGTGGCTCCACCAGGTATGAGAGGTCTTTCTGGGCGCGCAGGTGGGCGGCGTGGGCGAAAAACCTCTAGTACCGGGTGGTGCCACGAGCCGGTACTAGAGGTACCGGGTGGTGCCACGAGCCGGTACTAGAGGTACCCCTCTAGTACCGGCTCGTAGCACCACCCGGTACTAGAGGTGGCCGCCTATAAAAACTCACCACACACCCCGGGCCGAGCCACGACCCGGGAGAAGACGAAGGAGCCGCCACCGCCGATGATTTGACGCCGTGAGGCTGCCAAATTTGCCGGCGCCGCCGTCCCTCTCCTCCACGCGCTCGCGCCGCGTCGCCCTCTGCCTCCGCGCACCGCGCCGCCCTACCCCTCTCCGCCGGGTCGCCCTCTCCTCCGCCGCCGTCGCGACGGCCGCCTCTACTCCTCCGCCACACGCCGCCGCGCCCTCTGCCTCCTCCACACGCCGCCGCGCCCTCCTCCTCCTCCACTGGTCAGGTGAGGTTTTGTTTCTAGTGTTAGAAATTAGTAATTTAGAGTTTCTAGTGTTAGAAATTTAGAGCTTCTAGTGTTAGAGTTTCTAGTGTTAGAAATTAGTAATTTAGAGTTTTTTTCTAGTGTTAGAAATTAGGTGAGTTTTTTTTACTAATTTAGAGTTAGAAATTTTAGGGTTAGTAATTTAGAGTTAGAAATTTTAGGGTTAGTAATTTAGAGTTAGAAATTTTAGGGTTAGAAATTAATTTCTAGTGTAAATTTGCTATGTATAGATTTAAATTTAAATTTAGGGTTAGAAATTTAGGGTTAGAGATTTAAATTTAGGGTTAGAAATTTAGGGTTAGAGATTTAAATTTGCTAAGTGTAAATTTAAATTTGCTAAGTGTAGATTTAAATTTGCTATGTATTAGTGATACTTTTTGCAAATTTCTAATTGTAGATTTAAATTTGCTATGTATTTATTGTTTTTTTAGTGTTAGTAATTTAGGGTTAGAAAATTAGGGTTAGAAATTTAGTGTAAATTTGCTATGTATAGATTTAAATTTAAATTTAGTGTTAGAAATTTAAATTTAGGGTTAGAGATTTAAATTTGCTATTTATTAGTGATAATTTTTGCAAATTTCTTTTGTATACCTTTTGTATTTGCTAATTAATGCTAACATTGTTTTATATTTCTTTTGTATTAGTTAAGCACAATGGATAACTTCAACAGCAGACACCTTGAAAAAGAGGTGTTCGACATTATACGTGAACCCGTGGGGGAGCAGAAGTCGGTGGAATAGAAGATGGCTCAGAATTTTTGAACGAGTCCGGTCCGGGAATGGAGGAGGAACAAAGAGACGATGCGCAAACGAGCATCGAGTGCAATGACGACTCGCTAATTCGTGGACCTCCGCAGTCTGGCGAGGTGTTCGACATTATATTTCTTTTGTATTAGTTAAGGCTCTGTTGATCAGGATGCAATAATTGAGTACTATATGTATGTATTAACACATGTGTTTTTTCATTTTTAGACCTCCGCATCGGCCCAATCTGCAGAAACTAAACGAGGCCATGCCAAAGGGATGCCCGATGATATGCATCTCACAATTGAGGTCGTCTCTCTAGAGGCAAACCGTTGGAGCCCAAGGCGAACGCATCTAAGTTTGTGCATCAATGCGGAGTTGTTGTTAGGGACAATGTTCCGATCAGCATTCAGGAATGGATTGAGCCAAAAAACTTAGAGGGCGCCAAAAAACCTAGTTGGGTCTGCAACAGAACTAAAGATACGCTTTGGGACAAGCTCATAGCAAAATTCACCCTACCGGTGTTGGATTCTACCGAAAGGACACAAGCCATGACGAAAAAAGTCAAGCATTTCGCTCTGAAGAAGATGGCTGAACAATTCAACAATTACAAGAACAGATTATACCGTGATTGGCAATTGAAAAAGAAAGCTCCAGATTTCACTGGCACACTAGAGAGGCAGCGGCCTCACTGGAAGGCATTTCTGGAATACAAGGAATCAGAACTAGCTAAGCAAAGATCGAAAAAGAATAAGGAAAATGCAGCGAAAAAGATATATCACCATAAGATGGGGCAGGTGGCTACATAAGTGCCGAGCCTAAGTGGGATATGATTGAGGCTGAGCTGCGCAATAAAGGGATCACTCCAATTACACATGACTGGCCCCATAGGGTCAGAAATTGGATGCTTGCGCATGGGGCGGAGTATGACATGGAAACAGGGGATCTAATAGTTGATGAAAAGAAAGAAACTCCTATACCCCGGAAGCAAATTCTTGATGCACTCTCCGAGTCTCGAGAGGGAAAGTTTATTCCCGACAGAGAGAACGACGAGCTGACAAAGGCCCTCGGTAATAAAGAAAAAGGAGGACGAACACAAGGCCGTGGAGTTGTGCCATGGAATGAAGGGTTTCCTGTGGACCGTGAATCTTATAGAAGCCGAGCAAGAGCAAAGAAGAGGAAGGAGCAGGAGGATTCAGACCGGTTGAGCAAACTAGAAAGTATCGTGAGCCACCAACAGAAGCAAATAGATGAAATGCGCGAGCATGGGGCAACTCATCAGCTGCAGGAAGATGCTCCAACAGGTGGTCCATCTCTACTGAGAAGCAGTGTGGCTTCCACGGGGGTTGGTGCTGATGAGCCATCGAAGGAAACCTACCCCGTGGATTATATCACTGAGAAGACAAGTTGTGAGCTACATGAGGCACTGATGAGAGCAAACTTATCGTGAAGGCGGCGGACGGCTATGCTTTAACTTGTGAATCTAGCACTGTATTTGGGCAATGAGATTCCAGATGGCTATGCTCGTGTCGGCGTGGATCAAATTAACCCCGGATTTGAATCACTCGAACTTCAAATCCCTGGAGATGATGATGAGAGGACACTGGGAGATGTCCAGGGTGGACTCATTCTATGGCCCAAGAAATACATCGTGATTCCAGGCTGGACGGCGCCAAGGCCACCATCGCCTCCAAG
Source organism: Poa pratensis (assembly GCA_947311845.1). Lineage (NCBI taxonomy): Eukaryota > Viridiplantae > Streptophyta > Magnoliopsida > Poales > Poaceae > Poa > Poa pratensis. The sequence continues at coordinate 11,073,782 of CAMZMU010000046.1, forward strand.
TCCACATGATGACGACTTGGACGACCACCACAACACGAGTCCATCTCGATCTTCGCCGCCGCCTCAGCAGACTCCTTAGCCGTCTCCTCCGCCGCTGCCTCAGCAACTCCTCAGCCGTCTCCTCCCGCCTCCGCCCACTAGGAGCAACCAGTCGACGAAGACCGTCGTTTCGTCACTAATGGGTTTCTGTCGTGACCGATCGCCGGTACCCCGACAAGAGCCCTCCCAAAAGTACCGAAGGTTCCTCCCCCGAGACCTTGGGACAGGACTGTAGAGGAAAACGCCGCGGCCGTGGCAGCCGACCATAAAAGGCAGATGGAACCGAAAAAGCCCCCGCCGAAGCAAGTATATACGGCAGATCAAAAAAAGTGGGCTACGGATTTTCTTAATCATCCATCGCAAGTCGAGATAAATAGGAAAGATAACTATGCACGCTGTCTGAGTAAATTCACCCCAGCAAGACGACAAGTACTAGTGACAGCGGGAAAAGAAAAAGAGACGTTGCCCAGCTCGGAGCACAGTCAAAACAGTCGATCTCCCCGCTCAAGGTGACCACTGATAAAGGCTCCGCGCGCGCGGCGGACACTGATGATTTAGCCTACCGCGCGAAATTTGCTGCCAAAGTTGGTATGTCACTTTCTCAACTGGATGCAGACGAGCTCCCCCCTATATGCATGTAGATAAATGGACCTGGAATACGGGAAGTCTCTAGTGCCACCTGATCAGATCGAGTTTCTACCAACACAAATGCGAAGACTGCATGACTGGTACATGAATGTCACAAGGGAAGGTCGAAAAGTGCTCCTTGTGCAAGTTACAGAAGAACATTACATAGGTAAAGACGAGTTACATGTTTATCTTGAAGAACTCTATCAGTTATACCAGCTTGACTCCCTGGACTTGAGTATCGTCAGTACCTATTGTCTGTAAGTGATTCAATTCATTTATTTCTAAAATAAAGTCTATAGCTCAGCTCGGTCATTGCTTGTTCTAATTATGCTCACTACGCTATTATGCAGAATGAAGAGTGTTGAATGTGACAGAATGAGAATATTTGACTTTGGGTTCGTTGACCCGGTCCGAATTAATGAAAAATTGCTACGGGATTACCCCGAGGAAACGAAGGCCAACTTGTTTAGGTTCATACAGAGGCAAGATTATAAAAGGAAGATATTGTTTCCTTACCACTTCAGGTAATTAAGAGTGTTACTGTCTTGTACACATTAATTTTTGCTTACTCGATGTTAATGTAACTGATTAGTTACTGACATATATAAACGTGCGCAGCGACCATTACATTCTGCTAATCATTCAAGTTGATGATGCAAGAGTTGACGTCTACGACTCATTGGGGTGGCCCCAAGAGAGGTACCAACTAATTATAGATGTCCTCCAAAGGTATTTTCTATCGTACTATATGGTCTCTTTAATTTGTTCAATTCCTGAGATATCAAGTAACTAATTAATAACTCATTTATTCATTTGTTTGCCGGGCAGCATTTGGAAAGAATTCAGAGTGAGGACAGCAGGTCAATTTAAAGAGGTGCTTAGTTTTTATCCTGACAAGGTAAGTAGTACGAGCTAGGTTCGCACATCTCTTTAATTCAAATTTCAATACCATCATACCATGCTTGATTATTATTTGATTGAAATATATTATCGTAAAGTACTGCGAGAGGCAGCCACCGGGGACCAATTTGTGTGGATACTTCGTGTGCCAGTGGATTCGCCGGGAGGTCAGTGAGCGGAACCCACGGACATTTCTAGAAGTAAGTGAACAAAATATATTCACAGTTTTATTTTATTACCATCAATTGTGTTGAGTGTCATTCATAATTTCTGTTATGATGATTGATATTCACATTGATCTCCTTCTTTTATAGATGGATAGCATGCGGAGGAACCTGGAACTAAAGGACCGCTTTTGACCACTTCAAGAGGAAATTGCGGGATTTTTGATGGACTATGTCATAAACACAAAGGGAAGATACAATGCCATCGACGGGTCCAGGAAATGATCTCCATGTAATCGAACAGACGGGTTCTAGTCCCGGTCGACCTCTATGTAATCGAATTCACGGGCTCTAGTCCCGGTTGTAATCGAATAGACGGGCTATATTCCCGGTTGTAATCGAATAGACGGGATCTAGTCCCGGTTGTAATCGAATAGACGGGCTCTAGTCCCGGTCGAATTCTCATAAATATTTCTTTTATGAATATTTTGATATGCTATATTTATTTTTCTGATTTGTAATTAATTAACCTTATATTTTGCAAGATTAATCGTAGTTTTTATATTCAATAAGCTGGAAAAACAAAAAAGGCAGATGCCGCCATGTGGGGACCCTCTTGTCCCGGGTCGTATTACGGCCCGGTACAAGAAGTCCTCAGCCACGCGCTCTCCACGGCCCCCGCGTGGACCTCTCTTGTACCGGGCCGTAAGCCACCCGGTACTAGAGGGGGGGAGCCTCTAGTCCCGATTGCCGCGTCCCGGGTGGGCATCCGGGACCAAAGGTCCTTACCACCCGGGACGAGAGGCCATGTTTCCACTAGTGTATATTTGACCCAAAGGCGAGTCTACTAGGGAGGCCTTAACAGGATCAAGCCTGCCCTAAGAAATGAAAAATATATTTTACTACTACTAATCTGGTCCAAGCATTAGCTCATCTCTTAGCTCAACTCCCCAGGCCATCTAATATGTTTTACTACTACTAATTTGGTCCAAGCATGCATGTGTGTACAGTGCATATTTGTCCAGTTCTCCAACTATTTTGCTATATGTCTATTGTAATTACTAGTTCATTTGTTCATGTACCCTCTCACTTTTCCTATGGCAACTGCATCACTTGAGTAAATATTTTTGCAAATAAGATTACCAAAACAGTTTTGCACAATAAGGTACCAGATGAATGTCCAAATATTAGCAGTTTAAATTAGGAGATAACGTCTATTTTACTAAAAAGTTCCAAATTAGGGGTTGAAATTCGATATTAAGAAGGCAAAAAATCCAGTAAATACTAACGTGTCCAATACTAATCTAGACAAGTTTGAATTTATTTGCACTATAGGATAAGGAGATAATGGCTATTTTTTCTTCAAAAAACAGCCTTAAGTTTACTCGATGTTCACTTTGAGCATGCCCTTCATTTTCTTCCTGGACTCGCCGTTGATTTGACCCACACGTAGAACCGTTACTAGTGGTAACTCCACCGCCTCGACGTCATACTCCAGCAGTGCCGACTTCTCCTCCCCCTCCCTGACACCACCGTCTCCTTCCCCCTTCGACACCGTTGCCGCCACCTCCACCTCCTCCATACATTGCCGTCGTCGCCTCTTCGTTAACACCGCTGCCGCCACCACTGCCTCCACCCCACGGTGAGCCATTCACCTATCCTTATATTCTAAGTGGTTGCTATTTAAAAATTTCGGAGTGATTGCTACTTAAATTGCTTGATTTAGTTTGATTAGATTTAGTTAATTTATGTTTTTATGCATTTAGTTATTTAGGTTTAGTAGATTTGGTAATTTTGGGTGGATTTAGGTTTAATTTAAAATGGTAGTTGTGCTTACATGATAGGTATGGATCTTGTAAAATGCTATGCTTGAATGATAGTACCACTGCCTCCACCCCACGGTGAGCCATTCACCTATCCTTATATTCTAAGTGGTTGCTATTTAAAAATTTCGGAGTGATTGCTACTTAAATTGCTTGATTTAGTTTGATTAGATTTAGTTAATTTATGTTTTTATGCATTTAGTTATTTAGGTTTAGTAGATTTGGTAATTTTGGGTGGATTTAGGTTTAATTTAAAATGGTAGTTGTGCTTACATGATAGGTATGGATCTTGTAAAATGCTATGCTTGAATGATAGTGGTATTTATCTTGTAACTTGTCAACATGAATATAGCAAATGGATCGTGTGTGCACCAAGTGTGGGTTCGGCGACGCCCTAAATTTGGTCTACAAGTTGGTTCACTACCCCGAATTTACGTGTCTTAAGGGAACCATTTTTCATAGAGATTAGAACTGTCTATATGGAATGGTATTTTTAAGTTCAACTATTGTGACAGAGCTGTTCATAGTTGCCCTACTGGGCAAGCCGTGAGTTTCTGAAGAAGCTTAATGAGAAGACACCATTTGTGGCCGACCTTGTCATGTTAACAAAGGGCCCAATCTTTCGTGTTCTTGTCATGAACGAAGTAGACCATACCTTTTTTGGTTGCCCTAGTTAAGTCTTCGAGTTTGAAGCTTGGGAGAAGTTTTACATATATCTTGATGAATCTGATGAGAAGATCATGTTGTTCTACAATGTATCTAACGAACCATAATTCTTAGTGCTGAAGAGTTCATAATGCATGGTACTAGCTAGTGTTACTCTTGAAGTGTTAAACTTAAGAGTTATGATGTTTACTGCGTGTTGAACATGTTAAATGGTACTTTTCTTTACGGTTGAAGTGTCCAATTTAAGTGTGCTAGTATTAAACTTAAAAAGTATGTAGCGGTGGCGGAAAACACAGTCGTGACGGCATTTTTTCATGGAAATTGCATTAGTGGCATGTCCCTATGTAGGCACACGAATAGTGTTTCTGTGTTATTGGTGGTGTGCCACGTGCCATGCCACTACTATGTGTGTTATTAGTGGTGCGAGTCCGGAACGCCACTAATAATAGTTACCAATGGTGTGCCAGACCCACGTAACTAATGGGCTTTTTAGCACGATATTGAGTCTTTCATGTACTAGTGTAGTTTGGCTCCGTCCATGTTGGCATGCATCGTAACTTCTCCTTGAACCCCGTTGATAATAAGCTCAAAGCAGAGTAGCAAAGCCCACTCTAGATCTATCGTTGGTGGATCAAACCCAGTGAAATGACGAGCCTATTGGGGGAGATTCGTTCGGATTTACCTCCGATGTACCAGACGATCACTGAGAGGAATAGGAAACCTCGGACCTACCTCTTGCATGCGCCAGCAAGAAGCTGCTAAATGGCATAACACTAGATGCCCTAGAGGCAAAACCAAATCTAGACTTAGCCTTATACTTCACCCGATACATAATTTGAACAACAACCACGACAAGAATTAAGAAACGGAGGGAGTACCTATACTATGTAGAGAGATGATATCTATGTGCCAAATATATTTTCTCAAGATTTTACAAAGTACTACAAATGTGATTTGTGATAAGATCTAGACAGTGTATGCGCGCGAAACCTTATTTTTATTTTCCTTTCTTGGCATGCATCCCCAAAGGGAATTTTTCCGCTGGTCCATATTTGTGTCGAGATGTCATCCATAGCACTAGATTATCATTTCTCTACAATTGGGTATTTCCATGGTAATATTTATGGGCTAAAATATGGCCTTTCACCACTTTGACGAGGCTAAACGTGAGCAACATGTCATGTCAATATTACCCTCATGAGAAAACTGGCTATGTTTTTGTTTTTGTTTTTGTTTTTGTTTTTGTTTTGAAAAGGTGTGTAACCCGGCCGGCCTCTGTATTAATTGATGCAGAGACAACCATATTTATTGCAGAGTATCATCAAAGGTATTGAAGAATGGTGAAACAAAAATGAACCTTCTAAAAAACATATGGTATCCACCCTGATTTTTATAAAAAAATTATACGGTTCATCCACTAACTATAAGCTCCGGCTGCTCCAACAGAAGTAGGTAACCCCATAGCTGAATTCAATATGCAACCATGTTGATAACCTGGAAAAATGGGAACTTCCTTTCTTAATAAATGCAATATTGTTTCGACAATTTCATATGTACCAACATAAACCTGAAACTCTTGTCGAATTATAGCTTTTTCTATCAATCTCATTCAATCAATTTCCTAATATATTTTTGATATTGGCTGGTTGAGGCAATTAATGTTGCAAAACTGGAATAAATTAGAGGCATATATTTTGTGGAGGTAAAAATCTTGAACAAAATCTTATCGACAGGAGGATTTTGTAGGACGAGGTTCAACCTGGAAATCACATGCCAATTGTAATAGGTTGCCTATGTACGATGTCCCAAAAGGATATAAATCTTCGAAACAACTATAGGACAATTAGAGCGCCTAGCTATAGCTAGCTAGGTCAAAAAAAAAAAAAACTTGCCAGCTGCCTCAGTCTTTGCTTACATATAATTTGTTCGGACTAACCAAGTACTAGCAGTAGCTCCACGCACACCAAATAATTTCTCATGCGTGTCCTCCATCTTCCTGAATTAGACAACCACCATCTCCATTCTTGGCAAGCACCGTACCTGGTATGTTGCTTTGTCTGTTAGTCTGTAGTTCACTAGCTTCCTAGTCACCGGCCAGTGTTTCAGTGGAGAGTGTGTATATATTCTTGCTTGGCTTTTCAATGGAGTGGTTGCCGTCGCAACAAGAGGTGGCGGGCCTGTCGCCGAGCTTGGAGCCGGCGGGAGGCGGAGGCGAGGTCCTGGCGCGAACGGCGTGCGTGGACGGTAAGTGTTGGAAATAGGCTTGTGTGTTCAGTCGACAAGTTCCTTCGAGTGCGAGGAGTCGACAAGTGTTCGAGTCAGGAGGACTCGAGTAGGTAGCCCAGTCGGAGGTTGTTCTGACTGGAGGTAGTTTCCGGGTACGTGGAGTCGAACTCTCGACTCCTACCCGAGGAAGTGTCGAGTGACGGAGTTGGCCTGTGGACTCCGGCTCGTGGACACGTCAGCGCGGGTGTTGGCGGTCTGGAATCTGCTAGGAAGTTCTAGAAGGACAGGTGTCCTGGACACCTGTGTGGCCCGCACGTAGCGGTGTGACACATGTACCTGTGTGGATAGGTTCGTCACGCTGGCTGGAAATATCTAGCCAGATATTTGTAGGAATAGTGTTTACCCTATAAATACCCCATGAATAGAAAAAGGGAAAATTGAGGCAAACATTTCTTTGGCACACACTCCCCTCTCTCTCTCTCGAGCAAGAAGAGTCTCACGGGCAACAGTTGGTATCAGAGCTTGAGTTCTTGAGAGATCTCACCGGAGATGGGCGAAGGAAAGGCGCTCATGTCGGCGGAGGTGAAGGAGGCCGCGAGCACGCTGGCAGTCCAGCGTGTTGTGCGGGAGGCCGGTAGTTCGTGGCCGCTGCTTACGCGGTCAAACTACGCGGACTGGGCGCTGCTCATGCAAGTGAAGCTTGAGGCACGCCGTGCACGATGGCACGGAGGAGCGCGAGACGGACCGGGCAGCACTGGAGTACGTGCTGCTCGCCGTTCCGCCGGAGATGATCTCCACACTGGCGTCGAAGAAGACGGCCAAGGAGGCGTGGGAGGCGATCAAGACGATGCGGGTCGGAGATACCCGTGTCCGGGAGGCGAAGGCGACTGCGCTCAAGAAGCAGTACGAGGCCATCAAGTTCGGCGACGGCGAGAACATCGACGACTTCGCCATGCGGATGTCGTCACTCGTGTCGCAGCTTGGGGTGCTCGGCGTCACCATCACCGAGCCAGACACAATCCGTAAGTTTCTCTCGGTCGTTCCCACGAGGTTATCGCAGATGGCATGCTCAATCGAGACTCTGCTCGACCTCGACAAGCTCCCCATGGAGGAGCTCATCGGCCGCCTCAAAACGGCTGAGGAGCGACATGAGGCGGAGAAGCCGGAGGCCAAGCAGGCTGGGAAACTACTCCTCACGGAGGAGGAGTGGTTCTCTGGATGCGCCTGCAGGATGGAGGTGGATCCTCCAGCCATACCGGACGCGGCGGCGGCAAGCCGCGCGGTCGCGGTAGAGGCAACTCAGCTCGTGGAGCTGGGAACCCTGGCACGTCGAAAGACACGTGCAGGTACTGCGGAGTCGCCGGCCATTGGGTGCGGGACTGCCGCAAGAAGAAGCGCGAGGAAGCACACCTCGTGCGCGCAGAGGGTGCGGAAGCACACCTCGTCCGTGGCGGAGACGATGAGGATGACAGCGCACTCCTGATGATGGAGACCTGCACCATCGCGACTGCCCCACAGCTCCCTGCTTCGACTCGCCAGGCGGAGTCGAGCACCTCGGAGGCGGCACCCTTGTCTCGACCGGTGGCAGAGTCAGCGACTCGACCGGTGGCAGAGTCGGAGGGATCGTCGACTCCTCCGAAGGAACTCGCGCCGATCCAGTGGATCGCGGAGTGGGACATGTCGACTCGGGAGGAGTCGACAGCATCGTCGAGTCAGGAGGACTCGGCAGGATCGTCGAGTGGCAAGCACTCGACTGCCCCAGCTCGGGAGGAGCTGGGCTCGTCGACTCGGGAGGAGTCGACAACCTCGTCGAGTGGAGAGCACTCGACTGCGTTGGCTCAGGAGGAGCTGACCATGGCAACTCGGGAGGAGTTGGCCACCCGGCTCCAGCAGCCGGGAGCGTCGGGTCGCAAGGACTCGACAACCTCGTCGGGTGGAGAGCACCCGACATCCTCGTCGAGTGGAGAGCACTCGACTGCGCCAGCTCGCAAGGAGCTGGCTGATCCGACTCGCAAGGAGCCGGTCCTCCTCATGCTAGAGGAGAAGGCGCAGGTGAACCTGGTGCAAGAGGGGGACGCCAAGAAGGGCGTCTGGTACCTCGACTCGGGCGCCACCAATCACATGACTGGTGACCGCGCCGCGTTCGCGGAACTCGACACAAGCATCATTGGAACTGTAAAGTTCGGTGATGGCTCGCGAGTCGAAATCTACGGGCAAGGGACGGTGCTCTTCGTCTGCAAGTCAGGCGAGCATCGGGCCGTCACCGGGGTGTACTACATACCCCGGCTGAACACGCAGATCATCAGCCTGGGCCAGTTCGACGAGAACGGCTGCCAGGTGCTGATCGAGGATGGGATCCTTCGAGTGCGTGATAGGGAGCGGCAGCTCCTGATCAAGGTCAGGCGAGAGCCGAACCGGATGTACAAGCTGCACGCGCGAGTCGCGCAGCCAGTGTGCCTAGTCGTGGGCACTGGCGACGACCCGGTGTGGACTTGGCATGCGCGGTTCGGGCACCTCAACTTCGACAGCTTGCGCCGACTGGCGAAGGGCGAGATGGTGCGTGGACTCCCTCTGGTGGAGCACGTGAACCAGCTCTGCGACGCCTGCCTAGCAGGGAAGCAGAGGCGAGCCCCATTCGCAAAGCAAGCGAAGTTCCGGGCGAAGGAGCGACTCGAGTTGGTCCATGGCGACCTCTGCGGGCCGATCACCCCGGCCACACCAAGTGGGAAGAGGTACTTCCTCCTACTGGTGGACGACCTGTCGCGGTACATGTGGCTCGCCCTTCTCTCGACGAAGGACGAGGCCGCAGCCGCCATCATTCGACTCCAGGCGGGAGCCGAAGCAGAAACAGGCTGCAAGCTGCGCACGCTGCGCACGGATCGCGGAGGCGAGTTCACCTCCGGGTCCTTCACAGCATACTGCGCTGAGCTCGGGATGGAGCGTCACCTGACGGCTCCGTACTCCCCGCAGCAGAATGGCGTCGTGGAGCGACGCAACCAGACGATTGTGGGCATGGCCCGCAGTCTGCTGAAGGCCAAGAAGGTACCCGGAGAATTCTGGGGTGAGGCAGTGACGACGGCCGTGTTCATCTTGAACAGGTCGCCAACCAAGAGCGTGGACGGCATGACGCCGTTCGAGTCCTGGCATGGCCGCAAGCCGAATGTGAGCTTCATGCGCACGTTCGGGTGCGTGGTGCATGTCAGAGAGACGCGCCCCGGGCTGAAGAAGCTCGACGACCGGAGCAGGCCGATGATCTTCGTCGGGTATCAACCTGGGACGAAGGGTTATCGGGCCTATGACCCGGTGACTAACCGCGTGACCATCACGCGAGATGCCGTGTTCGACGAGAACGCGAGCTGGGACTGGAGTTCGCCGGACACTCCGGTGAACACTTTCGGAGTCGACACCTTCGCAGTCGAGCACATGGTGTTCGAGCCGCAACCAACTTCGAGTGACGGGAGTGCGGGTCCAGCACCCGACTCGCCGACTCCAGACTCGCCAACTCCTGGAGTGGGGAGTGCATCCCCAGCTGGTTCTCCAACAACACCGGAGCACCCGACAGCCGAGATTTCGACTCCGGCTGTCTCAGGCGTCGAGTTCGTCACGCCACCCTCAAGGTACTCAGGTATGCTTGATGGAAAAGACGACATGAGCTTCGACCACCGGTTCCGCACTCTGCAGAACGTGCTCGAAGTGGGTTCGGCCCTTGAGCCGGACGAGGAGCTCCACTATCTCGCCTCCGAAGAGCCAGGCTCGTTCGACGAGGCGAAGGTGCATGCCAGCTGGAGGCAGGCGATGCAAGAGAGCTGGAGGCCATCGAGTCCAATTCGACTTGGAGGCTGGCCACCTTACCACCAGGTCACCGCGCGATCGGCCTGAAGTGGGTGTACAAGGTGAAGAAGGATGCGCATGGCGCAGTCCTTAAGCACAAGGCTCGCCTGGTGGCGAAGGGCTACGTGCAGCGGCACGGGGTCGACTACGACGAGGTTTTCGCACCCGTGGCCCGTCTCGAGTCCGTCAGGCTACTGCTAGCCGTAGCGGCGAGTGCGGGGTGGGACGTCCACCACATGGACGTCAAGTCAGCCTTCCTCAACGGCGTGTTGGAGGAAGAGGTGTATGTGCAGCAGCCAACCGGCTTCGCTGCAAAGGGGAAGGAGCACCTGGTGCTTCGACTCAGCAAGGCGCTCTACGGCCTCAAGCAGGCGCCAAGGGCATGGAACACCAAGCTCGATGCATGCCTCGTCAAGCTCGACTTCGCAAGATGCGAGTCGGAGCATGGCATGTACGCGCGAGGAGCGACTCCGAACCGGCTCTTAGTCGGTGTCTACGTCGACGACTTGGTGATCACAGGCTCGGATTCCAGCGACATCGACAGATTCAAGCTGGAGATGCAGAGCCTATTCCAGATGTCCGATCTCGGGTTGCTAAGCTACTACCTTGGCATCGAGGTTCGACAAGGACCCAGCGGGATCGATATCTCGCAGGGTGCCTATGCCCTGAAGCTGCTCGAGAAGGCGGGGATGGGCGGGTGCAACCCCGTCCACGTACCCATGGAGCCGCGCTTCAAGCTGTCCAAGTGCAGCACGGCACCCGCGACAGATGCGACCGAGTATCGGAGCATCGTCGGGAGCCTCAGGTACTTGGTGCACACAAGGCCGGACCTGACCTTCGCAGTCGGGTTCGTATCAAGGTTCATGGAGGCTCCAACTCTGGAGCACCTCGCGGCTGTAAGGCACATCCTACGCTACATCGCCGGGTCTCTGCGACTCGGGTGTAGGTATGGAGGAGTGAAGGTGCACCGCGCCTGGTCGGCTACAGCGACAGCGACCTGGCGGGCGACGTCGACTCGCGCAAGAGTACGTCGGGCACCCTGTACTTCCTCGGGTGCAGCCCAGTGACCTGGCAGTCACTCAAGCAGAAGATCGTGGCTCTGTCAAGCTGCGAGTCGGAGTATGTGGCGGCTGCCACAGCTGCTTGCCAGGGGATCTGGCTGGCTCGGTTGCTGTCCGAGTTCAGCAACGGCGAAGCTGAGCACGTGGTGCTCAAGGTCGACAACAAGTCGGCTATCGCGCTCGCCAAGAATCCCGTCTTCCACGAGCGATCAAAGCACATCGACTTGAAGTATCACTTCATTCGAGACTGCGTGGAGGCGAAGAAAGTCGAGCTGGAGTTCGTGCCCACCGAACACCAACTCGCAGACATGCTGACCAAGCCACTTGGTCGAGTCCGCCTGGCGGAGCTGCGGACAAGGATAGGCATGGTGGAGGTGTCTCCGGAACTCAAGCCTAGGGAGTGATTGTTGGAAATAGGCTTGTGTGTTCAGTCGACAAGTTCCTTCGAGTGCGAGGAGTCGACAAGTGTTCGAGTCAGGAGGACTCGAGTAGGTAGCCCAGTCGGAGGTTGTTCTGACTGGAGGTAGTTTCCGGGTACGTGGAGTCGAACTCTCGACTCCTACCCGAGGAAGTGTCGAGTGACGGAGTTGGCCTGTCGACTCCGGCTCGTGGACACGTCAGCGCGGGTGTTGGCGGTCTGGAATCTGCTAAGAGGTTCTAGAAGCACAGGTGTCTTGGACACCTGTGTGGCCCGCGCGTAGCGGTGTGACACCTGTCCCTGTGTGGATAGGTTCGCCACGCTGGCTGGAAATATCTAGCCAGATATTTGTAGGAATAGTGTTTACCCTATAAATACCCCATGAATAGAAAAAGGGAAAATTGAGGCAAACCATTTCTTTGACACACACTCCCCTCTCTCTCGAGCAAGAAAGAGTCTCACGGGCAACAGTAAGGAGGTGCGTCTGTTCCCGTGCCTCTTCTGCGACAAGAAGTTCTTCAAGTCGCTGGCGCTCGGTGGCCACCAGAACGCGCACAAGATGGAGCGCATGGCATCCTGGAACCCGCACGTCTATTCCTGGGACACCGACCCCTGGAACGCCGGCGCCGTCCTTGGAGGCGCTGTGATTTTCTTTGGAAAGATTAGTGATTCAACTACTTGTTTAGTGTATTTTGGCTAGGTTATAGCCACCCTCATACAATTCACACACACTAATTGCCCCCTCAATCTCAGTTTCTGGCTCCGTCCCTGGCGCTATCCCTTGGAGCGCAGGCGTCGGTGGTAGCCGCGAAGCATCCGTACCCGTTGCCTCCCACGGCGGCAGCTCGGCCACCGGCACGCCCAACGTTCGCCGCAGAGGGGTAGTAGTGCTCCCGAAGCAGTGCGCTGGCCGTGCGGAGGCGATCGATGTGGTCAACTCGACTGAGCGATCCCGTGGTGCCGCCTTGCCCTCGAGCACTGTCTCCGCCAGCGCGTGCTCCGTCGGAAAGCTCGATCTCCAGCTACGACTCTAATTTATGGCCATGTGTTCAGTTCCCAAGTGCTCGGGAAAATTATAGTGCAGCTATTTGATGGCAATTTTGGAACGAATATAAAGCTACAAATGAAATGCAGGAAAATATGGTTGCTTATCATGTTATTTCTGTCGATTCCAGCTAGCTGTACATGTTAGCATTGCATTCTCTCGTTGCTCATGTATTTCTTGTGTACTGCTCAGTGCATTATTTGATTACATAAATAACAGATTATTTAAGTCGGTCCTGAGAAATCGGATTATTGTATAACAATGTATCCCCCGATGTTTAGCAGGATACAAATTCTCATGCTCACAGTTACGCTTACAAGCGGTGAAGAAGGAATCTGCTAAGATTTTCGGAAAGTTATCTCCAGTTTCATGTAAAGTCTAGCAGCATGTGATTAGGTTGAGCGTGGAAGTGCTAAATGGTGCCCAACGCTCACTACTGGAAACACATTTTTACATAGTATGCAAAATACTTGGCGATGGCCGTATAATACTCGGCAGACGGTTTGCCGAGTGTCACACTCGACACACGATACTCGGCAAACTCGTTGTGTTTGTCGAGTGTCAAATGTCGGTAAACACTTTGTCAAGTATTTTATCGCAGCACTCCGAAAATAAAGTGGCTAAGGGAAACGGAAGGGGCCGAACAAGTGGGGATGATCTTTTGTCGGACCAGTGGAAACTAGGATACCACGGCCCATATGCATTTGGCCCAGAGGTCCACGCGTGAAGAACAAGATAGGGCAACGGTCAACAGAGCATGGCCCACTTCACCAGGCTTCACGAAGTTTCGCACGGCTGAGGCTAGCAAGCCTCGGGAGGACGCTTCACCGGACGGCCAGGAAGGGCCTCGCGAGGCCGCCCTCGCGAGGAGAGCTGCGCCATCAAGTCTCGCGCGGTACAAGACAAGGACATGGCGCACCCGTGACCCCGCGCCAGGGGGCATGTGCGACTGCGTCTTCTCCAGAGTGACGCGCGCGACTGCAGGGTGTGTCGGCCAAGGCTTTCCACTTTGGTGATTAAAGGGTGCTGACCATCCACGGCAAGCAGTGGAGCCCAAGACCTTCTTTTCTGGTGCAACACGGCCGGACCGGCGCTACGTGCCACCGCGGACATCATCGACAACGTCACCGACATGGCCTTATGACTGCGACATGGACGGTGGCTTTATCTGAGCTAGGGCAGTACGCCTATACCCCTTCTTGGTGCTATGTGGCAACCCTTTCCGCCTAAACATTTGGGGAAGAGGACCGGAGCACTATAAATAGGGCCTCGCCATGGCCTTAGAGGATCTTCTTCTACCTCGCTACAAGCACCAACACTTGTACTGTAATCGCTCCGAGCAGTGCAATCCATCTCAAGCAGGAAGTAGGGTTTTACACCTCCATGGTGGCCTGAACCTGGGTAACCACTGTGTGTCCTTGCTGTGTGTGTCTTCTTCGCCATGGTCACCGAGGGTTCGTCGAGAGCATGTTTCAGTCCCCAGTGTTTGAACGACACTACACTAGAGGTTTCTTCGGGAATAATCCTCGACATTTGGCGCGCCAGGTAGGGGACTGAGGCGCTCTCTTCGTTTTCCTCACCGCCATGGTTGACACCCGCCACAGAGCGGCCAGCCGGGTCGTCTCTGAGCCCACCGTCAACAACCTGCGCAGGCGCGCTGCTCCCGCCGCCTCTGAGGAAGAAGCGGAGCACGGGTCAGAGGAAGTGGAAGCTTCTTCCCTCCACCCTTCCAGGCAGAACACGCCTCTGCCGTCCGATGGCCACACCGCGTCTGCCTCCACCTGGGCTCCACTGACGCCGGGGGCTGCGCTGCTCATGGCGTAGGAACTCCTGCGCTACAGGCGCACCGAGGCCGGGCACGACGCGTGGCTCCAGCGAGTCACCAAACTCGTCAACGCCGCTAAGGTCGCCCCGGCGCCGTCGCACTCCATAGTGCCGCTAGCGTCGTAGGGAAGAGTGGCGCACGACGCCCCTCCTCCTCCACCTCCTCCGCCTCCGGCGGGAGGAGCTCGCGGGCCGTACCAGGACGCCCATGCTCCGGGCAGGGCCCCCTCTCATGGTGCTTCCTCCACGCACCTTGGCGGCGCCAGCTGCCAAATCATCACGAGAGCTCCAGAGGAGACCCATGTGAACCTCGAACGCCAACACGAGCAACAGGACTGCACGGTCCGCGATCTCGCCACGGCCGGCGACCCAAACAGTGCCGTCCTCGCCGGTGGCCATGCCACGTACAGCAAGAGTTGCCTCACCCTCTCACGGGAGCTGCGTCGGGTGGTTTACCCTACCAAGTTCCACCCGGAGTTGCCTCCCATTACGACGACATGCTCAACCCTGTGGAGTTCCTGCAGCTCTACACGGTGGGAATCCAAGCCGCGGGTGGCAACGACCGGGTCATGGCCAACTGGATCCCCATGGCCCTCAAAGACCCTGCCGCTCATGGCTCATGAACCTCCCCGAGGCTTCCATCAGATTCTGGGGGGAGCTGTGCGAACAGTTCGTCGCCAACTTCAAAGGGACATACGAGCGCCCCCTTTCCCTCAACGACCTCCGCGCAGTGAAGCAGCGCAAGGGCGAGACGCTGCGCAAGTACATCTAGCCCTTCAGCCAAGTCCGCAACAGGAGCCCGCGCATCAACGACGCCTCCGTCATCGGGGCCTTCTCCGCCGACGTCACGGACACCAGGATGCTTGAGAAGCTCGGCATCTACGCCGACTCCCTCACTTCTGTGGTGCTGCTCCTCCACCTAGCCGACAAGTGCGCTAAGGCGGAAGAAGGACGCCTGTTCGCCCGCAACTACCCTGAGCTGGAAGACTCTGACACGGCGAAGGCCAAGAGCAAGGGCAGGGACCCAGTGAAGCGAAAGGCACCGGTCGTCCTCGCGGCGGAGCCGGAGCCTGAGCACGGACAGAAGCTCAAGCGTGGAGGAGAAGAAGACAGCAAGAAAGGCGGCAAGTACTGTGATTTCCACAAACTGAGCACCCACAACACTAAGGATTGCTTCAAACTCGAGAAGATCCGCAACAATCGCACAAACCATCACGGCAACGGACGGGGAGGTGACCGCAACAACGGGCGCTGGCCGGATCGCGGCAACAACTACAATCAGCAGGGCCGTACCCTCAGCAGGGCCAGTACCCTCTGCCAGGCCAGTATCCTCAGCAGGGCCAGTACCCTCAGCAAGGTCAGTATCCTCCACAGGGCCAATATCCTCAGTAGGCCAATCACCAGCCCAACCAGCAGGCCAATGCTGCCCTGCCGCAGCCAGAAGAAAACAACAACAACCTCCCTGATGAGTACGCAGGGGGCTACCAGGAGCCCCGCCAGATTGCCGTGTGCATCCTTGGAGGAGCGCAAGCGCCCATCTCCAACCGCCACTTCAAGGAGCTCACTCGAGAGGTCAGTGCTGCCCTCCCAAAGGTCGGCGCAGGAAAGCTCCTCAAGTGGTCGCAATACAAGATCTCCTTCGACCACCCGAAGAGCACGGCAGCCGTGGGCACCATTCCGCTGGTGTGCACCCCCACCATCAACAACGTCGCCGTCACCAAGTCACTCAACGATGGGGGAGCAGGCCTGAACGTGCTCTCCGTGGACCTTCGACTTGTTCTAGGTGCCATACGAGCGCCTGATGCTGACCATACCCTTCTCAGGGGTGACGGAAGGCACCACCGTGCCCCTCGGGTAGGTGCGCTTGCCCGTCACATTCGGCACCCAAGACAACTACCGCACCGAGCTGATTGACTTCGACGTCGCTCACATCAACCTGCCATACAACACCATCCTGGGCTACCCAGCGCTGGCCAAGTTCATGGCGGTCACACACCACACCTACAACATCGTCAAGATAACAGGTTGCGGCAACACCATCACCATCCGTTGCGATGAGAAGGACTCGTTGCGCACTGTCGTGGACGTCTACAAGGTCGTGGCTGCCACCTACCCTGCCGACGAGGACGCCCTCGACCACATAGCGCCCACCAAGAAGAAGTAGTTCACCTCCCAGGAGAAGGCTGCGGCGAAGAAGGAAGCGGCCCAGCGCCCTGCCAAGGCTTACCCAGCCAAGCCCTTCTCCACCAAGGCGCACCCCACCAAGGCCCGCCCCAAGGCCCTGCCCGCCGCGGGGGCTTCCACCAAAGCCCCCTGGTTCCAGAACCTCTGGTGATGCCCACGCAAAAGAAGAAGCCCTCCTCCTCAAAGGAGCTGGCTATCGCCAAAAGATTGAGCCTGGACGCTAGCGGCTCGGGGGCTACCCCCGCAAGTGGCAAAGCCCAGCCTCCCCAGTAGGAGGACTGGCACGGTACCCTCCACCGGGCGGCGACACGCTCGCCGTTGCGGCTTTTTGTGTCTTCCAGCCAAGACATTCTCCATCGACACCTTTCCCAGTGTTCATCCTGGGATGAAGAAGACTCCAACACACCCTGAGTGTGACCCCGTGATCGCACGGTGGCTATTTATTTCTTCAGGGCGCCACGCTGTCACTATAGCCTCAATGAGACTCCCCTCCATGAGGATCTCCTTGCCCACAGCGGCACGTTTTGTAATGAACTTATTTTTTTCAGCAAAAACAAAAGCGCTTCGTGCTGTACATACCCTTGTATGTCCTTACCTCTCGGCAAGCAAAACTTTTGGTGCACGCTAATTTCTGAAGGAGATATGCCCTAGAGGCAATTAATAAAGTGATTTTATTTGTCATATCTCAATTGTTCATAATACGTTTTAATACCATGCTATAACTGTATTACGCGGAAACATTAATACACGTGTGGTATGAAAACAACCAGGTCCCTAGTAGCCTCTATTTAACTAGTTCGTTGGGTAACAGATGATCAAGGTTTCCTGATCATGGACAATGGCGTCGGTTAATAACGGAGTCATATCATTAGGTGAATCATTTGATGGACATACCCAAAAGATAGATACGTAGTATTCATACCTTCGACTGTGAGATCATATCAAATCTCTGTTTCTGAAAGATACGGCTGATCTCATCAAACGGCATGACTTATATAGCGTGACAATAAAGGTGACACTTTCGGGTATCGGAAGGAAGCAGTAGAAGCGAGTGATCAAGAGCAGGAATTGCCATTCCACATAGCAGGATAGATACTCTGGGCCCACTCGGTGAGATTTCATCAATGAGCTTGCAAGCATGTGACTAGCTCACGGGGATGTAATGTCACAGACGAGTAAAGATAGATTTGTCAATGGCGAGGTCATGCTCAGTAATCGTGATACCGGAGAACGACGCTCGGACAATCTAAGTATCGCTAGGCAAGAGGATGAGACTGGACGTCCAAAGGTTCAAACGATAGAAGACATTCGTGGACACACAGGGGCTATCATGGATATCCAGATTCCGCTGTTAGTCATTGATCGGAGAGGATGTCTCGATCATGTCTGGAGTGATCCCGAACCGTGGGGTATCACACTTAAGGGTGGGTGACGATTAGATTGGATTTAGAGAGAAAAGAAACCGGAGACTCCGGAAGTGTTCCGGACATGTCCGATGGAGATCGGAGGGCAACGAAATATGTTTCGGGGTCCGAATGAATTAAATAATATGTATTTAATATTAATAAGTGTTATTACTCATTAAATATATATTTTTATTTAATTAAATTCGAATTTTAAAAGGCATTAAACCTATATGGGACTTAGAGGCCCATTAGGGGAAAATCCCAAAAAGGAGAAAGGAAAAAAAGCAGGGAGGAGGGCCGGCCGGCCTGGCTGGGCCAAATGGGGCCCACCAGGGCCGGCGGCTCCTCCTTGGCCGGCAGGTGGCCATGTGGCGTTTAGTCCCACATGGCCTAGCCAAGGGAGATGGTCTCCCTCCTCCTCCTTTAAAGAGGGGATCCCCATGCCTTTGGAATTACACTAATTTCTCCCTTCTTCCCTCCTACATTGAGCGTGGTTCGTTTTTGGAGCTACGTACGGGGAGGGAAGTCTCTCTACTATACGCACACCGCCGTGCTGCTAGATCCACTCTTCCACTTCCGCTGCTCCGATGGATCTAGAGCCCGGAGGTCGTCATCCACACCGTACGTGTGTGGAACCGCGAGGCGTCATCATTTGGCGCTGGGAGCCATCTTCTCCACTACACGACCCTGAGGTCGGCGCCGTCGTCTCCACCGACAACATTTGTGCGGGAACATAATCCCGCTTCCGGTCTACGAGGGTATGGATTCTGATCTCCTCCGTATTAGTATATCTGCATAGTATAGATCCTGGCTAGTTTATGGTTATCGTCGGTAGGAATTTTTTTGTTTTCTGTCTACGATCCCCAACAATTTCTCCCCTGAGCGTTACACGAGCGGGGGCTGGAGCACGGTGTCTATGCTCGGGTTAGTCCCAGCAGCTCCAAAAAATCCAAGTAAACCATGTGTGGATTCGGGGGGGACGCCCTCGTACACGCCGCCTTCCAAGGTCCTTGGTGCTAAACATCCTCGTGCAACACTAGGTATGAACCTGCAAGCGTGCACCATCACAACTCTTGTTGTCTTTGCTTCTATCGCAGAACAGGGTGCATACGCGGGGCAGAACCCCAAGAAGACAAGAGCCCACAAAGCGCAGCCTGGCGTTCGCTCCTCGAGAGGCTCACCAGGCCCAAATCGCTCCTCAGGGTCTCCACCCCACCAAAGCTAAGTTCCCTTTCTAAAGACATCATGGCTCTGTCACCTGAACTCCATGGTTTGTTTGGACGTCTAAAGGAAACTCCTGAGCGTCAAACCTCAAGAGTCCTTACCACCTCACGAGAACGCATCAGCGCGCCCGGGGCTGGAACCAGACGACGTAGAACACACCGAGATGGATGAAGAGACGCAAAAGCCTCCCCGATACAAAAGAACAAGTCCCCAATACAGCACAAGTCTTATTGTTCCTAACTTAAAGAAAGACAGTGAATCACGAAAACATTCTCCTTCGGGCATTTCAGGGAACTAAGAAGACAAAGAACCGCTAGCCGTGGAATCCTCCGCACTGGCCTCCTCATCCTCGTCAGGAGCCCTCCGGCGGAACGTGGATATAAGGGCAACACATGCCCTCGCACCCTCTCCACGAGCTCCTCAGATTGATAGCTGGGGACAGGCTTCAGCACTTCTCCAAAATAGAAGGAGGGGTCGACACGGGCAAGGTTGCAGAAGACCCGAGTAATGGCCGCGTCGATCAGTTCGCGGCACTCCTCGGACACTATATCATCCATCTTCTTGGCGGATTTCTCTAGCTCTTCGACGAGCCGCATGAAGAAGTGGAGATAGGAGCCGTCACCCTCTGCCCCGGGAAGATTCGGCCTCCCCGCGCCAAGGCGAGAGGCTGCGGAGCGAGCTCGCGAGGCAAGCTCCCGAACATCCTCCCACGCTCGTCCCGGAGCATGCGAGCGTGGGCCGCCTCTTCCTGTGCTTCTTGGATCGCTGCCTCAGAGGGTCCACCTGGGCCTGCAGTAAAAACCACTCCGCCTCGGCAGCATCCCTCGCTTCAATGGCCCCCTCAAGGGAGATGTGAAGGTCACGGTTCTTCCCCTTAAGATCTTCAATCTTCCTGGCGAAGGCCTGGCGCTTCTTGGCAAAGTACTTCCCTTGAGCCTTGAGGTCAGTGCTGCACTCACGCACGTACTCCTCACGCGCGGCCCTGATTCTTCCCTCGGTCCGCTCGTGAGACTCCTTCGAGAATTCTTCCTGCTTCCTCTGAAGGAAGACCCGAGCTTTCGCAAAGCGCTCCTCATGGGATGCCTCCCGGGCAGCTATCTCCTCCTGGAGAAGCTCCAGCCAAGCCCGTTCGGTGCCCTGTTCCAGCATAGTCCTGTCCGCCCCTCGCTCCCGGATGGACACATCACCCTGTGCGAGGGAGCTTCTGCCAAGGCCGCCCTCTCCTCCTGCGCTTCGTCCCAGGCAGCCTCGCCAGCGGCCAATGCGTTTTCCCAGGCGGCGAGCGCAGCACCCAGGTCCAGGAGTTTCTGGTGCTCCAAGCTGGCATGTTCCTGGAAAGCTTTCTCGCGCGCGTCAATCGCCGCTAGCCTCTCGGCGACGTCTCTTTCCTGGGCCGCATTGGCCCCCGGTTGGCAGACGCGTGCGTCGCCTCGAACTGGCGCCACGCTTGAGCTAGGCGACCCTGTTCGCCTATCACCCAGGCCTCCCGACCCCAAAGCTCTGATTCAAGACCAGAAAGGATATCTTGAGCAATACACACGGCATTGCCTCGCAGCACGGAGCTGTGGCCAGGTGGTTGCGGTACCTGCTCTGAGGAACGAAGATCGGGAGCCTCTTCAGGCTCCCCTCAAGAGGAACCATCGCTAGCTCGTGAGGCCTCCCCAGAGTCGGGCACCCTCGGGGCTGCAGTTCATGGCGCCTGTGGGCCGATAGGAGGCGCACTGTGGATCTCAATCCCCTCGGCCAACAGACCACCGGGGTCGCAGGAGTACCCTCGGCGGGAATCCCAGGGACCGCGATAGAAGTAGATGGCATGAGTGAAGGCCTGTCCTCGATGGAAGGGTCCGCCGGCCGCTCCTCCTGAGGGACTGGCTCGCGCGGAGTGAAGGAAGTAGCCACCGGAGGGCAACCAGCCCGAGGGGGGAGCGCCACACGTTTCCCCTGTTCCTCCGTTTTCTTCCTCTTCGCCGGGGGCGTCCTGGGGTAGAATGGAGAAGGGTTAGCCATCACGGCACGATGAATCGGATTATGAAAAGACCTCAAGGAACTTACTCGTCCACGGCAAACCATTGCCCTTTGCGAAGCCATGAAGACGACAAAGCTCCGGCGATACCGTCGCCAAGATCCGTGCCACGCTCCCTGGCATTGTTCGGCGAGGGAGTACCTCGAGATCGACCGGCGGACGACCCGCGGGTCGCACCCACGCGTTCCATCTCGCGTGTATTCCTCTCCCCGGACATCGCAGCAAAGATCCAGGTGGCATGGAGAGCTCGAGGAGGAAGAAGAAGACGAGGCACTCAAGTGAAGAGACAATGAAGACGATGGGACGGCCGCGCCACGCGCGGCCAGGGTTTTATGCCAACTCGGGCAGTTACCTAGGCATCGCGGCCATCGTGGGCACGTGCGCGTGGAACCGCCATGACACGCGTCCTCTCCTGGGCCCGACATCTTTTTGGGCCCGTGCCGCTTCGCATCCAAAGGTCACCAGGCGTGCATGTCACGGGCCCGGGGGCTACTGTCGGACCAGTGGAAACCAGGGTACCACGGCCCGTATGCCTTTGGCCTAGAGGTCCACGCGTGAAGAACAAGACAGGGCAACAGTCAATAGAGCATGGCCCACTTCACCAGGCTTCACGAAGGTTCGCACGGCTGAGGCTAGCAAGCCTCGGGAGGACGCTTCACCGGATGGCTAAGGAAGAGCATCGCGAGGCCGCCCTCGCGAGGAGAGCTGCGCCATCAAACCTCGCGCGGTACAAGACAAGGACATGGCGCACCCGTGTCCCTGCGCCAGGGGGCATGTGCGACTGCGTCTTCTCCAGAGTGACGCACACGCCTGCAGGGCGTGTCGGCCAAGGCTTTCCATTTTGGTGATTAAAGGGTGCCGACCATCCACGGCAAGCAAAGCGGAGCCCAAGACCTTCCTCTTTGGTGCAAGACTGCCGGACCGGCGCTACGCGCCACCAAGGGCGTCATCGACAACGTCACCGACAAGGCCTTACGACTGCGCCATGGACGGTGGATTTATCTGAGCTACAGCAGTACGCCTGTATCCCTTCTTGGTGCTATGTGGCAACCCTTCCCGTCTAAACATTTGGGGGAAGAGGACCGGAGCACTATAAATAGGGCCTCGCCGTGGCCTTAGAGAATCTTCTTCTACCTCGCTACAAGCACCAACACTAGTACTGTAATCGCTCCGAGCAGTGCAATCCATCTCAAGCAGGAAGTAGGGCTTTACACGTCCATGGTGGCCTGAACCTGGGTAACCACTGTGTCTCCTTGTTGTGTGTGTCTTCTTCGCCGAGGTCACCGAGGGTTCGTCGAGAGCATGTTTCAGTCCCCAGTGTTCGAACGACACTACACTAGAGGTTCCTTCGAGAATAATCCTCGACATCATTGTCGAGAGCCGGTCATGCACACTCGGCAGAGCTAAGTCGGCCAGAAGCTGACACGTGTCCCCTTGTTGTCCCACTCTTTGTTTGCCGAGTATCTATAAACTTGTGTTGTGCTATGTTGATACATTAAATCTGAGCCGTTCATTTGATCGACGATCTAGATCAAATCCCGAAACGGTATGTGCCCCTTTTGTCCGATTCACGATCTCCTCTGCCAAATCGTGGACACCTCGTCTCAGCACGAATCGAGCTGCTCGCTGCCGCTGCGGGGAGGTCAACGCTGTCGCGTGGCCCGTGGCGAGTTGCTCGCCATCATGACGCGGCCGTCAGGGCGAGTTGCACGCTGCCAGGACGCGGTCATCGCGCCAGTACGGGCGCGTGGGACGCAATCGCCGCCAGTGTTTCAATCGCCGTTCTCGAAGTGCGCAGAGGACCGCTTTCCCGCGGAACCCCTTGCGTGAGGCGACGACGCCGAGCGCCGTCGGGAACGCCGCGCGCAGGGCAACGGCACAGCCAGCTCGGTTAGGTTGCCGCGGGCGCCTGGTTGGCCTTGACAAGGAAGGGCGACCAGAAGAGGCGGTGAAGTCGTGGCTGCCGTAATAGTAGTCCCACCGGACGACCCTCCCAGACGCGTCGATCTCCGGCTCCGTCCCCATATCCACCGATATCACCGCCTGCAATAATCAGTTTGCATCAGAATTGTAGCAAGAAGAAGAAGCCAAACTATCCCAGGCTTCCCAGCGCCGTCGCCAACTATGTCGCCATCCCGTCCTCAGCTTCGGCGCATCCACACATCCAAACGCCGTCGCCAATTCCCGTATAAGGTTGGCTCCATTCTGTTCCCAGATCCCTGTGATATTGAGGAAGATTGGATGTTCAAACACGGGACACCACATCCTTCGACCCATCCGCCGTACCTGGGCAGCGCGCCTCCGCCCCGTCCTATACCACGGGGTCAACAGGAGCCGACATGATCTTCGGTGACTACAAGACCACCATCACGCATCTCTCTGATCAACCTTAGTCTGCTATGTTCTGTTCTACCTTGATATCTTCTGCTTTCCAGCTCTTGATTCTGCAGATTAACTCACCAATTTACATATTTTACAGTTCGGGCGGGCGCCATTGGGGGCGAGGTCAAAGAGATGAAGGACGAGCGGAGAGCAAGATTTTCCAAACTGGAGGGCTACGGGCATTGCGATGTACTGTGGGGCGCTGCACGCTGAAACAGCAGGAACCCGCGTAGCTGCTCGGGAATCTCGACGAAATAGGGACCAGATCACCCATGCGAAACGATTCTTCAGAAAAACACAAAGTGCTAAGTTTTTTTTTCTAAAACACAAGTGCTAACTAAACATGGTTTGGATTATGAAGTCCCGCTAAGCATCACGTGCAATTGAGTGCCTCGACGATTAAATTTAGCTTGGTTCACTATTGTTCAAGCTTGTAGGATGTTTTTGATTTATGATTTCAATGCCCGCAAGCTAGAAACTGTGGTCAGTTCGGAACTCCCTCCCTGCATCGATGAACAGGTGAGATATGCACTGAGCTGCGTGATGCTCCTTCTGTTGGTTTACCACATCCGCATCAACACTGCAGGAATAGCAATTTTCTTGCGAGTGGATACCAAATACTAGACTGACCTTTGCTTTTATATATTATTTTAAGATTAGATCACCAGTCACTTATATATTATTAGTACAATGCAGGAATACAATGGTGATATGCTACCTGATTAATTGATTAGGTATAAGTGGTGTTGTGCACGCCCAGCTTGTCTATGCGTTTGACATGTACTGTATTACGCATGTTTTATTTCTAGATGGAATGTGCATCTTCGACGGAAATGCTCTGGGGAGAAGCTGCAACAGCGAATAGACTTCCTGCAATCAGAAGGGACGGGCAGAAGTTGGATAATGGGTAGATGGACAGAGATAACCAGAATGACCACAAGGTGAGACAAAAATCCATGTTGTGCACGATGCCTATTTTGAAATTGGCGTGCAAAAAGTCCTTTCTCTTCTATAAATGATTTACTTTTCTGTATACCTCTTTTTCCAAGAATGCAATCCCCGCGTGTTATTTCAATTTATCTATTAGTCGAATCATGCTTTTACAGATCTATACAATGTTTTTTCTTTGGATCTTTCCTAAATTTGTGGTGCTTTTATTTGATCAACACAATTTCAGATGATATCGATGGGGTACAGTTTTCTAGGCGTCTTTAGGGTATCCATTGCGTCCACCATGTCACATGAATACAAGGTATATGTTTCAGTCCACTGCTGTGTTTTGTATGATGCTATGGTTCATTTTTTCACCATTAAATGTTGGGAGGCTTTTCTATGGGATGATATGGTCATGGTATGGATTGGACAATGCCTTTCACAGTTCTCAAATTACAACCTAAGCAATGTGTTTTCTCCTCCTAACAGAATGAGGCTGCGGTTTTTTAGAAAACATAATACGGTGAATAATCTAATGACAGTTACTGAATTTTGACAAAAGTTTAATTTCAAGGTTTAGTTTGAGTTGTTGGGTAGGGTTATGCCTAGCTTGTACCTGTTATTTTCAAGATAAACTTAAAAAACATGGAAAACACGCACATATCGATATAGAGAGGGCGCATTGTCAATTTATTTCCAGCTTTCACGGAGAGTTGATCCAAATTTCAAACCCATTTTTGTTTGAGACGTGCGTTGCACGTGCACGTGTACTAGTGTCTATAAAACACTTGGCAAAAAGTTCCTGTGCGTGGGAAAAAAGGGCAGGAAAAGAGAAAAATAATCGTGCGTAAATTTTAGAGTGTCGGCCGTTAGACACTCAGCAAACACCCGAGCATCGTCACGGAGCCGTCTACCGCGCTGAAAAGGGACATGTGGTGAGCGTCTTTGCCGAGTATGGATGTTTGTTGACTGTTTTTTTTTTCCTTGTTTGCTGAGCCAAGTATTACGTGTTTGCCGAGTTTTTTTTTTTTTTTGCCTTGTTTGCCGAGCCAAGTATTGTATGTTTTGCTGAATATCTTTTATCATACTCGTCATGTGGGCTCGTTTACCGAGTATATATGTTTTGACTCTCGGCAAATAAGACAGTACTCAACAACTGGTAGCTGCTTGATTGGCTTGTGATCAGTACGGATTAATCGGTGATCGGCTTATTAATTGGACGAGGACGGAAACGGAATGGCCAAATTAACCATGTTGCACGGGGAAGCCATGGAGAAGAGGGCGAATGGAACATGCGTCATATCGAGCTAGGGCGCAGCCAGGAAGCAAGGAGGGATGCATGGGACAACATAGCACGAGTTGATAGCTCGATGGGGTCGAGCGGGAGAGTGAGGACGAGAAGCGGGAGCCCCAAAACTCCGGACCTAGCGAGGGCATGGGCCGCTCATTTTCTTGGCCTCTTTTAGCCTAAACTGCCCAATTAACTACCTGCAGATTCCGATTACTTGGTCTGACATTGGATATGTCTGCTTGTTACACCGATTAATCGCCTAGAGCAATTAACGCAACAAATACTTCCTCTGATCCGTATTATGTGTCATGGGATTTCAGCTGAACTATTACAACCAGCATGTGTAATGTGCGACACTTTTTGTGTATAGGAGGATAACTGGTTAATCGGCCAATTTCTTATATATTGTGATGTGGTTTGTTGCACGACAGTGCCATCAAGAATAATGTTGGTACGTTTGGTGGCAGCGTCGGCTGACCACAAAGCAGGAAGAGGTGCAAACACCAATCCGTACTGGTCTTGCTATTCGAGCCCTTGCTCTTAATTTTGTGAGAGCTGCTAGTAAACCTGCTTCTGTGCCAACAGTAAATCGATGGAGAAGGCCATTGTCTGGTCAACAAGCGCTGAATATTGATGCATCATTTTCAGAAGATGACCACTCTGGTGCTTGTGGAGCTGTTCTCCATGACAGTCATGGACTCATGGTATGTTCATGTCCATTGGAGCGTCTACAGCAAAGTTTGAGCATGTCCCTGATATTGTTTCGGCTGCACTAGCCGAAGGGCTGAAACTTGTGGTTGCAATTTTATTTTGGTGCAAATGGATAACCTGGTCGTTGTAGAAGCCCTGAATTCTAATACTGGTTTCTCCATGGTAGCAGCGCCTATACTTGATGAATGCCGACAGTTGATTAAAGAGTTTGGGAAGGTCTTTATTGAGCACTGTAATAGAAAATCAAACATGGTAGCTCATGTGCTAGCTCAGAAGGGACGTGTTGATCCTCCGTTCATGTGGTTAGACAAATCCCCTGGTTTTATTTCTGAATTTTTAGCAAATAATGTAAGTGTTATTTGAGTTAATAAAGCTAGTCATGAGGCCTTCCCGTAAACAAAAAATGGCTTAGTGGGTGAGACCTAAAGTGGCGAACGACGACGTCCATAGGCGGGGTCAGATAGGAGCAAACAGACACGGCGACGTACCCAGGTCCAGGGCCCTCGTGAGAGGTAACAACCCTACTCCTGCAAACTCGTATGAATGAGTATATGATTCTAGAGTTGCTCCTGGAGCTGTTCGTGGTGTTCTTCTAGTGTGAGGGTGAAGCTTGGAGAAGCCAACCCCTTCCTCAGGGCATCCAACCCACCTTATATAGGATGGTGAGTTGGTTACAGAGAGGAGCCAGCTGTCGTACGTCTAGGCAGGAGCCGGGGTGGGCCTCGCCGACTGCTCATCTACAGTGCCATGCCAAATGACGATGTTGCTGAGGGGACTGTGCCACGGTGCACGACAGTACCACGATGGTCGGCGGCATGGCAGTATCCTTTATGTCTTGTCGGTATGGCTGCCGGGTACTGCACACTGTGTTTGACGTCATCCCTTGATTTTGGAGACTCAGCAGTACACCAAGCCCATACCGTCTTGTCTGCTTATTTGTGTCGTGTCGGATGACCTCCGGAGGCCGGCTCACCGAGTAGCCGGCAATCCATTTACGAGTCCTGTGACCACCCGGTGGTGATCCCTCCCACATATTACTTTGCACCAACCATCCGTGTTATACCTTGGGCACAAAAATTGCTCGATGACTATCATACCTTGTGGACAACCCACATGTCAGTCCCATCCCTCCTACACTTCCTTTCGCTTTTTGTAAAATAGATAACCAACACTATTACGTAACAGTATCCCCCTCCCCTCCTCGAACACGGTTTGCACATCAAAAATTGTGAAGTAAAAGGACACATGCGTGACGAGGGATGTAGAAAGAGTCAACTGTGATCAAACACACATTGGTATTCACCACGAGCGTGGTTTGATAGATTCAGACAAGGGATATTTTCAAAGCAATGTCGATCATACACTATTTTAAACACAATTGTGATCTTAATGCAATTCTAATAGTGTATGTTGATGACATTGTGATGAAAAGAGACGATTCCAAGGAAATCATAAACCTGAAACAATACCTAGCATAGGAATATGAAGTTAAGGACCTGAGATTTCTGAGGTACCTACTTCCTTGGCATAGAGGTCTAACGGGGTCAAAGGGTATCTATTTATCTCAAAGAAAATATATTATTGATCTGCTTAGAGGGACGGGTATGTATCGATCACATCATGCCGCTACACCTATTGAGCAAAACCATCGGTTCAGTAGCAATGAGGGGAGATCTCTGAATAGTGAACGTTGTCAAAGATTAGTGAGGAGATTAATATATCTTTCTCATACTCGTCTGATATTGGTGGCTTTGTTGTAAGTGTTGTGAGCCAGTTCATGCGTGACCCCGAAACAATACATTAGGAGGCAATAAATAGAATCCTAAGATATCTCAAAGGATGCTAAGGGAGAGGCTTATTATATATATAAAAAGGAAATGTACAAGTTGACACTAGTACATAACGACACTATGGAAACATGTCAAAACACTCATCAGAAACGGAAAAATCGTATGTTGCCCGATCCCCGCTGCTGATGTGAAGGCTCACATCAGCAACAAAGGCGTTAACTGTCACCGATGAGGACGGGTTTTGGCAACGGTTATTCACTTGGTTCCGTTGCCGTAAGGTCAATATCATCAGGTACGGAGATCCTGGTTCACTCGTTTGCATAGAGGTTTTTTCGTAAGGCTGGTATATATATTTCTTTAGCCTGCAATATATATTTCGCTTTCCATTTTATCTCACACATAACAAGTACTAAAACGGTAAAAGATTTCATTCATATCACAATTTCACCTTTATGTTTCCATCACAATTTCACCTTTACAATTACATCACAAGTGATACAACATAAGCAGTAAAACGATAACATATTTCATCTATTCTAAGCATATCTTGTAAAAGGAAGGAAAGAATTAATGATTTCTTCCCTATATCCTTTTAGCTAATCCTCGTAGGTGCCACTCTATCAATCTCGTCTTATCTCAGCTTTCTGAGAGAAGGATGTTGAAGCTCTGGACCCTATACATTAGTAAAAAAGTTACAATTGTTAAGTACATATGCTAAAACATAAACCCACTGAATTTAAGTAGAACTGAAATGATATCTTACCTACGTCTTGATATGGCTCTTGTTGAGAAACCGGAGCAGCCAACTCACGTCTTGTCAACAAGATATTTCCATGTCGACATCTTCATACGACCCATGACATCAACCATACTTTCCATGGAGGCCACCACCGGCCATAGCTTTTTTATGTGGTGTCACCAAAATCTAATACATTACGTCACCGATATGACATTTCGGCCACACTACATAAAATACACTTACTTAAAAAATTATTTGATGCAGTGCACCAAAACGTCACAATAGCGACGGGTGGATATATATGGTGGGATTTGAAAGAGAACAACTTAATATCCCTATTTAAATATAAATAAAGATTGATGTTAGTTCTGACACTACTACGAACAATCAACCCAATAAAATGAGGTAACAAGTTGTAAATAGTGTGTACTGACCTATGTATATTTTTTAGGCCATTGTAGAAAAAATAAGAAACACTACTCGTGACTTGAGTAGTGTTTGTTGCTTTTTCTATGCACTTTATTATGCAGTGTCATCGGAATATATTCCTGTGAAATGACTTAGGCATATGATCTAGACTAGACATAACCAGTGGCATGCTAACTGGTATAAAAAGTTAGCTAAACTAAAACCGGTTTCATGTGCACAATAGGCAAGTTAACTACATGAAAACAGTGTGAACTTAACTATGCTAAAAGAGTGGCAAGTCAAATTTGCTAGAACAATGGATGTGAAGTATACTAAAACCGGTTGCAAGTGGACAATAGGCAAGTTAACTACATGAAAACAGTGGGAACTTAACTATGCTATGCTAAAAAGGTGGATGTGATACCTTCAAGAGGTCGCCATTGGATCGATCTAGCGGATCCGCTAGCCTGCAAACAGATCCGGACGAGGCGGAGGCGGAGGAAGCGAAAGCGGCAAAGAGGAGGTGGCGATGCTGGCATGGCCGCTCGGAGGAGACGCGAAGGCGGCGGCCGGCCTCATCGTTTCGGAGGAGACGGCGACGCCAGTGATACCCGCACCTCTAGGAGGCAACGACTCCGATAGCCGCGCCGCTAGGAGCCACCGCCATGAACAGATCTAGGGATACTGGGACAGTGAGAAAGAGAGTGAGAGGGTTAGGTTATGCCGTGTACGCCAATATATATGCAGCAGCAGGTACCACATAGGAAACAATTACTCTACTATATTGAGAATTGATACAAATAGTAATGAACCACTCGGATACTTATATTAATAATGATGATGATTACATTCCATACGAAGTAGATATTAATAATAAAGTAAATTACATGCGCTACTACTAGCTACTTCTTTTTATCTTGCGCCCTTCTTCCACGCAATTCTCCACCTTCTCCCGACATCGCTTGTTTGGGGCTATCGGAGGCGCAGGAGTCGTCGATGACGATGACGCTGGTGCGAGCGGCGTAGTCAAGGCGAGCTTGGCGGCGCTAAGCCTGCTCGAGGAGGCGGCGCTAGAGCTTGATCTCCTCGTGCTCGGCCTTGGACCAGGCACAGGCGAACGCCATGTTCGTCGGAACAACGTCGCCATACGACAGCTGCTCGACGAGCTTCTGCCCGGGGAAGTCCTCCGGGTCACCCGGCGCCTCCGAGTTCAGCGTCGAGCGCATGTAGTCGCGCGGCACGCTCCACTCCGGCTCCTTCTTCGGCTTGCGGAGGGAGCTGCTGGCGCCGCTGGTGCCGGGCTCGGGCTTGGTGTCGGGGGAATAATTAACCCGCGACTTATTCAAAGCCAAAACGGCGACTTCATCTTCATGATCACGCTATTATTGGGCCATGTAAAGATGGGCCGATCAAGGATCGCGGCCTGCCAAAGGAAGGCTCCAGAAGGTCGGTGGTAAAACTTACCTTAGAAGACAATCGGCTTCGTGTAGAACTCTTGTAACCTAGCGAGCCTCTGTGTATATAAAGAGGACTCGCAGGATTTAGACGGGGTCAAGCTATCAAGACCTAAAACCCTAGTTCTTACGGCGAGTACCCAGATCGGATCGCCTCCATTGTAACACCACATATATCATATCAATACCAATCTAGGGTAGGCAGGAAGTAGGTCTTTACCTCACATTGAGGGGCCGAACCTGGGTAAATCTGTGTTCATCCTTGTTCCTGCGATCCCAAGCTCGGAGACGATTGACTCGCGTAAATCCCACACCTACGAAGTCATCCATGACATCTGACGTGACAAACCCACGACAGTTGGCGCCCACCGTGGGGCCTGCGGTCAAAGAGCGTCACGTTCCGCGCAGGATCGATGAAAAGAGTTGAAGATCTCGCCATTGGCCACATCATCATGGTCGATGGCATGCCTCTCATTGACGATTCAAGCTAGGGACCAGAAGCTGATTACCTGGAGACCGGTCGCATCATTCCGTTTGGATCTATCAACATCTTCGTCGGTTTCATTGGCGGCGGATCTGTTAGCTCAACCCAAGAAGGCGACTCAGCAGAAGAAGTCGCCGGTGACAAAGAAGAGTCCCTAGAGAGCATGGACTCACAAGAATTTGGGTCCATCATACCTGCCTTTGAAGAAAGTTACTGGGACTACGCACTAGTGCCAGAACAAGAGGCGGCACAAGTTGGAGTCTACATGGCCGGAGGTGCAAGTACGTCAGGAACTGCAGGAACAAGCCACAGAAGCACAGGCTATCATGCCAACGATGCAGACGCGGCTCGTGGAAGTTAACAACCCCACGTGCACATCCACAGCTTTGTCCTCGCGACTCAAGGGTCCGGCATGTTTCACTGAGAAGATCAGATCGGAACCTTTCCCTGAAGATTTCAAAGGACCACGCAAGGTGGCAAACTATAACGCTAGCATGGATCCTACCACCTGGCTAAACAACTATGAGATGGGGATGAGTATTTTAAATGCTTCAGAAGAGATATGCGCAAGGTACCTCAACATGATGTTGGAGGGCGCGGCTCACATATGGCTACAAAATCTACCCCCCAACTCCATAAATACCTGGGAAGAACTGAAAGATGCTTTCGTCAAAAACTTCCAAGGAACCTGCAAGCGACTCTGCAATATAGAAGATCTAGAGCGTTGCGTTCAGAGGAAGGGGAATCAAGCCGCCACTGGATGAGAAGGGTGGCAGAAATAATACACTCTTCAGACAATATACCACCAAGTTCAGCCGTCCTGGTCATGGAGAAAAATTGTAAGTTCGAGCCGTTGATCCACAAGCTAGGTCGCATGAAGGATAAAGTCAAGAGTTTCAGCGAGGTAATGGCAGCGGCTAACAAATACGCTGGCTCAGACAAGACCAGAGATGCGTCAGATGGAGAAGAGGAGAAGGTCGCTGTTGAAGGAAAGAAAAATATCAGCAAGCCTCAACAGCAACAAACTAGCCACAACAACGCGAATCAAAACAAGCGCAAGAGTGAAGAAGGGAACTCTGGGCTTGTCGCCAACACACGTGGAGGTTTCAGGGGCCAACGAGGAAGAGGCCGAGGAAGCGGCTCTCGTCCAATTAACATGGAAGAAGTTTTCAATCGGCCGTGCGATCTTCACACAGGAGGTGACGGGCGGCCAGCAGACCATACCAAGGCGCAATGCAATTACAAGAAGTGGAAAGAAGAAAGCCAACACAACAGGGGAAACCACAATGAAGGAAACCCTGGTGCGACTCATGGTTCAGGCGTCGGGCAACACAATGCGAGTAACCCCAGGCAGGTGGGGCAGTACCATACAATAGTTATCAACACCTCCAAGAGGGAGGAGAAATTAGGCCGCAGAAGCCAGCAAGTAAACGCTGTGATACCAGCAACCCCCAATTGGCTAAAATGGTCAGAACATGCAGTAACTTGGAGTCTCGACGATCACCCGCCGCAAGTGCGAGAACCAGGGAAGCTGGCGCTAGTTGTGGCACCCTATGTAGCAGGATACAAGCTAACCAAAGTGCTTATGGATGGAGGAAGCAGCATAAATATCATGTACTACGATACGTTCAAGCGCTTGGGGCTCATGGACTCCAGCCTGCAACACACGACGACCGTATTTCACGGCATCGTCCCAGGAAAGTCAGCACAGCCAGTGGGAAAGATAACCCTGGGAGTAACCTTTGGGACGGAAGAAAACTTCAGAAGCGAGTTCATATGCTTCGAAGTGGTAAAATTCCAAAGCCCGTATCACGCCTGTTCGGACGAACAGCCTTCGCCAAGTTTATGGCCAGGCCATGCTACGTTTACCTACAGCTGAAGATACCAGGACCAAGAGGGGTCATCACAGTGCACGGCGATAGAGAAAAAGCAATAGAGTGCGAGGAAGGAGATGCAGCCTTCGCAGAATCAGCTTGTGCCGCTGAAGAGCTAAAGAGTTATAAGTCGCAGGTGGATCCCAATGATATGAGCGTAGTTACCACGCCATCTACCGAACCACCAATGAAATTCAAAGCGGCCCAAGACACCAAGCAGATAGACCTTGTTCCTGGCGACTCATCCAAGCAGGCGAGCATCGGAGCGCACATGGAAAAAGAACAGGAGCAGGCCCTCATCGCTTTCCTTCAGGAAAACAAGGACATCTTCGCATGGAAACCATCAGATATGCCAGGGGTACCAAGGGAATTGGCAGAACACAGCCTTAACGTGAACCCCTGGCCAAGCCAGTAAAGCAACCACTGCGGCGTTTCCACGACGACAGGAGAAAAGCGATAGGGGAAGAAATAGCTCGCCTATTGGCCGCAGGATTCATCACAGAAGTATCATCCGGAGTGGGTGGCAAACCCAGTCCTAGTTATGAAAAAGAACGGCACATGGCGAATGTGCATTGACTATACCAGTCTCAACAAAGCCTGTCCGAAGGACCCATTTGCCTTGCCAAGGATTGACCAAGTGATTGATTCAACGGCCGGATGCGAGTTGTTATGCTTTCTAGACGCCTATTCAGGCTACCATCAAATCAAGATGAAGAAGGAGGACCAGGAAAAGACATCCTTCATCACACCCTTTGGGGCCTTTTGCTATGTAAGCATGCCCTTTGGATTGAAGAACGCAGGTGCGACTTACCAGAGGTGCATTCAAAGTTGCTTGCATGAGCAGATAGGTCGCAACGTTCACGCCTATGTGGACGACATTCTGATTAAATCGCAAGTAAGCCAGGATCTCATCAGTGACTTGGAAGAAACTTTCACAAATCTCAGAAGATACAACATGAAGCTCAACCCGACGAAGTGCGTCTTTGGAGTACCAGCGGGGAAGCTATTGGGGTTCATAGTGTCAGAAAGAGGCATTGAAGCCAACCCTGACAAGATAAAGGCTGTAATGGACCTCCAAAAACCAGAAAAGATCAAGGATGTACAGCGACTCACCGGTTGCGTCGCGGCGTTAAGTCGCTTTATATCAAGACTGGGAGAAAAAGCCCTGCCTTTATACAGATTGCTGAAAAAGTCAGATACCTTCGTTTGGGACTCAGAAGCCGACGAAGCTTTAACAGCCCTGAAGAGTCAGTTGACAAATGCTCCAGTTCTGGCAGCTCCAAAGGATAAAGAGCCCATGCTGTTATACATAGCTGCAAACTCTCGTGTGTAAGCGCCGTGATGGTTGTAGAGAGACAAGAGCCAGGAAAGGAGTACCCAGTCCAAAGGCCAGTATACTACGTAAGTGAAGTGCTCACGGCTTCAAAGCAGCGTTACCCTCAGTGGCAGAAGCTAGTGTTTGGAGTGTTCATGGCGAGTCGCAAGCTGAAGCACTACTTCCAGGAACACCCAATAACTGTGGTCAGCTCGGCACCGCTGGCAGACATCATCCGCAATCGAGAAGCAACAGGAAGAGTAGCCAAGTGGGCGATCGAGTTGGGTCCACACCATATAAGTTACGAGCCGCGCACATCAATTAAGTCGCAAGCTCTCGCAGATTTCATCAATGATTGGACAGAAATTCAAGTCGCTCCCACCATGGCAGAAACAAAATACTGGACCATGCACTTCGATGGGTCGAGACAGCTACAAGGCTCGGGGGCTGGAGTTGTACTAACTTCCCCCAAGGGAGACAAGCTAAGATACGTGCTCCAAATACACTTCAATTGCACAAACAATGTGGCAGAATATGAGGCATTGCTTCACGGACTCCGTATAGCAAAGGAGATGAATGTCAGTCGCATACGTTGCTTTGGAGACTCAGATTTGGTAGCTCAACAAGTTTCTGGAACATGGGACAGTAAGGATGCAAACATGGCTGCATACAGAAGAGAGGTGGACAGAATTGCTGGACACTTCACTGGCTTCCAAGTTGAACATATCGATCGACGACAAAATGAAGCAGCAGATGCCTTGTCTCGGCTTGGATCCAATAGACAATCAGTCCCGCCCAATGTTTTCTTGGATGAGTTGCATAACCCATCAGTTAAGCCTCCAGCAGAGATTGACATCGCAGAGCCAGATGACGGTTCAACTTTAGTCGCAGCCCTGCATGAACAGCCAGCATGGACAGAGCCATACATGGCATATTTAAGTCGCGGAGTGCTACCAGAGGATGAGGTAGAGGCGCGCAAAATAACACGGCGATCCAAGGCCTACACAATAATAAATAATGAGCTATACAAGCGCAGCGTTGCGGGGACATTCCAAAGATGCGTATCACCAGAAGAAGGACGAAAAATCTTGCACGAAATTCACGCAGGCGATTGTGGCCATCATGCTTCGTCAAGATCTTTGGTGGCAAAGGCGTTCAGACATGGTTTCTTCTGGTTAACGGCGCTAGCAGACGCTGAGCAGATTGTCAGAGTGTGCGATGGATGCCAAAGATACGCCAGGCAAGATCATATGCCAGCTCAAGCACTTCGTACAATACCCATCACATGGCCTTTCGCCGTATGGGGTTTTGACATGGTAGGGCCCTTCAGACGGTCCCCAACGGGAAAAACTCACCTCCTGGTCGTGGTGGACAAATTCACAAAGTGGATAGAAGCAGAACCCGTGGGAGATTGTGAAGCTGAAACAGCAGTCAAGTTCTTGAAGAAGGTCATATTCCGCTTTGGATATCCCCATAGTATCATTACAGACAACGGAGCAACACCTCTGAAGGAGCTACACAAATATTTTGTGCAAACAATGGGATAAGGCTGGACCTCACGTCAGTATCACATCCACAGAGCAACAGACAAGCTGAGCGAGCTAACCAAGAAATCCTCCATGGAATTAAGCCGCCTTATTGAAAAGGTTGAAGCATCTCCAGGATGTTGGGTGGAGGAACTGCCAGCCGTGCTATGGAGCTTAAGAACAACCCCTAACAGATCCACAGGATTTACACCATATTTTATGGTCTATGGAGCAGAAGCGGTTATGCCCAGCGATATCATACATGATTCACCAAGAGTTGCGGCCTATGTCGAAGCAGATAATGAAGCAGCTCGGCAGGATTCTGTGGACACATTAGAAGAGGTCAGAGATTTGGCAGCATCAAGGTCAGCGGTGTATCAGCAAGACTTGCGACGCTATCATGCAGACGCATCAGAACCCGCACCTTTCAAGAAGGAGACCTAGTGCTGCGACTCAAGCAAGACCATAAGGGAATGCACAAGCTATCCTCTCCATGGGAAGGACCCTACATCATCAGCAAAAACTAAACAATGGATCGTACTATCTGTTGGATGTGAGGATGAAAGCAGTGATCGCCATGATTTCGAGGATCGTCTAGAAGTGCCTCGCCCTTGGAACGTCGCGCAACTGCGACCTTACTACACATAAAAAAGCTAATCAGAGCTAAGCTTCATCTTTTCCAGCTGCCTATAGCTGAGTATCATCCTAGCCACTAAGGGCTCCTGCTTCAAATTGGTCGCCACCTAGGCGCGACCTGCAACACCTGTATCAGAAATCGGCCGCCACCTAGGCGCGGCCGTACCTTATGTATCAGAAATCGGCCGCCACCTAGGCGCGGCCGTATGTCTCAAACTGGGATCGTCGCCTACGTGCGACCCAACCCTATGTATAACACTCGGTCGCCACCAAGGCGCGACCTTATGTGTCATCATAAACAAAGCTGCTTATAGCTATATATCATTTGTTTCTTGGGGGCTTTGTACCCTGAAACAGCCAACCTACTGGCAACTATCAAACTTACCTTAAGTCGGATTGCAACTTGCATTATGCGTCCAAAGTACTGGGGTGTGGCGTCAATCGAGCTTGATTGCCTATCATGGCCGCTCTCGACCCTGAACACACATGTTCCTAGGAAATACTGAGTCGCGCGAGTGCCCACTTAATGGATTCAGAAAGGCCTAACTAGAGGTCAATGTACTGCTTATAGTACGGCACAATTGTTTTTTATCTATGATATCAAGCTACAGGTGATGATCTTCAAAACCTTCTGAGAAGAATTGAGATGATTGTCAAATCACATCAGCTCAGTCCTTGGGGGCTACAACATATTGTCATCAAATTGAAGATTGGTCATCATCAAGTGTTGAAGCTATCAGGAAAACCTTGACAGAGTAAGAAGCTCACAAAGTCAGATGCATCTTCAAGGCCGCCCCAAAAGTGCGAGTAAAAGCCAATCCAACGTGATCATGAGTCGCAAAGCAAGGAAGTGCAAGCCAGAAAGAAAAAAGTGCACCCTAAACGTCCAAGGAACCTTTCAAGATCAAGAAAACATATCAAGATATTCCATGAAGTCCAGGCTACACTTGGGGGCTAATGTCGGGGGAATAATTAACCCGCGACTTATTCAAAGCCAAAACGGCGACTTCATCTTCATGATCACGCTATTATTGGGCCATGTAAAGATGGGCCGATCAAGGATCGCGGCTGACGAGATTATACTCTGCGGGTACCCCAGCGTAAAGGTACCTAGTGCACGTGATGATCAAAGAAGCCCAAGAATTAATCGAAGCCCACGAAGGAAGGCCCAAGATGAAGAGTGCTTTCCAAGTTAGATCAAGTTATGGTCGGTTAAGACTTTCCATATATGTAACCTTGGTCGGTTATGTTTCCCGAGACCCAGCCTCCTATATAAAGGCTGGGAGGGTGATCGATCAAGGCAAGGAATAGATAGCCACCAAAACCTCGACGAGATCAGCAGCTCGTCGAACCCTTGTAACCCTCATATTCATACCATAAACACAGACAAGCAGGAAGTAGGGTTTTACCTCACCGAGGGCCCTGAACCTGGGTAAATCCAGCTTGTCAGCCGTCGATTCCACCGATACTACGCGTTCTCTACCACACAATCAACCCTAGGTATAGCAACCATGGGAATTGCCGAGGGCACACCTCGACAATTGGCGCCGTCTGTGGGAAAAGGTAGTATTGGGCTCACGGTTTCGCCGGTTTCATCATCAAGCGGCCACCCGCCGATCGCATCTGCACAAGGTAACTCGCCTACTACATCATCAAAAAGCAAATCACCGACCACCGTTGCAAACGCAACTCGCCGGCAAGATCCCAGCATCAATTCAAAAAGCGATCACTCGCCAAAATCTCCAAGGAGGCTCACGCCGCACTCGATGGAAGCTCAACAAGCCTTTGCCGGACTCGAATCAGGTTTGGATATTACAGTTGGAAAATTTAACTTCTTTGTCGATAAAGATGGTGTGCAGGACCTGTTAGATCCACTCGACATGGAGACACTCGACATGGAGACACTCGACAATCGACAACGCTTCGACTGCAACACCATCCATCTTGGGCGCGACATCGTCACAGATCGTCCCGATCCAATCGCCAAGCGACTCTGCAACGTCCATGACCTCGCAAGAGTTCCGTGACGAGGTGGCAAAAAGATTTGGAAGAAGCGAGATCGAATCTGCGTACCGCCCAAACAACTCAATCGAGTCACTCGACAACGTCGTCGACTGCAACGACGTCGCGGGGAACAGGAGAACATAGATGACAACATATACCTCGCCGATCTCAACGGCCCAGAAATCCGTGCCAGCCACGAGATATTCACCTGCGACGCAGATAGCCTGGACAAAGCACTCGAAGATCAACTCGATTGCGGCAGAAACCCCAGCAAGCAAAGCAACTCCAACATGAGCCTGGATGACGCCGAATCCATAATGCGCATTAGCAACACATGGGAGAAGATCGGGTGGTACCGTATCAGGTATACACCGCGAGTACAGCAGAAACATCAGCAGCTGCAACATGCCGTCGACCTACAGAATACCCTTGCACAGTCACCATGCCTGACGGAACAACCACGCTGACCATCACCGCAGAGATGGCGGAAAAAGTGAGCAAAGTAATCGAAAGCTGCACAATGCTACCAGCAAACGCAACTCCGGAAGAGGTATTGACCTTACAATACTTCCAGTGGCAAGAATCGATACGGTTGAAAAATACCGAGCAGTACTCGAAGAACGCAAAAAGCAAGCCAGCATATCGAGTGCTCGGCGAAGAGCATTGTCTACGAGTTCAACGGCAGAAACGACCCCGCGAATAGGTCACGATTCATAAACCTCGGAGACGCAGATCGTGCAGCGGTCACTCGGAACCTAAACCCAGCCTTTATGGCAGTCGACGCGGAAGGAGTCCCATACCTACTGAGCCAGCCGGGGCGCTGATGACGCTAGGCACCTATCTCAGAACAATCGAACCTCCTGCAGGAGACCCAAAGAGGGATCAGCACCTCCAACTGTACAAACAACTGGCAATAGCAGCACAAGCCATACAGCATCCACAAGCAACTCCAAGGAGAGATACAGATCGGGACCGTCGCAGTCGAAGTCCTCGGGGAAGGAGCAGTCGAAAAAGCTCACCGTCATCGTTCCAGCAGGAGCCACTCGAGGAGGTCATACAGCAACAGCTCAGACTCGGAAGCAGAAATCGGGCCATGTGGAGCGCTATGCTTCACTCGACGGATCCGGGAGGCTCGTATGCCCAAGAAGTTTTCGCTAGCTACCACGCCAAGTTCAACTGCAAACAAGAGCCATCAGGCTGGCTAGAAGATTACAGGCTGGCAGTCGGATGTCAGCGCGGTACCACAACTACAGCTATGCAGTACATACAACTCATGATGGAAGGAACAGCTCGCGATTGGCTCAAATCGCTACCCGAATCATACTACGATTCGTGGGAGCACTTCAAAGGTGATTTCATCAAATACTTCGAGCCTCTATGTGAGCGCCCCAAAACTTTCGAGGAGCTCCGGACCTGCAAGCAAAAGTCAGATGAATCTCTGAGATCGTACATACGGCGGTGGACCACCATCCGTAACTCAGTAGGCAACGTATCAGAAGATAGGGCAATCGACGCCTTCAAAAACGGACTCTGGAGAGAAGACTTCAAAGAAACACTTGGTCGAGAAGATCCAAAGACAATGGCGCACTCATGGTACTCGCAACAAAGTGGGCAGATGGAGAAGACTCCGTACGAGGCACTCGACCCGTAGCATCACATGAAAATCACGAGGGTGGCAGTCGAGACCGCAGAGATAGCTACAGAGATGATCGAAGGCGCAAACGCAAGAATCGTTATCACGACGATGACCATCCAAACTTCATCGCAGCAGGCTTTGTCCAGTCAAGGGACAGCCGCGACCAAACTGACAGACGACCCGACGATCATCGTGATAATCGAGATCATCGTACGGACGACCGCCGAGGTAATCGAGACCATCGCACAGACGATCGACGTGACAGTCGAGACCACAGACGCGACGACCGCGATAGCTACAGAAGGCCAGAGTGGCGCAGGCGAGCAGACAAAGATCCTGAGCGCTCAATCGAAGAAAGGATGGACGATTATTGCAGTTCCATCTTTACAAAGGGGACGATGGTAAGCTTCGCTCTAACCACTCGCTGAGAAATTGCAGGGAATTCGATCAACTTGCGATTGAACATATACTGCGACTGCAAAGAGATGGACGTGCACCTCCTCAACTAGCAGATTCCATCGACTACATCACAAGCACAGCCTGTTCAGGCATATCCAGCACCGCAACAAGTACAACAAGCACAGGTATATTCCATACCACCGCAAACACAGCCTACTCAGGTGTATACTGCACCAACACCAGCGCAACCGACGCCAGTATACATGGTGCCAGCACAACCCGTTACGGGAACACAAATGGCAGCAGCCGTGCACCAGATGCAGCAAGGAGATGAACAAAAATATCCCGTAACTCGCGGGCAGATGAACATGATCCAGCGAGGACGTCCCTCCAATAGAGAGCAAAAATTACACACTCGACACGTCAATATGGCGGTCATGGCACCCC
The DNA here is from genome assembly GCA_947311845.1 of Poa pratensis. Classification (NCBI taxonomy): domain Eukaryota; kingdom Viridiplantae; phylum Streptophyta; class Magnoliopsida; order Poales; family Poaceae; genus Poa; species Poa pratensis. The sequence goes on from CAMZMU010000046.1 coordinate 11,115,275, forward strand.
CAGCTATCACAATTTTTTGAAAGGATCAGAAACTCCGATTGTCTTCAATCGAGAGGACCACCCACCCGCAGTATATCGACCAGGGCATGCAGCCTTGGTACTCGACGCCCAAATCGGAGGCTACGCCATGACCAAGGTCTTCATGGACGGAGGTAGCGGCCTCAACATAATCTTTGCAGATACGCTACGCAGAATGAACAAATCAGTCGAAAATCTGCCAAAGTCCGCAAGTACCTTCCACGGTATCGTCCCAGGCAAAGCAGTGCTCCCAGAAGGCACCATACAACTCGATGTTACGTTTGGAGATCCTACTCACTTCAGAACCGAGTCGATTGAGTTCGAAGTGGTCGATTGGAAATCACAATACCATGCAATACTTGGGCGCCCCACTTTCGCTCGATTCATGGCCGTCCCACACTACGCCTACCTCAAGCTCAAAATGCCAGGACCAAAAGGAGTCATCACGATCAACGGGAACTTTCAAAGGTCAGATTCATGTGACCGTGACTTCAGCAAAATCTCAGAGATGTACGGGATGGAGCAATCACTCGCCGAGCTTGAGGTCTCCAATGACCGTACACCTCTACCAGAAAGCAAGAAATGGCAATCGACAGAGGGCTCAAGGTCATCAACGACGCGATGAAGCACAAGGGGCACGACTGAACCTTCAGAGACGGTCAACATGTCGTCAAGTCACACTAGTACATAGAGGGCGCATCTGCGTCAGTTCTATGCATAGATATGTAATAGCGCATAATGTCGGAAGAACCAGCAGGTTTCAGACGCACTCTTTTCCCTTACCAGGGTACCTAAGGGGACTGGAAGGTTTTTAATGAGGCGGCTTGCTGGTCGAACACATATTTCGAATAAAGATACATGTTCCTCCATATTCTCATATATGCCTTTTATTGTTTACCCACTCAAACACTCGGGGGCTCGAGCATAAAACCCAACCCCACTCGATATACTCGGGGGCTGGGTCAAGCAAAAAACTAAAAACCCCACTCGATATACTCGGGGGCTGGGTCAAGCATAAAAACTCAAAAACCCCACTCGATATACTCGGGGCTGGGTCAAGCATAAAAACTAAAAACCCACTCGATATACTCGAGGGCTGGGTTAAAAGAAAAACTCAAAAATCCCACTCGATAGACTCGGGGGCTGTCACAAATATACGCATATAAATATTTCGCCACAAATACAAGAGTACATATTTACATTCGGAGAATGCCCGATTATCAAAAAGTTTACAAGTTAAGAATCTGGCTCATCCTTTATATCCAGTACAGGACCAAAAAGCTGCTCCTTGCAGCAATCGATGAGTTCCTCAGCAGCAGAGCGTGTCTCGATCAAATGTGATTGGGATACAAGTGTGCCAATTGCAGGAGGTCGAATCGCAAAATTTGGCTTACGGCTGCGGATGTAAGCCATAGTGGCGTTGGACCCAAGAATAGCAAGCTGCATCAAAGACTCTTTGACTGAGTCCGTCACTCGAAAGATATCAATCAAGGAAACAACCCTTGAGGTTGAGGCCCTGACGGGAAAGCGCGCAATTTAGGCGAGTGAAGATACGCCTGCACATCTCGAGCACTTGGGCGTTTCGCCATACTCGATCCTTCAAAGTAGCAAGTGTGCGAGCGTGCACCTTGTCCAAATAAAAATGCTGCCTGCCAGTAGTTGGTACATCAACAGCATTATCGAGGAGTCGATTGACCCTCCTACTTCCTGCTGGGCATCAGGCACAAAACCTGCAAAAGGCCAAAGTTATTGGTCCAAAGCATAATGCAAACAAATGAAAACTTTTAAGCAAAAATGGTGTCATAAACTCACATCGAGTTGCCTGTTTATGTTGTCCATCTCGCCAAGAACATAATCCTCGCGTTGGGTAGCAAAACTTGGCTTGGAACGCAGCAGCTCCAACTCAGATCGAGTGTTTTTGAGTTCTTGCTCTAGTTCACTCACTCGATTCTTCGCAAGAGCGAGTGCCCTCGTATCATTCCTTGCTCGACCAGATGTTCGAGTACGAGAAGGAGAAGGTCCACCAGACTCGCATTCTTGTGGCTGGTTCATAAAACGCAACATTCAGAAGCCCAGACACACGAAGTTGCAAAATTCAGGTGATTCAGCAAATTTCATTCAAGCAAAAGCACCCAAAAGTATATACTAGCATAAACATAAGTAGCAAAAGCATACATGCCAGGTTCGAGTAATCAAATTACAGAGTAAAAAGTTCCTAGGCCTGCGAGATGGATTCTGCCCTACTTTTACGCGACTGAGCCCTAACAGCTTCAGCCCGGCGTCCATAGTCTGGACGCAGATTTCGCTCAGACGCGTAGCTGGCTCGGTTACACCCCTGAATGATAGCGGCCTTCCATCAGGCTTTTTCGGGTAGTCCGATAAAGCACTGTCGAAATCGGCCTCTACACCATTGCCTAACAAAAGCCTGAGGGTGTACTCCGAGCCGCGTACCGTGAGTTCGCGGGCAAAATCCGCCACAATCGACGATCTTTCGCCAAAAGCTGCAGCAAGTCCTTCGCAGTCGAAGGAGCGGCGGCTGTAGGACACATCCCCGCGTGCAAATTGCTAAGGGTACTGGTCACGGTAGCCAGATCGCCTTTGGTCTTGGACAGCACAGACTCGAGTTCCATTATTGCATCATCGAGTGACAATGAGTCACTCGATGGCTTAGTGGAAGCCGAGGCGCCTTCGGAACCTTCAAAATTCAGAAAGCAGAAGCCATGAGCAAAAGCTACTAAAATAACCAAAGAGCTACTACTCACAAAAACAGTTCATTCACCTTTGGCAGCACGGGCCATACTCGACAGACGTGCAGCAAGCTCCTTATCGCGGCGAGTGGTTGCGTCCTGAGCATCAGCAAGTGCTTTCTTCGATTCAGACTGCTGGGTGGAGAGCTTGGTCTGCAAGTCCTGCACTTGTTTCTCCAGGCCCCACTTGCTCCTCAGATTTTTTTTTCTGTGGAGTTCACAAACATTCCGATTAATGTCATAACTTCAAAAGAAGGGAAAGTTTTAGCAAAAAACGCTTACGCGCAAGCTCAGTCGAAGTTGACTGCAGGGAGTCCCTCTCTTGCTCCACCCGAACAAAGGCCTGGACCCAAGGGGCCATGGCGGCATACATAGGCTGAAACAGAATACGCATGTTATCATCGAGTGCAGAAGAAACAAAATTTTCAAGTATAAGTAGGACAGAAGCACTCACGTGATCAGTCCAAGAGGCAGGCTTGGAGGAGGAAGCCACGGCATCCGCGTTGGGGCAGCTTTCTCCTTGTTCAAATCAGCAACCATCAGCTCAGTTGCGTCCTTGGCCGCTTCAAGAATAGTGCCTTGTGCTGCCTCTGGAGGGATGGATGGCTGCGCCACAATCGACGTATCCGCGACTGGAGGTGGAGATGGCGATTTGCCACTGGTATCATAAAGCAAAAATACATCCAATCAAAAAACAAAAACCATAAAGGCGCGGCCACAAATAAAGGAATAGACCATAAAGCAAACCTTGGCTCATCTTCTTCATCGGAATCAGGTTCGTCACCAAGGAGAAAACACCCAGTCGAGAGGTGTTACTCGAAGTGCAGGAGGACGAGAAGCCAGAGGGGAGACAGTCAGAGGATGGCTTTTAGCAGGAGAAGGGATACCCGAATTACCGGTATCCCCTTGCTCATCCTCTGTACTCGAAGACTCCGGAAGAACCAAACGCTGGCGTTTAGGCTTGCGAGGACCCTGCTCAGCATCTGATTCATCTGAAGCATCCGCCACAACCTGTTCCACCTCTTCCCCTGTTTCTTCTTCGGGATTATCCTGAGGGGTCGAGTGGGCAGAAGCAGGGTCAGCAATGGGCAGCTTGGTTTCCTCCTGTACTGCCGTCTCCAAAGTAGGCCCGGCTTCGGGTAGAGGAGGGAGAGAGGTGGCAGTCGAGTGACCCTATGTAACAAGCACAATTCATAATCATAAGAACGAAAGCAAAAAGGATGCAAAGGCAGATGGTGAGGCATAAAAACGGCAAAAAGAATCACTCACTGCGGGTAAGGCCTTCTCTGGCCCGTAGGGGACGTGCGGGAAGTTGAAGTCGATTTTTGCGGAAGCTTTGATGCTCGTGATCTTCTTCACCTGAGCACTGAGCTCCTTCTGCGTCAACTCGGTGGTACTCATCCTGATGCTGTCGAGTGGACCCTCATACTGCCACATCGGGTGGGCACGAAGGCGCATGGGCCACACTCGCATCTTCAAATAAGTGCTGATCAACTGAATACCAGAAACAGTCTTCAGCAACTTTCCAATCTCATTCAGCAAAGGGGTGGCTTCTTTGGCTTCAGCAGGAGAGATAGGGTGATCCCAGGCCACCGTTTCTTCGGAGAATTCTCAATCGAAAAAGCCGGGAGCACCACCTGGTCGACTGGCACATAGAACCATTTGGTCCGCCAGCCTTGGGCAGAATCGACTGTCTTCAAGCTAAAGTAATGCGAATCGCTTCGCACTTGGACTTGAAATCCACCCACCGGGCAAGGGCGTTTACCCCGGCAATTGTGGCGCACCTTGAAGATATGCTTCCACAATGCCCAGCTGGGGGACACCCCAAGAAACACTCGCATAGCACCATGAAGCAGGCGATATGCATAATGCTGTTGGGAGTAAGATCATGAATCTGCAAGCCATAGGCGTACAGTAGCCCTCGCACAAAATCATGCAAAGGGAAAGAGAACCCGCGGGGAGGAATTCAGCGAAGCAGACGCGCTCGCCGTCGAGGGTCAGGGCGTACCTCCAGACCTGGAGCACGCGCGGCCAGCTGGTCAGCTGGCGGCAGCCAACCCTTCTGACGGTACTCAGAAAGGGTGTCCTCGGTTACACTGGATCTCGTCCAGTCACCGGGGATCTTCAAAAGCGCATCGGCAGGCTCACTCGCCATGGCCGCATCCTTCCCCTTGTCCGCTGGATCGGTGGGGGGACAGTTGCAGCGGCACGCTTGATCTTCTTTGGCGCCATTGCGCAAGGAGCAAAAAGCAAGGAGCTTGGGAGGCAGAGCAATGGTGTGCGGTGCGCAGGAAGAAGAGGAACAGAGGAAATGAATGGCAAGTAAATCAAAATCTTGCGCAAAACTGCTACTTACCGCACAACGCAAAACCATCATAACCGTCCGTCCAAATGCATAGTATCTGGCCGTACACGTGGCGAGCGCAGAGAGCAACCGTCGCATCCCACGTCGCCCACTACGCACAAAACCCTAGGAGGTTATGATGGCGCGGCGAAAAATACGCCACGTCCGGTCAAATCAAAGCTGAAACGGCGTCTTCTGCGGTCAAAACTCTGAACATTGGGCCCACACAGACACGTCTTGTCAAAACGGCGAGCGCACGCCTAAGACGTCACGAATGACGTCAGGGGCAGACAACGTCCACATTCGAGTGGTGGGTTCGAGACTACAATCGACAAAGGATTCGACTAGCAAAGGTACTCCCATGGGAGCATATCAAAAATTTCTTGCGATTGATCAAAAAGGAGCAAAATTATTGAGATTATCCTCTACTTCAAACGAAATAAAGCATAATCTCGGGGGCTACTCCCATAGATTTCAAAGACAAAATATTTCGATTGACAAAAAGCAGTATAGAAGGATGATTTGAGATTGTCCTCTATTGCAAGACAATAAACCACAATCTCGGGGGCTACTCCCATGGGAGCGCTGTCGCGCTCCCATAGATTTCAAAACAAGGTAAGAAAATTCACTCGACTACAGACTCGATTAAATGCATTAAGTACTTCAAATCAAAGAATCAAACTTCATAAATTCCCGGACTATGCCAATCGCAGATGTTTCGGATGCTGCATACGCAAATGCAAAGGTAAGACCCGCCGAGCAATCGAGATGGGCCGAGGGACGCTCCAACAGTGTTTTCCCTTGAAATTTTCCGTGTCAACAGACATGATGAAAATCCTGACGGACGCGTTAGGTATCAAAAGTTAAACTGCAGAACGAATCAGTAAGACCTACAACGGCCTGAGTCGAGTCTGTCCAGTATGTTCCAGCTTCGAGTCCGGGGACTCGAACCTGATTGAAGGCTAGTATGGTTTCGCCCAAATGTGCGGTTAACTGAGCTCGATTTTCGAGTGAATCAGGCCTACTATGTCAATATCCCTAGGCAAAAGTTTCAAAAGTGTTCCAGCTTCGAGTCCGGGGACTCGAACCTGATTGAAGGCTAGTATGGTTTCGCCCAAATGTGCGGTTAACTGAGCTCGATTTTCGAGTGAATCAGGCCTACTATGTCAATATCCCTAGGCAAAATCTTTCGACTGCGTTCCAGGCTCGAGTCCAGGGACTCGAGTCTGACTGAAGACTAGTAAGGTTTTTGCTCAAGTAAGCAGTTAACTGAGCTCGATATTCGAGTAATCAGGCCTACTATGTCAATATCCCTCGATTAGCATACACATACAATCGAAACAAATTAGAGCTTGAAGAACTACATCGGGTCAGAAGAACAAGCAGAAGACTATGACGTGCACGATGAAGGGAGCACATGCTCGATTCTTCGAGTCAAGCAAGTACTCGGGGGCTAATGACGAGGTTATACTCTGCGGGTACCCAGCATAAGGGTACCTGGTGCACGTGATGATCAAAGAAGCCCAAGGATTAATCGAAGCCCACGAAGGAAGGCCCAAGACGAAGAGTGCTTTCCAAGTTAGATCAAGTTATGGTCGGCCATACATGTAACCTTGGTCGGTTATGTTTCCCGAGACCCAGCCTCCTATATAAAGGCTGGGAGGGTGATCGATCAAGGCAAGGAATAGATAGCCACCAAAACCTCGACGAGATCAGCAGCTCGTCGAACCCTTGTAACCCTCATATTCATACCATAAACACAGACAAGCAGGAAGTAGGGGTTTTACCTCACCGAGGGCCCTGAACCTGGGTAAATCCAGCTTGTCAGCCGTCGATTCCACCGATACTACGCGTTCTCTACCACACAATCAACCCTAGGTATAGCAACCATGGGAATTGCCGAGGGCACACCTCGACAGCGGCCTGCCAAAGGAAGGCTCCAGAAGGTCGGTGGTAAAACTTACCTTGGAAGACAAGAAGATAATCGGCTTCGCGTAGAACTCTTGTGACCTAGCGAGCCTCTGTGTATATAAAGAGGACTAGCAGGACTTAGACGGGGTCAAGCTATCAAGCCCTAAAACCCTAGTTCTTACGGCGAGTACCCAGATCGGATCGCCTCCATTGTAACACCACATATATCATATCAATACCAATCTAGGGTAGGCAGGAAGTAGGTCTTTACCTCACATTGAGGGGCCGAACCTGGGTAAATCTGTGTTCATCCTTGTTCCTGCGATCCCAAGCTCGGAGATGATTGACTCGCGCAAATCCCTCACCTACAAAGTCACCCATGACATCTGACGTGACAAACCCACGACACTTGGGCTTCACCAGGCGAAGGTGGCCTCGCGGGGGTGTGTGGGGGTGCGTGGTGGCAACGGCGGATTGGTCTTCACGCGGGGGTACGGCGTCACCGGCGAGCCCGACAAGCACGAACGGGATCCCGACAGGGAGGACGAAGATGAGCCCACGGCCATTCTCCTCGGCATCCAGGAGCTGCCGCGGCGCGAGGAGACGGCGGGCGGCCGAGGCGGCATGGTGAGCCTCGGGTGGTTGCCGGCCTCGATGTACTCGAGGACGGCGACGAGCGTATGCCCAGGCGCACCCCACCATAGCCGACGCCCTTCCCTGGTACGCCTCTGGTCGAAGTGCACTATCCATGATGCGTGGTTCTCCGGGTGGTTGCGCGGGTCGGCGAGCTGCTCCTCCGTCAGGCCGGCGCGGACGGCCTTGATCTCCGCTAGGAACTCCGCCCCTTTGGGCACCGGCGGCATCGGCACGATGTCAGCGCTGAGCTTCCAGTCGCCGGGGTAACACATGTCTGGCGGCACGCGGTAGCCCGTCTCATAGAGGAGGCGAGCCTCCCAGTTTTGGATCCAACGGCGGGCGACGCCATTGGCCGCCGCGCCATCGCTGGTGAAGCGCTCTGCTATCGTCGAGTTTCTGTGCTCTGGAAAGATCTGGAGAGGGAGAGAAAAATGGGTGTGCTCTGCCACGGCGAGAGAAGGAGATTTATGGCTGAGGGGAAGGCGAGAGGACGGGGCGGTGGCGCGCCATTACTATGCCACGTGGCCCGTGATTGGACGTGTCGGCCGCTCGCCTGATAATGGCTGAAAGGCTCGGCGGTCCATTGACCGATGCAGGAGCCGAGGAGATGAGGACGGGGTTTTCCTTTTCTTTCGCGTGTTTTTCGCCTGGTTGCTGACAACAAGGGCCCGCGCGATTTCTCGAGTTTTCTCTCTCTCTGTCGCCGCCCCCAGTTTCCCCCCAACGGACTGGGTTCGGCCTGGGTGCGACGGAAGAAACATTGGCCCAAACCGGCGCAATTTGGACTCTTGGGGGGCTGAGTGGAAAAAAAACTAGCGCATGCGCTAATTTTTGGTCTCTGGGGGGTGGGGGGGGGACGGCTGGAGATGCCCTAATCTGCTGAATCTGTAGAATGCTGGCGACCTTTGCAACGAGGAGAAGAGCTGAAACCTCCACTTGAAGAACTCATGGTGTCGAGGTGTAGAGGACTGAATGAAAACCAAAGCGATACAATAGTGTTGTTGAAATTAACAGAGAGGAGATTTGGTGCTCTAGAGTACCAGTGATCCCGGTGGTTTAAAAAATTCAAAACAAAATTTATGAGTTTTAGAAAAATCTGAAAAAATCACAGATGTACCAATTATGTATCCCACAAACATGCAAAACATCAAATTCAAATACCTTGTATTTTGGGCTACACGAAAATGGTAAAATTGGAGATTTGAAAATATACATATTTAGATCCACATTTTTGTCATTTTCGTGTAGCCCAAACTACAACGTATTTGAAGTTGATTTTTTTCACGTTCGTGTGACATATCATTGGCTACATCCATGATTTTTTTTCAGATTTTGTTTAAACTCATAAATAGTGTTTTCGAATTTTTTAAATCACTGGTGCTCGGAAGCCAAAGACACATTTCGAAATTAACAGTAAAATCTTGGCTCGGAGCACCCTGTGCAATCCGTTTCACGCACAGTGTGGGCCATATGGGCTTATGTGCACCATGGTTCTCTAGAAGTGGGTCGGGCAATGTCGTGTTGGCCCGGCCATACCGCCGTTTGGACTAGGGATGGCACCCGCAGTGTATGGGTAAGGGTGGAGCCACCCCATACCCTTACCCGTCGACCACGATCTTACCCGTCACCCTTACCCATACCCGTCAATGGGTATAACTTTGTCCCATACCCGTCACCCGACAGGGTAGATGGGTACCCGCGGGTAAAAATACCCATGTTTAAAACACGTAAAATTGGACAGAAAATAGTCGTAAAAAACAACACATAACTCATGCAGAAGAGTTATATTTCATTGTTTTGCTATATCAGGAGTCGAGACGTGATCACGTGAATCAGATAGATTAGATATAATATTAGGAATAGCTAAATTATCGGTATAGTGAGGTAGTCACCGGATGGTGCGCCATCCACGGAGGGTTAGCGAGCAATCCCTGCCTATATCTTTGAATTACGACTGTAGCCTCATGCATAGACCCTACTCATATATCCGTGCGTGAAAGTTTAGACTCACTTGTCAAATATTATATGGATACATGGGTACGCGGGTATGGGTTATACGATCCCATACCCATACCCTCTCTACCCGATGGGTATGATATTTTCCTATTTACGTACCCATGGGTAATTTTTTATCCCATACTCTTACCCTAATAGGGTTTTTACCCGCAGGGTAAAAGGGTAATGGGTACCCATTGCCATCCCTAGTTTGGACTAGTGAAAGCATCCTTCTTGCCAACTTTTTTTTTCTTAGACGAACGTGCATTTGGTTTCTTAACTCTAAACAAAATTCATGTAAAAACTCTGCAAAAAAATCATGTGCTAATTGAGTAATAATGGGATGTGTCTAAAGCTTCTCTTAAATTTTAATTTTAAAATGCTTTATCTCCCAAACGTTACTTCGATTGACAATCCGTTTTTACCGTTAAATTTTCCGCGCCGGGATATTCGAAACTAAATTCCATGTCGGTATGATTGGCTTAAATTTCCGTTAGATAATTATTATAGTTTAATCATAATTTAGATAACGCATTACTTAGTTACTGGATTAAAAATACTTGTTTTACAGTATTTGCCAGATTATTGTCACATATTTTGCTAAATTATGTGCTGCTTATTCACCATATTAAAAGTCAATTATTTGTTACTAGTTATCAAATTGTTATCGCATACTTGCCAGATTATGCACTACTTAGTTACTAGATAAAGATTAACTTGTTTGTCAGTTCAACTTTCACGTAGGTAATTCCAGATCGACAAATGTTGCATTCTACCATTTGTGTTGAATGATACCACCTCTTTGTTATTGGGCACACTTCGGTACTGCCCTCTACTATGCAAATCATTGCAATATCGAAAACATGTAAACGTTATCGGTAACACTATGCATCGTGATAACTGTTTGTGGCAAATCTGGTAAGCATGGTCGCTGCAAAGGTCGCCGGTATTGTAGGTTTTGTCGAAACATAACAACATAGGATCTAATTTTGAAGCCCTCATCGAAACGAACTTAACGGTGTAAACGGATCTTTAATCATAATAACAGTTCAGAAGATAAATCATTTAAATTTTCGGATTTATCAATTAATGCGATGATGCCACCAATGAGTTGGCAAATTCATATATGCATTCATGGGCTCTTCCCTATGGGGAAAATCGCATGCAAACTGTAGTCGCATGATTTGTTTTCTCCATACATACGGCCTAATTAGTTTTCTCGGTGAGTAATTGTAAACCATATACTTGTTACTTTAAACTCCTAATAATGTGTATTCTTCTACTTGCAAACCACATCATCATTAACATAGTAGCACCATGTTTCCCAAAAATACGGACTACTTTTCCTTGTTTTTTCTTATTTTGTGGGAACATTTTTCTAGTTTTTCTTTCACTACTCAAGGAAGATAATCTTTTCAGGCTCACAATCTGCAATGAAAGAGTACAACTTGAGGAATTGTACTACGTACACGACAACGGTGTCACGTGGTGTAGGTAGTCCACACAATCACAATTGGCTCCACAAATACACGGTTTAGTGTTGCCTAAGTGGGCAAAAGCCTGTCTCGTCTGGTCATAATGGGTTGGTCACTGATTGATCTGCTTGGCTCACGAACGTCCCAACCCCCTCACCTAACGCTTTCTATCGACTGTACTGTACACGATATGTACATATCCTATATAACTAAATAGTTCATCCCCACTAACTATTTCTCTCAACATGCAGCTATGCCATCTCACCAAGCATCTCCAATCAATCTTAACATGCCACGTCATGAGCTCTCTCACATCACCATGCCATGCATGTTTTCACGTTTCAACTCTTAGTTCAGCTTTTTATTTGACTGTTGGGATTCCAACAAAATCGACCATCTACGTCGCTTCTCCTTCTTCATAACTGCACGCACTGCATGTTTCTTCAAGCTCTCTCTCGGTCCATAGCTGAAGGCATGAAATCTGCTATCAATTGAACTTCCGTTAACACAGTGAAATAGCCAATCCACTTGCCCTTTCTTCTTTATTAAATTTCCCGCAGGTATGCTCTCATTAAACCAGAATCGTGCAGTCGCCGACTCCCACGTTCAATCCCGTAACCAGGACCACATGATCATCCCCTCGCATCCTCCTCCATACTCTGCCAGCGTCGTCCCCTCTGAACCATCATCGCCATCAACATGTCAGCAAAGTGGACGGGAGGCGAGCGAAAGCGAGCATAGAGAACGTAGGCTGCCGCAGATGTTCTTCTCTTTCACTTTTTCTTGGTAAGGCTTAGCTTCGATTGATTGCTCCAGAAATTTTGGCTAATTTGTTATGTGCCGAATAGAATGTAGATTCGTCCCATTCGTGTGGCCATCTCCTATATCAGTTTATTTCCAGCTGCGTAAATATTGGCAAGTTGATTGATGTGGTTGACTACATCTTCGTATCCTTTTCATTGCCTCTTTCATGCATCTTTCAATTCCTACATAGGTAATTTGCACCTGCCCACAAAATTATTTCCTGCAGATTGTGGTCTGACCGTTAATTTTGTTACAATTTCTCAAACATACTGCATTGTATTCAGGTTCAAGTGATGTCCCTGATGTACATCTCTACATGCACAAAATTCGAATCCTATCGAGATTGCTGATCTTCCGGTTGTTCGATTTAGGCAGTCTTATTCTAACTTGATCGATGTATTCTCGACCTGGAGATTAAGCTGAGAAAAGCAAACGTAACATGGAATCTCTATTTTAGCATTCTACAGGAGTATAAGATCAGGTATTTCCGCAGGGAAAAAACTATCTTCATTTTTTTCTGCCGGCCACTTTGGTCTCCATCCTGAATATATACAAACATATTACTTGAGTGTTTTCATTGGTCTTACTTCAGTATCCTCACATGTCAGCACCTATTTGTTTTTGTGCCACCACACAAATTGGATCCACAAACTCAAGACGACATATTCAGATTTGTGTGTCCTATTACTCCTCTCACGTAGTGTCCTAACACAATGCTATTTCTACTACCCACATTTTATTTGGCTATTACTCGATCTGGAGAGTAGTGAATACATGTACAACAGTACAAGTACATGGACAATGGCAACAACTTCTTCATGTTCAAATTCAACTAATGGCATCAATCGATTATCTTCAGTTCATTCCATCAACTTCATTATCTTAGTACACTACAAGGTATAGTTCAATCTACATGTCAACTTTGTCGTTGTTTCATGCTTGCAAGTCTTCCACACAAACGGTTTATTCCTTCAAATGAACTAAAATAACTAAACTGCAAGAAAAAAAGAATAAGATGATTTTTTATTAGCCAATGTACATAAAGCATTCAGTATAGCACGTTTTACTTCATTATGTCTCTAGACTTTATCATATGTTTTACACTGAACTCGACATGTAATAGATGCCATTTTATTCAGTTGTATTTTTCTCACAGCTAATATCTTCATTGTGTCGTGTGCAAACTCCTACGTACAGTGTATTCTTCTCTTTACGAAATGATGTGTTCTGAATTTGCATATATGAAGCTGCTCTTCGTTTTTGTTGAACCTGTGCATATCGTCGTACTACACATTCCCGCCGCAACGCGCGGGGTATCATCTAGTTCCGAATAGAAAGGGTGTTGCTTTCTTGGGTATCTTCTTCCTCTCATGGAAGATGGAGATGATTGATTGATTGATACCTACTTGCTGGCAGGTACCAACAGCCATCAACGGAGTAAACACAAAGAGATTTGCGCCGTCAGCACATGTGCATACAGGAGAAATAATACACACAAGAAAGATGTACTTGTAGTATGTTGACCGAATTTAAGGACAATTCGCCTACTAATACAATATTACAAATGGCCAAATGAGGATATGTTTAATTGAGGGTACATTTTACGTATTTATTTTTGTTAACTAAAATGTAGAAAATAATTAGAAAATGAAGCGGGGGTAGGTAGGTCCAACAGATCCTGGTGCCCACTCATCACCGAACAAGGGTTGAAATAACCGAAGATGAGGAAAAGCTTCGGCTCAGCTGCTTTGCTCACCCTCTGGTTTGTTTGGTTTTGACCGAACAAAGATCGTTTCCTCTCCTGCACACCTCCCATCCGGCCTTGAATCAGAGTCAGGGCACACCACCAGGTGGTAAAGACGCAGGAGAATTCCCCCTCGAAACAGACCCCAAGGAGGCTTCTGTTCTCTCAGCAATTCAGGTTGTTTTTCTTCTCTTGGAAGTGCCATCATGATTCCCATGTTCTTGCAAGAATTAGAAATTTAGTGCAGTTTGCCCCTTTTCTAGTTCGTATAATATATCTGCTAGAGGGGTTTCTTGCTGTCTATAGCTGAGAATGACTGTGAATTGGATAGGGCGCAGGTTCAGTGAACTAGTTTGTTTTCAGTTGTTCGGTGGGAAAATCCAGCAACTTCAGGCCAATAAATTGGGGATTTTTTCTTGTGCAGGAATAGTGTTGTCCATGGTGACACCATTCTCCTCACCATAATAGAACCAAGATCGGAGAGTGTTCTGGGGGAAGAATTACTGGCTCTTCAGCGGATGGTGGTTGGTGTCTTCCTCCATTTTGCAATTTGAGATGAGTATGCGCCGCATTCGAGTCTCATCTCACCAGTGTCCTGTCCAAAAGCTCGGTGATTCACAGATGAAACTGACGCCCAAGTTCTGGCTTGCCCCAACCTCCGCGTTGCCAACGCCGACACTATCCTCTGACTTTGATCAATCCTCATGGGAGACGCCCCTCATACCTGGCCTCCCGGACGATGCCGCGCTCAATTGCCTCCTCCGGCTACCTGTGGAGTCCCATGATGCCTGCAGGCTCGTGTGTCGCCGGTGGCACCACCTCCTGGCCGACAAGGCGCGGTTCTTCACGCAGAGGAAGGCGATGGGCTTCAGGTCGCCGTGGTTGTTCACCCTGGCGTTTCACCGTTGCACTGGTAAGATACAGTGGAAGGTACTGGACCTCAACTGCTTAACCTGGCACACAATTCCCGCCATGCCTTGCCGGGACCGGGCTTGCCCCCGTGGGTTCGGCTGCATTGCTATCCCCAGCGATGGCACCCTTCTTGTCTGCGGCGGGCTAGTGTCCGACATGGACTGCCCATTGCACTTGGTGCTCAAGTATGATGTCTACAAGAACCGCTGGACCGTGATGACCCGGATGCTCTCGGCGCGGTCTTTCTTCGGTGGCGGCGTGATCGATGGACAGGTTTACGTTGCTGGGGGCTACAGCACGGACCAGTTTGAGCTGAATTCAGCGGAGGTTCTTGATCCAGTCAAGGGTGTTTGGCAACCGGTTTCTAGCATGGGCACCAACATGGCTTCATCAGATTCTGCTGTCATCAGTGGCAGGCTTTATGTCACTGAAGGTTGTGCCTGGCCTTTCTTCTCCTCGCCCAGAGGGCAGGTGTATGATCCGAAGATTGACCGCTGGGAGGCGATGCCACTTGGAATGCGAGAAGGTTGGACGGGACTGAGCGTGGTCATCGACGAACGCTTATTCGTCATTTCAGAATACGAGAGGATGAAGGTTAAGGTCTACGATCCAGAGACGGATTCCTGGGATTCTGTGAACGGCCCTCCTATGCCTGAGCGAATTATGAAACCTTTATCTGTGAGTTGCCTGGACAGTAAGATTGTCGTTGTTGGCCGAGGTCTCCAGGTAGCAATTGGCCACATCAAGAAGCAGTCTGGCAGTGGTAGTAGTTCTAATCGTAGGTCTTCGAGCTATTTGATTTGTTGGCAAGATGTCGAAGTTCCTAGGGCATTCAGCGATCTGACACCTTCAAGCAGTCAGATCTTGCATGCTTAACTGCCTCTCAAGCCCTCGTAACCTGCAAAGCAACCAAAACTGATCAATTATTTATAATTTCTCATCAATTCAAACAGTTATTTGAATTGTACAACTGTTGTATTCTGTGCATTTGACTCTTTCCGGTTGTGTTCTATAATCTGTAAATGCTGTATCAGTAAAGTAAATAATTCAAGACACTATTGTAAATTGTAATTACTAGATATTTGTGGGTACTGAACAAAACTGTTGTACACTGATCTGACTTTTTGCTGAGTGACGAAATAGGCCGGAGCCCCGCTATATTAATATAGCAAACACCGATACAACCAACGAGAGACACGGCTGGGGCGACAGCCAACACACACCCAAAGAAAGGTAAGAAAAAGAAGAAAGAAATAACGACATAAGCGGATTGACTAAACGACGATGACCCGCAACCGCTGCGCCCTCTCCGAAGAAGTACCACCACGCTCTGAGCACCAAATCGACAAGTACCAAGCAACACCTTCAAGAAGGAAAGCCACGCTACTGCCGGACCAGCGGACTGGTCCTAGGGTTTCCCCCGGCACAGAGGGAAGCGGATGAAGGATAGCCACGACGCCCTTCAAGAAGGGAAGATGCCACCCGAGGGCGGCACCGCGCCGGTGTCGGACGAACCAATAAGGATTTCTCCCGAAAACCCCATCCACAACCCTGGACAATCCGTAGCATAAGAGCCCCGCGAGGACAAGCCTCGACACCACCAGACTAGACGCCCACCAACATGCACCAAAATGATTCCGAAGCCACCATCGTCGTCTCACCGAAGAAGCTGGCATTAGGTCTGCAAGACGAGGTGAGGAGAAGTATGAACCGGGGACCGTAGTACCACGGCCGAGCGGGAGGGAACAACCTCCACCGTCGAGGACGGTAGTCGACCGGACGCGGCAGCATAGAACCAGTTCCCGTCAAGTCCGGCCGGGCCCAGCAGGCCCGTAAAGCCCCCACGGGGCACACCAGTCCTAATAGGGTCCGGCCGGGCCCAAAACGGGCCCGTGAAGCTCGCTGCCACGTTGCAACAAGGTCGGCCGCCGTCGCCACTACCCCTGCCCTCTCTTCCTCGCTTCAAACCACATAACGCACATCAGATCCAGCCGGCCCGCCCAAACCCATATGGGCCCAGCGGGCCTGACCCAGCTAGGGCCAGAAGGCCCCGATCTGGGTGGCCGGAGCCCGCTGCCACCTGCTGAGCCCGCTGCCACTTTTTGCTGAGTGCACTCTGCTCAATTGGCTGTAAATTTGTGGTGTGGCCTTCGTTAAGCAAATTTATACGGAGTCTTCCTTTGTGCCAGATGAAAGAATCCATTAATTGTTTGCAGGGCATAACTGTGCTTGCTTTGCTAGCAGTAACAGATGATGATCTGTAGAATAACTCTACTGTTTGAATTTTCAGACAGTAGAGTCCCATGGATATGAAACCCATTTGGGCGAGAGTAGTACCAAGATGAGTGACCTCCTGAGAAGTCCTCGTGACAGGGTTTCATATCTAGCCTACCCCAACTTGTTTGGGACAAAAGGCTTTGTTAAGATTAAGGTAAGGTAAGAGTTATGTCCTGCTTATTAGATTGTAATCTGTATATTACACTCTTTTGTTATGTTCTATAGGTAGTGAACAAAACTGTTGCATTTCACTCTTCGCACTGATCTGACTTTTTGCTTAGTGCACTCTGCTTAATTTTTAAGTAGTACAAATTTGTATTATTCTAAAATAGTCTTCCTTTGCGCCAGACGAAAGGATCCATGAATTATTTGTAACAGATGGTGATCTGTAAATACCTCTACTGTCCTCAAAATTCAGAGATGCAGTTGGTGCCGAAATTGTCAAGAACCAGGTTGCGTTGTTTCCGCAAAGACACACACCAGCCCCTAGGAAAAAAACAGTGGTGTGCGTATTGAATCTATCTATTCAGATGCAATTTTCTGATAGTATATTCCAACAAAATCATTGCTGTCAAAAACATAAAAATAAAACAGACTTGTTATTTCCGTAAGTGTTGGAACGAGGTGAGCCACGTTCAGAAAACAGAAGAAGCCAGAGAGATCAGATTTACAAACTTTTTGTTTTCCATTGTACAAGCAATGATCAAGTACTACTCCAGCAACGTATAGGCAATATCCGCCACAAACGCTAATCCAGAACAAGACAACAATCCCTCAACTTGTGGCCATCACCAATCTAACTGAAATGCCGTGTCATTAAAGAAAGGAAACTGAAATGCGTACGCCAATTTCAAACCTTGATCCAGACTATATAAAAAGTCTTCACAATCAGCTAACTGAATTCATTTTCGCGGCGCAGTTTTTCTATATCAGGTATGGTTTTTAGCTGCTGATAATTAATAAAGTTTTACAAATAATTAAGATATATTCAGTTTCATTCTTTTCCAAAGTTTATAAGTGAACTATAGATACCCAGAAACGGGTCCATCCTAAAATACTTTTTTTTTCAAAGCCCACGTATATTCAACAAAGTACCACATACAACGTACACAGTACAAATACAAAGTACAGAAACACATACGTAGGGGATACAGAACCAGAGCAGACGCCAGCAACTCCACCGGCGGCGACGACGATGACCGCCGACCCCCTTCTAGCCACGGCCCAAGGGCACCACCTTCGTTGAAGAACGCCACAAAGCCCACCCGCCGCGCAGCGACGGAGATTAAGGCGATGAACGAGCACGGCCAGCACCCTCTCGCTCCAGTAACTCCACCTTGCCGCAGCCGTCATCGTTCCCGACGCCAACAGAAGCCACCAGCCTCGCCCGGCCCTGAGTTCCAGCCACCGGATCCGCCGCCACCACGGATCCGACGGGAGGCAGACGAACTCGAGCACCGCACCGGGCCTCGAGCACCTGCAAGTCAAGCGCGACGACGACGAGCTCCGAGGAGCTCCGCCGTTGGAGAAGGTTGCACCGACACCAAACCACCCGCCAGCAGCACCAACTCCTCCAGAGCGCCGCCGGCGAGATCTCCACCCTACCCTACCGTATATACAAGCCGGAGCCGGGATCCCCCACCCTCCCGCCGCCGAAGCGGCCGGCGGAGGAGAGGAATCCCGCGTCTCGGCGGCGCGCACGGTGGATCGACGAAGTCGCCCAAAAATCTCCTATCTCCTCTGCTACAGTGGCAGGGAGGGGATAAGGTTTCGACAGCTCTAGGTATCCTAAAATACTTATTACTCCTGAATTTTCCCTTAAAAATCATCTAGAGATCGAAGAAGCAGCAATGGAGGCGCTCTACTTGCTGGCCTCTCTGACCACAACCCTCCTCACCTCCACCGTCCTCTCCCTGCTCCTCCTCCTCCGCCTCCCCTTCGCTAGCCGCCCCGCTACAGGCGGTGGCGCCGCGCGGCTCTACGAAGGCCGCGTCCGGCACTCGCGCCGGCGGCCGGCGGGGCACGCCTTCGAGTACGCCGTGCGCTACGGCCTCATCGACCTCGATCTCCTTCCCCTTCCCGGCTACCTCTCCGCCTCCGACGCCCGCCGCATCGCGTCCACCTCTGGCCCCGTGTAAGCTCCCTGATGCATTTTGCAACTTTCTGACGCAATTTTGAAGTAGATATTTCACACAATTTCTTGTAAAAGGACCCGTCTTTGTACTCTACAATGGAAACCACAGTCCTTTTGGTATGTAAAATAAATCTATTGCAAAAGCATAACTAGAGCGTACATATTTTTTTTGGAAGAAATTTCATTTGCAATGAGGTGAGCTAGTTCATTGTGTGATGAAGGCGTCTCCTGACGGTGCCCAAGAGCGTGGGGTATGAGCAGAACCCGCTTAGCGTCTACTACTGCTACGATGAGGCGGTGCAAGAACAGGATGAAGACCTCAAGATGTGCATTGCTGAGGTGAGGCATCTCCTCTGTGTTGGATTCATATTGATTGGTGTTGAGTTAGTTCATTACAGTGTTGATTGTCTAATACTTTGCTATTGGTTCCAGGTCACAAATACTCCCTGGGGGGAGAAGGTGATGTTTACGTTCCAGCCGGGTTCTGATCTCGTTGCAAAGCCTTTGCATGTCAGCCCCTTCATGGTATGGCCTTCATCAAGAATCAGTATATTATCTGATAGAATATGGTAGTGTCCGTTTGGACAATGTGGGATGGACCGTGAACTTTGTAGGCAAAATTGACATAATTTTAGTTGTACTTCTTTTGCTCAGTTTGTTTTCAAACAAAGCATTTTTGTCTCAGTCCTGTTGCATATGGAGCCATTACATAATACTTTTCTGATGGCTAATTAGACATCAAATGGTGTTTACTATACTAATTGTCTACTTGGTCTTTATTCTGATAATTTTAACTCGTTATATTCAATTCACTACCATCACATCTTCTTAGTGCCTTTTTGTTGTTGTTGCATGAGCTGTAGGATATGATTGGCAATTGGAGTATCCGTGCTGACGCCCCAGGCGATAATCTTTATGTGGCTATTTCAGTTCAACATCCAACACTTGGGAACTATTTTACTGCAGCTTTGCATGCCAAGCTAGTTGGGCAAACGAGTGACTCTGTTAAGCTAGCAACATTCTTCTGGCTGATGCCTCATAAGGTTGCTGCAGGGATATATTGGGAGGTATCTTTCCAATATACGATGCTCCTGTTATGTTACCATTCTCACATTTGTGATTTTATTCTCTGTCGTTGGAATTTTATTTAGACATTATGTCAGTACATTTGCTTTGGAATCAGATCAACATGGTTTGGTATATCCCTATTTTTGAAATGAATATAAAAGGATAACACGTACAGTGGCAAATAGAAAACCAAAACAACATATTGCTCCCTGTTGGCCGTGCCAATCTCGAAGTCTGGAGGTAGCATTCCTTTCTTTAGCATATTATTTGCACCTTTCAGAGCTGATGCTTCTGAAAAAGGATACAAATGTTCAAAATAGCCTTGGCCGAAAGGAGAACAACAAAGTTTATTTTAACCATAAAATCACCCTATCATTCACTAAAGATCTGTAAAAGGAAATAGCACTTACTGAAGAGCACTCCATAGGTGTCAAGTTTCTTTTTTGAGCAAGCATAGGTGTCAAATTTTGACTGAACCTACTTCATGACCTCAACAACCCCCTTGCGGAAAAATCCCTGACAGTACACACTTGAGAAACATGTATCAAAATGTTCCTTTTACATTGCAAAAGACACATTATCCTCATACCATCCAACTGTGGTTCCTTAACCTATCTCATCTTAAAACGTAACTTTTGGCTGTTAACTAGAGAAAGAACCATGCTTTTGCTTCCAGATACTTAGTCCCTCCTTTCCTCATTGTTGAGAAAGACTTACTGGACATCGGTCACTTCGCATTGTATTAAACTTCTGTAATCCACTGACCATTCCATCGTCCTGAATTTTGATCTCCACTCATCTGCATGCAATACATTGGATTCTTCAGGTTATGCTCTTTAGAGGTTGCCATTATTTTTGTTTTGCTTTCATATAGGTTCATAGCTAACATTCTTTAGGACAAGATGAATCCACTTCAATCACAAAATTTACATGATGAGTCCACTTCCATTAAATTCAGTGCCGTGAACTGTTAAATGTTCAGAAGACTTTTCTCCTGGAAACCATACTAAGCAACTAAGCATTGATCAAGTAGTAGCAATAGTAGCAAAACCCGAAGTAAACATGGAATTTCATAATTTTTCCGTCTCATATTTCGTGGTTACACTGGCATAGGGTGTCTTTGAAACTCTATTTAGAACTGATGTCAAATTACTGGCTGTTGTAAATTTGTGATTGTTCTACTGCTCTACGCCAAGCTAGTCTCCAAGCAATTTAGCAGATGCACCCTTGAAGAGTATGCTGATGGTTGCTAAGAGCATTATAAGTCTAGATAATTCTACCCGTGATGGCTTGTTTGAGATACTGTACTAGCATTTTCTCTCTAAATTCCAGTTTCCTTTGCAACACGTGCATTTCCATGTTTACGGACACTGGCTGCCTTTGATGTTAACTAGGTCCAGAATAAATTGTCCATGACTTGCCATAGCTTTGAATCATCTCTATGAGTCAGTTGATTATTTTTCAAGAATAGAATCAGTTGATTGTTACTGCATATAATTTAGCACTTGATGTTAAACAAGCTCATGTAGTCTTTGCTGGCGCTCCTCTGCTCCTGTTCAGGCCTTCAGGCTTTGGCTGAAGAATGTCAGATTTCTTGACCATCCGAGGTACCTGAGTCTGAGCTACAGGGACGAAGCTCTGAAGCGCGACCTCGAGATCCGCTCCTCCTGCAGCTTCCTTCGTCAGAAACCGCAAGCGGACATCGGAAGCAGTGGCACGAGGACGATCGATGGAACGACCGAAATCTCGAACCATCAGGATAACAAAGATGGTGGAGGGAGCATCAGGGAGAGGTGGTGCGTTTGGAGGGATGCTCAGTGGCCATGGTGCTGACGACAGCACCTGGAGATAGCATAAATTGGTCGGAGAAAATTGTTGCCAAATTCTTACCATGGACATAAGTACAGTGCTAAAAGCGCATTTAATTTCGTGCAAGTAAAACCACTGTAATTAACAAACATGCATGATCTCGGAAAAATTTTTTTTTGGAGTGTACTACCTTTTGTTATTTTCTTTGATTAGATTCTATTTGAGTCCAACCCTATCATTTTTACTTCAACATAACCTACACACATATTGTTGATCTATAATCGTTGGGTAATTGTATATGTTGGTTAAATTATGAAGGGGTAACTCAGATATTAGAATGCCTGCTAGTGGGCGGCTGGGTGCCTTCATTTCAGAACAAACAGATTAATGCAATGCTCCAGACTCTCGCCTCCATTAGTTCATCGTCAGTCGTCTTTGCAGCAGCGATCCACAAGTATGTGTGCTTGATCATGGACTTGGTCGATACCCGCTATATACCGAGACACGTCAGTACGTCACACGTAGCCTTCCTCCTATTTGGCACGTGTGCAAACAAAAACCTGCACAAGAAGGGCGAACAACGTGCGGCAGATGCGCACCCACACAAAGATGAGACCATACGGCGGCCTGCCTACCTTTGTTTCAGGAAAATCGGTCGTCACGTCATGTATTGCGTGATATTTTCTGAGAAAATAATTGCATTGCATTGCGTGCTAGCTTGCTCCTTCCTGAAAAAGATTTTTTTGCAAAAATTCTCATTTTACAATTATGTATGTAGCTCAACATGACATCTTCCAAGACTATTTGTTTCTATTTATGAGAACATCACTGGTTCGAAGAATTTTAATAGGTCTGTCTAACATAAAAGTCTAACCAGAAGTTGAAAACGTTAATCTAACCAACAAAACATCTCAGTGAGCAGCAACCCCAACTGGGTTAAGTGACGAAGTTTTTATTTCGGGTGAAACGGAGGGATACGTTTGAATAGTAGTTAAAGCATGTGCGCGACCCTATTTTTTCGGATTGGGAGTCAAAGTGAATATTGTGCGGATACCCAGATATGAATATAGAATCGGAGCTACGCATACGGAAAGAATACGAAGCGAATATGATTCAGTTGTAGATAAAAAATACATTTTGTCAGATGTTACTTCGAGAATAGGACTGTCATATAGCCCATATTATTAAACCGATCACATAACTACAATTCTACACATGCTCAACGGCAACTTTTCGTAATTAGCTTTATGTGTTGTGATATTCTAAGTATGACAAAACTCATAATTTGAACTTTAAAAAATACATGGCATAAATTATTACTGGATGCCGGATATAACCCTGAAATACGGCCCACATCCTTTTCAACAACTATCCTATCGATTTCGTTTTTCACTTCTGTAAGCCTCCGGTCAGTCGGTCGGTCGGTCGGTCGAAAATAATCCCTAACATTTTCACCCCTGGTTTGTACGTAGGTACACGTGTTGTGGCTGTTTCATACCTTCATGTTTCGTCATCGTGACCTACGTCCCATTCCCTTCGAACGGACAACTTGCATGCGTTACCGGAAAACAGGCAAAGATATCGGCCAAATGTGAAGGGGGCGGAGACGGCCGGACTAACGAACGCTCCCGGCGCATGTGTTTCTTATGAGACCGACATAGGCCGGAAACCACTGATAATTCAGGTATCTTTTCGGAAAAGCGTTTCCAGGCCAGCTGGATATCTCTACAAAAACTACACATATCGATCATCCAAGACGTGGTGCCACGTTCCGTATCTAGAGTCGGCAAGGAAATGGCATTACACGTGCACCTAGAACGCAATTAACGATCGTCTATGTGTATATGTATTTGCTACACATGACGACCTAACGTTCATCGACCCCGAATTTAAGTTTGTTAATGTAACCACACACTACATGCCTGTTTGATTCGTGGGATTCCAAAGATTTTAGGAATAAGAAAAATACAAGATTAGAATGTCATGTATGTATAAAAGTTTGTTGATTTTATCAAATACTCTTTCCGTTCCTACCAAAACGTATTATGAAATGTACCAGAGGAAGTATAAAATAAATGATTCTTATACTCCGGCCGGCGATCGATGGCGAAGATCAACCTCCAGGCTGCCAGGCCAAGATGGAGGCCCCTATGCTCCGGTGCAGTTGGCTCCCGACGCCCCTCCTCAAGTGGTCCCGTCCCTGGCGGCATTGCTTTTGGTTGTACCGTGGCTCATCGATGCGGTGACGACGGAGTTGGACCCGATGGCGTTTTCAATTTTAGATCTAGGGTCCTTTATGCATATTTTTCAGGTCTGTTTGTAATATTCAGTTTCTGTTTGTCCTCCTTATATTACGCCACTAATGAAAGCTTCTAGTTCCCTCAAGGACCGCCCCTGTTTCAAAAAAAACTTGTGCTTGTGTAGATATGATGAGAAAGAGGACTGTATTAACTAATTCATGAATTTTAGTTTTGAAGCATATATTCGTGATCATAAATTTAATTTCGAATTAATAGACATGGAACAAATCATATACTCACTCCGATCGAAAATGGTTGACACATATTTGTCTAAATACGGATGAATCTACACACTAAAACATGTCTAAATACATCCCTATTTAGACAACTAGTATATGTCAATCATGTCCAATCGGAGGGAATACTATGATTTGTACTCTTTAAGGCCATGCACAATGAGGAGTGTTCAGACAAGTGCTTACAAAAATAAACCATACTTTTTTAAGCACTAGTGCCTATTTCTATAAGAGAGGTGCCTAGTTAAGCATATTTCTTCTATAAATAAGCACCAATACTTCAAAACTGATTTATTTTCTTAAGCATCTCTCTAAGTACTCCCTATTGTACATGCTCAGGGTACACATGCACCAGGTGTAAAAAGAAAATAATCTTGTAATTAACCTGAAAATCAGTGTGTAATCCTCTGTCCATGATTAGTGCATCCCTATGGATTGAAACTTCTCCATAATTCTAGTAGACCATGCATGAGTAATGCACCATGGGTTAGTTTTGGTCTAGCTCCACCCCTGCCCACCAGACAGAGACAGGTGCATTTCAGATTTCCCGCGATGTGCAATCTCAGTCGATTGAAGTTTATCAAGGAAATGAGAAAATGTGACAAATAAAAGATCCGGCGGCACGTGGGCCCACCGAATAAAAGATTAAACGAGGGGTTGAGACACTGCCTCCCAGGTCGCTCCGCTCGAGCGGCTCCGGAGGCCTCCCCAACCCGAGCCCAAACCACCCCCAGCTCCGCGCTCCCCTGGCCGTCGCCGCCGCCGACGCCGGCGGCGGTGGCGGCGCTCGGCTCGCCAAGGGCGGGAGGGCGGTTGTAGGCATCCGTGGCGGCGCTCCTGCGAGCGGGAGGAGCGGCGCCGGTCGGTCGCGCCCAGAGGTGCGCCGAGGCAGCCGCAGATGGCGGTGCGGTCAACAACGCGTGCTGGCGGCGGGTCGGTGTGGCGGCGTGCCCTGGAGCTCGGCTTCGGGCAGCGACGCCTCGGCCCATTTGGGCTCGATCTGGGCCCAGCGGGCCCGCTCGTCCAGGTCAACCTCTGCTCTGCGGTGGCGCTTCGGGGAGTGGGTTCCGTCCGCGGGGGTAGATCGAGCAGTAGGCTTCGATCTGGCCGCTGGTGGCCGGGGTGAGGCCGGCGTGCTGGTCTCCCTACCTCTTCGTGCTCTCCGGCGGGTCCGACGACCTTTCGGTGGGTTCGGCAGCTGCGGATGGTGGTTTGGGTGTGCGGCTTTTCGGACGAAAGTCCTGCCCAACTTGTGTTGGTGCCGACAACGACGGCGCCTTCGGGCGTCGTTTCCTCCATGGAGGCGTCGCCGTGAAACACCCTCCCATCGTCGTGGTGTTTGATCTGATGCTGCCCGTCGTCCTCGTGGCTTGGTCTTCGACGACGGTGCTGGGGCGTAACCCCGGTAGCAGTGCTGCTCTCGGTTTCATCCTTCTGGGATTGTTTAGGTCCAGTTTCCTTTCCGCATCAAGCAGAAGATCAGTAGATCTTAGTTTGCCTGGTGTTTGTTTTTTAGCTTCTGCATCTCCGGGGCGACATCTCGGTCGTTTTATCTCCCGAAAACTGTAAGATGGATGTCTGTAAGTTTCGTTTCGTTGAAATGGAACTGGGGCGAGGCCCTTTTTATCTAAAAAAAACGTGGGCCCACCGAACTCCTCGAACGGAAGGGAAAAGAGCACGTGCCGACAATAGTAGGTGTAAAAGAATCAGAACACGCAATTAAGTCTACCATATGCACGATCGATCTCCTCTGATTAGTATGTGTAGTTTGGACAAATCAATAGCACACAAAATCAAGCCCCTGCAGCCATCGACTACAAGAAATGCAAAGGGAGAAAAGACGCAAAGGAGTAAAGTTCCAGCGGCGCCTCCGGCCGCATTTTCCTCCTCCACTCTCCCTCGCGCACGCATTCTTCACGTGCGCTAGCTGCGCGCCAGAAAGAAACGAACAAACCAAACAAACCGCCGGCCCGGTTGCCTGCCGTCGTGCGGCGCGCGCGCACAACGTTTCGAGAAGGCGAGTCGGGGCCATGTATAAATAGGGAGGAGCCAAACCCCACCGGCTTGATCGATCTCTCATCTCCCACATATTCCTCACCCGGCTAGCTACTCGATCATAACGAGGCCAGCTAGAGCTCGTACTTGAAGATCAATGGCGGCGGGGAGCATGAGCGGCGCGGCCGAGGAGCGGCACGACGAGGGAGCGGTCGAGCTGAGCCTTCGCCTGCGGACAGGGAGCAGCAGCGGTAGTAGCGCGGCGACGGCGGAGGAGGAGGAGGCGGCGGCGGCGAGGAGGAGGAGCATGACTATATTCTACAACGGCCGGGTGTGCGCCGTCGACGTCACCGAACTTCAGGTAAGCATATCTACATGATTTGCTCCAGCCCTGCACGCAGTTATCATGCATATGCTTAGCTCAGTCTTGGAAATAATTAAGGCGAAATCATGCATTGTCGTTCGAATATATATGCCACGAGTAGTTTCATGCATACGATGCCAAGAACTAAAATCGACTTGGGAGAGTTGACACAAACATCTTGCAGCTTAATTAGCAAATTAATTAACAAAGTAGGAACAATACGAAGTCCCCGAAGTCTGAACTGAGAGGAAGTTCGTAACTTGGTCAAGAGATCACTGATGTCATATATAGACGTTGATTTTTCAACTAGTTAAGTTTCGAGGAGGCAGACATAAAAGATCGTTTTTCTTTGGTCAACTAACATATTCTTTCCTTGTTGTACTATGACTTTATCTGGTTGAAAAATCTTGCACAAAAAATTTCGGCACGTGCTGTACCGAATCAAGGGGACAAATATGACGTGGTAACATTTAGTTAGTGGAGTCGTGAATAAGATGTACAGTTGACCACCCTTCAAAAAAAAGATGTGCAGTTGACCAGGCAATCGTACGTAAACGCAACATGAAGCAGAGTGAAAGCCTATTTTGAGACGTAAGATGACAAGCATGCTCAAGGCCCCAAATCTGATCGTTTTTGTATGGAGACGGACTTAATTAAGCAACAACGCTGCTATACATCAGAATTTTTCTGTAACGATACCGTCAGATTGAGCATCAGATTGTTGTCCGGCAGAAAACCGTCCTATGCACATCAGTTTCGATTAAGCAACTAGTAAGAAAAATAAACTAAGTCGCCAAACAATTAACACGTGCTCGCACCAAAAATCAAAATGATTGCACACTTTATGCACTTTTCTATACTCCTAGACAATATATAGTTTGACATTTTTACGTACACGTGTTGCTAATTGATTTGGCGTGACTAATGAACTTGTTGATTTGATTAATCTCAGGCAAGAACAATCATAACCATGGCGAACCACCAATTTCTGACCGAGCGGCGGCAGCAGCAGCAGTGCATAGACCGCGATCGCCACCTGCAGGACAGCAGCAGCAATAATGCCGGGGCGCACTGCGGAGGTCATCAGCATCCAAAGCCGACAGCGCCGCAATGTTCTACTCCGCTGCCGGCTTCCCCGCCGCGTCCTCTAGGACTAATCGGAGCGGCGGAAGGGGCGAGGGCCGCGCCGGTGATCAGCCAGGCGGCCGCGGCGGGGCTGTCGATGAAACGGTCGCTGCAGCAGTTCCTGCAGAAGCGGAAGACGAGGGTCGCCGCCGTGGGGTCGCCGTACGCCGGCGGCCGGCCGACGAGGCACTCGGTTATGCCCTCCTAGGCTATCATGACGAGTTGGAGACACGTACTAGCATCTGGTTGTTTTTGTTCTGTTGATAGTATGAAATGTGTCGGTGTCGATAGTATGAAATGGCAGTGTTCAAATGGATTGCTCGCTGGTTTGACCGAGAAATTGTAGCTGTTGACCTGCCACGTGTTGCTGCGTGCTGCAGCCTTTTCTTCTTCTTCGAGATAGTAGTTGACACCGATAGAGTTTTTTTTTTTTTTTTTTTTGCGAAAGACACCGATAGAGTTCATGTAATGTACTGTAATTAATTAAGGTTGATCGATCGATATCATCATAGTCACTTGGAAACACACATGCGATCCGAAAATTAATTACAGTATCGGTATCATGCATCCATTCCCCGTACGTAAGTCTGAATAAAAATACTCCGCTTCCTTGGATTCGAGATATGGCCGCCGGCAACGAGGACGCACGTACCGACTTGTGCGCGATTGACGATCTCGTTCGATCTTACAAGCGCGACGGCATGACGCCGAGCTTGCCGGCCTCGGTGACGACGTGGTTGCGGGTGATGTCGGCGAGCGAGCTGCAGCCGCTGAGCGCCATGGTGAGCTCGAACTCGTCTCGCAGCATCTTCAGCACGTTGCTCACCCCGGCCTCCCCCGCCGCCGCCAGCGAGAACACCACGGGTCGTCCGATCTGCACGCATCGACATAGGGGTCACCTCAGTTGAAGATCAATTTTGACGTATCATGGTTTCATATCTTGAATTCAGTAGCTAGCTTACGAAGACGCCGGCAGCGCCCAGAGCAAGCGCCTTGAATACATCGGTGCCCCGGCGAACTCCACCGTCCAGGAAGACGGGGATCTGCCCGCGAGCAGCCTTCACGACCTCCTCGAGGGCGCTGATGGTCGCCGGGACGTAGTCCAGCTGCCGGGCGCCGTGGTTGGACACGATGATCCCGGCCGCGCCGTTCTCGACGGCGAGCCTGCTGTCCTCTCCGGTGATCACTCCCTTGACCAGGATCGGCAGCGTCGTGATGCTCTGCAGCCACTTCACATCCTGCATAACCCGGAAACAATTTCATGCAGAATGAGAACAGAGTTGCAGAGAATGCTCAGAGAGATTAGAACAGATTAAGTTTAATGCAGGAATAAATTCAGATCATGCCGAAGTAAGATCTTTTTACCTTCCAGCTTAGGGTTCGGTCGATTTGCCCAGCGACATATGAAGCCAGTCCTGAATCGTTGGCCTGCTCGGAACATAAGGATTCAATTAGAAAACAGACAAGACAGATGCAGGGTTTTGCATTCTGTTCTGGAAGATAGACTGCACCTGGTCCATTTTCCCCAGGTCCAAACCTTCAAAGTTCTTGAGTGTCAAATTTGGTGGCAAAACAAATCTGCAGTAGCATCAGCCACAAGCAGGTCACTTACTCAAAGTCCTGACAGACAGGTTCTATTTTTCTTACTACTTTTCAGTGTATCACCGTTATGTTCAACACATTGCGTGCTGATATACTATTGGTTCCTACTGTAGTAATTATTCGGAGGTTACCGGTGTGTTTAATCCCTGAAGAGGGCGAGGGTACCTGTTCTTGATATCAGCTTCCCTGCGGCCAAGTCGAGGGGTATCCACGGTGAGCGCTATCGCCTTGAATCCAGCTCTTTCAGCTCTCCTCACAAGCTGCTCGACCACCTTCCTGTCTTTGTAGACCTACAAAGTTCAGATGAACTATCGTCTTCAGAAGGCCGATTAACCAAATGAAAGAAGAATTCTATATTTTTTACAGAAAATGATAATTCTATTAGTAGCAGTTGTTCGACATATTTACATAGAGTTGGAAGAAACGAATCCCTGGTCCAGTGGAGGCAACCTCCTCGACGCTTGAAGTAGCCCAGGACGACAATGTCTGAAAAAAATACACTATCTTTAGCAGGATTGTTCAATATATCAGTAGAGAACCTGTTCCAAGGAGTTGAATCAACATACCATTACAGTGCCTGCTGCTGATGCTGCACGGGCAGTAGCATACTCTCCTGAAAGTAGGATATAGATGTCAGTTTTAGGTCAACAATGTTCAGCAGACAAAGCTGCAATCATTTCTAAATTGCAACATCGTTTTTTTTTCAAAGCCGCAATCATTTCTAAATTGCAACATCGTTTTAATTTGGTGTGGAACATATAGCTAAGTTAAGCACAACAAATGAAGTTTCAGAGACAGTACCATCTGGATGAGCCATCTTCTGCATGGCAGTGGGGGAAATCATGATGGGCATAGAGAGCTTGAATCCCAGAATAGTTGTTGTCATGTCGATTTTGGATACATCAATCAGTATGCGTGGGCGGAACCTACCCAAAACAAATGCAAACAGATGATTAGTAATTCAATAGTAGCTCTGAAAGGATGTATTGAGAAATTACTTGAGCAACCAAGTCTAGAAAAATAGGAACTTCACATATATTCCTCAAGTACTAGAAATATGCCATGAATTCGAAACATCCCATAATAAGCTGGTAAACTTGAAACACGTATACGTCAGAATGGTCCTTTTCAATTATTACTTAGTTCTGGTTCTATCTATCTGGTGAATAAGATACGCTCTAACATATGAGATCCAAACCCCCAAAATTCAATTTGTACTGTTGTTTCAAAAAAAAAAATCAGTCTGTACTGAGCATTAGGATAGTACAACAGGACACATGTTTACTCAATAACCTTGCAGAAATCACCTTCCGGAACAAGGTGTATGACTTAATCAGGGAAACATATGAATTAGTAATCCTAGGGTGGTGCTCCTACACAATTCCACAAACAGATACCATACACAGAAAACAAAGCAGATCGAAAACAACCAAGAATAGGCAGCTTACAAGATCCTGGCGAAGGCCTCTCTGTTCTCCTGCAGCGTCCATTCATCCTCGGCGCCGGATGCGTAGTAATCGTAGATCATCTTGGGAAGCCTCTGCTTCGCGATGGCCTGGTACTCCGTGACATTGGTGATCTCCATTTTCCTGCGCTAAGCTGCTACTCACCACCTGCACCACTCCATAGCAAACAGAAGATCAAGTTAGTTACCCGAAGATATAAATATTTACATGCAAAAAGGGCACAGACATTTTGCTGAAGAATGTCGACAACTGAAAATGAGAACAGATGCAAATAACATAACAGTGTCCAAGAACTGGATCAAGAAGCTGATAACAAAATTATAAATTACTCCTAACCTCCTGTAGGTTTTACCTCGTATCAGGAGGCTGTGGCTGACTGTCCCCTGAAGGCTCAGGGGAAGGAGGTGGGTGCTGGAGCAAGAACTGGAGGCTGTGGTGGGATGAGTACGATATAAGAGATGGAGCGGTTTCTCTGTATGCAGACAAACAATGGAGAATAATCACGCAAATCTCCAGAGAGAGAGAGAGAGAGTAGGGGGTGTATGGATGAGATGAGCAACTGGAGGTGGGAAGAGAGGGTGCCTCTCCTACACTGCTTCCTCATCCACTTGCAACGCCGTCCTCCCTTCCCTAGAAAATCACCAGATTTATACCGTCGAGAAAATGGCGTTCAGTTTCAGGATTTGTTCTCTTTTGGCTCCTTTTTTTTCTCTCTCTTACGGTTTCATATTCGTTGGAGACGACACGATCATGTCAGCTTGCGTTTCAGGATTGATTGATTGATAAGATGAGCTCGCGTGCTTCCGACGTGGCAATTTGTCCGCTTCCCTCTTCCTGTAGGCAGTCCTTTACTAGAGTGACAAGAGATACGATGGCTGCACTGCATCCTATTCCTCGTGAAAGTGTCACTGGAATTTAGCCAAGGCAGATGCATGGATCTCATGTCTATGCTGGCTATGCTACCACAAGAAACATCCTATTCCTCGTGAAAGTGTCACTGGAATTTAGCCAAGGCAGATGCATCATGCATCTCATGTCTATGCTGGCTATGCTACCACAAGAAACATCATATTCCTCGTGAAAGTGTCACTGGAATTTAGCTAAGGGATATGCATCATGCATCTCATGTCTATGCTGGCTATGCTACCACAAGAAACTAGATTACTTTTGTGCCTAACCTCGTAATCTTAAACTTTTGACAACATGCTATTTGAAGTTCAAATGCGTGGAGAAACCATTAGCATTTCAAGTTGATGATCCTGCGACACTTCATAGACAACTCAAGTGTCATCAGTATTCTTCGGTTAAAGATCAACATAACAAATAAGGAACACAATACACTCTGCTCCATTCTTTCCAAGATACATGTATTATTTACCCATACAGAGATACAATACAACACAGATGCTTTAAATACCTCTGCATCCTCTAGCAAACCAGGCTTCGTCAGACTCACAGCAGACTGAGCCATGGAAAACAGAGCGCTAGAGTAGCCCTTCTGTTTTCCGCTCACTACAACAGATAATTCGTCTGAACAGGCACCCCCTTGGCTTTCTGATACACCGCTGCCATAAGCTTCGAGCAACTTCCCTTCAAACTGTGTGTTTCTATTTAAATTTAACAGCACATGAAGCCAAGCCGATTCAGTTTCCCCAAACATTGTCCCATGAGTTGTTCCCCTTGGGTGCCTCCAAAAACTGCTGACCAGGTCCCTCAAATGCTGGAGCCTCAGCACCCTGAACACGGCCCTTCTTTGACTTTGTTCGGACTCCTAGCAGTCGCAAGACAAATCTTGCAAGCTCGCCGTAAAGCATGCCAGACCGATCAAAGAGCTGCGGTAATCATGATAACAGCAATTTGCAGATATGAGCACCTTATTTGAACCCAGTACAAGCCAAAAAAAAAAGGCATACAATAACTGTACCTGCAACATAGCTGTAATGAACATATAGAAGGCTTGTGTATTCTGTTCAACAAGGAATGCAACTCGCCCAAAGAAAGTGACGGCACCATGCATCTGCACCAATTTAGGATATAGTTTTGAACAATTGTCCTCAAGAAAATAAGCGCAGGTTAAACAATCAAAGTGTGAGGGAAATTATTATAATTCATGTGTTGTGAAAGACGTTTAATGTAAATTTGAACATATCATATCTATTAACTTTGCTACTATGTCACTGCCTATACATGAGAAGATCTCTATTCCAAAGAAAAATGTTACTGGCCACTGCCTAACACGAACGCAGCAGCATCAACATGATAAACGCACCAAAATGTACACTAACAACCACACTAGACATAACTAAAAATCAAAATAGGTAAACCACTCTAGATTTTATTAACAGTCTGAGCTTCAGAGTGAAATGAAGTGGGCAGTCTGGACTCACAAGAAACTAACTTAAAAGTAACATTGGGTTGCTTTGGGCAGCAATAAATTATAATCATATTTCACACGACTGAACATTTTGATAGTTGTGATGCTTCAATGTGCACTGGACGGCTGGACCAATTAGAACAAAACATAATAATGTCCAACGGGAAAGTAAGTAGGATAAGTATCGTACCACTCGTAGGAAGGACACCCAGAACCCTGGTGGTGCCGCGGGAGGTCCAAACGAATTTGGGTCTGGATTACCATAAGGACCCATCGCGCCCATGCCACCCATGCCGCCCATACCACCCATGCCTCCCATACCACCCATGCCGCCCATACCGTAACCACCGTAAGATCCTCCCATCCCACTGCCATACATGCCAGAACCTCCGTACATCCCAGAACCTCCATAGAGGCCACCACCTCCTCCATAGCTCGAGTACATGCTATTACCCCCGTAGAGCCCGCCGCTACCATAAGTATTACCATATCCACCAACTGAACTATACATATTGGATGATCCATATCCTGCTCCTATATAAGAGGAAATGTTACGTTGTCAGGACCACCATTAGTTTGCTAAGTAAGCCATCCGCACAAACTAGAGACACTTCAAAACAGTTTATTACCTCCATAAGAATTTCCATAGCCTCCTGTCTGCTGCTGCCAAGGCCGTTGGGGCATAGGCCTCGAGACTGTGTTATTTATATTGGCAGAAACGTTTGTAGCAGCAATGGTTTCTCCAGGCTTAGCTGTACCAGAAGCTTCGACGACATCGCTAGTGCTGCCACCAGATGGTGGCTTGAAAGGTGCCGGATCAGATGTCCCCTCTGCCCCAGCACGCTCCCACGGCTTCAGTGGTGCACCTAAAGATGGCATTACCGAGTGAAGATCAAACATTGGTCTCAACAATCGAGAAAAGAGGATATGTGAGGCTCGATCGCAATGACATAAGAGGCTTTACGATATGCCATAGGTGCATCACCGAAAGCTATCGGTAAACTTACTAAAGAATGAACAATCTCATTTTGGAGGCTCAATCTCAATGACATGGAACTAGGCAGCTATCAGTAAACTAAATAATGAGCAACAGCTAACAAAGCTACAAATCCCAGGAAGAAACAGAAGGGCAAAAAGGCTCCAAACAGAAATTTTCTACTTCATTTTATCCAGCAATTTACCTAGTTCATATCCCAAATCCTCTGAAATCTCTGTTCTTAACGATCCCAGTTCGTCAGATCCAAACGGGATCCTGCCAATTGGTCTCAGAGCAGCTCGTTTCTGCTCAGATCTTCAAAAAAAGAAAATCCCCGGCGGCGACCCTTGGCATGAATCCCATGTCGATGGCCACACCGGAGGAACCTCGCGTTCTTTTCTTGACACACCGCGCGCTCCCACCGTCCCTAATTCCCTCACCCAGAGGTGATTCCCCACCCAAATCCCTAAATTGGCGACGGCCCGCACATCCATGGCGCCCTCGCCCTGCCCTTTCCCTTGTCCGCCGCCCCATCAGCCTTCTCCTACTCCCCTTCGAAGCATCCACCGCCCCCTTTCCCCTTGTCCGCGCTCCCCTTTCCCCTTGTCCGCGCTCGGCTCCTCCTCCACTCCACCACCGCCTCCTCTACTCCCACTTTCGGTTCGTTCCCCTTCAGCGCATCCACCGTCCCCGCTGCGGCAACCACCCCTAGCCTCTAGGGTACTAAGGGATCGAATTCCGAGGGAATTAGTCGAGACATCGAGGGTGCTAGGGTTTGAGAAAGGAGGGGAAGGACGAACCTGCCATTGGCGTGCGAGTAGTCTCCTCTCCACCGGGTCGCCCACCCCAGGCGTCCGCAGCCGACGTTAAATATCTCCGGTCGGTTTTGCCGCCGATAAATAAAGAATACAAGTAAATCACATATCAGCTAGCAATACGTCAGCAGTGGGAGACCAGAGAGTCAGAGACCCCGAGTCCGCTCGTTCTACTCGTTTTCGTTCCTCCGATCGAGCGCGTCCTCGCCGCGCCTGCTTCTTCTTGGCTGCTTCGTCCAGGCCACGTTGCCGGGAGCTGCGCTCGCTGCGTCAACTACACACGTAACGCCTGAACTGAAGCGGTCGCGCGTGCGCCGGCCCAGCCAGCTCGCTCGCTCACGCTAGTTCCTGTTTTTTCCGATTGATTTTAGGGCGTGTTCGGTAGCATGCAGCTTTTCTCGCGCCTCGTCGGACTAGTGCCTGGGGTCTAGTCTACGAGACTAATCTCTGGGTCATGTTTTGCACGTCGTTTGGCAGGCTGAATCGTATCGCTAGCATAGATTGTGCATATCGTTTGGTAGACTGCAGCGTTGTAGAAAAGAAAGCAAGGATGCGAAGTGAGGTGTTTGGTTGCGTTCGACCTCGATTGTGCTCACCCCTTGTCGCTCGTGGTGAGCTTACCATACTAAATAGATGGAAATATCCGTTCATCTCGTTCTAGCTATTACGAATGGCAGTTCATCAGTATATCCCTAACTACTACGAATGACAGTTCGTCAAATAACATTACAGTCCAATGGTAATTAAGAAAGGTTCAGCAAGGATGATCAAGGGGTTGGGGAATCAGTTCATCAGTTCTTCTTCTTCTCGCTGTGCTGAAGCTCATATCCTGGTTGCACCTCTGTCATCCCTTATTGCCTGAGCCCACTCCATCCCTTTGAACTTCCAAGCTTCACTATCTCCAAGGGGGACACCATGGCCGCCTAGCTCTTAGTCGTCAGGCGTCACATCTTTCTCAGACGAGAAATGTTCATCAATCCCCCACCTAAGATCCAGTTGCGAAGAATGCAACAGGCAAGAACTAGCTTTACTTGGGTCTCGAAAGGGTGGAATGGCTTCTGGTCAAGGATTTTGAATCTGTTTTTTAGTGCACCAAATGCTCTTTCTATGTTCACTCTAAGGCTAGAGTGTCGAAGATTGAACAATTCCTTGGCATTTTGCGGACCATACCTTGAACTAAACTCGTTTAGATGGTAAGGGTGGCAGAATTCTAGGCCGGCATGCATATCCAGCATCTCCAAGGTAGAACTTACCTTCAGGCATGCTGATCCCATCAGGTCTACACATGTTGTTAGCTAGAATTGTCGCATCATGTGCTGATCCCTCCCAACCAGCTAGCACATATGTGGACTTCATGTCGAAATCAACAGCAGCAAAGACATGTTGGCTTGTGCAATGCTTCCTTCCTCTGTATGCTGCAGACTGTGACCTTGACACTCTAGCAATCACATGAGTACCATCGATGGCGTCAATACAATCCTATCATGAGATGAACAAACATCTGAACAAATAGATGAACAAACATGCGTGTGTTATAATCAGAAAACAAAATGTAGTGCTCACCTTAAAATATGGAAACCATAGCTGGTGCTGATATTGGATGGTGTTTGAGCTTTTGGTGGCTTTAACTTCTCGTGTCTGAGTTCTCCAATAGCAAACAATACTTGCTTAAAATCATGGGAGATGGTCTCACATGACCTTCTAAATGTGTTGTGAATCACTCTAAACTTCTGATTATGACCCACAACATGTAAAAACATGCAAACTTGCTCTTCCACAGATGTGTGGATGTTGTCCTACAGCAGGCCACCATCTCTGAACCTTTTCACAAGTTCATAGAAGGGGGCTCTACCCATCCGAAGCATTTGCATAGCCTCCGCATCGTTTGTGTTGTAGATGTAGTTGAGATTAGCTATCCTCTCTTGATCCCGGGCGAACATAGGAGCATAGTGGACCAGAGGATATGCATTGCGCCTAACTATGATCTTGTGAATCAGCATGATCCATGCTTGAACGACAGCTATGAGAGCAGCTATCTGCCTGATCAGAGCTAACTCGTCGACCTAATTGTACAGATATACCATTAGTACCTAATGTCGTTGAACTAAACCCACTGCCGGTTAGGAGAGACGAATTGGCTTACCTTCGCCATTGGAGCAGCTGGAGAGTAGCCGAAGTAGAGCTCCTCCTGCCGGCCGTGCAGACGACGGTGCGGATTCGGTGCCGGAGAAAGGGGAGATGAGCTGCTGCGGAAGACCAGGGCCACACTCTCGAGCTCCTCCTGCCTGCCGGGGAGACGACGTCGCAGATACGGTGGCAGAGAGGAAGGACACGAGCCGTCGGTGAAGATCCGGTGTGGGGGATTTTGGATCCTCAATGGCGGGCGGTGACCGAATAGAGAAGGGGGTGAGAGTATGTGGGGCGCAAAACTGAGCCGGATTTTCGGCATCTCGCGCCATCTCCCGCGCCCCGCCCACGCGCACGGCGTCCTCGATTTTTTGCAGCGTTGGGGCCTGGCTCCATGGGCACGCTCGGTTCGAGCGTGCCTGCTGGGCATGACTCAGTGCTGCATCAATGAGCGTGCG
Organism: Poa pratensis; assembly: GCA_947311845.1. NCBI lineage: Eukaryota > Viridiplantae > Streptophyta > Magnoliopsida > Poales > Poaceae > Poa > Poa pratensis. Next base: position 11,152,987 of record CAMZMU010000046.1, read on the forward strand.
AGCCACAACACGGGCCTGGTGCGACCAACCAAACAGCCCACTTTTGCAGCTGGCGGGCTTGTTTGGAGGTGCTGCAGGCTACCAAACGCGCCCTTAACGTTGTTGGTCACCTCGGGAAACAATGTTCGGTCTTTGCTGTCTTTTCTGTCTGGTTCTAGTAATTTAAAAAATGGTTCATGAATTTAAAAATGGTCCAAAAAATGTTCATGAATTTAAAAATGTTCCAAAAAAATGTTCATGAATTTAAAAATGTTCCAAAAAAATGTTCATGAATTTAAAAATGGTTCATGAATTTAAGAAATCTGAATTTTTAAAAAGTTCACGAAAAATGCTCATGAATTTGAAAATGATTTGTGAAAAAATATTCACGAATTTGAAACTGGTTCATGATTTTTTTAAATGTGAACATTTTTCAACTTTGAACACTTTTTAAATATGAACATTTTTTAAACGGAATTGCTAGTTCTCAGTCACCTTAGAACTCACCAGTTCTCAGTCATGTTCGTGGCCGTACGATTGTCAGTGTCAAGATTCGTGTTTCTGGTACATAGCTTCACGCGCACACGTTGTGGCCGGCATGTGTTGTTTTGGGCTGAGTCCCTGTTTATTGTCCTTTGTGTGTTAGTATTTCCTTCTAGTAAGCTGAGTAGATATTTCCATTTCCTTTGTTTTTTTTGGATTATTCGGCCCGTTGTTTTTTTCTAGCAACGAATGGCCTAGGGGAGCGAGAGGGAGACAGTATGTGTGTGCGTGAGGAGCAGCACAGATCTTGCCATTTTTTTCTAGCAACGAGCAACGAATGATCCTGCTGCTTCCTATGTGCTATGCATTTTTTGCTCGAATGGGATCTTGCAGTGTGCATGCAGTTTTGCTTCTTTACAGTTTGCCTCTAGTATGTCTTTGTCATCCCGTGTCACCCTATCTACATCCAGTTCGAAAATCATCTGACAGAAATTCATGGTACTACCTAGATATATAGTCTGAGCATTATTTATACGTCCCCTAATACTTGTTTTTGTATTTTTGCAGCATTTGTTTCTTACATTCAGTTTCACACAAGTTTTTCATGCGCGCAACCGGCCTTCAGTTGCGCGTAACTTGACCTCATTTTGACCTTTTTGTTTATGTTTATTTTTTAAAGTTATAGATACTTAAATTCACAATGATAAATTCCTTTTCGATATCTTGTATACAAATCGCATTCTCCATTTTTTTATTACTTCTTTTTTGTATAATTTTATATTTTATTGCTATTGCTAATTCTTGGTCGACCGAGATTTAAGTTAGAGATTCGTCGACCCTTACCGTTGGTTTGCATCATGATTTGTGATAGACTAGGAGTTGCAAGTCGGTTGTAACTGATATTTTTATGTTTCAGGTGAGTTGCAACTGAGTTTTTTCAGTTGCATGTAGCTTGCAATTGAGATTTTTGAGTTGCAGGTGGGTTGTAACTGAGATTTTTCAGTTATAAGTGGGTTGTAACTGAGATATCTTTCTGAGTTGCAAATGGGTTGTAACTGAGTTTTTCAGTTGCAAGTAGCTTGCAATTGAGATTTTTGAGTTACAGGTGGGCTCTAACTGAGATTTTTCAGTTATAAATTGGTTGTAACCGAGATATGTTTTTGAGTTGCAAGTGGATTGTAACTGAGATTATCTTTCTGACTTGCAAATGGATTGTAACTGATTTTTTTTAGGAATTCATCTCACGTGATTCATGCTGCATGGTAGTTTCAAACAGGTTGCAAGTGAGATTTTTCAAGTTACAAGTGGGTTGTAGCTGGGAAAAAAGTTGTTGGCCGGTGGATTTGCATCGTGATACTTTCTAGCTTGAGAGTTGAAAGTGGACTGCAATTAAAGTTTTGCAGTTGCAAGTTGTAACTGGGATGCAACTGATTTTTATCTAGTTGCAAGTGGGTTGCAACTGAAAAAATGTTCCTAGCCATTTGATTTGTGTCATGATTGTGCTACCATGGGAGTTGCAAGTGGGTTGCAACTGAGAAATATATTCTTGGCTGTTGGATTGGCATCGTGATTCATGTTAGGATGGGAGTTGCAGGTAGGCTGCAACCGACAAAAAAATATTTATGTCGTTGTATTTGCGTCACTATTCTTTCTAGCATGTGAGTCAGAAGTGGGTTGCAACTGAGTTTATAGCAGGTGCAAGTGGGCTGCAACTAAGAAAAAATATTCTTGGTCATTGAACTTGCATCGATATTCATGTTAGTATGAGAGTTACAAGTGGGTTGCCACTGAGAAAAAAATTGGCCGATGTATTTGCATTGTGATTCGTACTAGCATGGGAGTTACAATCGGGTTCCAACTGAGTTTATTGCAGTTGCAAATGGACTGCAACTGAGAAAAATGTTTCTAGATGTTGGATTTGCATTGCGATTCATGTTGCAGGGGAGTTTCAAGAAGGTTGCAAGTGAGATTTTTCCGGTTACAAATGGGATGCAAGGGGAAAAAAGTCGTTTCTCTTTCTATCATGAGAGTTGCACGTGGGTTGCAACTAACATTTTGCAGTTGCAAGTGGGATGCAATTGAATTTTTTTTCCAGTTACAAGTGGGTTGCAACCGAGAGAAAAATGTTATTGGCCGTTTGATTTGTCTTGTGATTTGTGCTAGCATGAGAGTTGTAAATAGGTTACAACTGAGCAAAACATTTTTGACTGCTGGAATTTCATCTTGATTCATGTTAGCATGGGAGTTTTAAATGGGTTGCAACTAAGAAAAATTATCTCTGTCCATTGGATTTTTTTATTTAAAAATGAAAAATTCAGTTGCACCCTAGTCGTAAATGTACATTTTCTAGTTGCATCATAGTCGCAACTGGTTTTTTAAATCTATTACAAACCGACTACAAAAGAATTTTTATATTTCTTAAACTAGTTTTCTAATTGCAACATGGTTGCAACTAATTTTTTGGGCCTTTTGTGGCTAAAAATGGGAAATAAAGACCGCGTTATTTTTACCCAGATTATTGATGGGTCTAGAAAAAAGTTTTATAGACAGAAAATATTTTGTTGAAATATCCTAACACACCCAATGCGCCCTAAAAAGTAAATTTTAGTTTTAAATTCCAATAGTTTAAAAATCTGTAGCTAATAACGTTAAAGCCCGAACGTGTGACAAGAAAAAAATGCAAAAACAATACCTGCCTTTTCTTCTTCCCTTTAAAAGAGGCCCAGCTTTTCACTTAAAGCCCACGTACTGTGAAGGACAGGCGCACCCCAGTATGATGAACGCTAGTAGCGATTAACTCTACGTGCAAAAGCTAAGACAACGGACGGAACACTACAGAGTATGCAATACATTTACAATCGACTGAGATTTAATGAAATCTCAGTCGACTGAGATCCAGTCAGTCACTTTTTTAAAATTTGAACGTTTTTTAAATCTGAACAAACTTTCAAAATCTGAAAAAAATAACATTTCTCAAAAACTGAAAACTGAAAAGAAAAAAGAACCAAAAATCGAACAAAAGCAGAAAAGTAAACCTAAAAAAACTGGAAAAATCTGACAGAAAAATGGATACAGAACAGAAAACCACTTAACTAGAAAAAACCAGCTCATAAGTTTCTAGAAACTCCCCAAAACCTGAAATAATCAAGTAAACCAGAACGCTGCTGGGCCGGCCCACTTACAAAGAAAACTAGCGATGGAGCTGGGCGTTCCGGAATTCCCGAAATTTCGGGATGGGAAATTCGGGAAAAAGTAAGTTCTGGAATCGTAAGTTGATTCCCGATTTTTCATGAAAATTTTCGATTCACGACAATTCGGGATCCCGACAATTTGGGATCGGGATCGGGAAATCCCGGAATTCCCGAATTTCAGAACAGAAGAATGAGGACTAGGCGTCGGGTTGGGGATGGGGAAGATGGAGATGACTCGCGTTGCGTCAGCTCGTGCTTGTCACCTTCGTCTCATCGGGGAAGCCGCAATGTCCGCGCCGGCCGCTGGGGCCTGGCCGGCTGGGGCAGTTGTGCTCGGGCGCCGGCCGCTGATGGAGTAGGGGCTGGCCGCTCGGGCAGTTGTGCTCGGTCGCCGGACGCTGATGGAGTAGGGCTGGCCGCTGGGGAGGTGGGATCGGGGCTGGGGCGTCGGGCGACGCCGCCAAGGTGCGTCGGCGGCGGATTTGCACAGTCAGCCAGCCACAAGGCCGCACCGTCGAGGCTGCGCTGGGAGCTAGCGATCTGGTGCGATGGCGGCTGGCTAGGTCCGGGAGAAAGAAAGAGAGAGAGAAGGCGCTGGTGGGCTGGTGGCCATGGCCTATTGGGCCTCGCACGGTCACTTTCAGCTTTGGCTTTCTTTTTTTCGGGGTATTCGAGATCTAACACTGCATTCCCGAATTTCCCTAAATAATTTCGGGAAATCAGATCTGCTTCCCGAGAAAGCAATCGGAAATTTTGGGTTCGGGATATTCGGGATATTCCGAAATTAAAAAATGGTTCCGAACTGAAAAAATGGTTCCGAAATTTAAAAATGGTTCTATTTTAAAAATGATTCCAAATTAAAAATGGTTCCGAACTGAAAAAATGGTTCCGATTTTTCGAAAATGATTCTTTTTGAAAAAGGGTCCGAACCGAAAAAATGGTTCCGATTTTTTGAAAATAGTTCCAAACCAAAAAAAATGGTTGCGATTTTTTGAAAATGGTTCCTTTTTGAAAATGGTTCCGAACCGAAAAAATGGTTCCGATTTTTAAAATGGTTCCAAACCGAAAAAATGGTTCCGTTTTTTCGAAAATGGTTCCTTTTTTAATAGGGCTGGACTTAAAACTCGAAACTCGTGAGCTAAACGAGTAGCTCGTGACTCGGCTCGGTTAGACTCGAACTCGGTGTCTCACGAGCCGAGCCAAGTTTCATTTCTGAACTCGTTTGTTGACCAAGCTACTCGTGAGTAGCTCGCGAGTAGCTCGATAACTCGTTTAACACATTCTAAGTATTCAAACATGCGCGCATATGAACAAAAAGTAATTTTCCTACTAATTTTGAAATAAAACAATGATGATCTTTTTACAATGTAGATCAATGCTGAAATATAAAACATCTACCCCATTATCGATGCAAAAAAATCACATACTGTTTATTTGAGCGAGTCAAACGAGCTACTCGTGAGCTACTCGCGAGTTTACTGAGTCGAGCCAAGTTTCATTTCTCAACTCGTTTGTTGAACGAGTTGAGTCGAGCCTGACTCGTCAGTTGAGCGAGTTCAAGCGAGTCGAGCTGAGCTCGCTCGGCTCGAAATCCAGGCCTATTTTTGAAAATGGTTCCGAACCGAAAAAATGGTTCCTTTCTGAAAATGGTCCCGAAACAAAAAAAATGGTTCCGAACCGAAAAAAATGGTTCCGATTTTGAAAATGGTTCCAAATTAAAAATGGTTCCGAATTTAAAATGGTTCCAAATTTAAAAATTGTTCATTTTTTAAAATGGTTCAAAATTTAAAAATGGTTCAATTTTGAAAATGGTTCCAACTTAAAAATGGTGCCGAATTTAAATTGGTTCCAAATTAAAAATGGTTCCAAATTTGTAATTTGTTCATTTTTTAAAATGGTTCCAATTTAAAAAATGGTTTCATTTTCAAATTTAAAAATGGTTCCATTTTCAAATTTAAAATGGTTCCATTTTGAAAATGGTTCCAAATTTTAAAATGGCTCAAAATTTAAAATGGTTCCAAATTTTAAAATGGTTCCAAATTTGAAAATTGTTCATTTTTAAAAATGGTTCCATTTTGAAATTGGTTCCAAATTTAAAAATGGTTCCAAATTTTAAAATGTTTCCATTTTGAAAATAGTTCCAAATTTAAAAATGGTTCCGAATTTAAAATGGTTCCAAATTAAAAATGGTTACAAATTTGAAAATGGTTCCATTTTGAAAATGGTTCCAAATTTTAAAATGGTTCCATTTTGAAAATGGTTCCAAACTTTTGGTTCATCTTTTAAAATGGAAAACGGGAATTGAAACGAAAATGGTCGTCAACAAGAAGAGGCTAAATGAATACATACGTACAAGATCTATTCATATCTTTGTTGAAACGAAAAAGTTATAACACGAAAGTTGTGAAAAACGGCGAGGTTCATATACCCGTGAAAGGAATTTTAAAACCGTCCACTAAGTGTGACAAATTTAACAAAATTCATCTAAAAATATTGAAAACTTCGGTCCAAAATTAAGAAGTTACATTACACGAAACTCGAAACCGATCACGGGAATGGAACCTAATCGTGAACGCACACATATTTCGTGTGTAAATTATTTTGAAATGAATTTTTTTGTGTGAGATGGAGTATGTGTTAGACTGTGTACACAGTACACACAGTCATTACACTCGAAGGCACGACCATGCGCGAAACAGGAAGGCACAACCATGCACGAAACAGAAATAACGACTCAGTGGAACGACCCAGGAAAACGAGCGCGCTAAAGAAACAGTGGAACGACCGCGCGATGAAATGGGCCGGCCCACGACATGTACGATGTAGGCGGCGCGACTCCAATGCGGCGCTAACGAGCGCCGCAAAGGAGCTCCCCTCCGCTCGTTAGCGGCGCTAACGAGACGCGACGCCTGAAGAGTTTCCTTCGTGGGCCGGCCCATTGCTTCTTTGGCTCGCTGTGTTGGAAATATGCCCTAGATGCAATAATAAATAAATGTTATTATCATATTTCCGTGTTCATGATATATGTTTATTTCCATGCTATAATTGTATTAACCGGAAACATAATACATGTGTGGTTGCGTAAACAACATTGCGTCCCTAGTAAGCCTCTACTAGACTAGCTCGTTAATTAATGATGGTTGTGGTTTCCCAACCATGAACATGAGTTGTTAATTAATTAACGGGATCATGTCATTAGAAGAATGACGTGATGGACAGACCCAACTAAGCATAACAATATTGATCGTTTCATTAAGTTTTTATTGTCATGCCTTTTATTGTCAAGTATCCTATTTCTTAGACCATGAGATCATGTTATTCCCGGGTACTGGAAGAATACTTTGGGGACATCAACCATCGCTTCGTGACAGGGTGATCATAAAGGTGTCTTACGGGTATCTCAGAAAGTGCTTGTTGAATTACATGAATCAAGACTGGGATTTGTCCCTCCGTGTTTCGGAGAGATATACTCTGGGCCCACTCGGTAGTGCACATTCGGTAAAGCTTGCAAGCACGTGACTAATGAGTTAGTCACAGAGAATGTTGTATTACGGAACGAGTAAAGAGTACTTACCAGTAACAAGATTTAACTAGGTATAGTGATACCGACGATCAAATCTTGGGTAAGTAAAATATCGCGTGACAAAGGAAATTGTATACGGATTATAGTAGTCCACGACATAGTGGTTCAACCGATAAAGATCTTCGTTGAATGTGTGGGAGTCATTATGGATATCCTGGTCCCTCTAATGGTTATTGATCGGAGAGGTGTCTCCATCATGTCTGCACGTTCTCGAACCCGTAGGGTCACACACTTAACGTTCGGTAACGCTAGAGTAGCTCTGGGATAATTTTGTTAATGGTGTCCGAATATTGTTCGGAGTCTCGGATGAGATCCTAGACATCACGAGGAGCTCCGGAAGAGTCCGGAGGTAAAGATTTATATATGGCAAGTTGATTTCAGGGTTCCGGAAAAGTTCGGGATTTTTCGGCAGAGTGTCGGAATGTTCTAGAAGGTTCCGGAGGGTCCCATAGTGGGGCCCACCTGTCCCCAACGACCAAGGGTGGCCCACTGGTCCATTTGACCAGTCCTACTTGGTCCATGCAGCCATTCAATGGGTAGCCCTTTAAAAGGGATGTTACCACTCTTGAAAGAGGGGGTTACCACCTTTTAAATGAGAAGGGGTTACCACTATTGAAAGAGGGAGTTTCTACTTTGGAAATAAAGTGGCTGCAGCCCCTTGCCTATATAAAGAAGAGGGAGAGGTGCACCAAGAGACAGAGGCTTGGCCGCATCACTGGCTTGCTGCTCCTCTACCTCCCGCGCACCGCTTGGCGAAGCCCTGCCCGCGGGAACTCTCCACCATATCCACCACCACGCCGTCGTGCTGCTGGAATCGATCCCACCTACTTCTCCCTCTAGCTTGCTGGATCAAGAAGAGGGAGACGTCATCGAGCTGTACGTGTGCAAGCCTCCGGAGGTGCTGCTCGTTTGCGGTGCTGATCGGATCGAACATCGTCAACAACTTCACCGAGCTGCGTTGAATTAAACGTTCAACGCGCGTGTTCTTCGAGGGTATGATGAACTACTCTCCCCGTTACTAGAATCTTCTAGATAGGATCTTGAGTGTTGCTTCCGCATGTGAGAGAAATTTTTGTTTTCTATCGCGCAAACTCCTACAGTGGTATCAGAGCCGGATCTATGCGTAGATGTTTTGGTACGGGTAGAACACATATGTGTATGTGGGCGTTGATAATCTTTTTATTACTTCCTTTGTGTATTTTGAATCTTAGTGGCATAGTGGGATGAAGCGGCCCGGACTAACTTTACATGTCCACGTACATGAGACTTGTTCCACGACTGACATGCAACTTGTATTGCATAAGTGGCTTTGCGGGTGTCTGTCTCTCCCACTATAGTTAAGATTTAATCTACAACGGGTTGTTAATAATTTGTTTATCACCGTTGTGGTTTCATGTTCGTAGGTAAGAACGGTTCTTTCTTCGAAAGCCCTAAGCCACGTAAAATTTGCAAAGAATAAGGGAGAGGCGTCTAACTTGTTTTTGCAGGGGTGCTTGTGATATGGTATAGCCCAAACTGTTTCATATGATATATTTGTGATGTATGAGATGATCATGTTTTGTAATGTTTCACGACTTGCATGTCGATGAGTACGGCAACCGGCAGGAGCCATATGGTTGTCTTAATTATCAATTGTATGACCTGCGTGTCAACTTCAAACGCCATGTAATTGCATTATTTATCGCTATGAGTTAGCAATATATGGGATGCAACGTGGTGGAGACAACCAAGGCGCCACATGAACATGGCGCCATGATGGAGATCATGCCGGTGCGTTTAAGATGGAGATCAAGACGCAATAAAAGGGCTATACCATGTCACATATTTTTATGCATGTGATGTTTATCCTTTTATGCATCTTATTTTGCGTGTGCTCGACGGTAGCATTATAAGATGATCCCTCACACAATATCAAGATAAAGTGTTCTCCCTTAGTATGCACCGTCGCGAAAGTTCGTCGTTTTGAAGCATCTCGTGATGATCGGATGTGGTAAACTCTACGTTCACATACGACGGGTGTAAGCCAGTTTTACACATGCGGAAATACTTTGGTTAACTTGACGAGCCTAGCATGTACAGACATGGACTCGGAACACGACGAACCGAAAGGTTAAACACGAGTCATATGAATGATATGATCAACATTTCGATGTTCACCATTGAAACTACATCTTCTCTCGTGAAGATCGGACTTGGTGTAGTGGATTTGGATCGTGTACCACTAGACAACTATGAGGGATGTTGTTTTAAGTGGGAGTTCGTTAGTAATTTGATTAAAATGAACTCTTTATCATGAACATAGTCTAAAGATGTCTTTGCTAAAATGTTGTAGATCATGGCCCGCAACGTAGCTCAGTTCAACTTCAGCGCATTCCTTGAGAAAGAAAAACTGAAATCATCTGGTTCAAACTTCACTGACTGGCACCGCAACCTGAGGATTATCCTCACTGGGTGTAAGAAGCATTATGTGCTCGATGCTGCGCTAGGTGACCCACCTGCAGACAATGCGCCTGAAGCAGAACAAAATGTCTTTGAGACGCGCAGAGATGACCACATTATAGTTGCCTGTGCCATCCTTACATCTCTGGACACTGATCTCCAGAAACGTTTTGAACATCACGGCGCCTATGAGATGGTTGAAGAGCTGAAAACCATGTTTCAGACTCAGACCCGCGCTGAGAGATATGAGATCTCTGATAAGTTCTATACATGTAAGATGGAGGAGCACAGCTCTGTCAGTGAACATGTTGTCACCATGGGAGGCTATATCCAACGCCTAATTCAGCTGGGATGTGTGATCCCGGATGAGTTAATCACTGACAGGGTGCTGCAGTCGCTCCCTCCGAGCTACAAAGGCTTTGTGCTGAACTATAACATGCAAGGCATGAATAAGACTCTTAATGAGCTCTTTGCGATGCTGAAATCTGCAGAAGTGGACATCAAGAAAGAACATCAAGTGTTGATGGTCAATAAGACCACCAGTTTCAAGAAGGTTAAGGCCAAAAAGGGTCACTTCAAGAAGAGTGGCAAATCTGTTGCTGCTCAGGGCGGCAAACCTGTTGCCACACCTGTGAAACCCAAGGCTGGTCCTAAGCCGGACACTGTGTGTTTCTACTGCAAGGGAGACGGTCACTGGAAGCGTAACTGCGCCAAATACTTGGCGGATAAGAAGGCTGGCAACGTCAAAGGTATATTTGATATACATGTTATTGATGTGTACCTTACTAGTTCTCGTAGTAGTGCCTGGGTATTTGATACTGGTTCGGTTGCTCATATTTGCAACTCGAAACAGGAGCTGCAGAATAAACGGAGACTGGCGAGGGATGAGGTGACGATGCGCGTCGGGAATGGATCGAAGGTCGATGTCATCGCCGTCGGGACACTACCTCTTCATCTACCTTCGGGATTAGTTTTAAACCTGAATAATTGTTATTTGGTGCCTGCGTTAAGCATGAACATTATATCTGGATCTTGTTTATTGCGAGACGGTTACTCATTTAAATCAGAGAATAAAGGTTGTTCTATTTCTATGAGTAATATCTTTTATGGTCATGCACCCAACGTAAATGGTTTATTCTTGTTGGATCTCGATAGTAGTACTTCACACATCCATAACATTGATGCTAAAAGATGCAAAGCGAATAATGATAGTACCACATACTTGTGGCACTGCCGTTTAGGTCATATTGGTGTAAAGCGCATGAAGAAACTCCATTCTGATGGACTTTTTCAATCACTTGACTTTGAATCATTTGATACGTGCGAACCATGCCTCATGGGTAAGATGACTAAGACACCGTTTTCCGGTACGATGGAACGGGCGAGTGATTTGTTGGAAATCATACATACTGATGTGTGTGGACCAATGAGCATTCCAACACGTGGTGGATATCGTTACTTCCTAACTTTCACTGATGATTTGAGTAGATATGGGTATATTTACTTAATGAAACACAAGTCTGAAACATTTGAAAAGTTCAAAGAATTTCAGAGTGAAGTAGAAAATCATCGTAACAGGAAGATCAAATTTCTACGATCTGATCGTGGAGGGGAATATCTGAGTTACGAGTTTGGCATGCACTTGAAAAATTGTGGAATTGTTTCCCAACTCACGCCACCTGGAACACCACAGCGTAATGGTGTGTCTGAACGTCGTAATCGTACTTTATTAGATATGGTGCGTTCTATGATGTCTGTATCCGATCTGCCAATGTCATTTTGGGGGTATGCATTAGAGACAGCCGCATTCACTTTAAATAGGGCACCATCTAAATCCGTTGAGACGACACCATATGAGTTGTGGTTTGGTAAGAAGCCAAAATTATCGTTTCTTAAAATTTGGGGATGCGAGGCTTATGTCAAAAGATTACAACCTGATAAGCTCGAACCCAAAGCGGAAAAATGCGTCTTCATAGGATATCCAAAGGAAACCATTGGGTATACCTTCTATCACAGATCCGAAGGCAAAGTTTTTGTTGCTAAGAATGGATCCTTTCTTGAGAAGGAGTTTCTTTCGAAAGGAGTGAGTGGGAGGAAAATAGAACTAGACGAGGTTATTGAACCTTCTCCCGAATTGGAGAGCAGCGCAGCGCAGGAAGATTTGGATCTTCAGGCACCGCCTTCACCAGCTAGAGAGAAAGAAGCTGATGATAGTGATCATGCAGCTTCGGTCAAAGTTCCCGTTCGCAGGTCGACAAGGTTACGTACTGCTCCTGAATGGTACGGTAATCCTGTCTTGAACATTTTATTGTTAGACAATGATGAACCTATGAACTATGAGGAAGCGATGATGAGCCCAGACTCTGGAAAATGGCAAGACGCCATGAACTCTGAAATGGAATCCATGAAGGAAAACCAAGTGTGGACTTTGGTTGACCTTCCTGATAGCCGTAAGGCTGTTGAATGTAAATGGATTTTCAAGAAGAAAACAGACGCTGACGGTAATGTCACCGTATATAAAGCTCGACTTGTCGCAAAAGGTTTTCGACAAATTCAAGGAGTTGACTACGATGAGACCTTCTCACCCGTAGCGATGCTAAAGTCTGTTAGGGTTCTACTAGCAATTGCTGCTTATTTCGATTATGAAATTTGGCAGATGGATGTCAAAACTGCGTTCCTCAACGGAAACGTTGAAGAAGAGTTGTACATGGTACAACCTGAAGGTTTTGTCGATCCTAAGGATGCTGATAAAGTGTGCAAACTTCAGCGATCCATCTATGGACTGAAGCAAGCATCCCGGAGTTGGAATCTTCGATTTGATGAGGTGATCAAAGGTTTTGGATTTGTCCAAAATTATAAAGAAGCTTGTGTTTACAAGAAAGTGAGTGGGAGCTCGGTTGCATTCCTGGTTTTATATGTAGATGACATATTACTTATTGGGAATGATGTGGAGCTGCTTAACAGTGTGAAAGATTATTTGAATAATAGTTTTTCAATGAAAGATCTTGGTGAAGCTGCATACATATTGGGCATAAAGATCTATAGAGATAGATCAAGACGCTTAATAGCACTTAGTCAAAGTAAATACCTTGAGAAGATAGTGAAGAAATTCAATATGCAGGATGCAAAGAAAGGTTCTTTGCCCATGTTACAAGGTAAGCCATTGAGTATGACTCAGTGTCCAACTACGGCAACAGAAATAGAAAGGATGAAGAAAATCCCCTATGCCTCGGCCATAGGTTCTATTATGTATGCCATGTTGTGTACTAGACCGGATGTGTCCCATGCTCTTAGTTTGACGAGCAGGTACCAGAGTGATCCTGGAGAGGCTCACTGGACAGCAGTTAAAAATATCCTTAAGTACCTAAAAAGGACTAAGGACATGTTTCTTGTCTATGGTGGTGATGAAGAGCTCTCCGTAAAAGGTTACGTTGATGCTAGCTTCGATACTGATCCAGATGACTCGAAATCTCAAACAGGGTATGTCTTTATCTTGAATGGAGCTGCGGTTAGCTGGAGGAGTTCCAAGCAAACCGTCATTGCGGCATCTACATTAGAGGCGGAGTATATGGCCGCTTCTGAAGCAGCGAAAGAAGGGATATGGCTGAAGGAGTTCGTCACTGAACTCGGCGTTGTTCCGAGCGCACTGGATCCCATGGAGATTTTTTGTGACAACACTGGTGCCATTGCTCTAGCCAAGGAACCAAGATGTCACAAGAGTTCCAAGCATATCAAACGCCGGTTTCATCAAATTCGTGAGCATGTCAATGAAGGAGATATTACCATTAGCAAAGTACATACGAATCAAAATATCGCTGATCCGTTGACTAAAGTTCTTCCACAGACAAAACATGATCAACACCAGAAGGCCATGGGTGTTAGATTTTTACCAATGTAAACTAGATTATTGACTCTAGTGCAAGTGGGAGACTGTTGGAAATATGCCCTAGAGGCAATAATAAATAAATGTTATTATCATATTTCCGTGTTCATGATATATGTTTATTTCCATGCTATAATTGTATTAACCGGAAACATAATACATGTGTGGTTGCGTAAACAACATTGCGTCCCTAGTAAGCCTCTACTAGACTAGCTCGTTAATTAATGATGGTTATGGTTTCCCAACCATGAACATGAGTTGTTAATTAATTAACGGGATCATGTCATTAGAAGAATGACGTGATGGACAGACCCAACTAAGCATAACAATATTGATCGTTTCATTAAGTTTTTATTGTCATGCCTTTTATTGTCAAGTATCCTATTTCTTAGACCATGAGATCATGTTATTCCCGGGTACTGGAAGAATACTTTGGGGACATCAACCATCGCTTCGTGACAGGGTGATCATAAAGGTGTCTTACGGGTATCTCAGAAAGTGCTTGTTGAATTACATGAATCAAGACTGGGATTTGTCCCTCCGTGTTTCGGAGAGATATACTCTGGGCCCACTCGGTAGTGCACATTCGGTAAAGCTTGCAAGCACGTGACTAATGAGTTAGTCACAGAGAATGTTGTATTACGGAACGAGTAAAGAGTACTTACCAGTAACAAGATTTAACTAGGTATAGTGATACCGACGATCAAATCTTGGGTAAGTAAAATATCGCGTGACAAAGGAAATTGTATACGGATTATAGTAGTCCACGACATAGTGGTTCAACCGATAAAGATCTTCGTTGAATGTGTGGGAGTCATTATGGATATCCTGGTCCCTCTAATGGTTATTGATCGGAGAGGTGTCTCCATCATGTCTGCACGTTCTCGAACCCGTAGGGTCACACACTTAACGTTCGGTAACGCTAGAGTAGCTCTGGGATAATTTTGTTAATGGTGTCCGAATATTGTTCGGAGTCTCGGATGAGATCCTAGACATCACGAGGAGCTCCGGAAGAGTCCGGAGGTAAAGATTTATATATGGCAAGTTGATTTCAGGGTTCCGGAAAAGTTCGGGATTTTTCGGCAGAGTGTCGGAATGTTCTAGAAGGTTCCGGAGGGTCCCATAGTGGGGCCCACCTGTCCCCAACGACCAAGGGTGGCCCACTGGTCCATTTGACCAGTCCTACTTGGTCCATGCAGCCATTCAATGGGTAGCCCTTTAAAAGGGATGTTACCACTCTTGAAAGAGGGGGTTACCACCTTTTAAATGAGAAGGGGTTACCACTATTGAAAGAGGGAGTTTCTACTTTGGAAATAAAGTGGCTGCAGCCCCTTGCCTATATAAAGAAGAGGGAGAGGTGCACCAAGAGACAGAGGCTTGGCCGCATCACTGGCTTGCTGCTCCTCTACCTCCCGCGCACCGCTTGGCGAAGCCCTGCCCGCGGGAACTCTCCACCATATCCACCACCACGCCGTCGTGCTGCTGGAATCGATCCCACCTACTTCTCCCTCTAGCTTGCTGGATCAAGAAGAGGGAGACGTCATCGAGCTGTACGTGTGCAAGCCTCCGGAGGTGCTGCTCGTTTGCGGTGCTGATCGGATCGAACATCGTCAACAACTTCACCGAGCTGCGTTGAATTAAACGTTCAACGCGCGTGTTCTTCGAGGGTATGATGAACTACTCTCCCCGTTACTAGAATCTTCTAGATAGGATCTTGAGTGTTGCTTCCGCATGTGAGAGAAATTTTTTGTTTTCTATCGCGCAAACTCCTACACGCTGCATGTTCCTTCCTATGTATGCACATGCACGTTCGTTTTGCTGCTTCGTCAAATGCCAGCGAACGTGCCAGCGAACATGCCAGCGAACGAAACAGTTTCGTGGTTGCTTTTACACTGCTTCTGGTACGTATGCAGGAAACAAATCGATCAGAAATGAATTTGATCAGTTCACATACTCCGTCTAACACAAAAAATATATTTTATTTCAAAATAATTTATACACGAAATATGTGTACGTTCATGATTAGGTTCCATTTCCGTGATCGGTTTCGAGTTTCGTGAAATGTAGCTTCTTAATTTTGGACCAAAGTTTTCAATATTTTTAGATGAATTTTGTTAAATTTGTCACACTCAGTCGACAGTTTGAAAAATCCTTTCACGGGGAGATGAAACTCGTAGTTTTACACAACTTTCGTGTTATTACTTTTTCGTTTCAATAGAGATATGTGTATGTTCAAAATGGAACCATTTTTAATATTGGAACCATTTCCAAAATAAAAAAAATTCAAATTTGCCATTTTCAAAACGAAACCATTTTAAATTTGGAACCATTTTAAATTTTGGAACCATTTTCAAAATAGAACAAATTTAAATTTGGAACCATTTTTTAAAATGAACAATTTTCAAATGTGAAACCATTTGTAGATTTGAAACCATTTTCAAAATGGAACCATTTTTTAATTTTGAACCATTTTTTAAAATTTGGAACCATTTTAAATTCGGAACCATTTTTAATTTGAAACCATTTTATATTCGGAACTATTTTTAAAATGAACAATTTTCAAATTTGGAACCATTTTAAATTCGGAACCATTTTTAAAATGGAACCATTTTCAAATTTCTAACCATTTTAAATTCGGAACCATTTTCAAAAATGGAACCATTTCTAATTTGGAACCATTTTTAAAAATGAACAATTTTCAAATTTGGAACCATTTTTAATTCAGAACCATTTTCAAAATGGAACCATTTTTTCGGTTCAGAACCATTTTAAAAAAGGAACCATTTTTTCGGTTCGGAACCATTTTCGAAAAATCAAAACCATTTTTTCGGTTCGGAACCATTTTCAAAAAGGAACAATTTTTTTTAATTCGGAACCATTTTCAAAAAGGAGCCATTTCAAAAACCTGAACCATTTTTTCGGTTCGGAACTATATTCTAAAAATAGAACAATTTTTCGGTTCGGAACTATTTTAAAAATGAACCATTTTCGAAAAATCGGAACCATTTTTTCACTTCGGAACCATTTTCAAAAATCGGAACCATTTTAAAAAAGAAACATTTTTTCGTTTCGGAACCATTTTTGAAAAATCGGAACATTTTTTCGGTTCAAACCATCTTCAAAAAACCATAAACATTTTTTTTGTTCGGAACCATTTAAAAAGGATCCATCTTTGAAAATTCGAAACCATTTTTTCATTTGGGACCTTTTAAAAAAAAACCAGAACATTTTTTTGGTCCGGAACCATTTAAAAAGGATCCATCTTTGAAAATTTGAAACCATTTTTCATTTTTTGAAAAATGAGAACTATTTTTTAAAAATAGTTATTTCCAAAATGCGAACCGTATTCAATATAAGCGAAAATTAAAACATAAAAACAAAACAGAAAAATGGAATACAAAAAAATAAAACCGAAAAGAAAACATAAAAACAAAACAGGAAAAAGAAACAAAAAAAAGAAAAGGAAACGGAAAATGAAAACTGAAAAGAGAAAGAATAAACAAAAAACAAAAAAGAAACATAAAAACAACCCGAAAATCCCAAACTGCGTACGAATAAAAGGCGGAATAATGAATCATGGACGTGAACACGGACGTAGCACAGTGGTTATGACCCGTGTACGCTGGAGGAGGTGCGGGTTCGAATCCTGTGCGGAGCGTCGCTGTAATGTTCTTTTTAGCAGTTTGAGCGGTGCCTAATGGGCCGGCCCAGATAACGCTTCACGAGCGAAATCGTGTAGGCGCCCCTGAATTAAGGGGCGCTAACGGGCGGCAAATAGGATCGGCGCGAGCGGAGCAAAGGCGCTCCCCTCTGTCCCGGCCATGGCCTGTGGGAAAAGGCAGGAAGGGCGACCGTCCTGGGCCCCGGCCCAGATGTTGACTATGCACTATATGTTTTCGGGCCTAAATGCTCAAAGCATTAACAAAGCAAGCCCACCAAGCCAGCCCTAAGTGGATGGATTCATGCAATATGACGCAGGCCTATGGTTTACCAAACACCTATGATGACCCACAAGTATAGGGGGTGTATCGCAGTACTTTCGATAAATAAGAGTGTCGAACCCAACGAGGAGCAGAAGGTGCTGGCAAGTAGTTTTGATCAAGAATTCACTGTAAAAGCTAGCAGACAGGTTTTCAGTAGTATTCGAAACAGCAGGTAAAAACAGTGCAAGTAAATAAACGAGCGCGGCAACAAATGCAGCGAGTGGCCCAATCCTTTTGAGTGCAAAGGACAAGCCGAGTGTGTTACTTATAAGAGACAAATGTTCCTGAGGACACATGGGAATTTCGTCAAGTGCTTTCGCTTCGTGCAACTGGTTAATCTTCATTGTTTTGATAAGTGTTGTGTGGGTGAATCTATGCTAACGCACCGCCCTTCCTAGGACTAATACGCACTTGTGATTATACCCCCTGCAAGCATCCGCGAATGCAGAAAAGTAATTAAGATAAATCTAACCACAGCTTTAAACTCTGAGACCCTACGCTCCCTCGTGCACTATCTTACTAACGGGGGTTCAGGTTTCTGTCACTCCGGCAACCCCTCAACTAGCAAGCTAGGTACACGATGCATTCCCCTAGGCCCATAAAGGTGAAGTGTCATGTAGTCGACGTTCACATGACACCACTAGAAGAATGACACCACAACTTAAATATCAAACCATTAAATATTAACGCAGCATTATTTCACTACTAACAACATGACTTCCCCATGTCCTCAAGAACTACAAACTACTCACAAGACATCATATGGATCATGATCAGAGATGATATGGCAATGAATAACAATCTGGACATGAACACTAATCCACCAAACAAACTCAATAGCATCAATAACAAGGAGTAATCAACACCGGGAGAGTCTCCCCAATGAACTAGACAAGGTACAGCCCTAGATGTTACAGCAAGATGGATGTGGAGTCGGTGGAGATGATGGTGATGGCGCAGTGGATGGTGGTGATGATGATCCCGATGAAGTCCAGCGTGATGACGATGGCGATGATTTCCCCTCTCCGGGAGGGAATTTCCCCGGCAGGATCTCCCTGCCAGAGAGCTCTTTCTCTCTCGGTGGTTTCCGTCCCGTGGAGGCGGCGGAATATTTCGTGGACGTCCCCCCGTGCTTAGGTTTTCGGGAGGCAGATATACGCGAAGAGGCAACCTGGGGGGTGGACCCAGGTGGCCACGCCATAGCTGGGCGCGGCCCACAGGCCAGCCGCGCCCAGGTGTGGCGTGGGGCCCACCTGGCCCACCTGGCTGCCTCCTTTTGGCTGCCTCCGGCATCTGACATTATAAGACCCCCAGAATTGGTTTCGTGATTTTTGGAGTTCCGCTGATATGCTGACTTGACGACGCTTTTTCCAGCAGAAACCTGACTCCGGAAGGATAATTCCCAATAATCATCAAACATGCAAAATAAGGCAAAATAACATAAGTATCATGTATTAATATGAAATATAAGGATAGATAATGACAAATTATGATATAAAATAGTGATGCAAAATGGACGTATCAACTCCCCCCAAGCTTAGACTCGCTTGTCCCCAAGCGAAAACTGAGCTCAGTAAACAAGTCCACATGTTTATGGAGTGAAGTGTCGATAATAAAGAATACGGACAAGAAGCATCAGTATTTACTCAGCTAAACAAGTCATTTTAAACAGCAGTCTCTACACATTCTACTTAACTTGGAACAAGTAATGGAACAACCACAAATAAAGGTACATTAAGCAAACCAATTGGATGTGGCAAACTGTGTTCTTGGTCAGAGAACAATCAACATTCTAACTTATCTTTCAAGAAGAGTCTTTATACTAGAGCTATATTGCAGAAATAGAGTTGCTCAATCATCACTGTTCCTTTCACATTCCAAAGAAAACTGTCAAAGTCATATTCTCAAAGATAAAACTTCATGTGCTCAAGCAAAGTAGACAAAACATGATAGGAAATATTATGAACTATAAATGATTGTATCTATAACAATTCGAGTGCTTGCTCGGGATAGAGGGAATAGGTTTACTGACTCAACAATAAATAAATGATAGGCCCTTCGCAGAGGGAAGCAGGGATTAAAACGTGTGCTAGAGCTTTTTAGTTCCCGAAGGCATAGAGAGTGTAAAAATATTGCTTTGAGAGGTGTATGCTATTGGTCAACAAATCAGTGGTAGAATCCTTGTCATCTTCCATACTAATTAACTTTTAGAGCGGTTCCGAGAGTTTATAGAACTGCACTTGTAACAAGCACTTATTGATGACACTCCTCCCAACCATTTCTTTCCACAAACCATGGCTTGACCGAATCCTCGGTTGCCGACCAACAATCACCGTGGAGGAGTGTCTATTTATTTATTTATTTATAGGGTGGACTAACCAGCTCTTTTAATGCAAAATAAAAGGTGGAGAAGCAGATGAAGCTGCCAATCCTTGTAAATCAGTTAGCATGGAAGATGACACATCTGCTACCACGTCCTTATGAGCTTGGTGAACAGTGACACAAAAAGGGATATAATAATAGTTTTGAATAGTTAAAGGTAGCACACGAGAAAATGTACTTGGAGTAGTGCGAACACTACATGATAGGTAGTTATGGTGGACACGAATGGAGTGCTTTGGTTCAGGGTTTTGGATGCACGAGAAGTATCTCCTCTCAGTACAAGGTTTTAGGCTAGCAAGGTTTAGTAGCAAGCACAAGAATTGAGAGAGACAAACACTTATAGATCTAATAGAACAACCATGCTATCTACTTTGTGGGCACAAAACACTTTAATTCAAGAATAATAAACTCATTGGCCAACAAAGAGGAAAACAATAGGGATAATGTTATTGCAACCAGTTCCCTCTTTTCTACTTAAGTGTAAAAAGTATTGATACTACTGACCAGTCTAAGTTTGCCACAACCAACTAAATTTACTTGCTGCACCCAAAGTGATGCCAATACTAATGTAACAAGATCAGCATATGACAAAGGACTTGCTGGCTAAAATAAAGTGTGCAGAAAGTAAAGATAAAGCTTCTCATTAATATTCCATCACAATAAACCTCACACCAACGGATACAACGATAACCAACTAAGGAGTGATACTCCACATTGCAAACTATCTCATATGATAACTTCTCTACTCATGGTACTAAGCAAAAATATAAAGATAAAGATAAAGATAAAGATGGTGATACTGAAAACACCCCCCCAAGCTTGAAACAAGCTGGGAGTGTGTTGTTACCCATGGTGAATTACTCCCTTGGCGGTGATGGTGGTACGACAGTAATAGGTGTTAAGAACCGTGCGAGCATTTGGCGAAGCCGATTGTTCTCTTCTTGAAGAATTTCCACTTCCGCCCTAAGGACTCGATATTGTTCGCAAAATTGATCCGTGACCCTTATTGCTTCAGTAGCCGCAGGGAAGGCGCTCAGGTCCGGAACTGCTGGAACTGCTCCCTGCATATTATGAGAAAAAGCACGTTGAAGGTTAACAGATCCCACAAAGGTAGGATTGCTGGGCCCATCGCCTCTTGTAGCTTGTCCTCCTTGATTGCGGCGCTGAGCCGTCCTGATCTCTTCTCTAACACTTCGATCCATGTCGGCCCTCCTAGCTGCAACTTCTTCATCGGTTGTCCAACCAGCGGCGTTCCACTGGTTCACATCCCTCTCAAGTTCACGCCGGCGCCTGGCTGCGTAGTCCTCCGCACAAGAGCCTTGAGACGACATGTCTAATACCAAAGGAACCTGCCAGAAACAGTTCGAAAAGAAACGCGACGAAAACACGAGATACGGACCTCGGGAGATCCGGGTAAATATATAGCGGAAAATAACGCGTGAAAAGGAAGGCACAGGGCGAAGCGGAGTCGGAGGGGGTCTCCGAGGCGACCACGCCATAGCTGGGCGCGGCCCAGGTGGGGCCCGCGCCCTGCTGTGGCGTGGTGCCCTCGGGCACCTCCTCCGGCACTTATTCGTCTTGATATTTCCAAAATTGTATAAATATAACTAATATAAAAGTTTCGAAGTAAAACGCGGACTTTTTCTTACCGAAATCATACCTACTTCAAATCAGACTCTGCAGTTTCCTGTTTCTGAGTTTTAATAAATTCCTCCGGAGATACCATTTGAATAATATCAACATTTTCATTATAAGATTCTCCAGAAATATAATGTTTAAGTCTCTGCCCATTAACAACTTGAGGTTTGTCACCGTCAAGTGAATTAATTTTTATTGCACCAGAACGATAAACTTCTTCCACAATGTAAGGTCCTTCCCATTTTGAGAGTAATTTTCCTGCAAAAAATCTGAGACGAGACCTATACAATAAAACTTTATCACCTATGCAAAATTCTCTTTTTAAAATTCTCTTGTCATGCCATCTCTTAACTTTCTCTTTGAAAAGTTTAGCATTTTCATATGCTTCACTTCTCCATTCATCTAGAGAGCTTAACTCTAGCAACCTTTTCTCACCAGCTAATTTGAAATCTCTATTAAGCTCTTTGATTGCCCAATAGGCCTTGTGTTCTAATTCTAGAGGTAAATGACAAGCTTTTCCATAAACCATTTTATAAGGAGACATGCCCATAGGATTTTTATATGCTGTTCTATAAGCCCACAAAGCATCATTAAGCTTTCTAGCCCAATTCTTTCTAGACCTATTGACAGTCTTTTGCAAAATCAACTTAATTTCTCTATTTGATAACTCTACTTGACCACTAGTTTGAGGATGATACGGTGAAGCAATTCTGTGATTGACACCATATTTAGCAAGAGTTTTTCTAAAACCACCATGAATAAAGTGTGAACCACCATCAGTCATGAGATATCTAGGCACACCAAACCTCGAGAAAATAACATCCTTAAGCATTTTTAAGGAAGTCTTACCATCAGCACTAGAGGTTGGTATAGCCTCTACCCACTTAGTAACATAATCAACAGCAACTAGAATATGAGTATAACCATCTGAAGCGGGAAAAGGACCCATAAAGTCAAATCCCCAACAATCAAAAGGTTCAATAACAAGAGAATAATTCATAGGCATCTCATTACGTCTACTAATATTCCCAACTCTCTGACATTGATCACAGGTCAAAACAAATTTTCTTGCATCTTTAAAAAGAGTAGGCCAATAAAAACCTGATTGTAGAACCTTTTGTGCAGTTCTATCTCCGGCGTGATGTCCTCCATAAGCACTACCATGGCATTTATCCAATATTTCCTTCTGCTCATGCTCTGGAACACATCTTCTCATAATACCATCAACTCCTTCTCTATATAAATGTGGGTCATCCCAAAAATAATGCCTCAAGTCACAGAAGAATTTCCTCCTTTGCTGATAAGTAAAAGTTGGAGGCAAATACTTGGCAACAATAAAGTTAGCATAATCAGCATACCAGGGACAATCATTCGAATTTACCTTTATAGAAGCCAACTGCTCATTTCGAAAATTGTCATCAACAGGAATAGGATCATGCATTATATTTTCTAATCTAGACAGATTATCAGCAACAGGATTTTCAGCACCTTTTCTATCAACAATATGCAAATCGAACTCTTGTAACAGGAGAACCCATCTAATAAGTCTAGGCTTAGCATCCTTCTTATCCATAAGGTATTTAATAGCAGCATGATCAGTATGAATAGTTACCTTAGAATCAACAATATAAGGTCTAAACTTATCACAAGCAAACACTACTGCTAAAAATTCCTTCTCAGTAGTAGCATAATTCTTTTGAGCTGCATCAAGAGTCTTACTAGCATAATGAATAACATTTAACTTTTTATCTACTCGCTGTCCTAAAACAGCACCTACAGCAAAATCACTAGCATCACACATAATTTCAAATGGTAAAGTCCAGTCTGGTGGTTGAACAATAGGAGCAGTTATTAAAGCCTTCTTCAAAATTTCGAATGCCTCTTTACACTCGTCATCAAAAACAAATGGAACATCCTTTTGAAGAAGATTGGTAAGTGGCTTTGAAATTTTAGAGAAATCTTTAATAAACCTTCTATAAAAACCAGCATGACCAAGAACACTACGAATACCTTTCACATCTCGGGGGCATGGCATTTTCTCAATTGCTTCCACTTTAGCTCTATCAACTTCAATACCTCTTTCAGAAATTTTATGCCCAAGAACAATGCCTTCATTAACCATAAAATGGCATTTCTCCCAATTAAGAACAAGATTGGTTTCTTCACATCTCTGCAAAACTTTGTCAAGATTGTGCAAACAGTTATCAAAAGAAGTTCCATAGACGGAGAAATCGTCCATGAAGACTTCCACAATTTCTTCACAAAAACCGTGAAAAATAGCAGACATGCATCTCTGAAAAGTAGCAGGAGCATTACATAAACCAAAAGGCATACGTCTATAAGCATAAGTACCATAAGGACAGGTAAAAGTGGTTTTCTCCTGATCTTCCTTTCTAACAGCTATTTGGGAAAAACCAGAATAACCATCAAGGAAACAAAAATGAGTTTTCTTAGACAACCTTTCTAACATCTGATCAATAAAAGGCAAAGGATAATGATCTTTCTTAGTAACCTTATTGACCTTACGAAAATCAATGCACATTCTATAACCAACTACAACTCTCTGAGGAATAAGCTCATCATTTTCATTAGGCACAACAGTTATTCCTCCTTTCTTAGGAACACAATGAACAGGACTAACCCATCTACTAT
The DNA here is from genome assembly GCA_947311845.1 of Poa pratensis. NCBI lineage: Eukaryota > Viridiplantae > Streptophyta > Magnoliopsida > Poales > Poaceae > Poa > Poa pratensis. Next base: position 11,177,200 of record CAMZMU010000046.1, read on the forward strand.
CAGCAATAGGATAAATTATACCTGCTTCAAGAAGTTTTAATACCTCATTTCTTACCACTTCCTTCATCTTAGGAATTAAACGACGTTGATGCTCAACAACAGGCTTGGCATCAGGCTCAATATTAATAGCATGCTGACATATAGCAGGAGAAATCCCTTTTAAATCATCAAGAGTATAGCCCATTGCGCCTCTATGTTTCTTCAGAACTTGCAATAATTTTGCTTCTTCATCTCCTGAAAGTTTAGAACTAATAATAACAGGATATATTTTCTTATCATCAATATGAACATACTTAAGATTATCAGGTAAAGGCTTAAGATCAAAAACAGGGTCTTCTTTAGGAGGGGGCGCAATTCCCAGGTCCTCCACAGGTAAATCATGCCTAAGCATTTGAGGTTGACGCAGAAAGATGTCGTCAATCTCCCTTCTTTCTTCTGCAAAAACTTCACTTTCGTGGTCTTCCAAAAATTGCTGCAAAGCATTGTTAGGACCAACAGCAATAGAAGCAAGCTGTTCAACTTGAAAGTTCTCATTAGGCATTTCAGGTTCATAATGATTCTTAGCAAATTTTGAAAAATTAAACTCATAAGACTCTCCATCGAATCTAGTAAAAATTCTCTTTTTGACAGTCAATAATAGCACCACAAGTATTCAGGAAAGGTCTACCAAAAATAATAGGACAAGAGTCACTAGCAGCAGAACCGAGAACTAAGAAATCAGCAGGGTATTTAGTCTTACCACATAAAACTTCAACATCTCTGACAATGCCAACTGGACAGATAGTTTCCCTATTAGCAAGCTGAATAACCACATCAATATCTTCCAATTCGCAAGGATCAATTTCCTTCCTGATTTCCTTGTAGAGAGCATAAGGGATAGCGCTGGAACTAGCACCAATATCACAGAGACCATAATAACAATGCTCACCTATTTTAACAGAAAGCACAGGAACACTAGGCTTTCGAGCTCTTTTAGGATGTGTAACCATGTTAGAAGCTTCTTCACAAAACACAATATGACCTCCTTCTACATTTTCAGTTACAAGTTCCTTAACCATAGCTACTTCATGTTCTACACTAATTTGCTCATCAGGTTCCCTAGGTTTACGTTCACTTTTGCTAACCACACTAGCCAAAATAGAGTGTTCTTTTACTTTAACAGGAAAAGGTATTTTTTCAATATAGGGTTCTGGTATAATGCGATCAACAGTTTGAACTTCAACATTTTTAGCAAGAGCAAATTAGCATTATCTTCATAAGGTTCATGATACTTTTCCCAACCTTGTCTAGGAATATCGAGATACGAGGCAAAGGCCTTAAAGTAATTAACAACAACTTGAGAATCAAGACCATAAGTAGCATTAAAATTACGAAAACTATCAGTCTCCATAAAGGATTTAATGCATTCGAAATCATAATTTATACCTGACTCCCTACCTTTGTCGTTCTCCCATCCTTCAGTATTTTCCTGGATACGATCAAGAAGATCCCATTTATCTTCATCCTTCATACGAGTGAATGACCAAGAACAAGAAGTGTCCAATAAATCTTTATCATGATAGGAAAGTCTTGCATAAAAGTTATTGATGACAATATTACTTGGAATCCCATGAACAGGGCATTTGAGCATTAATAATTTCAATCTCCCCCAAGCTTGGGCAATACTTTCTCCCTCATAAGGCCAAAAAGTGAATATAGAATTCCGATCCTTATGAATCTCACTTGGAGGATAAAACTTGTAATAAAAGAGAGGGACAATTTCAGCCCAGCTCAATGAAGGACCATTCTTCAGCAGACTATACCATTCAGCAGCTCTGCCATCCAGCGACAGAGTAAATAATTTCCTTTTAATAATGTCCATCGAAATACCTGCACACTTGAACAAACCGCATAGTTCATGTATATAAAGCAAATGATTACCAGGATGAACAGTTCCATCATAGCGGTTATCCATAATACGTCCAACAATTTTCGTAGGTATTTTAAATGGAACAATCTCAGCAGATGGAGGATCATCTACTACCGTAGCAGTGGTAGTAGTCCTCCCAAACAGCGAACCAAATGGATTTGACTCCATAACAGTCATTACAGTAAATAATTTCCTTACCAATTTCCTTACCAATAGCGCTTCACTCCCCGGCAACGGCGCCAGAAAATAGTCTTGATGACCCACAAGTATAGGGGGTGTATCGCAGTACTTTCGATAAATAAGAGTGTCGAACCCAACGAGGAGCAGAAGGTGCTGGCAAGTAGTTTTGATCAAGAATTCACTGTAAAAGCTAGCAGACAGGTTTTCAGTAGTATTCGAAACAGCAGGTAAAAACAGTGCAAGTAAATAAACGAGCGCGGCAACAAATGCAGCGAGTGGCCCAATCCTTTTGAGTGCAAAGGACAAGCCGAGTGTGTTACTTATAAGAGACAAATGTTCCTGAGGACACATGGGAATTTCGTCAAGTGCTTTCGCTTCGTGCAACTGGTTAATCTTCATTGTTTTGATAAGTGTTGTGTGGGTGAATCTATGCTAACGCACCGCCCTTCCTAGGACTAATACGCACTTGTGATTATACCCCCTGCAAGCATCCGCGAATGCAGAAAAGTAATTAAGATAAATCTAACCACAGCTTTAAACTCTGAGACCCTACGCTCCCTCGTGCACTATCTTACTAACGGGGGTTCAGGTTTCTGTCACTCCGGCAACCCCTCAACTAGCAAGCTAGGTACACGATGCATTCCCCTAGGCCCATAAAGGTGAAGTGTCATGTAGTCGACGTTCACATGACACCACTAGAAGAATGACACCACAACTTAAATATCAAACCATTAAATATTAACGCAGCATTATTTCACTACTAACAACATGACTTCCCCATGTCCTCAAGAACTACAAACTACTCACAAGACATCATATGGATCATGATCAGAGATGATATGGCAATGAATAACAATCTGGACATGAACACTAATCCACCAAACAAACTCAATAGCATCAATAACAAGGAGTAATCAACACCGGGAGAGTCTCCCCAATGAACTAGACAAGGTACAGCCCTAGATGTTACAGCAAGATGGATGTGGAGTCGGTGGAGATGATGGTGATGGCGCAGTGGATGGTGGTGATGATGATCCCGATGAAGTCCAGCGTGATGACGATGACGATGGCGATGATTTCCCCTCTCCGGGAGGGAATTTCCCCGGCAGGATCTCCCTGCCAGAGAGCTCTTTCTCTCTCGGTGGTTTCCGTCCCGTGGAGGCGGCGGAATATTTCGTGGACGTCCCCCCGTGCTTAGGTTTTCGGGAGGCAGATATACGCGAAGAGGCAACCTGGGGGGTGGACCCAGGTGGCCACGCCATAGCTGGGCGCGGCCCATAGGCCAGCCGCGCCATAGCTAGGCGCGGCCCACAGGCCAGCCGCGTCCAGTGTGGCGTGGGGCCCACCTGGCTGCCTCCTTTTGGCTGCCTCCGGCATCTGACATTATAAGACCCCCAGAATTGGTTTCGTGATTTTTGGAGTTCCGCTGATATGCTGACTTGACGACGCTTTTTCCAGCAGAAACCTGACTCCGGAAGGATAATTCCCAATAATCATCAAACATGCAAAATAAGGCAAAATAACATAAGTATCATGTATTAATATGAAATATAAGGATAGATAATGACAAATTATGATATAAAATAGTGATGCAAAATGGACGTATCAACCTGCACAATCACCTAAAAAAGCACCTGCACAATGTAAGAAACCAAATCTTATTCGGTCATTTTGCATGGCATATCATTTGTAAACTAGCCTCTAACGACATTAATTGACGGGCACTACACAAAGCTAAACCATTTATAGCAACATTTTCACAAGCACTCCATTAAGCAAGAATGTCGTGACAAATATTTGCGCATAACAATATTTCAAACCAATCATTCATAGCTGGAGGTGCGGTTAGAAAAAGGGAAGCGTACTTGTGTCCGGAAGGTCGGGCTGGAGCTCTATCATGTCCTCCCGCTATGTGGTGGGGATGTGGTGGCCCCAAGGGGTAGCGGGAGGGAGGGGTGGAAGGATGGTTGAGGTGGAAGGGGTTAGCCAGATGGAGTGGTTGACGTGCAGTGGAGATGGCGAGCTCGCTGGCAGAGTGGTGCATACGTCGTGGCGGCGGGTCTCGTGGAAGAGTGGCGGGGCAGCACGTGGCGCGATAATATGCTCGCGGGTAGCATGATCGGCCTTGGGCAGAGGGACGTGCGGGGAACGTCAGTGAGGAGGTGGGCGACGATATGGGTGGTGGACCAAGGCGACATGACAGATCAAGGTGTGACATCCTGGTCGAGTGCTTAATAGGATTGATAAAATACTCATATTAATAAGGTGCATATATTTATGGGAGTTCATCTCGAAATAATGTTGGGTAAGTGTGCTTGGCTCGGAACAAAATTTAGAGATGGGTGACCAACCGAAAAGTTCTTCCCACGTGCACACGAGTGAGAATGCGCATAAATATACGGAAAGTTCCTGGTGTGAGGTTGATCAACAAGGACGTAGATCTTCTAAGGGGGATTGTATGTGATATCTTGGCCCATGTATTAGTAGGATTGATAGAATTTTCATATCAATAGGGTGCATCTTTTTTCTGGAACCTGATCTCGAAAAAACTTTTGATTAAACGTGCTTGGTCGCAAGCAATTTGGGTACGGGTGAACGACCGGAAAGTTTTTCCCGTGAACGCACGAGTGAAAACAAAATACGCAGAAAATACTAGTGTTGGCTTGTGGGGCCGGATTAGAGATTCTAGAGAGCTGCCATCGGATAATGACCGCTAGCTCCAAGGTGGTCGGGGTGTTACACAAGGTGGATACAATAGGTAATTTGTGTGGGGGAATCAGGGCATGGCCCAATGCAGGCCTTAACTGTCCCCGGTCACACGTTAGTTCTTTGTCCAGCGCCGACATTTAGCGAAGGCACACTTTGCCAAGTGTTTTTTTGCCTGATACTCGGCTAACAGATAGTTCTTTACGCATTTGTATATGTATTTGTTTGATAATACTGAAAAATATTAGGATAACTCTTGTATACCCGTATTAGAACCCATGGCAAAAAGAGGGGGTTCCCAACCATTTCTCGGCATTATTTCATGTGTCCTTTGTCCCGTGGGCCCATAAACAGGAAATACACTACTTGATTTCACGTGAATTTTCTCTTTGTTAATGTTAAACTAAGCCATAGGAAAATGACCAACAAAGTATAGGTCAATTTCTTACAAAAGTCCGTTCGGTTCCTTCGAAGTGGGAGTTTTCCACTATAAGTGAGGAACTTGATAAAAAAATAGGCCTACTTCTTACAAAAGATAGTCCAACTTGTGAAGGGAGACACCACTTAAAAGTTGTGTATTGGAATTTTCCTCTTTATCATCACTCCTACTTCTCATACTGTAGCACCATGCCAATAAGAGGGGTTTTCGATCGCTTCTAGCCATGATTTCATGCTTCTCCTGTCCAGCGGGACCAAGAAATGGGAAAACGTTACCTTTTGATCAAACCGGTGATTTCATGTTTTTTTCCTCTTTTTATTGTTAAACTAAGTCATATGATCGTGACCAGCTAAAAAAGGAATCTAAAAAACAAAATCGGGAAAGAAAGGGCGGAAAAAAAGAGGGCGAGCCCGTTCTGTGCCAACTCGAAGTGTGCGGCGATGGGAGGCCATCCATGCCGGCAGCTGCTGCTGGAGCGAGGGCGGTGCACCACAATCAGGTTAGGGGAGCAGCAACCTCGGGATTTTTCCCGCTCGTGGCGGTTGGCTCTCTCCCGGGGAAATGGGGTGACCCAAAAAATTGAGTCATGTGTGATGGGCATGAGATCGACAAATATGCCAATTCAATAGCAAATCTTTGGTAGATCCAAAAATTTGGGTCTTATACCGGTAGAGACTTTTGGCTCTGGAGCTCCACTCCCTTCAATTTAAAAATTTGAAAATCATAATTATGAGTTTCAAAAATTCTGAAAAAACTCCGGGTGTAGCCAATAGTATATCCCACAAACGTGCAAAATATCAACTATAAATACTTCGTATTTTGAGCTACACAAAAATGATAAATTGTGGATCTAAATATGCATATTTTCAAATCTCAAAGTTTTACCAGATTTTATTATTTTTGTGTAGCCCATAACATAAAGTATTTCAAATTTACATTTTGTACGTTTATGAGATACACCATTGGCTACACCCGTGATTTTTTTCAATTTTTTTGGAAACTCACAAATATAGTTTTCGATTTAGTGGAGGGAGCATTGGAGTTCGGGAGCAAAGAACACTTTCCTGGTCTTAGAGCATCTCCAACCATGGTTGGCAAACCCTCCCCAAATGTCCGGGCAGACAACCCGGACAACTTTGGTGCCAAAAACAGCCACCCAACCGTCCCCCTCCCCCCAAACTCAGCACAAACGTCTGGGCGGTCCGGCAAACCCGAAAGCCAGCCCATATGTGGGGAGGGTTTGGGACTGCCCGGGCGCGCCCGGACGTGCCTCCCACGTCGGACTGGCAAGGCAGGCCCACGCAATTCGAAGCCAAAATTCCCCTTCTCCGCCTCCGCTCCCGCCAGCCACTTTCATTCCTCCCGCCGCTTCAACCCCCGAAATCACCTCTCCAGTCCGTGGCCGCCGCCGCCGTGTGAAGAGAGGATGGACGCGGGCACGCCCGTCGATTCCATGGAGAAGGGCGCATCATCGGAGTCCGTAGAGCAGTGGACAGGGGCGGAGCAGAAGCCGGAGACCGTCACCCATAGGTTGAGGCGAAACAAGCAGCGCCTCCGCGAGCAGGCGGAGAGGGAGAAGAGGGACAAGGAGGAGGAGGCCCAAAGGATTGCGAACGCGGAGACGCAGCCCGAGGGCATGACCAGGCCCACACCCACATTTAGGCGTGCGGTGCCCATGCCGCCTCCGTCGTCCGGCGTCGCGGAAAAAAGTCGATGTCCTCGACCACAAACCCGAAGGAGGCGTACCAGTTCGTGGACGACTACCCGTCGCAGGTGGACCTGACGCAAGATTCGGAGATGGTGGTCAAGTCTCCGCCGCTCCAGCGGACACGTGCATCTTCCGGCCTCACTGACTGCCAGCACGACCACAACCTATTCGACAATAGTCAAGACCCGACGATGGAGTCGGAGAAGGTATGAAATTCTATCCCAAATGCATAGTTGGAATCTAATTTAGGACCGTAGTTTAATTGTTAGCATGAATAGGAAGAGTTCTTGATGGATTTGATCCGATATGGGGGAGATCGGACACATGATCCGTCGGGTTCCACACTTCCCCCTTTACAGTGTGCTCGATGATCCATCCGACGCTCCGAAGAAGAAGAAAGGGCAAGGAGAAGAAACCGCCGAAGACTAGGGGCACTTCATACTCAACTCATGAGGATGTTTTGCTTTGCAAAGCTTGGTTGGCCACAAGCATGGATGCTATATGTGAAAACGAGCAAAAGGGCTCAAAGTTATGGGAGAATATCCATGCCCACTTTCATCATCAAAGGCACTATGTGCAACCACATACTATTGTGTCCGACCGCAACGCCGGTTCTCTCCAACATAGGTGGGCATCGATCCAAGAATGTGTGAACAAATATTGTGGTTTCCATGCACAAGTGGTCAATAGGAATCAAAGTGGTGTCAACGTCGATACTCATGTAAGTAATTGCGGCAATGTTCATCATTTTATGTAACATCCCAATTTTCACAAAAATTTAAAACTTTTCATTTGCATCATGCATCATGTCATTGCATCATTGTTTGCATCAAATTACGAAATTTAGAGAAAATAGTCTCAAAAACAATAATTGCATTTTATCTGCAAATGCTTTTCAAATCTATTTCAAATTCTAAATAAAGTTTTGAATATTTTATTCCCAAAACATGCTAAACATGCGGGGCATGTTTTTACAAAAGTATAGGAATTGGTTTGAGTGGATTTGGTATTATAAATCAAAAGTTATTTGAATTTGGTTAAAAACAGAAAAGAAAATAAATTTCTGGAAAAAAAATGCGTTCCTAACTAACTGGGCCGAGCCCATATCTTTCCTTCCGCGCGCGCGCACAGCAAGCGGGCCACGAGCCCACTTTTCCTCTCTCTCGCTGACGTGCGGGACCCACAGGTGACGCAGGCGATGACGTCACCGATTCCCTTTCCTCTCGCGCACGGAAACAAGTCCGGGAAGAACACGAATCCTCTCCGATTTCCTCCCCGATTCTTACGGGTTTGTTTCGATCTCTTCTGCTCATATATACCCTGCACCCTCCTCTTTCTCCCGCACCCCAAACCCTAGCCCCAACGCCTCCAGGCTGCCCGCAATCGCCATCGCCATCCGCCACTGCCACCACCGTAATCCGCAAACGCCGGTGAGCACGGTCGACTTCAAGCCTTCCCACCTATCCCATCCTTCTTGTTTTCCTCTCGCGCATCCGTGTAATTTTTTTGTTGATTTGTTTGTGCGCCAGATCCGACGGGAGCTTCTTCGACAACGACGCCGTCCGTGGGAGCAGCTCCGCCCAGCCACTCTCGGAGATGCACGACGCCCGCGACCACGCCGTCAACGCCATCATCTTTGCCGCGTCGATCTACGCCCCAGGGTACGACTCGCGGATCCCATCCCCTCCCTTTTCGCGTTTAGCTTGCCGCCGGCCATGGAGCCGCCGTCGCCGGAGTTACTCCGTCAGCCGCACTAGTGACCATATGGTCCAGAAGAACCTAGGCCGTTGGATCTGCGATGTACGACGTAGATTAGATCTCACCGCGAAGGGGTACCAGCCAACCAGAAGAAGCCACGTCGACAAGTCGTCCGCGAAGCCCACATCCGTCCACGTCCGTCCGCGCCGCAACCCGTCCGCGACCGCATCGCCCGCATCCGTCCGCGAAGACGACGCGCACCAATCAGAAGACGACACATCGCCCGGGGACTTCAGCGTGAAGATTCTTCTATTTTTCCTTACACTTTAGCCCTGCGCATCACAGATTAGTCCCTGTGATTAGTTTTATCATTAATTTTTATTCCTTTATCAGAAAATTATGAAATTTATATTTTTGGAAAGCTAATAATGTGTAGAAACTTTCTATATGCTTAATTTGAGGTTTGGACGAAATTAATTTAGATAAATTTTAAAAACGGTTTAATTGATATTTTGGCTATATTTTAATTATAAAAATTGATAATTGAGTAAAATATTTTGTTATATTTTTGTTTGTATAAGTAATGGCCGTAGAATTGCTCTATAATTTTTGTAGAAGTGTTTTTTTATGTTTGTGCATGTATTTTGTTTTTATTGCTTTTAGGTGTTATTTTAATAAGTAATTTATATTAAAAATTGTTCTCCACATTAATTTTCGAATAGAAAATTTAAGCTAAGTAATTATGACCATGTTACATGCAATATAACTTAGAAATATTTCACCCCACCGAAATATTTCTTCCTTAGAAAATTTTGGGTAATAAAATGTTGAGAACACTTAGAATTTTTCCTTAGAAATTTTCAACACATTAAAAAAAATGCTAAACTTGTCCTTAGAATTTTTTTAGTATCTAGAAAACTTAGTTATTCCCTTAGAAATTATTCTAAGTACTTGCCATAACAAATGTTGGTCCTTAGAAAAATTCATCAAATATTGATATCATACCTTTTTCCTTAGAAAATTTTAGCAGTTCTTATTTTGTTTACTTTCCTTAGAAATTATTTTGGACTTGATGTGTTAGTTTTAGTCCTTAGTTAAATTTCGACCCAAGTGTTAGGACCTTGGTCCTTAGTCATTTTTGGACCTTTTGATTGTCTTGTTTTAACATAGAATTATTTCATGGCATGGCATGCATGCATCTCTAGTCCTTAGAAATATTTTGCACATCATGCATGACATATTTTTCCTTAGAAGTTTTATGAAACTTGTTTGTTCATTATGTATTGTTTGTTGTGTTAGAATCTCCGGAGGGAAACGAAGACTGTTGCAATTGCTGTTGCTATTCTGCTTGTTGCCAAGGCAAGTGGCACACCCCCATAAATTTCCTAAGTATTTTTCTATGTATGACTTAGTGTATTTCTTTATATGCATGTGTAGGATAGTATTGCTATGCTAAAACTACTATCTCCTTTACACTAGTTGTGTCTAGAATCCTATTGATAACTTGGTAGAATTATGGATGCTATGCAAATTGTTTTTTTCAAAGCTTAAATTCTACTAAGTTAATTTATCACCTGGGTGGATTTGGGATTGCATGGCTGCCAGAGTTGAGTGTTTATTCACTTGTGGATTGCCACCCAGGATTAAAGGGACCAATGTTTCTCTAAGTAAAATTTTGATGGGTGAACAAGGGTAGAAGAGACTATGGATTTCATGCCATAGAGTCTCAAACTTTGAAGAAAATGTTTTACAAAGTGTTAGGCAAAATTGGCTTTTATGCAAAATAGCCTTGAACTCCACCAGCCAAATATGCATATAGGCTATAGAGTTATTCCATTAAGTGTCCACATAGTGTCACTTGCCATATCCATTTTTAATGGTATCTGACCCACTCTGTTGCAAATATTATTTTGTTGCAGACTTTTCTGACGATGAGTAAGGTCACGTTTGGGTTTCGAGTCTACAACCAACATGTTTTCGCCTGTGGCGCATCATGAAGAATGGAGGCTCATTGAAGATTTTATTTCCGCTGCTTTATTTGTTTTGAGCTAGCTATAAGCTATGCAAAGATGTATCGAACCATTTATTTTTCCAAGTCTGGATCATTCGTGTAATAATTGATACAATGTTGTGATATTCATCTTAAACTGTGTGTGCAAATGAAACGATCCAGGGGTTTGCACTATACACAGGTACCTTGCCATTTTCTAAGTGCAGGTACACTACAGATGGTATCAGAGCATAGTGTTGCCTGTAGGATCGAAACCCTAGGTTTGGTTAGAAATAAGTTGGCCAAAAACTTAATTTATTTACTAAGTATAAAAGCTTCTATGATATATTCTTGCTTTTTCTTCTAAGTACTCGTAATTCTTTACTTATGCATTTATCTCATACTTGTTTCTTCCTAAACTAAAGGATGACGAAGAGGTTCGAGTACATTGACGAGGAGGACTACCCGGTGACCCGCTTCGGCAGCATCATGTTCGACATCCTCAAGCACCTGAAGCTACCTACACCCATGATCAAGGGATGCATTTTGAAGAAGTTCAAAAGAGAAGGCCTTTGGGGAATCAGGGTGGTTCAACAAGGACGTGAAGGCGAAGCACCCATTGAGTATAGAGTAATGGGAGTCTCCATGGAGAGAGGAATCGACATCATCATGCAACACGTGATAGCTTGCCTTTGTGGACGCTACTCCAATGAATTGGAGGGGCACTACTCCTTCCTTTTGGAAGGCGTGACGATGAAGGATCACCCTTCTGCTATGGCACCGAGAACATGGGCAAAGATGAGTTCGTGAGCGACTATTTCCAAGGCTTAGAACTCCTAGTCCATGATCTTTACTTTGATACCAGTGAGGAACTCCACAAGAATGATGAGCTTTGCGCCCAAGTCCAAGTGAATGATGAGAAGATAAAAGAGCAAGAAGAGAAGACCAAGGAGCTAGAAGAGAAGTTCAAGGCCCAAGAGAAGAAATTCATAAGTCAAGAGAAGAGAGTCAAGCAAAGAAACAAGCAAATAAGGGACTTGAAGGAAGAACTTTCCACCAATGATGTGGAGCTTGAAGCTGATTGTGACTTGATCAAGCGACTTCGTGCTGAGAAGAAGGAACTCCAAGAGAGAAACGCAGAATTGGAGAAGGAAGTGAAGGATCTCAGAAGCGTGCTCATTCAGGAAGGCTTTGAAATCCAAGAATTTGAAGAAGAAGTAGATGAAGGCACCATGATTGAGGACTAGGATAGTTAGTGAGACTACCATTTTACCTTACGCACCATTTTACCTTACGCCTTTTTAATTTTGAATTTTAGTTTGGAACTACCAACTTGTGGTAGGACAATACCTAGTACCCTTTGATGTTAGTGCGAATTGAGAATTTTGGAGTTGAAGTTTTGCTTGATGTGTTGTTTGATTGCTTTCTATGTGATGCTTGTATGGGTAGAATTATTTCTCATAGACCTGTCTATCTTTTACTCACCTATGCTAAAACCACAGATGCCTCCCCGTCGTGACAACACCAACACAACAACAACAACAACAACAACAACAACAACAACAACAACGAAGCTATGATGCAACAGATGATGGCAGCCCAGACTCAGCTGATGACCATGATGGCACAATTCATGGCAAATCAACATGGACCTCCACCACCACCTCCTCCCCAAGTGGACAGACTTGCCAGGTTTCTTAGGCTTAGGCCAAACAAGTTCTCAACTACAACTGACCCAATAGTGGCTGATGACTGGCTGCGTTCTGTGCAAAAGGATCTGGTGACAGCTGAATGTGAAGATGCTGAGAAAATTAGGTTCACCGCACATCTGCTTGAAGGACCTGCAGCCCAATGGTGGGAAACTTATCAGATTACTCACCCATTGGACACTTTGACTTGGGAGGAATTCAAGGAAGGATTTCGTAATGCTCATATCTCCACAGGCATTATGAATCTGAAACAGGAAGAGTTCCGCAATCTGCGTCAGGGAACAGAAGTCTTAAGGAGTACATGGATGATTTTCATGCCTTGTCTCGATATGCTCCAGAGGACGTTGACACAGATGTAAAGAGGAAGGCTAAATTTCTCAAGGGACTAAGTGATGAGCTGAAGATACCTTTGACTGTGGCCTATGCTCCAACTTATCAGACACTTCTTGATCAGGCAATCACCCTTGAGGATAGCATGAAGAAAGCTGAAAACAGGAAGAGGAAGATGAATTCAAACAAGCACCACTCTGAACCCTCATTTAAGAAGCACTTTGTTCATGATGGGAACCATGGTCATAAACATGGGAACCACAATGGGGGCAACTTTCACAAACCCCATGCTCACAATCACAATGGAGGATTCAAGGGAAACAATGGAGGATCAAATGGAGGACACAGGGGAAATGGACATGCTGGACATAACCATAACAATGGACAGCATCGCCCAAATTCTGAACCCAGGAAGGATCTCAGCCAAGTGCTTTGCTTCAAGTGCAACAACAAGGGCCATTATGCCACAGATTGCCCTGAGAAGAGAGTGGACACTCCTACCAAGCCCAATCCTTTCAACAAGGGACATGTGAACCACATCAATGTTGAAGAAGTCTATGATGAACCTGATGCTGTGATTGGTACGTTCCTAATCAACTCTTGCCCAGCATTAGTTTTATTTGATACCGGAGCATCGCATTCATTCATTTCAAGAGAATTTGTAAACAAGCATGGGCTAGTTGAGGAAACCATAGGCAAACCAATTAGAGTAAGCTCTCCTGGCGGAGAATGTTAGTAAACTCTGGGTGTAGACAACTTAACCTTGAGATTGGAAAGCACCAGTTTCCCGCAAACCTAATCATCCTAGAAACCCAAGGTCTAGATGTCATTCTGGGAATGGATTGGATGACTCATTTCGAGGGGATCATAGACTGTGCAAACAGAGCAATCACCCTCACCACTCCAGAAAAGAAGAAGATCAGATTCAAGTCAAAATTTGAAATGAAGAAGTTTAGGGTTAATTCTCTTAAGGGGGTTAGCCTCGGTGATGTGCTCATAGTAAGGGAATACCCAGATGTGTTTCCTGAAGAACTACCGGGAATGCCACCCGATAGAGATGTTGAGTTTCTCATTGAGCTTAAACCAGGCACAGGGCCAATAGCCAAGAGGCCATACCCAATGGCGACAGAGGAACTGAAAGAGCTCAAGAAACAGTTGGAGGAACAGTTGCAGAAAGGTTTTATCCGTCCAAGTTCTTCACCTTGGGGAGCACCAATCTTGTTTGTTGAGAAGAAAGACAGTACTCAGAGGCTAGTCACGGACTATAGAGCTTTAAATGAAGTAACCATTAAGAACAAATACCCACTCCCTAGAATCAACGACCTCTTGATCAATTGAAAGGAGCCTGTGTGTTCTCAAAAATTGATCTCAGATCTGGATACTTTCAGATGAAGGTTAGAGAGTTGGACATACCTAAGACTGCTTTCACCACCCGGTACGGTCTGTATGAGTACACAGTTATGCCTTTTGGCTTAACCAATGCGCCGGCATACTTCATGAATATGATGAATAAAGTGTTCATGGATTTCTTAGACAAGTTTGTCGTTGTGTTCATCGATGACATCTTGATCTACTCCAAAAGCCACAAGGAACATGAGGAACATCTACGTCAAGTTTTACAAAGACTTAGAGAGCACAAATTGTATGGCAAGTTCAGCAAATGTGAGTTTTGGCTGGAACAAGTAGGATTCTAGGACACATTGTGTCTAAGGATGGAATAGCAGTAGACCCTGAAAAGGTTTCGGCAGTAACCAACTGGGAGTCGCCCAAGAATGTGGGAGAAATCCGTAGTTTTCTGGGACTAGCAGGATACTATAGGAGATTCATTGAAAATTTCTCCAAAATTGCTAAGGCCTTAACAGAATTGCTACAAAAGGGCAAGAAGTTTGTGTGGACCGAAGAATGTGAAACTAGTTTTCAAGAATTGAAGAAACGTTTAGTATCAGCACCTATTCTATGTTTACCAGATCTAGAGAAAGATTTCCAAGTGTACTGCGATGCTTCACATCGAGGACTTGGAGGTGTGTTGATGCAAGAAGGCAAAGTGGTGTCATATGCCTCAAGGCAGCTCAAGAAGCATGAGGTCAACTACCCCACACATGACTTAGAATTAGCAGCAGTAGTACATGCCCTGAAGATATGGAGGCCCTATCTCTATGGAAAGCGTTGTGAAGTATTCACGGACCATAAAAGTCTTAAATACTTCTTCACACAGAAGGAAATGAACATGCGACAAAGGAGATGGCTGGAATTGATTAAGGACTATGACCTGAGTTTGCAATACCACCCAGGAAAAGCCAATGTAGTAGCTGATGCCTTAAGCCGTAAAACTTATGTTAACGGACTCACGGCAGGGGAATTGCCAGAAGACCTATGCAGGGATTCAAGGATCTTAGGTTGGAGATAGTACCTGAAGGTTTTGTAGCATCTCTAGAAGTGCAACCACTTTTGATGGACAAAATCAAGGAGGCCCAAAAAGGAGACAAAGTGATGGAAGAAATTAAGAAAAATTTAGGTGAAGGCAAGGCCAAAGGTTTTCGACTAGATGAAGAAGGCATAGTATGGTTCATGAAACGGATTTGTGTTCCAGAAGATGTAGATCTCAGAAAGTTGATACTTCAAGAAGCCCATGATTCACCTTACTCCATACACCCGGGTAACACCAAGATGTATATGGATGTGAAGGAGAGGTTTTGGTGGAACAATTTGAAAAGAGATATTGCTGAATATATTGCCAAGTGTGATGTGTGTAGCCGTGTAAAAGCTGAGCATCAGAAGCCAGCAGGGTTACTTCAACCTTTGCCAGTACCCGACTGGAAATGGGATCAGATTGGGATGGACTTCATCACAGGTCTACCCAGAACCAAGTCTGGTTATGATTCTATTTGGGTTATTGTTGATCGTTTGACCAAGGTAGCTCATTTCGTGCCTGTGAAGACAACTTACACAAGTGCCAAGCTAGCAGATATTTACATGAAGAGAATAGTATGTTTGCATGGAGTTCCAAAGAAGATTGTGTCAGATAGAGGCACTCAATTCACTTCACATTTCTGGAAGCAGTTACATGAAGTCCTTGGAACTAGGCTAGAGTTTAGCACAGCCTTTCACCCCCAGACTGATGGACAGACTGAAAGGGTAAATCAAATCCTGGAGGACATGCTGAGAGCATGTGCATTAGACTATAAGTCTAGTTGGGATGATAATCTCCCATATGCTGAGTTCTCTTATAATAATAGTTATCAAGCCAGCATAGAGATGTCACCATTTGAAGCACTGTATGGAAGGAAATGCACCACCCCACTTTTGTGGAGTGGAGTAGGAGAAAGAAGTCTGTTTGGTCCTGATATAATCGAAGAAGCTGAAGAAAAGGTTAGGCTGATTAAGGACAGATTGAAGGCAGCTCAATCTAGGCAGAAAAGTTATGCTGATTCCAAACGGAGAGAAGTCACTTATGACATGGAGATAGAGCCTATCTTAGAGTCTCACCCCTTCGTGGAGTGAAGAGGTTTGGAATCAAAGGAAAACTGTCACCAAGGTTTATTGGACCTTATAAAGTTTTGTCACGTAAAGGAGAAGTGGCTTATGAATTGGAACTACCGGAAGCACTTTCCGCAGTTCACAATGTTTTCCATGTTAGTCAGCTGAAGAAGTGTCACCCTGAAATGGCAGAAACTCCGCTGAGAGATACAGTGCCACTAGAAGAAGTTCAGCTGGAAAGTGATCTCACTTATGAGGAAAAACCCATAAAAATTTTGGAGACAGCAGAGAGAATTACCAGAACCAAGACCATCAAATTCTGCAAAGTACAATGGAATCATCATTCAGAGGAAGAAGCAACTTGGGAAAGAGAAGATGACCTTAGAGAAGAACATCCTCACCTATTTGCTAGCCAAACCGAATCTCGAGGGCGAGATTCATCTTAAGGGGGTTAGGTTTGTAACATCCCAATTTTCACAAAAATTTAAAACTTTTCATTTGCATCATGCATCATGTCATTGCATCATTGTTTGCATTCAAATTACGAAATTTAGAGAAAATTGTCTCAAAAACAATAATTGCATTTTATCTGCAAATGCTTTTCAAACCTATTTCAAATTCTAAATAAAGTTTTGAATATTTTATTCCCAAAACATGCTAAACATGCGGGGCATGTTTTTACAAAAGTATAGAATTGGTTTGAGTGGATTTGGTATTATAAATCAAAAGTTATTTGAATTTGGTTAAAAACAGAAAAGAAAATAAATTTCTGGAAAAAAAATGCGTTCCTAACTAACTGGGCCGAGCCCATATCTTTCCTTCCGCGCGCGCGCACAGCAAGCGGCCCACGAGCCCACTTTTCCTCTCTCTCGCTGACGTGCGGGACCCACAGGTGACGCAGGCGATGACGTCACCGATTCCCTTTCCTCTCGCGCACGGAAACAAGTCCGGGAAGAACACGAATCCTCTCCGATTTCCTCCCCGATTCTTGCGGGTTTGTTTCGATCTCTTCTGCTCATATATACCCTGCACCCTCCTCTTTCTCCCGCACCCCAAACCCTAGCCCCAACGCCTCCAGGCTGCCCGCAATCACCATCGCCATCCGCCACTGCCGCCGCCGTAATCCGCAAACGCCGGTGAGCACGGTCGACTTCAAGCCTTCCCACCTATCCCATCCTTCTTGTTTTCCTCTCGCGCATCCGTGTAATTTTTTTGTTGATTTGTTTGTGCGCCAGATCCAACGGGAGCTTCATCGACAACGACGCCGTCCGTCGGAGCAGCTCCGCCCAGCCACTCCGGAGAAGCACGACGCCCGCGACCACGCCGTCAACGCCATCATCTTTGCCGCGTCGATCTACGCCCTAGGGTACGACTCGCGGATCCCATCCCCTCCCTTTTCGCGTTTAGCTTGCCGCCGGCCATGGAGCCGCCGTCGCCGGAGTTACTCCGTCAGCCGCGCTAGTGACCATATGGTCCAGAAGAACCTAGGCCGTTGGATCTGCGATGTACGCCGTAGATTAGATCTCACCGCGAAGGGGTACCAGCCAACCAGAAGAAGCCACGTCGACAAGTCGTCCGCGAAGCCCGCATCCGTCCACGTCCGTCCGCGCCGCAACCCGTCCGCGACCGCATCGCCCGCATCCGTCCGCGAAGACGACGCGCACCAATCAGAAGACGACACATCGCCCGGGGACTTCAGCGTGAAGATTCTTCTGTTTTTCCTTACACTTTAGCCCCTGCGCATCACACATTAGTCCCTGTGATTAGTTTTATCATTAATTTTTATTCCTTTATCAGAAAATTATGAAATTTATATTTTTGGAAAGCTAATAATGTGTAGAAACTTTCTATATGCTTAATTTGAGGTTTGGACGAAATTAATTTAGATAAATTTTAAAAACGGTTTAATTGATATTTTGGCTATATTTTAATTATAAAAATTGATAATTGAGTAAAATATTTTGTTATATTTTTGTTTGTATAAGTAATGGCCGTAGAATTGCTCTATAATTTTTGTAGAAGTGTTTTTTTATGTTTGTGAATGTATTTTGTTTTTATTGCTTTTAGGTGTTATTTTAATAAGTAATTTATATTAAAAATTGTTCTCCACATTAATTTTCGAATAGAAAATTTAAGCTAAGTAATTATGACCATGTTACATGCAATATAAGTTAGAAATATTTCACCCCACCGAAATATTTCTTCCTTAGAAAATTTTGGGTAATAAAATGTTGAGAACACTTAGAATTTTTCCTTAGAAATTTTCAACACATTAAAAAAAAATGCTAAACTTGTCCTTAGAAAATTTTTAGTATCTAGAAAACTTAGTTATTCCCTTAGAAATTATTCTAAGTACTTGCCATAACAAATGTTGGTCCTTAGAAAAATTCATCAAATATTGATATCATACCTTTTTCCTTAGAAAATTTTAGCAGTTCTTATTTTGTTTACTTTCCTTAGAAATTATTTTGGACTTGATGTGTTAGTTTTAGTCCTTAGTTAAATTTCGACCCAAGTGTTAGGACCTTGGTCCTTAGTCATTTTTGGACCTTTTGATTGTCTTGTTTTAACATAGAATTATTTCATGGCATGGCATGCATGCATCTCTAGTCCTTAGAAATATTTTGCACATCATGCATGACATATTTTTCCTTAGAAGTTTTATGAAACTTGTTTGTTCATTATGTATTGTTTGTTGTGTTAGAATCTCCGGAGGGAAACGAAGACTGTTGCAATTGCTGTTGCTATTCTGCTTGTTGCCAAGGCAAGTGGCACACCCCCATAAATTTCCTAAGTATTTTTCTATGTATGACTTAGTGTATTTCTTTATATGCATGTGTAGGATAGTATTGCTATGCTAAAACTACTATCTCCTTTACACTAGTTGTGTCTAGAATCCTATTGATAACTTGGTAGAATTATGGATGCTATGCAAATTGTTTTTTTCAAAGCTTAAATTCTACTAAGTTAATTTATCACCTGGGTGGATTTGGGATTGCATGGCTACCAGAGTTGAGTGTTTATTCACTTGTGGATTGCCACCCAGGATTAAAGGGACCAATGTTTCTCTAAGTAAAATTTTGATGGGTGAACAAGGGTAGAAGAGACTATGGATTTCATGCCATAGAGTCTCAAACTTTGAAGAAAATGTTTTACAAAGTGTTAGGCAAAATTGGCTTTTATGCAAAATAGCCTTGAACTCCACCAGCCAAATATGCATATAGGCTATAGAGTTATTCCATTAAGTGTCCACATAGTGTCACTTGCCAGATCCATTTTTAATGGTATCTGACCCACTCTGTTGCAAATATTATTTGTTGCAGACTTTTCTGACGATGAGTAAGGTCACGTTTGGGTTTCGAGTCTACAACCAACATGTTTTCGCCTGTGGCGCATCATGAAGAATGGAGGCTCATTGAAGATTTTATTTCCGCTGCTTTATTTGTTTTGAGCTAGCTATAAGCTATGCAAAGATGTATCGAACCATTTATTTTTCCAAGTCTGGATCATTCGTGTAATAATTGATACAATGTTGTGATATTCATCTTAAACTATGTGTGCAAATGAAACGATCCAGGGGTTTGCACAATACACAGGTACCTTGCCATTTTCTAAGTGCAGGTACACTACATTTTATCACATGTCATGCTTGTGTCCAAACAATTTATGTAATTGCTTGTACTTGTTTCTTTATAGTGTGGTTTGGCCGCCACATTGTACCATCAAAACGAGGGCAAACCATTCACCATGGTACATTGTTGGCTAGAATTGACCGGAAAACCGAAGTGGATCTCCCAATATGATGATCACAAGAATCCGGCCAAGAAATGGAAGAACAATGATGGATCAAGCTCATCCATACCTATTGGACTTGATGAAGAAGATGTGTCGTCCGAAGTTGGTACCGTAGCCAGCCAGAAGAGGATGATGGGGAGGAGATGGGAGAAGGATAGGGCGGCTCGTGAGGACGCCGCAACAAAGATGTCCGCTACATGGACAGACATCTTCTCCAACAAAGATGAAACCTTGAAGAAAATGGAGAAAGAAAGAGAGGAGAAGAAGGCCGAGAGTTATGATGCATTCTTGGCTTTGCAAAGGGAAAGAATGGAGTTTGATCGCCAACGTCTCAAGGAGAGGATGGAGTTGGAGAGGGCGATGTTGGACTTGGTGAAGGAGGAGGCTTGGATGAAGGTGCAACTGGAGCAAAAGAAGATGCAAGATACCCTCGCGGTGGAACAAGAGAAAGTGAATCTTGCAAGATTCACGGAGGAACAAAGGATCATGTTCCAAGACGCTAGCCTCTTGGATGAGCCTAGCGTAAAGTGGATCCTCATGATGAAGAAGATCTCCGACCGCGACCTCGGCCTAGGTGGATCATGTGGATCCGCCCCATGAGAAGAGAGCACTTCTCATCATCATTCTTGTATCGGACAACTTATTTAATTTTGTTTATTTCATGTTGAATTCGGACAACTTTGCTTTGTAATTCGGATCCGCAATGTATCGGATCGACGTTGCATGAGTTTGTGTTTTTTGTTTTAGGGGATGCGGTTGTACGAGCCCAACTTTGGGGGTTGTCCGTTCAGTGTCCGCGAACACGTCCGGACGTGTCCGCAGACATTTTGGGGGTCAAATTTGCCCACCATGATTGGAGATGCTCTTATACCGTAAGATGTTGGATCTATTTTTGCAACCCCCCCGCCATACCCACAAAACAATTTTTGAATATTGGGTGCTTTTTTTGGGTAAGCTGTTGGAGACTCTCGGAGCTTCGTTTAGCTAGTTAGATGCCAGGCTATGAGTAACCACCGGTTTTGGTCAGTCGTCTTCGATTGCCAGGGACATATCTTCACCGTGGCCAGCTCTGCAATGATCCATTCGGGAATGAAACACATTAAAGAACCTGGATATTTCAGTGCAAAGTTATATCATTTCAGGCGCAAATTCCAGGGGCAGTAGAGCAAATAATTCGTCGCACGCTTGAAGATGATAGATGACTACCGGGCACTCACCTGATCTAGTGGACATCCCCAATGAGAGAGTCAGTGGCAACATTCAACAGGGCAAGGATGAGGTTTCTTTACCAACTTGCGTTCAACGTTGTTCATCCTTGCGTCGACACAAGAACAGTGCACATGCACTATATTATCATTTTACTTTACACACCTAGGCACGCTGTTCATCTATCGATCTCCTTATACGGTTAGGCCTTGCCTCCATACCCTACTGGTGGCCAAATGTATCTGCCCGTAGGTATGATATGACCAAACATTTCGTCTGTACTCGAGAGAGAAACATCACCATTATATTCTTGTTCCGATGGCTTTGTTTAGGTTTCATTTTTTTTTTTGCGAAAAGGCTTTGTTTAGATTTCATGTACTCTCAAACACATAGAGAATATGCATTGGTTGCCTAGGGCCTAACTTTCTGTGCCAGTCCAGACAAGGTATCTTGGCCGAACGGGAGACTTACTTCAAAGGCCGAATTATTTCATGCGGAATGTTAGATTGACCTCACTAAATAAATAAGATGCCTACCTTGCATACATGCGTGTACTATATCTGCCGTTGAATTATCTGCCTGCATCCTACAAAAGTTCTTGGCCTAACCAGTGATGTGTGCAGTGTGCTGATATGTCAGCATAGGTTTTCATACGCTTTATTATTTTCAGATGACCGGCCCGGTCAAAAACTGGTCAATTTTAATCTTATACATGTGTAGCAGACTATAGTTTGTATAGAAGAAAATACAAATGTTTAAAGATATATTAGTACCATTGCTGCACAACCTGAAATATAAACAACCAAGAACAATTGGTACATGGAACCATGTGAGGATCAGATCATGAGCCTAGGAAGTATGCATATATTTCCTGACTAGGAGGGGGCTCCCAGGAGGAAAAGACCCCGCGTCGTCTCTCCTAGGCGACTCGAGGGGAACCCTAGTCTGCTCACCACAAGCAGCGGCCGGAGGACACCGCCAGGCAAAGCCCGTGTGGCCGATAGCGGTGGCGGGGCCATCTCTTCCTCGCGCTTTCGGCCCCCACTTGGCGGCGACGAGAAGTTCTAGTGGAGAGGTCCCCGCGTCATGGATCGGCATCGTCCCCTGGCCATCCGGCTGCCGCATCTTGTCTTCCATTGCAGCGTCTCAGGTTCGGCGAGCTCGGCGGTGGCGACTAGGGCTTGGTTCCGACACGTCGAGATGGGGTGGGGTGACGGCCTCCCCTCTCATGCTCGTGGAAGATCTTGCCAGATGCGGGTTTGCGTCCCTGCCTGACCTCGTTGGTATGTCGGCTGTTGTCAGCAGCGAGAATGGGGAGGCGCGACTGCCGGTGTAAACCGAGCCGGCCTCAGGTCATGGCGGACAATAGTGGTGTCTTGTGCGTCGTTCTCTTCACAAAGTCATCGTCTGTGCAGTTCTCGGCTCCTCTCTCCGGCTACTCTGGGACGAACCCTAGATCTAGGTCTCTCGGATTGGAAGACGGCGTCGCTTCGCGCCGTTCTACCGCATGAGGGCATCATTTTGGAGCAGGTACTTGTTGGAGGGGGCAGGAGGTTGAGCAGTGTTGCATCTATCACATCGACGACGGCGGGTCTCGGTGACGTGGTGCAGCGGAGTCTCGGCGACAACCGCGTAATGATGGATGCGTGCAAGGAGGTGACGTTGTCTGGCGTCGTGGTGGCGTCGACGGCAGGCCCGACAAGGTCATTGCATTGATCACTCCTAAAAATGAGTTGGCGGAAGACGGCCACGAAGGCTTATCAGCGTGCGCATGTGGTGCCAACCGAGTGTCTACTGGACCGGTTTGTGCTCCCGGCTAGCCGTCGGGTAGTCTGGTGAGGGTTCTGGATTGTGCGTATGTGTGTGGGGTCCGGATCATGGAAAAATAGCACGCTATAGCGTTTCGAGACTTGTCTCCACGAAACAGGCTTGCGCCCCGCTATATTAATATAGCAACCACCCCATACAACTGTGAGACCACTGTTGGGGCAAACAACACAATCAAATACAAAAGAAAAATAAAAAGAAAAGACTGTGTCAATCATTGTGATGCAAAGGCCAGGGTTTCAGTCTCCATTTCGAAAAAATATCTCCTGACTAGGAATCGATAGACGGCGGTTTGTGTCCCATCCATTTCCATCCACTCATAATTTGTTCATGCTTGCAGGGGTATAATTAAATAAGAAAAGGAAAAAAAATAGTTAAGGTACCAATTCTTTAAGCTGAGCTGAAGATTTTGACAGGGAGAGAGTGACATCATTCCATAAAGAATCTGAATTTTCCTGGTTTAATTATTGTTTGATGTGCCGTTCAAGAAAGATAATTTCCTGAATCGATCGCTCTTACGGTGATGTTTGATGTGATGTAAAATTTGGCTGTCTCCGTGTGTTAGCTAGCTAGCCATAGGCGATGGCGCTAACTCAAGAGCCGACACGACATGAAACCTAGCGACCTCTACGGGGTTGAAAATCAGCTACGACATGTGAGGACCTAGTTAACATTGGCAAATAACGTTTTGTTACAATTATTCTCCGTGAATTACGGCTGCATCATGTAGAGATTAGACTTGGCTCCGTTATTTTTTTTATTAACATGACCGTCAGTATGTAATGAAACAAACAAATGTGCTGTCAGACAAATATATATTGAATGACAAATGTTACCGTACATCCACTGACATGTCTTAAGTACTCACTCCGTTCCATTTTAATTGACTCACATATATCTAGATATGTAGGGAGTATTCCAAAGGAAAAAGGTTGGGATCATCCGGGGGATCTCACCCTCCCGTCCTCCTCCTTGCGCACACGACACGTGTTCCCCTACGTTGCCCCAACCGCCCTTATCTCTTCCTCCTCCACACGTTTTCTGCCTTCCCATCACAGGAGGTCGTCGCGCGCCGCACGCCGGCGGAGGTCCTGCGCGCCGCGGAGCTCGCCGCCCCGTCTTGCTCCGCCGCTGCGCCGCCTATCCAAGCGCCGCCGCCCGCGCCACCTCCGCCCCTACCTCCTCCGCGCCCACCTCCGCCCATACCTCCTCCGCGCTCGCGAGGCTCCGCCGACGGGGAGCGAGGTCATCCCCGCACCGGCGCTGCTGCAGGGGCGCCGCCATGGCCTCCCTTCGCGGCTTCTGCAGGGGGCGCTGCCATGGCCTCCCCCCACGGCTTCTGCAGGGGGCGCCGACACCGGCCTCGAGCTCTCCCATGGCCTCAAGCCTTTGTTCCCGTCCTCGTCGTCGTCCTCCCGGGAGCCGACGAGCTCGCGCCCGAGCCACCGGCGTCGCCCTCCGCCCACCGGTGCCGCCGAGCCACCGGCACCACGCTCCTAGCCTTCCGCCTCCCCGCGCGGCAACACAACCGTGGCTGAGGAAGTGGTCTGTGCCGTGGCTGTGCTAACGGTGGTGCTGCCATGGGTGGTGCTGCCATGGGCGTCAGCGCCGCCGAGGTCTCCATGGCCTCGAGCACGGCCTAGTTGGCGAGGCGGCGGCCGGCAAGGCGGAGGTGCTACCACCGGGTGCTGCCTGCGCTCAAGGGAGGCCCTGCCATGGGGGCGGCGGTGCTGCCATGGTTGCAGCGGTGCCCCGAAGGTCGACGGCGGTGCTGCGGGAGCATTTTTTTTGGATATTTCTTGTGTCCTTTTTTTCTCTGATGCGGTGCAAATTTTTTGAAGCGTTGCAGCTCAATTGTTTCTCTTCTGTCGCAAAATCACAAGACAATTGTAGCAAATTTCCTTTTTTTGCAAGGGCAGCCGGCGTTGCTACCGACGGGCCGCCGGCGTTGCTGCAGAGAGTGCTACTAGCGGTGGGCACCGTTGCTGCAAGGAGCTGCCGGCGTTGCTACCGCCGGCTACCGTCATGACGCTACCGACGGCAGCCGGCGGTGCTCTCAGCGGTGGGGCGGCGTTGCTGCCATGGACTGTAGTGCTACCTACGGCGATTGGGGATGCTACCTGCGTCGGAAGGTGGTGCTACCGACGACGGTCGGTCATGCTACTAGCTTGGGGGTGGCGGTGCTGCCATGGCGGCAGGGCGGTGCTCTCAGACATTTTTTTGCTGCAATAGTTTTATAGTTTTGCTAAAATAGCATAATATTTTTGCATTCTAATAAGAATTTTTATGCTACAATTTGTTCTGCTGTTTTGCATCATAAGTCTTATCGGAGAACCTCGCCGGAAGAATTTTGCTACGATGCTGCAATATAACAATTTTTTTGCTATTATTGTTTTGTAGTTTTGCTACAATAGAACAAAACATTTGCTACGATGTTTTCGGCGAGGTCTCCGTCGATATCTCCGGCGAAATCGATTTTGCTACAATAGCACATTTTTTTCTGCTACGGGATCTCCGGCGAGGTCTCCGGTGAGGTCCGGCGAGTCCGGTGAGGTCTCCAGCGAAATCGGTCATTTCTTTTCTGTTTTCTGGGCGAACCGTTTTTTGCTACATAGGGAGCAAAAGCGGGGATTATTTGCTGCGGCGGCAGCAAAATCGGGATTGTGATCTGTTTGGAGGGACACGTGTCACGCATGCAAGCAGGAGGATGGGAAGGGAATAATCCCCAGGGGACGCCTAGTGTCTTCCTATTCCAAATGAGTTGATTTAGATTTGTCTACATATGAATGAATCTACACATGTTTAGTGTGTAGATACATCTATAGTTAGACAAAACAATATCAATTAATTAGAAACGGATGGAGTACACGTATGCAATAGTAGTCAAAGTCAGAGACCCTAAGATTACTTACCCAATTCCTCCTATCCAAAGAATGGACATTTCTAAACAACTACTCCCTCCATTCCAAATTATAAGTCTTTTTTTTTGATTCATGCTTATACGGATTGATTCGTACATATTCAGACATATTTTAGTGTGTTGATTCACTCGTCCGTATAGATACGAATCAAGAAAAGCTAAAATTAGAAACGGAGGGAGTATCAGCGTATGCATATCATGCTTACCTTGAATATAGGCCTGAGGCTTTGTGCTAAATATGATTGAGAGATGGAACAGACGTAATCCTAGCTAGCCACAAAGTGCTTATGTTAACGACACCGCCTTTTTCCACACGGACACACATACTTTACTGCTCGAGTCTACTATCCCGTCTATTCCTTCCACATCCACACACATTGTATCCCTGACTGTGTAGGTCCACGACACTACACCGCTCTCCCGGCACACCACCTGCTCGGCGAAATGCCATCGGCCTATCTCTACAGGCGCCGCGCCGTGCCCGTGCCCACAGCACAGTGCACGTCCCTCCTTAAAGCTCCACTCCTCTGCTTCTAGGCCTCCACGACCTCCCCCTCCCCTGCAGCTCCCACTCACTAGCTATTGGGATTGCGCGCGCGACTAGTGACTAGTGCCACCCACCTCGCCCTGCTCGCCCATGGCCGATTGTTCCGTGGTGGCATAGTGAGTGGGGGAGGAGGTCCATGGCACTCTGTTTCTTACCGCGAGTGTAGTGCGTGTCTTGCTGGCTGCCCGAGGTCCGACCTCCTGGATTTGTTTCTTGCGGTGGAGTTTGTCAGTTTGCGGCAATGGCAACCATGGCGCAGTTCTTGCTCCCGGTGATCCTCTTTGCCGTCGCAGGCTCGGCTGTTACAGCGGCGGACCGATACGAGACGGGTGAGGCGTCGGCTCTGCGGGAATTCAAGCGCGCGCTGGTGGACATCGACGGGCGCCTCTCGAGCTGGGACGACGCGGCGGGAGGTGGCGGGCCGTGTCACTGGCGCGGCATTGCCTGCTCCGTCGCACGCGAGGTGACGGGCGTCACGCTCCACGGGCTCGGCCTCGGCGGCGCGCTCTCCGCGGCCGTCTGCGCGCTCCCGCGGCTCGCCGTCCTCAACGTGTCCAAGAACGCGCTCTCCGGCCCCGTCCCCGCTGGGCTCGCCGCGTGCCGCGCGCTCGAGGTGCTCGACCTCAGCACCAACTCCCTCCACGGCGCCATCCCGCCAGAGCTCTGCGGCCTCCCATCCCTCCGCCGGCTCTTCCTGAGCGAAAACCTCCTTTTCGGTGAGATCCCCGCGGGCATCGGCAACCTCACCGCCCTCGAGGAGCTCGTCATCTACAGCAACAACCTCACCGGCGGGATCCCCGCGTCCGTCCGCGCGCTCCAGCGCCTCCGCGTCGTCCGCGCGGGGCTCAACGACCTCTCCGGCCCGATCCCCGTAGAGATCAGCGAGTGCGCCAGCCTCGAGGTGCTCGGGCTCGCGCAGAACAGCCTCGCCGGGACGCTGCCCCGCGAGCTCTGCCGGCTCAAGAACCTCACCACATTGATTCTGTGGCAGAACGCCCTCAACGGCGAGATACCGCCGGAGCTCGGGAACTGCACAAACCTCGAGATGCTCGCCTTGAACGACAACGCCTTCACCGGCGGAGTCCCGAGGGAGCTCGGGGCGCTCTCCATGCTCCTCAAGCTCTACATTTACCGGAACCAGCTCGACGGCAGCATCCCAAAAGAGCTCGGGAGCTTGCAGAGCGCTGTGGAGATTGACCTGTCGGAGAACAAGCTCGCCGGAGTCATCCCTGGCGAGCTCGGCCAGATACCCACTCTCCGGCTGCTCCACCTCTTTGAGAACCGTCTGCAAGGTAGCATCCCGCCGGAGCTCGGCCAGCTGAGTGTCATAAGGAGAATAGACCTGTCCATCAACAACCTCACCGGCGCAATTCCGATGGAATTCCAAAACCTCACCTGCTTGGAGTACCTGCAGCTGTTCGACAACCAAATAAGTGGTGTCATCCCTCCTTTGCTGGGAGCCAGCAGCACACTCTCGGTGCTCGACTTGTCGGACAACCGGTTGACGGGTAGCATCCCGCCTCACCTCTGCAGGTACCAGAAGCTCATTTTCTTGAGCCTGGGGTCGAACTGTCTCATCGGCAATATCCCTCCGGGAGTGAAGGCTTGTAAGACCCTGACGCAGCTCCGGTTGGGAGGTAACATGCTAACGGGGAGCTTGCCCGTCGAGCTGTCGCTGATGCAGAACCTGTCGGCGCTTGAGATGAACCGGAACCGGTTCTCTGGCCCCATACCACCCGAGATCGGCAAGTTCAGGAGCATAGAGAGGCTGATTTTGTCGGAGAATTACTTTGTCGGACAGATGCCTGCTGGCATTGGCAACCTGACGGAGCTTGTCGCCTTCAACGTATCATCGAACCAGCTCACCGGACCAATTCCCCGGGAGCTGGCAAGGTGTACAAAGTTACAGAGGCTTGATCTCAGCAGAAACTCCTTCACCGGCCTCATTCCTCAGGAGCTCGGCACACTAGTGAACCTGGAGCTGCTGAAGCTATCTGACAACAGTCTAAATGGTACAATTCCAAGAAGCTTTGGAGGCCTTTCCCGGCTCACGGAACTGCAGATGGGAGGCAACCGTCTGTCTGGTCAGATGCCGGTTGAGCTTGGCAAACTCAATGCCCTGCAGATTGCTCTAAATGTCAGCTACAACATGCTATCTGGTGAGATCCCGACGCAACTAGGGAACTTGCGCATGTTGGAGTACCTGTTCTTGAACAACAATGAGCTTGAAGGAGAGGTTCCTTCCTCATTCAGTGAACTCTCAAGCCTTATGGAGTGCAACCTTTCTTACAATAATCTTGTTGGTTCACTTCCCAGCACTATGCTGTTCGAGCACCTGGATAGCAGCAACTTCCTTGGGAACGATGGCCTCTGTGGTATCAAAGGAAAAGCTTGTCCAACTTCAGCAAAATCATCCTATGCAAGCAGGGAAGCAGCGGCCCGGAAGAAGCGATTTCTCAGAGAGAAGATCATCACCATTGCCTCCATTTTCATCATATTGGTTTCATTGGTGCTGATTGCAATTGTTTGCTGGCTCTTGAAATCAAAGATACCGAAGCTTGTATCCAGTGAAGAACGGAAGACTGGGTTCTCTGGTCCTCATTACTTTTTCAAGGAGCGGATAACCTATCCGGAGCTTTTAAAAGCAACCGAGAGCTTCTCAGAGAGTGCTGTCATTGGAAGGGGTGCTTGTGGCACAGTCTATAAGGCTGTCATGCCTGATGGTCGGCGAATTGCAGTTAAGAAGCTCAAATGTCAAGGAGAAGGCTCCACCGTCGACAAAAGCTTCCGAGCCGAGATAACTACCCTTGGAAGTGTCAGGCACCGCAACATTGTCAAGCTATATGGTTTCTGCTCCAACCAGGACTCCAACCTTATACTGTATGAGTACATGGAAAATGGTAGCCTTGGAGAGTTACTTCACAGTAGCAAGGAAGCGTACCTGCTGGACTGGGACACTCGGTACCGGATCGCGTTCGGGGCTGCTGAAGGCCTACGGTATCTTCACAGTGATTGCAAACCAAAGGTGATTCACCGTGACATTAAGTCTAATAACATACTGCTCGATGAGATGATGGAGGCTCATGTGGGAGACTTTGGTTTGGCAAAAATTATTGACATCTCCAACAGCAGAACAATGTCCGCTGTAGCCGGTTCATACGGTTACATTGCCCCAGGTTCGATCTATTTACTGAATCAGTGCACTAGGAATTACAGTTATTCAAACTGCCGTGTCAGCATAGTTTCATTTAGTTTGTTTCGAGTAAACTGCAAAAAACCATCACTATTGGGGAAATGTCGACAAAGACCCACCAAAATGCATCAAAAGTGGTGGTTTTCTAATGAAGCATTGATAACATTCAACCAATTGTGGTGTTTTTTTTTTGCAATCTACTCTTTGGTTTCATATACTATACAACATGCAGACAAAGCTTGTATGTTCCTGCAAGTCGATGCGCACAGTAGTCCATGATAGTTATTTGAGTTGTTTTACAAAATTATAGTGCCAAAGTTCGGTTTCTTAAGCAGTTTATGACTTCTGATTATGTCTTTTTTAGGGAGCTTCTAATTATGTGCTTCTTGTGACGCAGAGTATGCTTTCACCATGAAGGTGACTGAAAAGTGTGATATCTACAGTTTTGGGGTGGTTTTGTTGGAACTAGTGACTGGGCAATGCGCAATTCAGCCTCTTGAGAAAGGAGGAGATCTGGTCAATTTGGTGAGGCGGACCATGAACAGCATGACAACAAATTCGGAAGTTTTCGACAACAGGCTCAATCTAAACTCAAAAAGGGTTGTGGAAGAAATGACTCTGGTACTGAAGATTGCATTGTTCTGCACCAGCGAATCACCATTGGATAGACCTAGCATGCGCGAAGTGATATCCATGTTGATCGATGCTAGAGCCTCCTCTTGTGATTCATTCTCATCTCCAGCATCGGAGCCACCTACCGAAGATGATTCATCTTTTAATATTTAGAGGTGAGATGAAGTGATCTTAGTATCTCTAGAAAAAAAAAGATGAAGTGATCTTATGCTTTAGTTAAGGAGCTCAATAAGCATTCTAGCTCTCTTCCCCATTTTTTTTTCTGTAATCAGATTCTGCAGCAATGCAGCATCACCAATTTCTTCAGTTATTTGTGCTACAAGTTACTGATTTTTATTATCTTCTAATATTATACAAGAAAAAAATAAGCTCACATGATGTGTTCTTCTTGCTTGGCAAGCAAATATCTCGAGGCTTTACCACTCATCTATCCAGGGAGTATTCACTGATTAAGTACATAGCTGAAGATCATCTAGTGTATGCCCTGACGTGGCGTACCAATGGAGCAGGGAATCTATCTTTCTGAGTTCCGACGAAGATAAATTCCCCAGGCAGGTGGTGATCTCAGGATTTAACCACTGGTTCAAGCATTTGAGGTTGTATTCTTACATCAGCAACAGCTCTTCCAGTGGAGGCAGATGATTCAAGGTGTTCGTTTTATGAAACACCAGATAGACAGATAGGTTCAGCTCTGAAAGTTAAAGAGATCACACTGGCCTAAAGAATGATAGACCATAGTTAGCACTGCATTGTACATACTACATAAGACTGATAGACCATAGTAAGGTTATCAGTTGTAAATTAAATATGGTGCACTAAGCTTTCGACTAGATAATTGTTTCTGGATTTTTTTTAATTACCAACTTACTGTAACAGGATAGAAATTATTCTCGAAAAAAAAAACAGGATAGAAATAAATCACCTCAAGAAAAACTGTCTAGCCCACCGTAGAAAATTTCCTGGATTGCCATCCCCTTAGCGTGTTCCTGATTTTCTGATTGTCATTATTTCCTTTCCTAATTGTGATAAGGTGAGTGTTGTGGGCTCAAAGAGATTACTTCAGAATTTTCTAGATGGCATATTTATTTTCTTCCGTCAACAGTTCATCTTTATTTCAATTTGGATGTTATACTCTTTACAAGATATGCAAGCTGCACGCAATTTGTGTTTGCCATTTACATCTTGCTAATTGTTGAGCATTTTGCCATGTTTCTTCTTTTAGAGAGCTTCTAATATAGCGTCTATACTCGTGATGTCCAGATATTTGGCTACACTGGAAGTGTTGAATTTGAATCAGTCTCCTCAGTATTACCTATCCTTACCAGTTTTCCATTTGATTCATTAATTCTAGATAACTGACATTGATTAGTTGAGGAAAAGTAGTAGATCTTTGAACCATAGTTCAGTTAATATCAGATTCATATTTTTTAGGAAGAATGTAATGCATCTGTCCGTCTTAAGTAACTGCCTGTAAGACTGGTATGAATGTATGACAGTTTTGTGCCAAGAGGAGAAAATGACAGGCTTGCCAATGATGATGACTCTTTAATTTTTCACCATGATATTTCTTTACCGATTCTGAACTAACTGAAGATAGCTTGCTAGCCCTTTTACAATACATGCTGCAGAATACTAATGATAGCTCTAATGCAGAGTGTAAAATGGAATATATTGTTCCTTTTTAATGGTTTGCACTCTGTGTATTTAATTAACATGGAAAATCTCGCTATTACGCATATATTTTACTTTCATGATATTTATTTTGTTACCAAGTCCTGCATCTGCGTTCCAAAGTAGTGGTTATATGCCTGATGAAAAAAAATCTCTCCCTTAAAAGAGAGTAGAAAAGAAAGAGCAGTAGTCTCTTCTAAGAAAACTTGAGCACCAAACTCTAGAAACTATTTTGCTTGTTTTTTTTTTTTGCAGCATCTGTATGTTATGTGTTGTAAATTTGTACTCACACAGCAGACCATATGTCATCTGTTGTAAATTTCGTTTTGTTGACTGTCGACATGTTTTGGTTGCACACTGTCAGTGGAAACAATTGAATCTTGGAATGTTGCCTGTTGGTAACTCTACGAACCGACTTCAAGTATGTCTACTGGAACACCATATGCACAGCAATCCTACAAAGTGATGCATTTCTCTTCAAGCAAATAACCAAAAAATGGAAACAGGGCTTCTATGTCGCATCCATGGCTACAGCTGGTGTCTTAAAAATGCTTTGCAGCTCAATGACTTGGTGAGGATTGGCGGCGTGCGTTGAACGAGCAGGGAGAGATAGGGATCGGCGGAGGACAGTAGCTGTGCGGCGCCATGGACTGAGGCTAACTAAGATTTTGGATTTATGTTTTGTCAGTTCTGGAGGAATCAGCTAGGCGTCCTTTCTGTTTTCCACCATCAGATCTAATCCTTTTTTACTCAAATTTGCCATTGAATAATTTGGTCCAGGTCCTCTTTTCATGAAAAATGTATAGCTCCTGCTTGGATGGGAGACAATACGAGATCATTATAGCTCGATCTATTATTTCCTGGCTAAACAGATTGCTTTCAAAACTATTTTCTGAACGGCCCTTTCAAAATTATGTTCTACTTCTCCAGCAATAAGTAATTACTCCTTCCGAAATGGAAATACACTATGGATGTCAACCAAAGAAAAAGACAGGCAGATCAACAAATATGTAGGTTTCCACCATTTTAGCACTGCAGAATTGCAGAGGTATTTGCTCTGCACAATGCATGTACATATCACTATAAAACACGAACGACAATATCTAACCGGCAAATCTATATCTACCCTAAGCTGGTTCTCACTGTGTACAGTAGAAGCCAAAAGAAAAGAAAAAGAATGCTCCAACCTGTACGAGACATAAGGAGATATCTGTAGAAACTTGTCATGGTTGCAGCGAAAGCAAAGAGACAAACTCAGTGCTTTGTCGCCCTGCTTTCCTTATGTTGATCAGAAATTGCTCTGGGTACTTTCTTAACAGCGCTGACAGTCCATGCCATGGTCTACCCTCAGTTTCACTCTCGGGCCAGTCTTCCGATGTCAAATATTTCCGCACCCTGTTGTGGTGCCATAAGTTGCCATACTTCTCAAACATCTAAAACAAGAGTGTTCTTGTCAGAATGGACACAACATGCATCAACACGCATCAAAAGCTGGCAAAATATGACCGGACATAGAATGTGACAAACTCAGCATGAAAGTAGGAGCGCCAAAGAGATAAAACAAAGCAACAAGCAGAACTCCACATTACCCCAGAAATAAACCCATCAAAGAAACAAACCGTTGACTAACCAAATTGAACTATCAGCTAACAATCCGCCCTGATATTAACAAATAATAAGTATTCCAGACTTCATGAAATCAGTGCTGGAGCAATTAGACTTAAAGCTGGTTACATATATACCAGCTTCTAAAGTCCAAGAGACACCACGAGTCAGGAATGTCTTGTTACCAATGGTGGCCCACAAACATGTTGTGCTGCTTTATGCAATTGTATAATAAAATAAATATGTATGGACAGCTGAAAGCGCAATAAGTTCATATCATTATCTGGTGGTGAAATGACTAGTCCGGCCAAACATTAACAAATATGGTGCATACTGATTGCTTGTATACGAAAATTTGAAAGAATGAGATTAGAGAAATATTACCACTTCATGAAGCTTGTGCATAGGCACCCAATCCTGAGGTCCACAGAGATCAGCTATAATAGTAGCAGCGGAGGAGATAACATCTTTCTCTTCCAACTGCAACAGTTGTTGGTTATCTGCTTCCCTGTAACCCTTTGATCCTGGCTCTGACCTTCTTGCTGCACAGAATTACAAAATTACTGGACTGTTTTGACACTACCAGAGTAATTTGAGGAGATTTCAGAAAATAACTGAAAGAAGTGATAGCACGTGAAATCATGGAATGAAATAAACATAACAATTGCAACAAAATTGGTGAAGACAAACTACAATCATAAAAATGTCTAAACTGCATTTGGATTTCTCATATACATTCCAAGCCAATAGAAGGGTCAGTTTATTGCTCATCTTGATCAACAGTGAAATTTTAAGTGCAGCTAACATCAATTGATAGGTACGTGAATACAGCAACAGAAAACTACTAATAATTGGGCTGTGCAAGTGTATTTTGGGCAAATTTAAGTCTCAACTCTACTTCAATCGAAAACAACATAATGGGGACAATAATATCAATAGAAAACAAGATAATGGGCAACCAATGATCCCAAATTAAAATGACAATTGCCCACGGTGAGTGTACCATCATCTTTTTTTTTAAATGCATCACTACTTGTCATCATCTGTAGTTAACATCTCAGCTATCATCTATTGTTATTGATTGTACCATATGGCATGACAACTTTGCACACATCATGTATACAAGTCAGTGAAACCACTTTCAAAAAATGCATAGTGACCAGCTTTCCAAACTAATTATAATGTCTGAATAGCATCACAGGCTGGTGTCGTCACTTCAAGGATCATGTATATACATATGGAAGGAATAAGCTCCCAACAAACCACACCAATGTCTATGTCGTTATCTTCTTTTTCCCTCCCTCCCTCTTGGCCTTGCATCTTGGTGAGTGCACTGGTCGCTGTATATATGTAACTCTCAGTGTGTTTTGGCCTTGGAGCCAGGTTTAATAAAATACCAGTAGGAGACTCTCCTACTGTAATTTCTCAACAACAAAAAAATGTCCATGTCGTTATCTTCTATACTATAAAATGGGAGTTGGTGATCCGTGGCGGTGGTGATGGTGGTGTTCACAACTCTCCTCTGTCACATGAAAAAAATCCCACTATCTTCCAGTTCAATCTTACTCACGTCTCACCCAAACTATCTCCTACTGAATCGACTTAATCTCTGAAACAACCTAATACAAGATTTAAATCTTGCTAAAAGATCTCTTACAAAACAAACTAACTAACATAACGATGGAGATCTTTAGAAAAATTAATTTAACTACTTCCAAACAAATTATTCATGGTTGTGGAGGTATAAGGCCCCTGGTTAAGCCTGATATCGCTCAAAGTAGGTTGAGCTCTGGTAGATTACCACATAATTGTATGTACTTTCTCGTTCCAAATCATGATTATTTAGCTAGTAAGTTTACAACAATTCAGAGCACATCACACTTTTCCAATTGATTGTAGCATTCCCATAATTCAAAACACATTATGTTTTTATAATAAATTGTACCATTCATATCTCCAGAACACACTCAGCAAGAATTTAACGGTTCATAAAAAAACAACGTAGATATTGACACTTTAATCTGGGGTTATTCGTTAGCGCATTAGCACATAAACAAATGCAATAATATAATGGACTACCAGTTGAGTACATACTTATTTGATATCAACTTCATGAGCTAGATTGTTCAGTAATAACTAATAAGAGAAAGGATCCCTATTTTAACACACATACATAAGCATCAGGACATTTATGAGGGATCAACTAAAAACCTTTGCTTAGGACACTGGCCAGTGGCCACTGGACCATTTCAAGAGATCACAAAATAGTAAAAGACCAGTGAGCGAGTGAACTATGGGCTACTTTGTTTACCGACCCAGATTGACTTGCCAAAGGTACGTCTCCTCAACGCTACCAAGACTATGGTGATAATCAAAGGAATTAGCAAACTAGGGAAGATTTTGTAATCTAAGAAAGATATTTAGTATATCAGAATCCAAAATCGAAAAATAACAGATAACTCATTTTGCAGTCACAGCATCTCAATCTCAAGAACCTACAGTTGCAAAATTGCACCCGTACAGTGCGTAATCACAGCCAAAGATTATGTAATGTAGCAAGGAACTTAAGAAAGAAATTAAGGATTTTTACCTATTATTATCCTAAGCATATAAGAATTAATGAAGCCCAGGTTCTATCTTCTCAGGGAAAAGATGCACATATATCTACTGTACATGTCAATTCACATTACCTGGATATTTAAACATGACTTCTTTTGCGAGGCTTAATGACTAATCTAGCAGAATAGACACAATAGGCCATTAGAGAAAAGTCCTACTCCAACAGAAAATAAGGCATCAAGTCAAGTGTTCGAATACGAGGGGTAAATTCAACGAACTAAACATAATGGCAATATAAGCAAACTGAAAGCCGCCAATAATAGCCATTCTAAGATCATTTAAGAAATTATTTACAAGAAACTAGAAAGAACTGCCAAAGGCACATATTGAACTCATTGGAGTAATCGCTGAAAAGTTTATGATTTCACGAATAACATATGAAAAAATTCTGCAACCATCCCTTTATAGCCTTATAGTCAATATCTTACTGCGTACCCACGGAGCAAAAGACAACACAAGAAAATAGGATCGACCAACATATAACAGAAATGGCTAATGACACGTACATAATATTTAAGTCGTAAAAATTAAGCCACAGATTTCCAGTAAGACTTGTAATCATTCAAATACAACATCAACAAAATTCAATATGCTTCCTAAAAATGTAACCACTACCCTATTTTTTAGAAGAAACCAAAGACAATCTTTTATACGAACCTATCCAATCCAGTTGAGGTACACAG
This sequence comes from Poa pratensis, assembly GCA_947311845.1. Classification (NCBI taxonomy): domain Eukaryota; kingdom Viridiplantae; phylum Streptophyta; class Magnoliopsida; order Poales; family Poaceae; genus Poa; species Poa pratensis. The sequence continues at coordinate 11,214,045 of CAMZMU010000046.1, forward strand.
GAACAAATGAACAACATTACCACAACAAAGGACCTATCCAATTGGATATCCTCTCCCCATAGAGATAAGCATCTGTGTGGCATATCCTGGCGATTTTTTTAATAAGTATCCTAGCGATTTTACCGATGGTTGCGAAGACATCTCAAGGGGCAGCAATCTAATGTCAATACATAAAACAGGGCTTCTCAATTAAAAAAGCATCAATGTACCCAAGACTGAAATACTGACCAGCGGGTCCGCCGTTCCTTGACCGCTTAGCCGCCGCAGCAGCCTCTTCTTGTCCTTCCAGAGCATCCTCTTCCTCATCCTCCTCATCCTCGTCGGAGGAAGGAGGCGGTAGAAGTCGGGGGACTGCGGCACGGCGAGCAGCATCCGTGTCGAAGACGGAGCGGGACGGGAGGAGGAAATAGAACTGGGCTTCCCCCATCTGGAGGAGGTCCTGGGAGTCGAGCTTGACGGGGGCCGAGCCGGGCACGTGGAGGACGCCCTCGACGAAGCAGCCGTTCTTGCCGAGCACCTCCAGTGCGAAGCGGCGGCGCGCAAAGTCGTAGAATATGCGCGCGTGACGACGGGAGACGTTCATGCCGCCGCCGAGGATGCCGAGGTCCACGTCGACGTCGTCCGGGGTGCCGTCGCCGTGCTGGTCCTTCTTGCGGCTGTGGCGGCCGAGGATGATGGAATAGGTCTGCATGTAGTACTCGAAGTCCTCGCCCTGCAGCTTCGCGAAGCCTACCTCCAGGTCCGACGCCGGCGCCGAGGCGGCGGCGGCGGGGCGCCGGGAGTTCCCCATTCGGTGGTGATAGGTTCGGACCGTTTTGATTGTAATAGGGCAATTTGGTGTTGACCTACGACCGAGAATCTTTTACAGTATTATTACTCCGTATTACTTTTTTCTTTTAAGAATACGACCGTAGGCATTTTTTTTTAAAACACAGTACAACAGCGCATAGGCTTACATACACATGCACATATCATCCCTATGAACGCACGCACACACATCCTACCCTATGAGCACCTGCGAGAGACTGAGTCGGCGGGTTTAGTCTTCAGATTGACGAAATCACCATAAGCGACTCTTTTTTGTGTGAAAAAAAGACCACTGATCTATTAATCATCCACCACAGTACCAAAGAAGCAAAAGTAATAAAAATTACAAATAGGTCATTCAACCACCTAGCCACGACTACGAACACTGGAGCGAGCCGAAGGCGCGCCACTGTCCTCGCCCCTCCCTTATCGGAGGCAGACAAAGCTTGTCTTAGGACAGCTTGTTGTAGTAGACAGATGGGAAGTCGTCGTGATAAGACCCCAAAGGGTCAGCGCACAGCAACTGACGAGGGGTGGACTCGGCAAATCCCTGTGTTATACACCCCGGGTTGATTGAGGGGGAGAGAGTTGAGCGCTGGTGATCACGACGGCTGACAAGCGAGGCGTTTTACCCAGGTTCAGGCTCCCGGAGGATAACACCCTACTTCCTGCTTGTCTGGTTATTGATGGCGAGTTGTGGCTACAATGGTGAGATGGCGATCTCGCTAGGGTTTGTGGTGGCGGCTATGAGCGTACCCTAGAACGAGGGACCCTCCTAGCCTTTATATGGTAGGCTAGGTCTCAGGTGAACGGTGCCGATGGCGCTTACAAATTAGGTATGAGTCGCCCAACCTAGTCGACTATCTTGGGCCGCACGTCGTCCTCCTTGGGCCTTCCTTGGGCCCTCGTCATAAGGCTGATAGGCTTGGCGTGACCCAGGTATCCCCACCGTGGGGTAGTCGAAGAGTGACCCCACGACAGGAGCCCCTGAGTGCTTAGTCGAATCGTAGAGTCGGGTAAAGGACTCCTTCCTCCTGGGCACGCCGTCGGGTTCCTGAAAGGAACAAGTAAAATTAGTCGACTCTGGCCGTCCAGGGCTTATGGAGGATTCCTTAGTCAAACTGTCGACTCCAGGGTAAAATACTGTGAGTATGGCCTTAGTCGATGATTTTTCGACTGCTATTGTTCTGAGTTACTCGGGAGCGCGAACAGCGCTCCCGATGGGAGTAGCCCTCGAGATTAAGCTGAATTGCTTGCAATTGAGGTTAAACTCAATTTTTCTTCAGTCAAAAAGCCCGCTCCCGATGGGAGTAAAGAGGGGACTCGACTTGGAGTCGCGACTGGTTTTGTGTGACTTACTGTGTATTCGGCCGGTTTGGCTTACTGCACGAGTTTGTTCAGCACTTGGAGCTTACTGAATGCTCTTGCACTCGAATGAAATGTTCGAGTTCTCCATCGGCCCGTTGGCTTACTTCCTACGCCTTCGTGATTGACGTCAGTGTTGACGTTTTGGACGCACTCTGTGTCCGATGGGACGTGACAGTGCGGCCCACTGTCAGTATTGACTGGAGACAGCGGTTGCCGCTTTTTTCTGACCGTTGGGCGCGAAAATTTCGCGGTGTGATGATGGCGCCTTGATTCCCGTGCGTAGTGGGCGGCGTGGCCGGCGACAATTGCCCTCTCCGCGTGACACGTGGACGGTCAGACGCTGTTGCGGAGAGCGGTTTCAGCAGGGACGGCCAGGATTGACTGACCGTGCGGTATATAATTTTCACCGCGGCGGTGAACAGTTCCTCCATCCCCATTCTGTCATCGTCTCCACTGCTTCTGTTCTGCCATTGTTGCGCTGCGTGCTCTCTGCTCCTTCTCCCCCTACCATGAGCAAGGTCGCGATGAAGAGGGGGAAGCCTGGTGCTGGCGCCGTCGCCGCCGCCGAGGCGAGCGTGATGAAGAAGCCCGACGGCGACTGGGTCAAATCGTCGGTGAAGAAGGCCGACCTCGAGGCCCTCTGCGCGCAGGGGCTGCTGCCGCGGTAGACCAAGCGACGGTGCGCGCTCCTGGGAAAGAGGTATTCCCCTCTCCTCGCGAGGGGGAACGCGTTTGCTTCGTGGATTTCCTTCCGCGGGGTTTCGGGTTCCCCCTCCACGATTTCGTCCGTGGTCTCTTGTACGCTTATGGGATTCAGATCCACGATCTGACTCCCAATAGCGTCTTGAGCATCGCGAGCTATTTCGTGCTCTGCGAGTGCTTCCTGGGAATCGCACCCAACTGGCTGCTGTGGAAGTCTCTATTCCTCGTGAGGAGGAACGTGGGGAAGAGTAAGCAGGTGTATCCAGTCGGTGGCTTCGGCATCCAGGTGCGTGGCGACACCTCCTACTTTCAGATGAAGAAGTCCGACTCCGTCCAGGGCTGGCGAAAGAAGTGGTTCTACATCAGATGCGACCAAGAAGGGCTTCCCAATTCGCGGCTGACCGCGAGTTGCGGAAGACGAACGCGTGGGCGCACCCGCTGTCGAAGGAGGACAGGGAGGCGACTCAGCCCTTGCTGACACTTCTTCGTGGCCTTCTGAAGAGTCTCGGGCGCGAGACAGGTGGAATTCACCTCATCGCCACCTTCTTCAGGCTTCGGGTGCAGCCGCTCCGCAGTCGCGTCCACCCAATGTGGGCGCGTGAGGATGCTGGCAATGAGCTTGATGATGACGCAGTCGAGTCGAAGGTGAGGAGCATCACTAGCCTCCGAGCCGCTGACCCGTGCAATGTCAAGTGCCCAGTCGAGCCGTATGGGCCTAAGAACCCTGTGCCTGAGGTAAGCTTCATTTGCTTTGCTTTTGTCTTGTATCTTCTTCTGTCGAATCTTGTTGCCTGACTCGAATGCTTCGTTTTCTGACAGGGTCGTTCGAGCTATGTCAGTCTTCCCCCCTTGATGGAGAATGGACCTCATGAAGAGGCTGAGTTCCCTGAGGAGGACGAGGTGATGACGATGAAGTTCCTTCCGCCACCTCTCCGAGTGAAGAGCTGGAGGAGGATGATGAAGATGAGGAGCCGCTGCTGAAGCGGCAAAGGCGAAAAAGTGGCGACTCTGCTTCAGCTTCGTCACCCGTGAAGGAGGCGGGTGTGGAGAACGAGGAGGAGGCGAGCGGGTCGTCCTCGGGCGCTAGGCGCACGAGTGACCTGGCTGAGCCTTTGGCCGTGCCTCCCCTCGGCTCTGCACCGCCGACTGAGTTTGCGAGGATGGCCTCTGTCTCCCTGGGCAGTGAAGATGATGTCGATGTCGCCAGGTTAGTCGTGTAACCATTGCCTTGCTTATGTCGAGTTTGCGTTGTGATTTGCGAGTCCTTGAATAGAGTTATCTTGTCACAGCGACCGTACTGGCACTGCTGTTTCGCCTCGTGAGATGGAGTACACTTCTGCTCCCATGATTGAGCAAACTGCGAAGACGACCGGAGAAGAGGCTCAGGCGGGTGACGCTTTGGCCTTGAAGACTTCGACCTCCTCCGTGCCGGAGAAAACTGCTGATGCGACTCCGGCTGACGTTGGGCTGCTTGAGCATGTAAGTGTCCTTTGACTCGTTCTGCAAAATCTGTATCGGGTGCGCGAACAGCGCTCCCGATGGGAGTAGCCCCCGAAGATGTGCGTGACTAGAATAGTCGGGCGCAGATTGATGTCTTGTGTTTCCCGCAGCCATTTTATCGCCAGCAGGTGGAGGGAGCCGCAGCCTTCGTTCGCATGGAGCAGGAGAGGGATCAACTCCGCGCTGCTCTGGAGCAGGCGAATAGTGAGTGTGAACCCTTGTGCTCGAGGGGCGCGTCGACTGCCTTTATTGCTAACTTTGCTCCGTTGGTCCGTAGGCGAGAAGGAGAGCATGAAGACGCGGGTCGCGGAGCTGGAGAAGTCGCTGGGTGAAGCCCAAGAGCGTGAACAAGCTCGGGATGATCTGGAGAAGACCCAGGTCGACCGCTTGCTCGCACTCGCAGATGTTGTTGGAAGTAAGTATTTCGGCTCAGTGCCTACTTTGCCTTTTTTCGACTTCTGACGTCTTACGGGTGTGGATTTCTTTTGATCAGAGACTTGCGGAGGTGCTCCTCCAGAAGGGACTTGCGAGAGGCTTGGCGGAGGCTGTTGGCTTCGTCGACCGCGTCTGCGCGTATGCATCGGCAGCGCTGCAGCAGTCGACGGCGGCACTGCAGAAGTCGACGGGGCCTTAGCGACTGTGCACCGGAATATTTCCCAACAAGCCGCCACCAGCTGCTGTTGACGCACTCGCGGCTCCATTCGAAGGCAATTCGAATGTCCTGGCGGACTTCACGCGCGCGAGACGGTACGCGGCTCAGAGCTCACTTTCCAGCTGCTTCTTGGTCACCAAGTCGTAGGCGATTTTGAGAAGGTTGTCAGCGACTTCCCTCGAAAGCCTGATGGCAAGACCGCGTCCCTTAGCGGGGTGAAAGCGCAGGCGAGCCAGTTGGCCGTGAAGCTTGTCTCCACCTTCGAGAAGAGGATTGCTAAGATGCCGAGTTGGCTGCTGCTAGGAAGAGCCGGTCCCAGTCGGAGTCTGTAGTGTAGACTTTTTCCTTTTAGGACTATGCTTCTGCTTTTGGGCTTGAGTCTGTAATGCACTTTATATTGTGCGAGTGAACATGCTGATGATGAAATGTGAATTCGCTCCCTCGGGGGTGCAGTCGCCGAGTCTTTTTTGATATCTGGCTTGGATGAATTATGTTGATTCTTTTCCTGGCTTGACGCTGTCAATTCTTGGCAGTCTGATATGGGCGAAGCTCCTGATGTTGCTGGAACGACTGGCGCGGACGATGAGGAGGACACCACTTCGGCTGCGCCTACTCGTCGCCGCCGTCAAGCTCCTCCAGCTCCTGTGCGAAGCGTAAATGACCAGAGAGTGATCACCTTCATGAGGAACAAGGTGGTTGAGCTCGAGTCGAAGCTGAAGAGTGCTGAGTTGGAGCTGGAGCGATTGAGGTCGCGGCCCGTTGCGCCGTTCTCCCAGCGTGAAGAGTTTCTGCTTGGCGAGATGGACTTGATCAGTCGACAGCTGCAAGGTTGGCCTTCTAGCGTTTTTGCTTCGGCTTGTGTCTTCCTGCTATGCTTAATGCTTGGCCTTGATGCAGATGTGAACTCTGACTGGAAGGCTGAGCAGCTTCGAGTGGACGAGCGAGTAGAGAAAGAGGCCGCCGGTGACTCACCCGAAGCGCGCCAGTTTTGGTCGAACAGATCCAGAGGTAGTGTACTGGCACGAATGCTGGATCGCACCTGGCGGGCTGCTGTGCTCTTGGAAGGTTGCAGAAAAACCCTCTGGCAGATCAACAAGGTGTACTTTCCTCACAACGAGCAGCCGAATGGACTGACTGCGCTTCTGGAGAGGTTCCGTGAAGGCAGTGCGTTGAAGGAAGTCGTGCACACTCAACTTGTTGCCGGGGCGAACGTGGCGTTGGCATACGTTCGACTGCACCGGCCTAATCTTCCATTGCACAAGGTGCTTGACGGCTTGCCTGGAGAGGGTGACTATGCCGATACTCTTGCGGCTGCGCGCCAGATGATTCAGCAGGTCCAGAACTTTAGCGAGCACCTTGTAGGGCCACTTGATGCGCCAAAGGGCGAGCCTGTAGAATAAGAGTGACAGACTGTTTGTTGTATAGCGTTAGCTTGTAAAATCAATTTTTCCAAGTGGAAATATGAGTGTATGTATGCCGAGGTGGGGGTAGCCCCCGAGTGAGTAAATTGTATCTTGTAGACTTCTGTAAACCTGTGTGGCGCAACCCCGAGCGGATTGGGCGCGGCCAAGATTTTCGAGTTGGACCTGAGCGGCGCAGCCCCCGAGTGCGTCGAGTGCGGCATAGTTTTGACTTGACCTGTGTGGTGCAGCCCCCGAGTGCTTCGGGTGGCGACCTAGGTTTCGAGTTGAACCTGTGCGGCGCGCCCCCGAGTGCGTCGAGTGGCGGCCTAGGTTTGGACTTAGACCTGTGCGGCGCAGCCCCCGAGTGCTTCGGGTGGCGGCCAGGATTTTCGAGTTGACCTGTATGGCGCAGCCCCCGAGTGCGTCGGTGGGCCTAGGTTTGACTTAGACCTGTACGGCGCAGCCCCCGAGTGCTTCGGGTGGCGGCCAGGATTTTTCGAGTTGACCTGTATGGGCAGCCCCCGAGTGCGTCGGGTGGCGGCCTAGGTTTGACTTAGACCTGTACGGCGCAGCCCCCGAGTGCTTCGGGTGGCGGCCAGGATTTTCGAGTTGACCTGTATGGCGCAGCCCCCGAGTGCGTCGGGTGGCGGCCTAGGTTTGACTTAGACCTGTACGGCGCAGCCCCCGAGTGCTTCGGGTGGCGGCCAAGGATTTTTCGAGTTGACCTGTATGGCGCAGCCCCCGAGTGCATCGGGTGGCGGCCTAGGTTTTGACTTAGACCTGTACGGCGCAGCCCCCGAGTGCTTCGGGTGGCGGCCAAGGATTTTTCGAGTTGACCTGTATGGCGCAGCCCCCGAGTGCGTCGAGTGGTGGCCTAGGTTTATGTTGCTTTTTGACTGAAAAAGTAAAGGGGAGAGCTTGTTCCACAAATCACTTCATTGATTTTTGCGAGCAGGCCGCCTCATTAAAACCCTTCCAGTCCCCTCAGGTACCCTGGTAAGGGAAAGAGTGCGTCTGAAACCTGCCGCCTTGACATGTATGCTTTGTTACAACAGGGGAGTCGACTAGGCGTAGAAGCGTCGCAGCTGCGCAACATTCCATGGGTTGTGGCAGACTGTTCCTGTCTTCGAGTCCTTCAGGCGGTAAGCTCCTCCGCCGATTGCTTCTGTCACAATGTATGGGCCCTCCCATGGGGAGGCGAGCTTGTGCACCTTCTTCTGTTTGAGGCGAAGGACCAGGTCGCCTGGAACGAAAGCTCTTGGCCGCAGTCGCCGTCCGTGGTAGTTGCGCAGGTCCTGCTGGTACACGGCTGAGCGGGTGAGGGCGATGTCGCGTGCTTCGTCCAGGTGTCCATGTCGTCCTCGAGTGCTTCTTCTGCGTCAGACTCGTCGTAGGCCACCACTCGAGGTGCGTCGAACTTGATGTCGCAGGCATGACCGCCTCTGCACCATAACCATGAAGAATGGCGTGTACTGGGTTGATCTGTTCGGTGTGGTGCGTAGACTCCAAAGCACAGATGGCAGCTCTTCGACCCAGGCGCCTGCAGCGCGCCTCAATGGTACTCGCAGGCGCTTCTTGATGCCTTTGCAGACTAGGCCGTTGGCCTTTTCGACTTGCCCATTGGATTGCGGGTGCGAGACTGATGCGTAGTTGAGCTTGATGCCTTGTTCGGAGCAGAAGTCCTTGAATTCTTCGGCTGTGAAGTTCGTGCCGTTGTCGGTGATGATGCTGTTCGGCACCCCGAACCTGAAGATGATGGACCTGATGAAGTTAACTGCTGAGGATGCAGTCGAACTTGTGATGGGCACGGCTTCGATCCATTTGGTGAACTTGTCGACTGCTACCAGGAGGTGAGTGTGCCCCCTGGCGAGGATTTCTTGAGTGGACCCACCATGTCGAGCCCCCACTGAGCGAAGGGCCAGGCGAGTGGTATGGTCTTCAGTGCCGATGCTGGCGCGTGCGGCTTGTTGGCGAACTCCTGGCAGCCGAGACACTTCTTCACGAGTTCTTCGGCATCTTGCATTGCGGTGGGCCAGTAGAACCCGGCTCGCAGGGCTTTGGCCACCAAGGCACGACTGCTGGCGTGATGCCCGCAGGTGCCTGTATGAATTTCGAGCAGGATGGCTTGACCGTCGACTGGATCAACGCACCTTTGCAGGACTCCTGAGATGCTTCGCTTGTATAGCTCCCCCTTGATGATGGTGAAGCCTTTCGAGCGGCGAATAATGCGCTTGGCTTCGACTGAGTTGACTGGCAGTCTCTGGTGCAGCATGTACGCCAGATATGGGCTCGTCCAGGTGGGCTCGATTAGCAGAACCTCCATTGGCTCCTTCTCTTTGCCTGGCGGGTCGGCGGTGCTCGTTGATGGTGTGGAGGATCCGGGCGTGGGTCGAAGTTTGACAGACCGCTGCGTGATGCGCTCAAGGAAGACGCCAGGTGGCACCTGCGCCTTGTCTGAGCCCAGGTTGGCGAGGGCGTCGGCTTCCTCGTTGCTTTCGCGGCCGATGTGCCGCAACTCGCAGCCGTCGAAGGTGCCCTCCAGCTGGTTGTACAGGTCTCTGTAGGCGATCATGTTGTCGGCGATGGCGTCACAGGCCTTCATGGTTTGCTGCACGACGAGGTAGGAGTCGCCGTAGATCATGAGGTGAGTGGCGCCGCAGTTCTTGGCCATCCGCATGCCATGGATTAGGGCCTCGTACTCAGCCTCGTTGTTGGAGGGTGTTGGGAAGTCCATCTGTAGCACGTACTTCAGCTTGTCGCCTTTGGGGAAATGAGGATGACTCCTGCCCCGGCTGATCTGAACTTTTTGGAGCCGTCGAAGTACATTGTCCATGCGTTGGACAGGTCGGGGACATCTGGCAGCTGGGCCTCTATCCACTCGGTGGTGAATTCTGGGAGCACTTGGGCCTTGATTGACTTCGGGTGAGCGTATTTCAGCCCCCAGGGTCCTAGCTCGACGACCCACTTAGCGACTCGTCCTGTCGCGCATTGGTTGGTCAGGATGTCGGAGAGCCCGGAGGAGCTTACCACCGTGATCGGGTGCTCGGAGAAGTAATGGATTACTTTCCTTGAAGTCATGAAAACTCCGTAGGCCAGCTTCTGGTAGTGCGGGTAGCGCTGCTTGGACAGGGTCAACACCTCGCTGAGGTAGTAGACAGGTCGCTGGACAGGGTGGCTGTGCCCTTCTTCTTCTCGTTCGACTACGAGTACCGTACTGACCACCCTGTTTGTGGCTGACACGTAGAGGTAGAGCGGCTCGTTGTCCAGTGGTGCCACCAGTACTGGGGAAGTCGTGAGGGTTTTCTTGAGTTGGTCGAACGCGACCTGCGCTTCCTCGTCCACTCGAACTTGTCTGTCTTTTTCATCAGTTGGTAGAAGGCAGGGCCTTCTCACCCAACTTACTATGAACCGGCTGAGAGCTGCGACTCGGCCGGCTAGGCGTTGCACCTCGTGGAGCTTGGTCGGTGCTGGCATCGCGAGTATGTTTTGCACCTTCTCAGGGTTTGCTTCGATTCCTCTTGCAGAGACGAGGTACCCAGCAGTTCTCCGGCTGGCACGCCGAAGACGCACTTGTCTGGGTTCAGCTTGATCTGATACTCGTCGAGGGCGGCGAAGACCTTGCGGAGGTCGGCGATGAGGGTGTCCTCCTTGCGGGTGGTGACGACGATGTCGTCGACGTAGACTTGGACGATCTGCCCGATGAGCCCTTTGAGGCATGCTTGCATTGTGCGCTGGTACGTGGCACCAGCGTTCTTCAACCCGAAGGGCATCGTCTGGTAGCAGAAAACGCCGTCGGGTGTGATGAATGCTGTCTTCTCCTCATCGTCGACGTTCAGTCTGATCTGCTGGTAACCTGAGTAGGCGTCCAGGAAGGACAGGCGTTCGCAGCCTGCAGTCGAGTCGATGATCTGATCTATCCGCGGGAGCGGGAAATGGTCCTTGGGGCAGCATTTGTTGAGGGCGGTGAAGTCGACGCACATGCGGAGTTTCTTCGTCTTCTTCTTCTCCACTAGGACTGGGTTGGCGACCCAGTCCGAGTCCTTGATCTCTCGGATGAACTTGGCATTCAGCAGTCGATCGATTTCTCTGCTGATTTCGTCTCGCTTGGGCCCGGAAAAGCGTCGCATGGCCTGTTTGACGGGTCTGGCGTCCTTGTGGACCTTTAAGGAGTGCTCGGCGAGGTTCCTGGGTATTCCTGGCATGTCAGAGGGTTGCCATGCGAAGATTCTCCAGTTCTCACGTAGAAACTCGACGAGCGCGCCTTCCTATGCGGGAGTCAGACTCGACGATACTTTGACCGTCTTGCTGGCGTCAGTCGGGTGGACCTGATGGGTCGTTGTGTCGTCAGCCGCGTTGAAGGCAGCGTCCTTGGCTGGTTTCTTGCGGGCTGGGAAGATGGTCTTGTCGTTGTCGACTGCCATTGCCTCGAAGTGCTCTTCGACTCCGAAGAATTCGGAGATCTTGCTGAACTCGCGGTCGCAGCTGTTGGAGCGGTCGAAGTCGCCGCACCGTGATGACGCCCTTGGGTCCAGGCATCTTGAGCATGAGGTAGGCGTAGTGAGGTATCGCCATGAATCTGGCAAAGGTTGGGCGCCCGAGTATCGCGTGGTACTGCGACTTCCAGTCGACTACCTCGAAGTCGATCGACTCCCTCTTGAAGTTTTCGGGTGTGCCGAAGATGACGTCGAGTGTGATCGTTCCCATGGGCGTGACTGCTTGCCCTGGTACTATGCCATGGAAGGTGGTCTCTGATGCCGCCAAGTCCGTCGTTGGCCTGTTTATCCTTCTGAGGGTGTCGGCAAAGATGATGTTAATGCCACTGCCTCCGTCCATGAACACCTTTTTCAGGGTGTAATCTCCGATCAGAGCTTCGACTACCAGAGCGGCGTGCCCGGGTCGTGGTACTGCAGGCGGGTGATCTGCTCTGGAGAAGGTGATTGGTGTTTCTGATCCTCTCAGGTAGTCTGGTACCGCGGGTGGACATGTGATGGCTTGGAAGACTTGGCGGGTGATGAGCTTCTGAGCCCTGTTTGAGGGGCGTCCCTTCTGTATCATGTTGAGTTGTCCGCGTGCCGCTGGATATGCGTCATGGACCACTGGTGGGGCATCTTGCTGCGGCTGCTGCTGTGGAAAGGCTCCCGCCGCCTGTGCTGGATTAGCGACTGCGGGTGCGGGTGCTGCCTGGATGGCCAGCTGCGCGGCTGGCTGCGCTGCGGGTGCTGGAGTGACTATCTTCTGCATGGCTTCGTATATTTGCGTGCCTTTCGACAGTCCTTCAACAGGTGGTTGGATCCCCACTTGCCCGTTTCCGGGTTCCTGAACATGTGGTGCTGCAGGGTTGTTCCAGCTCTTCCGCTGGGCTTAGTGTGCGTTTCTGCCACTCGCGTTTATGGCCTCCGTCGCTGCGGTAGCTGCTGCCGCCGCTTCGGTTGTATGCCCCTGGCTGTATTGGCGACTCTGGTCACCGCCGCTTCGACTGTACTGTGCATGGCTGTATTGGCGACTGCTGTCGCGCGCTTCATCCTCACGGGGGGTTTGGAATCCCGCCGCTACTAGCTCGATTGAGTCGTTGCCGTTGTAACGCGGCTTCTTCTTGTGGCGTCCTTCTCGCCAGTTGCTTGGTCCGGCTTCGTCCTTCGGGGAGTAGTGTGAACTATTGCGGACCGAGTCCTCTCCGTCTGCCCACTGGTTTGCTATCTTCATGACCTCGATCATGTTTTTCGGCCGGAGCCTACCAAACTCCTCGCGGAGGTCGCGGCGGGAGACGCCGTGCATGAAGGCATCCATCACTCGGTCCTCCGAGGCGGTCTCCATGGTGTTGCGGAGCAAGGTCCAACGCTGGATGTATGACCGGAGCGGCTCGTCTCGTCCTTGCTTGCATGCTTGTAGCTCGACGAACGTCGTCGGTCTCGAGTACGTCCCCAGGAAGGATTTAACGAAGGCCTCCGCGAACTCGTCCCACGTCCTGAAGGCGTTCTTGGGTTGAGTGTTGAGCCACCCGCGTGCAGAGCCCGTGAGCATCAGCTGGATGTACTGCATGGCCGTAGTCGAAGTACCGCCCTGGCAGCTGCAGGCTATGAGGTAGTCTTCTAGCCAGAGTCTCGGGTCCTGCTTCCCGTCGTACTTGACTGCTTCTGCCGTGAGCTTGAAGCCCTTGGGCATTCTTGTGTCGCGTATGTTGAAGCTGAAGCATGCGGCGCCGCATGGCTCGTAGTCGCCGTCGTTGCGGTCGTAGTCGAAGTTGGATGTGCTGACCGGCCACTGGGTGCGGCTGCGGTCTACCGTCCTTTGTGTGATGACGTTGCGGAGGTCTTCACCTGGCTGCGGTTGTCGCAGTTGTCTTGCCGCCGGGGCTGCGAGTGCTGCGGGCTCGTGGTCGCGGCGATCTCGATCTTCTCGCGCTTTTTCTGTCGGCACCTTGTTTATCAATGCGTCTTCGAGTGCCTTGATATACATGATCAGTGTGTCAACCGCAGGTATGTTTCGACTGCCATTAGTGCGGCTCCGGGTGTTTTGGGGACGGGTATCCCGTTTGCGTCTTCTATGTACGATGACTCGAGGTTGGGGTGACTCTAGCGCGGTCGGCCTCCGTCATCAGGGGCACGCGGGCTCTGTGGCGCCTTGCTCCTTGTGAGACCTCTGTTAAGGCAGTGAACGAGTAAGCGGCCCTCCTGGCGCTCGACGCGTCAGCCTCGTCCTTGCGTCGGAGTAGTTCGGCCTTCTCTGCGCGGAGTCGTTCGCCTTCCTTCCGTAGCAGGTACTGGACCGCCGTAAGGTCCTCCCGGGGTGCGTCCGGTGGAGGGTACGTGCCTTCCTCGACGTGCTTCAGGGCTTTGATTGCCATGTCGCGGGTGATGGTAAGTCGCGTCACCTGGTCCGGCATGACCACCTCCAGTGGGTATGCGGGTTCGTCGTCGTTGCCCTGCGGCCTCTGGCCGATCATGAAGACTTGCACGGGGTAGATCTGGGCAGTGGGAAGGGTGCTGCCACTGCTGCTTCCTTCGTCTGAGCCGTGCTCGGAGCTAAAAATGGTTGCGACGTGGTGGACACCACAGTCGCCGCCGAGGCTTCTTCCCTGGAGTTTCGCGATCTCCGCCGCTGATGCGAGGAGTGATGTCGCCGTCGTCGACGCGGGCGCGATTGGCTTGTTGACGGTCTTGTAAGCCGACGGAGACGCGAGTGGCACGGTGTAGAACGACGCGACCTCCGTCGCGCGCGAAGGCGTGGTCGACGTAGTTGAAATTGACGTAGATCTTGCCAGCGACGTGATCGAGGTAGTCGAAGCAGACTTGATCCGCGCGGTGGTCGACGAGGTAGTTGATGTAGTCGTAGCCGATGCGATCTCCGTGACACCCGGAGACGCTGGCGGCGTGGCCGTGTTGGGCGCGATCTTTGCCGCGGCGGAGGCGGTTGGTGTAGTCGAGGCGGATGCGACCTTCTCAGCAGTCAAAGATGCCGTCGCAGTAGTCGCAGTAGATGCGATCTCCGCAGCAGGTGGGAGCGTGGTCGGGGCAGTCGCGGCAGACGAGGGTGCCACCACCGCGCGCGGTGCGATCGCCGTGGATCTGAGTACTCCACAGCTATCTACGAAGTAGTGCATGGTACCGAATGTGAGGCACATACCTACATGCAGATCGGCGTATACCGAGCGGTGGGCCGGCAGGTGGAAGGTGTACTCGAAGGAGCCAAAGAAGATTGGCTCCTTGGTGATGCAGACGTCGGTCTTCAAAGTCGATGGGGCCGGTGCGACCATGGTTCCAGCGCTCGTTCTTTCCCACAGACGACGCCAATTGACGAGGGGTGGACTCGGCAAATCCCTGGGTTATACACCCCGGGTTGATTGAGGGGGAGAGAGTTGAGTGCTGGTGATCACGACGGCTGACAAGCGAGGCGTTTTACCCAGGTTCAGGCTCCCGGAGGATAACACCCTATTTCCTGCTTGTCTGGTTATTGATGGCGAGTTGTGGCTACAATGGTGAGATGGCGATCTCCCTAGGGTTTGTGGTGGCGGCTATGAGCGTACCCTAGAACGAGGGACCCTCCTAGCCTTTATATGGTAGGCTAGGTCTCAGGTGAACGGTGCCGATGGCGCTTACAAATTAGGTATGAGTCGCCCAACCTAGTCGACTATCTTGGGCCGCACGTCGTCCTCCTTGGGCCTTCCTTGGGCCCTCGTCATAAGGCTGATAGGCTTGGCGTGACCCAGGTATCCCCACCGTGGGGTAGTCGAAGAGTGACCCCACGACAGCAACCATTGTCAAAAATGAGAACCGTAGATCGAAATAATCTGACCTGTAACCACACACACGAACACGAAAACCGACAAGATCCCAGGAGATCCGCCAGACACACAACTCCACGCGCCCTACACTAGCGCTAGGCGCACCACCGGAGCGGGGATAGGGGCAGGGGTACCTTATTATGACACTGGGGAGTAGCCGCCGCTTCACCACCCGGATGAAGACACGAAAATTAGATGAAACATCAAACGGAAACCGTCCCGCCGGCGAGAGGCCGCGTCCGTCGCCCTCCAAGGCCAAGAAGTTCATTAGAGGCGTGGAAGACCGGCAGCGTCGCCGGCGGCCGGACGGAAACCCTAGTCGCCTTCTGATCGCTTGTTTGCCTCAGCTCCTCGTACGTACCAATTCGGCTTACCATAGGCGACTCGTTGTCGACGGGAACGTCGCCTCCCACTGAAGAATATTCCGCCTAAATGAGAAACAGCAGTGTCAAACCTAGAGTTTGAACTCTGGCGGGCTGGGGGTACAACCACCCTACTAACCATCCTACCATGGGCAGGTTCTCACCCTTAGCCATAGTTGCTTGTACTCGTACAATTAGTGAAAACTACATATACGCATACAAGTATAAACATACACGGAGGATATGGATGGTTTGCCACCCTTTTACCCAAAGGACCCTCACTGATCTAAAATCTACAAATTAGTCCCTAGGGTCACTCTGTTGGAGATATGCCCTAGAGGCAATTAATAAAGCGATTTTATTTGTCATATCTCAATTGTTCATAATACGTTTTAATACCATGCTATAATTGTATTACGCGGAAACATTAATACACGTGTGGTATGTAAACAACCAAGTCCCTAGTAGCCTCTAATTAACTAGTTCGTTGGGTAACAGATGATCAAGGTTTCCTGATCATGGACAATGACGTCGGTTAACAACGGAGTCATATAATTAGGTGAATAATTTGATGAATATATCCAAAATAGAGAAACGTAGTGTTCATACCTTCGACCGTGGGATCATATCAAATCTCTACTTCTGGAAGGTGCGGCTGATCGCATCAAAAGGCATATCTTATATAGCGTGACAATAAAGGTGACACTTTCGGGTATCGGAAGGAAGCAGTAGAAGCGAGTGATCAAGAGCGGGAATTGTCAATCCACATAGCAGGATAGATACTCTGTGCCCACTCAGTGAGATTACATCAATGAGTTGCAAGCATGTGACTAGGTCACGGGATGTAATATCACAGACGAGTAAAGATAGATTTGTCGATGACGAGGTCATGCTCGGTAATCGTGATACCGAAGAACGACGCTCGGACAATCTAAGTATCGATAGGCAAGAGGATGAGACTGGACGTCTAAAGGTTCAAACGATAAAAGACATTCGTGGACGCACAGGGGCTATCATAGGTATCCAGATCCCGCTGGTAGTCATTGATCGGAGAACATGTCTCGATCATGTCTGGAGTGATCCCGAACCGTGGGGTAACACACTTAAGGGTGGGTGACTATTAGATTGGATATAAGAGAGAAAAAAACCGGGAACTCCGAAAGTGTTCCGGGATTTGTCCAATGTTGATCGGAGGCAACAAAATATGTTTCGGAGCCCGGATGAATTAAATAATATGTATTTAATATTAATAAGTATTATTAATGATTAAATATATTTTTTATTTAATTAAATTTGAATATTAAAAGGCATTAAACCTAATTAGGCGAGTGACTTGAGTACTACTGTAGGATTATGTCGACCCCCATCGCTAGTCGAGTCTAGGTGTTGGCTCTTTCGAGACCATGTGTTATGTACATTAGGTGTAGGGCGATGTTGTAAGCTTGATGCTGTGAACTCCTTGATGTTATGTTTGTGTTATATAAGTGTGTTAGTCTTGTTTGATCTGTGTAAAATATTTTCCATAACGTCCTTAATTAATCAACCACCCTACGACTTCATCAATTTCCCCTTAGTCGAAACCTTTTTGCTTTGTCTCTTATCCCCGGTGTACTTCAGGATGGTGGACACTCGTCGCACCAACAACCCGGATGGAGGACCACCACCACCACCAAACCCGACCCCGCCCAACTTCTTGCGCTCATTATTGAGGAACGCCAAAATGCCCGGGAGGAGCGCCAAGCTCATCTCTCCGCCCTACAGCAAATTGCCGCCGCTCATGTCAACAACAACAACAACAACAACAACAATGGTGGCAATGGTAATGGAGATGGAAATCAGCGATCCACCTTAGGCGACTTTCAGAAGACCAACCCACCTACCTATTCCAAGGGACTTCACCCACTGGAGGCCGATGATTGGCTTCGCACCATCGAGAACAACCTAGAAGTTGCTGCTGTGGGAGTAAATGAGAAGGTTCTGTATGCAACCCACTATCTTGCTGGACCTGCACGAGCTTGGTGGGAAGCTACCAAGGCTCTCCAGCAAGTTGGCTATGTTATCAACTGGGCTGAGTTCCAGGAGAAGTTCCGCAAGAAGCATATCCCCGGCGGACTCATTGAGAGGAAGAAGGATGAATTCCGCAAGCTGAGGCAGGGAAGTAAAGATGTGGTTGGTTATCTTGATGAGTTTACCGACTTATCTCGGTATGCACCTGACGACACCGATACTGAGAAGAAGAAGATGGAGCGTTTTCTGAATGGACTTCATGATGAGCTGCAATGCGCGTTGGTTATCCATGACTTCTATGATTTGGAGTCACTTGTGGACAAAGCCATCCAGCTGGAGACTAAGCGCAAGTCAATGTTTGAGGGTCGTAAGACGAGGATGAATGCTCAGGAAGGTTCGAGCAACCAGAAGCCTCGTATCTTCCAGCAAGCCCCCAAGCCTGCTTATCGACCACCGCAAGCTCCACGCTCCAACTTTCCTAACCGCCCAAACAACTTCAATCGTCCCAATGGCAACAACTATGACACCCCTCCCTGGCACATATCACCAGAGAGGCGGTCGCCCCATGTGCCAGCCCAAGATATCTGGCTGCACGTCACGGCAGTGCAACATAATGGAAATCATTACACAATCAGGCACAAGAAGTGCTACAAATGGTTTACAAGGTCATCAAGGCATGACCAAATATCAAGCCAAGCATGGCTCAGGACAGTTTAACTGGTAGCGGAAGACGACTAAGGCAACGGCTTGGAGCGGCTCCACTCCATAGGCATCTGGCTGGGCTACTAATCCTAGCACACTCTTGCTCCATCTCCTTGCTAAGATAGAAGATGAATCCTCGCCAAAAACCTGGCCACAACACAAGGCCCGTGAGTACATTTGTGTGCACTCAGCAAGAATCGTCACTCACTACAACAATCCAACAATCATGCAACAAGATATACGTTGAAAATAAAATTCTACAACATGGCAAGGTGTACACTAGATACACGATATAAAAGTAGCATGACATTGACAACCAAACATGTCATAAGCAAGCAACGGGGGTATCACCAGTACAGAGTCCAAGCCAGGTAGGGTTGGATCATGCACCGGCAATCATATAAAGGGATTACCTGTGACGAGTAAACGAGTGTACCATTTGGTACCAATTAATACACAACAACACCTGTGATCACTGCTAGGCCCACTGGCCTCATCTTTCTATTCTAGGCATGCACAGTTGATGTTGGCTCAGGCCTAACTCTAGGCTCCCAACGATCACACCGCCATCCCATGCCACGGGTAACCATCGACATCTCAAGGCAATATTCCCTGCATCATCTTATTTGTTCATTTAGTGAGTTCAGGTCATTTATTAATTATTTCAAACAAATCTTAAGTTTAACCTCCTGACACGACAAAGACACATAGTGTGACCGACACTGAACTGTTGTTCCATATCCCAGGAACGAGGCTAGCTTGCTAGGTTGAGTCTCTCGAGAGTTTGCTTTACCACCTATCAGAATGCACCCTACTCAGCCGACGCTTCAGGTTTCTCATGCCCAAAGTCATACTAAGCAAAATATACTCACATGACGGTCCACTTGCTAAGACACTCTCCTGCACCACCCTATGCGCGTGGCACAACGGGCAAGTAAGTCCGACACATCCCCCGGCGCGACCGAGTATGCCTAGCTCCAGACTCCCTATCACAGTCGAACCCGTGCCTGTCGACCACTACCCTCAGACAGCACAACCGAACGACTGCGCCCAATGGATGGCACAAAAGGGGCTCAACAACCTAGTAGGTCACGGTCCTCCATGAGACGACGATGGTTCTGCTTTTAAAGTTTAGATTAGTGACACCATGGACTGACCCTATCGTTGTTCGGAGGGGTGTTTCATTTAATCAAGTTTCATTATAACAAGTCCAAACAACCGAGGATTAGTCCACAAAACAACCACAATAACATAATAATATATCATCAAATGAAAAAATATTAGCAACACAATAATTCAAGCAACACATAGTAACCACATAATAATAACGGCAGCAAATAAATCATATCAACCTGCATATACCAAAATCCATACTTAGCAAAACAAAAAACGTCAACCGGAAGACTATGGCGGCGAACCCGCCGACCAGCGCCTTCTTGTTTGACAAGGAAAAAGAAACATCAACCGGAAGACTACGGCGGCGAACCCGCCGACCAGCGCCTTCTCATTCGACAAGGAAAAAAAAAACGTCAACCGGAAGACTACGGCGGCGAACCCACCGACCAGCGCCTTCTCGTTCGGCAAGAAAAAAGAAACGTCAACCGGAAGACTACGGCGATGAACCCGCCGACCAGCGCCTTCTCGTTCGACAAGGAAAAAGAAACGACAACCGGAAGACTACGGCGGCGAACCGGCCGACCAGCGCCTTCACAGATCAACTAGTTGGTTAGCATCGACCGAGTGACTGTGGCAGAGATACCTCCGACCAGGCCATCACAGATCGACGTTAATATTTTAGTGAGACGGCGGCGGTTCCCCTAGTCCATTGTCTCAAGAATGGTGTGTGTTTGATAAATATTAACAATACATAATATAACCAAGCAAGTACGATAAATAAATATGCAACATAATATGCAACATGGCAGGAGCAATATTACAAGTTTCATACTAAACTAGAACAACAAACAGACATACATAAATATAATAGTAGACAGACAAAAACCTAAACACCGGGGATCCACCGGGTTTGCAAATAAACAAACAAACACTGCTGGGCTTCTCATAGCAAGGGGTTAGCTTGCCTTCGAAGACGGGGATCCACCGGATTTGGAAAGGTCGGGGCAATTCCGCGGCGTAGGGCAGCGATAGCCCCGTTCCACGGACTCCGGAATGCACATATAAAAGGGCACCCCATAGAACTATTTTGGAACAAGATGGAATCAGTACCACCGGAAAGAGCTCGTCGAGATGAAGATTTAGAAATTTGAATCACTCCAATCAGAGCTACGGTTTAAATGTTTTGGACGTTTGAAATTTGGTCCAGCAGAGAAAAAGAAAAAGAATCAGCGGGGAAAAAACGGACGGGCCGCTAATGGGTCACGGCCGTGTGCTGCACGCTCAAGTGCTGGGCAGGCCACTGCTGGGCGGGCCGTGCCAGGCTGCCTAGCAGCTGGGCTGGGCCAGAAAAATGGTTCAGAGAGAAAAAAAAGGAAGAACAGAGGGATCGATCGATCCAGTTCTTCTTTCCTGTACGTGCATCGTCTTCGAGCTCCCGCACGAGAGCTGGCATGGACGTCGCCGTCCGCCGGCGCTAGAGACGGCTGGGCCGCCAGCTGACGGCGGAGATGGGCTCGCCGGGCCCCACCGCGCTCGGGGCGAGCGCCTGGGTGGACGGGGACGACCTCGGGAGGTGAGGCCCCGAGCTCACCGAGCTTGGCCATGGCGGCAGCTCGCTAATCTCCCTTCTCCGTTGGTTCAAGGGTGGACCGAGGGTGGGGATGGGTGTCTGTGGACAAGGGGAGGCTTCCTACCGAGTTAGGGGAGCAACGGTGGCTGCAACATCTCGCGACGATCCGAAGACCGACGGCGATGCTCTCGGCCCGTGTGGCTAGAGATGAGCTCCGTTCCTCTCACAACTCAGCAGGGAGGTCCAGGGAGAGTAGAGGAGAGGCTCTGCACAAGAATGGAGGCTCGGGGTGCTCTTATAGCCAGAGGGAGAGGGAGGGGTCTTGATGGCACCGACGGGCACCGGTGCAACGGTTGTCTCCAGGCAATAAAAGGCAAGGGGTAGGAACGGGGAGGATGTGGCTGTCATGCTGGAGGCACAGTGAAGCACGTGGGTGCACTGTAGCAGAAGGGTTAGGCAGGGTTTAGGGCTAAGCGGGTTTAGGTCACGCCAAAGCGTGCGTCTAGAGCGCGCCACGAGCGGCATCGATGCGTTCCCGATGACTCGAGGCACCAAATGGAAAACGGTTTCCACCACTGGGTTCGTAACGATGAGAGGAACACAACAAAATAAGAATCCCTCAGGGATTCCAAACTTTGTAAAGTAGGATTTTCAGAAAAGCAAAGATACCAAAGGTGCTCGATGAAATGATAGGGACCTTGCACATCTCAAAAAAATCCCCAAAAATTACCACTGAGTATTTGTGGCATAAGGAGGGTGTCTATGGAGTTTGAGCTCAATTGGCATTGGTAAATTGGGTTTTGGCAAGATGTCCAAAAATTGGCATATTGGCATGATCAAGGCAAAGTGATTTTTCACAATTCACCTTGGGGTGATCTTCTGGATTTGGGTGTCTATGGACCATGTGGTCAAGGTGACCAAGTCTCATGGTCATCGGATTTGTCTAGGTATAGGTTTGCTTGAAGATCTCAAATAGGCATGAAAATGGCCTTACAAAGGAAGTAGCTCAAAAGTTGCTCAAATGGGTTTGGCTCCAAAAGATGAAGTGTAGGGAATGTAAAAATATTCATCCCCTGAATTTATCAGAATTTATGGAGATGCAGAGCTTGACAAAATATTTCTGGATCAGAAAGGGCAGTTTGGAAAATAGCGCCTAACTTGGAAATATTGCATTGAAGCATGCAATATTTTTGCATGGATTGTCTTCATATGGATAGGGGAGTCCTCTGGCATTTTTAGTGGATTTTTTCTAGCTATGGAAATAGGCTTCCCTTTGGTAGGTGATGAAAAGGGTTTAAAGGTTCGATAATTAGGGCTAGGGTTTTCGAGGGAAAACCTAAGCATCAAAATTATCACGGGTGTTGGAGTGGTTCGTGGATCACTGGGAAAATTCTTGAGTGAGCAATTCCCAAGTCAATTCATCCTCAAAGATCTGAGAAAAAAATTTAGGATAAGAAGAAAAAGTTTTTCAGGTGTCAGAAAACACCGCTAAAATTAGGTTTGAATTTTCGGGGTGTTACAACAACCGTCCCGGAGGAAACTTCAACAACTTCAACCGTAATGCCAATGTTGTCTGCTTTGAATGCGACACTAAGGGTCACTACTCCAGAGAATGCCTCAATCCTAAGAGGAATGTTCAGCGCCCCAATGCACCGGCGCCGAACCCTGATCAAGGTCGTGCTGGAAATGGCAAGAATGCCGCACCCCGTGGAAATGTTGCTGTGGCCAAGGGCCGTCTGCACCACATCAATGCTGAAGAAGCTCAGGATGCGCCTGATGTTGTGCTGGGTATGTTTCTTGTCAACTCAGTACCTGCAACTGTTCTGTTTGATTCTGGTGCTACCCATTCCTTTGTTACCCAAGAGTTTGTTGATAAGGGAGGTCTAGTTGGGAGTCTCTTACCCAAACCTATGGTCATCCAAATCCCATAATCCACCGTAGAGACCAAGTTGTTTTGCCCCGACGTTTCCCTTGCGATCAAAGGAGAAAAGTTTCCAGCCGACTTAATCATTCTAGGAACCCAATGCATAGATGTTATTTTGGGTATGAACTGGCTAGCCAAGTACCGTGGTCGGATAGGCTGCGCCAGAAGAGCTGTCTCCATCACTACTGACAGAGATGTCGGTACGGAAGTGAAGAAATGGAGTATGGTGATGTTTATGAAAAATGCACATTGTGTCCTAGTACTATGACGACCAATCTTACCCTATGCGACCACATTTGCCCACATATTGGAAAGGGCTTAGTCATATAATTTGCTCATATTAGTATGGGATGCCTCAACAACGGAGATGACTCCGTTCCATGAGGGGATGGTTCGGTGACCTACCCCTGACCTGGGTCCTCGCACATTTGGTGGAGGATAGAAGGATCGTCCCCTATACACCGCCGGGCAGAACTATGAGTCCTCACACTTAGATTCCGACGGGCTGGGTTAAGTGTTGATGGAAAGTGTCATAGCGGTAGGGTCCTATACTAGCATGAGCAAATGACAGGCTATGGTCGGTGACTCAACTTTGTGGCGGGACATGGCTGACACGATGAGTTACCGGATGGATGTTGGAAAAGCGTGCTACCTCTGTAGAGTGTAAAACTATTCAAATAGCCGAGTCCTCGGTGATGGACAGTGGGAGGCTGTCCTAAGGCCATGTGCAGGTTTTTGAAAAGCTTTGAGTTTCAAAAAGAAAATTAAGTGGAGAATGTTTTATACAACTATACCAACAGATCGGTATGAGGTTGTTGGAGGCAAATTGACCATGAAGGGCTATGGTCAAAAATACCAGGAGGAGTTTTGGAGAAATGAATACAAGTGGAAATTTGGTAGAGAAAAGTTATAAAATTCTTCTTACCCCTTTTTCAATAAAGATATAGAGATGTTTTCAAATAAACAACAAGTCTTATTAAGTAAAAGTTAAACTAGTGCATGCTCATGTTGGGGTAGTTTGCGAGTACAATCAAATGTACTCATATTGGTTTCGTCCCTGGCTATTGTCTTAGCCAGATCTCGAGGAGCACTATGCCGAAGAGGAGTATGGCGACTACTATGCGAACTAGGGATCTCCATAAGTCAGCTGCCTGTCGGGTCGTTGTTAGTATGTGTTGGTCTACTACGTCGTAGCTTCCGCTGAATGATGTGATTTGGCCCATGAAGGCACCTATGTAAGACTTGGTCTAAATGACCATATGTGTAAGGCTTTTATTCGGTACTGTGATGGATGTAAACTTTGGTATTCAGTTCAGATTATGTGCAATGACTGACTGATCATGGGATCGTTGTGTTAAGCATAATCGGGTATTTCAGACAGCTAGTCCGGGGTCCCCACACAGCTGGTATCAGAGCCAGGTTTCGATCTTGGGACCTGTGGGTTATGGGCCCACCACGCTTCCGCTGCGTATTCCCAACCAGGCTGCAATGAGGGCATAGCTCGACCCACTCAAGATGAGATCCGTGTGGTTCATTGGTTCATGGATGTTTTCCCTGAAGAGTTGCCTGGTATGTGATGCATGTAAAATGCATACATGAACTTTGCACTATATTACTTATATTCCAGTCATATTTGCATCATATAAGGGTTATATCACTATTTTATAATGATTTTGGGAATATTTGTTATGTTTCCTATTTTTATGGAATTAACCCTGCACAGGCAGAAAACCCTATTTCCATATTTTAATGTTTCAGGGACCCAAACGACGTCCAAATGACCTGGAAATTTACGAGCATCAGTTTTTGGAAGGAACAAAGCGTGGGAGCGAAGGAAGCAAACAAGCGGAGGCCCGAGGGCCAGATGAGTGGGCCCACGTGGCCCATGTACCTGGCCACGTGGGACCCCCCTTTTGGGCCTCGGAGCTCCGTTGCCGTCGATCTTTCCTCCACCGACTCCGTTTTGACCTAAAACCGCCTATAAAAATAGTCCCCCGACGTTCTCTGGAAGGAGCGCCGCAGAAACACAGAAACAGAGACCTGGAGTTGCAGATTGGAGGGGGAAAACTCCGGCGGGGCGCTGCCGGCGTGGTCTCCATCTTCTCCAACGACTTCTCCACCGTCTCCATGATGAAGAGGGAGTAGTCCACCTCTGGACTATGGGTTTGTGGAAGTAACTTATGTATCTCTCTCTCTTGAGCTTCACTAATTAGTACCGTATGAGCTGCTGAACATGATTACGGTCATCTATGTAATACCTTTGTGGTGGATCTTTTTATGAGTTAATATATGTTTGAGATTGCAATGGTTTTGTTTCAGTTATGAAAGTAGATGCATATTATGTACCCCGTTCTTATTTACTTGTCATGATCAAGCATGTTTATGAGAGCGTGTGAGGGGGAACGTGTGCATTAGTTGGAGTAACGGGGGTGGCTAGTGCAGTGAACGTGAGAGAAAGTTCTGCGATCCACTTGGGTATCTTACCTTACTTTGTTGCCTCACTAGGGATAAAAAGAAATACCATGCTACCGGAGATGTGGGTGTGACCATTGCCACTCCTCCATGACTAGATCTAGCATGTTCTTATTTTAACTTCATGTCATGATACTTATTGCTATACTCTGAGTTATCTTAATTACTGAGGTGTTATGATTTAGTTCGCATCTTGGTGGAGTATAAGAGAGACTAATAACCAAAAGGTCTCTATGTTAGGACGTGATGCCCATATAATTATAACTTGTCATTAAACTGTTGTGTTGCAATCTCATATGTCAACTCTAGTGTTCCATTGTCTACCACTTTATTAAAGAGAGAGTGCATTTGTGAAACCATGAACCCCGGTCCATTTTTAATCATAAGAAACACCTTTCCAACCACTTTTACCACTTTTCCATTTTCTGCCATTTAAAAATCCGAAAATACAAAAACACTTTTACATCTTGCATTCATCATATAAAACCCAAAAATATCATTTATCATTGCTACCACCATCCTTGCATATTTATTTACCACCATTGCATATTTATTTCTTGTTTGCATTGCATATTATCTTGATATCATTCTCACACCTTGTGCTTGACAACCACTAGGTGAGGTTGAGGACCAAAACATTTACTTTGTTTTGTAGGTAACCAAAAGAAGGATAGGAAAGATAAATCTTCACTACTGATTCCCCGAGAGTTCGATATTAAACCCTCGAGTCACCCCTCGTGGGGAAAACACGTCTTCCACTTACTACACACTCTGCACTTGGAGTCTCAACCTAACCCATTTACTTTTCACGCAGGTAACTACGTGAAGGGCCATCAAGACTGTTTTCTGGCGCCGTTGCCGGGGAATC
Source organism: Poa pratensis (assembly GCA_947311845.1). Taxonomy (NCBI): domain Eukaryota; kingdom Viridiplantae; phylum Streptophyta; class Magnoliopsida; order Poales; family Poaceae; genus Poa; species Poa pratensis. The sequence continues at coordinate 11,239,779 of CAMZMU010000046.1, forward strand.
ATTGCTGAAAGGTTTATCCAAGGATATCTCACCAAGTCAACTTCATCACCAACTTGTGCTAACACCTAAGCTTGGGGAGGTTGCACCTACGTGAGCATCATCTTATCCATCTTTACCTTCAAAGCAATTTATCTTGTTTTGTCATTGTCTTGCATTTTTAGTTCGGTTTGCATATTTATTTTCAGTTTTGCATAAAAAATTAAAAAACACATAAAAACTTGCTAAAATGGGAGAAAGAACTAAGTTGTGTGATTACACAAACACTCCAAATGATCAATTTATTGCTAGGCCCATTGCCACACCTAAGATAAATGCTGATAGTTATGAAGTAAGTCCTAGTTTGTTGAACTTGATAACTAGGGAACAATTTGGCGGTAGTGCTATGGAGGATGCCTCTATGCATCTTCATGATTTTGTTGAAATATGTGACATGCAGAAATTTAAAAATGTGGAAAGTGATATTCTAAAACTGAAGTTATTTCCTTTCTCACTTAGAGGAAAAGCTAAAGAGTGGCTGCATTCATTACCTATTGATAGCATTAAAACTTGGGATGATTTAAAAGAAGCTTTCATTAAGAAATACTATCCTCCTGTTAAAATTTTGCAAAATAGAAACAACATTCTTTCTTTTAGGCAAAATGAAAATGAACATGTTGCTATGGCTTGGGATAGGATTAAACTTATGCTTAGAACTTGTCCATCACATGGGGTCAACGAATGGACCATATTACACTCTTTTTACAATGGTCTAAATTACATGTCTAGAAATATTCTTGATTCTGCTGCTGGAGGTGCGTTTATGGGAAAAACTATAGTAGAAGCTAAGAACATATTGGAAAGTATTTTGCAAAACTATAGTCAATGGCATACTGATAGAGCACCTAATCCTTCTAAGAAAGTGAACTCCATAGAAGAAACAAATGATTTGTCATCTAAAATGGATACTATTCTTGCTTTCATTAATAAACAAAATATTGAAAATGTGCCTTTGCAAGAACTAGTTGGTAATAATCCTGAAAATATTGATGTCAACTTCATTAGGAACTATGGTAATAATGGGTATGGTAACAACAATTATAACTCTTATAATAAACCCCCATATGTGCCAAACAAATATGCCACTAGTAGTAATGTTTCTAGTGATTTGGAAAACACCATTAGATCATTTATATCTACTCAAAAGGAGCTTAATAAGGAATTTATATCTAAGTTTGAAAAACAAGACTCTTTGTTTGAAAGGGTAGATCAGCTCACTAAGGAAGTTTCCTCATTAAAGAACACCATTATAGCTCAAAAACATGAGGAAACAATTAAATATTGTCAAGAGGTTATAAATAAATCTTGGGAACATATTCATGAGCAAGAGAGAATTGCTAAGGAAACTATTATGGTAATGAAAGAGAGAAAGTTGAGGAAGTTAAAATGCTTAGTGAAGTAAAGGATCCATTGCTTGACTTAGAGAATTGTAGCTTGCATGAATTAATATCTATCTTACAAAAATTTGCAAGTGATCCTTCCATCAACTTAACCAAGCTGGTTTTGGTTCTTATATTGCTAATCATGTCTTGAAAGAAAAGATTGCTAGGTACAACCAAGAGGCTATGATACCACCTAAGCTTGGGGATATATGGATTCCCAAAGTCCTAGTAACCATTGGAAAAGAGACACACCATGCTATACTTGATCTAGGATCTAGTGTCTCTGTTTTATCTAAAGAACTATATGAAGTACTTGAATTGAAAAATCTTGAAAAATGCTCTATTGAACTTGCACTTGCTGATGATTCCATTAAACATGCTTTAGGAAAGTAAGTGATGTTATGGTAGAGTTACATATGACATTTGTGCCTGTTGATTTTCTAATCATGGATATGGGGAATAAAACCTCTAGTCCAATTATTCTTGGAAGACCTTTTCTTCGTACTACAGGTGCTATCATTGATTCAAAAGAAGGGAATGTGAAGTTTCAGTTTCCACACAAGAAGTGCATGGAACACTTCCCAAGGAAGAGGGACACACCAAAGTTCAAGCTCCCTCATGAGCTTCGTCCACAATAAACATCAAGTAAGAAGCCTAGCTATATGGCTATAAAGAAAGCGCTTTACGGGAGGCAACCCGGTTGTTTTTATTTGTGATTTTCTTTGTGTCCTCTTGCTGTAACAAGAGACTTTGTGTTTAGTTTAGTTTCTGGAATTTTTAATAAAGTGCCAAGTTTTACTCATTTTGGTTGAAAAGTTGCTTATAGCGTTCGGAGATTTTATTCCTGCACGAATCTGTGCACGGTATGATTTTTAATTCTTATTCTGTAACTCCGAATGAGCTCATATTTGAACTGTAGTTGCAACTTTTCATCCTCTGTATGCATGAATTTTTCGGAATTTTCGACAAAGTTAAGTAGGGTAGAAAAATACGTTTTGCTGCTGCTGTTTTTCTGGACAGATTCTGTCCCATTTTGTTTGATGCATGCTTAGAACTTTTAACTTGAATCTTTTTGATCCAATTGAGTTTATGAGTAGGCATACAACATTATACACTTTCTGGACATTCATATGAATTTTTGTTCAAGGATTATATGCAGCAAGAAATCTATTTGTTTATCACTACTAATGCACCCCACAGAAAAGAAATGGGAGAAACGGTGTTTTGAAGTTTTTTCACAGGGATTAGAGGAGATGCACCAAGAGCTATCCAAGGATGGTGAAGACCATAAGCTTGGGGATGTGAAGACAACCCCACTGGACCTACACACTCTCGGTTTGCACACGTCTAACTTCTGTTTTTCGATCGAAACACTTTATCGCATAAACTTGGAGCGTCTTTTTGTTTGTTTGGTTTGATTTTTATTTTGTGAGACCACCACACTATCATTTATATATGAGAGAGCTACTGGAAATTTGGGTTGAATTATGTTGGATGCTATTATAAGATTGGGAAAAGGGATGTTGAGTTGATTTTAAAAGATACATATAGTTGCATGATTCATGAGCTTGTTAATGAGTAATAATTTGCAAGTATTTTATCAAGAGCTATCTTTTATTCATGTTTTGATGCTGAATGTTATTTTACTTGTTTAACATGGATTAGTTAGTTCTATGGACACTCATGCATGCATTTAGATGGTCAACTTTCTCCCTCTTGCTAGCCCAAAAATTCCAACAAGCAAAAACTTGTTTCCAACACCTTCAACCAAAGTTTTTCCAGTGAGTCCACCATATCTACCTATTAGCTTTATGCTATTCCGAGTATGTTTATCATGATATTTGTGTTATCTATACCTCTGAATGAAAATGCTTATGTTGTTGATTGTTATGGGAAAAGTTGGTTATAGAGCTCTCTCGAACTTGATGCACACTTTACTTTTATTGCATAAATAAAATATGACCCATTGTGATTAAAATTATGATGTTGTGGCTTGACAAATGTCTTTGGTTGAGAGTTAGCTCATATGTGCTGTCACATGGCAAGCTTTCAACATGCACTTCATTCATTTAGTTGATATCATGTACTTTTGTTTATGGATGCTTACCATGGGTGAAATAAATGTGGAAATGAAGTGAGTTTAAATGAGTTTGTATAAATGGTTAGAGAGACGCCTGGGCCGCTAATCTAAGCCATGCATCATTCATGGTGGAAATTTACTTACATGCTATGGTGAACCTTCTGTGATACACCTTACAATAAAAAGCTATCTAATGGTAAATAAAAAGGGTGTTGAGATTGTTCATTGTGTTTGTTTGTCTTGTCATTTTGATATGGGCTTGTTCCATATCCTGGGACAAGAGGTACCCCAGTTGACGCTCTTAATGATACTATTATTACTTACAATGATATTTAACTTGAACTTGCTTTGTTTCCAAGTTGAGTAACACATGGAGTAGGTACTTGTATTCAAGGGGCATGAGACTTTCAACCTGTACTTTGTCAAGCACACTACTCATATTTGCTTTCACTTTAAACTTAATCATTCAAGATGCTATGATAGGGGAATGAGAGCTTGACACCAAGGATTACCACATTACAATCATTAACTTAAGTAGAGAAGTTCAGAAGTTAGATGAAATTTATTCATGCTTTACCTCTACTCATATATATCTTTCCAAAGTGTCCACCTTTTATATTCAGATTTTCATCAATACTCTATGACCATTGTAGGATGTTCTTACTTATCATTATGCATACATGTGGTCCATAGTACTTCTTTATGTTACACTTTGTGAATTATCATTGAACATCCTTGCATTGAATACTTGATATCACTTCATAAACTATCTTGCATATTGCTACTCCTTTTAAGAATGAATCATTTGACTCTATGTAGCAATAGTAATCATCTTTGATATCCATTGTTAGTATTAAATTGCAAAGTCCATGTTAGTTTTATCACCTTCATACTCGAGGACGAGTATAGGTTAAGCTTGGGGATGTTGATGCATGTAAAATGCATACATGAACTTTGCATTATTTTACTTATATTCCAGTCATATTTGCATCATATAAGGGTTATATCACTGTTTTATAATGATTTTGGGAATATTTGTATGTTTCCTATTTTTATGGAATTAACCCTGCAGGCAGAAAACCCTATTTTATATTTTAATGTTTCAGGGACCCAAATGACCTGGAAATTTACGAGCATCAGTTTTTGGAAGGAACAAAGCGTGGGAGCGAAGGAAGCAAACAAGCGGAGGCCCGAGGGCCAATGAGTGGGCCCACGCGGCCATGTACCTGGCCGCGTGGGACCCCCCTTTTGGCCTCGAGCTCCGTTGCCGTCGATCTTTCCTCCACCGACTCCGTTTTGACCTAAAACCGCCTATAAAAATAGTCCCCCGACGTTCTCTGGAAGGAGCGCCGCAGAAACACAGAAACACCGAAACAGAGACCTGGAGTTGCAGATTGGAGGGGGAAAACTCCGGCGGGGCGCTGCCGGCGTGGTCTCCATCTTCTCCAACGACTTCTCCACCGTCTCCATGATGAAGAGGGAGTAGTCCACCTCTGGACTATGGGTTTGTGGAAGTAACTTATGTATCTCTCTCTCTTGAGCTTCACTAATTAGTACCGTATGAGCTGCTGAACATGATTACGGTCATCTATGTAATACCTTTGTGGTGGATCTTTTTATGAGTTAATATATGTTTGAGATTGCAATGGTTTTGTTTCAGTTATGAAAGTAGATGCATATTATGTACCCCGTTCTTATTTACTTGTCATGATCAAGCATGTTTATGAGAGCGTGTGAGGGGGAACGTGTGCATTAGTTGGAGTAACGGGGGGTGGCTAGTGCAGTGAACGTGAGAGAAAGTTCTGCGATCCACTTGGGTATCTTACCTTACTTTGTTGCCTCACTAGGGATAAAAAGAAATACCATGCTACCGGAGATGTGGGTGTGACCATTGCCACTTCCTCCATGACTAGATCTAGCATGTTCTTATTTTAACTTCATGTCATGATACTTATTGCTATACTCTGAGTTATCTTAATTACTGAGGTGTTATGATTTAGTTCGCATCTTGGTGGAGTATAAGAGAGACTAATAACCAAAAGGTCTCTATGTTAGGACGTGATGCCCATATAATTATAACTTGTCATTAAACTGTTGTGTTGCAATCTCATATGTCAACTCTAGTGTTCCATTGTCTACCACTTTATTAAAGAGAGAGTGCATTTGTGAAACCATGAACCCCGGTCCATTTTTAATCATAAGAAACACCTTTCCAACCACTTTTACCACTTTTCCATTTTCTGCCATTTAAAAATCCGAAAATACAAAAACACTTTTACATCTTGCATTCATCATATAAAACCCAAAAATATCATTTATCATTGCTACCACCATCCTTGCATATTTATTTACCACCATTGCATATTTATTTCTTGTTTGCATTGCATATTATCTTGATATCATTCTCACACCTTGTGCTTGACAACCACTAGGTGAGGTTGAGGACCAAAACATTTACTTTGTTTTGTAGGTAACCAAAAGAAGGATAGGAAAGATAAATCTTCACTACTGATTCCCCGAGAGTTCGATATTAAACCCTCGAGTCACCCCTCGTGGGGAAAACACGTCTTCCACTTACTACACACTCTGCACTTGGAGTCTCAACCTAACCCATTTACTTTTCACGTAGGTAACTACGTGAAGGGCCATCAGTATGCCGCCAGACAGAGATATTGAGTTCGTGATTGAACTTATTCCGGGAACAAACCCCTATATCCCAAAGACCTTATCGGATGAATCTGGAAGAACTGGTTGAATTAAAGAAGCAGTTGGCTGATATGCTCAGCAAAGGTCTTGTTCGCCCAAGCACTTCACCTTGGGGATCACCTATTATCTTTGTGGACAAAAGAGACGGTACCACATGCCAGTGTGTGGATTATCGCAAGCTCAATGATGTAACCATTAAAAACAAGTACCCTCTTCCCAAGATCGAGGGTCTGTTCGATCAAATGAATGGAGCCCGAGTCTTTTCCAAGATCGATCTTCGGACAGGATACCATCAGTTGAAAATTCGAGAGTCAGACATTCCCAAGACTGCCTTCACCACTCGTTACGGTTTGTTTGAATACACCGTGATGTCCTTTGTCTGACCAATGCCCAAGCCTATTTCATGAATCTCATGAACAAGATTTTCATGGAGTACCTCGACAAGTTCATGGTAGTCTTCATTGACGATATCCTTATCTACTCCAAGACCGAAGAAGAGCATGCTGAACACCTACGTCTAGTCTTGGAGACCTTCCGAGAGCACAAGCTATATGCCAAGCTTAGCAAGTGCGAGTTTTGGCTTAGCGAAGTGGCATTTCTCGGACATGTTGTATCTGCTGGAGGAATTTCTGTTGACCCTGAGAAGCTCCAAGCCATTGTTGACTGGAAAGCCCCAACTAGTGTGACTAAAATCCGAAGTTTTCTCGGACTGGTGTGTTATTACCGCAAGTTCGTTGAAGGATTCTCCAGCATAGCCAAACCCATGACCCAACTGTTAAGAAGGACAAGAAATTCGAGTGGACCCAGAAGTGTGAAGATAGTTTCCAAGAACTAAAGAAGAGACTGACCTCAACCCCAGTCTTAATCATGCCAGACGTCACCAAGAGTTTTGACGTGTATTGCGATGCATCACGCCTCGGACTTGGTTGTGTTCTGATGCAAGAAGGCAAAGTTGTGTCGTATCTGTCTCGACAGCTACGACCGCATGAAGAGAATTACCCAACCCATGATCTGGAGTTAGTTGCTGTGTTCTTGCTCTTAAGACGTGTCGTCCCTATCTTGTGGGACATCGCTGCGAGATCTATACGGATCACAAGAGCTTGAAGTATATCTTCACCCAGAAGGAGCTGAACTAAGGCAGAGGAGATGGATGGAACTAATCAAGGACTATGATATTGGGATTCATTATCATCCCGGAAAGGCTAATGTAGTTGCCGATGCCCTGAGTCGTAAGCCTTGTACCCTAAATGCCTTAATCCAAGCCGAACAACTAGCCTTGTTCAAAGAGTTCGAAGATTTCGGACTAGAACTTGTTAGCCATGGTTATCTCGCTAATCAAGAGTTAGCCCCAACCCTGATGGATCAAATCAAGGAAGCCCAAAAGGATCATGAAAGCATTGAAGGAATTAAGAGGAAGATTTCACTCGGCAAAGCACCTGGTTTTACCGAAGATGTTGAAAGAGTACTGAAATTCAATGGCCGTATCTGTGTGCCCAATATCAAGGAACTTAAGGAGTTGATCCTGAAGGAAGCCCACGAGACCCTTATTCAATCCACCCCGGTGGAACAAAAATGTACCAAGACCTTCGTGAGAGATTTTGGTGGCATGGAATGAAGCGAGAGATTGGTTCTTTCATGGCGAAGTGTCATATCTGTCAGCGAGTCAAGGCTGAACATCAGCGACCCACTGGATTGCTTCAACCTTTGAAAATTCCTGAATGGAAGTGGGATGAAATTGGAATGGATTTATTGCCGGACTTCCAAGATCTAAACGAGGCCATGATTCAATCTGGGTCATCGTTGATCGACTGACCAAGGTTGCCCCTTTTGTTCCTGTCAAGACCACTCACACCGGAGCTCATTAGCGGACTTGTATATTTCCAGAATAGTGAGCCTACATGGCGTGCCTAAGAAGATTATATCTGATAGAGGCATGCAATTCACCTCAAGATTCTGGAAATCTCTTCACGAAGCCCTCGGAACCAAGTTAGCTTTTAGCACAGCTTAGCACCCCAGACCAGAGGCCAAACTGAGCGAGTGAATCAGATATTGGAGGACATGCTTCGTGCATGTGTTCTATCCTATGGTTCCAAACAGGAAGATTGCCTTCCGTTTGCAGAGTTCTCCTACAACAATAGCTACCAATCCAGTCTGCAAATGGCCCCGTTTGAAGCACTTTACGGCAAGAAGTGTTGTACGCCCCTGAGTTGGTCCGACATCGGAGAAGGCAAATTGTTTGAACCAGATACTCTCCGTGAAGCTGAAGAACAAGTCCAGCTTATCCGTGAGCGTATCAAGACCGCCCAATCCCGTCAGAAAAGCTACGCCGATCCCAAGCGTCGCGATGTCACCTTCAGTGTCAGAGATTATGTCTATCTCCGAGTGACACCACTTAAGGGAATGCAGCATTTTCATGTTAACGAAAAGTTAGCGCTAAGATATATTGGATCTTTCAAGATCATTGCTCGTCGAGGAGAAGTATCTTATCAACTTGAGTTGCCCCCAGAATTATCGAATTTCATGATGTCTTCCAAATTTCCTTGCTCCGGAAGTGTCTTGAAGTTCCCGACAAGCCCGACGTTTTCAAAAACATCAACCACCTCTCCATCGACCTGAACCATGATCTGACTTATCGTGAGAGACCCATCAAGATTCTCGATGAAGATGTTCGTCTTACCCGGAGGCGCGCGATCAAGTTCTACAAATTCCAGTGGACTAACCACTCCCAAGAAGAAGCAACATGGGAACAGGAAGACTATCTTAGAAGCGAATTCCCAAACCTCCTTAGCACCCAAACCTAGCAAATCTTGGGACGAGATTTATTTTAAGGGAGGAAGGATTTGTAACATCCCAAAATTTTAATAAGTATTATTAGTTCAAAAAATTAGGAACCAACAAAATCTTTTGTGATTTTGTGTATGTTGCTTGTGTGTTGATTGCTCTTTGTTGCTTGTGTTGATTGTTGCTCTAGATAAAAACTTGGAAAACAAAATTAAAAGTTAAAACAACAAAAACAATGTGACAAGTGTCACCCAATTTCTCCAAGTGAGAAATTAATTTTCTTCACCCAAACTTCAGTGGAGTGGTAATGTGATCACTCTCACTTAAATTCTTATGACTTTTCTCTCTAAGTAAATATTTCCAAAAACTTAAATTTTAAATTCTATATCTTTCTTTATCTTCTTAAATCCAGAAATGTGCTAAGTTACAATTACAAAATAAATACCACAACCAGATCACAAATCTCAATAAACCTATATGAAGCAAATTATGAAAATAATTTGCAGAAATTTAATTTAAAATTTGGTTCAGACATTTCATCGAACACATTGTGGGCAGCACTGTGTTCTTCCCTAAAGTGAATCCAATCCGAACGAATTCGTTCGAATTCGAGCAAGATTCATCGAATTTTTCACTCCACCTGCTCCCTCTAGCCCCACTCACCTCCCCCACTTGCCAGAGCATGCTGGAAACGTGCTCATTGACCCAGGGCAGTCGCTGCCATGGGCGGAAGCTCGCGCCCATGCCGCCGAGGCCACCACTGTGGCCGTGGATGACGGTGGACGCCGTGATGGCCCAGCGCCGTGCCACTCCACTCCCCTCACCTCTCTGCACCTGTTGGACACGCTAGGAACGCCGTAGACGCCCAGCACACGTGCGACTTGGACGTGCCCATGCGCGCCGTGTGCCATGGCCGAGCTAGGTCAGTGATGGCCCTTCACGTAGTTACCCACGTGAAAAGTAAATGGGTTAGGTTGAGACTCCAAGTGCAGATGTGTAGTAAGTGGAAGATGTGTTTTCCCCCACGAGGGGTGACTCGAGGGTTTAATATCGAACTTTCGGGGAATCAGTAGTGAAGATTTATCTTTCCTTTCCTTCTTTTGGTTACCTACAAAACAAAGTAAATGTTTTGGTCCTCAACCTCACCTAATGGTTGTCAAGCACAAGGTGTGAGAATGATATCAAGATAATATGCAATGTAAACAAGAAATAAATATGCAATGGTGGTAAATAAATATGCAAGGATGGTGGTAGCAATGATAAATGATATTTTTGGGTTTTATACGATGAATGCAAGATGTAAAAGTGTTTTTGTATTTTCGGATTTTTAAATGGCAGAAAATGGAAAAGTGGTAAAAGTGGTTGGAAAGGTGTTTCTTATGATTAAAAATGGACCGGGGTTCATGGTTTCACAAATGCACTCTCTCTTTAATAAAGTGGTAGACAATGGAACACTAGAGTTGACATATGAGATTGCAACAAAACAGTTTAATGACAAGTTATAATTATATGGGCATCACGTCCTAACATAGAGACCTTTTGGTTATTAGTCTCTCTTATACTCCACCAAGATGCTAGATCTAGTCATGGAGGAAGTGGCAATGGTCACACCCACATCTCCGGTAGCATGGTATTTCTTTTTATCCCTAGTGAGGCAACAAAGTAAGGTAGAGATACCCAAGTGGATCGCAGAACTTTCTCTCACGTTCACTGCACTAGCCACCCCCCGTTACTCCAACTAATGCACATGTTCCCCCTCACACGCTCTCATAAACATGCTTGATCATAACAAGTAAATAAGAACGGGGTACATAATATGCATCTACTTTCATAACTGAAACAAAACCATTGCAATCTCAAACATATATTAACTCATAAAAAGATCCACCACAAAGGTATTACATAGATGATCGTAATCATGTTCAGCAGCTCATACGATACTAATTAGTGAAGCTCAAGAGAGAGAGATACATAAGTTACTTCCACAAACCCATAGTCCAGAGGTGGACTACTCCCTCTTCATCATGGAGACGGTGGAGAAGTCGTTGGATAAGATGGAGACCACGTTGGTAGCACCCCGCCGGAGTTTTCCTCCTCCAATCTGCAACTCCAGGTCTCTGTTTCGGTGTTTCTGTGTTTCTGCGGCGCTCCTTCCAGAGAACGTCGGGGGACTATTTTTATAGGCGGTTTTAGGTCAAAACGGAGTCGATGGAGGAAAGATCGATGGCAACGGAGCTCCGAAGCCCAAAAGGGGGGTCCCATGCGGCCAGGTACATGGGCCGCGTGGGCCCACTCAACTTGGCCCTCAGGCCTCCGCTTGTTTGCTTCCTTCGCTCCCACGCTTTGTTCCTTCCAAAAACTGATGCTCGTAAATTTCCAGGTCATTTGGACGTCGTTTGGGTCCCTGAAACATTAAAATATGGAAAATAGGATTTTCTGCCCGCGTAGGGTTAATTCCCTAAAAAATAGGAAACATATCAAATATTCCCAAAATCATTATAAAACAGTGATATAACCCTTATATGATGCAAATATGACTGGAATATAAGTAATATAGTGCAAAGTTCTTGTATGCATTTTACATGCTTCAGTCAGCGATGACGAACGCCGACCTCCACTACACCGCTCGTCACCGCAGTACCTCCCAGCCTCTCCCCAGCTTCACCGCGGCCCCCAGGACATAGTGGCATCGCCGATTGAGGTCATCCCTGAGGCCTGCAACCGCCGAACGCCGTTAGAGCGCGCCACGTCCGTCAAGACCTCAAACTTGCTCAGCTCACCTCCACGCGCGCATTCGCACCCCACTGGCCCCTAACGCCGTCCGTCGATGTGTCTGCACAGCCCAGACAGCCGATGGCAAACTCTCCCACTCCCTGCACCTCTCCCGCACCGCGTCCACCATGAGCCGAGCTTTGGCCTTCTGAGCACCCTCACGCCCTCGCATTCCTCTCCCACCGCACCGCTCTCACTCCCTCATCTCCACACTCACCCCTGCAGTGCCAGGAGGGCGGAGGCGCCGCTGCTGAGCTGCTGCTGCCCGTGAACATCTCCAAGCTCGGCCATGCCAGAGGTTGAAGAAGACCCCGCAGTCGTGCTGCTGCTCCTCTTTTCTCCTTCTGACCCCTATGAAGTGCTTCCCTAGTTCACCGCACTCACACGCCTCTGTATCCCCTTTGTATCGTGCACAGGAGCATCGCCAGGACCTCGCCGGAGTTGGAGCGTGCCCGTGGAAGCAGAGGAGATCACCGTCGATGCTCGGGTCGTCTCCAGCAAGCGCAACTTACCTCACGAGCCTCCCCAAGTTCTCCGCCGTCTCCACCGTTGTCTCCACCATTGCTAACCACCCAGGTTCCTTTCCATCCACCCTCGCCGTCGCTGTCACGGCGGCGCCGCCAGTGCTTGGTCCTCGCCGTTCGTGGCCTCTGTAGGCCGTTGGATCTTAGATCAACGGTGACATACCGCTTCGGTTAGATAAGTCACGGCCAAGCGGGACCCACTGTCAGCATTTTAAACTTTTCTGTGCGCGCGAGACGTTTCTGTTGAGTCACTGACGAGTGGACCCCACCCGTCAGGGATTTCAACATTATCTAGAACAGAAAAATTTTCCTAATTTAAATTCTATAGCAAAGTCAGTACTGGACATAACTTTGAAATTCAATATCTCGAGATTTATAAGTCCAAATAAATAGAATCAAAATTCCCTGGATAACTTATGAAATTGTTTAACCAACCCAAGTGGTTTCATCTCATTTAGATAAACAATAAATGTGTATTATTAAAAGTGTCACAGAAGGTTTGAAATCTAAACTTGTTTGTTGCTGAAAATCTATCAACCTAAATAATTCCAATCCAATTTTTTTAGTTTAGTACTGTGATCTCTTAGCTTCCCTAATTTGGTAGAATTAATTAAGCAATAGTAATTATTTGGCATTAGATTAAATTTAGCAAACCCCTCTGGACTGAAACAATTATAGAATTTTAATGCTTAACCAAATGAGTTAGGACCAATTTTGTTAGATCACATTTAATTAGTGTTAGTTACTCCTAAAAGGATTTAATTTTATGATCAACAGAACTTAGGCAGTAGCTAAAACTTGATTAACAAGCTTCTGTTATAAAACAATTGTATAGGAAATTTGGTAATTCAAAATGAATCCAATCCAATTGGGTTATCTTATACACATCAGTAGCTTTCTGTAGAATTTTAGTTTGTATTTTTGTGGCTAACATAACTTAAGTTATGCAATTAAACTTGTACAACTAGTTTCTGCCATGTTTAAGACATAATTAAATAATGACCAAATCAATTAAGTTGAACTCAAATTGGTATGCCTTATGTGTGCAGTAGCTACTTGTTGAATTGAAGGTGTGTAATGTTGTGTTATTTGATGGAGTAGTATAGTGATTGTTTGTCTTACTTGTTTGACGTTTAGACGTGATCGCTGTCGGAACTTGCGAGGAGGGGGATTACTTTGATCAACAAGAGCAAGACTCCGAGAACTTTGCTGAGCAAGGCAAGCTACTCTCTGAGCTTGCACCCTAATATATATGCATCTACTTTGTCCAAATGGTTTACTCATAAGTAGCAAGAATTTTGAAAACCTTTTTCGAAAGTATATGAAAAGCTATTTTGCCACCCTATGTAGAAAAATAAGTTAGTATATCAAATTATAGGATGGGAAAAATGTTGTTTATTTAAAACTCCTTTGAAAATACTTGTATGGATAAGGAATGCCGAGATGTCGGTACGGAAGTGAAGAAATGGAGTATGGTGATGTTTACGAAAAATGCACATTGTGTCCTAGTACTATGACGACCAATCTTACCCTATGCGACCACATTTGCCCACATATTGGAAAGGGCTTAGTCATATAATTTGCTCATATTAGTATGGGATGCCTCAACAACGGAGATGACTCCGTTCCATGAGGGGATGGTTCGGTGACCTACCCCTGACCTGGGTCCTCGCACATTTGGTGGAGGATAGAAGGATCGTCCCCTATACACCGCCGGGCAGAACTATGAGTCCTCACACTTAGATTCCGACGGGCTGGGTTAAGTGTTGATGGAAAGTGTCATAGCGGTAGGGTCCTATACTAGCATGAGCAAATGACAGGCTATGGTCGGTGACTCAACTTTGTGGCGGGACATGGCTGACACGATGAGTTACCGGATGGATGTTGGAAAAGCGTGCTACCTCTGTAGAGTGTAAAACTATTCAAATAGCCGAGTCCTCGGTGATGGACAGTGGGAGGCTGTCCTAAGGCCATGTGCAGGTTTTTGAAAAGCTTTGAGTTTCAAAAAGAAAATTAAGTGGAGAATGTTTTATACAACTATACCAACAGATCGGTATGAGGTTGTTGGAGGCAAATTGACCATGAAGGGCTATGGTCAAAAATACCAGGAGGAGTTTTGGAGAAATGAATACAAGTGGAAATTTGGTAGAGAAAAGTTATAAAATTCTTCTTACCCCTTTTTCAATAAAGATATAGAGATGTTTTCAAATAAACAACAAGTCTTATTAAGTAAAAGTTAAACTAGTGCATGCTCATGTTGGGGTAGTTTGCGAGTACAATCAAATGTACTCATATTGGTTTCGTCCCTGGCTATTGTCTTAGCCAGATCTCGAGGAGCACTATGCCGAAGAGGAGTATGGCGACTACTATGCGAACTAGGGATCTCCATAAGTCAGCTGCCTGTCGGGTCGTTGTTAGTATGTGTTGGTCTACTACGTCGTAGCTTCCGCTGAATGATGTGATTTGGCCCATGAAGGCACCTATGTAAGACTTGGTCTAAATGACCATATGTGTAAGGCTTTTATTCGGTACTGTGATGGATGTAAACTTTGGTATTCAGTTCAGATTATGTGCAATGACTGACTGATCATGGGATCGTTGTGTTAAGCATAATCGGGTATTTCAGACAGCTAGTCCGGGGTCCCCACACTCGTCTTGAGTAGGAGTTCTAGTAGTTTATTTTGAAAAACTTGAACACGTATTTTATTATGAACAAAGTCTTTATGTTTTGCAAAACCTTTGTAGATGTCTCGGAAATTATCTCAAAGGCACTCATCTTCTCAAAGCGCTTTTGCAGATCAGCTTCCATGGCGTAGAGCATGCCACTCTAGACGAAGGAGGAGTCTTCCACCATAGTTTGATAAGCCTTCTTCTCATCTTTGGTGGCGGTATCTATAGGAGCGTCACCTATGGCGGCTTCGATCACGTAGCCGACCTTGTGGGGAGTGAGGAGGATCCTTAGGTTGCGGAACCAAGACATGAAGTTGGAACCGTTGGTCTTAAGTTTCACTTTCTCAAGGAACATGCCTAGGTTAAAGGTGGAACGAGACATCTACAATGGAATTTGCAAAACATAAGACGTTTGTTCATAATAAAATATGGGTTCAATTTTTCAAAATAAAACTACTAGAACTTCCACTCAAGATGAATATCCCTCGCATCGTCTTAGTGATTACACAATCCCCATCCATTACACTACCCCCATCGATCAGGTAGATAGCATAACTTCAAAGGTAGACATCGTATATCGATCACATCACCGCATGTGACTCGTGCTTAACCTTTCGGTACTTGTGTTCCGAGGCCATGTATGTACATGCTAGGCTCGCCATAACACCCTCTGACGTATTCGCGTGTACAACGTGGCTTACACCCACCGTATGCGAACGTAGAGACGAGTGTAACCGCAAAGCAGCGTACCCCGTAACGTAGAACTTTATTGGTGGTGCACGACAGAGGGAGAACACTATTATAGGAATTTTGGGAGGGATCATCTTATATTACTACCACCGTGTAACTAATATATAGACATATATATACACAATATAAGATGCACATAATCTACATAACATCTAAATGAAATGTAATGCGACATGATATGGTCTCCTCCACGCCGATGGTCTCCTTCGAGCCGATAGTTTTATAAACAATTTAATAAACCTATCTTGACCATATCACATAGCCCCTGTAAAATAAAGTTAGACGCTTTCTACTTTATCTGTTGCATATTTTACGTGGCTGCTAGGGCTTCCGCACAAGAACCGTTTCTTACCTACGAAAACAACCACAACAGTGATAAGACAATTGTCTCTATTACACGCCTTTCGGGGGCATCCATTGTAAATGCAATATCAACTATTGTAGGAGATACTGACACCCGCCAGCCACATATACGGTACAAGCCGTATGTCAAGTGTGGAACCAGTCTCGCGTAAGAGTATGCATAAAGTCGGTCCGGGCCGCTTCATCCGACAATACCGCGATATAAATAAGTACACGCGAGAGGGTAACAAATGTAGATTATTGATACCCACATTCAACATGTGTTCTAACCGTACAGATATATCTACGCATAGATCGACTCTGATACCACTAAAGGGGATCGTAGACAGAAAAAATTCCTACCGACGATAACCATAAACTAGCCAGGATCTATACTATACAGATATACTAATACGGAGGAGATCAGAATACATACCCTTGTAGACCGGAAGCGGGATTATGTTCCCGCACAAACGTTGTCGGTGGAGACGACGGTGCCGACCTCAGTGTCTAGTGGAAGAAGACAGCTCCCAGCACCAAACAATGGTGCCTCGCGGTTCCACACACGTACGGTGTGGATGACGACCTCCGGGCTCCAGATCCAGCAGAGCAGCGGAAGTGGAAGAGTGGATCTAGCAGCACGACGGTGTGCGTATAGTAGAGAGACTTCCCACTCCATACGCAGCTCTAGAAACGGAACCACGCTCAAGGTAGGAGAGAAGAAGAGGAAGAATTGGTGTATTTTCAAAGGCATTGGGGGTCCCCTATTTAAAGGAGGAGGAGGGAGGCCATCTCCCTTGGCTAAGCCATGTGGGACTAAACCCCACATGGCTCGGCCGGCCAAGGGAGCCGCCGGCCACCTAGGTGGACCCCATTCGGCCCACCTAGGGTGGCTGGCCCTCCTCCCTCTTTTTTTCCTTTCTCCTTTTTGGGATTTTCACCTAATGGGCCTCTAAGGCCCATATAGGTTTAATGCCTTTTAAAATTCAAATTTAATTAAATAGAATATATATTTAATCATTAATAACGCTTATTAATATTAAATACATATTATTTAATTCATCCGGCCTCTGAAACCTATTTCGTTGCCTCCGATCAACATCGGACAAGTTCCGGAACACTTCCGGAGTTCCCGGTTTCTTTTCTCTCTAAATCCAATCTAATCGTCACCCACCCTTAAGTGTGTTACCCCACGGTTCGGGATCACTCCAGATATGATCAAGACACGCTCTCCGATCAATGACTAACAGCGGGATCTGGATACCCATGATAGCCCCTGTGCGTCCACGAATGTCTTTTATCGTTTGAACCTTTAAACGTCCAGTCTCATCCTCTTGCCTTGCGATACTTAGATTGTCCAAGCGTCGTTCTCTGGTATCACGATTACAGAGCATGACCTCGCCATCGACAAATCTATCTTTACTCGTCTGTGATATTGCATCCCCGTGACCTAGTCACATGCTTGCAAGCTCATTGATGTAATCTCACCGAGTGGGCCTAGAGTATCTATCCTACTATGTGGATTGGCAATTCCCGCTCTTGATCACTCGCTTCTACTGCTTCCTTCCGATACCCGAAAATGTCACCTTTATTGTCACGCTATATAGGATATGCCGTTTGATGCGATCAGCCGCACCTTCCAGAAGCAGAGATTTGATATGATCTCACGGTTGAAGGTATGAACACTATGTTTCTATATTTTGGGTATGTCCATCAAATCATTCACCTAATGATATGACTCCGTTGTTAAACGATGCCATTGTCCATGATTCGGAAACCTTGATCATCTGTTACCCAACGAATTAGTTAAATAGAGGCTACAAGGGACCTGGTTGTTTTCATACCACACATGTATTAATGTTTCTGCGTAATATAGTTATAACGTGGTATTAAAACGGTTTATGAACAATAGAGATATGACAAATAAAATCACTTTATTAATTGCCTCTAGGGCATATCTCCAATAGTCTCCCACTTGCACTAGAGTACAATCTAATCTAGTTTACAACTTGGTAAAATCTTAACACCTATAGCTTCTCGGTGTTCTTCATGCGTCTCGTGGAAGAGGTTTCGTCAGCGGATCTGCAACATTCAGGTCCGTGTGTATTTTGCAAATCTTTACATCGCCTTACTTGACGTACTGCCGTATGACATGGAAGCGTCGGAGAATATGTCTGGTGGTGGAGTGAGACCTTGGTTCCTTCACGTTGGCAATAACACATGTGTTGTCGCAGTTGATGTTCACATGGTCTTGCGCACTCGGGAACACTCCAAGCTCGATGACGAACTTCCTCAGCCAAACAGCTTCATTTGCATCATCCACAGCAGCAATATACTCTGATTCCATTGTAGATTGGGCTACTATGGGTTGCTTCCCACTTCTCCAGCTCACAACGCCTCCGTTCACCTTAAACACATAACCTGTTTGTGATTTCGAGTCATCTGGATCTGTGCAGAAACTTGCATCAACGTGACCTGTTACGCCAAGTTCCTCTCCACAGCTTCCATAAATAAGAAACATGTCCTTGGTATACTTAAGATACTTCAGTATGTTCTTAACAGCTGTACAATGATCCTTGCCAGGATTACTTTGGAATCGACTCGTCAAACTGAGAGCTAATGCTACATCGGGTCGAGTACTTAACATGGCATACATGATCGATCCTATACCTGAAGCATATCGAGTGCCATCCACCTCGGCTTTTTCAAGAGCCGTCTGTGGACACTGAGCCGTGCTCAATGTTTTCCCCTTGACAACAGGCACAAGACCTTTCTTTGCCAAATGCATACCAAACTTTTTCAGTATCTTGTCAAGATAAGTACTTTGACATAACACTAGTAGGCGCCTGGGTCTATCGCGATAGATCTTAATGCCTAATACATATGTAGCTTCTCCTAAGTCCTTCATCGAAAATTTACTGTTTAAATATTCCTTCACGTTTTTCAGAAGTTCCACATTATCCCCAATTAGTAATATATCATCCACATATAGAACTAGGAATGCAACTGAGCTCCCACTCATTTTCTTATAAATGCAGGTCTCTTCCGCATTTTGGACAAATCCAAAACCTTTGATCACCTCATCAAAGTGAAGATTCCAGCTCCGAGATGCTTGCTTCAGTCCATAAATGGAACGCTGAAGTTTGCATACCTTGCCAGCATTTTCTGGACTGACAAAACCTTCAGGTTGTACCATGTACAACTCTTCCTCAATGTTACCTGATAACCCACAAGTATAGGGGATCGCGTGTAGCCTTTTCGATAAGTAAGAGTGTCGAACCCAACGAGGAGCTAAAGGTAGGATAAATATTCAGTCAAGTTCTATCAACCACTGATACAACTCTACATACACTAAACGTTCACTTTATCTGGAAAATAAAACTAGACTACAATACGGGTATGAGAGATAGCTTTGCGAGATAACAAATAAAAATTAAAGGTTAGTGCTGCAGCAATAAAATATACTAAGTAACCATAAACTAACAGTACCATGAGTGTGGAAAAGTGGTGGTAATTGTGGTGGCTTTGTCCAAGATTAATTACCAAATATATCAGGTTCAATGTCTTCGATGCAATTTTCTATGTGGGAGAGGCTAAATATACATGCACTTCACTATTTGGGATTACAAGTACTATATGATTGGATTGTTAGAAAGCATCCGCGAATACTAACAATGCATTAAGATTTCCCCAACCATGGCCTTAAGTTTAAGGTCCTCTTACTCCCATACGTGTAACTAACCGGTTCGCGCCCTTAGGTTTCTGTCACTCTGGCAGGACTTCCCCTTCGTTTACAAATACTACCAACCTCGTGATGTTTGATCCGTGCGCTCACAAGTATAATGGACACCAAAGAACAGTAACATATCAACATACAACTCTAATGAACCAAAGACACTACAAGAAGACTCCCCATTAAGCAACACATATCTTACAACGAAATAAATATGTGTTGTAATTTTTGTGTGTAGATACGCATATAACTGTTGCAGCCTACATCCGTTCTCTATTGTATGGTCCTGCGAAAGTTTGCCGCCAAACCTCTATTGTAGTCGGAAATTTTCCATCGTGGGCGGATTCCCGCCGCTTTTGTTTTCGTCGCGCACCCATAAACATGGGCCAAAATAAAATAAGAAGCGAAAATCACGATAACTAACACATGAATATTATGGTTCATTGTTCGCTAGTCATCTTTTCCCCACCGAGCGAAACCCTTGTGCGCCGCCACCCTACAAGGCCATACTTTGAAGTCGCTCAAGATGGAGGCTGTTGATCCCTCGTTCCACCAGCATGGGTAGCTCCGATCTGTTTTGACTAATGGATTTCTCAGAACGTAAGTCTCCGCCACTTCAATCCCTTAGATCCACTGATGCCATCCTCATCCCTGACCAGTGACTCCGCATCGGCGAACTCGACGACCTCCAGCGCGTTAACGGCCACCATCAGCCTCGCCGATGAACTGCAGGACCCGGCTCCCGGGACCTCGTGCTCATCGCCCTACAACGTCAACAACCTCCTCTGATCCGTCCCAAGGTGCCCTGAAGGCTTGAACTCGTCCCCCAATTGTTTCCTTATTGCAGATCCAATAATATTTCGTATTTTGCATCTATTCCCAATTTATGTTGCCTAATTGTTGGAATTATGGATAGCTCTGTATTTGTAAACTGCCGTGGTGCAGTAGACGGAATAGTCCGATGAAAGTTGTCTCTGATAGTTCTCTTAACTGAACTTTGTATGGATCTAGAGTAGTACTTCCAAACTATGTGTGCACATTCTAAACTGCTTGCAGTATTGGTTCATTTTTTTGTAATACATGTTCATTCTTTTGCAATACATGTCTATTTCAGGATGATAAGGTGTATGAGCATAGGATCTAGGTAGGCAGTAAGATCCGGTTGAGGTGGATCAAGAAAGAGGTCAAGGAAGCTAAGGGTAACGAACTGTGTTGCATGTGGCGAAGCTAACTAGCCAAGTTACTCCTAGATGTTTTGGAGACATGACTGTCATTGCTCCTATGTGGGTTAACTAAGAACATAACAATGTTTTGATATATGAATGTTTTGAAATCTCTAGTCATCAGAAATATTAGTGTTAGATACATGATTGAGATCTGAATGCATTCATACAATTCTATAAGGGGGGAGAAGAAATTTTTTGGTCAGACTACATTTATTTTTTGATTCACTTCAAAATTCCTCAATAATCACCCATGTTTTTACACAACGTGGTTCTTCATTTAAACACAGCAGCCTACCTTATAGTTACTATCAAAGTGAAGAATCAGTGTACTTGTTGCACTAATACTTCTATTTCGTTGACAGATTTGTCAAAAGTAAGAGGCGCTGTACATAGAAGCACGAGTAGAATACTATAAGGAGGAAGCTACACTCAATGGGGCCCTTGCAAGTGCACTAATGATGCTCAGTGCTGACCCTGCAAGTCCTGATATGACCTGAAACAAATATTAACCCAGGTTAGTTTCTGATTCCGTCTACACTAAGGTAGGGAAGTAGGCCCGTTTGATTGAGTTTGAAGGCAGGTTTTCCGCACTACTCTACATGTACAGAAATATTCGAACTGCAGTGCCTCGGTGCTAAATCATACTGTATAACTTTATTTCTCTCGATGCAAACTGCAGCCAGTCAATACACCCTGAATTGTGCAATGTTATTGACCTTGAGCTACTTCTGTTATGTGATACAAGACGTGTGATGCGCTGTAGGCAGAGGCAGCAGCGCAGGCGGCGGCGGCATGAGGTGGCGCAACAAGAAGCCGCAAGCGGGCGCACATCAGCAGCGAGAACCAGAAGCAGTACTACCGGCAGGTATTAATTCCTTCCCTTTTGGCGAGTTATATCAACTCCAAAAACCGCTTCTCTTGCAATGTTTCAAAATGACTAACTTTAAATTGTAGTTAATTCCTTCTCACGACAAGCATGTATCCTCCCTCATGTTACTTGTACAACTACAACTTAATAAAAGTTAGGACTAACATCACACTTGTGATAAGAATAAGATTCATATTTTTGGGACATGATAAGATTTCTAATTTTTGTTAGATGGATGATCTAGTTAATTAAAGGATTTATATTCAGTTTGATGGATCTGTTCAGATCCCGTCGTGGTTATTTCTAATCCAGATTCCCTTTTTATTTTTTCATCTGTGTGGTACCCACGTTGACTTGTGGGTATTATTTGCTATTTTAAATGCACATGATATCAACACTATCTTGTGTGCTTACTTAGATCTGGCATGCCATGATGATGAGTATACCTACAAAGTTCTAAGAAACTATTCAGTAGAATTCACTATGCCCTTCACACTGTATTTTGTCCCTTGGATGCTGAAAACGAAATTTTGTATTTTTAGGTACCATAACATCAGCAAGACTTGCGATATTTGGATATCAACTCTGGACATGTTGTGCACAATGTTAGAACAGATGTATCTAGCACTAGGGAAAATATCATCTTTTGACGCAAGATTGTAAATAACCAGCTCTTTGGATAATTTTGGTGTATGGAATGGTATTCCAAAAAGAATATATACAAGACTAGGTAGAATATCATATTTTGATGCAAGATTGTAAATTGTCTACTCTCAATAATTTTCGTGTATGCAATGGTGTTCCAAGTAATAAATGTTGAATTATTTGTGATGTGGCGCATTAATATTGTGTTGTGGAATGTCTCATATGAACTATGTTCCCTCGTTGAGAGAAAATGTCATATCCTGGAGTAATAAACCATCATATCAACGAAATAATATTTGGTGAATTAGAATTTTCAATCCGTATGGGGGATGCCTTTACCAACGCATACATTTGTTGGTTGGATTCGGTAGCTACTTTACAACGCTTATCCCATTGGTTACCAACGCATCTATATTCGTTGCAGTGAACCTTTGCAACGCCCCATAAGGCAATGCATTTTTATCCGTTGGTAAAGTCGTTAGCAATGCCTATATGGACATTTAGATACGCATAAATGCGTTGCTGTAGAGGGGGTCTTCTTGTAGTGAGATATTCAACCAAGCAATCAAAAGACAAATAAACTACATAAGCATGTCATAGATCATAGGATAAATAGTATAGCATCAAACAACATGTTTACATAGGACGGTACAGAGGTTTGTGGGAGGATGAACCACTGAATACAAGGAGGAGTTGGTGATGGCGATGGCGGTGAAGACGGCGGAAAGGCAACGCGGTGGCGCAGGGCAGCGGCGCCAGCGGCGGCGCGGGGAGCTCATTCACCGCCGCTGGCATCATGGGGGAGCGCCGCCCCTTAGCCTCCCTCCTTCATGGCCTCTTGGGAGCCCTCCCCCATGGAGATGGGATCCATGGGGGAGGCAAAACTATGGCTTTGGTGGCTGCAAATTCGTGGCTTATCTCGGCCGTCCGGACTTGGAATCAGGCGAATTTTATGTCTAGAACGTTCGGCGGAAAATTTCCTGCAACTTTGTCTTCGGCGAGATTTCCGTTTGACGCCGTCTTCGACCCGTAACGTGACAATCTTTAAAAAGAGTTTTCAGACAGATTTCAGAAAAGTCCCAATTCGACTCCAACAAGATTTCCTCTTATATTTTTGATAATTCCTACATATCAAAGAGTAAAACAAGAACATTGTGCACTTTTGCAACTATTAATAGGTTAGTGCAAATAAATCATAAAATTAATATAAAAACTAGTGTCAAAGGCATAATATTAACATGAAACAATCAAAAATTATAGATACGTTTTGGACGTATCAACATCCCAAAGCTTAATTCCTGCTTGTCCTCGAGTAGGTAAATGATAACAAAATAATTTTTGATTGTAAATGCTATGATCAGGTCTTTAATAATTGCATGATGTAAGGATAATAAAACTTAGCAATCGTGTTACCTAATGAAAAGTATCAACGAACTAAGAGCTTATAACATGAAATTTATAAACACCAACAAGATTGTAATGATCATAATAAAACATGATAGAGTGGTATCTCGCTTGCCCTTAATTGTGGAGCAAAACATAAATGCCAAGGCACCTCTGAAGTTCAAGTGAAGATTAGATGTAAAGATATGAAAGGTAAAAGTATCATAGTTATACCGCGGATAACCGCATTCTCGGACAAGCACATTACACTAAGAATGACAGTTATGCTCTCGAGGAAGTGCTCAAAGAAAGGATGATGACTCAACATTAAAAATAAAAGATTGGCCCTTCGCAGAGGGAAGCAGGGATTTAACATGTGCTAGAGCTTTTTTATTTTAAAACAGAAATAAAATGGTTTTGAGAGGTAGTTGTTCCTGTCAATGAATCAGCAATAGAGTTCTTGTTATCCTCCATACTAAATAAGTTGAGAGCGGTTCCGAGTTATTGATATTAGGCATTTATAGCATGCACTTTTATATAGTATGACACTCCTTCCAACCTTTGCTTTCACAAACCATGGCTAACTGAATCCTCGGGTGCCTGCCAACAATCTCATACCATGGAGGAGTGCCTATTTTATTTTACTTTTTAGATGTTATAATGGTCTAACCAGCTCTTTGCAAAATTAGTGACGAGCAGATGAAGCATGCAAGCCGGAGACTTAATCTATTATATAATTAAAGTACAGGATAACCAATGGTTAGGATTGAGCGGTAAAAAACAATGTAAAAAGTACAGCTCAGATTTTAGGAGAAAGAGAGACATGAAAGGAAGAGTCCGATCAAGCTACGCACGTTACGCGGAAGGAAACGTTTAGTAGCGATCTAGGTTTAAAAAAAAAGAGTCCACATCAAATAATTATCTGTCGGGAACAGATTTGTTTTTCCTTGCAGGAAGACAACTTCTTTTTCCAAACGCCAGTTCTCGAGAACTACCTACGACTGCAGGACGGCGAACCGCGGGTGACCGAGGGCTAAATCCCGATCAATTGGCCGCTGTCTTTCATCCTCCTACATGCAACAGCAGGTCTACATGGGAGCTGCCGTTTATACGATCTATCAGCCATGCATGCAAAGCTGCGTCCAATCGCTCCGGCGGCCTGGCCGGTCCAAGCTTCTCTTCCTGATGTCGCTGGGTTACAGATGCTGAAGGCCATGGCGGCTCGCTAAAGGCGACACGAAGATCTCCTCAGCTCGACTGATTACGCATCCAGTTTATCTTATCTCTCTATATTTTCCATGTGGACAGTGAGACTTAACAAGATTGATTACCTCCGACACTGCCGACAGCCTTTCCGCTGTCTCCGGTGATCAGCCGCGCGTGGACGTCGACGATCTCAAACTAATGAACTGTCAGAAAACATAGTCTACGGCACTCAACGACGAGCCGGACAAGGATATTCGATCTGCCTATAGCGACTGCGATGGAAGGCATATGGTGGTTGGGAATTTGGGATCGATGGCGAGAGTTGGCGACTCCAAACGGCAGACACAAAACGTCGGCAGCACAGGTTGGGCTACGATTATTTTCCGATCACACATGTCAACTCGAGTTAGGAGTCTAATTCTATGGCTCAATCCATCAGGTATATTCCGAGGTTGCTTTTCCTCTGAAATTAAAATACATCAATGCCTCGCACCAGCACATCGATCATGCCTCTAATCAGGATCCGCATGGCAGCAATACATGCACATGCCGTCTGAATCGATATTTTTTTACCGTGCCGATTGGATGATTAGACTAAGACATGGAGCCATATATGACGTGAGTATGGCTGCACCCATGTTAGCCTACAGCCACCACGATCCATGTTAGGCTCAGGGATTGGTACGCTACTGTTTGCATGCATGACGCAAGGATTGATCCGACGTACCTTCGGTAAGAGCTCTGCAATTCTGCATCAATGCACTGAAGAATATCACCCAAATAAAAGACAAAACTACCTTTTTCTTAACTATTTATTTACTATTTAATGTACGTATCTTTGTAAAGATTTTTTTAACCATTATGTGCACTATATCTGCAGGTGAAACAACCAGGTAACTGAAGGTCAAGTCTTGGACGAGATGGCAGAGTGAAGCCTAGGTGAAAAAAGTGATTAACCGGTCTTCCCTAAAAAAGTGATTAACTGTTGTCTACAGTATGGTTCTTTCACATAGCTTTGAACTCTGATGTAAGTGGTACAATCCATCAGTTTCAATGCAATGTGTTCCCTAGATCTTCACGAGAACTAGAAACACCTTTAAATTATGTTTTTCTCTTCGATTTGGGAAATAATATAAAGTATGATCCCAATTCATCAGAAATGACATATTCTATACTTAGCTTATATTTACTACTTATCTGTAACCGTTTTTAACATTTTTTGTTTTCCTAGGATGTAAATTTAGTGTGACTGTTGCAACTTGAGTGATTCTTACTGCACATAATACATGTTATTTACTTAATAATCACTCCAATAAGCACATTTAAATTCCTAACAATTATATTGTGCTTAATATGCTTTTGAGGAAAATTCCTTACTTTCCGACGGCTAAATTGCAACAACTACCAAATCTTTTTGCAGGAGAACATATAATTGCTGCTATTTCTATTTGTTATCTATGCTCGAACAACAATTAAAGATTTACTTCATTGGGTCATCTAAAACAATAGAGCCCTTTTCCTTAATATATTTCATGTTTTCTATATTTTTAAAGGTGTCGGATCCGTTGGGATAACACTTGACTATTAAATATACAACAAATAATTTCGGTAATTCACTTTGATGTCAAGTAGCTTTTATTTGATATTTTTTAAATAGTTGATACATTTTTAATAGAGTCTGAGTTGTCATCGGGCCGGACCACGTTTTTGTAGACTAAATAAATTCATTATTATGATAGTAAGAATAATATCACTTAGATCAATCTACTATAGGTACTATAGTTTGCACGATTCATTAAGAAGGAGCATAATAGGTAGTATATGTCGATAATGTATCATGTTTATCACTAATCTTTGTTTATTATGAATGGCAAAATTACTCCAAGAGAGAGATCGTGAGAATTTCATGCAGCTTCATGAAAAAAAAAACTAAACGGTACAGTCGTCCACTCCAACATAACATACCTCTAAAGCATAAATGCAAATTTTAATAACTAATAACATGTGGAAATGTTTCATTTAGCGCCGCGCAATTGCGCGGGCCACCCAGCTAGTTTAGTATGGAAGATAATAAACCCAACTACTACGTCCTCATGAGCTAAAAACAGTGTCACAAAAAGAGAAGTATTTTGAGGTTTTAAATGTAGCACATGAAAATTTACTTGGAATGGTTCAAAATACCATGCATAGGAATTTATGGTGGACTCTTTGGGATAACTTGGTTTTAGGGATTTGGATGCACGCAGCATTCCCGCTCAGTACAAGTGAAGGCTAGCAATAGACTGGGAAGCGACAATCAAGAGAGCAATAACCGTCATAATCATACTTGCGACAGAATAAAATTAACGGAGGCATAAAAATGATACTAAAACTCTGAGGCAAAATAGATCATCAAGGCTTAATTGACTTTTATTTTTCAGTCATGAACATGTGTGAGCATGTGCCAAGTCGATTCAAGTAAATCATTCAGAGGAGGATACCACAATTCCATACCATCTTATGAACAGGACAATGCATGTTAATATCAAAATAACATAATATGCACTATTAGCTAGTTGAGACTAACCATAAGAAAACATAAACTACTAAACAGTATTATTCACACATCATTTTTAAGTTTCAACAAGTAATCCATTAACCAAGTAAACATTGAAAACAGAGGATAAATAAAATATGTGACGATCAACTTATTAATGTAACCGGTGTTTGATGCTAAGATAAATAAATAATAAGATACAGACGCTCCAAGAACAGCACATATGATGTGAAAGAATTAAAATATAGTTTCACTAGAGATGACCTGATAATTTTGACGATGAAGAAGGGGATGCCTTGGGCATCCCCAAGCTTAGACGCTTGAGTCTTCTTGAAATATGCTGGGGAGATCCATGGGAGCCTCCCCAAGCTTAAGCTCTTCACTCTTCTAATCCTATTATATCACTCTTCTCTCTTGACCCTTGAAAACTTCCGCCACACCAAACTCAAAGTAAATCTCATTAGAGGGTTAGTGCACAATCAAAAACTCACATGTTCTGTAAGGACGCAATATGACCGTTACTTTAAACATTAGCTACAGCCACTGATGTTACGTGAAGCTCTTCCACCCAAAAAAGAATTCCACTCAACACTAGTAAAAGAGAGAATGCAAAATAAATGACATAATCTGTCTAAAACAGAACAGTCCGCAAAGACGAATTTTTTCGAGGCACTTACGTTACTCAGATCGAAAAACTTTGAACTAACGAAAGATGCATACATATATCAGGATTACGCACAAAAATTTCAGATTTAATTCACAATCTGGTGATTTTATGAATTTCGTACAGTGAACAGCAGAAATCTGTTCCTGCGCAGCAATCAAAATTTTAGCAACATCTTATCATTAGAGACTACTCTTGGCACAACAATGCATGAAAGTAAAGATACAAAGGAGTTGCTACAGAAGTAAACAAACTCCTTGACTCAAGAAAAGAAAAATTGCAGAAATAAAAATAATGGGTTGCCTCCCATAAGCGCTTTTCTTTAACGCCTTTTAGCTAGGCACTTATTGCAATACATAATATTTCCAAAGTGCTGCTATTAAACCAAATCAAATTTTGTTTTTAAGTTACAGAAAGGTTGCTTAAATGGCCAACTTCTAAATGAAAGGTAAGAACCATTAATAATCAAATGAAAACGCAAAGAGGCCACTCTTGCAACAAAAGTCAGAATCTGTCCAGAAAAACAGCAGCTGGCAAACGTAATTTTTAGGTGCTCTAAAACATGTCCGAAATTTTAGCCAATTTTTGTGCATGCAGAGGATTCGGTGATACAACATCAGTAATTTTTCGTGATTTTTAGAGCTTCCAGTAAAATATGAAAAATCGCGCAATGAGCAGTAGATACCGAAAACAGAAAATCACTTTTTACATATGCATCAACTAAGCTAAAAGGGTAAAACTTGGTACATTATTTTGATAAACTAAAAGACCAGAGGCTAAG
Organism: Poa pratensis; assembly: GCA_947311845.1. Lineage (NCBI taxonomy): Eukaryota > Viridiplantae > Streptophyta > Magnoliopsida > Poales > Poaceae > Poa > Poa pratensis. The sequence goes on from CAMZMU010000046.1 coordinate 11,268,864, forward strand.
CAAGACCTAAACATGCTAGCTACATCAAGAAAATCTAAATAAAAATCGAAAGTAAAACCTATAAATACAAAGAAAGAACCAAAAAAGAAACAAAAGAAAAGAAAATATTTTTGTTGTTTTGAATTTATAAGTGAAAGTAAAGAAGCAATAAAAACCAAATAAAGATCCTAATAAAACTAAAGAAGGTAAAACCAAGACATATAAAAACAATTATAATACAAGTTAAGACAATACATATCATGTGGACGGGTAATATAGAGTATGAACGAGACAACCTCATGTTAGTTGATGAATAGGGGGATGACTCGGGCATCCCCAAGCTTAGATGATTGTATCTTCTTGAATATGTTCTTGGGATGCACCTACACATCCCCAAGCTTGAGCTCTTGCGTCTTCTTGTTCATCTTATATCACCATATTGATTAGATCTTATAGGCTACATCCACATAAAACTTCACAAAACTCATTAGTAGGGTTAGTACTCATTAAATAAAATCCACTCATGTTCAAGCATTGACAAGTTTTATAATCTTTACTCAACATTAGCCACTGTATATACTAAGGTGTTCATGATTTCCGTTGTCCGTCGAAAAACTAATGAAACTAACAACACCAAGTACAATATTGAATAAACAAAGAAATCTGTCAAAACTGAACAGTCCGTAAAGATGGCATTCAACGAGATAGTTAAGTAGCTCAAATCGAAAAACTTTTAACTAATGAAAGGCAGATCATAATCTCAGTTTTACGCACAAAAATTTTCAGGTCAAAATACTATTCTGAGATTTATCACGATTTTTTACAGTGAAGCACAGGAATCTGTCTAAATTGAACAGTCGGTGAAGATCGAATTTTTCGAGACAGCTACGTAACTCAAATCACAAAAAGTTAGTCTAATGAAAGAAAGATAATAAGCATTACTTTGCACTCAAGAAATTTCAGATCAAGATCACGTTCTGGTGATTTTAAACATTTAATACGGTGGAGCACAGAAAATCTGTTTCTGGACAGCAAAGTAAAACTATCAACTTCTAATTAACTAGAGATTATTATTATCATTTTATTTTTATGTACAGAGGTATATACACAATATTTACATGTTTTTGGATGAGAAGCTTCCATGGAAAGATTTGCTTTGGTTTCATAGGCATGAACACAAGTGTTCAAGGTCGACCCCCACTTAACCATTGCTCATCTTTCCAATCACTCTCTTTTTGAAAACGTTTTTAGATAACAAGTACAACTAATTTTTTTTATAATTCGTATTTCCTACCCATACTAAGATAGAAAACAACTTAAAACTGAAAATAAAAATTACTTAGAGATAAAGCAAACAAGTGCACACAAGAATATTCACCACGCTATGGCTCCCCGGCAACGGCGCCAGAAAAGGTCTTGATAACCCACAAGTATAGGGGATCGCGTGTAGCCTTTTCGATAAGTAAGAGTGTCGAACCCAACGAGGAGCTAAAGGTAGGATAAGTATTCTCTCAAGTTCTATCAACCACTGATACAACTCTACGCACACTAAACGTTTACTTTATCTAGGAAATAAACTAGACTACAATACGGGTATGAGAGATAGCTTTGCGAGATAATAAATACAAGAAAGTAAATGTTAGTGCTGCAGCAATAAATACACTAAGTAACCATAAACTAACAGTACCATGAGTGTGGAAAAGTGGTGGTAATTGTGATGGCTTTGTCCAAGATTAATTACCGAATATATCGGGTTCATTGTCTTCGATGCAGTTTTCTATGTGGGAGAGGCTAAATATACATGCACTCCACTACTTGGGATTACAAGTACTATATGATTGGATTGTTAGAAAGCATCCGCGAATACTAACAATGCATTAAGGTTTCCCCAACCATAGCCTTAAGTTTAAGGTCCTCTTACTCCCATACGTGTAACTAACCGGTTCGCGCCCTTAGGTTTCTGTCACTCCGGCAGGACTCCCCCCTTCGTTTACAAATACTACCAACCCCGTGATGTTTGATCCATGCGCGCACAAGTATAATGGACACCAAAGGACAGTACCATATCAACATACAACTCTAATGAACCAAAGATATTCAACCAAGCAATCAAAAGACAAATAAACTACACAAACATGTCATAGATCATAGGATAAATATTATAGCATCAAACAACATGTTTACATAGGACGGTACAGAGGTTTGTGGGAGGATGAACCACTGAATACAAGGATGGAGATGGCGGTGAAGACGACTGAGAGGCAGCGCGGTGGCACAGGGCGGCAGCGGCGCGGCGGCGGCGCGGGGAGCTCCTTCCCCGCCGGCATCATGGGGGAGCGCCGCCCCTTAGCCTCCCTCCTTCATGGCTTCTTGGGAGCCCTCCCCCATGGAGATGGGATCCATGGGGGAGGCAAAAACGTGGCTTTGGTGGCTGCAAATTCGTGGTATGGGGTGTTCTCCACGAGTTAGGTTTCCTCCCTTTATATAGCTTCTCGGATTCCCGTCATCCCATCTAGGGCTGCAGTAAATCGGGCTTATCTCGGCCGTCTGGACTCGGAATCAGGCGAATTTTATGTCTAAAACGTTTGGCGGAAAATTTCCTGCAACTTTGTCTTCGGCGAGATTTCCGTTTGACGCCGTCTTCGACCCGTAAGTGACAATCTTTAAAAAAGTTTTCAGACAGATTTCATGAAAGTCCCAATTCGACTCCAACAAGGTTTCCTATTGTATTTTTGATAATTCCTACACATCAAAGAGTAAAACAAGAACATTGTGCACCTTTGCAACTATTAATAGGTTAGTCCAAATAAATCATAAACTTAATATAAAAACAAGTGTCAAATGCATAATATTAACATGAAACAATCAAAAATTATAGATACGTTTTGGACGTATCAGTACCATTCAGGAACACTGTTTTGACATCCATCTGCCATATCTCATAATCATGATATGCAGCTGTTGCTAGCAAAACCCGAATAGACTTTAGCATCGCTACTGGTGAAAACGTTTCATCGTAGTCAATCCATGAACTTGTCAGAAACCTTTTGCGATAAGCCGAGCCTTATAGACGGTTACATTACCGTCAGCATCAGTCTTCTTCTTAAAGATCCATTTATTCTCGACGGCCTTGCGCCCTTCGGGAATCTCCACCAAAGTCCATACTTTGTTGTCATACATGGATCCTATTTCGGATTTCATGGCCTCAAGCCATTTCTCGGACTCGGTTCCTTCCATTGCCTCTTTGTAATTCGTAGGTTCGTCTTGTTCAATTAACATGACGGTGCAAACAAGATTACCGTACCACTCAGGAGATGTACGGGTTCTTCCAGACCTACGAGGTATAATAGCCCCTCGACATTTTCTCCCACTCCATCTGTTATGGAGGACGGTTCAGGAACGGTTTCCGTTGCGCCACTCGTAATTTCGAGTTCAGGATCAACTATCTCGTCGAGGTCTATTTTCCTCCCACTTACTCCTTTAGCGAGAAACTCCTTCTCGAGAAAGGTTCCATTTCTAGCGACAAACGTTTTGCCCTCGGCTTGGTGGTAGAAGGTGTATCCTATGGTTTCCCGCGGATACCCTACAAAGATGACCTTCTCTGATTTCGATTCGAGTTTGTCAGGCTGCAATTTTTTGACATAAGCCTCACAACCCCAAACTTTCAGGAACGACAGCTTAGGTTTCGTACCATGCCATACCTCATACGGTGTCGTTTCCACGGATTTGGATGGAGCCCTATTTAAAATGAATGCGGCTGTTTCTAACGCATATCCCCAAAACGATACGGGCAAGTCGGTGAGAGACATCATAGACCGCACGCTATCTAATAAAGTACGATTACGTCGCTCGGACACGTCGTTGTGTTGCGGTGTTCCGGCAGGCGTAAGCTGTGGCACAATTCCACAGGCCTTCAGATGTGTGCCAAACTCAAAACTCAAATATTCGCCACCACGATCGGATCGGAGGTGCTTTATTTTCTTGTTAAGTTGATTTTCAACCTCACTTTGAAATTCTTTGAACTTTTCAAAAGTTTCTGACTTGTGTTTCATTAAGTAGATATACCCGTATCTACTCAAGTCATCAGTGAAGGTTACAAAGTAACGATAACCATTGCGTGTCGATACGCTCATTGGGCCGCACACATCTGTATGTATAACTCCCAATAATTCCGACGCCCATTCAACGAAACCATTGAACGGTGACCTAGTCATCTTGCCCATGAGGCATGGTTCGCAAGTGTCAAGAGATCCAAAGTCTAATGACTCCAAAAGTCCAGCTGAGTGGAGTTTCTTCATGCGCTTTACACCAATGTGACCAAGTCGGCAATGCCACATATACATGGCGGTATCATTACTAAGTCTAATCCTTTTGGCATCTATGCTATGGATGTGTGTACTACGATCGAGATTCAACAAGAATAAACCATTATTCACAGGAGCATCAACATAAAAGATATCATTCATCGAAATAGCAAAACCATTGATACTGAATTGAACGAATATCCGTCTTGCAACAAGCAAGAACCACTTATAATGTTTACACTCAGAGATGGTACAAAATAACACTTATTCAAAACCAAAACTAATCCCGATGGTAGATGCAGAGGGAGCGTGCCGACGGCCACCACGTCAACTCTTGATCCATTGCCGACGCGCATCGTCACCTCGTCCTTTGCCAGGCGCCGACTATTCCGCAACTCCACCTGTGAGTTACAAATATGAGCAACAGAGCCGGTATCAAATACCCAGGTATTACTACGGGCGCATGTAAGGTACACATCAATAACATGTATATCACATATACCTTTCTCTCTTCCGACAATCTTGCCGGCCTTCTTGTCTTCCAGGTACTTGGGGCAGTTGCGCTTCCAGTGACCGTCTCCCTTGCAGTAGAAGCACTCCACGCCGGGCTTGGGACCAGGTTTGGCAGTTTTAGGATTAGCAACCTGTTTGCCATCCTTCTTGAACTTCCAGGTCTTCTTACCCTTCCGCCAGACTTCTTGAAGTCGACGGTCTTGTTGACCATCAACAGTGTGCTCCTTCTTGATCTCCACCTCAGCAGTCTTCAACATCACGAACACCTCAGAGAGGGTCTTAGCCATGCGTGCATGTTGTAGTTCATGACGAATCCCTTAAAGCTAGGGGGCAGCGACTGCAGCACCCTATCAATAGCCAGTTCATCTGGAATCTTGCATTCCAGAGCATTCAGGCGTTGAACGTAGCCAGACATCTTGACCACGTGCTCAGAGACACTGCTGTGCTCTTCCATCTTGGCTGAGAAGAAGAGCTCGGAAGCTTCATACCTCTCAGCCTTGGCCTGCGGCGCAAAGACAGCCTTGAGATCGGAAATTATCTCAAAGGCACTCATCTTCTCAAAGCGCTTTGCAGATCAGCTTCCATGGCGTAGAGCATGCCACTCTGGACGAAGGAGGAGTCTTTCACCTTAGTTTGATAAGCCTTCTTCTCATCTTCGGTGGCGGTATCTGTAGGAGGTCACCTATGGCGGCTTCGATCACATAGCCGACCTTGTGGGGAGTGAGGAGGATCCTCAGGTTGCGGAACCAGGACATGAAGTTGGAGCCGTTGGTCTTAAGTTTCTCTTTCTCAAGGAACATGCCTAGGTTAAAGGTGGGGCGAGACATCTACAATGGAATTTGCAAAACATAAGACGTTTGTTCATAATAAAATATGGGTTCAAGTTTTTCAAAATAAAACTACTAGAACTCCCACTCAAGACGAGTATCCCTCGCATCGTCTTAGTGATTACACAATCCCCATCCATTACACTACCCCCATCGATCAGGCAGATAGCATAACTTCAAAGGTAGACATCGTATATCGATCACATCACCGCATGTGACTCGTGCTTAACCTTTCGGTACTTGTGTTCCGAGGCCATGTCTGTACATGCTAGGCTCGCCATAACACCCTCTGACGTATTCGCGTGTGCAACGTGGCTTACACCCACCGTATGCGAACGAAGAGACGAGTGTAACCGCAAAGCGGCGTACCCCGTAACGTAGAACTTTATTGGTGGTGCACGACAGAGGGAGAACACTATTATCGAATTTTGGGAGGGATCATCTTATATTACTACCGCCGTGTAACTAATATATAGACATATATATACACAATATAAGATGCACATAATCTACATAACATCTAAATGAAATGTAATGCGACATGATATGGTCTCCTCCGCGCCGATGGTCTCCTTCGCGCAAAGTTTATAAACAATTTAATAAACCTACCTTGACCATATCACATTGCCCCTGCAAAATAAAGTTAGACGCTTTCTACTTTATCTTTTGCATATTTTACGTGGCTGCTAGGGCTTCCGCACAAGAACCGTTTCTTACCTACGAAAACAACCACAACAGCGATAAGACAATTGTCTCTATTACACCCCTTTCGGGGCCCCCATTGTAAATGCAATATCAACTATTGTAGAGATACAGACACCCGCCAGCCACATATACGGTACAAGCCGTATGTCAAGTGTGGAACCAGTCTCGCGTAAGAGTACGCGTAAAGTCGGTCCGGGCCGCTTCATCCGACAATACCGCGATATAAACAAGTACACGCGAGAGGGTAACAAATGTAGAATCGATGCCCACATTCAACATGTGTTCTAACCGTACAGATATATCTGCACATAGATCGGCTCTGATACCACAAAAGGGGATCATAGACAGAAAACAAAAAATTTCCTTCCGACGATAACCATAAACTAGTCAGGATCTATACTATGCAGATATACTAATACGGAGGAGATTAGATTACATACCCTTGTAGACCGGAAGCGGAATTACGTTCCCGCACAAACGATGTTGGTGGAGATGACTGTGCCGACCTCAGGGTCGTGTAGTGGAAGAAGATAGCTCCCAGCACCAAACAATGGTGCCTCGCGGTTCCACACACGTACGGTGTGGATGAGGACCTCCGGGCTCCAGATCCAGCAGAGCAGTGGAAGTGGAAGAGTGGATCTAGCAGCACGGTGGTGTGCGTATAGTAGAGAGACTTCCCTCCCCGTACACAGCTCCAGAAACGGAACCATGCTCAAGCTAGGAGAGAAGAAGAGGGAGAATTGGTGTATTTTCAAAGGCATGGGGATCCCCTATTTAAAGGAGGAGGAGGGAGGCCATCTCCCTTGGCTAAGCCATGTGGGACTAAACCCCACATGGCTCGGCCGGCCAAGGGAGCCGCCGGCCACCTAGGTGGGCCCCATTCAGCCCACCTAGGGCGGCTGGCCCTCCTCCCTCTTTTTTTTCCTTTCTCCTTTTTGGGATTTTCACCTAATGGGCCTCTAAGGCCGCGTAGGTCCCACACCTCAGTGGAAGAAACACAAAGGAAACGGTCCTTCTAAAGAACTGTTTCCTATGTTTTACCTATATATGGGAGTACATAGCAAAACCTAACACTCACTCGTTTCCTCACTCTGTCCCAGTATGCTAGATCTGTTCTTGGTGGCAGCTCCTGGCGTTGCGGCCATCGCCGGCGCCGTGGCGGCACCGTCTCCGCCCAGACGATGGCTATCACGGCGAGGTCTTCGCCATCTCCCCCGACATGGAGAGGTCTTCGCCATGTCCCCCGACACGGCGAGGTCTTCGCCATCTCGCCCGACATGGCGAGGTCGTCGCTCTGTCCGCTTCCTCTGCCTCCACCACTTCTGGATCTGCTAGATCGATCCAACGGCGACGTGAAGAAGGTATCAGATCCACTCTTTGATGTAGCTAACTTGCCTATTGTGCACATGATCTAGAGCAACTAGTTGTAGTTTAGCTAACTTGTTGATAGTAGTTCAGTTCACATCCGGTAGTTCTATCTAGATAATTTCTTGATGTAGTTAACTTGCCTATTGTGCACTTGCAACTAGTTATAGTTTAGCTAACTTGTTAATAGTAGTTCAGTTCACATCCGGTAGTTCTATCTAGATCATTTCTTGATGTAGTTAACTTGCCTATTGTGCACTTGCAACTAGTTGTAGTTTAGCTAACTTGTTGATAGTAGTTCAGTTCACATCCGGTAGTTCTATCTAGATCATTTCTTGATGGAGTTAACTTGCCTATTGTGCACTTGCAACTAGTTGTAGTTTAGCTAACTTGTTGATAGTAGTTCAGTTCACATCCGGTAGTTCTATCTAGATCATTTCTTGATGGAGTTAACTTGCCTATTGTGCACTTGCAACTAGTTGTAGTTTAGCTAACTTGTTGATGGTAGTTCAGTTCACATCCGGTAGTTCTATCTAGATCATTTCGTGATGTAGTTAACTTGCCTATTGTGCACTTGCAACTAGTTGTAGTTTAGCTAACTTGTTGATAGTAGTTCAGTTCACATCCGGTAGTTCTATCTAGATCATTTCTTGATGTAGTTAACTTGCCTACTGTGCACTTGCAACCGGTTGTAGTTTAGCTAACTAGTCCATGTGAAAACAGGAGTCTATTTCGGTGACACTGCATAAAAAAGTCGGAGACACAGAACAAACAACGAACACTACTCAAGACAGTAGTGTTTGTTAACTTTTCCATAATGTCCTCCAATTATATACATAGGTCAGTATACACTAAATGCTACTATATACTTCATATTATTGTGTTAAATTGTTCGTTCTATCTAATAGTGTCAGAACTAACATAAATCCTTATTTACATTTAGGGATATCAAGTTGTTCCCTTTGAAACTCCACCATACATATCCACCGTCGCTATTGTGACATTTTGGTACACTGCATAAAATACTTTTTTAAGTAAGAGTGTTTTATACAGTGTCGCCAAAATGTCACATCGGTGACGTATTAGATTAGATTTCGGTGACACTGCATAAAAAATCCAGAGCCGGTGGTGGCCTCCATGGAAAGGATGATCGTTGTCAGGCATCCTATGAAGCTGCTGACATCACAATATCTTGTTGACAAGCCGTGTGTTGGCTGCTCCGGTTCATCAATAAGAGCCACATCAAGACATAGGTAAGATATCGTTTCAGTTTGCTTAAATTCATAGTGTATTTGTTTTAGCATATGTATTTAACAATTGTAACTCTATTTACTAATGTATAGGGTCCAAAGCTTCAACATCCTTCTCTCAAGAAGTTGAGATAAGAAGAGATTGCTAGAGTGACACCCGCGAGGATTGTGGAAAAGGATGTAGGGAAGAAATCATATATTCTTTCCGTCCTTTGACATGATAGGCTTAGTATAGATGAAATCTGTTATCGTTTTACCTCTTATGTTTGTCACATCTTGTGATGCAATTGTAAAGGTGAAATTGTGATGGAAATGTAAAGTTACATTGTGATATGAATGAAATCTGTTACCGTTTTAGTATTTGAGCTTGTGCTGTGAGATTTGAAGTATCTAGTGGCATTTGTAAACGTGGCATCCTGTAACCGAAATATGAGAAATGCTCAGTACAAACGGGTGGATGGTAAACTCCGTATCTGATGAAGGAAAACTAAGGAAACGGAGGTCTGCGCACAACCATTGCCAAATGGAGACCTCATCAAAAATGGTGTTTTGCCTCCATTACCGATGAGGGCCTTCACATCAGCCACGGAGGCGGGGATACGAACCCTGTTTCCATTGCCGATGGGGTTTTTGGCCCGTTTCCGATGTGTCGTTCTGTACTAGTGAATTGGCTGAGCATCCCAGCAAGAAGAAGGCCTGGTTTCATTATCTAATTACGCCAAGACACCATCGATTGCGATGGTTGCTGTAATCGTGTGTGATAGACAATTTCAATCGTGTGTGATTGCCCGATCTGTACTAGTGTTAAGGGCAATATTTCCTTCCAATATCCCCTTTTTTGTTTTAGAGGAAATTCTAATGCGGTGAAATGATTGTCACATTCCGAGAACTCCATCAAAGTAGTCATTGTTATGAGAATGCCATAAAAAGTGACATCGTTCTGAAAATGCCACTTCTGTCAGTTGGACATAGTTGGCCATTATCTCAGAGGAAGAAACTTCATAATGTTTAGTCAAGTATCAGAATCATCCTTAGACTTTTCCAGATAAATAAAAAATGATGAAAAAGAGAGGACAACAACTCTAATCCTTAGTAAACTCCATTTCCTCGTAGTAAACAATGTCCTAAGTTTGAACATGAATTCATGTTGCACCCTCTAATCTTGAAGCTTGTAGCAGGAAGGAGACGAACTGAGTGGTAGAAAGGGTGTCGTGAGAAGAAGAAAAAGGAGTATCACCAATGTCCAATCTGCAAGCAATATGGGCATCAATGGCACACTTTATTATAGGTATGGTAATCCTGAACAAATAGTTACTATGCTTCTCTAAAGTTATGACCCGTTCTCTTTTTAACATTCTTCTCTCTTTTGTTGCATAAAATAATTCAATTTGATAAATTTCTATTAAAAAAAGAGGTCCACCAAATAAATAAAGAAATAAATAATAAAATATTGAAGATGGGAACAACGAAGCAACAATATTCCTGCTCCAACTATAGTGTACCCACCTAGCATCAACCAAATTAGCACAAGCAGTAAGGTACAGTGGTACACTACAGAAAACTAGTCTTGATTACAATTGTCCACTCCACCAATTTTCACATTTTTACAGAAAACCAAATTAGCATCAACCAATCTAGCTGTGTGGAGCAAAAGGAAACTTTACTGCTGGAATGGTGTTATGAATTATGAATATAGATGATGAAGTAAACTGATGTAGTGAACCGTGGTATTTAGGAGGGTCCCGTATTTAGGCAATGTGTAAAGAACTTTCTGCTTTATGTTGGAGACGATGGTGTTGAACTATGGTATTGCTGAAACTTTTATGTCCTTGGATGTCATTTTATTGTTGGACGTGAGTCAAGTAATGCAACAAGGGAATAATAGTCTTTCTACAGGAGACTTAATTGTCAAGTGATAGAAGTGGCATTCTCAGAAATGACGACACTCGTTTAGCAGCATTCTCGTAACTGCAAATACTTTGATGGCATTATCAAAATATGAATTGTTTGATGACATTTTTAGAATTTCCTCCATGATTTAGAGATCAGAAAAAAATTGAATGAACATTTGATATTCATTTACGTAGATATAGAGTTAGCCGCCCACAACCAAATTGTGCGTTATTAAGATGTTGCATCTAAATGTACACAACTAAAACTAAACTCTCATATATTAAATAAACCGTCGAGTGCAAAGTGTATTTATATGAAATGAAAAATTGTTTGCCAAAGGTGTGCGCGTGTGAATATGTCAAGACTTACGAGATGAATCATCTTATAGAATAATCATGGAGAGATAATGCTATGATGTAAACAACATATGCCAAGAAATGTTACTTAGATCCATGATAATAACATTATCACTAAGCATATGGTTCAACAGTGAAAGGACATGTCTCTCCTAATATGTTTTGTGTGTTTGTTAACAACACAAGTTTGATCTTACCGTGTGCTAAAAGTACTATAGGTACAATTTGTTGAAAAGCACAAGACAGTGTTTAACCCCTCAAAGAAGGAGAAAAGATCGAAGACGGTGTCCCGGAGATTTAATTTTATTGAGTCGTAGGGAAGCCATACTATCAAGAGGGGTTTCTCGTTGGAATGTATGGGGAAATCTCATTTGCACAATGCACGTTTTTCTGCACCCAAATATACCTCAAAATCAATGGTGAGATAGTGTCCTAGGAATTTCTAGTAATTGTTGGAAATCAGCCTGGAAAGTCTGGCGCTGCCAAGGCCGGAGACTTTGAAAGTTTCTGGCTCAGGGCAGCCGGAGACTCCGGCCTCAGGATTTCTGGGTTGGGCGAAATTCACCAGCAACTGGCGTACGCCTCGGGTGCCCAGTCCGGAGACTGGCCGGAGACTTTGGAAGTCTCCGGTCTGGCCAGAATCTCCGCACCTCTCTGAGGGGCGGATATTCCGGTCAGACCGGAGATTCCGGTCCTCCGGGCCAGAGATTCCGGTGTTAGTTTCCTGCAATGGCTACATTCCTGGGGACACTATATATAGGTCATCTTCTACCTTGGGAAGGGCACCTCGACCAGAACTAATTTGCCCACCATTGTTGAAAGCTTAAAACTCCTAGATCTCTCTCTCTCTACCCAATCAAACACCTTGTCCTTTTAGGACTTGAGAGAGTTGACCTAGATCTACACTTCCACCAAAGCGATTTGATTTCCCCATCCGTTCCATTGAGGAACTTGTTACTCTTGGGTTCCTTGGAACCCTAGGCGGTCGTGGTCATTCTTGTGGCTTAGGGAGCCGTGGGGACTAGCTGGGAGCCTCCAATTCAGTTGTGGAGTTGTGCCCCGGCCTTGTGATTCTTGTGGCTTTGGGAGCGGCGGGAATTTGGTGAGAGCCTCCAATTCGGTTGTGGAGTGTGCCTCATCCTTGTAAAGGTTTGTTGCCGACCTCGAGGGCGTCATATAGTGGCTCGTGGAACTCCTCATTGGAGGATAACACGAGGGAGATACGGTGTGCCATATCATGGCTATTCAGAGTTCACTTTGTGACTTCGCACCGCTCCAACGGAGACGTAGCTTCCATTGGGAAGTGAACTTCGGTAAAACATCTCCGCGTCACCGTGTGGTTATCTCTTAACCTTCCTTTACTTGTATTGCTAGCTTATCTTATTTAGAATATCTTGCTAGCTTGTATTTTGCTCATCATATAGGATTGTTCACCTAGTTGCATATCTAGAGAACTTATATTTGAGCAAAGCCTTAATTTGATTAAAAGAAAAAGGAAATTTGTAGTTGCCTATTCACCCCCCCCTCTCTCTAATCAACCTACTAGATCCTTTCAAACAAGGATAAAAATTAAAGGAAACCACATCGTATTACATGACAATAATCGGAGTTTTAAAGTAGCACATGAAAAGGATAGAGACGGTAACCTAGAGGGGAGGGGTGAATAGGTTTCTACAAATTTTACTTTTCTTTTCACAAGTTTTAGGCTATGCGGATAAATAAAGTGAGCCTAACAACTAAGTGAAATAATCTATATGATGCAATACAATACTTCAAGCACGAAGGTTGTCACAAATATAACAACAATAGAGAAAGAGCTCGGATATAAATAACCGAGGCACGTGGAGACGAAGATGTAACCTGTGTTCCTTTCTCTTGGGAGAGAAGTATGTCACGTTCAAGAGGTACGGGATACCACGAAGGACACCTGAACGCCACGAAAGGGTCACCTTCTTCTCCTTGAGCCTCTTCCCCGAAGAAAGAGCTCAATCCACTATTGGTAGGTCTTGAGGCAGCCTCCGAACCTTTACAAACTTTTCCAAAGCACAATCCACAACCCGAAAGCTTCCGGGTGACCCTAGCCACCTAGGGTTTCCAAACAAACCCAAGAGTAACAAGTAACTTGATGAACTAAAGGGGGAATCAATTTTGGCTCGTGGAATCATAGATCTAGACCTCCTTTTGGTTTTCCCCAATGGGATTTGAGTTTGGTTGGAGGGCTAGAGAGATCTTGAAACTTTTTAGGTCAACAACAATGGAGGAGAGAGAGAGCAAAGCCTTTTTCGTATTTGGAGTTGGTTGACTTACCTCTTGGAGAAGAAAAGGTGGGCTTATACACTAGTCACTTAAAATCTGACCGTTACACAGAAAATGTGCCACCCGGTATGGAATCCGGATCATTCCGGAACTGGTACCGGGACCATCCGGAATTCATTCCGGGTCTGCCATCGGGTAATTTCAGGCTTAGCTAGTAGCTATTGGAGTCGCACGAAACCACCCGGTTCATAGCCAAAATTCATTCCGGGTCAGTCCGGTTCCAGATCCGGAAAATTCCGGGTTCTATACCGGATGGCCATTTTTCTGTAAAATGATCATAATTCCAAGTGGGTTGTAGATCTTTCTCTCTTTTATTTTTGTATGCAAAGGAGGTGTATTGGGATTGGGGTGTATGGCATGAGTTCAAGAGTTCATACCCAATAAGAATAACAAGGTACCCCTCTTAATAGTCTGGTGATCCTATCGACTCAAATAATTAAAGAGAGAACTAAAAGCTAACCACCACCACTTGATCATCCAAAAAAGAGGGGCCTCCATCCATTGACCATCATCAACATGAGCGGACTAAAACCTGAGTATAAGCTAGTAGGCAACATTAGCCCTTTCTAACTCGGGTGTCATCTTAACCAAAATATAATTAGGGGCATGCCCTTTCAGAACATAAATATAAACCTTTTTCAAGACAAAAGGATCATCGAAATGAAACCGTAAGGCTCATAATTGAGATACCAATAGAAAAAATAGCAAGGCTTAATAGAACTAGTCCTCCCCTTCAACACGAAAACCGCGAGGTCCTAGTAATCTTCGCCATCATCATCATATAAAAACAAACCAAGAAAGTGGTGAGTCTCGAACTCTGGCTGACTAGCACACCATCGCATGTGCTAGACGGTAAGCCCAAGTGTCCTCCTCCCATGATCATATTCGACATTTGGAGGGGAACTAGGAACCTTGAAGAATTGGAGCCAAGAAGGTGCCTCCATCTACATAAACCGAAGACCCTCATTGAAGACTCAACCCATCATGAAACCCTAGCCAGGCTACCATCCCAAGACTTATCTTAGTAGGTGCTCATATTGAAATACACATATAGAAAGAGTAGGGATATTTACCCACCTCGCGGGCTAAACCTAGTAAACCACCACGTCCATGTTGTCTCCAATGAGATCCGCTCAGGGTCCTACCCCTAATATCTGTTGTCTTCACAACTCTCTCCACGGTCATAAGATTGGCGGCAAATTAATCGTCAAATGAGGCCTCCAATGCACCCTCCTCTATAGATGATTGCCTTGGCGGTGAGATTTTTTTTCCGACAAAGTGGTGATGAGATTCCTAACAACAAAATAATTATGTTGAAATTGATAGTTATTCGGTTGTCGATGGAAATTTTTGTAACAAAAGGTCAATTCCTTTTGGCTTGAGAAATATGAAGAATGTCTTTGGAATTAGTGAATGACTAGATGATGGAAGCTGCAAATGACGAACATGTGCACCTGTTATACCTAATCCATTGGCATTGTGGATTTGATCACCATTTTTTGCCTTTCCCTGACCCTGAATCGAGGTAGGAGGTAATGTGGGTGCCAATTAAGGTTGGTCACGTAGGAGGTTGTGGTTGTGCCTACAACATCCCAACTTTTCCATTACCAATTTTATCATATGCATTTCATAAGGCACGGTTCTTTTCCTTGATTGCATTTGAATTTTAAAGCCATTAAAAAAATTCCTACTCAATTTCGAATACTCAAAAGGTGAAATAATATGACTTTCCCAACATAAGGAAATGTGATATAAATATTTTGGTCCACATTGCATTGTAAATAGGTTATTTGGGCTTTAGGGAATTTAACAAACCTAAAATCATTTCTAGGGATTTATTAAAGCCCTTTTGCATCTTTTGAAACATAAAATGAATTTTATAATCAAAACTAGGTGAGAACAATTTTTCCCAGACCCATAATAAGTACTCTAATTTCTTAATTTATTTGTGTTTAGGAAATGGTTTAGTATTTTTTTAAAGAAAAAACTAATATCCAGAAATGTGTGTCTGTATAGGAAAAGCTTTTAGAATCTATTTTCTATTCCTATTCTAAATCCAGCCGGTGTGACCGTTCGGATCTTGCATCTGCTTTTTCACAAGCAATGGTAACAATGTTGTAAGCTGAAATACAAATAGTACTCTAACAGAAGCCCGCAGCATTGCTGCAACTGTGTTGATCAAGTTCACCAGGTGAACAACTGGGCTCGTGCTGCAGCAGGGTGCCACTGTCGACAACAGATAAGTAGCTTAAAAAACATCACTGACGGATACGAACGAAACGCAGCAAACAAACTACTGTAGTAGATTTACACCCTAATAGAGAACTGTGTTCAGCACAAGGTATAGGTAGATACAGGCTTACACCACATACATAGTTCATCTGATAGATTGGATCAATGAGTTCTGTCACACCAAACGCCACAGAGAACAAGAAAATTTGACAGGGATAACTGATCCCACAAGGTCAAAAGAGCTGCCGGTTCAGGGCGGCGCACATGCTTCCGTTCAAAAATGTTTTAGAATGGAAAGCATGGCAAAGGCACTCCAGCAAGTTCTTGCTCCCGAAATACTCGCCTCCACAAACAAAACTAATACAACAACATGCAGAAAAAGAAAGCACAAGATCATCTGAGTAACGATGATGAGGTTCTTCGATGACCACGGTACATGAGCGGATGATGGTCTGCTTCTATGAGTGCAGATAATCATCCCAGTGCACTTATAGAACTTTCAAGCGATGGATGGAGCTCATAGGAATATGTCACAATGATTTGCCTGTCTTCACGTCCTGTCAAACAATGATAATTTCCATCAGATAAAGGAGTAAGATACTTTTAAATCTACAGTTGAAATGCTACACCAACCTCAAAACATGCACATGTTCTCAAATAATGTTATGAAAAGGCCAAGACTGTGCACCTATGATAGTCTATATGACTTTGCTTTAGCAGAACACTCATTTGCTCAATCTTGGTAGAAGGACACTGGAACAGTTCTCCGTAAGTCAATAAAAAAATCACAGTAGAAGCATAGTTGGACGTTTCTATTGGCAGGTGAACATATCGCCCTGGGATTATTCTACCTGAACAGATAATAAAACTTCACCTCTATTTGGCCTCTCAGGTCTATGTAAAGCCTAATGCCAATATATACTTCAACACAGCTTTGGGCTTCTATGTTCTGGGGGTCCAGAGGAACGTGGTAAACCACAACACTGAAAGATCTTTATCACAACAGATTTCTAGCAAGTACACCTCGTCAAGGTTATAAACCAGTGGCCAGTAAATAAACCATCAAAGTTTTGGGCAGTGAAAAGTTAAAAATAGCATGCAAGCTGAGACCAGCTTTACTGGTAAGGCCAGAATATAAGCACTTGAGGTAGGATAATATCAAGAAATTGCAAACTGATTCAAGCTTTGCTCAAATGGCATAAGAGCTTGATCAGCTTAATTTAGTCTGATCCGATGGGTTTGGTTAGTGGGCATCGGTAGTATCATTTCAAGCGCTCAGCTTTGTGTCATGCACATAATGTTTCCAGGTGGAGGGCTTTCTTTAAATACAGAAAGAAAAACCAAATTCAATAAGATCCAAGGGTATAGCTTCCATTAGAATTTATATAGCATCATTAAAGGCAAGCATAAGATATCAGGGGGGCTCTGCTATATAATGATTAAACTCGACTTTTATGATAGCATGATTAATTTGCAGTGGCATTTATCACACTTCCCTCTCAAGTAACACAGCAAAAATATGCTAAAAAGCAAGTTACAAAAAGCTTCTATCATAAAGTAAAATATATGATCTTGATAGCTGAGATCTAGTACATCACTTAAGGAATCTCAGAACAGATTCTAACAATGTCAAGCTGTATGAAGACTAAATAAATGAACTTCGTACAATTTTCATTAACTCATCTCATTGGTGTAAGTACATTCTTCCTAGAAAGACAAGTACACAAATCTAAACGCAACTATACTTGAAATGATATGTGTTATTATGCCACCCAACCTGCAGAAACACTAATCTCCACTGCTTGGATCTCCAATGCTATAAGATGTACTCCTACAAAATTTGTGCTAAAATGTGACCATAGTGTCCTAAACACAAAAGAATAGATTGTGCATGTCTGAAAAGCATGCTATTGACAACTATATGATTGTTTTGTTTGTCTAAAACACATATGGTCATATCTTTTAGCAGTGGATTTTGGTGCACATCTTAGCATTGTAAACATACGTAGAACATTTTATAGTGGAAAAAAGAGAGAGAGGATATAGGGAGGAGATCAAAGTGGGTGGAGAAAATCTGCTTTAACCCAGCATACTGTTAATTTCAAAGACTATAGTTTCTTTTTTATTTGAGAAAACGCAGAAGACTTTTGCGCTTCATTTCATTGAAAAGGTTTGCTGGAGCGTGGTTATCTCTGGCGCGGGGCAGAACGGCGACCAGTCATTTCTTGTACCAAAAAGTTCAACACAACTTCCCACATTTCACAGAGGAATAGGATAAAATGTTAAAGATTTATAGCTTATTTTAAACAGAAATGAGTATGCATTACATAATATTATTTAAATAAGGACTGTGAAAAAGATATAAGAACCCATGAACCATGCGCCTTAAATATGACCTTGCATGGTGTGAATGATTAATGTGGTTCTTTCATAATTAGTGTATTTTTTTAATACTCGATTATCACTTGGAAGTTTACAGTGAAATTTTCCAAGGGTAATCAAGTTTAGACGGCATGCTCATATCAGTTATTTAATCAATTTGTACTAAGCACTGAATAGTGTCGTGAAACATCTTGAATCTGAGAAGATTATGCAGTTTGGTCTGTACTTCGATAAGATATATATTTTTAGCTTGGTCTATGCATATCATATCACACACCAGGACCTTTTTTTAGCAATGACCTAAAAGTTAGAACTAGCACCTTTTCTCTTATTTACCATAGACCAGGAAATCCATAATGATAGTTTCCATCTAATGATTTTTCATACTTATATGGTTGCATTAGTATTACTCTTTAATCATCATAGATTGTCGAGCATTATGGCCCATTCTCTAATATTTGCTATGCTTCTAATAGCTTCTGATCTATGAATACTGAATGAAACTCATTTTTGAGACAGACCTAACAAAAAAAGAATAACTTTCACTAGGTTACTAAATCCCATAGTACTTTAAATGAGACTTGAGAACACAGATACATTCCAACTTCTCAACAAAAAGAAATCTAGCTCTACTCGTCAGGTCAAGTTTCAGAGCATCTCATCAATAAATAAAAAAGTTACTAAGATGGGCAGTTCAACTTTAAGATGCATAACCATGTAGTTCTAAGAAAAATAGCATTCATGACATGCACAAGAATTCAATTTGTTAAGGTTTTCTGCATATTCGCCTCTTCTGAAAACATTCCATTGTTTGCTGAATAAGGAAAAACATTGAGAAAGAAATGCTCAGCTGTGCCTATGCTTGTACCTGAACCTATCAAAGCCCATCAGATATGATTTTAGACTACATGGCAATCCTATCTAGGTATTTTATTAATCATTCTACATTTTCTGTTCATGCATTTGATGACATAGCTGATCTCCTTCATGCAATACTAGTACTACATCACACCAACGTACCTAGGCTTGCTACAATTTAAGGCATTAAAAATCCAATGCCGGGTAACCAGAAACCGTGCGATTGGCCTGTCTCCTATGACATAATCGTTGGGGGGAACAGAACACCAAAACAGATGCCTGTCCAGTGAGTAGCGAATTGACACCTGTTGTAAAAGTTGAGCTTAATGCTCTCCCCCTAAAGCTTTGACACTCGTCAATTGCACAAGAACAGGCCGAGTGTTTTATGGGATTTAGGGGCGCAAGGCCACCTCGAGAACCACCAAAAGGGTGAGATAATCATATCAAATTGGCAAATGGGCAAGCATCCTAGCCTTAAACAAAGGCCTAAAAACACAAGCAGCCAAAAAGCAAAGGAAGCAGATGCATACCATCCGAATGGAGCGCTGCTGCATTGCGCAGTTATTGATCAGTTCTTGCCCTTCTCCTTCATGTCGGAGTGCCTGAAGCCGTCCCAGAGCTGCAACGCGGCGGCCGCGGCGAAGTGGCTCTCCGCCGTGGTGGGCGAGGCCACCGTGACGGCCGGGCTAAACAGGAAGGGCGTGTGAGGAGCATCCAGTGGAGCGGACAGCCTCTGGAGCTGCTGGTGGTGGTGGTTGTGGCTGGAGAGGTGCGGCTGCGAATTGGACTGAAGGGTCCCCCTACTAGTGACACCGACGAGAGCCGAGGACATGGAGAAGTTGAGATTGTAGTCTACTGCTGCCGGAGCCGACGGCGGCGGCGGCGCATGGACGGGCATGAAGTGGTCCTGCAAGAAGGAGAAGTGCGTCATCTCCGTGTGTTGGTCGCCGCCAGGTGTCAAGGTGAAGTGGTGCGCGGGCGCCATGGCGATGTTGGCCAGGTGCGGGGCCGGGGAGGCGAAGGTGTGGAGCATCGATTTCCGGGGCTGGGTGAAGCCGAGGTAGTCGGCGGTGGCGGACGCGGTCATCTGCTGCCACGAGTTGTGCTGCTGCTTGTGGTCAGCGACAGCAACAGACGGGGTGGTGGTGGTTGCGGCGGCGGCGGCGGTTGTGGCCAATCCAGTGAGCAGCTCCGTGAAGGAAGCGGCCTGCGCGGAGGCGGGGGCGCGTCGGGCGACGGAGTCCTTCACAGAGGCGCTCCGGTCGCGCGCTCGCTCCCTGGCCTTGACGCGGCTGTCGGAGCGAGAGAGCGAGAGGACGGAGCCCTTGCTGGTCTCGGAGTGCTGCTGCAGCCCGATCTCGTGAGCTGCTGCGGGGCGTCGGCGTCGGCTCAGCAGCCGCAGCAGCAGGTTGTTCCCTGCAGGCCTTGTTGTTGTTGGCGGAGGCCGGGTGGTTGGGGAAGGCGTGGCGTCGAGCGAGGGGAGCTTGTCGATAGCCGCGGCGGCGGCCTTGATGAGCCACTCGACGGCCTTGCTGGGCTGGTCGTAGCCGAGTCGGTCCTGCAGGTCGTAGAACTGGATGGCGGTGGCGACGGAGAGGCGGACGCGGCGGTCGCGGATGCCCTTGGCCGTGTAGACCTTGCTGTGGCGGTCCTTGCCGCCGGAGCCCCGCGAGACGCGGTAGATCCGCGAGGAGGGGTGCTGCTGGTGCGGCGGCCACGGCACGAGGGCCAGCCTCTTGGCCTCCCCGTGCTCCTCAGAGCCCTGGTCCTCCGGCGGCCCGCTTGCGCCGGTGCCGAGCTCGGCGGCGCTGAGCTCCATCCCGATGTCAATTGCCCCTCCTCCTCCGTCCCCGGCAGCCCGCCGGCAGTGCTCTCATGCCCTACCCAGAGCGCATTTAGCGAAATTCAGCCAGCCGGTGGGAGCCGGAGACCGGGAGCGCGTGGCGCAGATCTGCGGCGGGAGAGGGCGATCGGCGCGCGATCCCGTGCCGTCCTGTGCTGGGGTGGTGGAGTGGAGTGGGTGGAGTGGACTGGAGGGAGCACGGCGCGGCGAGGGAGGGAAGGGGGCAGTGTGACTGAGTGGGACGGGACGAGGGAGAGAGGTCTCCCGATTTTATGAGGGGTAGAAAGGACGAGACGAGAGTGGAGGTGTGCAGAACGAGGCGGTAGGGGTGGCTTATCGTCAGTATCGGGATAGGCACCAGTTGTAGGCTGGCTGCTGCTATGCCATTGCCATTGCCATTGCCAATTTGCCAGCCAGCAACAGCAAGCCGTCGTCTTCCCCGACCGCGACGCGCCGCCGTAGCCGTAGGCATAGTACAGCCCCAGTCGGTCTTTTTAACGGTACCAGCCTCTGTCGGAGCGCGTCCCACTCCCGTCGCATTGGCAATGACCGGCGATGTAGTACGATGGCAATTCACATTGCTCGCTCGCTCTCTGTCACGTCCATCGCCACGACAGGAGTAGAGTGATACGTCCGAAAGCAACGGCGCGCTACCGCCCTTCCGCCGGTGCTACAGAGAAATTTGCAAAATGCAAAGAACTGTAGGAGCATAGATCTCCACCGGCGCTCCTCGGGCAAGTGTGTCGGGAGGCGACCACCTCCTCCACCGGCGGTCATAATAGAGTTTCTTTCAAAAAAAATCAAACTGCGAAATTTAAACAAAACTGTGAATTTTCATTGAAATTTGAGAAATTTTAGAAAAACTCGAACGAAATCGAAACTAAACTAGCATTATTTGTGAGAACGCGTTGTCAATGCGTTCTAGTCCTCCTCCTTGACTCGGCCTCAGCCTGTAGTCGGCCGACGTGTCGTCGTTGTTGTCCTAGCGGATCGTCTTGATTCCGCAATCGTGCGCCGACCACTCCTCGCCCAGCCTTTTTGGACGGCTAGGCTCGGCCAAGGCGAGCTGCCGCTAGAACTCTCCTTAGCCTCTTCCTAAGTCATCGGCGGCGGTGGCGGAGCTGGCGCCTCCTTCTGCTTTTTGCGTCTGAGGAAGAGTCGACCTCGCGACAGCGAGGGCTGCTCCTTCTTAACCTTGATGGTAGGGCCTCGACACTCGCTGCATGGCCTGCGGCTGCTCCCGGATGACAATGCCGCCAGGTCTTCATGGCGCACCGGCCAAGGCACCTTCTTCTTGACCTTGACGACGGGCAGAGCCGGCCCACGTGAGGACGATGCAGTCCACGGCGAGGGTTGCTCCAGATCCGTCAAGTGAGCCAGGCCTGCTATGTCACCATCCCTAGAACCTGTCAGCTAGACAGCAAAATATGAACAAAACAACAGTCGAAGCATTACTGACTCAAAACAAACACTTTGCAACAGGCAGAACACGACCTGCACCCGGAGTTGAGTCCTTGCCCGATTCTTCGAGTCAACCAAGCACTCGGGGGCTACTGACGTGGGCCTACCTATCGGGTGCCCCACCATGAAGATACCTGGTGCACGCAAGGACTAGGGCCCAACTGGCGGTCTACTAGGAGACAACGCTCAAGGCCCATGAAGAGGGCCCAAAGAAGACAGAGTGCGCCCCAAGGAAGGCGAAGCTTACGTCGGTAGTAACCTACCTTACATGTAAACCTAATCAGTTGCGAACTCCCAAGACCCAGCCTCCAGTATAAAGGCTGGGAGGGCCGTCGATCTAGGGCACGCTATTACTCCACCACCAAAACCCTAGCGAGATCGATATCTCACCGGGATCGCCATTATAACACCTCTCAAATCAATAACGACAAGCTAGAAGTAGGGTATTATCCTCCGGAGCATGACCAGGGTAAAATCGCCCGCTTGTCAGCCGTCGTTACTACCAGCACTACCATCTTCCTCCCTCTCAATCAACCTGGGGTACTCGACCCTGGGACTTGCCGTGGCCACCCCACGTCAACGTCCTAATTAGGTTTCTCTAGTTCATTGTATCTTTTTTTGTCTTTTTTCGCGATCTTGTATGTCCTTTTTAGGTTATCTTTTATGTCCCGTTTAGGTTTCTCTAGTTCATTGTATCTTTTTTATTTCATGTTTAGATGATTATATATCCTCAGGGATCTACTTATAGAGTAGTTTCTAATTATGTTTATGTTAATTCTGTTGGAATATGGAACTCCACAATTAGCTAACTTAGAGCTCATTTGAAATGCACAAGTATATTTTGGTGACATTGCATAAAAAAAGTCGAGACAAGAAGAGCAGTACACTTGCTATCACCACCACCAAGAAAACCAATTATGGACTTGCAAGCATGCAGCACGGCCCAATGGCAATAGTTGTCTCAATCAAGGGAGAATAATAAGGTCTTCCAGCCTTGTGTCTTCTCAATGATACCTTTTAGTTAGGTTAATAATTATGTAATTCGTCATCGTAATGGTGACACTTGCAATTTGTTATGAATGAAATATGATATTACTTTTACTGCTTGTGTTGTGGCATCTATATTCCTGTTGTAGACACACGAATAAACAAATGAGAAAAGCTCAGTGCAAACAAGCGGAACCACATACTCCGTTACTGATGTGCCCTACAAATCGGCAACGGAGATAATTGTTTAACCGTTGCCAAAAATAGGCCTCATTGGTGATAGTTAAAATCTTCGTTCCCGATGAGGGCCTTCACATCAATGACGAGGCTCGGGAAACATAGGGTTTTTCCATTTCCGGTGAGGGTTTTAGCCCGTTTGCATAGTGTCATTTTGTACTAGTGTTTAGAGGTTGGGAACTTGACTTTATTGACATGGTCCACCCGGCTTGACCGTGAGGTCACGTGGTAATGGCAACTGACTATTTCACCAGGTGGTTGATGCGTCCAAAATATACGCATGTTTATCCATGTTCAAACCGTATATTTGTCATGAAAATGGTAATGTATCACTTTGTACCTTTCACTAACCTATAATGTGCAAATTACTTTATAAATCTTCTTGTGATTTATTTTCTTGCAATTAAGGAAGATATTCTGGTGCAAATCAAGCATTTATGAAGAAATAATCCGATCGGGGAGTTGCCAAAAATCTAGAAGATCCAAAATCTAGCGAAACAAGACATAACGAGTCATGGTACGGTCGGAGCCGACCGTACCGCCGACAGTACTCATGTCGGTCGGATCGGCACCGTCAAACCGAGCAACTTCTGTGAAGGGCCCAGAGATGATTTCGCAACAGAACATTCTCGAAACCACACCAGACTGTTATAAGAAGGAGAGGAAACTCCCTCAGCAGAGGGCCGTCATTCTTCACCGCCTCCACAAAGTGTTGCCTCCATCTCCACTCCATAGCCATCTCCATCACCATAGTCATCATCCATAGCCATATACTACTTTTAATTTAGATCTCATTGATATTGGCAACATTGTAAGAACTATTTCAATCATTCATCTTCAAGTACTCTCTTGGTAAAGAGAATGGGATCGATTTGTCCAACCTCAAATCCACGGTCTACTAGAAGCTCTCTAAGGTGCTCATACCACACACGTGGAGCTTGTTTAAGTCCATAGAGCGCCTTATCGAGCTTGTAGACATGGTTAGGGAGTTTGGGATCTTCAAAACCCGGTGGTTGCTTAACATATACTAATTCCTTAAGTGGACCATTTAGAAAAGCACTTTTCACATCCATTTATTGCAAGATAAAATTATGATGAGATGCATATGCAAGGAGGATACGGATGTACTCAAGGCGAGCCATGGAAGCATAGGTCTCTCAAAATCAATGCCTTCAACTTGAGAGTAACCTTGAGCCACCAATCTTGCCTTGTTCCTCACCACCACGCCATGTTCATCTTGCTTGTTCTTGAATATCCACTTAGTTCCTATAACATTGCGGCACTCCTTTGGCTTCTCAACTAGCTTTCACACTTTGTTGCACTTGAAGTTATTGAGCTCTTCATGCATTGCATTCAACCAATCCGGATCTTCAATAGCTTCAAAGACTTTCTTTGGTTCCACAAAGGATATGTGTGCTTGATGTTCACTAAAGTTTGCACATTGTCTTCTAGTCACAATCTTGCTCTTCAAGTCACCAATAATATTTTTCAACAAGTGTTGTCTTCTTTCCATGGTCTTGACATTTCTTGCATGATGACGGGTGTCGATATCCTCACGGGAGCTAGGAGGTATCTCCTATCATCTTGATCATTTGTGTCCCCGTTTTGACCGGAATGTTGACCTTGATCATCAATATGCACATCTTCAACAATAGAAGGAGAAGGTTGATCTTGGTCTTGATCATGGCTAGCATCAATAATTGGAGAACTTGGTTCTTGCATAGCAGCTTGATCAACTTGAGCAGGGTCTTGAACTTGTTCTTGGCTAGGTGCATCATTTGCTCCACCGGATGGTGCGGATTCCACTTGTGATGATGTATGCTCCACATGGGTAGAGCTTGGTCCTTCTTGAGGTGCCTCATGGTGAATCTCGATTGGGCGAAAGAATCCCACGCCCATTCGCCTTATTGCATCTTGCGGTTCCTCATCATCTACATCACGAACATGAAATTGCGCCACTTGGGAGCCGTCATTCTCATCGAACTCCATACTACAAGATTCTACAACGATCCCGAAGGACTTGTCGTAGATTCTATAAGTGTGGGATTCGGCACCATAACCAACAAAAGTACCCTCTAAAGCCTTAGACTCAAATTTAGATAAACGATAACCTTTGATCTTATAGAAACACTTACAACCGAACACCCGATAGTAGGAAATATTGGGCTTGTTGCCGGTAAGCATTTCATATGGAGTGAACTTCTTTCCCGTGCGGAAGTAGAGCCGGTTAGATGAGTGACATGCCGTGGAGATGGCCTTGGCCCACAAGAAAAGTGGGGTCTTGAACTCCGCCAACATAGACCTTGCCATACCCATAAGGGTCCGGTTCTTCCTCTCGGCTACACCATTTTGTTGAGGGGTATACGCAACATAATATTGATGACGAATTCCCTCTTCACTAAGAAACTCATTTAGGGTGTAGTTCTTGAACTCGGAGCCATTGTCACTTATAATGGCCAATATAGGGACATTGTGTTGACGTTGAACTTCATTGGAGAAGTCGATGACGGCTTGTTGGGTCTCACTCTTCGACTTGAAGAAATAAACCCATGTGAATCTTGAATAGTCATCAACAATCACCAAACAATACTTCTTCCCACCAAGACTAGGTTGAGGCACGGCACCAAAGAGATCAACATGAAGATGTTCCAATATCCTTATTGATGAAATGATGGTCTTGCTTGGGTGGGGAGAATCATGCATCTTTCCTTCAACACAATCCCTACAAAGACGATCTCTAGAAAAAGAAACATTCTCTTTTAGTCCAAGAATGTGGCCACCCTTGTGAAGACTTTGCAAAGTTCTCATATTGACATGGGACAAGCGGCGATGCCACAACCACCCGGCGTCGGCCTTTCCGAAAAAGCACATCACTTGAGAGTTGGTTGACTCCGAAAAGTCTACCACAAACAACTCATTTTCGACATACCCAACGTAAGCGACCTTTAGAGTCTTGCTCCACATGAGTACCACAATATCAATATCAAAGTGAACGGGTCTTAGGAACCCAAATAGAGTAAGCAATGAAACCATCATAAGGACCAACATATTTAGCATAAACATCCCCATAATAATCAACATAAAGAATATAGTTGAGGTTAGCATGTCCCGCAAGGTCACTATGAGGAGTGTTGCCCCTTGTGGCATCGCCACTCGTAATGGTAGTCTTCTTTGCTTGTGCAGGCTTGGCCTTCTTCTTATTCTTCTTCTTCTTCTTGGCAACATAACCAAGACCCTCTTTCCCAATGTGTGGCTTTTGCATTTGCAAAAGAACATCAAGAGGCTTGCTTTGGAAATTAGAGGCCTTGGCAAGTTCGACCTTCAACCTAGCATTTTCATCAATGACATTTACATGATCACAAGAAGTAATAGAGGAACTAGAAACATTAGTTTTAGATGATTGAATTTGAAGTTGTTCAAAAGACTTGGTGAGAATAGAGTGTTCACTCTCCAAGGCCTTGTGAGCCTTGGTGAGCTTCTCTAGCTCCTCGGTTAGCCCATCATGAACAACACCAAATTCAACATTTTCTTTCTTGTAAAGCTTATATTTTGCAATAGCATGGTCACGTTCTTTAATGATTTGAGAAAAGATTGCATTTTGTGACTCATCAAGATTTTCAAGTTTCTCTTTAAGAGAAACACGAAGCTCATGCTCTTCCTCAAGAGCCACATTGAGAGCGGCAATGTCATTAGCATACTCTCTTTCAACTCTCTCCTTCTCGTCAAGCTCCTCTTGAATCTGCCCATAATCGCTCATAAGAGCTTCAAAGCGTTTCTTGGCTTCACCTTGCAAGTTAGTCATGAAACGATCCAAAGCAACATTTTCTTCCTTTACTCTAAGACTCCTAAGATCATCCATTTCATTTATAGTCTTGGAGGAGGAAGGAGATGATACCTCGGTGTGCTTGGCCATGAAACACTTGACGGATTGGATGGGGACGTTCTCATTGGGGGATTCGAAGAGAGATGATGATGTTGATGAAGCAATTGCAATATTGGCCACTTCACTTGTGGTTTCTTCTTCATCGTTCTCACCCCCGGACATGTACTCCTCTCTTGTCGCCAATACCATTCTTGAAGGAGGCTTCTTGTTGGGAAGGTTCTTCTTGAAGAAAGGTTTCTTGCTAGGGGACTTTGAGGCATTCTTGAGAACAAGCCTTCCTCCATGTTCTTCACGGTTCTCATAGGGACACTCGGCAACATAGTGATATCTATCCTGGCAATTGAAGCAAGTCTTCAATTTTGGGTTGCCCTCCTTGTAACCACTAGATTTGAACTTTTGCTCCACTTGAGCTTTAGCTTTGGATGGATTCTTCCAAAAGGTCCTTGCCGCAAGAGCCACATAGTCTCTATGAGCAATCTTGAGTTCTTCGGGGTCCATGGAGTACACATCTTCACAATCTTGATCTTCATTGTGTTCAACCACCTTGGCCTTCAAAGCAAGTGAAGCTCCTTGTTGCATTCCAATAGCACGAGCACGAGAGTCTTGTGCAATTTTGGCTTGGACTTTGAAAGATTGCATCTCTTGCATGACTTCATTGGAGGTCAATTGTGGATAGTTGTGCCTTCCTTGGAGACTCTTCAAATCGGCCAGTTCAAAGGGCAAGAGAGCATTCACATACTTCCTCTTGATCCAAGCATCATTCACATGAGGTGCACCAAGAGCTCTATAGGCATTGGCAAGGGCCTTGAGTCTTCAATACATTTGCTCATGGTCTTCTCCATCTTCCATGAAGAAACCTTCGGCCTTGTTGCTCATTTCCTCAAACCGGTTTCTCTTCATGCTTTCATTTCCAACGAATACCTCAACAAGACAAGTCCAAGCTTCTTTGGCAGTGGTGCAATGCTCAATGTGAGACATATCATCCTCTCCCACGGCATCTCGGATCAAGTCAAGAGCGGTGGCATTTTTTTGAACATTTATGACAGTAGGGAGAGCCCATACTGCCTCTATATTAGAAATTAGCTACTGTTACAATATTTACATGGGGAGTTAGAGTGCGACCCTCAGAGCACTATATTACAAGTTATCAGAAAACTCTCTAATAAAGGGATGTAACTCAGATTTAGTTCTATGAACTAAAAGGCTAAAGTCTGACACAAATCTCGTCTTCCAAGAATCAAAGGAAGGATTAATATTATTGAAGAGGAGGTTATTCCGTTCCTTCCAAATACTCCAGGCCCCTAGGGTGAAAATTTCCATAAACATTGGTTTATTCCAATATCCTCTGGCTGCAGCAACAATCTCAAGTCTGTCACCATAATTTTTCCAATATATATGCAGAGCATTCCAACAGTCCACACTGAATGGGCAGTGAAAAATAGATTATCTAAAGTTTCTTCTGGAGGGTGTGGACATAACAAGCAATTGAATCCAGAATTTATGGCATATTTTTTCCTCTTCAACATGTTCCTGGTATTCAGTCTATCCGAGAACAGTAGCCAACAGAAGAATTTAGTTTTGGCCATGCATTTAGATTTCCAGATCCAATTAAAAGCAGCATCAGACACTATGTTTCTGAAGCAGTACTGGTAATACTTCTTTACTTTGAATTGATTAGATCCCCAGGCATACGACCAAACATCAGGCAAATTGTCAGAGAGCTCAATATGAGTGGCTTCAATCTGTAATTCTCTGATCTCTTGCATTGCCTCAGGAGAAAGTGGAAGATGGAAGTTGGTAGCCAAAGTTTGGGCAGCGAGGAATTTTCTGGCCGAAACATCCTCATGAGATGCATAAGAGAAGGCTCTAGGGAATTTTATTTCTGCCACCTGATCCATCCAAAGGTCCTTCCAGAATAGAATCGAGGAGCCACTTCTTATCTGACCAATAGTAACTCCTCTAAAATTAGGGCTCAACTTGAAGACTTCTTTCCACCAAAAAGATCCACAAGGATCAACAGCATGTGGGACCTTTTCAAAAAAGTACGCTTTCCATAGAAGTGTGACCCATGGTGTATCTTCTTTATTATAGAATTTGTGAAGAAATTTCATCAAAAGAGCTTCATTTTGAATTTTCAGATTGAGAACTCCAAGGCCACCTTTATCTTTGGGTCTGCAGACTTTATTCCAAGCAACCAGAGCATTACATTTTTCGCCCTCTTCTGTTTTTTTATTCCAAAGGCAATGCCTCCTGATTTTTTCAATATGTTCAAGGATTTTTGGGGCAGCTGAATGGAGCACATATGAAACATCGCCACAGAGGTGAGTAAAGAGTTGATGACTGTAACTCGTCCACTATAGGCCATCATCATATAAGAGGTCGTGAGTTTTCTTTCAATTCTATGTACAAGAGGCATGAGTTCAAGAACTGTTGGCTTGGTAGTACCCAAAGGCAATCCAAGGTAAGTGAAAGGCATGGATCCAATAGTGCAGCCCAAAATTTGAGCCAGCTGTTGTGCATCATTTGTTCCCAAATTTATTGGAACCATTAGGGACTTTCCATCATTAATATGCAGACCAGTTGAGGTAGCATACTGATTGAGAATTTCTTTCATAATGTTTATTTGCTGAGCACAGGTAGGCAAGATAATCAAAGTGTCATGAGCATATTGAACAACCGGGTAATCCATTCCAAAGTCAGGAGAGAAAGGAGCATGTATAATATTTTCCCTGAATGCTTTATTAATTGCAGCTTGAAGCAAATCAGCAGCCAGAACAAAAATAAGTGGAGAAAGTGGGTCTCCGTGTCTTACTCCCCTCTTGCAAAAGAATTGTTTTCCTGGAACCCCATTCAAAAGGACTGCAGATTTGCCGAGGCAAAAATAATAGAAATCCATTTAAGCCACTTTTCATCAAATCCCATTTGCTTCATGATCTTCAACATGGCCCCATGATCAATTGTGTCAAAGGATTTAGCAAAATCCAGTTTAATCAGAATAATCTCTCTTTTGGAAGCTTCACATTGATAAAGAAACTCAAACGACCAAGCGAGGCAATCCTGGATGGTTCTACCTTTTAGAAATCCATACTGATTTTTGTGGACAATTTTTAGAACCACTTTCTGTAACCTATTCATCAATAGTTTTGTGATTAGCTTTAGGCAGCAATTAAGAATTGTGATGGGCCTATAATCATTGGTAGTTTCAGGAGTCGTCACTTTGGGAATGAGAGTAATATATCCCATGTTGATACTCTCAAGATCGAGGTTTCCTTCGTAGAAATCCATGCACAATTTATATATGTCATGCTTAATAATATCCCAAGAGGCCTTGAGGAAATGACCATTAAATCCATCCGGACCAGGAGCCTTATCCGCAGGCATATGTTTTGCCACATTATCAATCTCATCAGTGCTACAAGGAGTGGACAGAATATCCAGACCCTCCAAAGGTTGGATGAGAGATGGCAAATCAAATAGCATTTCAGGTTCAGTGGATGTACCTAATCTTTCTTTATAGGCGTTGAACAATAGGACCTCTTTGTTAGCATGATCACAAACTTCTGTTCCATCATCCTTGGTGAAACTTGCAATATAGTTCCTCCTATGCCTTTCAGTTGCAATTGCTTGGAAAAACTTAGTGTTTTCATCTCCAAATTTAGTCCATCGAACAGTACATCTCTTTTTGTCTTTTTGGATTCATCCACGGCTTGATATCCTTACTCAATGATCCTCCAAAGCTCGATAAATGCACTGTTCACATAAGATCTCATAGAAGATTGCCATTTATAAACAAAGATGCATTTAGCTTAGGTGGTTTCCCCTTAGGTGTATAGGAGGATGAGGGATAGGTAGGTCGTGAGAGTATGGAAAAGGAACGACATCATAAACTCCCGAACCATTAGGTGGTTTAGTTGTGGTGTCAATTTTATCTTTATCAACCCCCTTCTTCCCACCAACCTCTTCATTCTCGGTTTGTCAACCTCCGAAGAAAGAGTGGTGGGTGGAGATGAGATATCCTTAGCTTCCATGAGTTTCAAGATCATCTCCTGCAACTTGTCCATTTTAGTTTCCATAGAGGACTTCAAGGTATTGAAGTCCTCCACGAAACCGAAGTGGACTCGGTGGGAAGCTCGGAATCTCAACTCCATGCTCATCGATGGGCATACTTCTCTTAGGCGGTTAAGCCCGAATAAAGAGCCGAGTCTCTGATACCAATTGAAAGGTTTGGTATGGCCACCTAGAGGGGGATGAATAGGTGCTACTCAATTTTTAGCTCTTTTTCGAATTTAGCCTTGACACAAAGGTAAATTCTCTAGATATGCAACTATGGTGAATTTACCTATATGACAAGTTAACACTAGACTAAGCACGATACAAGTAAGAACTAGCAAGTAAGAAGTAACCGAACGGGAAGCACGCGGAGATAAGGATGTATTCCCGAGTTCCTCCTTTTTAGTTGAGTACGTCTCGTTGGAGGGGTGTGAGTTTCAAACTCAAACGCCACAAATGGCCTCACCCTATTCTCCGATGAACCTTGCCCAAAAGCTCGGTTCACCTTCCACTATCGGAATCCTTCAAGGCGGAATCCGGAGCCCTTACAACAAACTTGAGACTCAACCCACTAAAGGATTGGGAGCTCCCAAGCACCACAACACCTGCTACACAAAAGTAACAAGCAAGTGAGTACAACAAGATGCCTAGGTTTTCCTAGTGGAAACCCTAGGCTCAAATCCCTCAAGTGAATGAGGGGGAAATGAAGAACGCTTTGGTGAAGTAGTAGATCCGGGCCTTCTGCTTCAATCCTCCAAAGATCAACGAGTTTGGATGGAGTGATTGGGAGATCTAGTGATTATTGAGCTTGCAATAATGGTGGACTTCAATTTGGGGCGAGCTGCTTGGCTGGAGGTAGGTGGAGGGGTATTTATACCCCTCCCAAAATTGTAGCCGTTGCAGTCCACTTAGACCGGAGACTCCGGTCCAGGAGGGGCGGAGACTATGGACCCTGAGAGGGCGGAGACTCTGGCCACAAGCAGAGACTCCGGGGTCACTCTGGACCAACTTCGGACCGAAGGCAGAGAGTGCCGTCTTGTGGAGCTCTTCGCTCCAAAACTTGATGGGCCGGAGACTCCGGCCCCTGAGCACCCCTGAGGCCGGAGACTCTGGCCTAGCCAGACATGATGCAATCTCCTTTTTCCTTGACAATTGTTTAGATGCAAAGTATAAATATTTCTTTTAATTTCTGCACCACTTAACATCAATTAGATATTTTCTAGTATTGTTGCCTAACACACAAAACCATAGGGGACATAAAATATGTTCTTTCAAACGTATCTTGGCAATTGGTTCGATAGTTAATTTTTTGGTAAACGGTTGTTGGGGAAGTCCCTCTCTGAGTTGCAAAAATGGTACCCAGAAAATCGTATCTAGTGAAACATGTGGAGGAGAATCTACTACCCCACGCTATCAATGGCAGCGACTTGAGTAAATTTCACCCAAATTTCTTATAGGGAATATGTGGAGGAGAATCTATTGTGGTGCTATTTCTTATAGGGATTAAAACGTTCTTGAGGACACACGAGAATATTTCCAAGTTACTTTTACCAAGTTCCATTGATTAACTTTCATTGTTTTGATAATTGTTGTGTGAGTAAACCTATGATAATGTACAACTTTTACTTGGACTCATACATACTTGTGAATAAACTCTCTTTCAAGATCTGCACCTATAAAAAACTAATTAAGAAATCTAACCACATATTTAAACTTTTAGATCCAAGCACTCCTTCATGCAATAGTTTGTAAACTAGGGTTTAGGCATTTTGTCACTCTGGCAACCCATCGTAAACAAACTAAATACACGATGTATCTCCCTAAACCTAGGAAGGTGAAGTGTCATGTAGTCGACGTTCACATGACACCACTAGAGAAATAGCAAACAATATAAATATCAAAACAATACACGTTACTCGAGTTCACATGATTAGTAGTAACAAGACTTCTCCAATGTCCTCATGTACTAAACGAATTACTCACAAAACATCATGTGGATCATGATCGGATGTGATGAATATATGAATAACAATATGAACATAACAATATTTTGCCGGTAAAACTTCTAAGCATCAACTACAAAGAGTAATCAACACCTTAAAGTAATTCTCAACGATAATACAAGTTACAGCTCGAAGATTGAATAGCGGGACGTGTGAAAATGGTGGTGCTGATGGCGGTGTTGATGGAGATAATGATCATGTTGATGCACATCATGATGATGATGACAATGGCGTCGATTTGCCCCCTCTGGGATGGAAGTTTCCCCGATAGGAATCTGCCTGCCAGAGAGCTCTATCTCTCTGTTGCGGTGGATCACCTCCGCTCCCGAGATAACACAAGTGATGTGGTATGTATAGTCGAACAATCGGAAAATCTGGCGCACCAGACATAGGACGGATATCATCTGGGGCATGTCCGAGACCCTATGTTACAACCCTACTACTTCATGTTGTGTCGTAGCACTGGACAGCCCGATGGGCAGGGGCCGTACACATCGTCGGGCTGAAGGGTTTCGTATTCAAGTCGTTGTTTCTTCTTTCTCTTTCGTTCTTCTCCTTGTCGGGTTGGAGTCCTTATGTGCCATCATCCTCCTCCATTGATTTCATGCCCAAATATAAAGAGATAATCACTAGGAGGGTCAAATAGTGTCATTCACGAGAATGGAGACAAACAGGCATAAAGTAGAAGATTCACATTTTGAATTAGTGACGTGTCACTTGCCATTGAAGTGTAACATGGTGATTAATGTGGGTGTGGGTCTTTCATATACTAGACATAAGATCATGAAAGGTATGACATGGACGACATGTCAGCAGTAATCAGACCCACCACTGTAGTGCGATGATTGACGTGATTCTCAGGGCATGTACAATGGTCTTATCTTAGCAATGCCACGTAGGACAACTGCTGAGTTGGAGAGAGAGAAACGAAAAAAGAGGTTTGTCTTATCTTAGCTAAGAGATCATCTCTTAGCAACAATATGTCTCACCACTTTTTTAAAATATCTGGTTATCAACCATTGTACATCATGTTTTTACTATCATATCTAAATTAGTTGGCACATTTAAGATAAGACTGTCTTATCAGGCATTGAAGACTCAACCCATCATGAAACCCTAGCCAGGCTACCATCCCAAGACTTATCTTAGTAGGTGCTCATATTGAAATACACATATAGAAAGAGTAGGGATATTTACCCACCTCGCGGGCTAAACCTAGTAAACCACCACGTCCATGTTGTCTCCAATGAGATCCGCTCAGGGTCCTACCCCTAATATCTGTTGTCTTCACAACTCTCTCCACGGTCATAAGATTGGCGGCAAATTAATCGTCAAATGAGGCCTCCAATGCACCCTCCTCTATAGATGATTGCCTTGGTGGTGAGATTTTTTTTCCGACAAAGTGGTGATGAGATTCCTAACAACAAAATAATTATGTTGAAATTGATAGTTATTCGGTTGTCGATGGAAATTTTTGTAACAAAAGGTCAATTCCTTTTGGCTTGAGAAATATGAAGAATGTCTTTGGAATTAGTGAATGACTAGATGATGGAAGCTGCAAATGACGAACATGTGCACCTGTTATACCTAATCCATTGGCATTGTGGATTTGATCACCATTTTTTTGCCTTTCCCTGACCCTGAATCGAGGTAGGAGGTAATGTGGGTGCCAATTAAGGTTGGTCACGTAGGAGGTTGTGGTTGTGCCTACAACATCCCAACTTTTCCATTACCAATTTTATCATATGCATTTCATAAGGCACGGTTCTTTTCCTTGATTGCATTTGAATTTTAAAGCCATTAAAAAAATTCCTACTCAATTTCGAATACTCAAAAGGTGAAATAATATGACTTTCCCAACATAAGGAAATGTGATATAAATATTTTGGTCCACATTGCATTGTAAATAGGTTATTTGGGCTTTAGGGAATTTAACAAACCTAAAATCATTTCTAGGGATTTATTAAAGCCCTTTTGCATCTTTTGAAACATAAAATGAATTTATATAATCAAAACTAGGTGAGAACAATTTTTCCCAGACCCATAATAAGTACTCTAATTTCTTAATTTATTTGTGTTTAGGAAATGGTTTAGTATTTTTTTAAAGAAAAAACTAATATCCAAAATGTGTGTCTGTATAGGAAAAGCTTTTAGAATCTATTTTCTATTCCTATTCTAAATCCAGCCGGTGTGACCGTTCGGATCTTGCATCTGCTTTTTCACAAGCAATGGTAACAATGTTGTAAGCTGAAATACAAATAGTACTCTAACAGAAGCCCGCAGCATTGCTGCAACTGTGTTGATCAAGTTCACCAGGTGAACAACTGGGCTCGTGCTGCAGCAGGGTGCCACTGTCGACAACAGATAAGTAGCTTAAAAAACATCACTGACGGATACGAACGAAACGCAGCAAACAAACTACTGTAGTAGATTTACACCCTAATAGAGAACTGTGTTCAGCACAAGGTATAGGTAGATACAGGCTTACACCACATACATAGTTCATCTGATAGATTGGATCAATGAGTTCTGTCACACCAAACGCCACAGAGAACAAGAAAATTTGACAGGGATAACTGATCCCACAAGGTCAAAAGAGCTGCCGGTTCAGGGCGGCGCACATGCTTCCGTTCAAAAATGTTTTAGAATGGAAAGCATGGCAAAGGCACTCCAGCAAGTTCTTGCTCCCGAATACTCGCCTCCACAAACAAAACTAATACAACAACATGCAGAAAAGAAAGCACAAGATCATCTGAGTAACGATGATGAGGTTCTTCGATGACCACGGTACATGAGCGGATGATGGTCTGCTTCTATGAGTGCAGATAATCATCCCAGTGCACTTATAGAACTTTCAAGCGATGGATGGAGCTCATAGGAATATGTCACAATGATTTGCCTGTCTTCACGTCCTGTCAAACAATGATAATTTCCATCAGATAAAGGAGTAAGATACTTTTAAATCTACAGTTGAAATGCTACACCAAACCTCAAAACATGCACATGTTCTCAAATAATGTTATGAAAAGGCCAAGACTGTGCACCTATGATAGTCTATATGACTTTGCTTTAGCAGAACACTCATTTGCTCAATCTTGGTAGAAGGACACTGGAACAGTTCTCCGTAAGTCAATAAAAAATCACAGTAGAAGCATAGTTGGACGTTTCTATTGGCAGGTGAACATATCGCCCTGGGATTATTCTACCTGAACAGATAATAAAACTTCACCTCTATTTGGCCTCTCAGGTCTATGTAAAGCCTAATGCCAATATATACTTCAACACAGCTTTGGGCTTCTATGTTATCAACCATTGTCTTATCTTAGCTAAGAGATCATCTCTTAGCAACAATATGTCTCACCACTTTTTTAAAATATCTGGTTATCAACCATTGTACATCATGTTTTTACTATCATATCTAAATTAGTTGGCACATTTAAGATAAGACTGTCTTATCAGGCATTGTACTTGCCCTGATGATCTTAGCGAATTTTGTGGTTGATTTACTATGTTGATTTAGTACATAAGGGGGAGAGCGTGTAACTTTATGCGACGGTTTATTCGTGTAAATTCTAACCCACACCCCGTCTTACCGAGTTTTCGGCGTCGTGACATGAATGTGAAATTTTTGCCTAGTCGCCGCTACAAACAGGATGCCTGCGACACGCCCACTACGTTTGATCAGACAAACGCATCCTATTTTGCTTACGCTGCCGATCGGTAGGGTTTTATTCCGTCCAAGATCAGATCGATGTGCAAGCATTTATGAAGAACTTTCGCAAAGCAACCAGCAAAAATGGAAGGGAATGTTTCAAATGGCTCCAGTTGCCATAAAGATGCAAGAAAGACATTCCTGCTAAAGCATCTACTAGTACTCTTCTGTTTTACAGCTCGGGGATAGTAGTGCAAGATCAATCGTAGAGAAGCAATTCAATCGGCAAACAGAATTGGGGACGATCGATCATCGCAACCCCCAAGTCTTTGAAACGGCTAGTTGTTGAGCAGCTTCCATCGCTTTGCTTATCCATGTCATGCCTTGCATGTGGTGCTGCACTATTTGATCTAGCTAGCTAGCTAGCATTATCTTTGCACATCTAGCTTACTAGCCTCCATGCATGGCACCACATGCCTATGCAAATATCAAAACTAAATGTTCTTATTTTGGTGTGGTATTCTCAATGTCTCCCGGCTCTTTGGTTACAATCCAACGTCAAAATTGGTGGAGTGAACTCGCCTCCCTAATCATGCTTTTCACTTGGAAAATTTGGAAAGAAAGAAACAATAGGGTCTTCCGGCACCACGCCTCGCCATGTCACGTCATCATCGGTTGGATCAAGGAAGAGGCCAAGCTTTGGAGCATTGCCGGGGCGAGATTTTTAGGGAGTGTTATTCCGGCAGATTAAGCTTTGCAAAGCTCATTTGAAGCCCTAAGGCGTGTCCTATGCATTAAGACTAAAACTCTCTAAAAACTCCTTCTCTATTAATAAAAATGGAAAGTCTTTTGCCTCGTTTCAAAAAAATGCTATGGATCCTAGTTGAAAGCTAGGTCAATTAAGAAGAAAATTTTATTGATGCAAGATGTAATGTAACTAAGCCTTGGTACTGGTTGTTCAGTTACTAGCAGAATATGCTGAGTTAATTGCTATAAGACCTTGGTACTGTCTGTTCAGTTTTTACTTATCGTAAATTACAACTCGTAATAGACTTCGTCACTTCGATAATACAATCTAGGATGTTGGAGAATGAGCAACTATCATTCACAGGGGGCCAAAGGCCATTGCATGTACATGTGTCATATATAGAGAACCCCTTATACAATGGGGAAATACAGGAAACTAGACTATACATGTCTAACACACCCCCCCCCCCTCAAACTCATGGTGGGTCAACAACACTGAGTTTGGAGAGAAAAAACCCATGTTGCGCTCGAGTTTGTGCCTTCGTGAAGAAATCCGTCGACTGTAACTCATAGGGCACATAGTGAAGAGCGAGAGTCTGATCCTGCACAGCAGCACACACAAAGGAGGCATCCACACCGATGTGCTTGGTGAGCTCATGCTTCACCGGTCACATGCAATGCTGATAGCACTTGTACTGTCTGACAATAGAGGAGTCGGTGCAGCAACAGAAACACCAAAATCCTCTAGTAACCATCATAACCAGGTCACCTCAGCCGTCAACATAGCCATCGCTCGCAACTCAGACTCTGCACTCGTGCGGGAAACTGTAGTCTATTTCTTCGTCTTCTAGGCAATGAGAGAACCTCCAAGAAAGACACAGTAAGCAGACAGCGAGCGGCGATCAGAAGGATCACTAGCCCACGTAGCATCAGAGTAGGCCTAGAGCTGGAGAGAGTTGGAGCGGGGGGAAAAAGACGGTGAGAGATCGTGCCACGAAGATATCGTAGAACGCGGAGGAGGTGACTATAGTGGAGAGAGGTGGGAGCTGAAACAAACTAACTCAGAATGTGGACAGGATATGATATATCTGGACGAGTGGCAGCTAGATAGACAAGGCTCCCAACGAGGTGCCGATAGCGTGTGGGATCAGTGAGGGGATCACCATCAGTAGCACGAAGCTGAACGTTGAGCTCCATAGGAGTCTCAGCAGTGCACTCATCACCAAGCGCTGTGCGAGCAAGAAGATCCTGAATATATTTTTCTTGTGAGATGAAGAAGCCATCAGAGGTCGAAGAAACCTCAATCCGAGAAAATATCGAAGTGGACCAAGATCAGACATCAGGAACTGCTCATGAAGGCGGGCCTTAACAAAGGCAATGTACTCAGAGTTGTCGCCAGTGATGATCATGTCATCAACATATAGAAGGAGAAGAGTCCGACCACGAGGAGAGGTGTGGACAAACAACGCCGGGTCATGGTCGCTAGGCGAGAAACCAGCAGCAGTCACCACAGAGGCGAAACGCTCAAACCAGGCGCGAGGGGCTTGTTTAAGGCCATAGAGGGAACGCCGAAGGCGGCAAACCATACCATCAGGAACAGAGTACCCCGGTGGTGGCTGCATATAAACCTCCTCACGCAACTCACCATTGAGAAAAGCGTTCTGAACATCAAGTTGAGACATAAACCAATGATGAACAGAAGCCACAGCGAGAAGAGTGCGGATAGTGGTCATGTGGGCCACAGGAGCGAATGTCTCATCATAATCGCGCTCCTGCTCCTGTTGAAAGCCACGAGCCACAAGACGAGCTTTCTAACGCTCGAGAGAACCATCGGAGCGAGTCTTAACCTTATAGACCACTTGCACATGATGGGACGAATACCAGGAGGAGGGGGAAAACCAGATCCCACATGCTAGTGCGCTCAAGCGCAGTAATCTCCTCAGACATCGCAAGCTGCCATTCAGGCTGAGCCATGACATCTCGATAGGAAGTGGGCTCAGCGACAGCAGAAAGACCGTACTGGGAAGGAGAATAGCGATGAGGAGGCCATAACGTAGGCCGAGCATGGAGGTTGTGAACCGGCGTAGATGGGGAAGGAGGCGCTCTGGAGGTGGAAGACATGTCAAAGGATCATCCACGACATGAGGACGGCGAGTGTCATGGAGAGGAAAGGGAAAGAGGAGGAGGTACCGGAGCGGTAGGCGACGAGGGATGAGAGGAGAAAGGATGAGAGGGTGGGGTTGGTGATGTATCAGGAACAGTGGGACTCACCGGAGGTGGAGGAGGAGGAACATGAGGCACAGAAGGAGATGTGTCGGGGAGTATAAGAAAGGAGATATCCTCAACTGAAAAAGTCGAGGAGGTAGGACGACCAACAGGATCCTAACATCGGTAACCCTTGTGCTCATTGATGACGTGGAACGCACATTCGCTGGGAAACCCCAAGAGGAAGGTATGATGTAGTCAGCAGCAAAGTTTTCCCTTGATTACAAAACCAAGGTTGTCAGATCCAGTAGGAATTGGAAGAGCTTCAGAAAGGTGTCAGCGGCGCCGTTACCCGATCACTGACGTGGACCTGCACACACACAATCAAAGTACTTTGCCCCAACGAAACAGGAAGGTTGTCAATCTCCCCGGCTTGCTGAATACAAAGGATTAAACGTATGGTGTAGAATATGATGATGAACACAAAAGTAGCAGCAGGAAGTAACGTAGAGCGTGGTGAAAACGGTGTTTGTATCAGTGTGGAATAAAGGACCGGGGTCCACAGTTCACTAGTGGTGTCTCTCCATAAGACAAATAAACATACATGTTGGGTGAACGAATTACAGCTGGGCAATTGACAAATTGCAAACGCATGACAATGCAATATATGACAAGCACATGTTCATTGTTATATCTATTGGGCATTACAACAATATACATAGACCGCTTACTAGCTGCATCTATGACTCATAATCCACTCACAAGATAGCTTCCGGGTCTCCCATGAGTATTAAGTTGCAAGCAACAGATTATAGCATTAAGCAAAGTGTGTAATGTAAACAAACGCATTAGACTTAACAGCAGTACCCTTAAGCTAAGCATCGGTTATTTTATCCCTAGTGGCAACAGCACATCTACAGCCTTAGTTGTTTCTGTCTATCAAGCCCAGGCTTCTAGAGGCATGAACCCACTATCTAGCATAAATACCCTCTCTTGAAGTCATTAGCATCTACTTGGCCAAAGCATCTACTAACAACGGAGAGCATGCAGGAACATAGATAAAACATAATATAGATAGATGAACAAACTTGATCATAACTTCACAATTCATCGGATCCCAGCAAACACAACATGTAGCATTACATAAAGATGATCTTGATCATGTTAGGCAGCTCACAAGATCTAAACATGATAGCACAAGGTGGAGAGACTACCAACTAGCTACTGCTATGGACCCGTAGTCCCGTGGAGAACTACTCACGCATCACTCCGGAGGCAGGCATGGTGATGTAGAGCCCTCCGGTGATGATTTCCCCTCCGGCAAGGTGCCGGGAAGAACTGCAGAAACCCTCCCGAACTAGGGTTGAAGACGACGGCGGCCTCGGAACTTTTCGTGGATTTTTGCTCGGGTATCTAGGGTTTCCCGATTAGATGCAATTTATAGGCGAAAGGGCGGCGTCGGTGGCCAGCCGAGGTGGGGCGGCGGCCTAGGTGCGCGCCCCACCCTGGGCCGCGCCGTGGGCCCGCCGGCCTGCCTGGTGTGGCCCCCGGCTCCGTCCTCCTGGCTGCTGCTCCGTCTCGGTCCAGAAATAAATCAGTTAAATTGGCGTCCGATTCCGAGAATATTTCCAGAATAGATTTTCTGAAACAAAAAGACAGCAGAAAACAGGAACTGGCACTGTGGCATCTTGTTAATAGGTTAGTCCCAGAAAATGCATAAAAATGATATAAAGTGTAAGATAAACATGTGGTAATCAATATATAATAGGCATGGAACATCAAAAATTATAGATACGTTTTGGACGTATCAAGCATCCCCAAGCTTAGTTCCTACTCGTCCTCGAGTAGGTAAACGATAACACAAAGATAATTTTTGAGGTGACATGCTACCAACATAATCTTGATCATATAGTAATGTAAAGCATGTGAGCTGAGATCAAATCATTCAAAAGTCTATGTTTGATATTAAACACATAGATGAATAAAGCAAGACAATTAAACAAGTAAAAACCTTTCATGGAAGATGCTATAAAGACATGAAACCGTACAAAGTTCATTATAGATGTTTTAAGCATTCAGTATAGAAGTTATCCTTCTACTCAAGCATCCAGCAATCTTTCACAAACATAGAAAGGATCCAGTCAAGCAAAAGTATCACAAACGTAATGAATTCACTGGTTAGAAGTTTTACTCAACCGGTGAGCGTAAGCATTTGGTATTGGCACCAGGATGTTATGGCAAAGAGAATAATAATGGGGGTTTGGAAGGCCAATGGAAGAAAGGCTCACAAAGCTATAAATGATCATTAGACAAGAGGAAGTCTTATAATCGAAGCTATGCAAGGAGTAGTGATTGCCATGCAACGGATGCACATAGAGCTATAAGTGTATGAAAGCTCTCCAATGGAACTAGTGGGGGTGCATCCAACTTGGTTGCTCATGAAGACCTAGAGCACTTTTGAGGAGGCTCATCATTGGAATATACAACCCAAGTTCTATAACGTAAATTCCCCACATAGTTATACTAATGAAACATGAGAACTCTCTCATATGAAGCATAGGTGCTACTAGCACAAATGATGACTATAAAACTGGTGCTAAACATGAGCACAAGTGTGGATAAAGGATAGTAATGTTGCCCCCTCTCTCTTTATTTTTTTCTTCTTTTTTTTTCTTCTTTTTTTCTCTTTTTTTTCTTTTTCTGTTTCTCTTTTCAATGGCCTCCGTTTCTCTTTTTCACTGTAGGGGCAACACTCTAATATGACAACACACTTTTTGGTACAAATAACTCATAATGAACAAAACATGATGTATAAAACTGTATGCCTCTGCCAGTGTAGCAGGATGTGCAATGATCTAGCGTAACATGGGTAAAACCACACATCAGCTGTATAGAATCATGCAAAGCAATATATAACAATGATGAATGACAACAAGTCATGTAATGTAAGGTGGAAGTTGCATGGCAATATATCTCGGAACAGCTATGGAAATGCTGTGATAGGTAGTTATGGTGGCTGTTTTGAGGAAGATGTTTGGCTTATGTGTAGGAGAACAAGATGAAGTTCTCCCACGGGGTTGGATGTACTGGCGAAGTATGCACAACTCTCAATGTGAGCAGAAGGCAATGCACACACCGAAGAGGCTAGCAAAATATGGATGGTGGAAGTGCCAAAAACCGTAGCTCAACATTAGTCAAAAAGAACTCACAAGTTTATTGCAAACAACTAGCAGGTTCAACATTAAGAGCATGATTAAATTTACCCCAAGGAGGGCCGTTCACGGAGGCACAAGTACCCCGCTAGATCCCTCGACCTTAGCACGCAACTATGTTGTTTCCAAAAACCTTCAGACATGAGAAGCTATCAAGTCCAACTACACCTTCAGCAATTTTAAGAGTTTGTAGTACGGTACAAGCTTTAATAACACAACCACTAATCAGATTTTAGCTTTAATTAACCAGCAAGCATTTAACATCTAATTTCTTAATATCTCAAAACATTTGCAAGGAATCAAGTTATCAAAGTTCAATGATCTACAAGACTATGCAAGTTTTTCCATTATACAACTACCACACACTTTAGCATTTTCTGTTCCAACCAGACGCCAATTATACAACTCTCCAAACAAATATAAGTGAAGCAAGAGAGTACTTTCTATAAAAAACTAATAGCTCTGAACAAGAGATACATGAAAAACAAGAGCTAATAGCATAGCAGTGCTAAACAAGAATACTCAACAAGTATAAGTGAAGAACAGAGTATTCTAAGCAAAAGCGGAGCGTGTCTCTCTCCCAAACAAGAGTGCTAGGATCCAACTAAGTTATGATCAGAAAACAAAACAAAAACAAACAGAAAATAAAACACACACGCTCCAAGAACGCACACAATATGTGAAGCAATAAAAATATAGTCTCACTAGAGGTGACCTGATAATTTGTTGATGAAGAAGGGGATGCCTTGGGCATCCCCAAGCTTAGACGCTTGAGTCTTCTTGATATATGCTGGGGAGATCCAAGGGAGCCTCCCCAAGCTTAAGCTTTTCTCTCTTCTTGATCTTCTTATATCATCCTCCTCTCTAATACTTGAAAACTTCCTTCACACAAAGATAACTCGCAAACTTCATTAGGGGTTAGTGCATCAAAACATAAACTCACTTGGTTCTGTAAAAACACATTGCATACTTTAGTTCAAACATTAGCTACTGTTACTAAGCAAGATCGTGATCTCCCCCCGAAGAACGTGAAT
Organism: Poa pratensis; assembly: GCA_947311845.1. Taxonomy (NCBI): domain Eukaryota; kingdom Viridiplantae; phylum Streptophyta; class Magnoliopsida; order Poales; family Poaceae; genus Poa; species Poa pratensis. The sequence continues at coordinate 11,313,158 of CAMZMU010000046.1, forward strand.
CTATACTTGCAAAAGAGACAATGCAAAACAAAGACATAATCTGTCAAAACCAGAACAGTCTGTAAAGATGATTTTTTTTAGGCACTTCCGATGCTCAAAGCAGAAAACGGTTAACTAAAGAAAGATAGGTAATAAGTTCAGGCTTCTGCTCAAAACTTTACAGATTAAAATAGTAATCTGTGATTTTTACGAATTTTTACCGTGAGGTACAGAAATCTGTTTCTGGACAACAAATAAAACTTTACCACCCTCTTGCATTAGAGGCTTTTCTTGGCACAACAAAAACGATAATAAAAGAAACAAAGGATGTCGGGGATATCCTCCCGGGTATAACCGCAAGTACAGGGAATCTTCCGGGTTCCACCCTCCGAGCCAGTCATCCAGGTCTGGCTGCCGTACGCTGGCCTCGCTGGTGCCTTGGATCCCCTTCGTAGGCGTCCAAGAACTAGAAGACAAAGGAAGCGTAGACCCAGTCTGCCCCGAGCCCCCGAAATCAAAGATGACGTCGGCTGCCGTGTGCCGTACCACGCGGCCTGACATCGACAAGACAGGGAGGGCAGGCCATCATTGCGCATGTTGGCACGGCCTCCCACCATGGCCACGTCCTCACCGGCGGCCCGTCTCCGCTACCCGACCGCCGGGTAGCCACCCCTGTAACCGGATCCTCTGCCTATATAAGGCAAGCCGGATCCCTCATAGCAAGGGTTGGATACTAGTTTACCCCAGAGGCTTACCTCATCTCTGAGGAGGGAGAGAACACTCGATACAGCTCAAGGAGCACCATTGTAACACCTTGTGACCACGATATACCACAGCTAGGCAGGAGTAGGGGTGTTACCTCCTCACGAGGGCCCTGAACCTGGGTACGTCTCGGTGTTCACTTTGCTCGTATCCAATGTCGTTCACACGCCGTCGCACGCCGCCTGTGTCCCCACGAAAGAAGTCACCCTCCGTGACATATGCCGTGCACAATACCACGACATTTGGCGCCCACCATGGGGCCGAGCGCGGCGACCGGAGTCATGTTCTGCACGGGACCCCTCACCGCTTCCGGCCAGCGCGTCACTTCAGGCCTCATCCTGACACTCGGCGCCTTTGACTGCATCATGGACAACGCTGCCTGCTTCGCGGACGTCCCTCCTACAGGCGGAGGCTCCATCGTCCACTTCGGCGACCACCGCGTCTACATCGACATTGTCCCTAGTGAGTACCCCGACACCGTAACTCTCCTGTTCAGATACTTTGTCCATCTGCTCCGACTCCAGCGACGAGTCCGTGTTTACGCGGAGGTCTTCACCACCGGCGTCGACCACGACGCGGACAGGCGTACCACTTGCCACAAGCGCAGGAGCACGTCTTCTGCAGCAGAGGACGGCACACTCCAGGCGACCATCGATGCGCTCCGCACGCCTCTCAACATCAGCACCGACCCGGCTGTCGCAGCCGCAGAGCTGGACGTGCAGCGCCAACGCCTCGTCGACAGTGCTGTCGAGGTCGCCGGGACCAAACGCCGCCTCGCTGCGAGGATGCGCGAATATGACTCCGCCCACAACATCACCCCGGCCAGCGACCACCCCAGCCGGTTGGAGGAGATCCGCCGCAAGGGGGGTGCGCTCGACGGTCGGCTGAATGATGATCCCATCAGGCCGAGCGTCGTCATGCCCGTCTACGACAGCCCCGCCAAAAACATGCACGCGGCCCAGGCCGCCTTGCTCGAGCTCGACAACCTACAGGGCGACGAGTTGGCCGCCCAGTGCCTGCGAGTCCAGCAGCTTCTCGACACGCCAACCGGATGTAGGCCGCGTCGGACACTAACGCGACCCCCTACCCAGAGTCCAGCAAGTCCAGAGGAGCCTCCTCGTTAGCCGGCAACAAGCGGCGAGCGCCCGGCGGACCTGAGAAGAGCGTCAACTCAGGCCAGGACAAGCACCGCTCCGACGAGCACGACCGCAATCGTCACACCGATGGTCAGCGAGGACGGCCGAGATACCGACGATCGCACCCGTCACGCCGACACCCGATGAGACGACAACCGGGAACACGACGGGTCGCGAACCGGCAAGGAAAAGGCTCACCCCGAGATGACTCGGAAAGCCGACAAAGACCCCATCACCGCCCCGCTAGGCCCCTTGGGACCGGAACCCGACGCCAACCTGCGCGACCGCATCGACAACCTGGCCGCATCCCGCGTCATCGAGGAGGAGGGTCCCGCTGGCCCCGAGTGTTTCGGCCCCCGCATCAGGTTGGAGCCTTTCCCACGCTGTTTCCTCCTTCCCCTAGAGGCGCCCAAGTACAACGGCATGGCCAAGCCGGAGGACTGGCTGAACGACTACCACACCGCCGTTGGCATATCAGGCGGCAACAAGCGGGTAGCCGTCCGCTACATCCCACTCATGCTGGTGGGCATGGCCCGCACCTGGCTTAACAGCCTTCCGGTTGGCAGCATCAACTCCTGGTTGGACTTGAAGGAGGTTTTCGTCGGAAACTTCAACAGCACCTACAAGTGCCCGGGTCGTCCGTGCCATCTGCAGCTCTGCAAGCAAGGAAGCAGCGAGTCCGACCGCAATTACCTCACTCGGTGATCCGAGCTCCGCAACACCTGTGAAGGGGTGTCCGAGGAGCGAGCCATCCAGTTCTTCTCGGACGGGTGCAAAGACGGCACCATGCACAAGCACAAGCTGACGCGCTCCGAGCCCAAAACCATGGCCGAGCTCCTGGACACGGCGGACAAATACGCCACGGCTGACTCCGCCATGAGGAAGGAAGTCCCGCTGGATGACACTGGTAAGCCGGCTGCTGCCGAGCTGAAGAGGAAGGACCCGCCCAACACTCGCGACGAGGCCGGCTCCTCCTGACGGTACGCCGACAAAAGGAAGGGTCTGTACTCAGAGAACCGTCGCGACTCTCAGTACGTCGCCTTGGGGAGGAGGGCCGCCGCCGCCCAGACAGAGACCGCATAAGGGAAAGCCGCCCGTGGCAAAAGAACAGGCACACCCTCGACAGCATGCTCGACATGCCCTGCAAGTACCATAACGTTGACCGCAGCCCGGCGAACCACACCACCCGATAGTGCAGCTGGACTGCCCGGATCACCCGCGGTGAGGGCCTGCCCGTAGCCCCTCCCCACGCTTCGGCTGACGGCAACCGCGATAACAACCGCAACCGCAACGACGAGCGCGGCCGCAACGGCGACCGTCGAGCACCCGACAACTGACGTCGGACTCTGCCTCGCCGATCCCCAGCTCGGCAGCCCGACAACCGTGGAGCTTTCCCCAACCAGGACGCCGCCTACGTCATCTACACCAGCGAGCGCGATGACAAGCGCGCTAGGCGACAGCGTCACGCGGAGGTGAATGCCACCTCTCCTCCCGTCCCCCGGTACATGAACTGGTCGGAGAAACCCATCACCTGGGGACGCGAGGAACACCCGACAATCATGCATCGGCCAGGTGGTAACGCACTACTCCTGGACCTGATCATCCTCACAGACAGCACCGCCTTCATGTTCTCCCGCATCCTCATCGACGGCGGCAGCAGCATCAACATCCTCTACCGTGACACGACAGAGAAGCTAGGCATCAACATGAGCCACCTGGAACCTAGCTCGATGACCTTGCATGGCATAGTGACGGGGATCTCGTGCTCCCCGGTAGGCCAGATCAAATTGGACGTCATCTTCGGCACAAAGGAGAACTACCGCCGCGAGACGATCTGGTTTGAGGTGGTGGACCACCAGATCGCGTACCACGCGATACTCGGGCGCCCCGCCCTCGCCAAGTTCATGGTCGTTCCCCACTATCCATACATGAAAATGAAGTTGCCGGGTGAAAAGGGCATCATCACCGTCGTAGGTGACTACCGGCGCTCCTTGGACTGCGCGTCGGCTGGCGCAAAAATGGCAGACACCATCCTCCTCACCAAGGAGCTGAAGGAAATCAAGCGCAAGGTGGCCAGCGACCCCACTCCGGCTCCCGATGCCAAGAAGCCGGCGGGAGTATCCGCCTTCCAGGCCGCCAAAGATACTAGGAAGGTCCTCCTCGACCCGACTGACCCCAGCAAGTTCATGCTTGTCGGGTTGAGGCTCGACGGCAAATAGGAAGGCGAGCTCGTCAACTTTCTCTGTGAGAATCGGGACATCTTCGCGTGGTCTCCAAAGGACATGCCAGGTGTATCGAGGGAGTTCGCCGAGCACTCGCTCCATGTGCGACCGGGCACCAAGCCGGTACGACAAGCCCTCCGCCGCTTCGCGGAGGAGAGAAGGAAAGTTATCGGAGAAGAGATAGCCCGGCTACTGGAAGCCGGTTTCATCATGGAAGTGTTCCACCCTGAGTGGCTAGCCAACCTTGTAATGGTGTTGAAGAAAAATAACACTTGGCGCATGTGTATCGATTACACCAGCCTGAACAAGGCTTGCCCCATGGATCCCTTCGCCTTGTCTCGGATCGATCAAGTTATCGACTCCATAGCCGGCTGCGAATTAATCTCGTTCCTAGACGCCTACTCCGGCTACCACCAGATTAAGCTGAACCCGGAGGATTAAAAACATCCTTCATCACCCCGTATGGTGCCTTCTGCTACATCACCATGTCATTCGGACTGAAAAACGCAGGAGCCACCTACCAGCGGTGCATGCAGAAGTGCCTGCACAGCCATATCGTCCGCAATGTGCATGCATATGTGGACGAAATCGTCGTTAAGACCAAGGAGCGGGGCACCCTCCTCGGTGACCTCGAGGAGACGTTCGCCAATCTTCGCCGCTTACAGATGAAGCTGAACCCGGAGAAGTGCGTGTTCGGCGTCCCGACAGGCCAGCTACTCGGTTTCCTCGTGTCGGCTCGAGGAATCGAGGTCAACCCGGACAAGATCTCCGCCATCGAGCGCATGCACCGGCCCCGGAACCTGCGAGACATGCAGAAGTTCACCGGCTGCCTGGCCTCCCTCGGCCGGTTCGTCAGTCGGCTAGCGGAGAAGGCCGTCCCGTTGTACCGCCTCCTCAGGCGAGTAGGCGGTTTCCACTGGAACGATGAAGCCGACACCGCCTTCATCGGCCTCAAGAAAGCCTTGTCAACCACGCCAGTCCTCGCTCCCCCACTGCACAAGGAGCCGATGATGATGTACATCGCCGCCACTAACCGGGTGGTCAGCGTTGTCCTTGTGGTGGAGTGCATGGAGGAAGGCAAGACGCATCTCGTACAACGTTCCGTGTACTACCTGAGTGAGGTGCTTTCGACCTCCAAGCAGAATTACCCTCACTACCAGAAGATGGCTTACGGCGTGTACCTCGCCGCCAAAAAACTCAAGCACTGCTTCCAGGAGCACCCCATCACGGTGGTGAGCTCTTCTCCCCTCTCAGAGATCATTGGCAACAAGGATGCCACAGGCCGGATCACCAAGTGGGCCGTCGTCTTGGCGGCTCACCACATCCTCTACGAGCCAAGGGTGACCATCAAGACCTAGTTCCTCGCTGAGTTCTTCATCGACTGGGCGGAGACGCAATACCTGCCACCGGCTCCCGATCCTCGCACTGGCTAATGCACTTCGACGGCTCCAAGATGCGTGGGGGCTTAGGAGCCGACATCATCCTCTCCTCCGTTAGGGCTACAAGCTGGAGTACGTCCTGCAGATCCACTTCACCACCTCCAACAATGTTGCCGAGTACGAGGCGCTCGCCCATGGACTCCGGCTTGCCAAAGGCATGAACATCCACCGGATCATGTGCTTTGGGGACTCGGACCTCGTGGTGCAGCAAGTGTCAGGTAACTAGGACGCGAGGGACGCAAACATGGCCTCCTACCGCTTCTTCGTCCAACAGCTCTTCGGCTGCTTCGAAGGATGTGAGTTCCATCACATTCCACGCATGAACAACGAAGCGGCCGACACCCTGGCACGCATAGGCTCTACCCGACAATCCATCCCACCCGGCATCTCCCTCGAGCACTTGCGCAAGCCATCCATTGTGCCGTCACCCAACTCTGAGTCCATATATATGCCGGATCTCGGACCCCCAACCTCCACCGCGGTCACTGGCTCCGTGGACCTGGGAGGCATGATCATCGACTCGGGGGCTAGGAACCCGACGCCGCCCTCCGGCTGCACGAACCCGGGGGCTGAGGACTGGACGGCAGCAGACGTCTTTGCCGTCCAGGAAGTGCCATCTTGGGTGGAGCCCTTCCTCACCTACATCGTCAAGGACGAGTTGCCGAAGGACGAGGTCCTAGCAAGGCAAGTCGTGCGCGGTGCAAAGCCTACACTATCATTAACGGCGAGCTATACAAGCGCAATGTCTCGGGCATGTTCCAACGTTGCGTGAAGCAGGAGGACGGCTGCGACCTCCTCAAAGATATCCACCAAGACAAATGCGGCCACCACGCCTCATCACGGGCCATCGCGGCCAAAGCTCTCTATCATGGTTTCTTCTGGCCCACCCCTCTCGCGGACGCGGAAGAACTGGTCTGCAAGTGCAAGGGCTGCCAGCTCTTCCGATCACAACAGCATCAGCCATTTGCCGTCTGGGGACTCGACATGGTCGGTCCTTTCCGAACGGCGCGAGGCAGGCTAACACATCTCCTGGTGGCGGTGGATAAGTTCAGCAAGTGGATCTAGGTGAAACCCATCAAAACACTCGACGACTACAACACCATCGCCTTCGTCGAGGACATCATCGGTCGGTACGGGTACCCGCACAGCATCATCACCGACAACGACAGGAACTTCGCCAAGGGCGTCTTCACGTGCTACTGCAGCAGCAGAGGCATTCGCCTCAACCTCGCCGCTGTCTCGCACCCGAAGACAAATGGGCAGGTCAAAAGGACGAATGGCCTAATCCTGTCTGGCATCCGGCCCCGGCTAGAAGAACCGCTACACCGAGCTCCCGGATGCTGGCTTGACGAGCTGCCCTCCGTGATCTAGAGCCTGCGCACGACGCCCAACCGATCGACTGGCTACACCTCGTTCTTCCTCGTGTATGGCGCCGAGGCAGTCCTGCCAGTCGACATCGAGAACGACGCACCGCGAGTGGTCCTGTACATAGAGACAGAAGTGAAAGAGGTGCGAGAGGACGGAGTTGACCTCCTAGAAGAAGCATGCGAGCTAGTGCTGTCGAGATCAGCCATCTAACAGCAGAGCCTGCGCCGATACCACAGCCATCGCGTGAAGCCGATCACATTTCGCGAAGGAGACCTCGTCCTCCGGTGGATCCAAGACAAGAAAGGCATGCACAAGCTATCCCGCCATGGGAGGGTCCTTTTATCATAAGCGAGGTCCTGCATAACGATGCCTACTACCTCGTCGACGTGAGAAAATCAAGAAAAAAATAAGAAAGGCACATCGGGCGTGGAGTCGGAGAGGCCGTGGAACGCCGCCCTCCTCTGTCCCTTCTACACTTAGGTGTAAGATGTACGTACCCTTGTATCCAAATCATAAATAAAAGTAGGAAGTCCCAAGCTACACTCGGGGCTGGCCTTTTTGTATTGTTTCAAGTTTGCATATCTCTTCCCTCTCTTGGCCGGCCTCCCGAACATGTAACCTGGGGGCTCGCCGGTCGCCTGCGGCTCAATTTTTCCCAAAGATGGATTAGTAACGTGCACGGGCACCAGAGGCCCACTCTTTGGTTCCAGCTGCAGAACCACAACCCGGCAGTTCGGCTGGCAAGAGCGAAAGCCCGAGGTCACTTGCACGAGAAAAACGTCAGGGGAGAGAGCGGTCGCCGGCCCACGCGAAGCGCCCAAAACCAGCTATTTAGACCTAAGTATTGTGCCATGCACGTTCCGGCACCTCTTCGGTTCCGGTTGTAGACCGCAACCTGGCCAGCTGGCAAGAGCCTGCACCTGGATGGCTAGCCACACAAGAAAAGGGTCGACGTACTCGAAAGAGGGCGCGTCGTTTTCTTCCACTCGCATGTAATCTGGCGTCTCCTCTACTCGCATGATTTTTAATCGGCAAGTGCTCACGTTTGCCCCTACTTGTGAGTTTCGCGAACACTGGAGCCTGGTCCCGGCCAGCCGGCACCTGGCACCCAACCCAGCTCCCTCAACGCTAGCTAGCAAGAAGCTCAGGGCTGGGGACGAAAATAACCAAGACACGGAAGGGAAAAAGCAGCCATGGGAAAAATAAAAAGTTCCAACCCGGCCTCCCTACGGCACGCCGACCCAAAACTCGGGGGCTGGGGGATGCCCGTTCGACATCAAGACAAAGGAAAAACCCACAAGTACAAGAGCAAAAGTAGATAAAGGAGTCAGAAGCTCCGCACCAAGGTTCGCAAACAGGTCCAACAAGCATGACAAACAACAAAAGTAAAGAATTTCTTTAAAAACACAATACACCCGGCATCCGGGGATCAAGTTCAAGCCTACGGCTCGGCGGTCTTTGTCGGCTCTGGGGTCGACCCCGCGGCCGTTGTCGGCTCCCGACCCGGCTCGGTGGTCCTCGTCGCCTCCGAGGTCTGCTCAACCGCCCGCTCCGATCCAAGACTCTGCTCCGCGGCTATCTCCTTCTCCACCTCCAGCTCCAGATGCACGATGTCCACGAAGTCCACCATCCGCATGATACGGCTGGCGGCAAGCGCGACACCCAGTTGGTTGCGCAGTTCCTGGAGGTGGGCACCATCCGGAGGCCGGAGGCAAGCCTCGTCGCCGAGATATTCTTGTACCAGGACAGCAGCACCGCTATTGTCATCTCGGACCCCCGCGAGCCGCCGTATCCTGGAAGGTGTCCAGGGCCTTGGGCATGTCGTGGAGTTGGGCTGCGACATCGACAGCAGTATCAGCTCCGCCATCCGGCCACAGCGTGCTGTAGAGCGTCGGCCCCGATCTTGTGGAACCGCTCCGCCAACTTACCAAGCATGGCGACCCGGTCCTTGGTAGTACCCTCAAGCGCTGTTTCGTCAATGTCGGAGTAGAAGCCTGAAGACCAGAGGAAAGGATCAAGACCAAGAAAAAAGCATAAAGAAGACATTAGAGGCAAGAAACTTACGAACGACAGCCTCGTCGACATGGGACAACTCCCCCTCCAGCTCCTTCTGGCGGTCCTCGAGAAGCTTGGTGGCTTGTTTGTGCTCACGCCGCTGCTTCTCCTCATTCTGCTTCAAGAGGTCGAAGGCCTCCACCCGCTGGGCGAGCATGTCGGTGACCTCACCCTTCTCCTTCATCGCCGTCTCCAGCTACTCCACCAGGGAGTCCTTCCACCCGACGAGCTTGTCGTACTCCGCCTCGTGGGTAGCATCGGCTTTCCACCACTGCTCCGCCTCGACCGCCAGTTGATCTACCAGGGAGGCGCGCTCATGGAGCACCTTCGTCGTCTCCTCGTGCTCCTGAACCTTGGCCGCGACCGCCTCCGCCGTCGAGTCTACACAAGGTAGCCTGCTTGAGCCTTGATGCAAGATAAGGAAAGAGAAGATATGCGAGGCAGGACGCTAACTCTTGTTGTTTTCGAGTTGTTGCTTGAGCAGCCGCACCTCATCCTCCAGCTGCTGGTTCCGCCTCAGTGGCCCCCGTAGCGCGTTCTGGAAAGAAGAAAGAACAAGTCAAAACCCCGCTGGTGACCTGACGTCGACTCCAGGTACCCACAGCCACGAAGAACTCACCTCGACCGACTCCCGGATGATCCCGATCCCGGCCTTGATGTTCTTCTCCATCTCGCTGATGACCGCGACCAGCGCCGCCATCTCACAGTGCTTCTCCAACCTAAGGTCACTCTGGTGGCCGGCCTCCACCAACTGCTCCACCTCCTCCATCGCCGTGGCCGCATCGACCCGCGCCTGGTCGCTAATCGGCTCCATGCCTAGCCGCCACCCCACCTAGCGAACCGGCTCCAGCTGCGGGACCGGCTCCGGCTGTAGAACCGTCGTCTCCATCGTCACGACGTCGACCCGTGTGGCCGCTGGCTCGGGAGCCGCATCCGCCTGCGCGGTCGCATCGAACACCACGATCTTCATCCCTGGGCTAGACATGGTCGCCTGGGCTTTAAATGGGCTGATCGTGCTACCGTCTCCGCCTTGGGCCTTGTGTGTCACCAAGACGAAGTCATCCGGCCGGGGCGTCGGGCTCGAGGCGTGGCCGATTCCACCTCGCCATCTCTGCCATGGCTGGGTAGCGGGAACTCACCCTGCATCGCGCTGCCATCCATCACTAACTCCATGGCCCTGCAGAGGTTGACCACCGTCAGAAGAAAAACAAAAATAAGCAAAAGGTTCTCCCGCAAGCGCTTCCATGAAGAAACTCACCGGAAGCCACCAGGCGGAGCGCTCGTCGCGTCGGTCTGGAGTAGATGGGTTTTGATCTCTTGGCGGCGGGCGGCTGCGGTGCTCGGCTCGTCGCCCTGGAGACCCTCGCCCATTTGGTCGCCGCGGCACCAGTCAGAGGCGGGATCTCTTCGACGTCGGAGTCCTCGGCGATGGCGCGTTTCCAGTCCTTGCTCTTGTCCTTCGGCCAGTCGCGTATGTCGACTTGGGGGACCAACAGACCGGTGGCTGCCGCCGAGACCTTGGCCTACCTCCTTCCTCCTCCTCCTCTTCATCGTCGGCTGCCCGGCTCACCCGGTCGTCATCATCGCCTGAATCATCATCGTCGTCATCATCCTGAGGCTGGTTTTCCCCGACCCTTCTGCGGGGGCGCTCAGGTTGTCATCGAAGACCGAGCCGTTGGGGCCATCCTCAGTGGCCTGGCACACGAACAGCTGCGAGCACAAATAAATCAAGCGAGAGTCAGAAAAGCCCAAATCGTCGAGACCAACATGAAGAAGCGAAGTAGAGCGGCACTCACCAGAGGGGGTCGGTTCTCCGGCAATATGGCAGGAGGCCCCAGGTCCACCCTTTCTCCACCGTCAACTTGGTGACGGTGGTCAGCCAGCCAGCCAACGCCTCGAACGAGAGGTCATCCCGGGATATGCGCGTCGGGTCCGCGTTCCCGCTGAGGAAGCACATCTTGTGCTTCCGCGTCTGCAGCGGAATCACCCAGTGCGATATCCAGAAGAGCACCAGGTACCGAGACATGAGCCCATTGCGGATCAAGGTCCTCAACCGCCCCACCAGCTCGGCGCCTTCCGGGTGGGTGGCGCCCCGCGGCGCACCCCAGTTCTCCTTCTTCAGCACCCCGGGCACGTACGGCGCCAGGCCGATGTGGTCCTCCTCCGTCTTGTTCTTCACATAGAAGTAACTCTGCTACCACTTCCGCACGGAGTCGGAGATCGAGAGCTTAAGAAGCATGCCCGCCCTCCGGCACGAGACCATGGCGGCCCCGCAGGTGGCGAGCCATCCGCCGCCCTTCACCGGCTGCCCCTTGTGGTAGAAGAGGGTCTAGAAGAACCCGACGCTCGGCAGGATCCCGAAGTACGCCTCACAGAGCGTCGCGAAGTAGGACAGCATCAAGATGGCGTTGGCGCCGAGATGATGCAGCTGGATACCGAAGAAGTCGCGGAAGTTCCGCAAACGGGATGATGGGGAGCCCGAGCCCGCGCTCGATGTGCATCATCAAGACGACGCGCTCGCCCGCCTGCGGGCCCGGCGAGACTCATCCTGGTGCGAGACGCGCCACTCCACCAGTTCCTTCGGCGGCAGATAGACTTCGCGCTGATAGCGCTTCAGCTCGCCCTCGACACCGTCGAGCCCACCCTGTCGCCCTTCAGCACCATCTCGATGAAGGGTCGGCGGCGGCCATGGTGAGTTTCGAGTGTCTCGGTCCTATGCTAGATTCGAGGGGAGGCGGAGAGCTCGAAGAAGAAGAAGAAGAAGAAGAAGAAGAAGAAGAAAGAAGAAGAAGAAGAAGAAGAAGAAGAAGAAGAAGGGAAAGGAGGCAAGGCACAGTAAAATCCATCCCCTCCCACGGCGGCAAATATTTAAAGGGAGGGAACGGTAACTGACGCACTACTCTGCCACGCGTCGAGCGAACACGACTCCTCTCATCATGCGCGAGTGGTAACAGCAGGCCACGATCTCCACCAACTGGCGGTTGCCACACACGATCCCGCGTGTGGGTAGTTGCCGCAGAAAATCCCGCTCCGGAAACCAAGGAGTCGCCCTGCACCGGCCGCGCGCAACGTGGCCAACGTCACCCCTGACGCTAACGGCGGAGTGCCGGTGGGCGTCGTCACCGTGGGCCGGAGCTCCCGCCAGCCGGAGCCCCCGCTAGTCGGAATCCCGCTAGCCGGAGTTTCCATCCTCGCAAATCACTTCATCAACACTGGCGAAGACAGCAGAGGCATCGTTAGCTCCTGAAGGCTTCTAGCCGTGCCGGCTTCTAAACTCCAAGAGCTCGGGGGGCTACTATCGAGGATATCCTCCCCGGGTAACCGCAAGTACAGGGAATCTTTCAGGTTCCACCCTCCGAGCCGGTCATCGGGTCCGGCTGCTGGCTGCTGGCCTCGCTGGCGCCTTAGATCCCCTTCGTAGGTGTCCAAGAACCAGAAGACAAAGGAAGCATAGACCCAGTCAGCCCCGAGCCCCCGAAGTCAAAGATGACGTCGGCTGCCGTGTGCCATACCACGTGGCCTGAGATCGACAAGACAGGGAGGGTAGGCCACATCGCGCATGCTAGTACGACCTCCCACCATGGCCACGTTCTCACCGATGGCCCGTCTCCGCTACCGACCGCCGGGTAGCCGCCCTGTAACCGGCTGCTCTGCCTATATAAGGAGAGTCGGATCCCTCATAGCAAGGGTTGGATCCTAGTTTACCCCAGAGGCTCACCTCTCTCTGAGGGGGAGAGAACACTCGATACAGCTCAAGGAGCATCATTGTAACACCTTGTGACCACGATATACCACAGCTAGGCAGGAGTAGGGGTGTTACCTCCTCACGAGGGCCCTGAACCTGGGTACGTCTCAGTGTTCACCTTGCTCGTATCCAATCCCGTGCACACACCGTCGCATGTCACCTGTGTCGCCACGCAGGAAGTCACCCTCCACGACATATGCCGTGCACAATACCATGACAAATGAGTTGTTACAGAAGTAAACAACCTCCTTGACTCAAGAAAACAAAAAATAACAGGAAATAAAATTGGATTCTCCCAACAGCGCTTTTCTTTAACGCCTTTCAGCTAGGTGCAGTAGCAAAAAGATCAAGCATTATCAAGATGGGCAAGTCCAAATCGTTTACCTTTAGATTTATTACCTTTACTCGTGTTGGTAGGGAAAGTATGATTACTTTTTATTATAGAGTTAAATCTTACTATTCCTTCCCTCATTTGTGTATTACTGCTCCCACGAGCCTCAAGAATGTTCTTCCTAGGATAATTTGTCCTTCTCCTTCACATTCAATAACATAGTAATCAATAGGAATGACTTTTCCAAAAAATCTTGTATAAATAGCTTCTGCAATTCCCAAAGGAATTTTTATAGAATTATCAGCAATGTATCAATGGAATTCCACATTTTGAAAGTCCCCACAAATCCAAAGAGTCATAAATAGACTTAGGCATCAAAGAAAATTATGTAACTGTGTCACATAAGGCTTCAAAACGCATTCCATTAATTTCAATTTTAAAGGAAGGACACCAATTTGGCAAAATCTTATCCAGAACAGTTTTAGGCGTTTCAGTTAGGTCTTTTCTCATTCTAGACAATTTTTTTCCAAATCTCCAATCTGATAGTAATGTCTTTAATAGTTGAATCTATCTTGCTGTTTGTTAAGGAAGAAGATGCTATTAATTTCTTGATGGCATTAAAAGCTTGATCTCCATCATGACGGAGGAAATCTCCCCCTAATAGTATCCAGAGCATATCTATAACAAAGGACTAAACCAAAGTAGAAACTACTCAGAAGAAGGCTCAAAGTGAGTCTAGGTTCAGTTTTTCATAAGATTCCAAAATTCTAGCCCAAGCATCTTTGAAACTTTCCTCACTTCCCTGCTTGAAAGTTAAAACTTCATTTTCTGGATTCATGACATAAGGAGTAGAACTAGACATACTAACAAAACAGGAAATTAAACTAGAACTAATTTTTTTTTGTTTTTCGATTATAAAAGCAAACAAGATAAAATAAAAATAAAATAAGCAAGACAAAAAAGTAAAGAGAATGGTGACGTGTAACTCCCCTTACTGTAGCCTCCAATTCCCCGGCAACGGCGCCAGAAAAAGTTGCTTGATGACGTGGAACGCACGTTCGCTGGGAAACCCCAAGAGGAAGGTATGATGTAGTCAGCAGCAAAGTTTTCCCTTGATTACAAAACCAAGGTTGTCAGATCCAGTAGGAATTGGAAGAGCTTCAGAAAGGTGTCAGCGGCACCGTCACCCGATCACTGACATGGACCTGCACACACACAATCAAAGTACTTTGCCCCAACGAAACAGGAAGGTTGTCAATCTCCCGGCTTGCTGAATACAAAGGATTAAACGTATGGTGAGAATATGATGATGAACACAAAAGTAGCAGCAGGAAGTAACGTAGAGCGTGGTGAAAATGGTGTTTGTATCAATGTGGAATAAAGGACCGGGGTCCACAGTTCACTAGTGGTGTCTCTCCATAAGACAAATAAACATACATGTTGGGTGAACGAATTACAGCTGGGCAATTGACAAATTACAAAATCATGATAATGCAATATATGACAAGCACATGTTCATTGCTATATCTATTGGGCATTACAAAATATACATAGACCGCTTACTAGCTGCATCTATGACTCATAATCCACTCAAGATAGCTTCGGGTCTCCCATGAGTATTAAGTTGCAAGCAACAGATTATAGCATTAAGCAAAGTGTGTAATGTAACCAAACGCATTAGACTTAACAACAGTACCCTTAAGCTAAGCATCGGTTATTTTATCCCTAGTGGCAACAGCACATCTACAGCCTTAGTTGTTTCTGTCTATCAAGCCCAGGCTTCTAGAGGCATGAACCTACTATCTAGCTTAAATACCCTCTCTTGAAGTCATTAGCAACTACTTGGCCAAAGCATCTACTACCAACGGAGAGCATGCAGGAATATAGATAAAACATAATATAGATAGATGAACAAAGTTGATCATAACTTCACAATTCATCGGATCCCAGCAAACACAACATGTAGCATTACATAAAGATGATCTTGATCATGTTAGGCAGCTCACAAGATCTAAACATGATAGCCAAGGCGGAGAGACTACCAACTAGCTACTGCCATGGACCCGTAGTCCCGTGGAGAACTACTCACGCATCACTCCGGAGGCAGGCATGGTGATGTAGAGCCCTCTGGTGATGATTTCCCCTCCGGCAAGGTGCCGGGAAGAACTGTAGAAACCCTCCCGAACTAGGGTTGAAGACGACGGCGGCCTCGAAACTTTTCGTGGATTTTTGCTTGGGTATCTATGGTTTCCCGATTAGAAGCAATTTATAGGCGAAAGGGAGGCGTCGGTGGCCAGCCGAGGTGGGGCGGCAGCCTAGGTGCGGGCCCCACCCTAGGCCGCGCCGTGGGCCCACCGGCTTGCCTGGTGTGGCCCCCGGCTCCGTCCTCCTGGCTGCTGCTCCGTCTCGGTCCAGAAATAAATCAGTTAAATTGGCGTCCGATTCGAGAATATTTCCAGAATAGATTTTCTGAAACAAAAAGCCAGCAGAAAACAGGAACTGACACTGTGGCATCTTGTTAATAGGTTAGTCCCAGAAATGCACAAAAATGATATAAAGTGTAAGATAAACATGTGGTAATTAATATATAATAGGCATGGGACATCAAAAATTATAGATACGTTTTGGACGTATCACTCATCACTGTATCCAAGGAAGACACTCAACCGACTGAGCAGTCAATTTGGTGTGTTCTCGCGGAGCAAGAAGAACATAGCACACACACCCAAATAGGCGAATAGCTGAGTAGTCAGGGGAACGATCAGAGAGACGCTCCATAGGTATACCACCCTGCAAAGCAGCCGATGGCTGAATGTTGATGAGATAGGTGGATGCTGAGACAGCTTCAGCCCAGAAGTGAGGCGGAAGAGAGGCGGTGATCATCATCGCATGAGCTGTCTCAAGGAGGTGGCGATGCTTGCGCTCAGCAACGCCATTCTGAGCAGGGGCACCAGGACAAGAGAACTGAGCAAGAGTGCCCTGCTCGGCTAGAAAACCACGCAATATCTGGGAGATATACTCACTAGCCGAGTCAGCACAAAAAATACGAATGGGCGTGGAAAACTGGGTGTGAACCATGGCAGCAAATCGCTTATATGTAGAGAGAACCTCGCTGCGAGATTTTAAGAAATAGAGCCAAGTGTAGCGAGAGAAATCATCAATAAATAGAACATAGTAGCGATGACCCCCTTTCGAATTGAAGGGAGCATGACCCCATACATCAGAGTGAACAAGTTCAAAAGGACGCTGAGATATAGACACACTAGTAGGATAGGTAACTAAATTTGTTTGCCAAGTCTACAACCATCACAATGTAAAGAAACATCTCCAAAGACAGGTCCTAAGACACCTTGACGCACTAACGAAGACAAACGAGAGCCACATATATGACCAAGTCGATGATGCCACTTCTGGAAGGACGCAGAAGAGGAGGCAGCAAGAGCTTGGGAACTGGCGGGTGTGGTGGCAGCAGAAGGAACACGAAGCCAGTCGACCTCCCAAAGGCCCTGAGCCTCACGACGCCGAGGGCCAGCTCCAACCAGAGCCTTGGTGCGACGATCCTGAACAGAACAAGAGTCGGCATCAAGAATGACGCGGCAACCAGAATCAGTAAGTTGTGCAGCGGAAAAAAGATTCATGGTAAGACAGGGAACATGGGAAACAATAGGAACAGAAAAGGACGGAGTAGACAGGATGCCACGACTAGCAACAGGAAGAGGTGTGCCATCGGCAGTGAGAACATTGACAGGAAAATCGAGAGGTCGAAGAGAGGACAAGGCGGAAGAATCAGAAGACATGTGAAAAGAAGCTCTAGAATTCAGAACCCACGGAGATGTACCTGACTGTGTAGGCGGTGGTGGCGGAGTGGTGGAAGCAGTCGCAGAGGCTACTGTACCCGTCGAGGAAGAGCAAGAGGAAGCTAGTATACGCTTGAGCCGCACAATATCCTGCTCAGTAAGGGACGGTGTCGAGGAAGACGCCGAGTCCCACTAGAAGAAGAGGACGAGCACCTCATGTCTCGCCGCTTCTTGTGACAATCAGTTTCTCGGTGACCTGGCTTGGAGTAGTAGTCACAGAAGGTGTGAGAGCAAGGCCGACCCTCTCCTGCAGAAGGAGAGCGACCCAGCCCCCTGAAGGCGTGGGTAGGAGCGGTGGAGCAGTGGAATGAGCAGCCGACATAGCAGGGGCTCGAACAGCGAGCACAGTGGGAACTGTAAGCAAACCAGCAGAACGAAGGCGTGTCTCCTCAGCACGAAGCTCTGCAAGTACCTATGAGATAGGAACACGACCACGAGCAAGGAAGTGAGCACGCCTAGGCTCGAACTTGGCATGGAGGCGAGACAAGAACTCATGAACACGCTGAAACTCCAAGTCTGACCTCACTGTCTAGCAACAACGGCAGGCACCACAAACAACAGACCTGAGGGAGTCGAGCTGACGCCAGATGGCAGAACTCTGTGTGTAGAACTCATCAACAGTAGAGTCTCCCTGCTGAAGATCATGCTCCTGACGAACCACAGATAGGTAGAGAGCATCACCAGAGGGATGATAGTGCTGGCAAAGATACGACCACATCACAGTGGCAGCGCCTAGTCCCATAAACTCAGAAGCAAACTGAGGCAGAACACTGGCAGTGAGAAAACAGCAGCACGAGCATCATCATTACACCACCGAGTGTAATCAGCCAACTCATCCGATAGATAGAAAGAGCATCCGAGTAAGCTGATACCTGCTGATCATAGGATTCAATTGCAACATCATCAGCATCTTTGGATGCATCCTATCAGCCTGAGAAGCATCGGCTGGAAGAATATGTGGCACCGGCAGGGTAGGAGCCACAGGTGCAACGGGGCACGGCGGACAGGAGACCTCGTCAGAGAGAACGCCCCAAAGCAGGAGGCCGCGCATGTGGATACACATAAAGCCCACAAACTCTGCATAGTTGGTACCCTCAAAGATCACGGAGCACCGAGGAACAGCAACATAGCCCGAAGAAGACATGGCGGGCACTCTTTTTTTCGATTTTTTTTACTAAAGTCAACTCTCACGAGAGCTCGATCTGGATCGAAGCGAAGAACCAGAGGAGCTCGAGGCTCACCAGCCAAAACGAGGGATCCGCGAGGGGGCGGAGCAGATCCGGCGGCGGCGGTCTGGCGCGGCAGGCCCGATGGGTGGCGGCGCGGCAGGCCGGGAGAGGCGGCGGCGCGGCAGGCCGGAAGAGCCGGCGGCGGATGGCCGGAGCAGGTCACGGGAGCCACCAGCTCGAGAGCAGCTCGATTTCGAGCAGGAAGAAACACGACAACGGCAGCGAGGGAAGAGACAGCAAGCTCAATTTCGAGCGGAGAGCACCGGCCGGCCGGCAACGGCGGCGGTGGAGCAGCACGGAGTTGCTACGTGCGGGAAGGAGAGTCAAACCCTAACCTGGGCTCTGATACCATGTTGGAGAATGACCAACTATCATTCACAGGGGGCCAAAAGCCATTACATGTACATGTGTGTCAATATACAGAGACCCCCTTATACAATGGGGAAATACAGGAAACTAGACTATACATGTCTAACATAGGACACATACACCTTGGTTTGTTACTTTTCAACTATATTTTACAAAATAAAGTTATTTTTATGAAAAATGTACTAATCTACTGGGCAGTATGAAAATCTAACTATTCTGGGATGTATCAAAGTTCAAACATGTACCAGCACATTTTTATGTATCATCATGTTTATTCGAGAATGGAAGAGCAAACCAGAAACCTTTTAGTACTGAAAAGGTTTCTGGTTTATCTCCTGGCACTAACGTGGAATGTGCGCCGACTCTTATTTTTCATAGAAATCTATACCTAATAATAAAAGAATTAATGTTTCTTGTGGTACGTTATTTTTATTTCTGATTTTACCCCTATGTTATCAAAATATTATCCACCACTATCACCCGTAAGTAATACCGGTTCGTTTTTTCTTTTCTTTTAGCCGTCGTTGAGGACGCTGCGGACGGACGGCCTTCGCTCACAGGCATCGCTCGATCCGTCGCAGCCTGGCGGCGTGGGCATGTTGGCCTCGGCTGCTACAGAGGATCACCGTGGCGGTCAGTTTGGCCCCGATCCGGCTCTGGTGCGCAACATCCCAATCGGAACGGAGGCGGCGGTTCCTCCTCCGTCGGGTCGATGGGGAGTAGGGGATTTGAGATTGAGAAGGACCAGCCATTGGTTGACCTCATGCGTGGTGGACGGCGTGATGGCCGGGATGAGGCGGGCGTTCTCAAGGAGCACCGCGGCGGCCGGATTCACCCTGGGCTGGGAATCGCCGGCCGGATCTTTCTCTTACCCGCTTGATTCTCTTCTGTGGCCAGCCACCTGGCCCTCCGCTTGGAGTGAGCGAGACCAGAGACCCCGAGTCGCCTTGAGCGCAACGAGGACGCCTCCTCATGCGCTGTTCTGCTCGCCCAGCAGCCGCTCGTCCGGAGAGATCAGCGCCACGGAAGCTCGAGAAAACGGCGGTGATCGGCGAGCGGGAGAAGGTCTGCTACCGGATGACACCTCCTTCCTCGCGTCCATGGCTCCATGCCCCCGCTCACGAGAGAGCCACCCTCTACGCTCCTTCCCCAGTTCTCGGTCAAAGGCAAGGATGTCTTAACTCAATTTGGCAAGCTAGCTCAAAAGCAACTCGATCTGAAAATCAGATTCATGTAGCTAGCGTGAGCACCAAAGCCTTCTAGCACAATCGATTCAACTTGTGCTCAAACCGAGGGAATGGGATGAGCGGGCGGGTGGATTTTCCAAATTACAGTTTTTCTTTACAGTTATTGTTTATTGGGAGAGATTGTGAAGCAGGTGCAGGAGAATTTGAGGAAGAAGAGGTGCGGGAATTACAAGAGTGGATTGTGATGGATCAGAAATACTCCTATAGAGAGGTGGTGGATCAGGGAGGTTGGCGGAGTAATGCATAGTCTCAGATTTGATCGTTGGGCGATGTAAAATCAAACCCACCGCTCCCAGTTTATTTGTACATGGAAGCCATGAGGTAGCAGTGCACTCAGTGGCGGAGCCAGAAGTATGAAACATTGATACCAATTTTAATTTGTATTGTCAAATACATGTATTTCTATGAATTTTGTATGTTTCATATAATTTTTACCTTAATATGAAGAATTTGCCAAAACGCTACGTAGTCAATTGACGCTATAATGTGGCTCCGCCGCCGAGTATATCTCAACGATGACCTAGATAGTCCCGAGTAAACTTATAAGTAAAGAAAGGTTATACATAATTTCTTAGCGAAGAACTCGGGGTTTGGTGATTGAATGGGCACCACATGTCGTACTCGCACATCCCGAGTCTTTCCCCAACTCGGGGTTTGTGTGCTATGGCCTCGATGAAGAAGCGAGTCGAGTCGAGGCAGCGGGCAGTAAGCCTGGACACGGAACACCCCGTGGCCGTCGAAGTTGCATGATTTCCACAGACACGCCACGACCTTAGCCACGAGAACTAAATGTGTATCCGCAACATATATCAGTTATCTCCCGTTACAACGCACGGGCATGTTTACTATATAAATAATAAAAGCGCTAAGCCTTCCGCCGTTTGGTTTGGTAGGTCAACTAATTTGCCCCTCAAATTGTAAATAATTACCCCCTGTGCCACCCATAAGTCAAATAACGGTTCATTGTCGCGGTGACTTCTTCTTTTTTCTATGTCACGGTTACAGAATCACTTCCGACCAGGTTTGCATAGCTGAACGCATAGACGTACGACTCGATCGAGTGTGCCATTAGGTACTATAAACATATACGGGTAGTGTTCCAGAGAAACAAAATACAACGCGATTTAGTTTGGTTTTCACGATGCGAAAGACAAACAAGTCGGCGGATCCTCTCAACGGCGACCTTTGGATTCGACGCAATTCCTGCCGTCTCTCCTGCACGCGCATCGCAGGGATGTGGAGGCGCTCGAGGCCGTCCGCTCCACGTTCTACCGGAGAAACAACCAGATATTTGATCAGCCCGCGACCCCGCGTGGGTGAGATGCACTTCCCTGCCGACCTGCGCCGACAGCGTAGCCTCCATCGCAAGACGGCGCACAGGGAATCGAACGAGCAACGGCGCCGATCGCTATCCCAAACTAGCTCCTCCCTGAATCGAAGGTGCACCAAGAACACAAACCAGCAGCCTGATTCGGAAGTTCCAATGGCTGGGGCAGAGGACGGCGCCTGGCGACCGGCCATGTATGCTGTGCCCCAGGACCACTGTCGCGTCGCTTTGTTGGACGCCGCCTCCCTCCGCCTCCGGTCGTGGCGCGCCACTGAACTCCGGTCCCTGCCGCAGTTCCGCCCTCCCCATCAGGCCAGCGACGAGTCGGACGACGTGGCTCACTAGGACCCCCGGTCGGACCGTGCAGGCGACAACTCCTCCTTCACATGCGCTTGTTCGTCGCCTGCAGATGATGATGCTTTGGTGCGCCTCCCGCCACCAGACGATGATGGCCCCAACAGCCGCTGTTTTTGGAGTTTGCAATTTACAGTTGAAGAGAGATGACCGTTTGTGTACATACATGGCGGTCCTTGTGATTTTAGACTCTCAATAGTTTATCACTGATGAAGGTAATAGCTCTTGCACGTACATGGCGGTCCTTGTGAATTAACTGGGCTGGTAATTTAGATATTTAAACATGCACTTTTTAATATTTAACAATTGTGGATTGAGGTCAGCTGTTCCATACTTTTATAATTGTAGTGTAACACTTCAACATGCACTTTTTAATATTTAACACGATGTTTTGAGAAATGTTTGAAAATTAGGTTTGAAAAGTGTGATTTTTGTACTCCCGGTGCAACGCACGGGCATGTTTTGCTAGTAAGATATAAAATGACTATATTAACAATTCGTAGTAGTAGATCCTTTCGAACAGCAGATTATTTTTGGGACGTTGATTATTGCCATGGCCTACTCTCCTGAATCTCCCGGGCCACACCCCTGGAAAGAAGGCACAATGTTCGTGCATGCATGATACTCCGTCGATCGATCATTTGAATGATTTGCCGCCACCTTTTTTTCTTTATCTTCCCTGCTTATCATTGAAACAAGTTGCAGCTTTTTCTCACTCGCTGTAATACATTTGGATCCATATATGATGATTGATGATGCAGCAGTACTACACGCAGCACTAAAAACTCGCGACATTGTTTTGGGTCGAAATTTTTGGAACCTGCTACAGTACATAAGATCCCGTCTATGGTTGCGTCTATCAACAACTGTTGATATATTCTCAGCATTCCGTGTCTTGGTTAATTTAGGCTAAGTTTGCAGTCGATAAACATGCTAATTAACATTAGTGGCAATTATATGTGCGTACCACTGTTGGTAACCGAAAGAGCTTGCCATAACAGTAGCTCACACTGTTTGCATATGCTCGCAGGGAACACGAAGGTACAGCGGCAACCTCATGTTCAGTGCAGCTAGCTCATGCCGTACAGTGAACATCTCACTCTCATCGCCGTACATGTTTGAAGAAGCTAGCAGAAGAAGAAAAGGGTACCACGATTTCTCTTACTTTTTCTTGCGCGGTTGCCACGGCACATGGGTCGCCTTTTCTTTTCACACACATTTTTCTCCCATCGAACTGAGTAGCTACGCATAGAGGAGCCATTACTAGCCACCACAAGCTCCAATTATTGTCCTAACGAGAAGAACGGGCTGGCAAAGCATTTGTTCCTTGCCTAAGGAAAAGTTACCCAGCGATGCAGTAGTAGCTTCTCCCGTAGTACTCCTCTTGGAGAGAGGATATTTGGTTACTGAGTTACAGTGATCCTGATGTTTAAAAGAACGAAAATGGTAATTTAAAGTTTCAAAAACAATTTACGTGGTTACATACCCATCGTACCTAATAGGCTATATTGTAGGCTACACAAAAATCACAAAATCATGCATCTGGAAAAGGTAAAACAAACTCATTTGTCTTTTTCGTGCAGATCACATACATAAAAAATTGCTGCAAATTTGATCGTACATACTAGACATGTATATGTATTTGTATGCTTTTTCAGAATTTTTTAAAATGCAAAAATAATTTCTTTAATTTTTCTAAAAACGAGATCACTCGAGGGGGGACCGAAAGTATTTTTTGCTTCTCTTGCCATCGGCGTGCTTTGATTTATGAGAGCATCTGACCCTGAAACGCTCCCCGCCCCATTCGTTTGATCCACGAAACCCATTTTTTCGGACACTCCCCCAACTCCAGATACACCTGTCATCGACTATGGTGGCCGGTCAACTATGTTTAATGTGGAACCCTACCCACCACCCCCACCTACCCCCGTCACCTGTCTTTATCTAGCCCTCGCGCTCCATATTAGCGCCTTAGTTCCCCATGCGCCACCGCCATGGCATGTAACGACTGGGAGGACGGCGGTCGAATAGGCTAACGCTGGTGCGGGCGTGGGACTATGTCGTGTCTCGGATCACGGACACCGGGAGTAAAAGATACCCCTTTTTAGGTTCGGCACGGGGCGCGAAGGAGGCTGGAAGACGCTTCACCCGGGGGGTGGTCGTCAAGCTCTTCGGTGGGGAGATCAAACAAACAACACAGAGACACAGGGAGTTTTACCCAGGTTCAGGCCGCCCGGAGGCTAAAAGCCCTACTCCTGCATGTCTGGATTGCGGTGTTCATCATGGAGTGGTTTACAAGGGTGTTCACGGGGATGAACCCGGCAAGGTGTCGGTCGGAGGTAGACGAAGAGCAGATCCTGCCCTGGGGAGATCACCTCTCTCTCTACCCTCCAAACCCTAGGCTAGTCTTGCTTGTCTTCAGCTTGGCTCTTCTCCCTTTGTCTCGGTGCCTTGGTCCTCTTTTATAGGCTAAGGGGTTTCCACATGGGCACGCGAGGAGCGTGAGGGGTTTTAGGCGAGAAACCCCTCGGTGGTCTAATGGAGGCGACGTGGCCTCCTCTCGTCCAAGTATCTCCGGTGGTTAGGTGCGGTCGTCCACCTTTGGGGAAAGCGGGGTGGACAGAGTCTGACAGTCCCACCGACCACGCCCAAGGCGACGTCACTGGAGGCGCGCCCTTCGTCTTGGCGCCCAAGTCTTTTACAAGCTTCCTGCACGAGCTGGCATGCTTATCCTCTTCGTTGTACGGAGGCTCGAACCCGGGTGAGTGCTGGCCTCCTGCCGGACACTTGGACCCGCGGGTGCTCCGCCTTGTTTGCCCGTGACAGGTGACCCCGTAAGGCCACCTGGTCCTTAGCCGTGGTTTGCCGATGTCGAGCTTGACGTGCTTCCATGGGGTAGATGGGCTGGCCCATCTACCGGTCTTGACTTCTTGCCTTGTCCATCTTCTTGGTGGGCCTAGGTTGTGGACCCACTTTGGCAGCATCAGGGGAACCCGTGTTCCACTGTTGTGACAGTAGCCTGGGCATGGTCCCGGCGGGTACTTGCTTCTGCCGCCGGGGCTATGACCAAAAAGTCGGTCAAAGTGGGTCCCCGCGTCTTGTCTTGGTTGCTCTGGTTGCCGAGGCCACGCCAAGGAAAAGTCAACGCGCGCCCCCGGGTCTTCTTTGCCTTGGTGAACGTTGCGATCCGAGCGGCGGCCAACGTCTATCTTGAACTCAATGGGAAGAAACGCCAGAAGCGGAACGTCCCCTCGATCCCCGCGTCAGTCGGAGTAATGGGGCTGCGACGTGACGCGTGGGATGCCTTATAAGCCACGACTCGGTGGCACTATAGCCGTTACTTCCCCAAATCACCGAAATCCCCAAATCGCCGCCCAGCAGCTTCGTCTTCCTCGCTCCGCCGTGCGCCGTCTTCCTCCATCGGTCGTCGAGGACTTTCTCTGGGACATCCGTTCCTCTCTCCCGCTCATGGCGCCTAAGCGAGAGAGGGGAGGGGTACGAAAGGTGAAGCAATCCGTAGCAAGAAGACGGCGATTGAAGCTTCTCGCACGCCCGTCCCTCCTCCGATGAGGGTGACTCAAGCCTTGTTCTCTCCCAGCGCGTACGCGGACGAGGGAAAGGCAGGTCGCGCACGCCTTGCGCTGGCCTCGGAATTCCACGGTGGGGAGGCAGTGAAGATCCGTCCGGGGGGGTCTTCTGCGGGAAGGTGAAGTGGTGACCTTCCACAACTTTTCTGTAATGGGACTGCTGCCCCCTTTCTCGCCATTCTTCATCGCCGTCCTGGAGGCGTTCGGGCTGCACATGTTCCATCTGCACCCGAACGCGGTGTTGATCTTGGCTTCTTTGCCTATGCGTGCGAAGCATTTGTCGGGGTGACACCATCGGTGGCTCTGTTCCGCCACTATTTCGTTCCCCGCCTGGGAAAGTCAAAGTGGATTGCCGGTGGAGTCACCTTTCGCCTCAGAAAGTCGTCGGCGCACCAATATCCAATCGTGAAGCTTAACCCCAGCTGGGGGGAGTGGAGGTACAACTGGTATTTCATCTTGGTGGGAGACTTCAGCCCCCACCTTCTGACGCCATCATTCCCTGCTGAGCGGCTGGCCAATTCCAAGGATATGAGCTCCCAAGGTCTGGCCCTCCTCCCGATCATTGAACAGCTAGCCAAGCTTCGCAGTCAAGGGCTGACATGCACCGCGATTGCGGGCGACTTCATCCGGAGAGGGATTGCCCCGTTGCAGCACAGGTCCCAGCCACTGTGGGAGACTCGGCCGAGGATAGGATTCCTCGTGAAGTGGAAGGAATGGACAAGTAAGATGCTCCTCCTGCTTCCGGGGGTTCCACATCATCTTCCACCAAATGTTCTTCCCCTCTTTGAAAGTTCAGGCAATGAGGGCGCCCAAGTTCCTATGCCAGAATGCAATGCGTATGGGGTCCTGGGCACTGAATTCCTGGATCCACTTCCTGTTCCTAAGCAGAACATTGCACTGGGACGAGGGTCCTCTGTGGCTGCCGATTTGCCTCAGGGGGATGTTTTCCCGGAAGAGCCAGGTCCTTCTGATGACGAAGTCAGAGAAGAACATGCTCCAGTGGCGCCCGCCGGGTGCACAGGTTCCCGCCTCCCCAAGAGGTGGGGGACGCCCTGGTGAGGGATGAGGGTGCCGTGGAGGAGCCACTCCCGGAGCAGCCATCACACTCAAACTTGCAAGGGGAGCCGAGTCGGGAGATGACTCCGAAGCTCTTCCGCCCCGCTCCTGGTCGATGAAGATGCCGAGGAGAGCATGTCGTTGCCGGATCTTTTCGAGACCTTGGTGGAGAAAAGGTGGAGCTTCTCCGGAGCCAAGCGGACTCGAGGGTGAGTCCGAGTTCCTTGATCAAAATTGTAAACCTTTGCTAAGGTTCCAATTGCGTGATATCTTGCTTTGCTTGCAGGTCCCCGGAGCCCAAAGTCTCAGTAAGCGCCCCCGGGTAGAGGATGACGAAGAAGTGGGAGAAACCGTGGAGAGCTCTGCGATGAGCGTGGAGGAGCCCCCGGCTCCTGCCGGGTCCCCTCCGACGCTTGCTTCCCGCAGAGTGGTGTCCAGGGGTCGAGGGCGATGGTGGTGTGGACGCCCCTTATCCGGGTTCATGAGCCGGCCTTCCCCGCGAGGGTGCCGGCGGCTTCCTTGTTATCCTCGGGTAAGCCCTTTGGCGTTGTGACCATTGTCTTCCCGCGGTTGCGGTGTCGCCCTTGAAAGCTCACTTGCCGTTGGTGGTGTAGATCCTGAGGCGCGGAGTCTCCCGGGGGTAGGCTTGATGTAGAGCCCCAGAATCCCGCCAAGAGCGCAGGACTGAAACCGGTCAGTCCTCACGCAGTGCCATCGTGACGAAGCCCACGGGTAGGCTTCCAACTCGCTTGTTTCTTTGTCTTGAATCGTGCCTTGTGCTTGCTGTCAAAGATGCTTTCCGGGAAGAATGACCGAATGTCGTTGCAGGGGTCAATCCTCCCCAGAGACCAACAAGAGGCGTGAGACGCGGCTGAGGATGACACGGCCACTAGTGTCGGGGCTCGAGGAGGGAAAACAGCCCTGCCGCTTGAGCGGAGTGGGGAGCGCGACGGTGGCCTCCCCAGTTCGCCCGAAGGAGAAACCCGAAGCCGTCACGACGCCGGAGCTGGCAGGTATGTCGTACCCCGCCATGCGGCTTCTCTTCTTGTGAAGTGTACTTTGCTTGTCTGATTCTTTTCTCTTGTCTTGACTGGACAGACGCCTCCGTGATAGGTGGTTCCCCTCCGGGTGGCATTCTGGGTGCCACAAGTTTGGAGAGACCACACTCCCTCACCCAGTCTGGGGATCAGGAGGTGACTAAGGACGCGTCCGCGGCAAGGGTGGTGGCGTGCTTGGAGAACAAACGTGACCGGGCCCGCCAAAGGTCCAGGAAAAGGAGAAGCGCAGCAAGTCGAAGGAGTCCCGGACATCCTGAACAGCTCATGGATGACCGGGCAAGAACTGAGGGTCTTCACCGAGTTTTCGATCAACTCTGGCGCGAGCGAGGAGATGGCCGCGCTGGCTTGATCAAGCAGGGTTTGTCTGGCAGGCGCGCTGGCGACGTGCGTGCGCCGGGAGACTTGCAGGAGGAAGCCCCCAGGGTCACGATCAGCGGGGAGAATATCATGGACGCCATTCTTCAGGGAATGCGCCAGCTAGGCAAGGAGCTCGAATCTCGAGAGGTGGCCTTGGGGGAGACCAGTACTCGCATTGAGGATCTGATCCAGAGCGGGACAGAGAAACTTGCCCGACAGGGAAGCAGTTCTATGCCCGTGGAAAGGATTCGAGGAGAAGGGTGCCGCTTGGAAGGCAGAGCGCGACCGGCGCGAGCAGGATATCTCGAGAAAGAACAACAATTGGAGGCCCGAGAGGCCAAACTGGCCGAGGAGATCGAAACCCTAGAACTTCGAAAGCAAGAGGTGGAACAAGACGCTGCTAGGCTTAAGCAGGACCGGAAGGATGACGCGGAGCGCCACAAGAAAGAGCTTGCCATCAAACAGCAGGACATGAGTACTCGCAACTGAAGGAAAAAGAAGCCAACCAAGTCATTGAGGTTGTCAAGAAGGAGTTTCACGATGAGCAGGAATCTGCCCGATCTTTCGTGAACAAGGCCAAGGAAGATGGGCAGAAGATATCTGAGCTGACTGGACTGCTGGAATCATGGGACTCGGAGCTTGCGACGTTGAAGGGAGATCTCCAAAAGAAAGGAGAGGCACTTTCCCAAGCAACTGCTGATCTGATTGAAATCCGCCGCCAACTCCAAGAAGGCCTGGCTGGCATAGTGACCGCTGGGAAAGAAGCCATCCTGCGGGTGAGGCAGCTGAGCCTGCCCACCGACCCGCCAGTTCTGGACTCGGACTGCCAGAGCCTGCCACTTGGCAGAGTTCATCTCGAGGGTGGCCGCCGACATCAGGTCCTTCAAGAACAAGACTTCTCGCCGGCTTCATAATGATAGGAACGGAGCAAGCCAGTCTGCGGCGGCGCACGTGATGGCGACGTTCCGGGAGGCCAACCCGAACGCCATCATGCCGAACTTCCAAGACTCGGCTCCTTCCGTTCATCTCTTCAGGCGGTGGATGTTCCAGCGACTTTGCTTGCCGCGAGGCTGTTCCCTCGTGTTTGCTTTCCTACAACATTCGAGCACTTCGTGCCCCAAATGTAATAAACTTTGCGTTAGACCTCGTACTTGTTAAACTTGTGCTGAAATGCTTAGAACTTGCTATACTAGTTGTTTCTCGGGCGTTTTCACTTGTTTTAGCATGTTTTCATTGTCTCCACGTCCTTTTAAGGGACCCTTCGGGATGTAATCTTACCCGTGAGGCCCTGACTGGTCAGGAATGCACTCACAGGCCCTACCGATTCCGGAAGGCCGCTTACTTCTTTGGCACGCACGTCCCCGGGAAGTATCAGGTCTCTCACCGCTTTTTACCCCCGGGAGAGTCGATACCCTAGAGTGCTCGTTCGACGGTCGAGCCACATCTCTGGACTTGCACATAGTTTTGAACAGCGAAATAGACAGCTTGGCACAACATGAGCGTGTTTAAGGATAACTTATCTTTTTATTGATCACAGGAGTTCTCGAACGATCACATTGACTTCTTTCGGGTACACCTTGTAACAGCAGGGGCGCTTCAGGTGCTTCGTAAGGTTTGTTTCAGCGTGCTACTCGCGGGAAAGGCTCCATGGCTTCCTCGCCCACACACACCGGGCAGCCAGTTCCCACAACTCCTCCAGGGTTTCCACGACACGGGTACACAGCTTCTCGCGCATCTTCAGATGCGAACATTGACGTGGAAGACGGCGATCACAGAAATTTCTCACAGCTCTTTTGTGGGATGCGGTCGACCACGCCCCGGAACCTCCACACGTAGTGGCGCAGACTCTCTCCGGGTTCCTGCTCCAGGTGGTAGAGGTCCAGGACGGAGGCCGGGTACGGTGTGCAGCAGGTCTTGAGGTGCTGGCTTGCCGAGCCTTCCATCTCTCCCCGGGAGCGGCGCCGAGGGTTTGAGCTCTGCCCGGTGCCCTCTAGGGGTGGTTCCATGGGTCTTTTGCCATGGGGATCTTCGGGCTGTTCCTCCACTGGGTCACGGGTGCAGGTACGGCGGTGTCGAGGCTTGCGGTCGGGGTAGAACTTGCGGAAGCGTGGCATTGGTGAGCGTAGTACAACAGGCTTTCCAGGCTAGCGATCCATGCTTCTGCACGGGGATCGCTCTTGTACAGATCTGGGGGAAGGACAGAAGCGAGCGGGCAGCGCCCAACGCTTCCTTCAGCCCCCAGTTCGACTGACTCTCCGGCTCACCAAGGACCTCCCGAGTTCTCGACATGGTTTTATTTCATTGAAATGCGACCACCGGCCTTGTTGGGAGGAAGCAGCTGCTCTTGACAAAGTAGGAGGGCTCGTAGCAGATCTTGTCACAGGCGAAGAGCTTGAGGAAGATCTTGTTAGGATGAAGAACTTGGCGTAGATCTTGACGATGAACTTGAGGTTGACGAAGATGAATCCAGCGCTTGCGCCCCCTACCTGGCGCGCCAGATGTCGTGTCTCGGATCACGGACACGGGAGTAAAGGATACCCCCTTTTTAGGTTCGGCACGGGGCGCGAAGGAGGCTGCGAGAGCTTCACCCGGGGTGGTCGCCAAGCTCTTCGGTGGGGAGATCAAGCAAACAACACAGAGACACAGAGTTTTACCCAGGTTCAGGCCGCCCGGAGGCTAAAAGCCCTACTCCTGCATGTCTGGATTGCGGTGTTCATCATGGAGTGGTTTACAAGGGTGTTCACGGGGGTGAACCCGGCAAGGTGTCGGCCGGAGGTAGACGAAGAGCAGATCCTGCCATCACCTCTCTCTACCCTCCAAACCCTAGGCTAGTCTTGCTTATCTTCAGCTTGGCTCTTCTCCCTTTGCCTCGGTGCCTTGGTCATCCTTTTATAGGCTAAGGGGTTTCCACATGGGCACGCGAGGAGCGTGAGGGGTTTTAGGCGGGAAAACCCCTCGATGGTCTAATGGAGGGACGTGGCCTTCTCTCGTCCAAGTATCTCCGGTGGTTAGGTGCGGTCGTCCACCTTTGGGGAAAGCGGGGTGGACAGAGTCTGACAGTCCCACCGACCACGCCCAAGGCGACGTCACTGGAGGCGCGCCCTTCGTCTTGGAGCCCAAGTCTTCTACAAGCTTCCTGCACGAGCTGGCGTGCTTATCCTCTTCGCTGTACGGAGGCTCGAACCCGGGTGAGTGTCTGGCCTCCTGCCGGACACTTGGACCCGCGGGTGCTCCGCCTTGTTCGTCGGGTGACAGGTGACCTCGTAAGGCCACTTGGTCCTATGTCGTGGTTTGCCGATGTCGAGCTTGACGTGCTTCGATGGGATAGATGGGTTGGCCCATCTACCGGTCTTGACTCCTTCCCTTGTCCATCTTCTTGGTGGGCCCAGATTGTGGACCCACTTTGGCAGCATCAGGGGAACCCCATGTTCCACTGTTGCGACAGACTATGCCACCGCACCGCCGGATTGTGGCGCCCTGACCCGACTGTTATAGAGTGATGATGTGTGTCACCAGTTAAGTGATACAACCGGAGGTTACGGGTTTACCAATCCCCGGCCAAAACCTTTGGCAGGCGTTGCTCGGAATGGATCATCGGCAACGCAACACCCCGATTGATGCCTTAACACAGGCACAACCCTCAATGCATAATAGAGAGACCAAGACTTGTGGAACAACAGGCACATCACAGACTCTACGACACAAAGCATTATAGTTCAACTCTTATAATAGAGAAAGATAGCAAATGACAACCAGAGGTCACAGACCCAACATTACAACAAGCGGAAGCAAATTAGGTTGTCTAAACAACAAGATCCAAATTATGGCCTAAGAGGCCTACAAATAAACATCACAGCGCCAGCTGATCCGGGATGTCCCAAGCTGCCACCTGGGAACCCCAGACTACTCGTCGACGTCCACAAAGAACCCACCTTCGAGGTCGGTGAAGTCCTCCTCTGAAACAAAACAAACGACGTTGAGTTCGACGAACTCGCAAGATTATATATAGAGCTCTAGCTCGATGAGGCTTTCAAAGTTATATGGTTGTTTTGCATAAAGCTGATTTTATTTATGAAAACATAACTCAAAGGCATCGACTATTCAGAGTATTTTCAAAAGAGGTAAGAAGTACTCTTTCTTTCATCACCTTACTCATCATCAACCACTGTACCTGTTCATCAAAGGCACCTCCCCGAAACACCCTCGAGGAAGCTCACCTTACAATCGTGAGTGGTACCTTAGTACCTAGTTTTTAATCATTCCGTTAAAGTTATTCTATGATCTTATCGTCCTTTTCCAAGTTGTCCTTAACCGTGGACACGGCTTTTTGAAAAGATTTAACCCTGCAGGGGTGTACAATGTTTACCACGCGTACCGTCCGGCCCATTACCTAGCTTTTAGCTCTCTTCCTTGGAGAACCGGCTGGGTGGGAGCGGTGTCGACTTCTCCCTCGTTAAGGACTTTCCAGGATCATCAGTGGCGGTAGGACTGCCAGGATCACAACACCCCGCCCCACGGCCACTCATTTTCCTAACACCACAATCCTCAACTCAGTTCAACCACCATCATCACGCACGCGCAAATGGAAGCCCGAACTAGAGGACCCTGGCTAGCCCCGCTCGAGTTATTTAGTCTATGAGGGTTCCTGCACTGCGAATGCATAGGCCTCACGCATGGTTGCACGCTCAGTCTTGGTTCGGGAGGTAAAGAACTCGCACCTAGGCGGCGAGAACGAGACAAAG
The DNA here is from genome assembly GCA_947311845.1 of Poa pratensis. Lineage (NCBI taxonomy): Eukaryota > Viridiplantae > Streptophyta > Magnoliopsida > Poales > Poaceae > Poa > Poa pratensis. Next base: position 11,345,378 of record CAMZMU010000046.1, read on the forward strand.
CACCACAACCACAGTGGCCTCTCATCCCCACCTTTTAGCATCTTATTACCTGTTACCACAATTCTCCACCATCAACCATTTATCTCATCACCTGTTTCCACCACAAACCATCCATCGTACAGCTAAGCATCTACTAAGCATGGCTAAGCATCAACATAGCATAGTAATTATCTCGGCCAACAATACAATCCTATGGATATTAGGAGGGAAAACAGGTATTGGCATCGGAATCTTAATGCAACTATAGGATACTCTAATCCAATAAATTGACATTTGGAACCGCATGCAATATTATAGTGGAGAAAATATTTGCGGAAATATAGGATAAGACATGCTCAGAGGGGGGTTACGCTTGCCTTGATCAGGGTGCTGGTAGTAGGGATCGTCGGGGTATTGTGGGGGAACCCCGTCTGCTTGACCTATCGAAACATAACGCACGGGAGACAACAATCAAACACCTCACATTTATTAACAAATGCAATGCGCAAACACATGATGGCATGACATTTTAAATCCTCCAGAAAAGGATGAATCAAGCTAGTCAACTTAAACGGAGTTCGGATGCGAAAAGGGGCACATCTCGAATATACCGGGGAATAAGTAATGCTTCAACTTTACTTGTTGATCACAATAGATGAACCCTATGGTTAACTTTGCATATGAATGACATGAACATGTGAAGATGCATGGTTTGGGGGGGGATTAAACATACTTGTAACCGGATTACAAAGATTGAGGAGAACAGGTTTGTATTAAAGTCAGAACAGGTCAGCCGGATTATCCGGTGGAAACAGTAACCGGAATATCCGGTGCGTCGGATTATCCGATAGAGTTGGACTCGGATTACCCGATGCACACGCCGAAGCCATGCAACGGCGAGCCTCGATGGATTTGAGCTAGAGAGCAAGAGGGAGCGAGGGAAAACATGGAAAGGTTCGCATGCTCACCCTGAACTCGTGGGTAGGCTTGACGAAGGAAGGGAAGGTCGGAGTCGTCGTCGACTTGCTTGGAGTGCGGCGCACGTCCCGGACGAAGAACGCGAATCCGGGCAATGTACAACGCCTTGGCTTGATTCCTTCGGTGAGATGGTAGAGGACGTCGAGGTGCAACTTCCTATGGTCTTCGATTTGCTCGGGCCTAGCTCAATCTCCGGCGGCGAGCTCGGCCATGGCGGGCTCGGTTTGGAGCTCGTGGGGAAAAAGGAGAGAGAGAGGAAGAGGAGCAAGTGAAGGGATGGGGCATGGGGAGAGCGGGGCGGCCCCGAAGCCGTGCTGAAAAATCCCGCAGCGGCGGTACTACCGCTTAACCCAGCGGTGGTACCGCTGGTGCGGTCTGGTTTCGCTCTTCCCACTTCGGCGGTACCGACAGCGGTACTTGTTGGTACCGGTCAAGCGCGTCGGACACCGATTCTGGCGGTAGCGGCTGCGGTAGCGGTGGCGGCAGCTCCCGGGCGGTAGTACCGCTTAACCCAGCGGTGGTACCGCCGCCTGGGTTTTTTTCTCTCTTTCAGTTCCTGAATTTTATAAAATTTTGGGAAAATTTGGGGAGCCTCCCCATATTGAGTAGAAGCTACACAAAAATTAGGGCTCCAACATAAAGTAGTTTGGTACCACTTTGTTCATAGGTCTCAATTCGGGCAATTTTCTAATTCCCCAAATTATAATCTTTTAGCAAAAATTTAGAGCAAGTCCAAAATAACATTTTGAACTCTTAGAACTCCCTTGACCAATATGGATGTCCAAGTATTTTTGTTTTGCAGCTTTGAGTGTCTTCTTTGTTTGGGGACTTTGTTGAAGCACTTTGGCATTTGGTTTTAGCAACTTCATATCATTTCGATATCAAGGTTGTATTAATTCAGAAGAGCCATGTTTATGCATGGATGCCATGATGCAATTAACACAAAAGTGAAAAATTTACACCGGTTTTTAGGTTCTCAGCTTTGGGCTGTTACACGGATCCTGGGCGAGTAGGTCATCAACTGCGGCGGGTCCCCGTGCCGCCGCCCCCAAGGGTGTCACCCATCACCCTGAAGTCGCCTGACGTCGAGCGAACATGCGGCGGAGGAATTGTTGATCCCACATTACATGTCGGAGTCCGACCAGTGGGACGCCCAGTTTGCGCAAGAGTACAAGTCCATGCGGTTCGCCTACCAAGGCGTGTTCCGCTAGAACGATGGGGCAATCAGTCGGAGCGGCGGCGCATGCGCCTCTCTAGCCGCGAGGGTTGCGTTGGCCATGCACCAGCCAAAGCCAGAGCCTGAGGAGATGTAGTGGTTGGGCACCGTGGTGGCGATGCTCGTGTCGCAACATACCCCCGTTAAGTTGGAGCCCAAGGAGGTATTGGACAACATCGACATCGAGTGGGAGGATATCACGAGGGAGTTCATTGACGACGAGCCAGTCCAATCGACACCGCTGCCAGCACCCAAGCCCAAACCCGATGGCTCGAGGAGTGGTCGGGCTACACGGTTGGCAAGCGCACGCCAGTGGAGGACGTTGCCAACGTCGTCCCCTCCAACTTCGACAAGGAATGGTCTTAGTTTAGGTTTAGTTTAAACTTAGTTGTTTTAATTTAAAAAAATTGTATTCAACCTAAGTTTCTATAGATTTGCCCCTTTTAAAAGTTTGAGTGTTGTTTAAAAATAAAAATAAACATTGGGGGTGGGTCGGACCAAAACCGGGGTGCCAGCTGGAGATGCTCTTACATTGTTCGGTTGAACTGAATCACTGCATGCACTATTATTTACTCGCTGTCCACATAAAAGAAAACCTTTTTGGACATCTTTGGTCAAACTCGAAAACCTTTGCGCGTCAATATTGTTAAAATATTGTTGTTGGATGTGCGAAAGTCTTATGTATGAATTTGTCATGAAAAATAACACTTTCATAATATAACAACTTACATGGTCTATAACTATACTGTAGTATTTTATTTTATTTTTGCCAAACTTACATTTCGGAGATTGTGTCTGATGTCAACGTCAATTTTTTAAGGCAGAGCTGTCCTTGCTTAACGTGTCTTCTTAAAATCTTGACTCTTGACGCAGTTACATAGTAAAGCTACTAGCTTATAGGTGTTTAATTATGATCCGATTCTGATGGCGACTCACGCTTGTGACAGTAACATTCTCATGGAAGAACATTATCTGGAATCAGTTGACTCTTGACGCAGTTGTCTTGTACAATAATATTAGTAAAAATAATCATCGAAATAATAATAATATCAACAACAAATTATGTACCGCATAAAAAATCTCCAATTTTTTTAAGTATTTACTAGTGTGCCCATTGTTGTTGTTTTTTAAGTATTTACTAATGTGCTATCAGTTCTGTACCCGGTAAGAAAGGGGTAGTAGATGAGAAGGATAACGTAAGACAGGAAGAGTCAATCAATGTGGTCATATTACATTGTCCGGTTGTTACTTATTTTTGCTTGTGCACACTGTTTAGCATAAATTGTGAGATGAAATTTTCCGAAATTCAAATGATTTGATATGAACAAAGATGGAAGGAGTGAAGTCAACTTCAGATATTTAAACATGCTTGGCTTTTTCCCAAAAAAACTATTGTAAGCTTCATGTCTTTTCATGGGAGCAAGAAAATAGTTTACATATTCGGTAGTGTCTATGATAAGAGTAATAATCTTTGTGTATTTATCTGGGACAAAAGAAAAGAGTTGTCCTGGACCAGAGTGATTTTAACTGTGTTATGCTTTAAAAGTGAGAACAACAATGGAGAACCAGTTTTTTGTGCTATTATCATAAGAGACTAGAGAAAACTAGGAGCTCATAATATCAAGTAGGCTTCCTTTAGTTTTCTAATTGAGCGAGTACATTATCTTCACAACAAGTGATGAATTAATCAACGTACTACTATTTTCCACAGATAGGCATCTAAAAGCAATATAGTATTCATAAAGCTTAGTGGTGACCATCGATCTATCAACTCCATTTACCTACCTAGTCTCAGCGAACTCAGAGATTTGGATTTTAAGATATTTGTACTAAGAAACTAAACATGTACTATAAAGTTTTGCGTTGCAATAATGATAGAAACAATATGATCAGTATGATCAGTAGTACAGTTCTGCCAGGTCAGACCAAGGATGCAGATGTGGAGCAAAGATTTTCCTGTGGAGCAACAGGGATGTGAGAGAGAGGAGGAGGCTCGAAGTTGAATGCATACCCCTTGTTTTTAATCATGAAACCTCTACGCAGTCTGTACAGGGTGGCTGTTGGGGCCAAACAGTTATTGAGCTGAGCCCAATACTTCGCCCCTTTCACCTATATTTGATGGCAGGTGTGGACGCCCACACCATTTTTTGCCGTGCCACTCCAACAATATGACATCATTGAAATTTTTGATTCATTGCAGTACAATTATCACCCCTTTGGATTTAGGAGGAATATCTGTAAGGTAGGTACATTACATATAAACTCAACCTTTGAATTTTTGGAAAATCCACATCATTTTAGTTTAAAAATATACGAAAGTAACCATGCTTGTATAAAATGGATACAAGCATGTGAACCTGCATGTAAATTTTGAAACATAAACATGACAAGATGAAACCTATGCGGCGTTACAAAATGATCAGGCTATAGTTTAAGTTACATAACTTAAGTTGTAGCATTTTCTCATTTTTGTGCAGGTCACACCTGCACACATTCATATTATTTTAGGAAATTTTGCATGGATGTGCTTCATTAAAGTTTTTAGAACTTAAAAATACGTTTTGAGGTCAGTTTTAAAAATACCACCAACCTATGTTCCTTCTAGCATTTCCCTCTTGGTTGCACTTTTCCTGTATTCCTGTTGGAATTAAACCATCTCGGTGAAATTTCTCCAACATTCCTACATTCTCCACGTGTTATAAGAGGTTGTTCATAATAGATAGAAAGGTTGGGGAGTTTAGTAACATGGTTAAAGTAACGATAGGATAGTTGAGTAGCTTACCAGAAATATTTCATATATCTTCAACATTCCTACATGGTTTGCAGCATCTTAACGGTCTTAGTTGTTACTTGACACTTGTGAGGGAGATCATAAAACCCTAGTTTGCTATTGCTCCTACTTGAGTAGTATGATATTGTTTCAGGTGAGGTGAGGTCCTCTTTCAAATTGTTTACTGAACTAATTAGAGAGAGGTGACGGTTTATGTGCATGCATGGTACTAGCTGCACCACTTTTCTACTTTTCTTGTAAAGAGTGTCATGTCACGAATCTCTAAGCGCTTTCCTATCAATTTGCAAGATATAAAGAGTAAGATAGTACAACTCTTATTCATAGGCTCCAATCTAGTAAAGCATCTGCATATTGAGCAGTGCAATCAAAGCTAGATCAATGGGCAAAAAAACAAGCCCTAATGCTGGCAGTACATATGCAATATTAATAACAATGTTTTTCATGTGGTAAAAAACTATTAAAATTAAATAATGTTAGCAGGAGTACTACTGCTGATATCGGTAGGAAATCTTCGTATTGTTATTATGTGTATTGTTCCAAATTCGGTAATAATATATCTTTATATCGCCGGCGTGGAATAAATTCCAACTACCTTTTTAGAAACTTTTGACTCACAAACAAATCTACATAATAAGCCTTGACGACATTTTTCAGGACAGATTTTTTTACAATATGTAGAATAAACGCAGAACCACAAGGACGAGCTTGGCACCCAGGCCGAATTTATATTGTGGAAAGCCATGGCACCTTACCAAATTGCTTCAAAAGATGAGGCACCATGACACCAGACAGCACTAAAGCAAGATGCTTGGGGGTAAATTATGAGTTACTCTATCCACATCACCCGACTAAAATGACACTAGTGTCCCCGTGAAGATAGATCAGGCGAGATCATGCGCCTCTTCGATCTATGTAGGGTAGGGCAGGCAGAAGAGATAAAGTTGACAAGTGGCAGCTGCCCGTACAGGAGAGGCAAAGATCAAAAGATGGCTCCCTCATGAAAAGAACAATATCCAACAGCTTGAGATGCGTATTCTCGTACTCCCATTTATATTACCCATGCCACAAGAAGGTGTGTAGCATTGGGGCCAATTCATTAGGATAATATAGTACAGATACCCCACTAATTTGTTCCTAAGTTAACTAGGATCTACTTATATGCCTACACAAGCCTACAACATAGTTAGTCATTTCTAAGGGGGGCGTGACTCCCCTCTGCTGCAAAGCTGCGGGTGATCGAGACGTTTGATGGGCCTTTTCTCCTCTAATTGATCGACAAAGCTCATATCTTTTTCCCTTATGAGATAAAAGAGGGCGACGCGTGGGCGAAGCCGCGGTAGTTTGCCGGAGAAGAAGAGGCCATGAGAGGAGTTAGGAATAAACAATGGCTCAAAAGCCTGCGCTTTACTTTAGATCCTAGATGGGCTCATGCATTGATGAGTGTCATGAGGGATAACTAATCCCGTTTAATCACTAGCAGATCCGGCGCCTGACTAACACTCTAGCATAGTCTAATCTGTGTAATTATGTAAACTCTTGATCCTATTATAGTGTACCAAGTGGCATGGGTTGCAGTAGCTTTGTTGGGTTCGCACCACCTGTCAAGTTCCAGTTGGCCGCGGCGGGCCAGGTTTCGGAGCCCCATTGGTTGCCTACTTGTTATGATTTAAAAAAATGTACTAGCTTTGTTGGTTACATTATCGCATGCTAGTCTTGTTAGTTAATTTGAATGTTTGAATAACTTCCCACTCGAAGTCTCATTTTGAGCGTCAGTCAGATGTCATCCTATTTTCTTTAATTTATTAAGTGCTGGTTAATTAGATATGACCTAACCAGATGGACTCACATGAATTTACTATGCATTTTCTTATGTACTAACCTATATATTTATTTCGTGTCCATTGTAATGTTTAAACCGGCAAATTGTTGAAATATTTACTTGATATTTTTTCTCTTATTTCAAATCAACATACTAGTTACTATATTAACAACAACTAGCAAAGTGCCCGTGCGTTGCAACGGGGGTCAAAATTTTTAAATCCGTACCTACATATCAAATTTATCCTTCAAAATATTTCAAGATATATTGGTTACACCCATGATTTTCGTTCTCTTCCACTATGCATCTATACAACAACCTTTATGAAAAGAAAAAGAAAAAGTTGCCGCTTATTTTCCAATCTTTTGTGTTTATATATCATGCATATCCAAAAGTGATGAAATTATGACACTCAGACTCCCAGGAGACTGTCCGCCACATCTTTATGCACACCGACCAGTTGTAATATGGCTCTTTTTGGATGTTCATATTCAGCTCATGAAACTGAAATGGGCTCGAATGCCTAATTTCATATCAAATTTTGTTGTTTAGATGTGCAATGTATTGACGGTTGTAAGGTTTGTATTGTTTTTAGGCCTGGTTTCCCTTATAAATTCTATTCTATCTATTCGAGCGGTGGAAGGAAAAAATTTGGCGCCAGACGGATATGATAAGACGTGGGATTGCCTCAGACCATTTAAGCAAATTGGTTTAACCTCTTCCATGCAAACACTAAAATATTTTCATGCTAATATGTTATTGCACACCTTTGAAGTTCTTCTCTTTTGAGTCAAGATGAGTATCCTGGTGTTTAACTTAGTCATGTCTACGCCTTCTCAACAGAATCACGCAATTAGGTTTGACATGAGATCCACAAATACTAATTATGATTTCCCGTGGCATTTAAGCAATATCACAATGTAGTACTCCATGGAGTATTACAAGCTAGGAGTTTTGATTTAGAATTACAATTTGGTAATGATACAGCCAGATAACATGTGCCAACCACCTGCTTGACCGACAAATACGCCCAAAAACACCATAAAGATCACGAGAACCATTGATATTCCTGGGTTTGTGGCCCCTTGCAAGATTAGTGCTTTTAAGTCACTTCTTTTGGTCTTATGCTTATAAATTTCGGTGGAGAGAAGTTTGTAAAAAATAGTTTCCCCCTTCTTTTGGGGTTATAGAATTTGGACTTATGATTTGTGTTGAGCAATGAAAGTCTGCATTTCCCTAGTTCTATAATTTTGCATAATAGACATGGTTTATATATGTTCACTGTTACATACAATTTTGAAGGATGCCGTAGTTTCTTAGTCAATGATATATATAAATTTGAAGGATACAAATATAGTCGTGATCATAAACTATGGAAAAGAGATCACACGAACGTGATTTTTAGAAGGTTTTTCTGCAAATAGACCAACAATAAAAAGAACTCACAACATCATATCTTCTCTTCATATTTATCCACAAATTCGTTAGACCCAAATTCATGAGCAACCGAAGGTCAACCAACTGTATTTAGAATTCTAGATAGAGATATTCACCTTTTTCTAGATAGTGTTATTTGTTACGGAAGAGTACAATACCAGGTTGCATACTGCAGCAGTCTTAAGAATAGATGTATTAATTGTTCTGTGTGATTATCTGCATGAATTAAAGCAGTAAACAAGTACATGCAGTAGGCATAACCATGTGTACAACAGGTTCAGTCATAGGAGTGCTATTAGCAGTCACAAAAAACGTTTTTCTGAAGCTCATCAGACAGAAAAAACGTTATTCTGAGAGAGAGATTGACTACTGAAAACTATTTGGAGACACAGTATTTGCACACATAAAACAAGGAACAAATCAAACTCTGAAATTTACTGAACTGACCAAGATTAGAAGTAATAATCGTTCTGAATTCTACAAAGATAAAAGGAGAATATACAAACTTGTGTAGGAGATGTGCACCCGCAGATGCAAATTCTACAATTTTTGGCAACCGCTGCTGCAGAAGTGCAGCTCCATGACTCCTCTACCTCTACAAACAACACGATGCAGATTCTATAAGCTTCAGGCACCCGCTACTGCAGAAGAGATCTCGGGAGAGAGGGGATGAGCAGCTTCTCCGGCGATATATGGTGCTCAGGCGACGGAGAGCTCGGCAAACGGCAGTTTTCGGCGCTGTCCAGAGGAGCAGCTGGGCGGCGGCAGGCTCGGGCGACCCGCTCGATCCGGGCCGGCGAGCTCGCGGGGAAAGATCTCTGGGAATACCTCGGCGAAGCAATGGATTCGAGAGCTCCTGGGAAGCAGGCTGGAGGCGAGGTGCGGGACGGCGGCGGCGGCGGCGGAGGCGGAGTTTCTGTGCGTGAGGAGCAGGGCAGCAGGGGAGAAGGATGTGATGTGTTTCCAGCAGAAATAACGTTTCGGGATTGCATATGGACTGCGCGTTAAATTCTCATAAACTCGAGGGGCAAAATGCAAAACTGCCGCGACGTAAGGACGTACGGTCGTTAAGACAGATTATATAGTAGAGATAGTTATTTTGAACCCTACACGGATATGGAATAATCATGTCTCAATCGAACCGAACTGTCTACCCACGTGAAGAAAACATTGTTTACATGTTTCCCTTAGTCCTCCCATGAATTTCTGGGAAAATTTACATAGCGCATCACTTTCTACATGCCCACCATCTTCCCCCCTCCACGTTCCACCATCACACGTCTCCTCCCCAACTTATGTTCTCCGGTCGTCGGCCCCACCCCGCTTTTCCTTCTTGTTGGAGCCGCCTCTCCTCCACACCCACCCACCCACGCCCCGTCGAGCCGTCCAGCTTGGGCATGACGCCTCGGCCTCCACTGTGCCGCCCTAGCTCAGGGTATCAACGGCCTTCACCCCGCGTCGTCCAGATCGCGGACCCCGATGGCTATGTTGCGTGCCATCCTGACTCGGGGAATCGACGGGCTTCACTCCCGTCGCAGCCTGGTTTAGTCCCTTGGAGGCCTCTCCATGTGCACAAGTTAGGCTCCTCACATCCTAAGGTCGTCTCAAGCCCCATCCGCCACCGAGAAAAAGTAATCGTACTTTTAATATTTATTATAAGGTACTCCCTCCGTTCCAAAATACATGACTTTTACTCCCTCCATTCCACAATATAAGATGTTTTAGACATTTCCCACACCCACATGGATACATATGTATCTAAACACATTTTAGTGTATACTGCACTCATTTTAGTCCGAATCGAGACAAACTGGGTATCACCTAAAACATCTTATATTGTGGAAGGGAGGGAATATTTGTCTAGATAGATCCGTATCTAGACTTGTTTTTTTAACCTGTTTTCTATAGTAGTTGACTGATGTATGAATTGTTCAGTGCGGACGTATCCAAACCGAACACTCAATTTGGTTGTTTGATGATATTGAGTGACATCAGCACATGCAATAGGGACTGAACTGAACGACAGATCACGCGGCCGACGCTGCGTACCAACGGAAAAGTTGAATGTACGGTAAATTCTAACTCGTTGGGCTGATGGGCTGCGCATCACCATAGGCAACGACAGGGCTGGATCGACCCACCTCTGATCCGGTTTTTTTATCGACCCACCTCTGATCCGTTTTTTGTTTTACTTATTATTAGGTACGATACGTTCCGTATTCATTAGGTACTCTCAGACGAAGCAAAAAATTAGCAAGCGACGTACGAAACCAAACGGACGAAAATCTGGGAGGAAGAAACCTTAACTATATTATATAGTAGAGATAACTCATATTTGACGTGAGCCAAAAGAAGAGGTGTATCAATCGAAAAGAAAGATTAGAATATGCTAGAGTTTCATCTCGCACGACTCCTATATGATAGAAGAATAATAAGAATCCGACTTCTTTCTTTTTTATTAGCTCTCAGTTATTCTCTTTCGGCGCACTCTATGATTTTGGTCAAGCTCCGCCACTGCATGTAGGTGCAGGGAGGCAGAGGGGAATTAGGTTCTTCATCCGTTGTGTACTTTCTTTCATGTAGCTCTATGTTCGCGCATCCTAGAGGCGATATTGAGATGGCAACGACATCATGGCGATGGAACAAGTCCCTCCGGCCTCCTCCTCTTCCCAACGATGTTCGCTCCAATACCGGCAGGGTGAGAGCGTGGTTCCGTGGATGTGGGTAGCATGATCTATTTAGTGACATGTTAGGAGTCCAGTTATGCCGGAAGATTTTACTTGTAGAGGCCGTGGTGTCAACAATTATCCAAATAATCTTCTTTGAGGGGCTTACTTAGGCCAATGATATTCCATTGGTCGGTGGAGGCGTACGTGTTGGAAGTGTTGACAACACCAATGGCTATGTCAGATCTAGTTGAGGGTGAGGATGGACCTTCGTTTTCCATATGCGGCCACCAGACACTGCTTGAATTAATAGGCTAGCCTACTGATCAGCCAGACATCGGGTAGCAAGGCAGATAGATGCCACCAAACTACCAGCATGCATGCATGATGCAAATGCTGTCAGCTGTCAATAGCAGGGTTATCAGGTCTGTCCGGGATGAGGATAAGAGTTTTTTTTTTTTTTGAGGGAAGATGAGGATAAGAGATACTTAAGCTGAATCTAAGAAGGCCTTCCGACCCAGGTACATGACGAATTGACAAAGCAAAAGATTGGAAGAAAAGCGGCTCGCCCGTTACGGATGCGCGCTTTGGGCCGGCCCATTAGCACTACTCAACAGCAGAAAACAGAAGAAAAAAAACAGAAGAAAATAGGTTGGGCACCGGGGTTTCGAACCAACGACGTCGGCGCACTACGACGGGGCGAATAGCCACTGGACTTGGATCGTGTTAGCGTCTCTGTATCATTATTCTTCCTTCTATTGTTTACTATTTTGGGTTTTCGGTTTTTCATTTCTTTTTTTGTTTTCCGTTTTATTCTTTCATTTCTTTATTTTTTGTTTCGTTAGATTATTTAGGTTAGTTTCTATTATTTTTCTGTTTTCTTTTTCTATTTTCTTTTTCCGTTTTCTTTTTCTTTTCCATTTTCTTTTTATTTTTCTGTTTTCTTTTTTGTTTCCTTTTTCTTTTACCGTTTTCTTTTTCTTCTTTTCCGTTTTCTTTTTTTTTTCTTTTCCCGTTTTGTTTTTATGTTTTCTTTTTCAGTTTTCTTTTTTGGTTTTATTGTTTTGTTTTCCGTTTTCTGTTTCACTTTTTCGTTTTTCCTTTTTATGTTTTAATTTTCGTTTATTTTGAAAATGGTTTATATTTTGGAAAATAATTATTTTTTAAAATGGTTTCGATTTTTGAAAATGGTTCCGAACAAAAAAAAATGGTTCCTTTTAGAATATGGTTCCAAACCAAAAAAATGGTTCCGATTTTTTAAAATGTTTTCGATTTTTCGAAAATGGTTTCTTTTTGAAAATGGTTCCGATTTTTTAAAAATGGTTCCTTTTTGAAAATGGTTCCGACCCGAAAATGGTTCCGAATGAAAAAAATGGTTTCGAAGGGAAAAAAAATGGTTCCGATTTTTAAAAATGGTTTCGATTTTCTGAAAATGGTTTCAATTTTTGAAAATGATTACAAATGAAAAAATGGTTCTGATTTTTCAAAAATGGTTCCTTTTAGTATATGGTTCCGAACCGAAAAAATGGTTCCGAATGAAAAAAATGGTTTCGATTTTTTGAAAATGGTTCCGAATCGAAAAATGGTTCCTTTTAGAATATGGTTCCGAACCTTAAAATGGTTCCTAATAAAAAAATGATTCCGAATTTTTTAAAAATGATTCCGATTTTTCAAAAATGGTTGGTTCCTTTTAGAATATGATTCCGAACCGAAAAAATGGTTCTAAATGAAAAAAATGGTTCCGATTTTTTTTAAATGGTTCCAATTTAAAAAATGTTCCACATTTTTTGAAAATGGTTCGATTTAAAAACGGTTCTGATTTACGAATATGGTTTCGCTTTTTTGAAAATGGTTACGAACCGAAAAATGGTTCCTTTCAAAAAATAACATTTTTCATAAATATGAACATTTTTGAAACATTTTTCATAAATGAACCTTTTTTAAATGAACCATTTTCAAAAATGAACAATTTTTTAAATGAACCATTTTTTAAATGAACCATTTTAAAAAGTGAACCATTTAAAAAATATGAACCATTTTCAAAATTGAACATTTTTCAAAGCTGAACCATTATTTCGAAACATGAACCATTTTTCAAAAATAAACCATTTTCAAACTAAATATTTTCCAAAACATGAACCATTTTCAAAATTAGCGAAAGTAATAAAAAACATAAAAGAAATAAAAAAGAAAGAAGTGAAACAAAAAAGGAAATTAAAAAAAGAAAACAGAAAAAGAAACAAAAACAGAAAATAAAAAACCGGAAACAAATAGAAGAATGAGTAAAGGAATATCAACACCAAGCGCTCTATGTGCGCCGGACTGCCGGAGGAAGTCCGTGGTTCGAATCCCAGCTTTGTCGTCCTATTTTTAGTTTTTCATTAATTCGAAGCAGGGAAAGTGGGCCGGTCCAAAAAAACGATTCGCCGAAGCTGCAACGGGCGAGCGCTCCTTCCGACTCGCAGAAGGCGATGTATAGGGCCTCCTGAAAAGCGGTGTGTAGTTTGGATTTTGTTTTTGTTTGATATGAGTGCGGAGTTTGGATGGGTTGCATGGAAACACATATTTGGCTGCTCGGTCCAAGTAATATAACGAAGCAAAGCTTGGCAATCTAGGCCCAAGGAAACAGTCAGGCTGGGCTACACTTTGAGGTATTACAGGCCTGGGGTTTGTGCGGGTGTATGTACTTTAAGCCAGGCAACAGAAGACCTACAAAAAAAAAGACAATACGTGCTTTCCAGCTACCGAGGAACAGACGAACCGGCAAACAATGCATGCGATCACTTTATGAAGATTTGAAGCTCCAACAATGAAAGCGCATACAAATAGGTTTCAGCAAAAGCTAATATCTTGTTTTTTTCAGATCCAAAATAGCAATCTATCCTAGTCAAGAGGCACACCATCTCCTCACCTATACAAAGCCCTTAAAAAAGCATCCACCAAGTCTCTACAAGATGACTTCTCGCCATGACTGGAGTCTCGCCAACTTATACCCATCAACTTAGGCCGGCCTGAAGGATTGGTCAAGAAAATTGGTTGGTGGTTATGACTGAAGGCAAATGATAAGGCATATCATTTTGTTTCGAAAGGACAAGCAGTTTAAGAGAAATACCTGTGGATTGTCGTATCGTGTCCACTTCACTCTGCTGTAGCAGCGCTTGTGCTCACGACCTAATCCATGGCAAAAATAAGATTGTTCAAACAGATCAAACCAGTCTTCTACAGTTTATTTCTGGTGGACTATGAGATGGTCTAGTTCTACAATGAAATGGCATTCAGGAGGAAATTTGCCTACCCCGATGGTTTGTTTACATGGGACAGGTTGACATTAAGGAAATAAATTGTGCCCAAGATTTTGCTACCGGCTGGGCTCATACTATTGAAAACTTATTTCTGGTGGACTCTGACATGGTCTAATTTTTACAATGACAGGCATTCAGGAGGAAATTTGTCTACCCCAATGGTTTGTTTTTACAAGCGACAGATAGTCATTAAGGAAATAAATTGCACCCAAGATTTTGCTACCGGCTGTGCTAATACTATTAAAAACGAGGAAATGTTAGTAATGAACTAGTAGAAGATACAGGCCACTCTAATGCGTACAAATGGCTTGTCTCGGGTAATCTTACTTTCACAGTACCCCCAGGGTAATTAGACCATTCCTGGCTTACTCCAGCAGAAGTAACGTGGAGTACCGTGACAAATTATCAGGGTGTACCATCATCCAAAGGTTAAATTGGAACTGAATAGAGGTCCTGTAGCACTGGTGACGCAGCCCTTTACAAGAGTTCCACCAGGTTAGTTTAACATGGCGGTGGGGGAGCATGCCAGAGATGTCGCCACGGGGGCGGTGCGGGCATGCGGCGCCTTGAGAAACCTGATGCACCACCGACAAAATTGGGCTGCCAAACGACGCATCACGCTAAAACTGTAGCCGATTGTCCAGTATTGCTGGTGTTAGTCAAATTGTTGGTTTGTGAATGGTGTAAGTTCGTTTTCTGTACGATGTGCTTGCTTACGAACATATTCGGAAACATAACCTTATGGAAGTGCTATGGCCTATGCTCTACGGTTTACACTAAATTCAGATAAGATATACACACATTTTTTCTTGCACCTAACTGGCCTATCAGGGAATTCGATCTGACGATAAACCCTGTTGATTCGCAAAAAAAAGGGATCATCCTTATGAGCGAAATGACAGCTAGATGTCAATTTAACTTGTGAATAACTCAATATCTAATGGCAAGAGCCAGAATATATCCCTGTAGACAGGCGCTGGCCTAGCATTTTGTCAGTGCCGGAGAAGGTAGAGGATGTGAAGCGCGCGGTGCGCCGATGCCTCCAAAGCCAACCTACAGGTTGGAGAGTCAGAGGAGCACCTCGAAGACTAGCCAGCTTACCCAGCTCAGACCATGCGAAGCCAGTGGCGATGGAGACTAGAGGCGGACGCAGCTGGCGGCAATGAAATATGAGGTTTGTGAAGAAGAGCAGTAGCGCCCCAGAGGTAGCGCAGAAGAGAGCAGCCGTGCGTGCGAATGTGGCCGATCGGAAGGAGTAGCGTGCTAGTAGCGGATGAGAAGAGGAGTCTTACGCCGACTTGGAAGATGGGAGAGGTCGTGTATGAATTGGCCCGTAAAAGAAAGTCATACAAAAAAGGAATGTCTAAACTACCCATAAGAAATAAGATATTTGATGTGGTTGGTACTTCAGACCTCTTAGTAGGAATACAAGGCAGCGTAAAAGTTCTCAATCTTAACGCAGAGCTAGTTGATAAAAGTTCAAGTTAAGGATGTCTATGGTAGAGCAGAGTTGGGCTCATACCCAAACATGGCCATGTCTAGAGCCACCGTTATCAGGATAATGTAACACCTTTTTCAACAAATATTTTGTAGCTTCTGATGTTGCATGCTACGGAGAACACAATGCCTTGGACGGACTAAAAAAAGGACAAACCCAGTGCTAGAAGCTCCCACACCAGGTGGGGTCTAGGGAAGGATTATACGAGTCAAGCCTTACCCCTGCAAAGTGCAATGCAGAGAGGCTGAGTCGAACCCAGGACCTCTTGGCACAAGTGGGGAGTACTTCACCACTGCGCCAGGCCCTTGGACAGATTAAAAGCCCACACATTATTGTGACAGGATGTATCCCTTTGACAGGTTAAGGTGATGCATTAGTTAGACATAGTGGTGCTCTTTACTCCTTTAGGATACCAAGCAAGACTTCTGTTAGTACTATACATACATGTTGATGGTTTTACATACCTGTGAAATGTACTCTTTAAGCTTCGAACTGATGGATTCATCCAATGCCCTCTCGGCAAGCTCATAAGTAATGAAATGGCCTTCTGGACCAGCAATTTTCTCCTTCAGCAAGTACCTGGTAAAGATACTAAATCAAACACAAATATGGCAAATGAAACGCAGAATCTTCAACACATACTGAAGATACCACAAACCTTTGCTGCACTAGTAGCTCAAGCGCCTGCTTATTGTTACCGAGAAGATGGTGGTTCTCATCATTCTCATTCAAGCCCAGACGTTTTAGCTGATGCCATAGGTCCTCTGAAACGTGATTGCAAGATTCAGAAACTTCAGACGATAAAACCTCCCGACTGTGGCCTAGAAAAGAAAAGGCGATCCCAACCTTCAGAGATCCTGCCACCCGCGACATGAACGATGCTTATGACAACAAAAGCGAAGCCAGACAAATGGGCACGCTCCTTGTCCTCGACATACTTGCTGTACACCTCGGGGTCCAGTTTACTTACCAGGACGTAGCTCTTGGCATCCACATTACCTAAACACAACCCAAAGATTAATCGCAGGCCATCTTATAGTTGAACCAAATTCCACCTTACTACAGAATCAAAAAAGATCCCCGCTGCCGTCAGAGAATAGGGAGAACAAGAAACGAGCTTTACTGAGCTGCTGGGCGGGGGGGCGTCCGGATCGGGTGGACGGGGCGCGGGTCCTCTGGAGCTCCCTCATCTCGTAGCCGAAGGTGGCGGCGAGCCTGTCCCCGGCTTCCTTGATGACGAGCGCCGGGAGCGCGCGCTGGCGGTAGTTCTTGGTGATGATCTGGGTGAGCTCATCCCGCTTGATGGGGCAGCCAGAGGTCTGGTGCGTCTTGAAGAGCGTGTAGCGCATCACCTCGGCCACCAGCTTGTCCTTCTCCTGCAGAGCACAGTTTAGGCGGGTCAAAACGTCGAACACCTTGCGCGCGAGGTCCGAGAGGGGAACGGGGATGATCGATTTGTGGTGTACCTCCGTGGAGATGTCGATCTGGGCGAGCTCGTCGTTGGCTGCCATCCAATCGGAGAACAGCAGAGACGGCGGAGCGGCGACTGGGAGGGGCGGAGCAGAAGAACCCTACGGAGCCTCGAAAGGAGAGGGCGGGTTTCGTGAGTGGCGCGAGAGTGGGATATTGGGCGAGCTGCGGATGCGCGCGCGATTTAGATTCGCGCCACCGCGCCGAGTCGAGCGATTTCTTTTCACTTGCAAATTATTTCTTCTCCCCTCGTGTGTATCTTTTTTTTTTGAACAGGGATAGGTCCCGAAGGGTCTGGATACTGCATTGAAAGCTCAGCGGTGCAATACATTTTACAAAGAGGACCTAGAAAGAAACAGAAATGATAAGGAGGTCCTTGACTTTTACAGCACAGACCCTAGACGAAGAAAGAGAAACGCAATTGGGTCCATCGTCTTCATCCGCACCGAAGAACTGAGGCCTCAAGCAACAGCCCCCCCACACAAGCACCGGGGACGAGACCACTTGGTGGAGGATGGGAGTGAAACGCTGCCTTGAGATCTCAAGAGAGCCTCCGTGGAGGTTGAACAGAACCTGGCGCAACGCCGGCGCCCAGGCTTGGAGCTGCTGCCCTTCAGCATCTTGAGTCGGTGGCCAAACTCGTGCCACCGAGGATCTTCTCCAAATCGCAGTACCAACAGAATCCCGCCCCCCTCCAGCTACGGGAATCTCTTTGTTTCAAATCAATTGGCAGGAACGTTTCTCGTGAGAAATCAGACAAATCTAACCTTTATTGGAAAATTCACAAAAAATGTTCTATTCTGGAGAATAATTTCGGATTTGACCCTTCTGGTCAGCGCTCTATACCTCGTGTTGAGGTTACACCACTCAAACGTCGGAGTTTCCGATCAAAACATTGGAAGACGGATTTTGGCACAGTTTAACACGTTGGAAGAAATACCCAATATCTTGTTCCAATGGGATATTGGGTATTTCTTTTGTTTATTCTGAATTCAATTAACGACGAGATTTAGTATCTTTTCTCACATTTTCGTAACTCGTGAAATGCCAAGTAGGCATGAATTTTAGAAGGCAGCGAGGCCCAAAACCAGCACAGTTAAGAGTAATCGCAGTGACAAACAAAGATAGAGATACAACCATGTGGTTCACATAGCACGATGTGGTTTAAATGACAAAGGCATGCGGTCTCGATTCCAAACATTTACTTGTGAATATTGGAGCATTGAAGTCCTTAAATTTTTTTCCAATGTGGTTTGTTTAGTTTATCATGTAATTTTTTAATGATTTATTTTCACGATATTTTGTTATCTCAATTAGGAAACATTCTTTTGGAATTCACATGGTGCAATAAATAATAATAAATGCAATTTTTTTCTAACTAGACATGATAATTGTTTTCATATTTCTTCTAATCTAGTGAATAGAAAGTGGAAAGCAGGGGCAAGGGTTACATGAGAGGAATAGTGATTTGGAAGTTTTTCATTATTCTTCTAATCTAGTGAATCGATAGTGGAGGGCAGGGGCAAGGGTTACACGAGAGGAATGTGATTTGGAACATCTTCTTTACATTAACCCTCCGAATTAAATTTTTCTTATTTTGTACATGTTCTAATGTTTTTTTCTGGATTGGCTCGTTAACTCCTTGTATCCAAGCCATTCATTCATATTTATGAGTGGAAGATAATGGAAATAATAAAGATAAAAAATATACAAACAAGCATATTTGATAAGCAAAAGGAGTAAGAGCGATTAGAACTACACCAGTTTTTACAACCGAAGCTATCAACCACTCGGCCATCTCTTTACAGTCTATCCCTATTTTATTAGTACAAGTTACAAGAGTAAAAACACCAAGTACATTGCCTTAGGAGGAACTCAAAGTAACATGTCTATGGCAAAAAAGGACTTATATGTGGTGACATTCGAAGTTCCCCTTAGATCATATGGCCTATTCCACTTAATGGAATTCCTATGTTCGGATTCCTAATATAAACATGGGAGTAGAAAAGCAAGGAATTTAAATGATATGTACACCTAAACCCTACTAAATTAAAACGACAAAAAACTAGCATATGAGAATGCTTCATGTCCCAATAAATATACAAAGAAAACATTGAGAGAGATTCGAGTGGATTAAATTTCCCCCTAAAACATAAAACAGGGTGCACAAGAAGAATTTATAAAGATTCGAGTCCTTTTTTTAGATAGTGATTCAAGTCCTCCCAATGAATCCTCTATTTCCTTCTCCTCTTATCCTCTTGCTCTCCCTCCACCCCTTCCATTAAGAGTCCACCGTCGTCTCCTGGCCCCTCCCCCGTCCTCCCCGGCTAGCTCTTATGGCTGGTGTGCGGATGAGGGAGGTCGCCGGTCCGCCCCACCACCTTGTGTATATTCCATTTTGAGTTGTGTTAGATCTAGGGTTAGGGTTTGTGTGACTTGGTCCCTCGTGGCGACTAGCATCATGTCGTTCTGCCTCTTGCTTCTTGAGTTTCCAGGCAACGTCGGCGACGCTTCCTTTCGCTCAAGTGACCGCAATCCATGGTAAAAGGCGGCTGCTGCTGGATTTGGAGGAGGCTTCTCAAATAAGCCTGCTCTTGGAGCTTGGATTCGTGGGGATCCGCTTCCCTCTTTGCTCTCTACAAGTGATCGTGGTGACATACAGGGGATTTAAGAGGTATGCGGCGCTCCAGGATTTCGTGCTCGACGTGATGTGCATTGTGCGGCATGTCCGATGGATTATGCGCTCAGAGTTCTTCAGCCCCGGCAACTTCGCGCTGGAGCTATCCATGGCGATGGGAGACACTCCACGTCGGGAAGCGATGCCCTTCCATAGCTGCTCTTCCTCCTCGAGAGGATCTTCTGTGATCTCGGTCTGGGATACAACACCGCCGCCGCCCCCAAGTGTCTTGTTCCCGGTGGCAGCGACGACACCTAGACCTAGAGGTCACCGATCTGCGCGCGGGGTGAACCCTGGACTAGATTGCATTTCTTTTCTGTGTTCTAGGGTTCTTTGTGTAATTTTTTTCCCGTGTGTTGTAATTTATTTTTCCCTTAGGGGGTTGTCTGTAACTTTCTACCTACCGATTAAGTAATGTTGGTTTCCAGGCCCTTTAAGGCTTCTTCTGACTGAGATCCCCAATTTCCACCCATAAGTCCAAAAGAAGTCACATAAAGATTCATTGAGGCGATCCCCAATTTCCTTGCATATTTGACGAAGGGTGTCTCTCTTCTTGAACTTTCGAGTTTTTCTTCACTTCAGTTACTCGTTCATAAAGATTCATTTTCAAAACAAAAAAAGGAGTTTATAAAGAATCGTTGAAACACACTACTAATTCAAATCCCAATTTAGGCGTGTCTCCAAAGTATCATGACCCAACCGAACCAGAAATTGCACTCAAAAAAAAAGTATCATGACCCAAAATTGCACGGACCGCTGCCCACTGTCTCGTTCGGGGACACGGATCCGGTGACATGCCCATGGCATGTCACCGATGAACAGTGCCGTGCCTTGCACTTTGGCCCGTTGGATCGAAAATGAGCAGACCAGATTAACACACTGTAGCGCGAGTACTGTAGCAGGGGTACTGTAGCAGATACCCCTGTAGCGCATGCACTGTAGCATATGCACTGTAACGGATGTTCATCTATCCATCGATTTTGGATCCAACGGTGAAAAACTTGGCGCATGTCACGGTTACTGTCCATGTCCATGTCACCGGATCTCGATCCCTCGTTCGGGCGCTACATGAAGGTGCGGATATGGCAATCACACGCCGTCTTTCTCGCCGTCAGGCAGCTCGCCGCCGCTGCGGCCACGCGGTGCCCAGAACCTAATCCTAAGCTCCCGCCTCTCCAGCATCTTCTCCACCTCCTCGATGGGGAGGCCCTTGGTCTCCGGCACGCAGACGAGCACGAAGGCGAGCGCCGCCACGGACAGCCCCCGAAGATGAGGAAAGTCCACGCCGGCCCGATGGCCTTCGTCAGCGACAGGAACGACTGCGCCACGACCAGGTTCGACACCCAGTTCGCCGTCGCCGCGACGCCGCCGCACAGGCCACGGTGCCGCAGCGGGTAGATCTCCGAGTTCACGATCCACGGCACCGTCCCCATCCCGGGCGAGAAGAAGGCGATGTACAGCGCCAGGCCGGCCATGGCCAGCCACCCGTACCGGCTCGGGCACCCGCGCGTATACCACAGCCGGCCCTCTCCGTGGCACGTGTCGCGCACCGTCGAATTGGACAGCAGGCACGCGCCGGGAAGGAGCTTGCTGCCGGCGCCGGACGCGCAGAAGCCGCACTCCGTCGAACTGGCCTTGAGGCAACGCGTGCAGTCCCAGCCGGAGCTGCTCGCCCGGTATTCTGGGCAGGTGAGCGAGCCGTTGAAGTGGCTGGTCTCGGTAGCGCCGACGGCGGGGGAGTGGGAGGTGGTCTCGTGGAACACCGCGGAGAGCAGAGCGAGCGAGGCTATGACGCCGACGAGGCTGATTACCAGCAGCTTCCTCCGGCCAGTGCGGTCGATGAAGTAGATGCTGACGATGGAGCCGAGCGCGTTGAGGCCGGAGGTGACCAGCGACAGCGCGAGCGCCGTCTGGTTGGAGGCGAACCCGGCGAGCTGCACGATGGTGGGGCTGTAGTACATCACCGTGTTGATGCCCACCAGCTGCTGGAACACCTGCAGCCCCACCCCGGCCACCAGCCCCGCCGCACCGTCTTCGTCTTCACCAACGCCGTCAGGCTTAACTTCTCCGACGACCCCCGCTCCCGCGCCTCCGCCTCCACCGACTCCTTCAGTTCCTGCATCTCCCTCGCCACCTCCTCCTCCGCCGTGTATATCTTCCGCAGGATCGCCTCTGCTTCCTCCAGCCTCCCCTGACATGGTCCAGTCCATTCAGTGTAAAGATTACATGAAAGACCCAGAAAAAATTACTCCCTATAACTAACTAAAATTACCTTTCTGTAAAGCCATCTTGGCGATTCGGGGAGGAAGAGCATGAGGACGAACTGGAACACGGCAGGCAGGCCGGCGACTCCGAGCATCCACCTCCACGTGCCCGGCACCTTGGTGAAGGCGAGGTTGATGAGGTAGGACAAGAACTGGCCTCCGGTGATGAGAAAGCCGTTGGTGCTCACGAGGGCGCCCCTGATCCTGGCCGGCGACGCCTCGGAGATGTAGAGCGGCGCCGTCATGGAGGCCATGCCGACGCCGAGGCCGACGAAGACGCGGCCAACCACGAGCTGCGCGGGGCCCATCGCCGACGCCATGACAGCCGCACCCGCGAAGAAGAGCAGGTCGGCCACGAGGAGTGACGTCCGCCGCCCGAACCGGTCGTTGGCCCAGCCGCCGACCGCCGCGCCGATGATTGCGCCGGCCACCGCCATGCTCACGATCATTTCCTACACCAACCATACATCTCTCACTGTCAGTCATAATTCCATAATTCGCCAACAAAATTGCATCTATCGATCGATTCTTTTTCACGATTTCTCGGCCAAGGAAAAGAGTAATAAAATAAATCGATTGCCAATTTAGTTACCTGGAGCCATGTGTTCTTGTCGACCGAACGGAAATCGTCGCGGATGTAAAGCAGCGCTCCGGAGATCACGCCGGTGTCGTAGCCGAAGAGGAGTCCGCCGATGCCGGCAGAGAAGGCGAGGCGGAGGACGTAGGGGTTCCGCCACGAGAGGGAGAAGCACTCTCGGAAAGCCGAGCCGTCGAACCCGTGCGCGCCACCCTCCATGGCCGGCCGCTAACACTTTCTAATCTCTCTACCCTTCCTTCAATCTCCTTGGAATGCCCAATGCTTACGGATGAGGCCTCCGGGTGGACTGGCAGCTAGTGTACATATACACACAGGCGCCATTACTTGCCTTCTTGTCATGTGTGATTGTGTCACCACTAATTGATCAAGATTGGGAGAAGATTCCAGTAGATAGTAGGAGCAGAATTGACTTGACCTCTGTCTTGTCGCCGTTTTAACTTTGAATGATTTGATTCCATAGATAGGATAAGGTTGTCTATGATCTCATCTGATGGCGACGATTAGGATGAAAGCAATGGCCATTAGGACGATTAGGGTGTAATACTTAAAACTTTTAAGTAACAAAATCCCTTCATCGAAAAATTAGTCTGCTGGTGTTTGTTATGGAACTCTTGTACATCCAAGAACCGGAGAAGAAGAAGGCATCGTGCTGGCCGATGTGGTTGTGTTGCTCAAGTTAAGTGAAGCAGTCCAAGGAATGTTGGCGGTGGATCCGAGCCAAGGATGGCTATCTGTTCCCTGTCCATTTCAGACGAAGCTGCCTGAACAGCCTGAAGCAAAACCGTTAGTTTACAAGACTTCTTATTGCGATTTTTCGATCGTAGCATGATACTACTGGAAATATGAAACAAAATTAGACTTACTATAGTAGGGAAAATCACTTCCGCGTAGCAAAATTTTATGGCCTATTTTAGGATGCGCTCACTAAATATTAATGAGTCTTTAATTACTTTGCTTTGTATAGTTAAAATAGTGTACAGCTGTTCATGTATATTTGCTTTGTTGTCACCTAGAGATAATGGGCTAAAGCTTGATGGGGAAATATCACAAGAAAGTTTGTCTCCATCAATCATTGTAATCTAGACTGGTCCAAAAACTCAGACAAGTTAAGGCACCGAAGCAGGACGTTGTCGAGCAACGTGAGACTTCCCCCCTTCCCCTGCCCCCGCGTCGCCCTTTGGTGCGACTCGGGCGGCGACCAACCCTAGCGCCACCGGCCCCCCTCCCCCCAATCCTCCCCCACCTCGTCGCTACCTGAGGTAGCCGCCGGGAAGCCGCGCGGCCGCTGAGGAGGGTGGCGGCGAGGATCTAGTCGCTCCGCGCGCTCGTCGCCTCGTCCGCGGCGGAGGGCTTCGGATTCAGGGCGGCGGCCCTCTCTGGTGTGGCGGCGGCGCCCTTGCGGCTGGCGTCGTTGCAGGTGGCTCTGTCCATCGGCCTCGTCCTCTTGGGAGGTGCGTCAGCTGCGGGCGGCGACTGCGATGTGGATTCTTCCTCGTCAGATCTGAGGTTTGAGCTCCTTCCTTCAGTTCTCTCTCCCTTGCCGGCTCCAACTGTTGGTGGCGTTGCTGCCTGTCGTGTCTCGATGCACGGACACCGGGAGTATAGGATACCCCCTTTTAGGTTCGGCACAGGGCGCGAAGGAGGCTGAGAATCGTCTTCTCGGGCGGAGTCTAGATCAAGCTCTCCTCTCCACGATCAAAGCATGCAACCAAAGTGACACAAGGAGCTACCCAGGTTCAGGCCGCCCGGAGGCTAAAAGCCCTACTCCTGCATGTCTGGATTGATGGGTTCTTCATAGTGTGGCTTACAATGGAGCCTGCCGGATGGGGTACCCGGAAGGGTTTTGGCTGGAGGTAGAAGAAGGACAGATCCTGACCCGGAGGAGATCACCTTCCCCTCTACCTTCGCAGCCCTAGTCTAGTCTTGCTCTGGTTCGACTTGTTCCTCCGTTCGACCTCCCCTCTCCTCCATGCCTTGGTCCTCCTTTTATAGGCTAAGGGGTTGCCACAGGGTCACGTGAGGGGCACGAGGGACCTTCGGCGTGAAGGACCCTCTTTATCTAGTTTAGGGGGAGACGTGGCCTCTTCTCAGCCTAGCGTCTCCCTTGGGTTAGGTGGGAGCGTCCGTCTTGGGGTGGACAGGGGCTGACACCACCACGGGCTGTACTTCCTGCCCGCGCTACCTTCGCCTTGCTTCACAAAGTCTTCTGAGGTCTTCTAGCGTGAGGTGGAGAGCTTATCCACAGTGATGTGGGGAAGTACCCGAGAGGGAGCCTGGCCTCCTGCCGGGAACTCGGACTCTCGGGTCCTTCCTTGCCTTCTTGCTTGGTTCGGGGACCCGGCAGGCCCCCAGGACCGGAGCCCTTTGTCGACGTAGGCCTTGCTTGGCCTTCGCGGGGCGGACGGTGAACCGCCAGCTTGATTTGAGTCTTGGTCTTGTCCATCTTCATCTTGGGCCCACATGGGGTGGACCCACTTTGGCAGCACTAGGAGAACCCCGTGTTCCACTGCTGTGACAGTAGCCCCCGGGCATGGTCCCGGCGGCTCTTGCTCCAGCTGTCGTGGCTATGGCCTAAAGATAGGTCAAAGTGGGTCCCCGGGCACCTGGTCTTCCTCGCTCTGCTTCATTAATGGCCTTGAAGGTCTTGGAGTTACTCCGCTTGGGGGAGTAACTGCGATGGCCCCCTCGATTCTCAGTAATGGAAGAAACGAGGAGACGCCTGACAGAGGCGCCGCCGAGGCTATAAAAGCAGGGCGCGCCCTTGCATTTTTGTCCATCTTCTTCCTCAGTCCAACTCCAGGCCTCCCCACAAGCTGCCAGCGCCAATGGCGAGAGTGAAGAGAGGAGTTGGGCGCCCTCGTTCTTCTTCAGCTGCTGCGGAGAGTGGCCCCTCCACTCGTGGTCGAGCTGCTCCGCGAGGTCGTGGGATTCGCGGTCGTGGCGGCCGTGGAGGCCGCGGCACCGCTGCTCCCCCTCCCAGGAGCATGGTTCATACTAGCTTCGCGCCGTTCGAGTTCATCGTGGATCTGAACCACATGCCTCGTAGCCGGCTTCTCCTGTCGGATTCCTTCGCGACGGCGACGGAAGATATCAGACCCTCCGGCTTCTGGCTGCAGGTGGAAGGCTGCCCCAATGGCCCCTCCTGGGCCCTGGCGGAGCGCACTGCTGAAGGCGCCATGCTCCTGGGTCAGGGGTGGAAGTCGTCCTCCCGTGCGCGCCGCCTGTCCCGGGGGCAATGCTTGGCGTTCCGGTACGACGGAGATGCGACGCTCTCCGTGAAGATCTTCGGTGTCGATGGCGGACGCGTGGAGTGCTGCATGGAGAGCAGCAGCGGCAGCTCGAGCTCCTACGACGAGGATGATGATGAGGAAAGCTCATCTGACATCAAGGTCGAAGGGAGCTCGTCTTCTTGAAGGCGAGGAGCTTCGGGCGGGCGCCATGGAGATCTCGTTGACCTCCTCCCCGGGGGCCTTGATGACGTACTTCTGGAAGTAGCGCC
Organism: Poa pratensis; assembly: GCA_947311845.1. NCBI lineage: Eukaryota > Viridiplantae > Streptophyta > Magnoliopsida > Poales > Poaceae > Poa > Poa pratensis. Next base: position 11,371,572 of record CAMZMU010000046.1, read on the forward strand.
TTCCATTGTACGGCGGTGCTCCTTGCTCGATGGGAGCCAACCTTTTTGTTGTAAAAAAGATCGTCCCCTTGTAGTCCTTGTAAATGAAGAAGATCTTGTTTCCTCCTTGTCTTGACTTGCTTGCTCCTTCCGTGTAGGAGGAAGAGGATGCCATGGACAGGTTCGTGGACCATGTGTACTTCGTCTGCAACCAGCATGTCCCGGGTTTGCTAGGAAGTTTCCTGGCCCGTGGGGTCCCTGAAGATCCTGCGCAAGTGCCCTCCCTCCCTCCAGGCGTCCCCGGAGGAAAAGGCGTGCACCCGGCAGGCAATAAAACAGAAGACAAGTATGCACAGCCAGGAGCTCTGAGCTGGCCTTAGTAGCATAGGCTAGATATGTACCCAGGGAAAGCATAACTGAATGTAATTCAGAATTGTAATTTCAGAATGTAAGTTCAGATGAATGCAACCCTAGGGCTCAACTCCCGGGGTCATTTCCCAAAACTCCCTTTGCACTAACGCGTCGTCAAGTTTTCAGAGGAGATCTCTTAGGTGACAAGTACTCTAACCGCCTGTACCGGTAGCAGTACCCCTAAGAGCACTATGCCTTCCGGGAGTCCACTCCACAGCCACGGGTACTAGGCCAGAAGGGAAATCAGACCGTTCGCCGGGGAGGGCGCATTACCCCTGCAAAGGTTCTCATCAACTGTCAAGCATGCGCAGGTTGGTGGTATATTGACTCCGAGCGAGATATTATGCCTAGAATGCAAGATGCACATGCAAAGCCTTAGCTGATTTTTGCCGTGCTCTTGATCTGCTATGTCCTTCCCGGGTATCCAGCTCCTGAGCCGCTCTTCAGCATCCATTTCTGTCCCGGGAGAGGCGCTACACATAACAAACTTTCAGTAGGAAAAGAATGGACCCTCCCTTACATGTCGTGAAAGTGTTTCATCCGAAGCAACCCGCAAGCAAAGTTGAATGTGCATTTATGTGTTTATGTTCTTTAAAACACAGCACTGCCCGTTCCACTTCTTACCGCGGCAGTACGGCACGATCAGGTGGCAGCGCCTACTGATAGGCTACTCGCGCTCGACCTGTCAGCCACCGGCACCATGTCAGCCCCCTGCTTGGGGGTTGTTACGGATAACACACTTCACGACAACAAGAGAGGCTCACGGAATTGAAAAACTTATCTTTTGTTCCTTGGCGACGATTCTTACACCCTTATCCACCTGGCGTTTTGATTCCTTCAGGCTACCTCGGTAATCGTTTAGTCGCGCTGCCGCCGAGGCGGGTCTTCTATGCCGTATTTCAGACATAATTCTGCCTTGCCCAGCAATTCTTGGCGGGGACAAGGCTTCCAACCGAGATAGCCTCCAATGCCGACTAGGGGCATGACTTGCTGGCTTGCGCCAATCCAGAGACCATTGTGTTACTTGCTCGAGTTACCCGGAGACCACCCAACTGGTGATCTGGTGACTTGCTGGCGTATCAGATACGCCGGTCCGGAGACCCTACGGTTGCCTTAGCTTTCTGGACCCGGATGTTCCTTGCTTGATGACCCGTCAATCTTGCTGGCACGTGCCGGTCTGGAGACCCTGAAGCTGCTTTACCCGCGGGATCCTGATGCTAGCCACTTAGCAATCCGATACTTCTGAGGGGGTCCACTTGGTCCTGGCTGTATTGCGACGATGTGACCCGGGAGATCCCACTCTCCCCTGGCCAAATCTCCACAGATGAAGGTTTGATCCCAGCTAGCTGCAGTTTGCCCTTGACTGTCTTGCTTGACTTCTTCGGAGGAGCGTCACGCTCTACCACAAGCACAGCGCTGATCACCTGGTTGGTGGCAGCAATGTACAGTAGTAGGGGCTCCTTTTCTTCTGGTGCCACGAGGATTGGTGGCGAGGCGAGGTAGCGCTTGAGGGACTGCAGGGCTTCCTCGGCCTCGGAGGTCCACTCCACGGGGCCTGACTTCTTGAGCAGCCTGAAGAACGGTAAGGCCCGCTCCCCAAGCCTTGAGATGAAGCGCCCGAGTGCAGTGATGCACCCGTTGAGGCGCTGTACGTCCTTGACCCGCCGGGGGCCTCCATGCGCTCGATTGCCTTGATTTTGTCCGGATTCGCCTCGATCCCTCGGTGAGAGACCAGGAAACCCAGCAGCTTGCCGGAGGGGACCCCGAACACGCACTTGTCGGGGTTGAGCTTGAAGTTGACCCGGCGGAGGTTCTCGAAGGTCTCGTGCAGGTCTTGGATGAGGGAGTCCTTGTACCGGGTCTTGACCACGATGTCGTCGATGTACGCTTCAACGTTGCGGCCCAGCTGCGGCCCAAGGCATGCTTGCATTGCGCGCTGGAAGGTAGCGCCGGCGTTCCGGAGGCCAAAAGGCATCCGGGTGTAGCAGTAGCAGCCCTTGGGAGTGATGAAGGCCGTCTTCTCTTGGTCCTCGAGCGACATCATGATCTGGTGGTACCCGGAGAAGGCGTCCAAGAAACACAGCAGCTCGCACCCGGCCGTGGAGTCCACGATCATGTCGATCCGCGGCAGGGGGAAAGGGTCCTTGGGACAGGCCTTATTCAGGTCTGTGAAGTCGATGCAGAGTCTCCACTTGAAGGTCATGGGCTTCGGTACCACCACGGGGTTGGCCACCCAGTTGGATGGGGAACCGACCGGATGACACCAGCTTCTATCAACTTGTCCACCTCGGCGATGATGAATTCCAGCTTTTCCTTGCTTTGGTTCCGGAGAACCTGCTTCACGGGGCGAGCCCCCGGATTGACCGCCAGTTTGTGCTCGATCACCTCCCTTGGAACACCGGGTAAACCTGACGCCTCCCACGCGAAGATCAGAGTTTTCCCGAAGGAAGGCGACGAGCGCGCTTTCCTATTTGTCGGTGAGGCGGGCGCCGATGGTGATGGAGCGAACTCCGTCGCTGGTTAGCGCCACCTTCTTGGTCAGCTGCGGATCGCCATGGAATGGCGCCTTCTTGGGGGAGTAGATGTGGAGCCCCCAGGGTGCCCTTCGCCCCCGGGGAGAGCCCCATCATCATCCTCCTGTACACCTTGAGGGACATCCGCCATGATTGCCACCGTCTGGTTCAGCTGGTGAACGCAGTAGATAGCATCGTCGATGTCGGCCTTGACTTGATCACGCCCCACGGCGCCGGAATCTTCAGCATGTTGTAGGCGAAGTGGGAGACGGCCATGAACTTGGCCAGAGCAGGTCTGCCAAGTATGCCGTTGTACGGTAGCGGGTGTCGGCGATGTCGAAGACGATTTCCTCGGTGCGGAAGTTCTTGGAGTCGCCGAAGGTGACCGGAAGGGTGATCTTCCCGAGGGGTCGAGTAACACTTCCGTTCACGCCTTGGAACACCCGGTGTCTTGCAGGCGAGACAGGGGAATTTGAAGGATAGCCAGGACCTTCGCCGTCAGCAAGTTGAGGCTGGAGCCTCCGTCGACCAGCATCTTGGTGACCTTGTAGTTGTGGATGACGGGCGACACGATCAGCGGCAGGGTCCCGACCCCGGCAGTGTTGCAGGGTGGTCTTCTGGGTCGAAGGTGATGACTTGACTGGACCAGTCCAGGGGCTTGGACGGAGCAGAAGCAACCGCGTTCAGCTCCCGGACAAGTCTCTTGCAGGCGCCGTTGGAGGGAGGCAGAGAAGACCCTCCGTGGATGCACCCGACAACTCCAGTGACTTCTTGATACTTGCCGCCGTTGCCTCCTTGGGGAGCCGGAGCTTCCCCGTTGCCGCGTGGGCGGCCTCCGGAGTGTTGTACCCGCGACCACCTTGACCGCCGCGTCCTCCTCCACGGCCCCCGCGGCCACCGCCTCGGTTCCATCCACGGCCGCCTCCGCCTTGGCGACCCGTGGGACAGTCACGAGCGATGTGCCCGGCAGTGCCGCAGTTGTAGCAACCGTCTTGACTGACCCCGTCAGCTCGGCGTTGCTCCCGGATGGCGAGGTTCTTGAGCATGCGGCAGTCCTTGAGCAAGTGGTTGCCTTCTGGATGGATGTGGCACCAGGGATCACCTTCACCTTCTTCCTCGGAAGTCGGCGCGGGCTTGGTCTTCTTCGGAAGAGGCTCGGTGACGAAGATCCGCTTGTCGGGTCCAGGGTCCCGCTTCTTGTTCTTGGCTGGAGTGACCTTGTCCTCGGGTTCATCCTCCCGGGGAACTTGGCTCCTTCTTCAGCTCGAGCGCACCGATCTGCAAGCTCCCAGAGCTTACGAGCAGACTCGACGCGATGGATGCTCAGCTTCTCGCGCATCTTGGGGTTGCGGACGTTGGCGTGGAAGGACTGGATCACCAACTCCTCCTTGATGCACGGGATGGTGTTCATCTTCTGGGTGAAGCGCTGGATGAACTTGCGGAGAGTTTCACCCGGCAGCTGCTTGAAGTCGTGGAGATCACTGGGAGCCCCCGGGCGCTCGTACCCGCCTTGGAAAGCCCCCAGAAACTGCTCCTTCAGTGCCCGCCAGGAACGGATGGAGCACTTGGGAAGGTTGAGAAGCCAAGTCTGGGCATCTCCCTTCAGGGCCAACGGGAACCAGTTGGCCATCATGACCTCGTCGGCCCCGGCAACCATGCAGCAAGAGAGTAGATCTGCAGAAAGTCCCGGGGGTTCGTGGTGCCGTCGTAGCGGAGAACGTCGATCTTGAATTTCTTGGGCCAGTTGAAGTGGCGGAACTCGGGGGGGGCGAGGCAGCCTTCGGCGAGGTCGATGCCCCGATCTTCCCGGCGGTGACGTTCTCGGCGACGCTCGATGCGGGTGCGCATATCCTCGTTCTGACGGCTGTTGAGCTCGTCACGAAGATCTGGGTTGCGCGAGGTAGACGACCCGATGGAGATGGCCTCGCCGTGATCGCGGTTTAGCCGATCAGCCATCGGTGGCGCGGTGCGAGGAGGCGCCGTCTTGGCTTGACGTTCACCACGAGGCTGGCCTCGCGGATCACGTGTCTTGTCTTGTGCTGCTCCGGGATCGTCGACGGTGGGAGCTTGAGTGGGTTCGACCCACGGACCACCATCGGCGAAGTCGAGGAGCCTCTCGACGCGAGTCCTCCATTCTTGGTAGACCTTGGGATCGCCGCTGCTTGGAGGGAACTGCATCAGGGCCTTGGCAGCGACTAGAGCATCATGGCGAGCTTGCGTCCGAAGGCGAGTGCGCGGAGGTCTTGCTCTTGGATGCTCGTGGATCCCCGCTGGGGCGAACGCCGTGGTTCCCTCCTCCAGCGGTGGGCTCCTTGCCAGCGCCATTGCAGACGCTCTTCTCCCCCGAGCGAGGAGGAGGCATGGTGGTGCCCTTTGGAGCCGCCGCTCCGCCAGGGCCGTTGTCCTTGTCGCGACCGTCCACTTCGTCCGGCGCCACCCTCTCCATGGGAGGCGGGGACGGAGAGACGCTCCGCCGCGCCAGCAGCACGACGTTCAGCTGAAGCTTGAGTGCGTGAGGGAGAAACCGGCTTGGACGCCGCAGGGTCTCCCTTCTTCTTCGGCGGCATGCTTGACGAAGAACTTGCCGATGAACTTGATGAAGATGAAACCAGCGCTTGCGCCCCCTACCTGGCGCGCCAGATGTCGTGTCTCGATGCACGGACACCGGGAGTATAGGATACCCCCTTTTAGGTTCGGCACGGGGCGCGAAGGAGGCTGAGAATCGTCTTCTCGGGCGGAGTCTAGATCAAGCTCTCCTCTCCACGATCAAAGCATGCAACCAAAGGGACACAAGGAGCTACCCAGGTTCAGGCCGCCCGGAGGCTAAAAGCCCTACTCCTGCATGTCTGGATTGATGGTTCTTCATAGTGTGGCTTACAATGGAACCTCCCGGATGGGGTACCCGGAAGGGTTTTGGCTGGAGGTAGAAGAAGGACAGATCCTGACCCGGAGGAGATCACCTTCCCTCTACCTTCGCAGCCCTAGTCTAGTCTTGCTCTGGTTCGACTTGTTCCTCCTTCGACCTCCCCTCTCCTCCGTGCCTTGGTCCTCCTTTTATAGGCTAAGGGGTTGCCACAGGGTCACGTGAGGGGCACGAGGGACCTTCGGGTGAAGGACCCTCCTCATCTAGTTTAGGGGAGACGTGGCCTCTCCTCAGCCTAGCGTCTCCTTTGGGTTAGGTGGGAGCGTCCGCCTTGGGGTGGACAGGGCTGACACCACCACGGGACTGTGCTTCCCGCCCGCGCTACCTTCGCCTTGCTTCCCAAGTCTTCTGAGGTCTTCTAGCGTGAGGTGGAGAGCTTATCCACAGGATGTGGGGAAGTACCCGAGAGGGAGCCTGGCCTCCTGCCGGGAACTCGGGCTCTCGGGTCCTTCCTTGCCTTCTTGCTTGGTTCGGGGACCCGGCAGGCCCCAGGACCGGAGCCCTTTGTCGACGTAGGCCTTGCTTGGCCTTGACGGTGAACCCGCCAGCTTGACTTGAGTCTTGGTCTTGTCCATCTTCATCTTGGGCCCACATGGGTGGACCCACTTTGGCAGCACTAGGGGAACCCCGTGTTCCACTGTTGCGACACTGCCATAGCTAGAGTTTGGTGGGTGCTGGGTGGGAGCTTGGGACCAGGGGAAACCCTAGGTTGGCTTGTCCGGCCGGGCCACGGCGACGCCATTGGTGCCGTCCTTCCTCCTTGGAGGCGTGGCTGCGGTCCCTCCTCTCCATCCCCGACCCGTCTCCCGGACGAAAGTCCAAGATCCACGATTGGGCGGCGTCGACGTCCTGAGCGTAGTGTCCTCCTTGGAGGCGCCGTCTGGGGAGTCCTTTGGTTCGGGCGAGATGAACAGAAGGTGAGAGCTTTGGGTGGCTCCCCTGCTACCCCTTTCCTCTGCAGTTGCGCTCGGCGCTTTCCTGTTGCTCTCAGGTTTGCAAGGGCAGCGATGTCGAAGACGGCGTGGTGCTCAGTGTCATGGTATGGCGTGCTCTGGGGCTCCTTCGGATATCGAGTCCAACATCTCTCCGCTCTCGGGTGAGCGTCTCTCATGTCCGACGGCGCCTTCGTCAAGGCGAGAGGGTTGGGGCCCTCTTCGGCATGAGAGCAGGAAGATGTTGTTCTGCTCCAGCTCTTGGTGCTCCTCGCTCATGACATGACCTTGGCAGAGCCCTGCTACCTCTCCTACGTGGTGTCCTTGCCCTTGAGTGCTGCAGTCTACACTTCGGCAAGCAGTGCTTCATGTTCTTCGTTTTTGGCTTTGCTGTTTAGTGTAGAGTTGTAAACTGTTCAGAGTGCACTCTTGTATCGTTCGGCCGCTGTGGTGTTCGGTTCTGTTGGTTGTAATGGTGGCCTTGTGTATTCTCTGGCCGGTTATGGTGGCCTTGTGTATTCTCTGGCCGGTTGATGGCTTTGTTAATTCAAAGCAGGGCTCTACTCGAGCCTGGCGTTTCAAAACTCAGACAAGTTCATACTTCCTTGCAAGTATGGGCAAGATGTTGGGGTGCTCTTTCATGGGCACTATCCTATATATATTTACTTCCCCGTTGAAAAATCCATGAAATTATCTATCCCTGATCATGTCTATGGTTGACAGTTGATATAAGGCGGAGAGGCAGCAGCCGACACAGTGAAAAAGAAAAGGTCTCGCGTCTCGTCTCGCGACCGCGTCGTACCCCGCGCGAGCGACCGGTCGCCGCCAACGCCCTCCAGCGAGCTCCCCCTCCTCCTCTTCTCTGGGGCCGTCGTCGGCGTGCGTTCCGAGCTTGTCCCGGGCGGCGCCGGCGGCGGCGGCCCACGGTCTTTCCCCCCCTCGGTGGCGTGCTAGCGCGGGAAGGCGCGGCGCATCCAGGCGGCGGCGGTCCGGGGCGGAGGTGCTCCTCTACTACGGGTGGTGTGAGCGGTGGCGGCGCCGCCATTGGTGGCGGTGGCAGGGACGATTCCGGCCAGGCCCTTTGGGCCCGATCTGGGTCAAGGCAGGTTTGGTCTCGACCGTGCTACACCGGTTGGACTAGCAAACCATGCTTATGATGGGAGTGACGGCGACGACGCCGCGTCTGCTGCAGCGGGGTGGGCGGGAGCTTCACGAACTCGCCTGAGTTCGGCCGGGCCTTTGGAGCCGCTTCAGGGTAGCGGCGGCGGTGACCTACGTGTTGCAGCGTGGCGGCGGAGACTTCACGGACCTGCAAGGGTCCGGCCGGGCCCACCCGGCCTGGTGTGTCTCTGCTGCCGGTGGAGGAGGCCCTCCAGGTGGTTCTGCTGCTGCCGCCCTCTGGCTCCATGGTGGCCTAGTATGCTCTTTCCTACCTTGTCCGGTCGGCTACCGTCTATGACGGTGGAGGCTGGTCCTCCCGCGTGGATGTGGTACTGAAGCTCCTTGTCTACGACGGGTTCTTCACAGTTCGGTCGGCCTCGCAGCGAGCACCATGGTGATACGGCGATGGTGACTTCAATTCCGTGGTGGCGTATGTTGGTGGGTGGCAAGACGGCTGGAGCGCTTCGGTTTGTCCAGCGTTGTGGTTTTCTGGGGGTCAGGAGAAATCCCTGTCATCTTGACACCGACGCGGTGACGCTTGCGAGTGTCGCTGTTCCTTCCTGAAGGGCGTCGGGTGTACCTCTTCCCCACTGCCTGTAGCGTACCGGGGGAAACCCTAGGACTAGTCCGGACAACAGCAGCGTCATCGGTGTTCCCTTCTTGGAGGTGTTGTTTGGTACGCGGCGATTCCGAGTGCTAGGATTGTGGTGGGAATTTGCCGGAGAGGACGCAGCGGTTGCGAGTCACTTTCGTTTTCGTTGATCCGCCAATGTTGGCATTGTTTTCTCTTCCTTCATCTTTTTCTTTTCTTTTGGGTTTGCTTGTGATGTTTGCCCCAGCAGTGTACTCATTGTTGTATCGGGTGGTTGCTATATTAATATAGCGGGGCGAAAGCATATTTCTTCAAATTATCTGTCCCTGTTCATCTTAGCAATGATTGCATTTTTTTCTTGACCGTATCTCTTTGTGTCTGGTTTCTTTAAAGATAGATCAGGTATCTACATCGATTTGATACGTAATTTTTTCTGTCTTACTTGGATGATGGTCACATATGAATGTCCTAATTTGGTTACGCAAGCATGCCAAAAGAATTTAGCTATATAGTGATCATAATGGTGAGCCACTCATATGATTCGCAAGAATCGCAAGGCGATTAGGGCGAGTCCGATCGGGCGAGAAGAGACGATGGCAAGGCCACGAAGTTGCATATGCATCCCTCGCGGATGCCCCGTTCGATTATTTCCATGTCGTATTTCGAAAAAAAAAACAGTATTGGACTTAAAAAATTCAATTTTCCTATCAATGCGCTAGGGCACAAAGTTTTTAGGAAAAATGTATCATACTTATTTGCTCACTGTAAAGTGCACAGTTATCGGACGATTGAGTCGCTTGCTCCACCAATCTACCTCGAATCAAACCGATTCATCAAGTGATTTATGGAATTTACTGGCTCTCAGCAAAAGAATTTCAGCCCTTGATACTAAAACGATCCGAGCCTTTAATTTTTCTCCAAAGTGAAGACTTGTCCAACAACCGGAGAAAGCATCGCGTTGCCTGAAATTGTGTTTGTGCTGCTAAGGACGGAGGTTCGGAGCCATCGATTGCATATATGTTTCCTCTCCATTTCAAACTTACATGAACAGCGTGAGGCAAAACCACTGGTTTACAAGACTTCTGGTTGTGATTCTTTGACCATAACATGATACTACTCAAAATACTGAAATATAGTAAGAAAAAAGATGTGTTGATAAGAAACATCACTTTTGCACAACACCCGTGTATGGTCTATTTTTGGGAGATCTTGCTAAATATTAATAGCTCTTTATGTCATGGCACGTGCATCTGAGCGAAGGGACCTATCAAGTATGGGCAAGACGGCGCAGTATTATTTCATCGGCACTATCCCATGTATTATCGCCCGCCTTATATTGAAAGTCTTAGGGCAACTCCAACGCGTCGACTTAAACATACATGTTTTTTGTCCGTTTGGGTCGCCAAACGGACAGCGTCCAACCCATATCCGGCCTGATCCTCTGTATCAGAAAAATGATAAAATATTTTATATTTTGATACGGAGGTAGTAACACGGAAAGAAGGAGGAGGAGGAAGGAGAAGCAACATAAGAAAAAGAAGACGACGACTTTTGGTCGTAATCTGTTGCTTGGTTGTCAAGTACACAAACATGAGACTTTTGGTACGGTTGCTCCCATCGGTCTATATGTTGATCAAACACTCAAATTTGTTAATCTTATGGAAACTATTGCCTGGCGTAAATCCATTCAAGCCCTCGATTAATTTTGTAAGTGACAACTATTCGTGTTGTAGTGATTTTCTTAAGTACGTTAATACCAGTTACACCCTCCGATTCATATAAAGTGTCGGGACAAAACAAATAACGAAGCATAAATTCCCAACTGTGCTAGGGACAATATTTTCGGATCGGAGGGAGTAGGAAAAGTACAACCGAGCATTCCTGTGAAAAAGACGTTTTTTCCTTTACAAAATAGTAAGCGAGGATCGGAAGCAGCCCAAGGTCCACCAGAAATGAAAGCAGGCCGAGCAGAGAAAGCAATAATCTTCACGAATGAAGTTGCAGCAAGTGGCGCATGAGCTCTCACCCAATCCCGTTCTTAGGCCCACGTAGACCACGCTTTCTAAAATGAGACCACGTCCGGCCCAGTTCTTGCAAAAAGTAACCCAGGAACAAGCGGACTGGGCGTGCTTCTGACGAGGATCACAATCGCTTCATATGGTCCTTTTCTTTAAAGAGCTTCATATTTCCTTGAGATAACAGCATCATCCGACGAAGCACGCAGAAGCGCCTTCGTTGCCCTAGTGAACGAAATTCAAGTTTGTAGATGTGCTTTTACTTCCATCAAGTTTATTCATCATGTCTCAGTGTCTGAAGGGATAGGGAGCCTAATGCTAACGCTTATGATCAAACAAGTTAAGACGGCTACCATGCTGTTGGTTGACTGATATCTGTGGTTTATTCAACTATCGAGGATTCAGGGCTGGTCCCCGCGGCGAAGCGAACCTAGGGGCCCTATAGACATAAAAATAATTATTATACATGCATATATGGAGTGTTACAATAAACTCTTAAAATGTGCAGAAAATCAATATTGATATCAAATAATATAGACATTTTCTTTTGAAATTTTCTCCTAACATTACTATGTGTGAAGTCATAGATGATGATATATCAATTGTTAGATCCATATAAAACCTTGTATCGGTAGAACTAGGTGGAAAACGTGTAGGTGAGTGAAAACAGTGAGATGGAGAGATAGATCGGGGCGATACCTTCGCTGTGACTCGATGAACTCGAGCCGGAGGCCATGGTGGTCGACGGCGTGGGCGTCGGAGCGGTGGCGGCGCAGTGGTGCTTCCCGTGAGCACTGCGCTAACCCTAATCGGAAGGGGGTGTCGGTGGGGTGGCTGGCAACACGGTCAACCTCGTACTGTGTGCCTTGACCCCCACCTCTTTATATAGCGCAGGTCACAGGGGCCCACCGTCCATAAACAGAAACGGACGCCCCCGATTAGGGCGCAGTCAAGGGGATTGTGGAGCCGTTGGGCTCATCAATACGAGATCATATCTAACATTCCCCCCTTGATCTCAACTTTTACTTTTAACTTTTTACCTTTTACTTTACTCGTTTCATCACCGATTAGTACATAGAGCATGTTTCATCGTCATACCTCATTGCCGATAGAATCAGACAGCCACTATATACTTTTCTGTTTTGAAACAAATCCTGTTACTTTTGGGCCTCTATGATCCAGAAATCATAGGCTTTCCATTAAACCCATGCCGGCTATGTGTTCCTGGAACACATTGGGTGGTAAGCCTTTCGTTAGCGGATCTGCAAATATTTCCTTTGTCCTTATATGCTCGAGACTTATAGTTTGATCCTAGATTTTATCTTTCACAACATAATACTTTATATCTATTGCCTTTGTAGCATTACTCGACTTGTTGTTGTGAGCATAGAATACTGCGGGCTGTTGTCACAGTACATCTTTAGTGGTTTGTCAATACAGTCTACCACTTTCAAGTCGGGTATAAATTTCTTTAACCATACCGCCTGCCCCGTGGCCTCATAACATGCTATAACTTCTGCATATATCGTGGACGATGCAACTAATGACTGTTTGGAGCTTTTCCACGAAATAGCCCCTCCTGCGAGAGTGAACACGTATCCTGACGTGGACTTTCTATCATCTTTGTCTCCCGCAAAATCTGCGTCTGAATACCCTCTTATCTCTAGAGAATCAGATCTTCTATATGTTAGCATGAGGTCTTTTGCACCTTGCACATAACGCAATGCTTTCTTTACCATATTCCAGTGCTCATGGCCTGGATTTTCTTGATATCTACCGAGTACCCCGGTGATAAAAGCTAAGTCAGGGCGAGTGCACACCTGTGCATAATGTAAGCTTCCAACAGCCGAAGCATATGGTACTGCTTTCATTCGATCGATCTCATATTGGTTCTTGGGACATTGAAATTTCCCAAAACTGTCGCCCTTGACTATAGGAGCAGGTGAGGTACTACTTTTATGCATATTGTACTTCTTTAGAACCTTTTCTAAATATGCCTTTTGTGATAGTCCTAGCACTCCATTCTTTCTATCCCGGTGAATTTCTATGCCCAAAACATATGAAGCTTCACCAAGATCATTCATATCAAAATTTGAGGACAAAAACTTCTTTGTTTCTAGTAGCAGACTGACATTATTGCTCGCAAGCAGAATATCATCCACATACAGAATTAGGAAAATATATTTCCCACTTTTAAACTTTGCATAAATGCAGTTGTCCTCAACGTTCTCTTTAAATCCAAAACTTTTAATTGTATTATTGAACTTTAAATACCACTGTCTAGAGGCTTGCTTTAACCCATAAATGGATTTCTTTAGGCGGTATCCCATATTTTCCTTCCCCTCCATGAAAAAACCCTTGGGTTGTTTCATGTAAACATTCTCTTCTAAATCTCCATTTAGAAATGTCGTCTTTACATCCATTTGATGCAACTCTAAATCAAAATGCGCAACTAGTGACATGATGATTATGAAGGAATCCTTACATGAGACCGAAGAAAATGTCTCATTGTAATCTACTCCTTCTCTTTGCGTAAAGACTTTTGCCACAAGTCGCGCTTTATACTTTTCAACGTTTCCATTGGAGTCATACTTAGTTTTGTATACCCATTTGCAGCCTACTGTTTTGGCTTCTTTAGGAATTTCCTCTAAGTCCCAAACATTGTTAGAACTCATCGATTTCATCTCGTCTTCCATGGCTTCCAGCCACTTCGAAGAGTGAACGCTTCTCATGGCTTCTTCATATGAAGTGGGATCTTCTTCCATATGAACTGTTTCTGTATTATAAACTTTATAATCACTAGAAATAGCTGATTTCCTAGCTCTTTTAGACCTTCTGAGAGTCTCATTCTCTGGCACATCATGTGTCTCAACGTGCAACTCTTCTTCTAAATGTGGATGTCGTCTCTCCCTTTCATGCTCAACAACGGGTTGAGTCGGCTCCTGACGGACAGGTTCCGAATCTTGCCTCGTTGTGGTCACGGGTGGAGTTACAACAGGTGCTTGCACCACAACCTCTGGGATTATCGATACAGGTACAACAGGTAGGGCGAAAAATGGCTCATGGATCATCGGAAAAGGTGCACACACCCTCTTCTCCTCAAGATCAATTTTCCGACCTACCATGCTCCCCCTCATCATTTCGTCCTCCAAGGAGACTGCGTGTCTCGTTTCTACTGTCGGGGGGCTACCCCCGGGTAGGGTAAAGTTGTGGTATAAAGAGCTCTAAAGGCGGGACCGGGTCAAGGTCAAACCGGGTCAACCAAGTCCCGGGGGGACCGAGGCATGGTGTCACTGCAAACCGGCTTATGGCAACCGGGTCGCGGAGGCCGGGTTATGTTAGCTGAGTCATCCTAACCGACATATACCAAACCGGGTTATGCTGACCGACATATGTATGTCGGTAACTTGTGTGTTTTGTTATGTGCAAGGAAGATCATTCGGGAGGGGGAATCCGGCATACCCATGCCGGGTTATCCTGGTGTCGGACAGAGGTCAATGCTCTTGTCACCTCCCGTCCGACACGGGAGCGTCTGACACGGAGGCGCCTGGCACGGGCGCGTGCAGGAGGGGCGAGGTGACCGGTCTCCCGTAGGCTGACCAAGGACAGACCTGCAGGCTACGAGACAGACATGGGCGTGCCATGTCTGGTCTCTAGCAGAGGGCACATTCTAGGTGTGCAGGAGATGGGCGCGCCACGTCTTGTCTCTGGCAGGAGTGCCATCATGACATATCCTTGGCGTGGCTACAGTGCGCCCAAGGGTACTTCGGTAACTCGGTTGGACCTTTATATAGGGCTTCACCCCCTCCTGCGTGACGGACACAGAGGGAGAGAAAGGAAGACCCAGAGATATCTTTATACCCGTAGCTTCATCTTCTTCATTGTGTTCATCCCCATTGCTGGGATCATACAGCTCAAGGAGCAGCTTGTACGCCTGGTACCGAGATATATAGAGAGAGTGACAAGCAGGAGTAGGGGTTTTACCTCCTCACGAGGGCCCCGAACCTGGGTAGATCTTGGTGTGCTTGTGTGTTCTTCGTGTGTGCTTCTTAGCGCGCTAGCCCTCTCCCGGATTCCACCAGCGTCAATCGGCCCCACACTTTAGCCATCCTATGGCATCTGTCGTGATACCACCACGACAGTTGGTGCCCACCGTGGGGCAGGCAGCGGCGCTGGCTGGTGTGACATTCCAGACGGGCTCCATCATCAACTCCGGCGAGCACGTCGTTTGTGGGCTCGTCTGCAAGCTCGGCGCGCTGAACTTCATCAGCGACAACGCGGGATGCTTCGGCAGCAGGCCGTTCCCGACGAACGGCTGCCTCATCAGCTTCGGCACCTTCATGACCTACGTCGCCACCGAGGTTGTCTGCAAGTACCCCGAGCAGGTGCTTGTGGCGGAGGATCCTCCTGCTATCTGTGCGGCTCGCGGCCGGCGTAGCGCTCGCCCCGGGAGCTGCGCAGAGGTCATGATGACCGGCACTACGGGTGGTGCTGGTAGAGGAGAACCCGGCAAAGGAGATGCCGGTAATCCTGCTCCCAAGGCCACCAGATCGGCGAAAGTGCCGCTGGAGAGGAGGGAGAACCTCCGAGATCAGGCCGGTACATCCGATGTTCCGGTTAGGACGGGTCATCTCGAGGAGATAATCGAGAAGCTGGCTGTGCCGGTAGTTGCCGGTACAGATGCCGCCCAATCAGAGGCAGAGTTGGAGGGACGGCGTCAGAGCTTGCTTCAGGAGGCTCTGGAGATGGCCGACGTACGGAGAGAGTTTGGGATAACTGTCCGTGAGTATAACCTAGCACATGGTTTTACCCCGGTAGCTGCTCGCCCTAGTCGAGTAGAGGATGTGCGCAAGAGGGGTAAAAACCTCAATGCCGAGATTGCTAGATATGGTAGATCTAGCTTCAGCAAAACTCCTAGTGCCTTATCGGTCGAAAAAACCGATGTATAGTTCCCCTGCTAAGACTCTTAGAGCTGTCGAGGCAGCAAGAGCCGAGTTGTCTGGCTTATCCGAAGAAGCTCTCCGCAGGCAGCAAGACCGAGTTAATGAGCTGGTAGCTGTGGCTACCCGGCAGAATGAGGCCTATCGCAAGGCCAACACAGTTGCAGGTGGGTCCGATGTTGTTCACTCGGCTAAGGGAGCTAGTGGATCTAAGGGGCAGGCTTCTTCACCGCATGTCGGTGCAGATCGTGACCGGAGTGTAAACTCCGGTAAGAGCAAACAAATGCAGGTGTACGATCCGGCACGTGCCGGAAATCAGGTGGTTGGGCGAGGTAGTGCCGGCCGGGGTAGAAGCCATCCCGGTCAAGGCGGTCCAGGTGCCGGGATAGTTAACTCGGCTGGCCGAGGTTATCCACCTCGGTATCCGACGCAAAATCTCGCTCAACAGCAGCAGCAAAATGTCGGGCATGTCCAGCAGCCACAAATTGTTGAACAGGTGGTTAATTGTTATGATGATGGTTACTCGGCTATGGAGAAAGCCGGATATCCGAGATATGACAGTGCACTGGGATCCCGGTTGGGACCTCGCCAGTTGTCACCAAATGATGCACGCTACAAGCTGGACCGGATCTATATGTCGGAAATGCTGGAAGAGCAGGGTCCACCTGGCCCTGCATGCTTTGGACCTCGGATCATGAGAGAGCCACCAGTGCGACACTTTCAGTTGAACCGAGGCGCGAAGACATATGATGGCAGCACCAAGCCAGAGGACTGGCTGACAGATTATGTGACGGCAGTGCACATTGCTGGGGGAAACCGCCGATGGGCGGTGAGATATATCCCACAGATGTTGGAAGGACCAGCCCGGATCTGGCTGAACAACCTGCGAGAAGGCAGTGTCGATTGTTGGCTAGACTTTGAAGAGGCATTTGTTAGCAACTTCTCCAGCACGTACAAGAGACCGAATCGTCCTCAGCAGCTTGCGATGTGCAAGCAGAGGGATAATGAAACTGACCGGGATTACTTAACCCGGTGGAGTACTATTCGCAATTCCTGTGAAGGAGTTGTAGAGGCACAGGCCATATCTTGGTTTGCCCAGGGGTGCCGACACGGCTCCATGCTCTGGTAGAAGTTGCAGAGGGAAATGCGGCCACCCTGGCCGAGACAATCCGGATTGTGGATAGCTATGCACTGGGAGATCCGATGCAGCCCTTGCTGAACTCGGTTGAACCGAGTAGAAGATACCCGGTGAATAACAGACCCGGGCCAGTCAGGCAGAATGATCGCCAGGACTTCGGAAACAAGAGGAGAGAGCCGGATTACCGGTATGGTTCAAACCAGGTTGCAGCAGTGAACCAAGATCAGCCAGATGCCAGTAACAGCCAGCGTCCGAAGTTCAATGGTCCAGCATGGGGCCAGAATCAAGAAGGGAAGAGGCCATGGGGTGACCAGAAGCTATCATTAACTTATGAGGCTATGTTGGATGGGCCTTGCAGTTTCCACACCCAGGACATTCGCAGGCCAGCAAACCATACAACTCGGCAGTGCAGCTGGTATCAGCGCACCTTGAAAGAAGGTGGAGGTTCCGGAGGAAATCAGATGGGAGCACCTCAGAGGCCTCCAATGACGTATCCTCAACCGAGGCAAGCAGTACCCCTCACTGGAGCAAACACAATTCCAGTGAATACACCGGCACAGAGGCCTCCTACTCCGAAACCTGTGAATCAAGTAAATTCGGAGGGAACAACAACAATGCTGGTCCCAGCAGGCACGGAGAGTATCCTCAGGGAGACTACAGAGAAGCTCATCAGAGCTATGTGGTCTTTGTGACTGAGCCAACTGACAAGAAAAGCTTGCATCGGCGTGCACTGGAGGTGAACGCAGTTATGCCGGCAGTGCCGAAGTATTTGCACTGGTCCGAGCAAGAGATCGTTTGGAGCAGAAGGGATCATCCCCGAGTTATGCCGACTCCGGGAGGTTATGCATTGGTAGTGGATCAACGTTCTTTGGACCCACCATTAATGTTCGGTTCACCCGGTTCTCATTGATAATGGGAGTGCTATCAATATTATGTACCGGGACACCATGGTGAAGATGGGTATCTCGGCAAATATGCTGCAGCCGAGTTCTACCACCTTTCATGGTATAGTGCCAGGTGTCTCATGTGCACCTATGGGCAAAGTTTGGGTTGATGTATTGTTTGGCACCAAGGAAAACTGCCGAACTGAGAGCATTCAGTTTGAAGTAGTGGACCTCGAAAGTCCATACCATGCTTTACTCGGTAGGCCTGCACTGTCCAAGTTCATGATATCCACTCATGTGGGTTACCTCAAGATGAAGATGCCGGGTCCTAACGGCATCATCACAATCTCGGGTGATTACAAGCGTGCACTGAGTGTGCCTCGGCTGGATCATGCTTAGCCGAGTCACTGATCATCGCTGCAGAGAAGAAGAAGATCCATGAAGTGGTGGCATTGGCTCAGTCCGCACAACTCGGCATGCCGGGTATGGCTAACCCGGAGCAGAATGCAACTTTCGAGGTACCAAAGGAGACCAAGAAGATCAGTGTTGACCCGGCATTCCCAGACCACACGTCATTATTGGGACCGGGTTGACTGAGAAATAGGAAGGCGAGCTCAGTCACTTCCTCCGTGAGAACCGGGATATCTTTGCATGGTCAAATCAGGACCTGCCAGGTGTTCCGAGGGAGTTGGCTGAGCACTCTTTGTTCGTCAGACCGGATATGAAACCGGTGAAGCAACCTATGCGGCGTCTCTCGGATGAAAGGAGAAAAGTGATAGGTGATGAACTGGCCAGGTTACTTGCATCTGGGTTCATCATGGAAGTGCTGCACCCGGACTGGTTGTCTAACCCGGTCCTGGTGGAAAAGAAAAAGATGACCCAAATGTGGCCATTGTGTGGCGTATGTGTATTGATTACACAAACTTGAACAAGGCATGTCCTAAGGATCCATTCCCGCTGCCTCGGATTGATCAAGTGATCGATTCCACAGCCGGGTGTGAGCTGTTATCCTTTGTAGATGCGTATTCTGGTTTTCACCAGATACCACTAAACCCTGCTGATCAAATAAAAACTGCTTTTATTACCCCGTACGGGGCTTATTGCTATCGTGTTATGACCTTTGGTTTGAGAAATGCTGGTGCCACTTACCAGAGATGTATGCAAAAATGCTTGCATGATCAAATAGGAAAAATGTGCAGGTGTATGTCGATGACATTGTCATCAAGTCTAAGGAGAAATACTCTGATTGATGATCTCCGAGAAACATTTGAGAATCTGAGGAAATTCCGGATAAAACTTAACCCGGACAAGTGTACCTTCGGTGTGCCGGCAGGCAAATTACTCGGTTTCCTCGTGTCAAGCCGAGGTATCGAGGTGAACCCGACAAAAATCCGTGCTATTGAAAGCATGAGGTTACCGACATGTCTCAAAGACGTGCAGAAATTCACTGGGTGTTTGGCATCTTTAAGTCGGTTTGTTAGCAGGTTGGGGGAAAAGGCATTGCCTTTGTATCAACTCATGAAGAAAACAACCCACTTCGTGTGGCCCCCGCAAGCAGATGCGGCGTTCGCCGAGTTAAAAAAGATGTTGGCAACTGCGCCGATACTGGCTTCACCATTACCCAAAGAGCCGATGTTGCTCTACATTGCAGCCACAAACCGGGTTGTGAGTGTCGTATTGGTAGTGGAGCGAGAGAGGATGGCAAAACTGTGCAGAGGCCAGTGTATTACCTGAGCGAGGTGATCTCGTTGTCCAAACAGAACTATCCGCACTACCAGAAAATGACATATGGTGTCTATCTGGCTGCTAAGAAGTTGAAACATTACTTCCAAGAGCATTCAATCACTGTGGTGTGTGAGGCTCCTATCTCGGAGATCATTGGGTGTAAAGATGCAACTGGCCGAGTAGCCAAATGGGCTATCGAGGTATCCCCTTACACTCCTCACTATGAAAGAAGAGATGCCATTAAATCTCAGGCACTGCCGGATTTCCTGGTAGATTGGGCTGAAATGCAGTATGAGCCACCACGGCCTGACCCCAATTATTGGAGAATGCATTTGATGGTTCAAGGACAAAAATTGGTTTAGGTGCCGGGGTAGTCCTTACCTCGCCTAAGCGAGATCAACTGAGATATGTGTTGCAGATTCATTTTGCGGCATCTAACAATGTGGCCGAGTATGAGGCACTTGTTCATGGGCTAAATGTGGCCAAAGAGATTGGTATTCGCCGGATAGAATGTTTCGGAGACTCGGATTTGGTGGTGCAGCAAGTCTCGGGAAATTGGGATGCTTTAGACGCCAACATGGCGTTGTATCGGTTTCATGTCCAGAAGATCTCGGGGTTCTTTGAAGGTTGCGAGCTCACGCATATACCTCGGGCTGAAAATGACGCCGCCGATGTACTGTCCAAGCTAGGTTCATCCCGGGATCCAATTCCACCCGGCATAGCCTTGGAGCATTTGAGGAAGCCATCAATCAAACCATCGCCGGAGTCCGAGTCAATTTTTATCCCGGCAAAACCGGAGTCTGGTGCTGTTCCCATGGACGTAGATGTCGGATGCACTTGGCAGAACCCGGGGACTGGTTATTCTATCTCGGAAGAAGTAATGTCGGTTGATCTCATGGAGGTGGATGATCCGGTATTTCCTGTGTCCTGTGCCGGATGGGCACAACCAATAATGGCATTTATGATGGATGGGAGTTTGCCAAGTAATGAAGTTGAAGCTAGGCAAGTGCAAAGAAGATCCAAGGCATACACCATCATCAACCAGGAGTTATACAAGAGAAGTGTGACCGAGGTACTGCAGCGCTGTGTCGAGCCGCAGGAAGGGCAGGAGATGCTCTTGGAAATTCATCAAGGAGAGTGTGGTCATCATGCTTCATCAAGAGCCTTGGTGGCTAAGGTATTCCGGCATGGGTTTTATTGGCCCAGTGCTTTGAACCAGGCAGAAGATATCGTCAGAAAGTGTGAGGGATGTCAGAGGTTTGCTAAAAAGATCCACTGCCAGCCTCGGCACTCAAGACTATTCCAATCACTTGGCCCTTTGCAGTTTGGTGTCTGGATATGGTGGGAGAATTCAGGCCAGCCCGAGGTAACATGACTCATATGCTGGTAATGGTGGACAAGTTCACCAAGTGGATTGAGGTGAAGCCAATCCGGAAGTGTGATGGTCACACAGCGGTGACCTTTTTGAAGGACATCATTTTGAGATATGGTTACCCCCATAGCATTATCTCGGATAATGGCACAAACTTTGCTGTGGGAGAATTTGCTCGGTTCTGTGCGGATAAGAGAATTCGGTTGGACATAGCCTCGGTGGCACCTGAGGCAAATGGGCAAGTGGAAAGAGCAAATGCATTGGTGTTAGCCGGTATCAAAGCCCGGTTGATTGAACCACTGTTGCGAACTCGGGATGTTGGATAGAGGAGATACCAGCAGTGCTGTGGGGTCTAAGGACCACACCAAATCGATCAACTGGCTATACGCCATTTTTTCTGGTCTATGGAGCAGAAGCGGTACTACCAACCGACATGGAATATGACTCGCCAAGAGTGGCGCTGTACACTGAAACCGAGGCAAAAGAAGCTCGGGAAAATGATGTTGATTTGCTCGAAGAAGCACGAGAACTGACCTTATCTCGGTCAGCTATATATCAGCAAAATCTCCGACGCTATCATAGCCGGAAGATCAGCCCACGGGTTTTCCGAGAAGGAGATTTGGTGCTGAGACTGGTGCAACGCAGTAAAGGCCGACACAAGTTGTCACCTCCATGGGAGGGGCCATTCATTGGAGCAAGGCTCTGCACAATGATTCATACTATCTTATAGATGCGCAGGCACCGAGGAAAAATGTGATGGACAAATCCGGAGAGGAGACCAAAAGACCCTGGAATGTATCTCGGTTTTTTTTGATTAAAATGCCGGCACTCCGAAAAGAAACTCGGGGACTGCCTTGTCCGTATGCATGTGTTTTGTCTCGGTTTTTATCTGTGTTGTTCATATGTCGGATGATTTTCAGACCTCGTTTCAAAGTTCAAGTAATGTATGCTATTTTGTTGTGATCTTGTGACTCGACTGACGAACGCCGAAATGGCAGTCAAGAGCAGAGGTTATGGTATATGGTAAATATGAAAGTGAACTCGGGGACTCGGTCCTAGAAAAGATCCGACATATGTCATTTACTAACCCGGTTTTTTCTTGTGTCGGATGACTCTAAACCTTACCTCAAAATTTATAAGTATCGTATGCTATATTTTCTATCTTGTGACTCGACTGTCGAACGCCTGTATGGTAGACAAGAGCAAAGATCGACAACTATAGTGAACAAGAAAATAAACTCGGGGACTCGGTTTAAATTGATCCGACATAAACCTCATCTTGCGCGAGTTAAGCAAAATAGAGTAGTCTTGTAGGAACTTAAAATGTATATTACATCTGCACCCGACATTCCGGGGATTTAACGGTTTAAATTCATCAAAGTTAAGCAGCAGCTTCGGAGGAAGGAGCAGCTCCGGTTGCAGGGACAGACCCGGATGACGGAGGAACCTCGGCTGAAGGAGGAGCCTCGGTTGCAGGAGTAGCTTTGGTCGGCGAAGTAGCAGACCCGGGGGCAGCCGGAATGATCTTGCTGATTGCTGAAGCGTCGGTAGCACCTTGATTGGCCGAGTCAGGCGCTGGTTCAGTGGAGATCTCGGCGGAAGACTGTTTCGCAGTCTTAGCCGAGGCATCCGGAGTTGACTCGGAGTTAGTAGACTCGGAGTCAGAAGCAACATACTCTTGTTCGGAGCCATCACCAACCTCGACCTCGACCTCTTCTTCTTCATCTTCATCATCAGAGTAAACCACGCCAGGTTCGACAGACTGAGTGTTGGCAAACCTGGCCATGAAGGTAGCAACTTCCCCGCTCTTAGCAATCAATGCCGGGTCATTGGCCCAGGGGAGCCATCCCGCAGAGTACGTAAGCCGTCGAGGTTGATTTCCTCGTACCAGGTCATAAGGAAGAGCAAAGCTGCATCGGCCCCGGCACGAGCAGTAGAAGACCTCCATTCCCTTAGCCGAGTCTCGGTTTGCTGCAAGCATGCGGATAACTCGGCAATAGTCTTGACACTGGGAGAGTCGGGCCACAACACGTGGTAGGCTCGGATACCAGCATTAAGAAGCTCGACACCGATGCTCCTCAAGGGAGAAATGCGAGCTTGGAGGGCAATCAAGTGGTCATCGATGTTCCAAGCGTCGGATAGCGGAACCCCGGATGCCACAGCTCTCGCAGCTCAGGCCTTCTTCACAGTGTTGGCTGCAGCAGCTTGGCAATGCTCGAAGTGTTCTGAGAGCAAGTAGGCTGACGCCGAATCAAATGAGATACCGACACAAAAATCCGGATCAAGAAGATACAGGATATGATTAAGGAAACTTACTGTCCATTTCGGCATTAAGCTTGGTGAGCTCAGCCAGCCACTTGGCAGCATTTGCCTTGAAGGCATCCAACTCTCCTTCAGCCTTGGTAGCTTTAGCCTCGCATTCAGAAATATGCGCTTGGATCTTCTGGTCACCTGCAGCGCGCTCTCCAGAGCTGCCTTCAGTGTGTTCCTCTCCTTCTTCAGCTCGGTCTTCTCTTTTTCGACCCGGTCAAGCTCTCGCTTGAGCCGAGTCACCTCGGACTGTTCTTCTTTAAGAGCACGCTTATGCTCAGTCTCCTTCTTCTTCATTTCCTCCTGCTGGTTCTGGAAGGAAAGCTTGAGCGCCCGGTGCTCCAGGGCTAGATTCTTGAAAATCCGGCTGCGAGTGTTGGTGCAATCCTGCCAGAAGAAAAGAGGTTAGTGAGGATAAAAAGAATCTCGGGGACTGGAGCCCGAGATTGATGGAAAGTACTGACAGAGTTAAGTCAAAAAGAGTCTCGGGGACTGTGAGCCCGAGGTTAATGAAAGATCATACCGAGTCATCTAGACATGAAACTCGGGGACTGGTTGTCCGAGTTTAATGTAAGCTCATGCCGGATAAACTCGACATGAGACTCGGGGACTGGGCTTTCCAGTGTTGTTAACAAGTTAATTTAATGATCAAGTTGTTGAAGATTCAAGCCGAGTTACCTATTACTCGGACGAGTATCAGTTACTCAACCCGAATCTCGGGGACTGTGGGTAGTGTGACTTTTGATCATTGAAAAGTAAATGCAAAGTTCTAAGAAAGTTACCTCGACGACCCTGCTAGCCTGAAGGGCCGATACCTGCAAAGAGTGCAGGGATTGCGCAACAAGGCCAGGGCCAACCGGGTGTGGATTTGCCGGAGTAGAGGAAACTTCGCTGGGATCTGCGGCGTTCCAGTCCATCACGCACTGTCCAACCGAGCCGAGGCTGTTGTCACTCGGGGTGCGAAGACTCGGAAGAACATGGCTGTTGACCCGGGGGCGGGAAATCATCTCGGAGAGATTTTTGTACGCCAGGTTTGCTGTTGGAGTCACGGTAATTTGCCTGCTCTGGTCGGTTGAAGGTTGGCCAGAGGCTTGCTGATCGGCACAGTTGGATGCGGTGGTACCGGAGTACGGGCTGGTACTGGGGGCTCCTGTTGCTGCTTCTCTGCTTCTCCTGTTGCTGCTGTTGCTTCTTCTGCTTCTCCAGTTGCTGCTGCTGCTTCTGTTGTTGTTGCTGTTGCTTCAACTGTTGCTGTTGCTTGTTGTGCTTCTGCTGGGCACGAGGTGAGAGGCGGGGATCCGGCTTAGACAAGGTCTTAGTCGGGGTCTTCACCCGCTCCGTCTTCGAGTCTTTATGAGGCAGGAGGGGAGATTGGTCTTGACCCGGAGCTGAGGTTTGCTCGAGGCCTTGGTCTCCTCCCTGGTCCGAAGCAGGATTCGGCGGCGGAATGTCGGCGAGGTAGCGCGCACCGGGGAAGGGATTGCCCCTTCGGGGCTGCTAATCCTGGTGCTGGCTGCCAGGGGTGACGATGAAGGGATAGGAGACAAAATGGATCTGTGGGTCTATTTTGCGGCGATGGGATCGCTGCATAAACCGAGATAAAGTGTTAACTCGGGTGAGAATAACTTCGGTGAAAGTAAAGAAGGAAAGAATGAAGCAAGAAAAGTTATGCGAAGTTTATCTTACCCCTTGCTGGTTGGTAGGGCCTTAGCCTTACGCTTGATGACAACCTTCTTGGCTTTCTTAGCCGGAGGAGCCGCTGACCCGGACGCACCGGAGCGTTTCCGGGATGTGCCTGGGCACCCGGGTTGGCTGTAGCAGAAGGTGCAGACCATGAAATAGGAATAGCATCAATGTGATCTAGGATTCGACAATCGTCATCTTCATCGTCTGACAAGTCTTGAACAAAGACTCGAGCGGATGGCTTACCCGAGGTAGAAGCCTTGGCACGAGGAACCGGCATGTAATCCTCGTTGTCCGGGTCTTCAGTCTCCTCAGGTCACGCGCGGCGATCTTTTGTCCATTTCCTGGTCTTCAGGTCCCCATCTTCGGTGGCTTGTCGAGTAAACAACTGCAGGAGGAGCAGAGTAGAGTCGGATTAGTCCGATGGTGCTTCTCCGAGATAAAAATAACCTCGGAAGGCAGAGCTATGTCAGTTCAAAGGTGACAAACTAACCGGAGGCGGAAGCCGGGATCGCTCAAATGGCTCTACGCCCCATTGCCAGTCATCCTCCATCTCGGTCTGGGCGATGGCCTTGACGCGTCTCCTAACTTGGGGACGAGTAAGCTCATGAGTGCTGACCCGGGTAGGGTCCAGCAGGCCACTCATGTGGCAAATCTTGTGCACACGATGCTGGAGGGGGTTGACTCGGCGCGTGACGAAAGTTCTCAAGAGGTCGTCTGCACCGAACTTCTTTGCCAGCAGACCCTCAAGGGTTTGGTGGATCAGTTGGACCTCAGGAATGGTGTCCCGCGGGTCATAGTTCCAGTTTAACTCGGCTGTGGGGGGAGCAATGTTGAACTCCGGCAGGTTGAGAACATCCCGCCCTTCTGGGCTCCTCACGTAGAAAAAGGACCTTTGCCACTTCCGGCAAGATTCTAAGCCGGTAATCCGAGGAAAGGGGGAGTGTTTCCTCGGAGTGATGCTAGCTGCTCCGCATGCGGTCATCTCCTTCACGACCTCCTCCTTGTTCGGGATGGTTTGCTTCCGGAGGCGGAAGTACTTGGCCCAGGCAGCGACAGTGGGCCAAAGGCCGAGGTACCCCTCCATAAAGGAGGCAAAGGAGGAAAGTGATGTAATGGCGTTGGCAGGGAGATGGTGAGGTTGTAGACCGAAGTAGTCAAGAAATTCTCGGAAGAAGGGGCTGGCTGGGAGTCCAAACCCGTGCTGAAAGTGCGCAAGGAAGACCACCCGTTCACCCGATTCTAGAGCCGGTTCGAGTTCTGATCCAGGACGCCGGCATATAACCTCAGCTGTGATGCGCCGGGTCTTGAGCAACCAGTCAAGGTCATCTTGTTCTATGTCAGATCCCTCCCATCCACCTCAGTTGCTGGCTGCCGCCGATGACTCGGCCGGGTCAGGGGTGCTACGACCTGACATCTTCGGATCAAAACCTGCAAAGAGTACAAGCACTACCAAGATAAGTAACTCGGAGTTCTGAATCAAGACTCGGAAAAAGTGACCCAGAGGAGCCATACAACTGACGCAGGAATAGATTTCGGAAACCGAGTTAAATGACTCGGAAACCGAAGCAAGTATCTCGGTTTAGGTTGTCTGTTTATCTCGGAAGGGTGATTCGGGTAAAAGTTATAAACTTGACTTTGCTTGAATCTGTGAGCAAGCAAGATCTACCGAGCGAGTAAAAAAGAAAGTAAAACATGAGCATAAGGCAGAGAAAGTTGAAACTACCAGGAGCAATGTCAGGATACCAATGCGAGAAAGATCTAAAAAGGGACCTAAGCAATTCCATCTATGAGCAAGCAAAGTTAATCCTAGCAAGTCTAGCAGTTGGGGATCTGCAAGTCTAGAGCACCCAACAGATGAACAAGGAAGAACATGCTAGGAAGAACACCGGAGAAGATTCATGAAGAAGATAGAGATTGGGGATTCATACCGGAATGCAGATCCCGCGGGAAGGAGTTTGGCGGCGGCGGCGCGGTCGATTTCGGTTGTCGACGGCCGTGAAGCGTTCCCGGCGTCGCGCGGTGGCGGAGCTCGCTGCGCGGCGGCGGCGGTGTTGCAGGAGAGAGAGAAAGAAGAGGATTGATGCGAAGAGGACGAGGAGAGGTGCCCGCTCCCCTATTTATGGGCGCGGGGCGCGTGCGGTTTCCTTATTTACCGCGTGCGGTTACCGTAACAGGCGCGCGGATTAAATGCGCACGATCTGCGCGGTTGCGAGATTTGCGGCCGCACGATCCGCCGCATCGTGGGCCACAAGGTGGTAACTGCCCGCGGCATGATCGCGTGCGGTTACTGGCGCGGGAGTCGAGGAGGCACGCCTCGGTCAAACGCACTCGAGTGCCTGTCAGACATGACAGCTCGTGACGTGTGTGACGTGTGAGCAGAGACACGTATGTCCGCACGCAGGAACCGAGGTGGCGCACAGCGTCTCTCTGCTATGTGCTGTGGAGAGATCTTTGAGAGATTGTGTGGATCTTTTTGTGTCGGTTAGACCAATTGGAGGAGGAAAGTCGAGCAAAG
The DNA here is from genome assembly GCA_947311845.1 of Poa pratensis. Taxonomy (NCBI): domain Eukaryota; kingdom Viridiplantae; phylum Streptophyta; class Magnoliopsida; order Poales; family Poaceae; genus Poa; species Poa pratensis. The sequence continues at coordinate 11,398,668 of CAMZMU010000046.1, forward strand.
TTACTGGTTTGACTCGGAGAAACTCGGCCAGACCGAGACATGTTTGATTCGGAAAGGCAGTTGGTTTGGTTTGTTTTGTTAAACCTGGTGTGGCCCTCCATCCGAGGTTGTCGTACCGCACCAGCTTCGGGGACTAATGTCGGGGGGCTACCCCCGGGTAGGGTAAAGTTGTGGTATAAAGAGCTCTAAAGGCGGGACCGGGTCAAGGTCAAACCGGGTCAACCAAGTCCCGGGGGACCGAGGCATGGTGTCACTGCAAACCGGCTTATGGCAACCGGGTCGCGGAGGCCGGGTTATGTTAGCTGAGTCATCCTAACCGACATATACCAAACCAGGTTATGCTGACCGACATATGTATGTCGGTAACTTGTGTGTTTTCTTATGTGCAGGGAAGATCATTCGGGAGGGGGAATCCGGCATACCCATGCCGGGTTATCCTGGTGTCGGACAGAGGTCAATGCTCCTGTCACCTCCCGTCCGACACGGGAGCGTCTGACACGGAGGAGCCTGGCACGGGCGCGTGCAGGAGGGGCGAGGTGACCGGTCTCCCGTAGGCTGACCAAGGACAGACCTATAGGCTACGAGACAGACATGGGCGTGCCATGTCTGGTCTCTAGCAGAGGGCACATTCTAGGTGTGCAGGAGATGGGCGCGCCGCGTCTTGTCTCTGGCAGGAGTGCCATCATGACATATCCTTGGCGTGGCTACAGTGCGCCCAAGGGTACTTCGGTAACTCGGTTGGGCCTTTATATACGACTTCACCCCCTCCTGCGTGACAGACACAGAGGGAGAGAAAGGAAGACCCAGAGATATCTTTATACCCGTAGCTTCATCTTCTTCATTGTGTTCATCCCCATTGCTGGGATCATACAGCTCAAGGAGCAGCTTGTACGCCTGGTACCGAGATATATAGAGAGAGTGACAAGCAGGAGTAGGGGTTTTACCTCCTCACGAGGGCCCCGAACCTGGGTAGATCTTGGTGTGCTTGTGTGTTCTTCGTGTGTGCTTCTTAGCGCGCTAGCCCTCTCCCGGATTCCACCAGCGTCCATCGGCCCCACACTTTAGCCATCCTATGGCATCTGCCGTGATACCACCACGACATCTACAAACTTTGTGTGTCTGTCTGGACAGTAGAAACGATAACCTTTTGATCTATCAGGATAGCCAATGAAGTGGCAAGTTACTGTCTTGGGGTCTAACTTTGCAATGTGTGGATTAAAAACTTTTGCCTCAGCTGGGCTCCCCCAGACTTTCAAGTGGCTTAGAGAAGGAACTCTCCCTGTCCACAACTCGTACGGTGTTTTGGGCACCGACTTACTTGGTACTCTGTTGAGAATGTGAATGGCGGTTTTTAACGCATCCATCCATAATCCAAATGGCAGTGTGGAATAACTCATCATACTGCGCACCATATCCATAAGAGTACGGTTACGCCTTTCAACTACTCCATTTTGCTGCGGTTCGCCCGGCATAGAATACTGGGCGACTATTCCATTTTCCTGTAAAAACCTTGCAAAAGGTCCAGGTACTTGACCATATGGAGTGTGCCGACCGTAGTACTCCCCCCACGGTCGGACCTGACTATTTTAATTCTTTTATCATGTTGATTTTCAACTTCGGCTTTGAATATTTTAAATTTATCCAATGCTTCAGATCTTTCTTTAATTGGATAAATATAACCATATCGGGAGTAATCATCTGTGAACGTTATGAACGAGTCATAACCATCCACACTTTTCACCGGAAATGGTTCACATATATCAGTGTGAATAATTTCTAGTGTCGTTGTGCTTCGGTTTGCACCCTTTTTAATTTGTTTTACGTATTTTCCTTTTATGCAGTCTATGCATTGTTTGATATCTGAGAACTCTAACGGAGGAAGAATATCATTTTTAACGAGGTTTTCTATTCATCCCTCGAAATATGGCTTAATCGAAAGTGCCATAGCTTCGACGAGTCATGAGTTCGCTTTCTTTTCTTTTGTTCTTTGTTCGACAAGGGAATTTGTTCATTCACATTGCACACAGAATGCACTTTTTTACGCAAGGATAACAAATAAAGCTTATCATGAAGTAAAGCAATACCCACACAAGCATCTTTAAACTATATGGCACACTTGCCATGACCGAAATAACATTCATAACTGTCTTTATCCAAACACGATACACTTATTAAGTTTTTGTGAATCAAAGGAACAAATAAAACATCTTTAAGCATAATATTGAAACCATCAGCTAGCTCCAAGGAGATGTCGCCAACAGCTTCAACTTCTGCTTGAACTCCATTTGCGACTTCAATGTGCCTTTCGCTTCTTTGCAAATTCCTTGTCGAATGGAATCCCTGTAAAGAATTTGCAACATGAACAGTTGCACCTGAGTGAATCCACCAAGTAGATTTTCAAAACTGTGTATACATGGATTCATTTACAAAAGAAACTGTGTCTATACCTCTCTTTGCCATTATCATCTTGAGCCAATCTAGGCAATCATGCTTGAAATGCCCTTTCTTCTTGCAGTGGAGGCATGTGTCTTTGTCCACTGGAAGTTGTTGCTGATACTGCTGGGGACATTTGCCATGTGGCTTATACTGGTGGGAACCTTTGCCATATGGCTTTGAAGGGGAACCATTGTAGTTCATGTTCTTGTTGTCCTTCACGTAGTTCAAGGAGCCCCCATTCTGGGACTTTAGCCTTTCCTCTTCTTGCGACGACATGGCAATGGTCTTTTCAATGTCCCATTTTTCAGGTGATACATTGTAATTGACAACAAAATTGTCAAACTGTGGTGGCAATGAAGTCATCACCAAGTGAACTATGAGTGCAGGCTTGAGCTCTAGATCAGCCTCCATGGACTTCAGCTTAGCAGCCATGTTGCTCATTCTGAGAATGTGCTCCGTTATGCCATGTGCACTTCCATGATACTTTTCTGTCACCAGCTGGGTAGCATATGTCTTTGAAGAACTAGTAAACTGGCTCTTTATCTTTTGGAGATACTCTCCCACGGAGACACACTCTTCAATTGAGCCCACAATAGCGTTCTCAACTGTGTTCTTTATAAATGCCATGCACTTTTTGTTGGTGTTTACCCACTTTTGGTTCTCTAGGGTGTATCCCATCTCCACTGGAGTATGGTCCCTCAACTTTTTCTGCCAAGCAGATTCATCATCAGTTGTCTCTCTTACCGGCTCTGCTGGCCTGACTGGCCGTGGAGCATTCACAACCCAGTCAACCTCAGCACAGACAAAAGCCAGTTCAACTTTCTTCCACCACTCAGCGTAGTTGTCACCCCTGAGCGTCGAAACGTCCTTGAGGCAACTCATCAGGTGAAAACTTCCTGAAACCACAAGGATATGAGATAACAAAAAACAATTGCATGCATTAATCCAACGTTGGTATAAATCAAAACATACAACCGTTTGTGCAATTTAAACTATATCACCGTTGGGCAATAAAAGAAATAAATGCACCTTTTAACACATAATAAACAAATCATGATCATGCTATTAACAACGTTAGTCATTTAATAACAGAATCATAATCATCTTTAATATCACTTTAATCAAGCTTTTAATTCTCACTTTAAATCATGATAATGCTATTAACAACGTTGGTCATTTAATAACAGAATCATAATCATCATTAATATCACTTTATCATGCTTTTAATTCTCACTTTATTGCTTTTTTGCAATTACTTTTAACTATTTGCAGCGGAAAATATGAATAAAAATTCATAAACTTTTATACTTTTAACAAGTATTTCTTTTTCTTTCTTCTGTTTCCTAAACAAAAATTTTGTTGGATAAAATTGAATAGGAAAACAGAATGAAAGAATAACTAAATATGCTTCTGTAAAAAAAAATAACAGAAAAAATTCTGTTCTGTGCGAAAAACATGCGGCCCACGGCCCTTTTGCTATCTGTGGCCCGCGGCGACGTAGCCGCGGCCCACGCCGGCCCACGGCCTGCTTCTTTCGGCCCGAGGCCTGCTTTCTGGCTAGGGTTCCCGCGGCGCGATCCTGAATCCGACGGTCCAACGTGTTTTTCGCCCGAACAAAACCACCAGGGCGCCAGCCGCCGGGCCAAAACCCTAGCTCATTTTCCCCTTCACCCGTGCCTCTGCTTCTCGATCCCGCGCGACGGCGGCTGGCCGCCTCGCCGAAGACCGCGCCGGAGAAGGCCGGAGGCGGCCGGGCTGCGCCCAACCTCCTTTTTCCCCTCTTTTTTCTTTTCTCTCCTGCCCTCGCGTACGCTCTCGCGCACTGGCGGCGGCCCGTGGTAAAACACGACGGCGATGGCACGCCGGTGGCCGGCGACGACCGCAAGCCCCACCGCGCTCCCTTTTCCTTTCCTTTCTTTTTCTTCCCCAAAAACAGAAACCCGAAGGCCAAATTCGTGAAGAAACCGCGGCGCCTCCCCTGCCCCCTTGCCGGCGTGTGCGTGCACCAGAGGGTGAGCGCATCACCGTTAAGTGGCGCAGGCGGCGGTGCCCTTTTCCGGCGACGCGCCGGTGAGATTCTTTCTTTTCCCCTTTTTTCTGTGTCTAGGGTTAGGGTTTTCTTCGCTTTTTCGAGATCTTTTCTTTGCCCCGAGGGTGGTGTTCTTCGTCCAGTCCCTCGGCATGCCGATGCGGACTTGGATCGAGAGGAACGGGTGCGGCCGAGATCGGCGGCACACTTTGCCGGTGAGCCCGAGGGCTTCCGGTGACTTCTTTGCTTTTATTTTTCAAACACTACCGAAACAAAAAATTAGGATCTTTTATATGCTCTGATACCATTGTTAGATCCATATAAAACCTTGTATCGGTAGAACTAGGTGGAAAACGTGTAGGTGAGTGAAAACAGTGAGATGGAGAGATAGATCGGGGCGATACCTTCGCTGTGACTCGATGAACTCGAGCCGGAGGCCATGGTGGTCGACGGCGTGGGCGTCGGAGCGGTGGCGGCGCAGTGGTGCTTCCCGTGAGCACTGCGCTAACCCTAATCGGAAGGGGGTGTCGGTGGGGTGGCTGGCAACACGGTCAACCTAGTACTGTGTGCCTTGACCCCCACCTCTTTATATAGCGCATGTCACAGGGGCCCACCGTCCATAAACAGAAACGGACGCCCCCGATTAGGGCGCAGTCAAAGGGATTGTGGAGCCGTTGAGCTCATCAATACGAGATCATATCTAACATCAATATCAATTTATGTGCCAAGAACCATGTCGCCCCCACTGGCACGAGTGCACTGCGGCCTTCCTTTTGGCAACTCGGTTTCTTGGCTCGTCTCCAACACTTGCCCGGGAAAGAAACGCACATCGGTTGAAAAAATAGAGTTGTACTTTGACATGGCCTTGCAGTTCTAATTATGCTGACGATCGGAGAAATCAAGCCCAAATGTAAGAGGAAAATAAGTCAAATTATTTCTTTTATAGAGCAAGAAAAAATGAATTAACTTCGTGCTACATTCCTAGATCGACACGGGTGTCACATGGTGGTACTACTAATCAACCGCACACATCCCCACTTAATCCTTTCATGGCCAAGTAATAAGAAAAAAAAATGCCAAGACGAGAAAAGGCTTAGGCTCCAGTCCAACACGATGCACGCAGCATATATAAGGGTTCACTGTCGTCTCCCTCAACATTACACAGAAACCTCCCGACCTGCTCTAATGGCGCTATGAAAATGAGCTCTTACTCCAGTGTTTTTGGGATTTGGGGGCCCCCTTCCAATCGGTGGCCGCCCCTCCAGCCACCTCCTCTCCTCAGGGCCGGCACTTTGAGATTGTATTGAAATAAACCATGCTAGATTGGGTTTTATAAATAAAAATAAACTACCAGACTATAAAAAGATGTAAGACGATAAGTACACATATTCAACCAATGTAAAAGATGAAAGAATGACCGGTTTGGGAGGAAAAAAAATGACGCAAGCTTCTCGGTCTGTTGGTGTTTGTGATTGTGGTGATATTGGTCGTCCATCATGACACTAGTGCTTAATTTGGTTTTGAACTACTCCGTGTGTTCTGAAATACTAGTACTTAGTCTCAAATGAGTGTATCTAGTCCAAAAAAAAAAAATCCGTCTAGATACATTAGTCAATTATTTGAGAACGGAGGTAGCAAGTCACTAGCCCGTCGTCCATTCAGAAGTTTTGCAGGCTATTGTAGTAGTGGAGTTTTGGCGATGTGTGGATCTATATATCATTGAAATGCCGTATGCAATTTCGATATACTACTGTTTCGCAAAAAAAAACTTGGATATACTACTGGAGTATGGAAAAAATATCGCAAGTTGTACACTTGCTCTGATTTTCTTTTAGATTTCACGCGCGCAAAGAACGTCTTGTCCCTTACACAAACGCATGCATACGTACCGAGCTGATCATCCCCGCGCGGTTACATCAAGCGAAGTGACTTGTTACACTCGAATCCGTGAGTCAGTGAATCCACGCATGGCCAAAATTAATCAAACATGCGCGCTGGTTGCTAGCCCAAACTGCAAATGTTGGCGAAAATGAGAGCAGAGATGGGCACGCACATGAACACGTACGACGGGCCGTCTGCACGTATACAATATGTCTCAGGTTCTCGTAGTGGTATGGCAGCAGCGAGTGACGCGAGGCAGCGGCAGGACGGTCTGGACCGGAGTGGACTGACCACTCCTGCATTCTGCTGCTAGCTAGTATTGCCCAAAGCATACGCATACGCCGGCCACGGGCTTTGCTCTCTCTCTCTCTCTGCATAAGGATCGTAGGCCAGCCAGACAGTTCCCCGCAAAAAAAAAAGCCAGACAGTTTGCCTTTGGGATGCATGACGACGGATGTACTGTATGCTATACGGGTGGGGGTTCCTCCTCTGTCCCTTTCCACAATCCAGCGACGTGCCGGCCCTATTCACGGAAACTCTCCTCACGCACGCCATGCTCACGTACGTTTACATGCACTGCATGCGTACGTCCAGGACACACAGGTAGCTGCTTTACTTTGCCAAGACCAGCGCAAGATAGATAGCTACCGTTGCCCGCTTCACTTTGACCGCTGTATATATATTTGCCCACTTCCATCAGTAGCTACGAGATCTTTCTACTTTCTCCTCCTAGTAATCTTGTGTGTCATCTAATACGTCTTGTGTGCTGTTGACGTATACGTCTACACATTGGTGGAGTACGTAAGCCGTAAGTCATGTGGTATCAGTACAAGTTTTAACTGCAGTAACTAACTGCCGGCCGGACGGTCGATGCGTTTCTCATCGTCACTCACAAGAACCGTGCTTGCTAGTCTTTGCTAACATCAGCAGCTTCAGCTCTCTCACCGCCCATGACCGACCTCCGCCTTATTTTATTTCCTTTTCCCTGCTTGTTTGAGAAAGCAATTCATTCACTGCTTTGAACGGTGCCAAAAGATAGGGAGAGAAACGTTGCTCTGCATGCGTCTGCCGTCTCCTGCACCTTGCATACGTACGTACCAGTCCAGTGTACAGCCGCATGCATCAGCTTCACTGGACGGACGGACGCATCTTCCTACTTTCGCCACTGCTTTTCCGCCTCCTTTACTGTATTTCCATTAAATTCAAAATTTCAAATTCTAATTTTCAACAACACGGTAATTTTAACAACTTTATTTTGTCTAAAACAGCACTGCTGATAGTATTCACGCAGCGGTAATTACTTGTAGCCCTAGATGATAGATGTATAACGTGTTCATGTACAGATAAAATATTTCCAATTTGGATATAACTGTCTAGCACAACATCAAGAGGAGAGTATCATGCGTATAATTAAGCAAAAAAAAGTGATAATCAACGAGACGGTGCAAGCAATGCTCAAAACTAGGAAGATGAAATTTTGGCGCCGACAAATAAAGGGTCGCTTCATTTGCCTCTGAATAACACCATAAACTAGTAGGCGTCATTACATTACACCGATCGAGTAGTAACAAACTAGGATCAACACACACACACAAGTGACAGACACGGCAAATCCAGCTCTCCGTGTTAGTTATATCTACATCTCACTAGCTAGTACTCAAGCTCAACACAAAGAGACCATGCGAGCATGGATCGCTGCGCAACACAAGACAAGACAAGAAAAGAAAAGAAAAGAAAAACGAACAGACAGATAGATAAGCACACGCGCACACGCCGCCGTCGATCTCGACCTTGATGAGTTCCGGCCGGCCGGCAAAGCAAGGGCAATGCAGCTAGCTCAGAGCCAGAGCGCGCCGGCCTCCTTGAGGAGCGGGACGAGGGTGCCGTTGATGTGGCACGCCATCACCTTCTCCACCCCGCCCAGGAGCCTCCCGCCGACGAACACCACGGGCACCGCCGGCTGCTGGTGGCCGGGGCCGGGGGACAGCAGCTGCGCCAGCGCCCCCTGGATCTCCCGCCCGGCGCCGCCCATCTGGTCCAGCTCGTACATGGTCGGACCGACGCCCAGGCCCAGAAGGAGGCGCTTCACGACGTGGCACATGCAGCACCCGCTGGCGCTGAACACCACCACCGCGTTGCCGCTGGCCATCCGAGCCACGCGCTCGTACACCTGGTGATCCTCCACCTCCGCAGCCGGGATGCCCACCACCAGGGCGCCCTCCAACAGCTGCTGCTGCATCCTCATCATCTTGGCCGACCTCTTCTTTCTTCTTCTTCCTCCCTAACTAGTGAGTGTAGTGCTTGTTGATTCTTTTTCTTTCTTGGCGGAATGCAATGCAAATGCAATGGAAGGAGATGAAGGAAATGGGGATGGGTGGATGTGCGCTTATATAGGAGAAGTGGAGAGGATGGAAGTGTTGTGTGCTTTGGTGTGTGTGTGTAGAGGGAGCGAGCGAGAGGATCGAAGTGTGATCGTTGGCCGGAGGGAGTGAGGTGTGGGGGAGTCAAAGAGACATGGATCGCTTTTCGCAGAGGCGGTCGCGCGCTCCGCAACGAACCCGGCCGGCACACTCTGACCGCCAGTACTCCACCCCCTTCCTTCCACTACGGTTACAAGAGCCATGAAAGAGAAAGAGAGTAAAGCGAGGAGAGGAGGTTAAAGTAGCTGTTGGTACTACGAGCTTTGTGCGTAGACGAGGAGAAGGGAAAAAGGAGAGGAATGGCCGAAAGATGGTTGCATCCCAGACCTAGCATAGCATTAGCATGCACCTGCTTGCAGGCGCCCTGACCGTTTGTTCATGTTGTGGCACATCACAAATCAATTGATATTTTGTACGTAACAACAACACTATGAATTCCTTTTCGAATAAAGTTTTCAATTGTAGAATTTTGTAACATATTTCTCATGTATGAAAATGATGGTCAAATTTTGATCATGCAAAGAAAAGAAGCAATGTAATTAATGTGGACGAAGGGAGTAACAAGATTGTGGAAGCTAAAAGCTCCCCTAAACATTAAGATTATATTTGATTATTTCAAATAGGCGAGCTAACCCTTATTAGCAAGGGAGTAAACTATGTGTTTTTTTTCATCATGATGGGTTGATCAGACAAACAATTTAGTGCAAATTTACTCGAGGCGTGTGGTCTATCTTTAAGTGGCTTCTAAAACTGTATCCACCCCGGTGGCAACCTAGGATAAAACCGCTCTAAAGTCTTCTCTCGCAATTTTTTGTTGTTGCAAATCCTAACCTTATACCTCTCCTCAATCCTTGGAACCATCTTTCAACGTGTCTCGAACTTCTCTCTCGACGACCTATACCCTAAACACTTATGTAGCTTTGCCACCTCGGCAACCCTTCCCTGAGTAGAAGATGTTTGACACCTTATCCAGCATGAACATAATTTCAAGTTCTGGGCTGAATGGCTTCACTCAGGCTTGTATTGCAAATAGTAGCATATAAAAGCAAAATTAAAGCAATGATTGGTGAGATCTTCAATATATCATGCGACACTAGTTAGCAACCTAAATCGATCCCACGAAATCCTTCTCCCTAGATCTTCAAACGCTATAACGAGGATCCTTCTGCCAAATTTCCCTTCAAAACATCACCATCAAAGCAATTCCAAAAGTGCTTACTAACATGTTAATACCTCTTGTTCCTATTCTTGCCCACGAGAATTAGACATGCTTCATGTCTGCTAGATGCATTGGAGAAAACTTCTTCTATATTGTTTACCTGCTCTATTGTTGTCATAATTAAGATCAAATCTCCTACCATTGCTCTAAAACAAGACTGTAGGAAAACCTTCAACTTGTTTGATGGGCCGGAATCTTTCTTTGAAAGGCTAGACAATCTTTCTAGGATTATTAATTTTAATCGACGATTGTGTTGTTTGCTCGGAGGATGGAGCTTGTTAATTGGGGGTCTGTGTATCTTTGTTATGGAAAGTATGTGTGTAATATACTTTTAGTTGTATCTTGTTATTGCGGGTTTGGGTTACTGAATCTTGCTCTTTATCAGAAAAAAAATGTAATGCACGCACTATGGATGATTGCAGTTGAATGGTGATGGACGCATGGTGGCATGTGACTTGAGTGCTTCATATTACTGGTGTGCCACAACCAACACAGTACACGTAAAAATACGTACAGTGGACAGTGTGGAGTATGATTTGTCGTGTGTATCACCGGCCATACTCCTACGTCGCCAAGCATTTCTTCTCGAAATCAGGTAGAGAAGTGAAAGGCGACATGTAGCTAGATGCCGTACGATGGTAACTATAGATGAAATGCGTGAAGGAAACATAGAGACGGCGTGAGAGGATCGATCGTCACGGCAGCCGACAAGCCGACAGCAGGACGTCCCCTCAGCCGCCGTTTGACTCGCCGGACCCACCGAACGCCCTCACGTCCGTCGTCACCCCGACGGTCATCACCTTCACGTGATCGATTCCCACAAGCGGCATGCCCAACCAACCGTTGATGGTACCTGCGTCGTCGTGACCAACGGCTCACACCATCATCACAACCGGCCGGCCATCATCGGCTGTACAGTACCACAATACGTTTACAAGCCTGAAGAGTATGTTGTGGTTTACAGTACTACGATACGTTTGCATGCTCTTCCTGCGAGGCTATCACAGTCCTTCAACTTAACAAGCAGTACTACTATGTGTGGTTAAATCATGGGAGATTTAGATCGAGCGAGGGTTGTACATATTGAGGGCATCTCCAGCCGTGCCCCCAGCGACCCTCTAGGGCCGAAAATAGCGCCGAATTCTTCTCAGTTGGCCCCTAGGAAGTCAAATGGCGCCGTTTCGGCCAAAATTAGCGCCGGCGCTCCCAGGCCAGACCCAGCCCATTGGGTTCCGCCTGGGGGGTGAAAGCGCGCGTGGGCCAGCACTGTCGGCGAGATAGCGCATTTCCCCACCCCGCCTCGCCCTTTCCTCGATCCCGTCACGTCGCCGCCATGTCGCCGCCGGCACCACCCCTCCCACCTCCGCCGCATACAAGCAGCTAGGAAGCCCACCTTCTCGCCCAATCCACGCTGCCGGCCGCCCCTCGTCCCTCCACCGTGATCTAGCCGCAAGGTAGGCTCTCGGGAAGGCTCGTGCCCACCTCGCCTGCTAGGTGTTCGTCGTTTTGTCCGCCCAAACATGGACTCCGACGACGAGGAGCTGCTCGCCGAACTGCTTGATGAGGAAGCTTCGGCCGCCATCGACGATGAAGAACACTTGCTCATCCTCACCTGTCTTGCCGGTTTGCTCGCAAACGAGGCGAGGCCGCGACGTGGTGGCTCAAAGCCCGGTCGCCGCAAGAGCAAGCCGAGGCAGCGCTACGAAGTCTACTGCATCCTCTACTCCGACTACTTCGCCGACAACCCCACGCAGGACGAGGCGGTGTTCCGGCGCCGTTTCAGGATGAAACGGAAGCTCTTCCTCGACATCATGCATGCCATCCGAGAGTTCAACACCTAATTCAAGTTGAAGACGGATTGCACCGGCACGGTAGGGTTTACCTCAATTCAGAAGTGCACGCTGGCGATGAGATTGCTTGCATATGGTGCTCCCGCTGATTCGCAGGATGATTATCTGCACATGTCCGAGTCCACTGCCATTGATTGCTTGACCAAGTTCTGCATGGCAGTGGTGGCAGTGTTTGGGCCAACGTACTTGCGAACACCCAATGTAGAAGACATTGCCCGGATCCTGGCCACCAATGAAGCAAGAGCCTTCCTTGGGATGCTTTAAAGTATCGACTGCATACATTGGACATGGAGAAACTGTCCATTTGAATGGCAGGGGATGTACAAAGGGCACAAAGGAGCTTGCAGTGTGATTCTTGAGACTGTGGCTACACAAGATCTATGGATTTGGCATGCCTTCTTTGGTATGCCAGGAACACACAATGACATCAATGTTTTGCAGTGCTCGAATGTGTTTGCCAAGCTTGTTGAGGGTCATGCTCCCCCGGTGACGTGGTGTGGAGCACGGCATATGCCACGGGGTGCCTAAGATCGGGATGGGGGCAGTGTTCTGCAACAGCGGCACCCGCAGGGATTGCGCCTGAGCGCGGACACGGGAAGTACCCAGATTCGGAGCCCTCCCGGAGGAGGTAACACTCCTACTCCTGCTCGATCTCTCTATCAAAGGTGGACATAGTACAGAGGTGCTCCTTGAGCTGTTCGAGTGTTCCATGATTCGGGTGTGGGGAGAAAGAAAGATCAAGTGACCGACCCCTTCTACTTGGGCACCGGACAGCCTTATATAGGCTTGGCTGTCCGGCTTACAGGCGGGGCCGGCTGGCCCGTGCCAGCCGGCCTGTGTCGGCTACAGAGGGGTTTCTCCGTGACGCTGCATGTCCGCGGCACAGTGCGCTACACCTCGCACAGTAGGACCTTCGTAGCCGCGTAGGAGCTGTCGGGGTAGGCTTGTCGTCGTGGAGGGCTGACCGGCTGCGATGCCGGACCCCTCCGACCGGGTAGGCGGCGCCTGGGATCTTGTCGGGCGCGAGGCAGCGCTCCGTGCCTCCCGCCTGTCGGGGCTGCTGAGCACTGTGGGAGACGTCAGGCCATGCCTTGCTTTAGCCCATGCCTGGGCGACGTGGAGGGCGCGCCGGGCACGGCCCTGGCACCCGCCCAACACGGGTCCTTGTCTTCTGCTCGTCGTGGGAGCGCGGCAGCCGGTCGCCTAGCTGGCGAGCAACCGAATCCGGCTGCCACCGTTGACCTTGGTCGCATAAGGCGGGCGATGCTTGTCGTTATCTGTTTGTCTGGGAACTGTGCCGATGACGAGTTTGCAGTTCCTCTTGCCCACGCCGCTCGGCTGCGCTTCGGCTGGCTAGGCGGAGTCCGGCTGCGCTCGGGGCAGACGGGCTCGGCTTTAGCCGGTCAGCCGAAGCGGCCGTGCACTTGGATTTTGCGTTTCACTCGGGATCTTCTGTGGGTCTTTGGGTACCCGGGTTTTATCCCCATGTCACTAGCCCCCGAACACGTTGGAGCGATGCAGCCGGTCACGGCGAGGAGGGCTTCTGCGTGTTCAAACAAGTCGAAGGGGTTCATCCGGTCGAGGAGGTGAAACGTCGAGTGCTCCGCCAGCCGGGTGCTGGAGATGACGTCACGGATGACGCTGGCACGTCCCATCCGCCTGCCAGGCGGTTGCCCGGTAGTCGAGGCAACGCCTCGGTTCCTGTTGCAGGATCTTCTGTGGCGAAACTGTGGAAGTGGGATCTTCTGCGGCGAAACCGCCGCCCACGATCTTGCCGTTGATCGCGAGGTTGCGCGCCACGAGGCGCGATCTCCGGAGGCGGTTACCGGATGCGGGGGGGCTATAAAAGGGGGGCGACGGGCACGGTAGAAGGAGTTCGCCCACTTGCCTCCTCGCCTCCACGCGCCCGAGCCCTCCGCCGCAGCTTCTGCGATTCTCCTCCTCCGGCGAAGCTGCTGCTCCACCGGCGCGGCGCCTCTCCCTCCAGCGTGCGGCAGCGGCGGACGCGACGTCCACGGGCCACCACCACTCGACGCCGGCGACGACTCCCGCTCCCCATGACACGCTGGAGCCCGAGATGGCCGAGGGAACGACGGTGGTGGCGACTGGCGCGGCTCGCACTTCACCGCGGAGGACATCGAGGGCCTCCGCGCGCGCGGTCTTCTGTCGACGGAGGAGCGCGTGGGGGTGCGCCTCGCCGCTGAGGATGAGGTAGTCCCCGTCGCGCAGGCCGGCGAGTCGGTGGTCTTCATGGACCACTTCAACCGCGGGCTCGCATTGCCGGCGAGCCCGTTCCTCCAGAGCTTCCTCCAACTCTTCGGCCTGCAACCGCATCACCTCGGAGCAAACTCCGTGGCGACGTTGTCCTACTTCGCCACCGTCTGCAAAGGGTGGCTCGGCGTCTGGCTGTCTCTTCCTCTCCTCTGCCGGCTGTTCTACCTCCGCGGCCGATACCTCGGCGATAAAGAGGAGCTCGGCTTCGTCGACTGTGGAGCCGCGATCGTCTACCGCCGGTCGCAGACGGAGCTGCCCGGCTACAAGAAGCCGGACACGGTGAAGGACTGGCAGCGGACGTACTTCTACATCCGCAACCTGAGGGTGGGTGAGGACCACATCCGCCTGCTGGCCTTCCAGCCGGTCGCCCCAGTTAGGGACAACTGGGGCGTGAAGAAGTACGGCGACCAGATGGACGTTGACAAGATGCTCGAGCGGATCGAGGAGCTCTTCACGAAGGAGGGGTTGACCACCCGGGACGTGACCCTCTGCTAGCTGTACAACCGGATCGCGCCGCTGCAAGCCCGGTTCCACAAGATCTGCATCCTGAGCGGGCGCCTCGACCCCACCCGGCTGACCTGGAAGAGGTGGAAGCTGGAGTCGCTGAACGGCTGGCTCCGGCACGTCGCCAAGGAGCAGAGGGTGGCAGAGAACTGGAAGTACAGTCTGGCGTCGTACACCCGCAGGAAGCGGGCGCCCCAGGTACGTTGTCTTCGCTTGTGCTCATGCTCTTTCTTTTACGCCTTGGCCGGCTGCTCACCCGGCCGGCTGCGCAGCTGTTTAAGGTCCATCTTGAGGAGGACGGGCCCAACGACCCCCAGTTCCGGGTGAACATCCAGCTGGAGATGGATGCACCTGGGGAGGCCCAGCCGGAGGGCGAGGAGGAGGCGGCCATGGGCGGTGGCGACGGCGCGGGCGACGACGACGAGGCCGCCCAGAGGGACGGTGGTCGCGCCGGGGGCGACCAGGCGGACGACGCGCCGGTTGACCAGGCGCCGCTTGGAGGTGGCGGGGCGGACAACGCTCCGCCGGCTGCTCGGGGTAAGCCGGCTGCCTCTAGATCTGATGTTGACGAGGTCTCGAAACCTGTGGAAGTCATTGATCTCTCGGACACTGAGAGCGTTGAGAGTGCAGAGACCGCGGGGTCGACCTCGGCCCCTCGCCCGAAGAGACCGAAGCCGGCTACTCCAACCGGCTTGGAGGGAGAGGCGGACGACGACGAGCTGCTGCTGAGGAAGCGGCCAAAAAGGGTCCCGGTCAACGTGCGCGGGTAAGTGCTTCTCATTGCTTGATATCTCTGCTATCTTGCCGGGTGAATCATCATGCTTTCTTCAGGGCGTCGAGGCCCTTGACCGTTGGCGGGGCCGCAGAGACGGCTGCTGCGCCGGCTGCGCCCACGGACGCGGCCGCCCGGGCAGCCGGAGAGCAGGAGGGCGGGCCGGGGGAGCGGCACGAGCAGCCCCTTGCGCCGGGTGCGGGGGGCCAGCCGGTGGGGCCCCAAGTTGAGGTGGTCCCGCCTCCCGGCGGAGGCGATGTCGAGGAGGCCGGTGGTGCCCCGGGGGCAACCGGGTCGGAGCGGTGGGCACTGCGAAGACGAGGGCCGGCGCGGCACCCTCTACGAAGAGGGCCGAGTCGGCGGCGAAGAATAAGGCGGGAAGCAGGTGGCGCCGGCTGCCGTGGAGAAGGCCAAGGAGGCCGCTGCTCCTTCGTAGCGGCAGCTGGTGCCGGCTGACCCTTCCATTGCCGCCAACGCTGGTGGGACGCGGAGGCCGACCAACCCGCTGGACTTCGCCTTGGAGATCCGGAAGGAGCTGGTGGTCCAACTCTAGGACTTCGACCGCTTCCTGGAGCTGCTTAAGGTATGTTCTCACGCTTAGTTTCTTTGCTTTATCTTCGGCCGGCTGCGGCAGCCGGCTCGAGTTTTGAGCCTCATCTTTTCTTGACTTCAGGAGGAGTCCAACCAGAAGGTCCTGCATCTGGAGAAGGACCTCGAGGCTGCCAAGAGTAAGTGTTTTAACTGGCTGCGGTCTCTCCAGACGGCGTCGGGTGCGGGGTCTGACGCTTTTCTTTGCAGAGAGCGACGAGGGGCTGCGCGCCAAACTGGCTAGCTACCAGTTCAGCGACCTGGCGCAGGAGGTGGAGCGCCTCAAGAAGCGCAACGAGGAGCGGCAGGCAGAGCTGGACAAGCTGGCCAAGGCCAAGGAGTCGGTGGAGAAGGCGGCGGTGGAGGCGCGGGAGCAGTTCGAGAAGCTGGAGCAAGGCTACAACCAGCAGCGCAAGGATGACCAGGCGGAGATCACGAGGCTGAAGGACGAGGTCACCCGCCTGACGGCGGAGGAGGGGTCGGCGCGCAAAGAGCTGGCTCGGATCGACCTCGCCGTCCGAGGTAATCTTCGTGACGAAGTCCTTGTCTTCCTGAAGATTTCCTTGTTCTGACGTTTCTTGTCCGGCTGCAGGCTACTATCCATCTGCGGGCATGGAGGCGGCCAGGGCCCAGCTGGAAACCCTTGGGGTGGAGCCGACTGACGCCGCCATTGCCGGCTGCTCGACCTACGTGGCGGACCGGGTGGACCGGCTTGGGGTTGACGCTTGTGCGCTGGCCTTCGCGACCGGGAAGCTCTGCAGGTACGTCTGGCCCGGCCAGGGAATCCCCATCGTCCTGGCCGAGTTGGCACGCTGTCTTGCTCTTGCGCCGGCCACGGTGCAGGAGCTGCAGGAGTCGGCCGCGCGTGGCGGAGCCTTGTGGGCCGTGTCGCTGCTCAAGTCCTGGTACCCGGCTGCCGACCTGGGGCTGCTCACGGTGGGCTTCCGGGACGACGACACGTACGCGAAGCTCAAGCAGCGTCCGGACATTCATGATGCCGCCTGCACCATCGCTGACTTCGTCGACTTCTCAGACTTCATCCCCGACAGGCAGCCAGCCCAGCCGGCCAAGGACCCGGAGGCTGAGTACGCCGAGGAAGACGATGGCGACGAAGTCGAGGAGCCGGCGAAGGGCTCCAAAGGGAAGGCCGTCGAAGAAGCCGGCTGCTCCAAAACTGGCGACGTGGCCAGCTCCTCCAAGGCCACCGAATGCAGACCTCGGGATGCCGAGTTGCCTCTTGTAGTCTCGTACTCTTTTATGAACTTGTCTTATTTGCCCCCGGGATGCCGGGCGTACTTGTTTGGAACTTCTGCTACTCGTGTCGTGACTTGTGTGGAGCTTCGTCTCCTTTACTTCGTTTCTGTTCGAAGTTTTCTCGCAATTCTTTTTTGCCTCTTTACCCTCACTAGCCCCCGAGGTTCGGCTCGGCTGGCGCGGCGAGGCGAGTTGAACCTGAAGTGTCTTTGAATAGCTAGCCCGGTTGCTCTCGGGGCAACCGTGTTTCCGCGCACTAGCCCCCGATTCGGCTCGACTGGGTAGCCAGTTGAGTCGAATCTGGTCTAGGAATCTTCGCTAGCTTGCCCGGCTGGTCGTGACAGCCGGGTTTTCGCGCACTAGCCCTCGAGATTCGGCCTGACTGGCGCAGCCGGTTGAGTCAAATCTGGAATAGGGACCTTTGATAGCTTGCCCGGCTGGTCGTGACAGCCGGGTTTTCGCGCACTAGCCCCTGAGATTCGGCCCGACTAGCGTAGCCAGTTGAGTCGAATCTGGGCTAGGAATCTTTGGTAGCTTGCTCGGCTGGTCGTCTAGGAATCTTCGGTAGCTTGCCCGGCTGGTCATGACAGCCGGGTTTTCGCGCACTAGCCCTGAGATTCGGCCCGACTGGCCAACCGGTTGAGTTGAATCTGGACTAGGGACCTTTGATAGCTAGCCCGGCTGGTCGTGACAGCCGGGTTTTCGCGCACTAGCTCCCGAGATTCGGCTCGACTGGCGTAGCCAGTTGAGTCGAATCTGGACTAGGAATCTTCGGTAGCTTGCCCGGCTGTTCGTGACAGCCGGGTTTTCGCGCACTATATCCCCCGAGATTCGGCCCGACTGGCGTAGCCAGTTGAGTCGAATCTGGACTATGAATCTTCGGTAGCTTGTGAGGCCGACAAAAATCGACACTTAGAACTTTCGTTAGATCGTTAGTCCTCAAAATCAAAAAGGTTGGCAATTTTTAGCTTTGGTTTTTATTCGATTAGGGGCCGGTTCGCCCTTGTTTTGCCGCCCGTGCCCCTTCCCCTGTCTCGGCTCTGCGACCCCTGCTCTTACCGGCTAAACTCTGCAGCCGGATCTGAAGAGAGGGCCGGCTGGCTGGGCGCACGATACTGAGATCTTTGAGAGGCTGAACGCAGACGAACGAGAGCGCGGTTTTATCTGTCGCGAGCCGGAGACTTTTTCTTTCTTACGAGTTTTTTCGCGTGTGCCCCCTAGCCGGTTTCTGCCCAACGTGTCAGCCGGGTTGCGGTCTGCAGCCGGATGCGAGAGTAGGTGTCGGGGTCAAGCACGTTACTAAGCTAGCGTAAGCGAGAATCGGTAGTCGGCTAGCCACAGCAAAGGATAAAGAAACAACACTTATACAACGGCAGCCCCCGAGTGTGCGCTCGGGAGTGCTAACTTTTACTCAAAAGAAACAACAGGGCGTTACACTTCTTCTAGGAGTAGAACGGCCTGAGGAGGCAGGCGTTCCCCCTCCTTGAAAGGGGTAAACGGCTTGTCCTCTTTCTCCTCACGTACGTCTGTGAGATAGTACGCGTTGTTGCGCAGCGCTCTGCTGATGATGAACGGGCCCTCCCAGTGGGAGGACAGCTTGTGGAGTCCCTTGGTGTCTTGGATCCATCGGAGCACCAGGTCTCCTTCGCGGAACGTGACCGGGTGCACTTTCCGGCTGTGGTACCGGCGCAGATTCTGCTGGTATATGGCCGATCTGGACAAGGCCAGTTCTCGCGCCTCCTCGAGGAGGTCCGCGCCGTCTTCGTTTGCTGGCTTGGCTTCTTTCTCGGTGTAGAGGATGGCTCGAGGGGAGTCGAACTCGATGTCAGCCGGCAGGACTGCTTCCGCGCCGTAGACGAGGAAGAAAGGCGTGTAGTTCGTTGAGTGGGAACCTGGACAGCCAGGCCTATATAAGGCTGTCCGGTGCCCAAGTAGAAGGGGTCGGTCACTTGATCCTTCTTCCTCCCCACACCCGAATCATGGAACACTCGAACAGCTCAAGGAGCACCTCTGTACTATGTCCACCTTTGATAGAGAGATCGAGCAGGAGTAGGAGAGTTACCTCCTCCGGGAGGGCTCCGAACTTGGGTACTTCCCATGTCCGCGCTCAGGCGCAATCCCTGCGGGTGCCGCTGTTGCAGAACGCTGCCCCCATCCCGATCTTAGCCACCCCGTGGCATATGCCGTGCTCCACACCACGTCTGCTCGCGACTTCCACCACCGACTCGCCGGCCTGCGCGACGGGGACTACCTCGTCCTCGGCGGCGATGGGCGTAGCCAGGCCCTGGAGCATAGCCTGGACGGAGTTGACGGGGGCGTGCTGCTGGGTGCTCGCGACGTCGGACAACATGACTTCCGCGTAAACGCGGGTCTCGGTGCTGCTCTCGCAGCCGGCCATCTCCTCGGGGAAGCGGTCGACGCAGCGCTGGATGTTGGCGGGGTAGGCGGGCGCGAGGGCGATGGGGGTGAAGCCGTGGGCGAATTTGTACTCGCGGACCTGCGCTTCCATGCGGCGATGCGTGGCTGCGACGCCGTGCGCGCTGCTGAGGAGGCGCTGACGGGCTTGCTCGAGGATGATGGCGGCCTGCGCGGGATCCGCGTCGGCGGCGATGGGCGTAGCCAGGCCCTGGAGCATAGCCTGGACGGAGTTGACGGGGGCGTGCTGCTGGGTGCTCGTGACGTCGGACACCATGACTTCCGGCGGCAAGTTGAGGTGCATCGGACGGAGAGTCTGTTTAGCTCAGGGCGTTTGAGTTGAGTTGCCCTAAAAATGACAGTGTAAAAGTTAAGCACAAGGAGATTTAAGGGCAACAAGTTGAGGTGCATCGGACGGAGAGTGTGTGATGAGGCTGGTCCTGGAGGAGCAGCAGCAGAGGGCCGGAGAGCATGCAGATGGAGCAGGGTGGTGGGTGATGTTGAAATGCGGTCAAAGGAGTGAAATGGCGTGAGCAGATCACGCCATCCCCCGCTTTTCGCTCCCTCAGTCTCTCTGCACTGCACTCCATTTCTTGCACTTCTTAACACCGTTGTCTTTTGACCCTGCCCTAGTAGCCCCGCGCCTTCATTTTGGCCACTGTAGCTAGCTGCTTCATGTGGTCCCACCCGTCATCCAAGGGGCTTCCGGTGCTTCCACCGTTTAGCCTGCTGGTTGGACTGCGCAAAGAGTGCAAGACAACCATGTACAAACAGATGCTTACTTTACTTGATCTGATCTGATGTATCCGTCTCCTAGTTTTGGCTGCATCTAAACCTACCCTTCCCAAACAGAAGAACATTTCGGTTCTCGATCGCCACACAACCTCAAAACCACAATGCATACTCCTTCAAATACTACTTTCCAAAACAATGTGAAAAATTTGTGAAGCATGCTGAAAACTTCTGTTAAAACTATGTTTCGTTTAACGGAAGTTTGTAGCAACGTCCATTCGGAACACTGTGGAACCTCGATGAGAAAACCGTGAAGACTAACGGTGGTGGCATCTTATTGTCTAAAAGATTGGTCAAAATTAGACCCGGTTAACTTTTGACTAAAAATATATACATACTCAAGTTGATAGCAGCGTCGTTGGTTCGACCAGGGCCTGTGGAACGCTCTAGCTGCTACTTCTTCTTCCTAGCTATGTAGGCGGGCAGAGCCAGCTGCTACTTCTTCGGTTCTTCCTATACTCGCGATCGATGTGCATGGTTATCATAAGTCCTTGAGCAGCAGCTATAGCTGGCTACAACGGGCCGTGACTTGATCACACACTTTTTCGTAGCCGCTGCGGCGCTGCTGCTTTTCTGTGCTCGTGGCCAGTGTGCGAGCTCGATCGGTAGCTGGATGCATGCGGCCACTTTTGCTGCACGCAGACGCGCGCAGTGGCTTTTCATTCTTGGCTTTTGCGCGCGCGAGCATGCACGCGAGCCTGACACTAGTGCAGGCCGGATCGATCGATCGACCGCGTGGTGGTGCCATTCTCCGCCGGGTCGCCGCCGGCCGCCGATCGATGCCATCCTTAACTTTTTGACGCCATCCGCTTGTGCGCTAGCTTGCGACATGAATAATGGCCAAAGCCCTGCTTTCCGTCCCAACTGAAAGCTACTCCTCCTACTACTACTACTACTACTACTACTACTACTAGCTCGTCGTCGTAGCTCTAGCGTTGCATGGCATGGCATGGCATGGCACACTGCTTTCGAGCTTCGAGAACCGAATCAGTAGACCAGATTTAGATGAGTCTCCAGACCGGATCAGATCGATCACCAGACCGGCGCAGGCCAGGCTACGCATGCACGCACGCTGACCGGCTTCCGGCCCATGGAATTAACTTCTTTCTTTGCCCAGCTCTACTTAACATACTCCATTCCTTGGTCGTCCGTTTCCCCTTGGCCACTTCCTCTACTTATTCGCTGCCACGTTGCCATGCATGCACCATTGTCTCCTGACCTCATCTCTCATCTTTTCCATTCAAACCTCCCTTCGATACTTCCATCTGGCACGTAGTACATTCTTATCTCGAATACGGCTTGGGCCCATTTGGCCTACAAGAACTTACTTTACTAAATATACGGAAAGTATTTTCTGATCCCAAGCACCAGTGCTCTCTTATATTTAAAAAATTGCAAAATCATATTTGTGAGTTTCAAAAAAATCCGAATATAGCCACAAACGTGCACAATATGAACTTCAAAAACTAAATATAAGACTTTTTAGTTTTTTCTCTATTCATACGTATACGGGTTGAAATGAGTGAATCAACACACTAAAATATGTTTAGATACGTGCAATCAAGAAAAAAAACTAAAAAAGCTTATAATTTGAAACATAGGAAGTATATAGGAATGGAAAATGTTTTTTCTCCATGCAAAATGGCAATCTAGACGAGCTTTTACGCAGAAACGGGAAGAGAGATGAAATGAACACAACATTAGTACCACAAAAACCTTTTCTACAATCGAATTTCTTCAATGGCCCTAGCCACAATCCAAATTGATGAACTAGACACGATCATTTTGTTTGCTAATTGCAGTACTATACAGCGGCGGAGGCAGGATCAGGCCAAGCCCCGGGCAAGCCCCGGGCAAACCTACTCCAAACAGTAGCAAACAATGCTAAACAGTGACAAAATGCTACAGTGCTCCAAAGAATTCCGGCGTCACACCCGGGCCACGGCCAGGCTTGCCCGGGGCCTGGCTCCGCCTCTGGTACTATACCCAACATGGCTCAATCTTGCCTTTTGGCGTTTGGCTAATTAAAAGCCACAAAAAGTATCAAAATAGATGGTTTTGATTTTGGCTTTTGACTTTATAATATAATGTAACAATGTCTTATAAGACAAAGTAAAAAATCTAGAAATAATTAATCCTAGTTCCAAGGACTTAAAAGTTGCGTTGCCTGATGCATGCATGAATTTATAGGTGATGATCGGACGACTACGTACGTGCCGTCGTTGTTGATGATGAACGTACGCATGCATGCATGCATGTTATCGTGTCCTTAACTATTACAAGGTCTTTTGGTAAAACAGTAAGAGCTAGTACCAGTTTGCTGATCGATCATGGTGACAGATGCGTCAAGAGCTCCAGATCGATCGACCGTACGTGGCCATGTGTTGGAGAGCCCATGCACGTCATCGACCATGCATGCTCCATCATCCGTGAGTAAATGGCACTGGCGGTCACACAACTCGTCCGCTATGTGCATTTAAGTCACACGACTGGATTTTTGGTGCACGCATGTCACAAACCCCACATGTCAGTCTGTTTCCGTTGGTAATTTTGCAGAAAACACCCTGTATTTTGGGATATTTCGCAAAAAACCCAAATTTGGGTCCAATTACAGGGAGTTTTTTTGTAAAAATGTCCAAAAATATAGGGTTTTTTTTTGCAAAATTACCAACGGAAAACGGACTGACATGTGGGGTTTGTGACCTGCGTGCACCAAAAGTCCAGTTGTGTAACCAAAAAATCCCGTTTTCCAGTTGTGTGACTTAAGTGCACATAGCGGACGAGTTGTGTGACCGCCAGTGCCATTTACTCATCATCCGTCACTATGTTTCCCGCATAGCAAAGTACAAAGTAAAACATGCCTAGACTCGAACATGAGCTAAGTAGAACAGATTATAGTAGCATCTTGGTTCATAAGCTAGGTTGAAGCAGCCTAGCTATCGTATTTCAGTACTCCCTCCGTTTCAATAGAGACCGAAACGAGTGAATCTAACACTAAAACGCGTTTAGATACATCCGAATACAACATTTTATATTTTGAAGCCGGGTGGTAAAAAGGAAAATCTCGAGGCATTTGCCGGTCATGCATGTTCGTGGTCCAAACTGGTTGATGCAGTGGCTGGAGCACAGTCGCTTAATAAACACAACAAATAAAGCTTTTCCAGCGCAGCGCAGCGCGTGTTTAAATGCCAAAGTGGACGTGCAGTTCTGATCTTATCTTACCAGCACCTAATAAAGCAGCATGCGGACGTATCAAAACTCAAAAGTGGTAATTAAAGCACGTCATGCATGAATGCAGGGCCCGAGAGATCTAATCTAATGGGGAAATAAGTATGTTCCCTAAACGGGTGTGTGGCGACAGAGTTATTAGCAGATGTTTTTACCTCCTTTGGGCTTTGGGGTAGTAGTCTTTCTCGTCGCCCAACCTCTATGTTGGTTCTATGGATAGTGTCGTGTGATCTTGGGGCAGGATCATTGCCTAGCCTTGGCCATGCCCCGGATGTCTACAACATGCGTGCTTAATTAAAGTGTTGCCGCGCGCGGCAGACCGGATGCAGATACTCTTCTATAGTACTCTGATGTGAGGCATCGATCGATCCGTCTTTTTTGGGACATAGATTGTGCCGGCAAAGTCGTTTTTTGTTGGGTTATGTGATTGTGTTCCCTGGCCTGCCTCCTCCGGCCTTTGATCGATGATCCTTCCATCTAGGCATGCAAATGCAAGACCAGACCAAATGTTTCGGCCAATCGTCCTAGAAAACAAAACAAAGTCAAAATGCACCATAAGAAAGAAGATAGAAACAAGCCAGGGGTTAATTGCCTAACTATTTAGACGAAACGTATATTTATTGGTGATTTTGTTTTGTACTACATTGGCTTGTTTACTCGATTCTCAAAAAAAAAAAAAGGGAGATCTGCGTAGTTGATAGTGTCGATGTAGTTAACTGGAGCATATATATATAGCGTACTGTAGAGAGATCACGCCTGTACGTACATGTCCGGTACGTTTGCCTGCAGTTGCTGTGCGTGCAGGCTTTACGCACCCTGATGATCCGCTCCCGGTTTTAAAGGCTACGCACTGAGAGTCTACGTGGTTAAAGCCCACACCCTGATCAGACTTGTGCTAGCCTCTTTGCTTTAACCTGCTGCTTCACTTCACAGTGCACTGCACGCGCGCTCCTCGACTGTTCACATGCATGCAGGGCCGTGTCTCGTAATTTTACATACACATTTACCTCAAAACACTGCGATGTCAAATATACATATATACAAGGAACTGGGAAAACAATCGGTACAAAACAAATATGACTTTATGGATTGAGTAAAAACACAACAATTGGCCAAAGAAACTAAGACGACGAAGATCAGGAAAAAGGACCTCCAGAAAAATAAAAAAATGCTTAGAAAAAATAAAGTAAAACAAAGTATTGATATACGGTTATTCCCATCCTCCGACACCGAATCGGGCCACCAGGTGTTAACGCAAGAAATGTGATAGTCACACGCGACATCAAGTGATTAGGGTTTCTTCGAATAGTTTGGTACCTCTCGTGTGATGTGTACTCGCCCGAATGATTTTAGCACACTAATAGCCCAGGTGACTTGTTCGCCCTAAATACTAGGGTGAATTTGTCCAGGCCCACACGGGGCTGGTCTTCAGCTACGTGCTCGACACAATTAATCTATTGGGGTCATGGTTGGGGTATTTTGGGTGTAGTGTTGGTCTGAGAGACGGATGATGAGGGACGATGGTCAATCCTAGTTGGAGAACAACATCACCGAATCTCTATGGATAAGGTGGGTGAGGGTGAGGACATGACATGGGTAAGATGGTTGGGCAACAAGGCGCCATTGCAACCACTTCGATCATGTAGTTGGAGAGGAGGGGATAGTCGTGGAGGCCGCAGACTAATGTTCTAGCTTTGTTTATGAAGAAGTAGGTGGCAACAATGATGTATCATGAAAATTAACAATACTTGAGGAAGAAGAAGACCGGAAATATTGGGACATGTCTAGTCCACACATCATGTGATCCCATGGAAGGGATCGCGTGGATACTACATATTGCAACCGGGTTGGTATATAAAAAAAAATGTTGTTGGTTTCCTTTGTTAGTAAAGTAAACATGGTACATCAGAATGAAGAACCCGAGCAGAAGAGGCCAACAAAGTACATTGGCAAACTCTAAATTACACTAGACCATTATGAAGTTACCATCTCTAGTTCTGCCAATTGCATTTTGATGTTCTTTCATGCATCGAACTAAGACTTCGCACAAGACCTTATAGCATGAGCTTCCACCACAAGGAGTGAAAAACTTATATCGTTGAACTCACCACAACTTTGGACACACCCTCACAAGAGGGAATGTCGAATGACTGCCATGACTATAGGGCGACAAGCGAGAAACAACCCAAGCTTCTGAACATTCTCCGAGAAGGCCACACAAGGGGAATGATGTTGTTAGGATACCATTATTCCACACGTCGCCGCTACACCACCAAACTCGCCTATGTTTTTAGTTGATCAAATGCATATTTTTAGTGCCTCTTTGGTTCAAAGAATTTTCACAAAAATTTTGTAAAATTTCAATCCATATGATTTTTTTTCCTAAGGAGCACATTTGGTTCAAAGGAAATGAATCCCCCAAAAATCTTATGGATTATGGATTTCTTTCCTACAGTACAATCCCATATGATTTCTAACAAGAGGTTAGACCTCTCAGAAAAAATCATATGTATTTATAACAATTATGACTTGTACTTAATCTTTTATAGAAATTTCTCGCATTTTTTCTCTGGTGCAACCGAACAACTAGGGTGACTAATTTCTTTGTTTTCAGTTTGTGTAGGATTCCACATGCCATGATATTCTGTTACTGCTTTTACCTATTCCTGTACTTTTCAAATCCTGCAAATCAAAGGGGTCTTAGGAGGTGGCCAGATGCATTTTTTTGGGTGAGAAAACGACCCCAACCTTTTATTATAACATCAAAATACGTGGAATACAAACGCCCGCGGGCGGATCAATAAGCCAAACATATCGCCCTACCGGCGAAGACATCACACCGTGCCCCAGCATGTGAGGTTCTTTATTGGAAACTCGTTGCTCTTGCACGAAGGGGGCCTTTGGACGTGGCCAGATTTTGTTTTTTGGGGGAAGGTGGCCAGATGCATGGGAATGGAAACTCTTTGTGTTTAGGCCTTTGCTGGAATTTGGGCTAACTTTACCAGCCGGGTAGGTACTCTAACTATGGGCTGTGTTTTCAGTAGACTGAGGCCCATACTCGGTTACAACTTACAAGTTGGGACCATCTGAAAACATATTTTTGCTAAAAAAAACTCTTATGGAGATAGTTCTAAAACTAAAATAAAAAAGTACGATCAGCAAGTCCGGGTCCCTTTTCTGTGATTTGTGTTCTACTAAGGTAGCGTACAACCTATATAATCTATTAGATCTGGAAGTGGAAGCCGACTTTCTGGAAAGCCTAGCCGCCGCTGCTGCTTAGAAGCCTAGCCGCCGCCACTTCTCTTACTCCACCGTAGATCGGTTTCCCCTCCTCTAGCCAGCCTGGCCGGCGTCGGGAGGGATGAAGGATCCAATCTATGAGTGGAGGTTTTAGTAAAAGTAGTGTTTCAATCTGGCGTTTTGGTTGTCCTCGTCTTTATCAATGGAGATGACATTTTTTTACAATAAGCAATTTTTTGGCCTTCGTTCGACGGTGAGATCTCCTTCTCGACGTCAATGGTGGTTTTAGAAGATTAAGTTTGTCTAGGTATGGTTTTTCATATCTTGTTTTGCTAGATCAATCTTGGATTGTTTCTCATGGTTGCCGCGAGAAGGATTGTCCTCGCAATATCTGTCCCGGCTACTATGTTCTTGGTAATGGTGATTCGTTCTCTCGGTTTCCAACGACGTCGACAAAGTTGTTCGGTTGTTTGTCCCTGGAATATCAGTGTTGGTGTTCTTGTTGATGTTGCTTGATTAATTTAATGGCTGCGCGCGTGCACAAAGCCTTGGCATTGCGACTTAAAATTAAAAATATGTGAGAACCTTCGTTGGTATTCACAGGTATATAATTTGATGTATTTTTCGTTGTTCTACGGCTGCCTTCAGAAAAGTACAAGATTGTATCACGGAAGAAGGAAGGGCTTGAAGATCTCAAAGATTTGCTCGACTCTTTTAGTATTGTTTATGTAATCGATATAATCATGTACTATTTGCTGGTTTAATATATGGGTCTCTCTAGGGCGCAGTCGACTGAGACTTAGCTCTCAGTCGGCTGACGTCATCTTTTCTTCTGCAACTCCGGCGACCTTCCTCAACTCCGGCGAGCTCGCTTCCCTTCCGCAGCAAGCGCCGGCCTAACCGCCGACCTCCCCGCCCGCGGCCGGCGCGCTGCCACGACGCCTCGCCGCCCCGCCCTGCCCCGAGCTCCTCCTTCGCCGGTCCGCCGCGGCCCTCCCTCTAAACCCACCCTTCTTCTCCGGCGCCGGCGAAC
Source organism: Poa pratensis (assembly GCA_947311845.1). Taxonomy (NCBI): domain Eukaryota; kingdom Viridiplantae; phylum Streptophyta; class Magnoliopsida; order Poales; family Poaceae; genus Poa; species Poa pratensis. The sequence continues at coordinate 11,426,603 of CAMZMU010000046.1, forward strand.
CTGCACCCCGCACCCCCAACCGAAGTTTGCTCCTCGCCTCCGCCAGCCGCGGCTGCGGCGGCTCCGGCTCGGCTTGCCGCCATGGACGCGCGAGGAAGAAGAAAACCTATCAGTTCACACGAATCACGAGGCAGATCGGAGGGTGGAGGAGGTGACTGAGACATAAGCTAAGTAAAACCGTTAGCTGAGACTTAACAAAACCGTTAATGTAAATGGTATTTGCTAAAAAAAAGTAGCGTACAACCTTGTCAGGGAGGCTTTGTTCCTGTAAAGTCGCCACTCTTTCCACGTGCCTTGCAGCGATGACTGGAGGCCGGAGAACAGGCTGCCCCTTCCCTTCACTAAATCCCTATACGTAGTGGCATCTTTAATATTACACTAGTAGCTGTGCACGTGCAAAGCACGTTTTTAAATATAAATGTCATTTTTAATTTAGTGATTTTTTGCTACCGGATTAATAGTTTTGAACGTATAACGATGCACAGACAACATAGAATCCATACACGTTCCGTCATTTAAAATCCACAAAGAATAAAATAATAATAATAATTTGCAAAAAATATTAAAATTCAACACAAGTTCAAAGCGATAACTAAAAACCAAATTCTAGATAACATAACGTCATCCACTATTTTATTTCATGAAAATCTATCTCTTTATGCGATTAATAATTTCTCTTTCCAAGGCAAGAATATTGTTTATCGCCTTGTTTATCTCTTTTCTGCAAGTTTTTTATACCGAGCCATAGTCCAAGTTTCTATTTCTTATATTATTTCCCGAGGCCACTAAAATGACAGCTAGTTTTGTTCTATATTTGTCATATGAGCCTATTAAGTACTATTGTAGTTATTTTCAAATAATGATAGAATATAGATTAAGTTAATAATACCGAGCGAGAAAAACATGTCTAGAAGCGTCGGAAAAAATATTTCTCGTGAAGTACTCGATAAATTTAACATACATATACCACAAGATGACCTACATAATTGTCGAAGATAAATAAAATACAATTATTATTTTTACAAATAGTATATTAAAACTTTCAAATGATCATGACTCTCAATATATCTTTTCTTTTTTGAGGGAATGACTCAACAAATTCTTTGTGAAACCCACAGACCCCTCCAGTTGAACCCGATAAAAAAAAACTGGGGAACGCCACATACTGCACTGTGCACTCCCAGTTCACTCTTCACTGTCGAGTAAGTGAGGTGCTGTTCTCCCTCGCATATCTCTCTGCCGTTCCCCATTCCTGTGGTCGTCAGCTCCCTCTCTGCACCCCCTCAGGCCGCCCCTCCCCTTCATCCCCATCACAGGCCCGAGGTTCGTCCGGCCCCTCTCTTCCCCGCCCCTTCTCGTCGAATCCGGTCGTTGAAGTGGCCGAGGAGGCGCTCGAGCTTGGCATCCTCGCGGGGTGATCCAACGCTAGGCGCCGTTGTCGGATGCGGAAGCGGAGTTGTCGCACGCCCCTGCTCTTACCGGCCCCTTCTTCGAATTCGGTCGCCGAAGTGCCCGAGGAGGCGCTGGAGCTCTGCATGGTCGCGGGCGACCTACCACAAGGCGCCGTCGGAGGCGGACGCGGAGGCGCGGACTCGTCTCCACCGGATTGGCGGTCGCGGCCGCGACCATCGCGCGTCAAAGGGCTCCAAAACGCCGGCTACAAAAAGAAAGGTCAAATCCTTTTCTCTTTTGGTGGAAGGAACAACCCTTTCCATTTCTCTTTCCTTGCTGTTGTTCCGTCTGAGCCAGAGTGATCTTTCCAAGTTAGAAATGAGGATAGACTTGGTTGGTTATAGTGATCTGGTTTCTTCTAGTACAGAATTTGTAAAGTGTACTTGATTTATCATCTGAGAGGAATAGTTGGAGCAAGATAATTAAGATTCATGCGTTGCAATCAAAATTGCAGATGTAGCTTAGCTCTACTGATAGTGTAATAGTTATTCCTATGCAGAAGCAATGATATCTTTCGTACAAACAATAAGGTGGAAATCAGAGTAGTAATAACCTATGAAGCACGGATACGGGGACGGAAAGACGGGGATACGCATACGGGGATACGGGATACGGCATTTTCCAAAAACAGCCATTCGGGGATACGGCGAGTATATATAAAATAAAATGAAAATATGCCGTGTAATATAGAGTTAATACAGAAAATTAATCAGAAAACAGCCATTTTTAGAATCTGCACCAGCCAGCCCAGCCACGGCCCAAGAGCAGCCCAACTCACGATGGCTAACCTAACTCCACACGCACACGAGACACCACAGAGCACAGGGAAACGATTCGACGCTCCCCTCGCTCGTTCCTCTTCCTCACAGCGCCGCCACCTCCCTATCGTTCCTCTCTCTCGCGTGACTCGCGTCGCTCCGCCGCCGCCGCTTCTCCTCTCCCATAGCACCGCCCTCTCCCTAGATCTCTCTTCTTTATCCGTCCATCTCCATCCCCCAGCCGCCGCCCCTCTGCGTGCGCCGCCGTCAGCCGCCTCCCCTTTGCGCCGCTCCTCCGTGACTCCTGTCCTGCGCCGCCGCCGCTGCGGCCTCCTGTCGTCCGTGTCCCATGCGTATCCCTCCGTGTCCCTGTATTCTTTTTTTTTTTAATTCGAATCTCGGGGATACTGCAAAACTCGCGTATCCCGACGTATCCCGGCGTATCCCCGTATCCCGCCGTATCAGGACGGCAGTTCGGCAGTTTTGGCCGTGTCCGTGCTTCGTAGGTAATAACTACAAAATTAGACATGAATTGTCTTTCTGATATAGTCCTGCCACTAATCTACTGAAATGTAATTGTGCCACTGAAATCTACAACTCTATAATTAAGAGCCTTGTCAAGTACGAAACTGGACTCGGCGATTTCAATGATGTTTCGAGATAATTGATTTGGAACGCAAACAAGTGATAAACATGCACATAGCAATTAAAGTGATTTTGTACCTGCAATCTTATATTTAAGCACACTGCTAACAAGTGATAAACATGCACATAGCAACTAAAGTGATTTTGTACCTGCAATCTTATATTTAAGCACACTGCTCCCTAGGGTCCACATCTATGATTCATTGTTGTTTGAATTTAGCATCTAAAATACTTAATATAGAAGTGTGCTTATCATCAATCACTTATACCTTGGGACATGGCGAGGGGTGTATGCGGTTCATTTTCCTCGTCATAAAGCATTATTGTTGAAGCCAGTTTATTTTCATTGGGGTGTGATACCCTGAAATGCAGTGCGCGCACCCGCACCATGTCGTCGCCATTGGGAGATGGCATGTCGTCGCCTTCCTGTGAATATTCATGTCAGTGTATTTTTAAAGCAATAGAATCGTACATGTGAAATTATTGTATGATAGACATTACGTCGCCATTGGGAGATGACATGTCGTTGCCTTCCTGTGAATATTTAGGGTCTGTATAGATACATTCTAAACGTTAGCACATCAACAATAGCAGTGTTCATCTTCGTAAAAAACTATAGAGTTTGGTTTCTGATCGTTACCCAAGGAGTGATTGTCCATGGCCGTGTGGATAGTTGCTGGTGCTTGCTTTTTTATGTTTCACAACCATGAAGTATAATTTCATTCCTCTTTCATGAACTATTCAGGTGGTTGCGAGCATAGATTAGTCAAAGCTGCAGCTGACCAATTAAACAAGTTACCCTTGTATCACTCCTTTTGGAACTGTACAACCAAACCAACACTGGTAATTCTCTGCATCTCTTATTTGACTATCAGTTTGTCAAAGTCTGCAAATACTGATGATGGAGACACGATGTTTCAGGATCTTGCGGAAGACCTTAGCATGTTCACTGCAAAGAAAATGGGAAATGCATTCTTCACAAATAGTGGTTTATAAGCAAACGACTCTCAGGTATGATTGCTGTATATACTGATGCATGTGAAAGTTATATTTGTTTGCAGAACGTTCAAACATACTGTTTATTAAAAGGGGTAGCAACCATACATACAAAATATTTTTATCTTGTTTGCGGAACATTCAAACATACTGTTTATTAAAAGGGGTAGCAACCATACATACAAAAAATGTTTATCTTATGGCATTCACATGCTATTGGTTTCAAGATTCGAGAACCCTGGTCACCTATTTTTATGTTTCACAATTGAACCAGAGCAGTTATTATCATCTTGCAAGTGTTGTGGTAGCTTGGGCCAAAGAAAATGAAAATACATGTGTTGTGGTGACATTTTTTGTCAGAATTTATAACTTCAGAATTTTAATAAAAAACTATTCTGTGTGCTGAAAAATGTTTTACAATTTAAATTTGATTGTTGCATCTGTCGAGGGTTTAAAACCGCGTACGTGAAAATGCAGTATCTTTGGTTGCAAATACACATAGAGATAAAGCAGTTGCCTGCAAGCACAAAAGTAACATGAATACAATCTGAATTTTGTGGAAGATTGACGGTAGGAGGAAGAGTAACTTGTCACCGTTTTTACAGGAGCTGACGGTCGCCCACTTGACGGCGCGGTGCAGGGCGGCGAGGGCGCTGTCCAACAAGACGACGGTGCTGCCGGACTGCAAGGGCGCCGTCCAGGACACCTCGTGCTGCCAGGTGGTGCCGGTGTCGAACAAGGTGCCGGTGCCGGGCCGCGTGGGCGGGACGGGGACCTCTCGCGCTGCCAGGCGACGATCACGCCGTCGAAGAAGGTGCCGGGCTGCGTGGGCGGGACGAAGACCAAGTGCTCCTGGGGGTGGAGCGTGCCGTCAAAGGTGCCGGTGCCCGGCTGCGTTGGCGCGACGTAGACCAAGTGGTCCCGAGCGGCGAGCATGTCGTCGAAGGTGCCGGTGCCGGGCTGCGCTGGCGCGACGGAGACCAAGCGCTCGTGGGCGGCAAGCGCTGACAGGGGAGTCGCCATGCGGCGAAGGAGTGTGGTGGCGACGGACATGGGGTCGTGAGGTTCTAAAATCGATCGGTTTCTTTTTGCGTGATTTTAGGGGTCACGAACGTGGGTCGTGCGCGTTCAAAATCCCCTTTGCCCCGGGGTGAAGTATTGTTCAGTCATTGTAAATTGCTAAGTGCACCCGAACACCTGATTTGTGGGCCTAGTCATGCGGTGTGGAAGGCAGGATGGTATCCTTCGGTGTTGGTCTGTTGGGGTGACTTTAGCGAAACTCAAGTTCGCTCGTTTATTAGTAGTTTAGATTTAGATGAAAACATGTTCAATAATTCCGTAAGCTCAGTTAGTCACTTTGCTTGTGATGCTATTTTTTTTTTGCTTTGAACACTGAAGCAACGTAAACAGCTAAAGAAGCTTTTTTTCAACTCAGAAATTAAAATTTTGAACTGAAATTTCTATTTCCTGTGACTTATACGCACCACAAAAACTAAAGATTGACGATATCACGGGCACATTCTGTTGCAGCAGGTATGCAATCGCTGTGCTGCATGTTGTTTGCATGGATGGATGCGTATAACCGTGAGAGCTTACAAGGTGGCAAGTCTTCTCCATTTCGTCCCTGACAACCGACGAATAGAGAAATCGTGACAAATCATTGCATCACAACAAGAAGAATGTATCAAGAGGCAAGTGGAGATCGGCCTCTCTGCAGGCCAGCTTCTTTGGTACTGCATTTTGGTGAGATGAACACATCAAGAGAGGACACACACCTCAGTGGACGGTGTCCGCTGCCTTTTGTCTTTTGATTAATGGAATCCAGACACTAAAGTATCGACCTTCAAGCCATCAAATCTTTGTTTTCCAAGTGTTTCAGTTTTCAGTTGTCAATCCAAGGACAGCGAACTTCAGCCTGGAGTAATCTCCATTGCACATTGTCTCAGTTTTGCGCCTGAACTAGTATACGTCACCGTATTAGACTAGGGAAGTTGAAAGTGATGGCACCGGTAAGAAAGAACCTGATAATCTACTAGATGCATACAAAGCTTAAACCTGTCGGTAAACGAATTAAAATAGCTGCATTTTATGCCGAAGTTTCTCCATAAGCATCCAAATCCAACATTCCTCTTGTACCAGAAGCCCTCGGCGCCGATCACCATATACTCACTCCTTGTTTTCGGCTGCTGACAGTAAGCGGCCACCAGCAACAAATGGCGAAAGATTAAAGTTCACACCTCCTCCACTCCACACCAATCCTACAAGTCCGTGATGGCATTTGATTTGATCACTTCAGTTCAGTACCGGGGTGATCGATACAGTGACAAGATGGGAGCAGATAATTAAGCACACTAGTGGTAATCTGATTGCACCGAATGACACTTGAAAAAAAACAGTGGATTTGGTGAGACGTATACGTTCTGCAGGTGAAAAGCAGCACGCACTGTCACCGAGTCATTCACCTTGCCTCTTTTTTTATAGCGATCGATCCTTGAGGCGCACACAGTCATTTTGCTCTGGCCGGGCAGCAATGGAGGGGCTGATACCGTTGGTGTACAGAGCCGTGGTGGAATACAGGAAGGGGAGGCAGCTGCAGCTGGGAAGCTGCCGGCTCGAGCTGTACCCTACTGATCGATCGCCTTCTCCGTCGCGCGCGCTGCTGCTCTGCCACTCTGCAACCGCGAAGTCGCCGGCGAGTGTCGCCGCGGCACTGATGTCGCCGCTCCTCGGCGCCGCTTCGTCATTGCGCAGGTTAGAATAGAAGAAGCATGCGTATATGTACGTGGAGTGCGAGTTTGAGATCGAATAAGGGGTGTGATGGATCAGAGGATGGTCCAAAGGAGCACCTTCCGAATTGCGAAAACAAAGCTGCACGGATGCCCAGCTTGTATACCCGGCTGTTGAACTTCACACATCTACAGATTATGCAGTGATAAAACTGTGTTTAGTTGTGTGTAAATTAATGTGAAGTGGATGATATGGTGTTGGTAATGTAACTCTACGGACTGTTGGTGAAGGAAGAAAAAGAGGTGCCCGTTCTGATGCGCGCTGTGTTCTCGTTGATCAATGTCGCAGGCTCGCATTGAGTGATCGCATATACAGCCATACAGGTACCTGCCGTCACTGCAGCGACGCGATCGAGATGGACTACCAGCTTTGGAGCTCGTGCACGCATACACAAGTAGCGCGAGAAACTGAGATGCCGGTGTTGGAGTTGGAGATGAACCAACATGAAACGAATGATTCAGGTCGGTGGAAAGAGCAATTCGATGCCTGGGTCGTGACGGCAATCTAGCATAATAGGTTCTTGTTCGTCGGGGCAGAGCTCTGGCTGGATATTTGCGGTGCCCTGGTTGGGCAGTGTCAAGATGTTCGAGAAGAAGACCTCAATGGAGGATGGTCTTGTCGGCAAGCATCCCCTTTGTTGCGTGCCGCTTGGTAGTGGGCCTAGTGGCGTTGCTGCCCTAGGCCGTTCGGAGCACAGTGGTGGGTGAGCGAAACCCTTGCTTTCTGATTCTGTTTTATTTTCTATTTTTTCTCATTTTGGTTTCTAGTTTTATTTTTCGTTCTAGATTTATTTATTTCATTGTTTTCACTTTTTCCCTATGCGCACCTTTTTTTTTTCCGTGTTTCCACTTTGTTTTATGTTTTTTCCTTTTATTCTTTTTTACAAAATTATATGTTCTTTTTTGTGTAAAGTAGAACATTTTTTTCAAAAGTTTTGACAGACTATATATATCGTGTGAACATTATGTTTCCTCATGGTGGATTTATTTTAGCATCTCATGAACAAATATATTATTCTTTGTGAACGTTTTCAAATCTTGGAACAACCAACCTAGCGATAAATCCAATAATCTAATTGTCGACGTTGAATACCCCAGATACCTATCAGGTTAGATTTGTTTGGTAGAGCGTACAGGCAGAGATCCTAGGTGGGTTAGAGAGACAACGATGTATACAAGTTTAGTCCTCGGTGCACAGCACACGGTAAAAACCCTAATCCAGTTGTGTGGCAAGACCTGTTCTGTATACTCGTGATGGTGTCCGGCTGTATGGCGGCTGAGTGGTGAATGATTAGGTCATACCCCCGAGGGCTCCCTACCACCCTTATATAGGTGGAGGGGGCAGGGTTACATGTAGAGACCTACTAGAATACAATTAGTACATTGCTTGACTTGTACTCCAAGTAGTATATGAGGTATCTTGGTCTCCTGTGTACGCCGAGTCCACCGTGGGTCTGATGGGCCTCGTGCTACCCTGTTCTAATACCCGAGTCCCATGTCCACGACACTAGTGAACCATAATTTGAAACTTGGACAAATTTTGGATGAAAAAATGTTAAACGTGAACCATCTTTTTTGTTAGGTAAAAAAAAATCAAAACATGAATCAACATTATAAAACTCCTTGAACCAAAAGCTTAATAATGATGCACAATTTTAAAACCCTAAAGATTTAACTTAATAATATATGATCTAAAAAAATAAAATATGTCGCAAACTAGTTTTTTATATTGATCAAAATAAAGATTTTAAATGTTGTCTCACACGTAGACTGTGCCCACTTAGCAAGTCTTTTTTTTAACGACATTTTTTAAGGGGCAGCGGTGCAACCCAATGAATGTTCAGGGTATCAAAAAGGCTTGCGGGTTCGAAAAAAGTTCAGTAGTTCATAATTATATATCGATGTATTAACAATAAACAAAATAAAAATTAAATATAAAATATATAAAAATAAGTAAAACATAAAAAAGAATAAAAAAGAACAGGAAAAAAGCGGGAAAAAACGGCCCATGCGTGACGACCTGTGCGGCGAGACGGTGCTAGTGCTTGCATTGCCAGGAGCGCCTATATCGCGCCCGCAGGCGGCACAACTGCCCAATAAAAAAAGCAGTGCTTTGTCCTTTTTTGCGTTTTTAAAAGCTGTTTTTAAATCCTAATAAATTTCAAGTCTGGACGCTTTTCAAAATCTGAACGCTTTTCAAATTTGAATAATTTTTGAATCTAAACAATTTTTTAATATGAACATTTTTGAATTTAAACATTTTTAATTTGAACATTTTTGAATCTGAACATTTTAAAAAAAGGAAAAAAACAAAAAGAAAAACGAAAATCGAAAAAGAAAACAGAAAAGAAAAAAGTAAAGAGAAAAAAGAAAACTCGGCCAGATGGGCCGGGCCATACGCGCTCTCATTCAGGCGGCGCTCGGGCGATTCATAGGATTTGCGGCATGGCCTGCGCCGAGCGCACCACTTGTTTTGAGGCCACTCCGGAAACATGTGGGATTGCCCGAAGATGGAAAATCTCGACGAAAAGAAAGACCCGATCCGCCTGTTGGAGCCAGCCAGGAAGATACGAGAAGACACAGCGCACGCCCACCGGCCTGGCCACTTGAAGCAAAACGAAGAGGACGGCAGACAACCGGATCGAGTTGCCGACATGGCAACGTACGTTCCTATCGTGTTTTGACTAGCTCTACTTCGATTTGATCTTCCGGATAAACTTGTGTAACCACGTCTCACAGTCACGCAAGCAAGCATGGACGTAGCCATCATTTGCATGTTCTCCTGCACTGGCTCGCTCGCTGATCCTCGTGGTGGTCCGTCCTGATCGGATCACGCAACTGTGTTCGCTGGACATTTGGGGTGGCCGGAGATACAGCCCGCCTCCACATCACGCGACGCCTGCGCGGCCGAGACGGGCACATTGCAGGCATTTGTCCAGACACCTTCTGTCGCCCAGTGCAGACACCAATCAATCCAGCCGAAAATACCAGCGATCTCTGCTCCCGATGCTGCGTCAGAGAAGGAACATGCGTATGCATATGCCATTGCAAATGGCCACCGCGTGCATAGGGCCTCTCCAACAATCCTCCCAAACGGATAACACAGGGACCAAACAGATAAGGATGACTCCAACGGGCTGACGCATGGAGTCCGGCCGTGTCCGTTTGCGTAAATTCAACCCCCAACGCACAGACCCATTTTGTCCGGCTATCCATTTTGTGTCCGTTTCGTGTCCGACTCGACGCATTTCGGCCCAAATTTGAAGCAGGTTTGCGTCGTGGACGGACAAAAAGAGCGGTCCGCAGTGTCCGCGCACGTCCTCCCCTGTCCGCATGTTGGCCCACATGGCAGCGACCATGGCGAGACCCCGGAGGTGGAGGACGGCGTCGGCCTCGGCGACGACCATGGCGGCGTAGGCCTCGACACCCGCTGCACCATGGCGTCGAGGACGTGTGGTTCCTGAAGGCCACCGCCTGCTGCACCACGGTGGCGCTGGACGACAACGGCGAGCTGCTCATGTTCTTCAAGCGCGCGGTCACCTCTTTTCTGCATCTTCATTGCTTTTTTTTTTGTCTCGTGCTGCTGCTTGCCTCTTTCTTGAGAATTTTTGGTGTCCCCGCACCACTTCTTCTTATCTATTTTCTTGTATCAATTATCATCTCCATATTTGCTAGCTCTTTTGTGTTCAAAAGAGAAGAAAAAAAAGAATGCGTCGACCAAATGGGTCAACCACCGCTGTGGGCACTCGACGCAAATGCATGTCCGCCCTGCCCAGACCTCGACCCAAACGGACAATTTTCGTGTCCGTTTGGGTCGCACGGTTGGAGTCATCCTAAGGGGTCACGCACATGTCCGTTTCAATCCATTTCGAGACCAAACTTGAGCTAACTTTGGGATGGAGCAGGCAGCGTCCGCGTCCGCCCTCCCCTGGCCCTCCCGCCAGCTGCACGCGCCCAATCGCTCTCCATCTCCCTCCTCTCCTGTCCAACCATGCTCAAGTAAAAAAAAAAGATATCGCCGGAGCAACGAGCTCTTGAGTCTGACAAGTGGCAAGGCCATATAGAAAGAAAGAACTCCGGGAGGCTCAAAAGGTAGCCGTCGCCGCTCGGTTCACCAAATCGCAACTCGCCACTGTCCTTCAGACCTGCATCGTCACCCAAGCCGCCACCCGGTCTCTGCTCATGGACCCAGATATAAGGGCTTGGGTCGTGAAGAGGCAAAATATGATCCGCAAACGCGATGTGTGATCTCCACTGCACATTTATCTTATCTAGCCATTTAAATTATGTACTTTTTGAATTAAAGTATCATTTTGTATCTATGGTTAATTAGTGGACATTTATTCACTATTATTCCTATTTTATTTGGTATTTAAATCCATTATTATGTGCAAATTGAGTGAAATTAAAAAAAGGACCGGCTTCAGACCAAATAGGGGCTGCCGTTGGGTGCAGCCCCACACCCTAAATGGCTCAGGGACGGACATGAGCCTCTGGCCTGTGTCCCCCAAGCTACCCAAACGGAGCCAAACCGACATTTGCCCTCACGCAGCCTTCGTTCTGGTTTGGTATACGAGAATCCTAGTATTGTAAATCCTGCCTCAGTTCGGCACAAGATGAACCAGTCATGTGGTAGACAATCCATGTTTATATGCTATTTCAAATCGGCGAATATAAAACTCTCAATAATTACTGTTTATTTTAGTCGCCCACACGACTTCCAAGTGTCAGAGCCACCGGCGGCATGCCTGCGGCTGCAATAGCGCGCATCCGGGGAAGGTCGGATACTCACAGAAATAATGCACTTTAAAATGCTGGGATCATTGACACTTCTTTAATACGCATATGCAGATGCTTGCTTGCAAGCCCTGTGAATCTTCAACGTGTAACCACCACAAGCAGGAGTTAAACAAATCATGCATTTTTGTATTCGTCGAGCTATAGCTAATCTTCGTACCAGGATAAGGAAAGCCTATGAATGGTTGACGAGTCGCACTTGTTGATGGTCCGATGCACTGAATTCTTCTTGCATGACTATACTGAAAAATATTTTATCATTTGGTACTAGGTTGTCCCTTTGGGAGAATATGCCCCCTTTGTTGAACGAGAATATGCCCCCTTTTGAACTAGACCGTTGGGCGGTTGATAATTATATATTATATATTTCTTGATGTATTTGTGTCGCGTCGTCGACAAATTAACAGAAGCCACCTGGAGATTCATAGGTACATCACTACATCCAATCCAATGGTACTCGATACATCTGTTTTTTTTTGCGAAAAAAAGATACATCTGTTTTCCAGGTAATTTATAATAATTAGGAGTAGACCTCGCTTAAAAAAGAGTAATAGTTAGCGACATATGGACAATAGATCAATTTTCAGAGGTGACCATGTAGTTAGTGGCTTAGTGGTCAGCAACAATCGGCGAGTTCCTTTACGGAGTTCAGGAAGCATATGCTCAGGGTCGGGACCGGAGCGAAATGAGAGGCTGTCACGTGGCCGTTGGTGGGTCGGCAGTTATAGTTGACCAAGGTGCTCCATGACCATGAGATCAGAACAGAAAAAAAAGGCCAACGATGAGAAAATACACCGGAATCCATCAGGCAGCGGAACCTCCCCACACAAGAAAGGAATCAACAACAACAACTTTATGTCTTCTAGACCAACTTATTATAGAGCCAGACAATGCAATGTGGATGGGGCATTTTGCGAAGCCAAAGAGATCTCGGTGCATCAGTGGTTGTCGAGCTCCGTTTGATGGTGGTCTTAGCAATGCACCTCGGATCAGATCTTTCCATAATGGTGTTGTTAATTGTTCACAAACCGTCCCCACCAAAATAAAAAATAATCACTAGAGATTTGGCTTGTATAACATTTCCACAAGATGTAAGATGGCGTATATTTCCTCGACGAAAAGAATAGCAACGACATGTTGAACTCACCTGACAGGATTAAATGTCAAATGGGGTGAATGACTGAATAAATATGGAAATAAACTATTTGGATATTTTTTAGACACAAATTGTAGATATGCGAGGCTCGACGAAAAAGTTACATGTGCATTTCAGAAGGGTTGTCGAAAAGCCCATCGGGCCTCCCTGGGCGCTCTCCCATGACGCTAAGGATGAGATAGTAAACATTAGCTATAAGATGATGCCATTGAGCTGCCAACGATCTTCTCAGAACGTTGAGTCGCGACCACGTGACAGCGGGCGGTGGTTGCTGGCGTGCGGCGGTGTAGGGGTAGCTGACAAGCGTCGGTGCCAGACGGAGTTGTTATAGGTGTGGCTGTGAGCCAGTGGCGGATCCAGGAAAAAATTGGAGGATGGCCAAACTGCAACAAATATGTCGCATCGCGGTTTTTTTGCCAAATGAATAGTATAAATAGGCGATCGGTTCACAAAATTGTAATTCAATATGTATGTTTCATGTGCATGATTCCAATACAAATAGTTAAAACATAAACAAAGTCTTACATGATGAAATATAGCATAAACAAAAAATTACATCACTTAGATTTGGCAACTTTCTACATTGTGGCATCCCAATGAAAGCTTTTTTCCATTTGTAAAAAATATATATAAGCTATTTCTTTTCATTTACAAACACAAATCAACAATTCTAGACATTGTGCAGTACCAATACGCGCAATGACAAAAAATAAATAAGAAATACACAATTGAAAGTATCAAAGAAAAATAGAAACAAATAGCTAGCAAAATATTTTAGCAAATCCATGACAAATTCAAATATTTAATAAGGGGCTGAGATATACGTGCGGCCTGGAGAACTTCTCTGCTCGGGGGGCCGGCGGCGGCGACCGGAAATTGGCCATGGCCGGATTTGATCCCGCGAGGCCGAGGGGGTGGGTCGGCGAGCATGCCGTCCGCGAGCGCGGGGGGGTCGCCGGATCGTCAGCAGCGGTCGCCATGGCGGCGTGAGCAAGCCAGCAAAGTCGAGACAAGATCAGGAGACGCGAGTGCCGAGCGAGGCTGCGGGCGAGCGTGGGTTCGTGCGTCAGCCCCACTCGCTTCTCAACTAGAGATAGCCACCAAAAAGGCGAGAAACCCAGGATGGCCCAACAAGATGGCGTATATGGAGGGGAGGGGGGTTTAAAAAATGTTCCAAAAAATCTGGGTGGGTCACGTCCCCCAGACCACCCGCTAGATACACCCATACCAGATACGTCCATGCTGTGAGCTAGCCCGTTTCTTCACATGCGGTGTTGCTGTAGCGCATGGCTACAACGATATCTCTCTATGATAGCATCTTCATACCACAAGCTTGGAGGTCAAGCAAGCCTCTGGTTGCCAATTTGTTGTCGGTGCCGGGCGGCTTGAGTGCCCTCTCAAGATCTCGGTCTCGCGCTAGCGTGCGTAGGTCAGACCTTGTTGGTGTTGCTCAGAAGGTGTCCCTATGGGTGGCTGCGACGTCCAATCATCACATGATGGTCGGGAGATGGTTTGATGTTTTTGTTTGGGAGAATGCCTTGCATGCCCTTGTCCGGGTCGGGGGTATCACTTTGTATGTAGTCACGACAAATATGAGTATGGTCATGTACGACGTCCATATAGTGAATGTTGTCGTACAATAACAAGCATTGACATAACAATGTTTCTTAATAGGTTCAGTCGCCCCGTTGTAGCGCAACTTTATCCTACTTTAGGAAGACTTTGAGAGATGCTTAATAGAAGACTCGAGCCATGCGCGACTTCTCGAGACCAACTCCAAGGAACTCTTACGTAACATTAATCTGAGTAGATTCGACCTAGGCTCCCCAGACGTGTTTTGGACCTAGTGCGCCCCCCTTGATTCCATTCAAGCGAGAGCGACTAAAGTACATCCCGCTAGGAGGCTATTTATAGCCTATGTGTCCTTCACGAATGACCAAGGTCCAAGGCTACCATTTAGGTGGTACATTGGAGGGTTAGTGGAGGCAATCTTTGCCCCATAAGTGTAAGGTAGATCACTAGGGAGGGGGTGTTAGGGCATGGCCTTTGGACGACTAGCCGACATGTGATACCCGATGAGCAAGTCTTGATGCCTGCACAAATAAACGGATTAGGTTGAGACTCCAAGTGCAGAGTGTATAGTAAGTGGAAGACAGTTTTCCCCACGAGGGGTGACTCGAGGGTTTAATATCGAACTCTCGGGGAATCTGAAGTGGTAGATTTATCTTCTTATCCTTCTTTTGGTTACCTACAAAACAAGGTTAGATGTTTTGGTCCTCAACCTCACCTGTGGTTGTCAAGCACAAGGTGTAAGAATGATATCAGGATAGTTATGCAATGCAAACAAGAAATAAATATGCAATGATGGTGGATGCAATGATAAATGATATTTTTGGGTTTTTGAATGATGTATGCAAGATGAAAAGTATTTTTGTATTTTCGGATTTAATGATGGCTGAAAATAGAAAAGTGGTATATGGTGTTGGAAAGGTGTTTCTTATGATTAAAAATGGACTGGGGTTCATGGTTTCACAAATGCACTCTCTCTTTATAAAGTGGTAGACAATGGAACACACAAAGTTAACATATGAGATTGCAACACAGGGTTTGATAACAAGTTACTTAGATATATGGGCATCACGTCCTAACATAGAGATCTTTTGGTTATTAACCTCTCTTATACTCCACCAAGATGCGAACTAAATCATAACACCTCAGTAATTAAGATAACTCAGAGTATAGCATTAAGTATCATGACATGAAGTGAAAATAAGAACATGCTAGATCTAGTCATGGAGTAGTGGCAATGGTCACGCCCACATCCCCGGTAGCATGGTATTTTAGTTTATCCCTAGTGAGGTAACAAAGTAAGGTAAAGATACCAAAGTGGATCGCAGAACTTTCTCTCACGTTCACTGCACTAGCCACCCCCCGTTACTCCAACTAATGCACACGTTCCCCCACACACGCTCTCATAAACATGCTTGATCAAAACAAGTAGACAAGAACGGGGTACATAATATGCATCTATACTCATAACTGAAACAAACATTGCAATCTCAAACATATATTAACTCATAAAGATCCACCACAAAGGTATTACAACGGTGACCGTAATCATGTTCAGCAGCTCATACGGTGCTAATTAGTGAAGCTCAAGAGAGGAGAGATACATAAGTTACTTCCACAAACCCATAGTCCAGAGGTGGACTACTCCCTCTTCATCATGGAGACGGTGGAGAAGTCGATGGAGACCACGCCGGCAGCGCCCCGCCGGAGTTTTCCCCCTCCAATCTGCAGCTCCTGATCTCCGTTTCGGTGTTTCTGTGTTTGTGCGGCGCTCCTTCCAGAGAACGTCGGGGGACCTTTTTTATAGGCGTTTTTAGGTCAAGACGAAGGCGGTGGAGCGAAGATCGACGGCAACGGAGCCACGAGGCCCAAACGGGTGGGTCCCACGCGGCCGTACTGGCCGCGTGGGCCATGCCCGTTTGGCCCTCGGGCCTCCGTTTGCTTGCTTCCTTTTCCGTAGTCCTTCTTCCTTCCAAATATTGACGCCCGTAAATTTCCAGGTGATTTCGTTGACGTTTGGGTCCCTGAAACATTAAAATACAAAACTAGGGTTTTCTGCCTGTGCAGGGTTAATTCCAAAAAATAGGAAAACTATGAAGTATTCCCAAAATCATGATAAAACATTGATATAACCCTTATATGATGCAAATATGATTGGAATATAAGCAATTAAAGTGCAAAGTTCATGTATGCATTTTACATGCATCAACATCCCCAAGCTTAATCCATGCTCGTCCTCGAGTATGAAGATGATAAAACTAACATGGACTTTGCAATTTAATACTTAACAATGGATATCAAAGATGATTACTATTGCTACATATAGTCAAATGATTCATTCTTCAAAGGAGTAGCAATATGCAAATAGTTTATGAAGTGATATCAAGTATTCAAGACAAGGATGTTCATTGATAGTTCACAAAGTGTAACATAGTAGCAAGTAATATGGAACACATGTATGCATAATGATAAGTAGAACATCCTACAATGGTCATAGAGTGTAGATGAAAATCTGAATATGATAGGTGTACACTTTGGAAAGATGTATATGTGAGTAGAGGTAAAGCATGCATAAGTTTCATCCAACTTCCAAACTCTTCTACTTAAGTTAATGATTGCAATAAGGTATTCATTGGTGTCAAGCTCTCATTGCCCCTATCATAGCATCTTGAATGATTAAGGTTAAAGTGAAAGCAAATATGAGTAGTGTGCTTGATAAAGTAAAGGTTGATGTCTCATGCCCCTTGAATACAAGTACTACACCATGTTACTCAACTTAGGAAACAAAGCAAGTTCAATTATATATCATTGTAAGTAATAATAGTATCATCAAGAGCGTCAACTGGGGTACCTCTTGTCCCAGATATGGAACAAGCCCATATCAAAATGACAAGACAAACAAACAAAATGAACAATCTCAACACCCTTTTTATTTACCATTTGGAATAGTTTTTTATTGCAAGGTGTATCACAGAAGGTTCACCATAGTATGTAAGTAAATTTCCACCATGAATGATGCATGGCTTAGATTAGCGGCCCAGGCGTCTCTCTAACCATTTATACAAACTCATTTAAACTACTTCATTTCCACCTCATTTCACATGATAGCATCCATAACAAAAGTACATGATATCAACTAAATGAGATGAAGAGCATGTTGAAAGCTTGCATGTGACAGCACATATGGGCTAACTCCAACCCGAACATTTATCAAGCCACTAGCATCATAATCTTAATCACAATGGGTCATGTTTTATTATGCAAATAAAAGAACATTGTGCATCAAGTTCGTGAGAGCTATATAACCAATTTTTTCCATTGCAATCAATAACATAAACATTTTCATTCAGAGGTAAGATAACACAAACAACATGTTAAACATACTCGGAATAGCATAAAGCCAATAGGTAGATATGGTGGACTCACTGGAATAACTTTGGTTGAAGGTGTTGGAAACAAGTTTTTGCTTGTTGGAGTTTTTGGGCTAGCAAAAGGGAGAAAGTTGACCATCTAGATGCATGCATGAGTGTCCATAGAACTAACTAATCCATGTTAAACCAAGTAAATAACAATCAGCACCAAAACATGAATAAGTGATAGCTCTACAAAAAGAATTTGCAAACTATTACTCATAAACAAGCTCATGAATCATGCAACTATATGTATCATTAAAAATCAAGTCAAACATCCCTTTTCCCAATCTTATAAAAGCATCCAACATATTTCAACCCATATTTCCAGTAGCTCTCTCATATATAATTGATAGTGTGGTGGTCTCTCAAGACTCAAACAAAAACAAAAAACGACGCTCCAAGTTTATGCGATAAAGTGTTTCGATCGAAAAACAGAAGTTGGACGTGTGCAAACCGAGAGTGTGTAGGTCCAGCGGGGTTGTCTTCACATCCCCAAGCTTATGGTCTTCACCATCCTTGGATAGCTCTTGGTGCATCTCCTCCAATCCCTGTGAAAAAACTTCAAAACACCGTTTCTCCCATCTCTTTTCTGTGGGGTGCATTAATAGTGATAAACAAATAGGTTCCTTGCTGCATATAATCCTTGAACAAAAATTCATATGAATGTCCAGAAAGTGTATAATGTTGTATGCCTACTCATAAACTCAATTGGATCAAAAAGATTCAACTTAAAAGCTCAAAGCATGCATCAAACAAAATGGGACAGAATCTGTCCAGAAAAACAGCAGCAGCAAAACGTATTTTTCTACCCTACCAAACTTTCTCGAAAAATTCCGAAAAAATTCATGCATACAGAGGATGAAAAGTTGCAACTACAGTTCAAATATGAGCTCATTCGGAGTTACAGAATAAGAATTAAAAATCATACCGTGCACTGATTCGTGCAGGAATAAAATCTCCGAACGCTATAAGCAACTTTTTCAAACCAAAAAGGGTAAAACTTGGCACTTTATTAAAAACTCCAGAACCTAACTAGACACAAAATCTCTTGTTACAGCAAGAGGACACAAAGAAAAATCACACACAAAAATAACCGGGTTGCCTCCCGCAAAGCGCTTTCTTTATAGCCATATAGCTAGGCTTCTTACTTGTTGTTTTATTGTGGACGAAGCTCATGAGGGAGCTTGAACTTTGGTGGTTCCCTCTTCCTTGGAAAGTGTTCCATGCACTTCTTGTGTGGAAACTGAAACTTTACATTCCCTTCCTTTGAATCAATGATAGCACCTGTGGTACGAAGAAAAGGTCTTCCAAGAATAATAGGACTAGAGGTTTTATTCCCCATATCCATGATTAGAAAATCCACAGGCACAAAAGTCATATGTAACTCTACCATAACATCACTTACTTTTCCCAAAGCATGTTTAATAGAGTCATCAGCAAGTGCTAGTTCAATAGAGCATTTTTCAAGATTTTTCAATTCAAGCACTTCATATAGTTCTTTAGATAAAACAGAGACACTAGATCCTAGATCAAGTATGGCATGGTGTGTCTCTTTTCCAATAGTTACTAGTACCTTAGGTATCCACATATCCCCAAGCTTAGGTGGTATCATAGCCTCTTGGTTGTACCTAGCAATCTTTTCTTTCAAGACATGATTAGCAATATAAGAACCAAAACCTGCTTGGTTAGTGTTGATGGAAGGATCACTTGCAAATTTTTGTAAGATAGATATTAATTCATGCAAGCTACAATTTTCTAAGTCAAGCAAAGGATCCTTGACTTCATTAAGCATTTTAACTTCCTCAACTTCAACCTCTTTCATTACCCCAATAGATTCTTTAGCAACTCTCTCTTGCTCATGAATGTGTTCCCAAGACTTATTGATAACCTCTTGGCAATATTTTATTGTTTCCTCATGTTTTTGGGCTGTAATGATGCTCTTTAATGATGAGACTTCCTTAGTAAGCTGATCTACCCTTTCAAACAAAGCATCTTGTTTTTCAAACTTAGAGATAAATTCCTTATTAAGCTCTTTTTGGGTAGATATAAAAGATCTAATGGTGTTTTCCAAGTCACTAGAAACATTACCACTAGAAGCATATTTATTTGGCACATATGGGGGTTTATTATAAGAGTTATAATTGTTGTTACCATACCCATTATTACCATAGTTCCTAATGAAGTTGACATCAATATTTTCAGAATTGTTTCCAACTAGTTCTTGCAAAGGAACATTTTCAACACTAGGTTTATTAAGCAAAGCAAGAATAGTATCCATTTTAGATGACAAATCATTAGTTTCTTCAATAGAGTTCACTTTCTTAGAAGGATTAGGTGCCCTATCAGTATGCCATTGACTATAGTTTTGTAAAATGCTTTCCAATATATTTTTAGCTTCTACTATAGTCTTACTCATAAAAGCACCTCCAGCAGCAGAATCAAGTATGTTTCTAGACATGTAGTTTAAACCATTGTAGAAAGAGTGTAATATGGTCCATTCATTAACTCCATGTGAGGGACAAGTTCTAAGCATAAGTTTTATCCTATCCCAAGCCATAGCAACATGTTCATTTTCATTTTGCCTAAAAGAAAGGATGTTGTTTCTATTTTGCAAAATTTTAACAGGGGGATAATATTTCTTAATGAAAGCTTCTTTTAGATCATCCCAAGAATTAATACTACCAGATGGCAAGGAATGCAACCACTCTTTAGCTTTTCCTCTAAGTGAAAAAGGAAATAACTTCAGTTTTAGGATATCACTTTCCACATTTTTAAACTTTTGCATGTCACATATTTCAACAAAGTCATGAAGATGCATAGAGGCATCCTCCATAGCACTACCACCAAATTGTTCCCTAGTTATCAAGTTCAACAAACTAGGACTTACTTCATAACTCTCAGCATTTATCTTAGGTGTGGCAATAGCTCTCGTGATAAATTGATCATTAGGAGTGTTTGTGTAGTCACACAGCTTAGTTCTTTCTCCCATTTTAGCAAGTTTTTTTGGTATTTTTAATTTTTTATGCAAAACTGAAATAAATATGATATGATATGCAATGACACTAACAAAACAAATAAATTGCTTTGTAAGTAAAGATGGATAAGATGGTGCTCACGTAGGTGCAACCTCCCCAAGCTTAGGTGTTAGCACAAGTTGGTGACGTTGACTTTGTTGTGAGATGAATGCGATGATGCACACCCTTGGATAAATCTCTCAGCTACGATTCCCCGGCAACGGCGCCAGAAAACGTCTTGATCCCGAAGAGCAAGTCTTGATGCCTGCACAAATAAACGGGATTAGGTTGAGACTCCAAGTGCAGAGTGTATAGTAAGTGGAAGACAGTTTTCCCCACGAGGGGTGACTCGAGGGTTTAATATCGAACTCTCGGGGAATCTGAAGTGGTAGATTTATCTTCTTATCCTTCTTTTGGTTACCTACAAAACAAGGTTAGATGTTTTGGTCCTCAACCTCACCTGTGGTTGTCAAGCACAAGGTGTAAGAATGATATCAGGATAGTTATGCAATGCAAACAAGAAATAAATATGCAATGATGGTGGATGCAATGATAAATGATATTTTTGGGTTTTTGAATGATGTATGCAAGATGAAAAGTATTTTTGTATTTTCGGATTTAATGATGGCTGAAAATAGAAAAGTGGTATATGGTGTTGGAAAGGTGTTTCTTATGATTAAAAATGGACTGGGGTTCATGGTTTCACAAATGCACTCTCTCTTTATAAAGTGGTAGACAATGGAACACACAAGTTAACATATGAGATTGCAACACAGGGTTTGATAACAAGTTACTTAGATATATGGGCATCACGTCCTAACATAGAGATCTTTTGGTTATTAACCTCTCTTATACTCCACCAAGATGCGAACTAAATCATAACACCTCAGTAATTAAGATAACTCAGAGTATAGCATTAAGTATCATGACATGAAGTGAAAATAAGAACATGCTAGATCTAGTCATGGAGTAGTGGCAATGGTCACGCCCACATCCCCGGTAGCATGGTATTTTAGTTTATCCCTAGTGAGGTAACAAAGTAAGGTAAAGATACCAAAGTGGATCGCAGAACTTTCTCTCACGTTCACTGCACTAGCCACCCCCCGTTACTCCAACTAATGCACACGTTCCCCCACACACGCTCTCATAAACATGCTTGATCAAAACAAGTAGACAAGAACGGGGTACATAATATGCATCTATACTCATAACTGAAACAAACATTGCAATCTCAAACATATATTAACTCATAAAGATCCACCACAAAGGTATTACAACGGTGACCGTAATCATGTTCAGCAGCTCATACGGTGCTAATTAGTGAAGCTCAAGAGAGGAGAGATACATAAGTTACTTCCACAAACCCATAGTCCAGAGGTGGACTACTCCCTCTTCATCATGGAGACGGTGGAGAAGTCGATGGAGACCACGCCGGCAGCGCCCCGCCGGAGTTTTCCCCCTCCAATCTGCAGCTCCTGATCTCCGTTTCGGTGTTTCTGTGTTTGTGCGGCGCTCCTTCCAGAGAACGTCGGGGGACCTTTTTTATAGGCGTTTTTAGGTCAAGACGAAGGCGGTGGAGCGAAGATCGACGGCAACGGAGCCACGAGGCCCAAACGGGTGGGTCCCACGGCCGGTACTATGGCCGCGTGGGCCATGCCGTTTGGCCCTCGGGTCTCCGTTTGCTTGCTTCCTTTTCCGTAGTCCTTCTTCCTTCCAAATATTGACGCCCGTAAATTTCCAGGTGATTTCGTTGACGTTTGGGTCCCTGAAACATTAAAATACAAAACTAGGGTTTTCTGCCTGTGCAGGGTTAATTCCAAATAAATGGGAAAACTATGAAGTATTCCCAAAATCATGATAAAACATTGATATAACCCTTATATGATGCAAATATGATTGGAATATAAGCAATTAAAGTGCAAAGTTCATGTATGCATTTTACATGCATCAACATGTCGCCCATCTAATGTGCTTTTTTGTTTCGACTTTCATGTTTTTGGATTGTCCTTTTATCTTCCCTCTTGTTTTGACTTGTTGATCAGGATTTTTTATTTGAAATGTCTTTGTCTTTTCTGGCTTAATCAATTTGCTACTTGGTTGTCATGTAGGATTTGGAGCCATTCAAGAATTTTTACATCTTGAATTCGACTCTAGACTCCCCAAATGCGTCATGGAGCTCTGGTGCAGTTCTCTTGATTTTAGTTCAAGTGAGAGTACATACCCATAGGGACTATAAATAGTCTAGGGGTCCTTCATAAGGGTACCAGTACCGTTGAGGTGGTAGGTGGAAGGGGTAGGGGAGGTAATCTTTGATCCATGAGTCCACGGTAGACTAGTGAGAACAAGTGTAATATTATAGCCATCAGCCGGCTATATAAGGCAACCATGTTATCAATAGACAACACTATCAATCACTCATATTATAGACTATAAGATTGGCTATTAGGTTAGTCATTTGTTTCATCTTTGTTTTTCTCTTTCCTTCATTTTACTCCCTTTAACTAGGAGCAATGTCTGAGTTTTGGCTCTTGCATGAGAACCAACTTCGTGTCTTTTCCATTGTCTTTCTCCTCCACATAGTAAAAATCATAGCCCACTGATGGCTCCCAAGTGCAGGAGATCAATTGTAGTACCTTTCAATTAGAAAAGGTTGTCGAACCCATGAGGAGCTGAAGGTATTGGTTAGTAAGATTGATAAATAAAACAATAAAAGATGCAGGTGTTTTTGGTATTTTCAGTTGTATAATTGCAAGCAGATAACAAATAGTAGCAAGTGAAAGCTCTCAAAGAGAGAAAGCCCAATCCTCTTATGTGGCAAGAGGACAAGCTCAAGTGATGTGTAACTTATATGTGGCAAACGTTCCGAGGGCGGCATGGATGATGCTAGGCATAGAGATTTATTAAACAACACGTTGAATATCTTGTCAAGTTTGAATCCTCTTTGGACGGAGCCATAATTAGGTATAGCTAAATAAATAAACTATGAAAGGATCGAGTAGGTTGACTAGAGGGGGGGGGGTGAATAGGCAACTACAAATTTTCTTTTTCTTTTAATACAAATTCGGGAATTGCTCAAATATAAATTCTCTAGATATGCAACTAGATGAACAATCCTATATGATGAGCAATAAACAAGCTAGCAAGATATACTACACAAGATAAGCTAGCAATACGAGTAAAGGAAGGTTAAGAGATAACCACACGGTGACGCGGAGATGTTCTACCGAAGTTCACTTCCCAATGGAAGCTACGTCTCCGTTGGAGCGGTGCGGAGTCACAAGTGAACTCCGAATAGCCTTGATATGGCACACCGTATCTCCCTCGTGTTATCCTCCGATGAGGAGATCCACGAGCCACTATATGATGCCCTCGAGGTCGGCAACAAACCTTTACAAGGATGAGGCACACTCCACAACCGAATTAGAGGCTCTCACCAAATTTCCGCGGCTCCCAAAGCCACAAGAATCACAAGGCCGGGTCGCGTCTCCACAACTTAATTGGAGGCTCCCGGCTAATCTTTGTGGCTACCAAAGCCACAAGAATCACAAGTATCTTCTAGGTATCCAATGTATCAAGTTACACAAGATCTACAAGTGACTAGGTCGATGTAGACAAATCGGCTCGGTGGAGATGCGGATCTAGGACTCCTCCTTCACTCATCAAAGTATCAACGTGTTTGAGTGGTTGGAGTGGGAGCTCTAGTAGATTGAAGCTTGCAACAATGGTGGAGAGAGAGTGGGAATCAAGCTTAGTCCACCGGAGGTAGGTGGAGGGGTATAAATACCCCTCCCAGAAATCTGGCCGTTGGAGCTGTAAACAGCCCGCAGCGGTAGTACCGGGCCTCGCCCGGTAGTACCGGCTGACAGGAAAATGCCGGCATGGCGCCAGACTGGTCAACGCCTTCTCCACGCGCGCATCGGTAGTACCGGACCGCCTGGTCCGGTAGTGCTCCCCACCCGGTAGTACCGCGCTTACTACCGGGGCTACTACCGGATTAAATCGAGCGAGTCCAGAGAGCTTTTGGAGATCCGATACTGGGCCCGGTACTGGGCCCGGTAGTTCCGCATGGCAGTACACCCGGTAGTACCGGCTGATGCAATGAATACTGCTTTTCTTCCATTTCTTGAGACAAAACCTGTGCAATATTAATTGATACAATCCTGCACACTTTTAGCACACACATTAGACATCTAAGCGTGTTGTCAACAAACATCAAAACACTGTGGGGAAGGATATGTCCTTTCAATCTCCCCCTTTTTGGTGTTTGATGACAACATACTTAGGAGAAACAAATGATTTGCAAAAGATAGACGGGGCTCTCCAAATTGTGTGTTTATTACGAACCAAGCAAGTTCATATGGATAACAATTAAAACAACTTGCACAATATAAGCAACAATAAGCAAGTAACATACTAGATAGGTCTTATTACAATACCATAAGTTCAAGGCATGTCCTACAACATGCATAGAGAAGTTCAAAGCGAATATCCAAATAAAGATAAAAGATGAAACACAAGCATAAAGATCAAATGAAGTGCAAGCTTGTGTTTCCACCCATGCAAATCCCACGGCTCATCCTAAATAGAACACATTCTCCCCCTTTGTCATCGAAATGCCAAAAAGGGAGAAGCGCGATGCTAACACGTCCCTAGGAGCATCAAGCTCCACCCGCGCCGTGGTGGGTCGAAGAGGAGGCCTGGAAGCGATCACCATGTGGAGGAGCATCTTCATCACTCCAGTAACCATGCTTGGACACCCATTCCTCCTTTGGAGTGATTACTCCTTCAGAACCATCGGAGACATCAATCTGCATATGCCTCATCATTGCTATGTGTCGCTGTGCTGCCTTCTTGTGTTGCACATGAGCTTCATACAAACGGTCTTCCAAATCTAGTTTGAGGCAAAAGGCCCTCTTGGCCTTAATCTGCAGCTTCTTGAACCAAGAAGGTTCCTCAAGAGGAGGTGCACTCCCACTAGCTCTCTCAGCTTCAGCAGCAGCCTCGGGATCAAAGGGCTGGGTTTTGGGAGGAGCATGAGGCTTGATATGCAGTTCCTTCACTAAATGAGCCACAACGGTGCTGCCATCCTTCATGATATCTTCTCCTTTCTTCTTGAGAGCCCACTTGCGACGAATGAGCTTCATAATGAATGGGCCATAGATGGGGGCCCTTCTATCAATGATTGTGGACCACAAGTCATTCCACATCCAATCCATCACATCAAGCTTCTTGCCTTTGCCTTGATTTTCATAAGAGAGCTTGAGAAGGTCAAACATGAAGCCATGAACCTCATCCCAATTTCCCACACAGGGAGCAATAGTTTCTCTATAGACACGGTGGAGAATCTCAAAAGGACGCACAAGATGAGCAGTTTTACGGTGGTGCCTCTTTCCATAGTGATTGGTCCAAGAACATCCTTGGAGCTTGATCGATCATTGTCATGGCATCTCCAACCACTAGCAACACTTTCACCCTTGTCTTCATAGCCTAGAAGCTCTCCAAACTCCGCCATGGTGGCAGAAAGCAAGGTGTCCTTAGTCATCCAATATAGGGTCCGGGCTTCATCATGGTTAAGGTAGACGGTGGCAAAGAACTGAATGATGTAGTACTCGATGTAGGGATGGTTCTCCTTCATGATGTCAATCAGCCCAATCTCTTCACACATAGCAAGTGTCTCATCAAAATAGCCCTTGTGCTTCGAGTTTCTCATGTAAGGAATATCAAGAGTGTGTTGGACAATGACGGAGTAATCCTTGTGGAGATAGATTTCCTTGTAGATGGCTTCTTGATCATTTGTGTAAAAGTGCGGATTCCGCACAAGAGGTGACCTCTCCTCAGCATAGGGATTCTCTTCTCTGAGCTTCTGATAGTCCTCATTCTTCCATAAGTGAAGTGCTTTGCGGGCTCTCGTGGGGGGAGCAGTGGTGGTACGAGCAGCAGCTGATTTTCTTCCCCTTGCTTGAGTTCTGGCTGTGGTGCGAGCAGGCAATACTTCCTCTTCTTCTTCTTCTTCTTCTTCTTCTTCTTCTTCAATCTCATCCTCCACAAGACGTGGCTTCTTGGTACCACGGCGGCTACCTATGGAACAACATATAGGTAGGGCAGGGAATAGATGAGTGCACAAGTTCACGGATAAGGAATCAAAAACTAGCCAGTAGATGTAAAGAATGGTTGAATCGAGCAAATTTGGAAAACCCGGTAGTACCGGGCTTAGCTCGGTAGTACCGGCTGAACCGATTCAAGACTGAAATGGAACAAAATCGAGAGATTCAACCATACATTACATCTAGATGCTAGCTAACAAGGCCTAGGTGATCATCCATCCAAGTTTAACCGTTGCCAACGGAGCTACCAACATTTCCTCTCCATACATCTAGGTTTCAAGATCTAGAAACAAAGAATGCAAAGAACGGGAAATACCGGAGGCCATGGAGGAGATCGACGAGGGGATCGCTCCCACGGAGCAGATCTGGCCGGAGATGGCGGAGTCCGGCGGCCTAGGGCGGCGGCCGGAGCTGAGGAGCAGAGGAGACGACGGGGTGGCTTCGTGCGGGTGGGGAAAATGGGGAATAACCCCCACCCTGCCCGCACGGTGAAATATTAGATACCCGTGATTCCCGGTAGTACCGGGGCGGAGAATCCGGTACTACTGGGGCCTGAATCTTTGCGAGCAGCAGAACTGCTTAGATTCAGATCCCGGTACTACCGGATCCCACCGGCGGTACTACCGGGGCCTCCTAAGAAACCCCAGATTTCTCTTTTTGTGTAAGGAATTTGAACTTGTGCAAGATGGAAGTTGTTTTGAGATAGATGAAAGGCATAGGCTTAGATCAACACACTGGATATGGTACTTCATACTCAATTTGCAAGAATCAAATACACACAAAAACACCAAATTGAGCATGTTTTCCATAGGAGCACTAGAAAACCAATAAAATCCAAATGAAACCAACTCTTCACACGGAAGAGGGTGGTGGCCGAGGCCACCATGTATGAGTATGTGGTGTGATACCGCGAAGATATATCTTGAGTCCACGGCCACTACTCGTCATTTAAGCTCACAATTCATAGAACGAATATAGAGATGCAAATGAATTCTTACTGTCGGCATAATGGGGGGAGGGATGGTCCAATGGATTAGGACCGCACTCCCCCTATGTCCATGCCTACATCTAAACCAAATATGTATCGTCTAATATGGGTAGGTATGCCAGAAATCCACTAAATCCAATTGGATATGTCCACCACATTTAGTTCTCCTCTCAACTCCTTGAATCTTGCTTCACCAAG
Source organism: Poa pratensis (assembly GCA_947311845.1). Lineage (NCBI taxonomy): Eukaryota > Viridiplantae > Streptophyta > Magnoliopsida > Poales > Poaceae > Poa > Poa pratensis. The sequence continues at coordinate 11,454,479 of CAMZMU010000046.1, forward strand.
AGGCTTTGTGAACATATCGGCGAGTTGATGCTTGGTGTTGACATACTTGATCACAATATCACCCTTCTCAACATGGTCTCGAATAAAATGATACCAAATCTCAATGTGCTTGGTCTTGCCATGAAGAACCGGGTTGTGTGCAATTTTAATAGCACTTTCATTGTCACATAAAAGAGGCACTTTGTCACAAATGACACCATAATCCTTTAAAGTTTGCCTCATCCATAATAATTGTGCACAATAACTACCGGCGGCGATGTATTCGGCTTCGGTGGATGACGAGGCCACACAATTTTGCTTCTTGGAAGACCAACTCACAAGGGACCTACCAAGGAATTGGCATGTAACCGAAGTTGATTTTCTATCCATTTTGCAACCCGCCCAATCCGCATCCGAATAACCAACAAGATCAAAGCTTGTACCATGGGGATACCAAAGACCATAGTTGGGAGTATCCAACAAATATCTTAGAATCCTTTTGACCGCGGTTTCATGACTTTCTCTAGGACTTGATTGGAATCTTGCACACATACCCACACTAAACATAATATCCGGTCTAGATGCACAAAGGTAAAGCAAAGATCCAATCATAGAACGATAAAGCTTTTGATCAACTTCCTTACCATCCGGATCTAAGTGAAGATCCGCCTTGGAGTCCATGGGAAACTTATATGGCTTGGCATTGTTCATATCAAATTTCTTGAGCATGTCCTTAACATACTTGGCTTGACATAAGAATGTTCCTTCTTGAAATTGGTGGATTTCAAAGCCAAGAAAATAATTCAATTTTCCCATCATAGACATCTCAAATTCCTTGGTCATTAGCTTGCCAAATTGATCACTAAATTCATGGTTAGTGGAACCAAAGATAATATCATCAACATATATTTGGCATACAAAAAATCTCCATTTACCCTTTTTGTAAAAAGAGTGGGATCTATTACCCCAATTTCAAAGCCACGGTCTACTAAGAACTCCTTGAGATGATCATACCAAGCACGTGGAGCTTGCTTGAGCCCATAAAGGGCCTTATGTAGTAAGTAGACGTGGTTAGGAAATTTAGGGTCTTCGAAACCCGGTGGTTGTTTAACATACACCAATTCATTTAGTGGACCATTTAAGAAAGCACTTTTAACATCCATTTGATATAAGACAATATTATGAGTAGATGCATAAGCAATTAGTAAGCGAATGGATTCAAGTCTAGCAACGGGGGCATAGGTTTCACCATAGTCGACTCCTTCGATTTGGGTGTAGCCTTGTGCAACCAATCTTGCTTTGTTGCGAATGACTTGACCATGTGAGTCTTGCTTGTTCTTAAATATCCACTTGGTTCCAATGACATTATGGGAGGAGTCATTGGGTCTTTCCACTAATGACCATACTTTGTTGCGCTCGAAGTTGTTCAACTCTTCATGCATAGCCGCAACCCAATCCATGTCTTCAAGGGCATCATATACCTTGAGAGGTTCTAAGCTAGACAAACAAGATACATGACCACAAAAGTTAGCTAATTGATTGCGAGTGGCCACACCTCTACGGATGCTCCCAAGGATATTTTCCTTGAAGTGTTGTTGATAGTCCAATTTGGAAGCACGCCGGATGACCCGGCGTTCCATGGCTTGACCAATAGTTTCACCACCACAAATATCTTCATTATCGCCTTCATCTTGCTCATGGTCAACCCGAAGTGGAGTTCTTGGGGTTGTGGGTTCATTATGTTCTTGTTCACCACTAGAGTTGGGTGGGTCTTGACCATTTTCTTGATCTACATGTTCTTGTTCTTGATCATTGATAGTTTGTTGATCACTTGTTGAGGTAGATGGCTCAACTTGGGTAGAACTTATTCCTTCTTCTTGAGTATCATCAATAGGTCCTTCAATAGGAATTAGTTCTCCAATCCCCATAGTTCTTATGGCTTGAGATGGAGCAACATCACCTACATTATCATGATCAATATGCTCCGCTTGGGAGCCATTATCCTCGACAAACTCCACGTTCATAGATTCTTCAACACACCCGGTGGATATGTTGAAGACCCTATAAGCATGAGACTTTGCGGCATATCCAACAAATATACCATCAAAAGATCTAGATTCAAATTTAGCAATTTTGCAACCTTTAATGTAAACATGGCATTTGCATCCAAAGACTCGAAAGTAAGATACATTTGGCTTTTTACCGGTGAGGAGTTCATATGGTGTCATGTTCTTGAGAGGACGGAAGAAAAGCCGGTTTGAATAATGACAAGCGGTGTTGATGGCTTCGGCCCAAAAGTTGTATGGGGAATTAAATTGGCCATCATAGTTCTTGCCATATCAATAAGAGTGCGGTTCTTCCTTTCGGCAACACCATTTTGTTGGGGAGTATATGCAGCGGAATATTGGTGTTGAATGCCCTCCCCACTTAGGAAATCATCCATAGTGTAATTCTTGAACTCCGTACCATTGTCACTTCTAATTGCCAAAATCTTGGAGTCATATTGGCGTTGAACTAGGGTTGCAAAGTCAATGAATATCTTTTGAGTTTCACTCTTCTTCTTGATGTAGAAAGTCCAACAATATCTTGAATAATCATCCACAATCACCAAACAATATTTCTTGCCACCAAGACTATCATATGTGGGAGGCCCAAAAAGATCCATATGAAGGAGCTCCAAAGGCCTCTTAGTGGAGGTAATGGTCGTCTTGGGGTGATTATTCTCATGCATCTTTCCGGCTATGCAAGCACTACAAGGACGATCTTTGGAAAAATTAACATCGGTTAGTCCTACCACGTGTCCACCGTTTACAAGAGTTTGTAAATTTCTCATACCGACATGGCCAAGTCGGCGGTGCCAAAGCCACCCCTTGTCGCCTTTAGCCATTAAACATGTAGCGATTTGAGTGGTCTCTTTTGAGAAATCAACCACATACAAACCGTTTTCACGAAATCCAACAAAGGAGACATTGAGTGTTTGAGTGAAAAGGATGGTCACGTGGTATTTATTAAAAATAACGGTGTAACCGGCATTGCATAATTGACCAACGGAATGTAAATTGTATGAAAGAGATTCGACAAGAAGGACCTTCTCAATGGATAACTCCAGAGTGATCACCACCTTACCAACTCCCACTACCTTGAGTCTTGCATTGTTGCCAACGGTGACATGAGAGAATGAGAGTAGTTGTTTCAATAAGTCCTTTACTAGTTCTTTGCTTCCGGTCATATGGGATGAGCATCCACTATCAATAAGCCATGAGGATCCACCGGAAGAGAAACCCTTAGTTTCCTTGGCCATGAGGCACATGGGCTTGGAGATCTTGTCGTCGTGTGGAGATGAGAAGAGGTTGGCTAATGATGGAGGAAGGGTGCCCATTGCAAGAGCCGCCATTCCTACTTCTTCACTTGGTTCTTTATCCTCCTCACCTCCGGACTCGTATTCCTCTTCATGGGATGCCACAAGAGCCTTTTGAGGTGATCTCTTCATATAGGTAGGCTTGGGGTGGTACTTGTTCTTCTTTAGAATGAGTTGACCACCATTATCCTCTCTTCTTTCATAGAGGCAATCCTTCACAAGATGAGTGTCCTTTCCACAATTGAAGCACATTCTTTTTATTGGTGAAGGGTTGACACTCTTGTTCTTCTTGTTCCAAAACCGGGTGGCGGCAAGTGCAAGAACTTCATTGAGCTCACCCTCCAAATCTTCTTCACCTTCATAGACCGGGCTTTCTTCATATCTTGGATGGTCTACCACACGAGCCTTCAAAGCAAGAGACTTTGGGCCACGGACTTGGTTGAAAGACTTGGATATGGACTTCAATGTATCATAGGTGACAAATTGAGCCAACATGTCATTGGGAGTCATCGTTGTGTAATCCGCTCTTGCATGAAGGTTCATCACCATAGTTTCACTATATGGCATAATTGCTTGAAGGAACTTGGCCTTGACCCATTCATCATCCATATCTTTCTTTCCATTTTCCCTACATGTCACCACAAGCTTGTAGAGTCTTCGGTAAAGTTCGATTGGAGTCTCTTCGTCTAGCATGATGAATTTGTCAACTTGATATTGAAGGATGGCCGCATTGGAGCGTTGAATGCCCTCATTTCCTTCATACACGGTTTCAAGATAGACCCAAGCCTCATTGCAAGTTTTGAGATTCCGCACATGATCTTCATCATTTGCGGTCATAGCACTCTCAAGAATGTACTTGGCATTTGCATCAAGTTGCTCATCAATCTCTTCTTGCTTGGTCAAATTGTTGGGATCAACCGGGTTGAAACCATGTAGGACCACCCTCCAAAGATGCACTGATGAGCTGCGAAAATAAGACTCCATAGATTTCTTCCAAGTGAAATAACGAGTATTATCAAGCTGAGGAGGGGGTCTACCAAGGTTGGTTACATGAGGTTGAGTGGGTGCAACTTGAGTGAGATAAGAGCTAGGTGGAGCAAAGTTAAGAGAAGGATTCTCAATAGGTTTATCATTTTTATCCTTGTCACTAGCTCCCTTAATAGGACTAGCGGTTGATGAGGAGCCATTTTGATTAGATACCCGAGTATACACCTCATCCACCATTTTGCCTTTCATGTACCCAAAAAGTTCAATCATGGACTTCATGGTGATTGGGGCATCACCCTCGGGAGGGATTATTCCCGCTTCTATTAGTTCTTTGTCAAGTTGTTCTCTATCACGTTTTTCTTGTTCCTTAGCAAGTTTTAACTCCTCATCTTTAGCACGTTGTACTTCCTCCGCACTAGCCATCCTCCTCTTTAGGCGATTAAGCCCTTAATAAAGAGACCTTGCTCTGATACCAATTGAAAGGATCGAGTAGGTTGACTAGAGGGGGGGGTGAATAGGCAACTACAAATTTTCTTTTTCTTTTAATACAAATTTGGGAATTGCTCAAATATAAGTTCTCTAGATATGCAACTAGATGAACAATCCTATATGATGAGCAATAAACAAGCTAGCAAGATATACTACACAAGATAAGCTAGCAATACGAGTAAAGGAAGGTTAAGAGATAACCACACGGTGACGCGGAGATGTTCTACCGAAGTTCACTTCCCAATGGAAGCTACGTCTCCGTTGGAGCGGTGCGGAGTCACAAAGTGAACTCCGAATAGCCTTGATATGGCACACCGTATCTCCCTCGTGTTATCCTCCGATGAGGAGATCCACGAGCCACTATATGATGCCCTCGAGGTCGGCAAAAAACCTTTACAAGGATGAGGCACACTCCACAACCGAATTGGAGGCTCTCACCAAATTCCCGCGGCTCCCAAAGCCACAAGAATCACAAGGCCGGGTCGCGTCTCCACAACTTAATTGGAGGCTCCCGGCTAATCCTTGTGGCTACCAAAGCCACAAGAATCACAAGTATCTTCTAGGTATCCAATGTATCAAGTTACACAAGATCTACAAGTGACTAGGTCGATGTAGACAAATCGGCTCGGTGGAGATGCGGATCTAGGACTCCTCCTTCACTCCTCAAAGTATCAACGTGTTTGAGTGGTTGGAGTGGGAGCTCTAGTAGATTGAAGCTTGCAACAATGGTGGAGAGAGAGTGAGGAATCAAGCTTAGTCCACCGGAGGTAGGTGGAGGGGTATAAATACCCCTCCCAGAAATCTAGCCGTTGGAGCTGTAAACAGCCCGAAGCGGTAGTACCGGGCCTCGCCCGGTAGTACCGGCTGACAGGAAAATGGCGGCCTGGCGCCAGACTGGTCAATGCCTTCTCCACGCGCACATCGGTAGTACCGGACCGCCTGGTCTGGTAGTGCTCCCCACCCGGTAGTACCGCGCTTACTACCGGGGCTACTACCGGATTAAATCGAGCGAGTCCAGAGAGCTTTTGGAGATCTGGTACTGGGCCCGGTAGTTCCGCATGGCAGTACACCCGGTAGTACCGGGGTGAACCCGGTAGTACCGGCTGATGCAATGAATACTGCTTTTCTTCCATTTCTTGAGACAAAACCTGTGCAATATTAATTGATACAATCCTGCACACTTTTAGCACACACATTAGACATCTAAGTGTGTTGTCAACAAACATCAAAACACTGTGGGGAAGGATATGTCCTTTCAAACTACACCCCCTTATGATGGATCATGTGGCCAAGCAAATGACTGCACAAGAATTATTAAGACCTAAAGTCCCACCATAGCATTACACTCTAAAGTCCCCGATACTAATACCCTCATAATATAACTTCATGACTCGGTCTCAGGTTTACGTGTCCTCCCAAGTCTCCATCAATTCATTACACTACGGTGTTCTCCTATGAGCCCATATAGGTGAAGTGTTGTGCAGTCGACGTTCGCACAACACCATCATAGAATCACATAAAAGATAAACTCTTGACAAAATACCAACACATGTCATATATAAATCAATGCCAATTCATCCTATGCCCTCAGGAACATACGAGAACTACTCACAACGTGCGAACATGATCATAATCAGTGGCATAAGTGGTACAACACAATCTGAAATTATAATTTCACCACCAAATAATGACAAGTACTCAATCACAAACATGAATAGTAGCACAAGACAAGTATCTAGGGTATAGCAACTCTGAAACTGCAATGGGAACGGAGTGGATCACGGTGATGATGATGGTGATGGTGCTGGTCTTGATGGGGGTGATGATGTAGAGGCCTCCTCCCATGCCAAGGAGGAGAGGTGATGACGATGACGATGATTTCCCCCTTCTCCGGAGTTCCGGAGCAGCAGGATCTGACCCCCTCGGAAGGGATCAGGAGTTTTGCCGCCGCCGCGACCTCGGATGGACTTGGAAAAATTAGGGCGTTACTTTTCGGGCGAGACGAAGGCGTTGCTAAAAAACCCCAGGCGAGGAGGTGCCCGAGGCCAGTTCGGGCTGGTCCCACGCGCCCAGGTACATGGGCCACGTGGGCCACCCCCATTTGGCCCTCGTGGCTCTCCTCTCTTCGGTCTTCTTCCCTCTGCCTTTCTCCCGATGAAAAACTGACGCAGTATTTTTCCTTTTATTATTTGAGGTCCTGTAGCTCCTGAAACATTAAAGACAAGAAAAAGGAGGTTTTCTGCCTCCCAGAAATTAAATACCAAAAATAGGGACTTTGTATGAAAGTCCCCAAAATCATCTAAAACATGTAGAAACAATCATATAATCATGCAAATAACATTCTAGTATGATACTAAAAGTTATATAAATGATGATATAAAATGCACGTATCAAGTCCCCCAAGCTTAAACCTTTACTCGTCCTCGAGTAAGTAAGGACATAGATCATTATATGCATCAATGGACTTATGGTTGATAAATAATTACGGGCATTGTATCATCATCATATTCAATTGCAAGATAGATTAATGATCTGAAACTCATACATATGAGGGCAACATAAGTAGAACTCTAGCAATCACCCCTTACTTTTGAAAGCAAATAACCATTGTATGTTGGACAATCGAATCGTATTGTTTTTCACATGCTTTTGCTCTTCATGGCAAGCATTATAATCTTTTATACTTTGCTGAAATTCAAAGACAAGATAAACTCTCATTGGATAACAAGTTCAAAAGAAGACAAATGAAAAGACAGATAGATATAAAAATTGTTATCACTCTTGCTTGACTAGTAACTAGTGCAAACTTTAGTCATGGATATCTCAATCAAGTTCCCATGCTCAACACAACCCTTTTCTTACACTTCCCATGGCTAGCTGAAATTTCAGGTGCCTTCCTTTCATTCACATTCAAGAGCATAAGTATTGAAATATCCATGATCATTAATTTGCTCAAAAGATACTAGGTTGTAACAAGAGTGTTTTATATCATTTTCATTAAGTCTTCTCAACTTCTTATCCTACAAGACTATATCTTAACCTCAAACTATTAATTCACAAGTCTTTTTACTTCTTCTATATTGAGATAATTCTATAATTGTCCAACATACTCAAGTTAATTAATTTCAAGGCAAGATGTGATTGAAATTCTAAATATGCCACGCTCATTTGCATGAGTGTTACCCATAAATCCCCAAACAAGAGAATCATGGATGACACCATACTTTAATATTCATTGATAAACCATAAGATAGAGATACATGATAATGCTCCATGAGCTCACACACGCCTAAGAGATATTGATAACTAATCGATAAAAGCAAAACACACCATGACTAGATAGATATGATAAACTAGTGGAGATAAAGACTAGGTGGAACTCCCCCAAGCTTGACGTTTTGCAAGGTCTTTCTTTGCTGCAGCTTCCTCCTTCTCATATTCTTTCTCCCACTCAGCCATCTTCCATGGAAAGGGCTTTCCATCACGGAAAGATGTAGGTGGATCATTATACCTGAGGGTGGCAGCTGCTGCAATCTTCTTGAAGCGTTCTTCATATTCACAGTTCTGGTTCTCCAAATCCCACATGAAGCATTGGAACTTTTCCCACTGGTCGATGACGTCCTTGTATCTATCTTCCAGATCTTCAAGCCTTTTCTTATACTCTTCAACCTTCTTTTCCAGCTCCAGGTTCATGAAGTGGTGAGTGATACCCGATGAGCAAGTCTTGATGCCTGCACAAATAAACGGGATTAGGTTGAGACTCCAAGTGCAGAGTGTATAGTAAGTGGAAGACAATTTTCCCCACGAGGGGTGACTCGAGGGTTTAATATTGAACTCTCGGGGAATCTGCAGTGGTAGATTTATCTTCTTATCCTTCTTTTGGTTACCTACAAAACAAGGTTAGATGTTTTGGTCCTCAACCTCACCTGTGGTTGTCAAGCACAAGGTGTAAGAATGATATCAGGATAGTTATGCGATGCAAACAAGAAATAAATATACAATGGTAAATGATATTTTTGGGTTTTCAAATGATGTATGCAAGATGAAAAGTATTTTTGCATTTCGGATTAATGATGGCTGAAAATAGAAAAGTGGTATATGGTGTTGGAAAGGTGTTTCTTATGATTAAAAATGGACTGGGGTTCATGGTTTCACAAATGCACTCTCTCTTTATAAAGTGGTAGACAATGGAACACACAAAGTTAACATATGAGATTGCAACACAGGGTTTTTTTTTAGCGAGTACGCCAAAGGCGTACCATACTTTTATAGAAGATAGAGAGTATAATTACAAGCACACACCATCATCTAGACAGATGTGGTGGAGGAACACGAGGCTCCAAAACTCCAAAGAAAAATACAAGCCTACTCTCGCGCTACTAGTTGTCTCCCTCTCTCCCTCCTAAGACTCTCATCCAGCTCACAAACTCATCGAACACTCTGTTCGTTAGCTCCATGGCAGAAAACTGCCGATCTCTATTCTTGAAGGTCCAAGCGTTCCTATTCTTCCATAGGCTCCAGGTTACCAAGATGATCAATGTGTCGAAAACTTTCTCTCCTTGCTCTTGAACCCCATTCTGCTCCTCTCCCACCAAGGCTCAAGTCTATCGTTGAGCGTTGGCGTCGTTACCCTGAGGTCCAGCCGCCGGAAAACCCTGTACCAAACTTCTCTAGCATAGACACACTGAGTAAGGATGTGGTCCACTGTATCTTCCTCCTGTAAACATATGAAACAAGCCGAAGTCTGATCCTGCAGCCCATGGCGAAGTCGCCTATCCGAGGTCCATAATCTGTATTGCAATGCTAACCATGCAAAGATTTTGCATTTTAGTGGAGCCTTCGCTTTCCATATCCAATCATGTCCATTGAAGTACTCCTCCCGAGGCATAACCTCTGGTAAGTCTCCCTCAACAACAACATATGCAACACAGGGTTTGATAACAAGTTACTTAGATATATGGGCATCACGTCCTAACATAGAGATCTTTTGGTTATTAACCTCTCTTATACTCCACCAAGATGCGAACTAAATCATAACACCTCAGTAATTAAGATAACTCAGAGTATAGCATTAAGTATCATGACATGAAGTGAAAATAAGAACATGCTAGATCTAGTCATGGAGTAGTGGCAATGGTCACGCCCACATCCCCGGTAGCATGGTATTTTAGTTTATCCCTAGTGAGGTAACAAAGTAAGGTAAAGATACCAAAGTGGATCGCAGAACTTTCTCTCACGTTCACTGCACTAGCCACCCCCCGTTACTCCAACTAATGCACACGTTCCCCCACACACGCTCTCATAAACATGCTTGATCAAAACAAGTAGACAAGAACGGGGTACATAATATGCATCTATACTCATAACTGAAACAAACATTGCAATCTCAAACATATATTAACTCATAAAGATCCACCACAAAGGTATTACAACGGTGACCGTAATCATGTTCAGCAGCTCATACGGTGCTAATTAGTGAAGCTCAAGAGAGGAGAGATACATAAGTTACTTCCACAAACCCATAGTCCAGAGGTGGACTACTCCCTCTTCATCATGGAGACGGTGGAGAAGTCGATGGAGAAGATGGAGACCACGCCGGCAGCGCCCCGCCGGAGTTTTCCCCCTCCAATCTGCAGCTCCTGATCTCCGTTTCGGTGTTTCTGTGTTTGTGCGGCGCTCCTTCCAGAGAACGTCGGGGGACCTTTTTTATAGGCGTTTTTAGGTCAAGACGAAGGCGGTGGAGCGAAGATCGACGGCAACGGAGCCACGAGGCCCAAACGGGTGGGTCCCACGCGGCCAGTACTGGCCGCGTGGGCCATGCCCGTTTGGCCCTCGGGCCTCCGTTTGCTTGCTTCCTTTTTCCGTAGTCCTTCTTCCTTCCAAATATTGACGCCCGTAAATTTCCAGGTGATTTCGTTGACGTTTGGGTCCCTGAAACATTAAAATACAAAACTAGGGTTTTCTGCCTGTGCAGGGTTAATTCCAAATAAATGGAAAACTATGAAGTATTCCCAAAATCATGATAAAACATTGATATAACCCTTATATGATGCAAATATGATTGGAATATAAGCAATTAAAGTGCAAAGTTCATGTATGCATTTTACATGCATCAACATCCCCAAGCTTAATCCATGCTCGTCCTCGAGTATGAAGATGATAAAACTAACATGGACTTTGCAATTTAATACTTAACAATGGATATCAAAGATGATTACTATTGCTACATATAGTCAAATGATTCATTCTTCAAAGGAGTAGCAATATGCAAATAGTTTATGAAGTGATATCAAGTATTCAAGACAAGGATGTTCATTGATAGTTCACAAAGTGTAACATAGTAGCAAGTAATATGGAACACATGTATGCATAATGATAAGTAGAACATCCTACAATGGTCATAGAGTGTAGATGAAAATCTGAATATGATAGGTGTACACTTTGGAAAGATGTATATGTGAGTAGAGGTAAAGCATGCATAAGTTTCATCCAACTTCCAAACTCTTCTACTTAAGTTAATGATTGCAATAAGGTATTCATTGGTGTCAAGCTCTCATTGCCCCTATCATAGCATCTTGAATGATTAAGGTTAAAGTGAAAGCAAATATGAGTAGTGTGCTTGATAAAGTAAAGGTTGATGTCTCATGCCCCTTGAATACAAGTACTACACCATGTTACTCAACTTGGAAACAAAGCAAGTTCAATTAATATCATTGTAAGTAATAATAGTATCATCAAGAGCGTCAACTGGGGTACCTCTTGTCCCAGATATGGAACAAGCCCATATCAAAATGACAAGACAAACAAACAAATGAACAATCTCAACACCCTTTTTATTTACCATTTGGAATAGTTTTTTATTGCAAGGTGTATCACAGAAGGTTCACCATAGTATGTAAGTAAATTTCCACCATGAATGATGCATGGCTTAGATTAGCGGCCCAGGCGTCTCTCTAACCATTTATACAAACTCATTTAACTACTTCATTTCCACTCATTTCACATGATAGCATCCATAACAAAAGTACATGATATCAACTAAATGAGATGAAGAGCATGTTGAAAGCTTGCATGTGACAGCACATATGGGCTAACTCCAACCCGAACATTATCAAGCCACAGCATCATAATCTTAATCACAATGGGTCAGTTTTATTATGCAAATAAAAGAACATTGTGCATCAAGTTCGTGAGAGCTATATAACCAATTTTTTCCATTGCAATCAATAACATAAACATTTTCATTCAGAGGTAAGATAACACAAACAACATGTTAAACATACTCGGAATAGCATAAAGCCAATAGGTAGATATGGTGGACTCACTGGAATAACTTTGGTTGAAGGTGTTGGAAACAAGTTTTTGCTTGTTGGAGTTTTTGGGCTAGCAAAAGGGAGAAAGTTGACCATCTAGATGCATGCATGAGTGTCCATAGAACTAACTAATCCATGTTAAACCAAGTGAAATAACAATCAGCACCAAAACATGAATAAGTGATAGCTCTACAAAAAGAATTTGCAAACTATTACTCATAAACAAGCTCATGAATCATGCAACTATATGTATCATTAAAAATCAAGTCAAACATCCCTTTTCCCAATCTTATAAAAGCATCCAACATATTTCAACCCATATTTCCAGTAGCTCTCTCATATATAATTGATAGTGTGGTGGTCTCTCAAGACTCAAACAAAAACAAAAACGACGCTCCAAGTTTATGCGATAAAGTGTTTCGATCGAAAAACAGAAGTTGGACGTGTGCAAACCGAGAGTGTGTAGGTCCAGCGGGGTTGTCTTCACATCCCCAAGCTTATGGTCTTCACCATCCTTGGATAGCTCTTGGTGCATCTCCTCCAATCCCTGTGAAAAAACTTCAAAACACCGTTTCTCCCATCTCTTTTCTGTGGGGTGCATTAATAGTGATAAACAAATAGGTTCCTTGCTGCATATAATCCTTGAACAAAAATTCATATGAATGTCCAGAAAGTGTATAATGTTGTATGCCTACTCATAAACTCAATTGGATCAAAAAGATTCAACTTAAAAGCTCAAAGCATGCATCAAACAAAATGGGACAGAATCTGTCCAGAAAAACAGCAGCAGCAAAACGTATTTTTCTACCCTACCAAACTTTCTCGAAAAATTCCGAAAAAATTCATGCATACAGAGGATGAAAAGTTGCAACTACAGTTCAAATATGAGCTCATTCGGAGTTACAGAATAAGAATTAAAAATCATACCGTGCACTGATTCGTGCAGGAATAAAATCTCCGAACGCTATAAGCAACTTTTTCAAACCAAAAAGGGTAAAACTTGGCACTTTATTAAAAACTCCAGAACCTAACTAGACACAAAATCTCTTGTTACAGCAAGAGGACACAAAGAAAAATCACACAAAAAATAACCGGGTTGCCTCCCGCAAAGCGCTTTCTTTATAGCCATATAGCTAGGCTTCTTACTTGTTGTTTTATTGTGGACGAAGCTCATGAGGGAGCTTGAACTTTGGTGGTTCCCTCTTCCTTGGAAAGTGTTCCATGCACTTCTTGTGTGGAAACTGAAACTTTACATTCCCTTCCTTTGAATCAATGATAGCACCTGTGGTACGAAGAAAAGGTCTTCCAAGAATAATAGGACTAGAGGTTTTATTCCCCATATCCATGATTAGAAAATCCACAGGCACAAAAGTCATATGTAACTCTACCATAACATCACTTACTTTTCCCAAAGCATGTTTAATAGAGTCATCAGCAAGTGCTAGTTCAATAGAGCATTTTTCAAGATTTTTCAATTCAAGCACTTCATATAGTTCTTTAGATAAAACAGAGACACTAGATCCTAGATCAAGTATGGCATGGTGTGTCTCTTTTCCAATAGTTACTAGTACCTTAGGTATCCACATATCCCCAAGCTTAGGTGGTATCATAGCCTCTTGGTTGTACCTAGCAATCTTTTCTTTCAAGACATGATTAGCAATATAAGAACCAAAACCTGCTTGGTTAGTGTTGATGGAAGGATCACTTGCAAATTTTTGTAAGATAGATATTAATTCATGCAAGCTACAATTTTCTAAGTCAAGCAAAGGATCCTTGACTTCATTAAGCATTTTAACTTCCTCAACTTCAACCTCTTTCATTACCCCAATAGATTCTTTAGCAACTCTCTCTTGCTCATGAATGTGTTCCCAAGACTTATTGATAACCTCTTGGCAATATTTTATTGTTTCCTCATGTTTTTGGGCTGTAATGATGCTCTTTAATGATGAGACTTCCTTAGTAAGCTGATCTACCCTTTCAAACAAAGCATCTTGTTTTTCAAACTTAGAGATAAATTCCTTATTAAGCTCTTTTTGGGTAGATATAAAAGATCTAATGGTGTTTTCCAAGTCACTAGAAACATTACCACTAGAAGCATATTTATTTGGCACATATGGGGGTTTATTATAAGAGTTATAATTGTTGTTACCATACCCATTATTACCATAGTTCCTAATGAAGTTGACATCAATATTTTCAGAATTGTTTCCAACTAGTTCTTGCAAAGGAACATTTTCAACACTAGGTTTATTAAGCAAAGCAAGAATAGTATCCATTTTAGATGACAAATCATTAGTTTCTTCAATAGAGTTCACTTTCTTAGAAGGATTAGGTGCCCTATCAGTATGCCATTGACTATAGTTTTGTAAAATGCTTTCCAATATATTTTTAGCTTCTACTATAGTCTTACTCATAAAAGCACCTCCAGCAGCAGAATCAAGTATGTTTCTAGACATGTAGTTTAAACCATTGTAGAAAGAGTGTAATATGGTCCATTCATTAACTCCATGTGAGGGACAAGTTCTAAGCATAAGTTTTATCCTATCCCAAGCCATAGCAACATGTTCATTTTCATTTTGCCTAAAAGAAAGGATGTTGTTTCTATTTTGCAAAATTTTAACAGGGGGATAATATTTCTTAATGAAAGCTTCTTTTAGATCATCCCAAGAATTAATACTACCAGATGGCAAGGAATGCAACCACTCTTTAGCTTTTCCTCTAAGTGAAAAAGGAAATAACTTCAGTTTTAGGATATCACTTTCCACATTTTTAAACTTTTGCATGTCACATATTTCAACAAAGTCATGAAGATGCATAGAGGCATCCTCCATAGCACTACCACCAAATTGTTCCCTAGTTATCAAGTTCAACAAACTAGGACTTACTTCATAACTCTCAGCATTTATCTTAGGTGTGGCAATAGCTCTCGTGATAAATTGATCATTAGGAGTGTTTGTGTAGTCACACAGCTTAGTTCTTTCTCCCATTTTAGCAAGTTTTTTTGGTATTTTTAATTTTTTATGCAAAACTGAAATAAATATGATATGATATGCAATGACACTAACAAAACAAATAAATTGCTTTGTAAGTAAAGATGGATAAGATGGTGCTCACGTAGGTGCAACCTCCCCAAGCTTAGGTGTTAGCACAAGTTGGTGACGTTGACTTTGTTGTGAGATGAATGCGATGATGCACACCCTTGGATAAATCTCTCAGCTACGATTCCCCGGCAACGGCGCCAGAAAACGTCTTGATCCCGAAGAGCAAGTCTTGATGCCTGCACAAATAAACGGGATTAGGTTGAGACTCCAAGTGCAGAGTGTATAGTAAGTGGAAGACAGTTTTCCCCACGAGGGGTGACTCGAGGGTTTAATATCGAACTCTCGGGGAATCTGAAGTGGTAGATTTATCTTCTTATCCTTCTTTTGGTTACCTACAAAACAAGGTTAGATGTTTTGGTCCTCAACCTCACCTGTGGTTGTCAAGCACAAGGTGTAAGAATGATATCAGGATAGTTATGCAATGCAAACAAGAAATAAATATGCAATGATGGTGGATGCAATGATAAATGATATTTTTGGGTTTTTGAATGATGTATGCAAGATGAAAAGTATTTTTGTATTTTCGGATTTAATGATGGCTGAAAATAGAAAAGTGGTATATGGTGTTGGAAAGGTGTTTCTTATGATTAAAAATGGACTGGGGTTCATGGTTTCACAAATGCACTCTCTCTTTATAAAGTGGTAGACAATGGAACACACAAGTTAACATATGAGATTGCAACACAGGGTTTGATAACAAGTTACTTAGATATATGGGCATCACGTCCTAACATAGAGATCTTTTGGTTATTAACCTCTCTTATACTCCACCAAGATGCGAACTAAATCATAACACCTCAGTAATTAAGATAACTCAGAGTATAGCATTAAGTATCATGACATGAAGTGAAAATAAGAACATGCTAGATCTAGTCATGGAGTAGTGGCAATGGTCACGCCCACATCCCCGGTAGCATGGTATTTTAGTTTATCCCTAGTGAGGTAACAAAGTAAGGTAAAGATACCAAAGTGGATCGCAGAACTTTCTCTCACGTTCACTGCACTAGCCACCCCCCGTTACTCCAACTAATGCACACGTTCCCCCACACACGCTCTCATAAACATGCTTGATCAAAACAAGTAGACAAGAACGGGGTACATAATATGCATCTATACTCATAACTGAAACAAACATTGCAATCTCAAACATATATTAACTCATAAAGATCCACCACAAAGGTATTACAACGGTGACCGTAATCATGTTCAGCAGCTCATACGGTGCTAATTAGTGAAGCTCAAGAGAGGAGAGATACATAAGTTACTTCCACAAACCCATAGTCCAGAGGTGGACTACTCCCTCTTCATCATGGAGACGGTGGAGAAGTCGATGGAGAAGATGGAGACCACGCCGGCAGCGCCCCGCCGGAGTTTTCCCCCTCCAATCTGCAGCTCCTGATCTCCGTTTCGGTGTTTCTGTGTTTGTGCGGCGCTCCTTCCAGAGAACGTCGGGGGACCTTTTTTATAGGCGTTTTTAGGTCAAGACGAAGGCGGTGGAGCGAAGATCGACGGCAACGGAGCCACGAGGCCCAAACGGGTGGGTCCCACGCGGCCTGGTACTGGCCGCGTGGGCCATGCCCGTTTGGCCCTCGGGTCTCCGTTTGCTTGCTTCCTTTTTCCGTAGTCCTTCTTCCTTCCAAATATTGACGCCCGTAAATTTCCAGGTGATTTCGTTGACGTTTGGGTCCCTGAAACATTAAAATACAAAACTAGGGTTTTCTGCCTGTGCAGGGTTAATTCCAAATAAATGGGAAAACTATGAAGTATTCCCAAAATCATGATAAAACATTGATATAACCCTTATATGATGCAAATATGATTGGAATATAAGCAATTAAAGTGCAAAGTTCATGTATGCATTTTACATGCATCAGTGAGCATCAAGGCTGCGGTAGACCATAGTGCCATACCTGAAGGTCTTGTCCTCCAACTCATCCAGCCTTGCCTCTAACGTGCCGGTGGCCTTGGGAGTTTTCACCTCCTCCACGAGCATCACGCCCTCCTTGAAGGACACGGTCTTCGGTGGTGTCATCACAGAGTTGAGGTAGCGGTTCACAACACCCTCCTTGGGAGAGCTCTCCCCCTCTTGGTTGGATCCGGAGCAAGACATGGCTAAAACCTGACAGGCAGAAACAACAGAAACAAAGATCGCTCGAGAACGCTCGGTGCGAGATCAGATCGGCAGAGAGGGGTATATATTGAGGGTTTTTAGGTCAAGACAAAGCGTCGGGATCGAAAACAAGACAAAAAAGGACTCCGAGGTGGAAAAGGGATAGCCCCACACGGCCAGGTACTTGGGCCGCGTGGGCCCCTCTCTTTTCTCCATCGGGTCTCCGTTTCATCCAGTTTTCTTGTCCCATACGATGATTTCCATAAAAATTGACCTCCGTAAAATTTTATGCAATTCCGAGAAACTTTCCAACACAAAAGTTACCTTCTATTGATTTAGGGTTTCTGGAACTACACGGTTTCTCTCAATTACCTCTTCCGGTGTTTGTAAATTCAACTCCTCCACCCTTCTGATGAAGCTCTTTCCTGCAATATAAGGTTTAAGGCGTTGTCCATTGACTACATGAGGTTTACCTTTCATGTCACCGTGAAGACGGATAGCTCCTGAACGGTACACCTCCTGTATCACTAATGGTCCCTGCCACTTTGAAGCTAGCTTCCCTGCAGAAAACTTGAAACGAGAGTTGTACAATAAAACTTGATCACCTACTTTGAATTCCTTTTTCTTAATTTTCTTGTCATGCCAAATCTTAATTTTCTTCCATTCGTCAAGTAGGTTTAGGTCAAGAATTCTCTTTTCTCCCGCAGTTTTAAAATCAAAGTTCAGTTGTTTAATAGCCCATCTAGCTTTATGTTCTAGTTCAACAGGTAAGTGACAAGCTTTTCCATAAACCATTTTATAAGGAGACATTCCCATAGGATTTTTAAAAGCAGTTCTATAAGCCCACAAAGCATCATTAATCTTAATTGGCCAATCAGATCTAGACTTATTCACTGTCTTTTCCAAAATGAGTTTAATTTCCCTATTGCTTAATTCAACTTGCCCACTTGTTTGAGGATGATAAGGAGATGCAATTCTATGGTTAACATCATATTTTGCCAAAGTTTTTCTAAGAACACCATGCAAGAAATGAGAACCACCATCAGTAATTAAGAACCTAGGAACACCAAACCTGGGGAAAATGATGTCCTTGAGCATCTTCATTGCTGTGGCATGATCTGCACTTTTGGTTGGAATTGCTTCCACCCACTTTGTAACATAGTCAACTGCAACCAAAATGTGAGTATGCTTTGTCTTTGATTCTGGGAAAGGACCCATAAAGTCAAAACCCCACACATCAAATGGTTCAAGTGGCAATGAATAATTCATAGGCATTTCATTCCTCCTACCAATGTTTCCTACTCTTTGACATTTATCACAAGATTTAACATATTCAGCACAGTCCTTAAATAAAGTAGGCCAATAGAAACCAGATTGTAATACCTTTGCTCCTGTGCGATCTCCTGCATGATGCCCTCCATAGGGACTGTCATGACAATCTCTTATAATAGCCTGTTGTTCATGCTCAGGTACACAACGTCTAATAATACCATCCACACTTTTCTTATAGAGGAAAGGATCATCCCAAAAATAATGTCTAAGATCATAAAAGAATTTCTTTCTTTGTTGAGAAGTGAAGTGTGGAGGCAAAACTTTACCAACAATAAAATTTGCATAGTTGGCAAACCAAGGAGATGCAACTTTAGCACTAGAAACATTAACAATTGCAAGTTGTTCATTAACAAAGCTATCATTAATAGGAATAGGATCATCAGGTATGCTTTCCATCCTAGAGAGATGATCAGCAACTTGATTATCCTCCCCTTTCCTATCAACAATGTGTAAATCAAATTCTTGCAATAGAAGTACCCATCTTATTAGTCTAGGCTTAGCATCTTTCTTATTCATCAAGTATTTAATAGCAGAATGATCAGTATGTATTGTGACTTTTGAATCAGTAATATAAGGTCTAAACTTGTCACAAGCAAACAGTACTGCTAAAAATTCTTTCTCAGTTGTAGCATAATTCTTTGAGCAGCATCAAGTGTTCTACTAGCATAATAAATAACATTCAGTTTCTTATCAACACGTTGGCCCAAAACAGCCCCAACTGCATAATCACTAGCATCACACATAATTTCAAAAGGCAAGTTCCAATCAGGAGGTTGAATAATGGGAGCAGTGATTAAAGCATTCTTCAAAATATTAAAGGACTCAATGCAATCATCATTAAAAGAGAAAGGAACATCCTTTTGCAGAAGATTGGTTAGAGGTTTTGATATTTTGGAG
The DNA here is from genome assembly GCA_947311845.1 of Poa pratensis. Taxonomy (NCBI): domain Eukaryota; kingdom Viridiplantae; phylum Streptophyta; class Magnoliopsida; order Poales; family Poaceae; genus Poa; species Poa pratensis. The sequence continues at coordinate 11,474,045 of CAMZMU010000046.1, forward strand.
AAATCCTTAATGAACCTACGGTAAAAACCTGCATGCCCAAGAAAACTTCTTATACCTTTGAGGTCCCTTGGATATGGTAGTTTTTCAATAGCTTCAATCTTTGCTGGATCAACTTCTATTCCTTCTCCAGAAATCTTATGCCCAAGAACTATACCCTCAGTAACCATGAAGTGACACTTCTCCCAATTAAGAACCAAGTGTTGGTCTTCACAACGCTGTAAAACTTTGTTAAGGTTGAACAAGCAATTATCGAAGGAAGTACCATACACAGAAAAATCATCCATAAAAACCTCCATTATCTTTTCAATATAATCAGCAAATATAGCATTCATGCATCTTTGAAAAGTAGCAGGAGCATTACATAAACCGAATGGCATTCTCCTGTAAGCAAAAGTACCATATGGGCAAGTAAAAGTGGTCTTTTCTTGATCATCCTTATGGACAGGAATTTGCGAGAAACCTGAATAACCATCTAGATAGCAAAAGTGAGAGTGTTTAGACAACCTTTCTAGCATTTGATCAATAAATGGCAATGGATAATGATCTTTTCGAGTTGCTTTATTCAATTTTCTGAAATCAATAACCATCCTATAACCAACTACAGTACGTTGAGCCACAAGTTCATCCTTTTCATTTGGAACAACAGTCATTCCACCCTTTTTAGGAACACAATGAACAGGACTAACCCACTTACTGTCAGCTATAGGATAAATGATACCAGCTTCAATAAGTCTTATTACCTCTTTCCTTACCACTTCTTTCATTTTTGGATGGAGGCGGCGTTGAAAATCAACAACAGGTTTTGCATCTTCCTCCAGATTAATTTTATGCATACATAGAGCGGGGCTTATACCTTTAAGATCATCAAGAGAGTATCCAATGGCTGGTCGGTGAGCTTTTAGCACATCAAGTAATTTCTCTTCCTCTTCAGCTGAAAGGTTAGCACTAATAATGACAGGATATATGCTCTTCTCATCCAAATATGCATATTTCAGATTTGCAGGCAAAGGTTTCAATTCAAAACTAGGATCCCCTTTAGGTGGTGGTAGCACTCCTAAATTATCAGGTGGGATATGCAATTGTAATTGTGGTGGTTGTTGCCATAATATTTGTTCCAAAGCCTCTTTTTCCTCATCATTAAATGGTTCATCTTGATTAAGCATATAACGTTCTACAACATCAGTTGAAGCTACAGCTATATGAGCAAGAGTTTCAATTAAATTATTAGGAATTGGCTCTTTCTCAACATGTTTATCAGCAAATTTGGAAAAGTTAAATTCAAGTTTCTCACCAGCACATTTAATAAACACTTTCTCTTTAGGCAAATTAATTTCAGCACCAACAGTATGTAAGAAAGGTCTACCAAAAATGATAGGACAAAATGAATCTTGAGGACAACCAAGCACAATAAAATCAGCAGGGTATTTTATTTTGCCAACCAATACTTCAACATCTCTAACAATTCCAAATGGACTAATATAATCTTTATTAGCAAGTTGAATTGTCATACCTGTCTCTTCCATAACAATGGGATCAATATCAGGCTTGATCTCAAGATAAAGAGAATATGGAATGACACTAATACTTGCTCCAATATCACATAGACCATGATAACTTGAAGTCCCAATAGAGCATGATATAACAGGTTTCCCAACTTTGGCCGAATTACCTTTGATGACTTTGGTAGCATCTTCACATAGATAAACATCCACTGGGTCTTCTTCATTTAGTTGCTTGATAACAGAAATTTGAGTGTTGACTTCCACCTGTTCATAAGGCTGAGAACATCTTTTGTTACTCTTGTTAGTAACAGCTTTAAGTAAATTCTCCTTAACTTGGTTTGGAAATGGAGGTGGTTCAACATACTCCTCAATTGTCACAGATGACATTGGTTCAACCTGTTTAATAACTTTAGGAACAACAATAGATTGTTTAACAGGTTCAACATAAACTTCAAATCCACTTTTTGGAACACAGATATGATCAGCAAAACCTTTAGCTATTTCAATTATAACATAAGGATCAAGACCAAAAGTATCACTCAGATTTTTAAACAGAATAGAAGTAGAGAAATTCTCTACACATGAATATTCATAATCAAAATATGGCTCATTACCTTTATCAAGATCCCAGTGGCTAGTATTTTCAGAAATAGTCTCCAATAAATTCCATGCTTCTTCTTCAGTGTTATTAGTAAAACTTCCACCAGATGAATTATCCAGAATCTCCTTGTGCTTCATAGGTAGTCTCACATAAAAGTTTATCAATATAAGTTTCCTTGTAAGATCATGACATGGATTCTTGCGAAGGAGTTCCTTTAACCTCCCCCAAGCTTGAGTAATACTCTCTCCCAGATGTGGCCAGAAATTGAATATATAGCAGCGGTTATCATAAGCTTCTTTAGGAGTAAAATATTTAAGAAAGAAAACCTTCCTCAAGATACTCCATTCATTCTGGACCTCTTCATCCAAAGACCTGTACCAATCACGAGCATTACCAGATAAAGACAAATACAATAGCTTCCTTTTTACCTGATCCTCTGAAATACCAGGTAGTCTGAATAAGCCACATATGTCCTCAATTATTTCCATGTGCTCGCGTGCCGACTTAGTTCCATCTCCTGTAAATGGATTTTTCATAACTCTTTTAACATGACCATGGGAATTTTAATCCCACTTTAGGTACCTCAGACACAGTAGTTTCAACCACCTTTGCAGTAGTGGCATAAGCACTTTCATATAGAGCAAGATGCAGCGAGGCACGATTCATAAATGCCATAGTAACAATGAGATAAACAGCTTTCAAGTTTCCTTACCAAACTTCTTACCAATAGCGCTACGCTCCCCGGCAACGGCGCCAGAAAAGTATCTTGATGGCTCCCAAGTGCAGGAGATCAATTGTAGTACCTTTCAATTAGAAAAGGTTGTCGAACCCACGAGGAGCTGAAGGTATTGGTTAGTAAGATTGATAAATAAAACAATAAAAGATGCAGTGTTTTTGGTATTTTCAGTTGTATAATTGCAAGCAGATAACAGATAGTAGCAAGTGAAAGCTCTCAAAGAGAGAAAGCCCAATCCTCTTATGTGGCAAGAGGACAAGCTCAAGTGATGTGTAACTTATATGTGGCAAACGTTCCCGAGGGCGGCATGGATGATGCTAGGCATAGAGATTTATTAAACAACACGTTGAATATCTTGTCAAGTTTTAATCTCTTTGGACGGAGCCATAATTAGGTATAGCTAAATAAATAAACTACAACCCCTTATGATGGATCATGTGGCCAAGCAAATGACTGCACAAGAATTATTAAGACCTAAAGTCCCACCATAGCATTACACTCTAAGGTCCCCGATACTAATACCCTCATAATATAACTTCATGACTCGGTCTCAGGTTTACGTGTCCTCCCAAGTCTCCATCAATTCATTACACTACGGTGTTCTCCTATGAGCCCATAAGGTGAAGTGTTGTGCAGTCGACGTTCGCACAACACCATCATAGAATCACATAAAAGATAAACTCTTGACAAAATACCAACACATGTCATATATAAATCAATGCCAATTCATCCTATGCCCTCAGGAACATACGGGAACTACTCACAACGTGCGAACATGATCATAATCAGTGGCATAAGTGGTACAACACAATCTGAAATTATAACTTCACCACCAAATAATGACAAGTACTCAATCACAAACATGAATAGTAGCACAAGACAAGTATCTAGGGTATAGCAACTCTCAAACTGCGAGGGGAACGGAGTGGATCACGGTGATGATGATGGTGATGGTGCTGGTCTTGATGGGGGTGATGATGTAGAGGCCTCCTCCCACGCCAAGGAGGAGAGGTGATGACGATGACGATGATTTCCCCCTTCTCCGGAGTTCCGGAGCAGCAGGATCTGACCCCCCTCGGAAGGGATCAGGAGTTTCGCCGCCGCCGCGACCTCGGATGGACTTGGAAAAATTAGGGCGTTACTTTTCGGGCGAGACGAAGGCGTTGCTAAAAAGCCCCAGGCGAGGAGGTGCCCGAGGCCAGTTTGGGTGGTCCCACGCGGCCAGGTACATGGGCCGCGTGGGCCACCCCCATTTGGCCCTCGTGGCTCTCCTCTCTTCGGTCTTCTTCCCTCTGCCTTTCTCCCGATGAAAAACTGACGCAGTATTTTTCCTTTTATTATTTGAGGTCCTGTAGCTCCTGAAACATTAAAGACAAGAAAAAGGAGGTTTTCTGCCTCCCAGAAATTAAATACCAAAAATAGGGACTTTGTATGAAAGTCCCCAAAATCATCTAAAACATGTAGAAACAATCATATAATCATGCAAATAACATTCTAGTATGATACTAAAAGTTATATAAATGATGATATAAAATGCACGTATCACCCACTAGTAGGACATCTTCAATACTTTGTTGGTTAGATTGTTGGTAAAAATAGTCATGTCATCAACTAGCATATCGTATTACAACTACTCTAATAGAGTGTATGTAGTTTGTCCAATCAGAGGTGATAGAAGTACATCTCTCTCATTCTACCTTGAAGCTAAACATGTATTCTTCATCTTTCTCCTCATTTATTCAAGGCTACATCATAAAAAATCCTATGTGGAAAAATATTCCAACAACTATCTTACAACTATTGGAGATGCCCCTATAGACGGTGTTTAATATGCTTCTTTGTTTGGATTTTCATGTTTTGGACTTTTCTTTCTGTGTCCTTTCTTATTTTGATTTCTTGACCACGATTTGTTACTTGGATTTCTTCTGACTTGTATTGACTTTATCAATTGGGCACTCGATTGCCACCTAAGATTTGGGTGAGATCTGAGTGAACCAAAATAATAGTTTGTTAAACGTCTAAAAAAACCTTACAGTTGCTATCCATAGAATTTGAAACAAACGCATTTTCTCGCTCCTCTAGATCGCTGAAAAATCTTCGGCGGCATAACGCGCCTACAGGTCCGGTGAGGAAGTTCACGATAGTCCCGTTTAAACACCTAACACTAGTACGAGTGCTATTTAGGCAAAGAAACTTGGGAAATCAAACTCTGCTTCTACCATAGGTGACAGCCCAGTGACATGAACACCAGATCAGCAAGCGTGCTCTGCTCCAGATCTGCATTCGTCAGCTGAGCTCGTGGTATGGTTTAGAGTATACGCTGCACCGGCCACAGCTTTGCTCCACCCCCAAGCTTGCATGCAAATGCAAACGAGAGTCTAAAGTACGTAGCTAGGAGTAGTTGCTTAGAACTAATCCCAATAATTATCACTTTCCGGCCACGTTGCGATCTGCTTCACAAAGAGGGCAATTTCTTAGCACGATGATTGCTGCGAAAATCAACTAGCTAGGATGACCGCATCGGTTGCCCATGCCCACAACCACATGGGCCACTAGAAGCTAGAACCGGCCGGTGAGAGCTACGTGCATCTTTTGGGTTCATGCATATATGCATGCATTTTAAGTCTCCTTACTGACTTGCTAAGGCAAGTCGTTCTTGGTGCACTTGTGTTTATCATGTGGTTCGGAGGGAACCAGCGAGGAAGCACAACTTACGTATACTCTACAGTTTGTTTTGTTTTCGTCGTCACTTTCTGCAGCAGGCGCAAAGGGACACATGTTTACCAATTCAATGTTGAACAGCTTATTCATGACCTGATCGATTAAGTACTTAATTAACTAATAAAACTATATCATACACATTTATAAATTATGATTTGAAATAGGAGGCTAGGGCCAGTGCAAGTACTCCCTCCGTTCGGAAATAGATGTCTTACCTATCTCAAAAAATTTAGAAATAGATGTCTTACCTATCTCAAAAAATTTAGAAATAGATGTCTTACCTATCTCAAAAAATTTAGATATAATTTTTTTGAGATAGGTAAGACATCTATTTCCGAACGGAGGGAGTACAAAAGTACAACAAGGGGTTACACCCTGCCTAGGTGGCATTTTATACTATGAAAAGGTGAAGTGGGTGGGTTCTCATGCAACATCCCACCTCTACGTGTGCTGCTTGGCAAATTCTTTAAATGTGAAGAATGAGATATATAGATGAGGAATCTACTTTGGCGCATGAGAGTATATGCTCCTGCTACTGGAAAAATACTTTTAAACTTAAACAAACTTGGCGTATAGCTCTCGACATTGATATTATTTTGTGTTCTATTTGAAAGAACATAAAATGTTTCCAAAAAGCCTTTTTAGCACCGAATTTTGTCTTTTACACACGATATAAAAAATGTCGGTTTTCCGTGAGACACCTTTGTGAGCATACATAATATCGACATGTACGCGCAAATTTTTTCCCCAAATTTTTTGACACTCAAAATTTGTTTAGAATACATTTTAAACACCGCGAGCATCAAAACGCCATCCGCGAGAGAGATAGTGGTAGAAATTTGTAATGTAATAGTTAACCTTATAAGCTATCTTATTGTATGAGTGGCTATAGCTGATGTCTATAAATGACAAGGCAGCGACCTCTTTTGATTTTAAATCCATGTTTTCATCCGAACCAACTTTTTTCTTTCGAAAAAGGAGCATGACCTCGAGCCCTCTGTACCAAGCGATGCACATAATCATATATTATGGATGATTCAACAATGCCAAGTAAAGCTAACGTCGATGCAAAATAAATTGACTAACAAAATATAAACCTTGAGGACATCCAAAAATGATTCAATGTTGATCCTTAGTTGGCGAGGGTAAAGACTCGCAACCTATGGTGTGGGCGTAAAGTTAACACATGTTCTACTAGTAAAGCAAGCTCAAAATGGATTTTATACGGCTTGAATCGTCTGTTGGGGGTGTGTAGCCATCACCATGGGTAGCAGATCCAATCTCTAGTTGGCTATGCGTGAGTTTGTGCTTCTAAATTGTACTCGATATTTCTTTGGCGGGTGCATAAGAAATAAAAACATGACTTTTGAGAGAGAGAGAGAGAGAGAGAGAGAGAGAGAGAGAGAGAGAGAGAGAGAGGCGAAGAGAGAAGTTCCTAGTGAAAATAATAAAATAAAGTAGAGAAAAATAAATTAATGAGGTTTCAGCTCATAGTAGATTCCCGTGGAATAATGGCCATACAAATGCATATTCATTATTCAACTGCGATCCTATAGTCCTAGAACTTTTTTGTCCACATGATTAAGAAATATAGGAATATTTGATTGCACTGTTACGCCCATAAAACAAATTGTTTGTTTGATACTTTGATTGCATCGCTGGAATTGCAACTACTCATAACAAAATTATCATCTTTTCCAGCATATGGCAAAGATATCTGCAATGGCAAAGATGATATGGTACTGTAGCTAAGGAAGAAATAGAAGATACCAGTATCATGCTATGATAAGGTGACACTATGATACTAGGCTTTGATACTTTGCTGTTGGAATTATCGTGCACATGATAGTATCCACTGCGAGAGGACTAATGAAATTATTCATGGTTGTTGAAAAGTACCCGTCACTTCCGATCCGGTTACTAATAGATTATTGATAATATATATAGCTCTGTTAGTTGTTTTCAAAGCCATACCTCGTTTGACAATATTTGCGTCAATAATTAGCAGTACACATCTCTAAAATAGTTCCATGGACATGCATGTATACCAGCATTATATATTATAAAAATGCCAATAATTGACATAAAAAATAATAAGTTGGCCAGGTCAACACATGGGATATCGTCGATGAAGGGTTCGTTGGATTTGCCGTTGCAACTTCTTGTTTTCGTTTTTGCTTCTCTTTGATACCTCACGTTTTGTATGCTAAAACTGCAGCCCGAGTAGATTCGGACGAGATGCAAGCGAATATCCTTTGTACTGTTGCACGTACTACTGGTAACCAATTAATGCATCCTACAGATTTGCATGTAGCTGCACAGTGGTAAATATTTGCAGGTTGCAGATAAACCATTGACTTGGTGAAGATTAATCACGTTGTTGTCGGGCATCGTCGACGTCTACGAATGTCACACTCGCATTAAGTGATTTGAATTTCAGAGAAACATTTCAATTCCCTTGATAATTAAGTCGTGCAAATATGATCCGTGTGGTGTATGAATTATCATGTTGCAAAATTCGTAGCAAGAAAAATATATATGTCATTTTCAAATGGAAATACAAGTGATTAAAACATGCCTAGTTTGAGTTGAAGCCGTCGTTAAAATTAAAGAGAGCGCTAATCACTGTTCGTTATAGATTACTATAGTAATATGTTTTTTTTCATAAAACAAACAGGTAATCATTCAACTTTGGTTTATTAGATTAGCCTCCAAGATAGCGTCCATAGATTAGTACTAGTATGAAATTCAAACATCCATAAATTGATCTCCCTAACATTGTACGACCAGACAGTGACATGTGCAACCAGCCAACCAACAAAGATGCTGTGTTCTGTTCGAACCTCCCTTTTTCTTACATTTATTTGCACATTAATAAACCATCAAATTACAAAGAGACTAAGAATTTGGGAAGACAAAGACCTTGCCCACGTCTATCACAGGATGAGTAGCGACATGCCATGGAAAAGAAATTCTCTAGGCTTCCTTAACTCCTAAGCTATATACCCTTAAGTAACAAAATCTGATGCTCCGTCGCAGACTCGCAGCTGATGCCGGCGAACCTGCGGCAAATTGGAAAGTAGGAAGGAAAAAAAAGTATGACAATTCATCAAAATGGATCGTCAGGGATGCTAATACACATCCGATGCTTGTATCTCACATGGGTTGGACAAGAGCCGCATGTCCTTAGCATCCTCTATCAAAAAAAAACCTTAGAATTTCCCGCGGGTCAAGGACAAGGGCATCACAAATCTTTTCCTGTTGCACCACGATGTACCTTAGCATCTCACTTATATCCACCTGAATATTTGCGCCTGACTCTTGATGTTGGAGCCACAAGAAGTGGCTTTTCACCTCTCGCGTCTTTATGCCGGAATCGCTACAAATAGCTTGTCACCTCTTTGTATGGCATAGCGACTCGCCCGCCACAGTTAATTAATTTTGTGTGTGGCAATTGCTTGATTATCTCTCTATTTAGTTGGATGTGTGTTAACTGCTATGCATGATCCAAACTGCTAGATATTTCGATCCTCATTGATCTATGATCTCTGTTTAAGCTTCATGGGTACCGAATTGCATATTGCATACCATTTTCACTTGTTATAGATCTTGTTATATGGCTAAATTGATATATAGCAGTTTGGTTTGTTTTTCCTACACAAAATTTTTGGTAATGTATAAATCTGTTAATCCTACTACTCTGCACAACGGCCAAGCATTGTGTATAGTTTTGTTCTTGTCTATGTATGTTCATCGAATCTGGTGGTCAAATAAATATGTTATATTTTCACCCTTGGTATATTGTCTCTTGGAAACCGCTCACGCAGATTAAAAATATTGTCTTGGAAAGTATGGACAACAAAAATTGCTAGCTTTCTTCCTTTAATTATTTCTCTATTCTTGAGTCAACTATCCAACCTCTGCATCTCGCGAGACTGACTATTTTTGGGTTGTTCTGGTTTCTTTAAAATTAGTAGAATATGCCAAGACTAAGCCTTAGTCTTTATCCTCCCGATTTTATCTGAATGGCATGCGAATGCCATTCTTGATCTAATCTCGAATTTAGGGTTAGATTTCCTACACTTGAACTCGACGAGGGTAAGATCGCTAGGTTGGTTAAAATCTTAATATTGGAATTAATTAATGTTTATGATATAATATACATGTAATTAAATATCCATGACTTTTCTTTTACATGTAGATGTTTAGCATACACATGGCTTCATTGTACAATATATGTGGTGTGATTATAAAATATATATTGGATAATATGAATAGAAAGATTTGTTACACACATCCCGTCGATTGAGTAGACTGGGATTTGATCATGAATAGTAATAAAAGTACACTTCTTCTCGAGAGAGGCGTTTTGGCTCCCGAGCTCACATGCTCCTGCATGAAAAAAAAATCAAAAAATTCTGAAAAAATTGGTGACAAATATATATGTGTTCTAAATACGTACCAAGTTTCGTGATGAAATGACATGTGTCATGCTCTACACGAAAAAACAAAATCAGTGCTCTAAAAAATGTTTTTGAAATCCCATTTTTGGTCACTATTTGTCTTGTTTGCAAAGAACCGAAAAAATGTCATTTCACCACGAAATTTGGCACGTATACAGGATGCTTGTATATGTTTTTGTCACCAATTGTTTGAAATGTTTTACTGTTGTTTTCGATTTTTTTTTTATTCAAGCAAGAGCCTATGAGCTCAGGAGCCAATATGAATTTCCCCTTCTTCTCATACTATATTCTATCTAAAGGAAAAGAAATAACTAAAATATACTGAAAGTACAACCTTGCAAATAGACCGAAAACAAGACGAAACTACCTAAACGGCATTCCTTAAGACGCAAGCGACAAGCATACGAATGGGGTACCGCCAAGCCGCTCAAAGTTGCATATGGCGTATTTGTTTTCATCTCACTTATCTGTTGAAACCGACTATGCAGAACCAGCACAAACCAAAATTGTAAGACGTCATCCTCGGTCATCACGCCAAAAAGAGTTCCAGTCAAGATATGGAAAATGGCCAAAATAAAAGTTATCCGTAAATGATGCAAGCTTTTCCTAAAAGATTGACACGTAATGAAAACGATGGCCAAATACAGATGGAACACTCACAAGCCAGGCATGTGTCAAATATTTTGTTTTCATATCTTATCTCGATCGGCGAAGAAACTAACACAAGAAAGAGAGAAAAGACAAGGTATCACCTGTCACGCCCGAGAGAAAATCAACGCATGCATAGAACAAATCGCGCGCCGCAGTCTGAAGTGAAGCGAGAGCGAAACAGACGCGCTCTAAACGCGTGTGCTACTACCATCTTTGTGTTTTCAAAAGACCTAGATATGAAGTTTTAAATTGCGATTTGGGCAGCCAAATCTCGTTATACTTACCACATATTGCGATTTGGGCCCCTGGTTTAGACGAGTAAACGGTTGCAGCTGGAGTGAAAAAGGCTCGGCGGAAAAAAGAAAACTCCACGCCTCGGCCGCACCTTCGTCAGGACACACACGCGCACGCACGCCACGCGACGCGTTCCTTCCTTCTTCTTCTCGGCCGCCTCCGCCTCCGCCTATAGATACCCGCGCCTCCCCTCCCGTTCCGCCATTAAACCACCACCAGTAGTACACCACCACTCCCTTGGATCCCGACCCTCCCTTCCATGCCTCCTGCGGTCGTACGGGAGCGCGTGGCAGTGCACTGAGGATCAACACAAGTCTCCATGCGGCACCGGCAGCCAGGCGAGCAGGACGAGGAGCTGTTCGTGCAGTGGAGGCCCTGCGACACCAAGAGGTCCTAGTCGCCGCCCACCAGATCCGGACGACGAACGCACATCGACCTCTTGAGATTTTGATTCGATCTGGGAGGATGGGCTCGCATGGGCATGGCGGCGTCGGCGGGAGGACGCGCGTGGGGAGGTACGAGCTGGGGAGGACGCTCGGGGAGGGCACCTTCGCCAAGGTCAAGTTCGCAAGGAACGTCGAGACCGGCGAGAATGTCGCCATCAAGATCCTCGACAAGGACAAGGTCCTCAAGCACAAGATGATCGCGCAGGTATGGTGATCCCGTCCGTCTAATTTACCGTGTTTAATCTATCTTGTTATTCTTCTTCTTCTTCGGAGATTGCAATACTAGAACTAGAAGTAGGAGCCAACGCCAAAAAAAGATTTTTTTAAAATATTTTTCATTCATAGCTAGACTCCTGTTGTAAAGGGAGTTCGGAGATTGCAAGAGGAGCCCACGTCGTGTCTTCTTTTTTTACGTTTTTCTTCTTGGTTTTTTACGCTATGTTTTCCCTCTAGCTAGTAGTAATTCCCGATTTCCTCGAAAGACGAGGCGTGAGAATTCCTGAGACCGCGTTCCAGAATGGCGTTCTACAGCGAATTCAATGCGAGATTTTGACGCGCGGACGGACGCCCCGTGCGCGTTCGTTGGAAAGCGCACAGTTTTGTTGGCTGCGTGATCAAATTTGGCTCCTGACTTTTGTTTGGTCTCTGGTCCGGGTCTTGATGATGTATGCTTTCTGCAGATAAAGCGCGAGATCTCCACCATGAAGCTCATCAGGCACCCCAACGTTATTAGGATGTACGAGGTATGCATATATCTCCCTCCAGGAAATTAATTCTACTTATGTGCCCCCTAAAAATGAAATCTATTATTAGTAGTACTAATTAAGTAAAAATATATTACTTATGCTGCTCATGAAGAACTTGTGTTTACCCAGATATTATCCAAACCATGTCTTGTTTATAATATTATACTAGTAGTCTTCCTTGCGAAAATAAATTATTTTGTAAATCCTAACTTCAGAAGGAAGTTAATTTGTTCATCTTCTAAAATCCATCTTTTGCCTTTGACTAAATATATATGTACATGTCCACTTAATGGGTGTGTGTACTTCTTGAAGGTTATGGCCAGCAAGACTAAGATATACATAGTGATGGAGCTTGTCACCGGTGGCGAACTTTTCGACAAAATCGTGAGTGATTGATATACCTTGTCAACATCTTTGGGTTACGCTTCCCACTGTGTGTATGGTGCTTAATTTCACGGCGGTTCGTTGTCTAGGCTTCGCGCGGGAGGCTCAAGGAGGACGACGCCAGGAAATATTTCCAGCAACTGATCAACGCTGTTGACTATTGCCATAGCAGAGGCGTCTATCACAGAGATTTGAAGGTACCGTGGTATTTTAATTGCTTCGTGGCAGTTACTGATATACAAGAACAGTGTTTAATGCCTTTTCTCTCTCTCCATTTTCAGCCTGAAAATCTTCTTCTTGATGCGAATGGCACTCTCAAGGTGTCGGATTTTGGACTGAGCGCCCTGTCACAACAAGTGCGGGTACGTAAACTGACTCGCTTCTCTTGTTCAGTTTTGATGAAATTTCAGTCCTTTTTTGGCCTGTTCTGTTGGTTTTAGGTTCCTCTATTTCTTCTGACGGTGGTTCGCATATCTTTTTGTTATCTTGTAGGAGGATGGGCTGCTGCACACGACTTGTGGAACTCCCAATTATGTTGCTCCCGAGGTTCTTCATTTATATCCATGCCTTATATTAGTTATTTAATTCTCTGCATTCTAGTAAATATTTTGATCTCATTTTCCAATACTCTTGGATGTGCAGGTTATAAATAACAAAGGATATGATGGAGCCAAGGCTGATCTGTGGTCATGTGGGGTGATTCTCTTTGTCCTCATGGCAGGGTACCTTCCGTTCGAAGATTCAAACCTCATGGCACTTTACAAGAAGGTGAGTTAGCGTTACTTCTCTCTCTTTTTTTGTGTGAAAAAAAAAATATATATATTTACTACTACATTGCTAGTGCTGGGTTTATGCTGTTCAGAATGATTGAGTGCTTGAAATTTAACCCATGTGCTCATGCAGATACATAAAGCAGACTTTACCTGCCCATCTTGGTTCTCCACAAGCGCAAAAAAGCTCATCAAGAAGATACTAGATCCTAACCCAAGCACTGTATGTTCTTCTGTTTATTGGTAGCATATCAGTCTCCATTCTTTCATAAATAACTCATGTAATTGTTATGGCTCTGCGCAGAGAATAACTATTGCTGAGGTTATTAACAACGAGTGGTTCAAGAAAGGATATCAACCTCCTAGGTTTGAGACTGCAGACGTTAATCTGGATGATGTCAACTCTATATTCAATGAATCCGGGGTAAGTTTTACTCACTTTACAAATCTCAATGCATGTATCAATATGGTGAATGGAATTGATAACATTGTTTGTAATGATCCAGGACACAACACAGCTTGTAGTCGAAAGACGCGAAGAAAGACCAGCGGTGATGAATGCTTTCGAGTTGATTTCCACCTCCCAGGGCCTCAATCTTGGCACACTCTTTGAGAAGCAAACGGTATGTTCATGGTCTTAAAGTGTTTATGATAAATAATAACCATGAGATTCTGCTTCTTTAATTCTATGTTTTGCTATTAATAGGGTTCTGTTAAGCGAGAAACAAGGTTTGCATCGAGGCTTCCTGCAAACGAGATATTGTCTAAAATCGAAGCTGCAGCAGGGCCCATGGGCTTTAATGTACAGAAGCGCAACTATAAGGTATTGATTACTTAAAAAACATAACACCTTATTTCCTTCTGATCTGAACATTATTCTGATGACAATAATAAAATTGAATTAGATGAAGTTGCAAGGAGAGAATCCTGGAAGGAAAGGTCAGCTGGCAATTGCGACGGAGGTATGTCTCAAACACTGTGCATTGCCTTGTTATGTGGTGTGTCATACTGTTCTTGCCTGGGAAATAGGCTGATACCATTCAATTGTAACAACCTCAGGTTTTTGAAGTCACGCCCTCACTCTACATGGTAGAGATCCGTAAGTCGAACGGCGACACCCTCGAATTCCACAATGTATGATTGTCACAGCTTCATCCAGCTCAAACTAAAATTACTTCAGAACTTCAAATTGTAAAAAAATGAACTTTGAATTTAGACTGATCTCTTACATGTTTTCATGCCTTGCGCAGTTCTACCATAGCATCTCGAATGGGCTGAAGGATGTCATGTGGAAGCCAGAGGGCAGCATACCCGAAGTCGACGAGATCCGGCATCAGAGGTCGCCGTGATTTCACTGATTTGGCACCAAATGTTAGAAGTAGTTAGGAACCGCAGCAAAGGCCTGTGGCGTGTTTTTTCATATTCTCGACGTGGTTGTAAACAAGGGTCCGAGTTATGAATGGAAGTATGTGCAGCGTTGCATTAATTTTAGCTTAGTAGCAAACTAGAAGGGGAGGGCGCGCGTTGCTGCGCCTGCTACATTATAACCAAGAGAGGATGGAGATTTGACTGAGAGTGAAAAAATCAAAAGCATATTCTTGAGTGAGGCTTATTAACAGAAACCTCCTAATCACACATAACAAATAGTACCACAGCAAGTATTGGGTAAGTAAGCACAAGCATCTAAGCCTAAGGCACAATCATGTATTTTATGCATTGTCCTATGGCATACCAATATAAATAGCAATATCCGTATAAGGCTATAGAGCTTAGACATGACATGCTTACATATTGACAGGTTCTCAAGTTACAATGATAATAGGCACTTGGTTGGATAGAAATTAAACAGTGAAAGAGAATATCTATTCTACTCCCTCCGTCCGGAAATAGATGACTTAGATTTGTCCAAACTCGGATGTATGTGCACACTAAAATATGTCTAAATACGGACAGAGGGAGTAACTTACAACTCGCCATGCAGTTCGGCTTAGTGCAACAATCACATGGGAGCTGCATGTATGTTGTATCTCTTTACACGGAATAAAGCTTCTTAGTGAGGCTCAAAGTATCACGCCTCGGGAAACTTTAACTGAAAAATTCTACTGTTCAGTTAACGTTCAAATAGGAGTAAAGTGACAATGGAAGAAAGTAGAGTAGTCACAAAACAAAATTTCAAGCAAAAAACTTAGGGAACTGGCCAGCATGCAAAAATCTCAATTTCTAGAGTAAAATTGAATATGTGCAACATGTAGAAGAGAAACCAGAGAGCATGTCAAAGTACACCATGGATAATAGAAAAATATGCAATATCCAATCATATTAAGAAATTTTGATAGTGTGATACACAATCACATAAGACAGGAAATTGAGTACATTCTACTAAGATGATCATCATCTCCAGAGGAAAAATAGAACATCTCCTAGATTCAATGAAGAACCACATGTATTATCTGATTACAGGCTTCATGCATCAAGATCCGCTACAATCACCCGCGGAGTAGTTCTCTGTCATATAAGGTCAGTCTATATTCTGGGGAAAACATTCAGGTGTAGTTAAGCATTTCTGCTTGACACCACCTTTTGCATTGGAACGACATGGAAAGAACAAGTTGTGTTAAAATCTTCAAACAACAATTATCGAACTTTATACGGAGAGTCTTGTATATGTACATCCCTTCCGCAGTAGAAGATATGAGCACAGAAACAAATGGAGAAGGCCCTATAAGGTATATGACATACGCAGCTTAGAGTATGCATAGAAACAACTTGTCCTTGCAAAACTAAACATTAATATTGTACCTGAGTATTCACTTGTAGAAATTCTAGTGATTTTTTCACATTTCAGCATCAAAGTTGTAGCAACACGGAATATTTCAACCCTATTATGCAGTGAATGGATCGTTGGGCATACACGTCAAATTTGCATTACGGAAAACTATATCACTCATAATCAGAGATAAGTTGTGGCAGCGATGATAATAGGCACGGTCAATGCGTTTTGAAGAGTTTCGGAACATACTTAGTAGTTAGTAGGAACGACTAATGAATGGAGCATAACAGTTCTCCCTCTATTAGTCTATTAAAGCTATAACTGAAGTATAAATAATAAAACATAGCATAAAGTATAACATTTCTTTCTTCAGAAAAAACGTACACCAATCACAATTCGAAAATAACCATATCATTTTACAATAGGCTACAGTGACAGCAGTTGTAAGATAATGCACATTCTTTGTGTCTACTGAGATTATCTACCATGTCCTTGAATGCAAAAGAGGGTGCAGGCCTGCCATGGAACATGATCATCAATTCAATCGACGACTTACATGTCTTCCGGTGGTCTGCAACAAATTCTAGGTATGAAGTCAGAAATAGAGTCTAATTTACTCTTAGGCTCACAATAAGAAAATCATGGTGTTATGTCCACTCGACCCAGTCATGCCTTCAACATACTATAATGGCACATAAGAAATAATTTCCATCTGATCAGATTATATGCCAGTATTCACTAATATAAGACTACTACACAATGTATAGGCATTTAGTATAATTATATGCATCACAGTAGAAATTAGCAAAGGCAATATAGATAATCGGTACAACCAAATTCAATAACTGGTGGCCTGCATAAGGATTAGCTGAATGCAAGAAGATCTACCCTCAGCCCGCTGGCATTTGTCAGTATTCAATAACCGATCGACCAATTCTAAACCAAAAATGCAAGACCAAAAAATGTGCACCCACAAAGCAACAAAGAGATGAAGTGTGAACAAAAAAGAGCGGTGTGTGTTGGGCATAAGAATGTGTTTGTTGATCAATAGCTAGCCATACTCCCCATGTGTGTTTTCTGCATAAGAATGTGCATAGCATAACACCAGCTTAGACATAATTCCTTGGTACTGCATACTATATTAACGCTAAAGTACCCTGAATAAAATGGGCAAATCAAAACCACAGGATGCATGAGCTATCCATTCTAATTGGACTGCAAACTGCTCAGTCCTGAACAAATATGTAATGATAAGTTACAAACTAATCAGATCTTAAGCATCATACCTTCGGTTAATGTGGAAGAGCGAAAGGATTAGATATACTGTGAAGACAGATTTAGTGCATTGGGAAAAAACAACACACAACATCCAGATCCTCTCCATATAAAACGCCAAGTAGTTTCATCACTGACTAATACTCCAGTTAGTAAATAAGATAAGATACACCTGAGGCGCCACCGTCAAGCTCTCGTGGTGTCAAAATCCCGTATGAGATATTGAGATTTCGCGAAAAGCAAACTGTCATATTAGAATAGTTAAAATTTCGAGATGATGTCGTCACCAAGCATGGTCTGAACATTTAAGGGAATGCAATAATTTTCTCAGATGTATCATATCTTCGCCACCTTTGGAGGTAAATCTCAGTCTAGACATGCAAGTACTAACTGCAGAATTTCAAACATAGGAATAGTAGGCAAGTTGTGTACATCAAATTAAAAACCAAGCTAGCTGTGTGAGGAGAGCACGGTGCTCTATTTTTTTGTTCCTGATGTGAGGCTGTCGAAGTTGGAAGTGAGACCACAGTTGTGTGCTTGCATTTACGCAAAGGAGATGGGTCATGGGTGTCCCTTCTCTGGTGCCTACGTTGTGGAATGATAAAAACAAGATTAATGCAGGCAGGTAAAGAGGATGGCTAATGAACTGAGTAATTAACATGTGAGTACTTTTTCCTCAAGCATATTGACTGATTTACTGAATGTTGTAGATCGATGGTGCTTACTTTATTCAGGAGAAGATGTGCTGATACTCGATATAGATGGAGGGTGCTTTCTTCTTCCAGGAGGTCGACTAAGCATGGAGGCTATGGATTTTCCTATACGTAGGGGATTCTGAAGGAGGATTAGCCTGGGTCATATCTCAGGTAGAGGTGAATTCGGCATCCGAGTCAGACTCGACGAAGCTAGTTTAGTTGATGTCTTGATGACGCCCTGGCCTAACAAGTATGCATGACCTGACGCTGGCGGGAGAATTATTCATAGATTGTATGCAACAAGAGCAGGCAGATCAGGACGAACACATATTGGCCAGCATCTACAGGACAAAAACCGAAGGCAACATCATTCCTGCAACCAAATCAGATACACAATTAGTAGGATTTTAGGAACAGACATAGGTGTAGGCATTACCCAGGCTGGCAGACGCTGACAGGTAGAAAAAACAGCCCGCGCGGTTGGAGCAACCACAGCTCGTCAATTCTTGGCCGGTTAGATCTTTGAGGGGATATTTAAGCCAGTTCTAAACACAAGCTCAGACAGAAAATGTTCTTTCATTAGGAAAATATAAGCTGAGAAACAATCTACCAAATGTGGTAATATTTTGGATAATTCGTGTCTGATTCACACAGCTAATCCTTTGCTGGCAATATATGGCAAAGCTAATATGCTATTCTATGTATCGACTTCCATTCGCAAGGAATCTCTTTGAAAATGGACAAAAAACTCAGTGATATGCAGTTGTTTGACAAGCAACATGTCATTATCCCGGATCACCTTCAGGTTCATACAGTATTTGCATCATGCTATTGATATGCCCACAGATCCAGGAACAAAATAAAGGGCACACGAAATTCTATAATGTATACAGAATCAAAGAAAAAGGCACACGAGATTCTATTCACTCCGAGTTCGTTGGGGGCAATTTGCCATACACTTCACGTGCACATAATACTCATATGTACTGTTGTCTACATATCAGTTCTGAAAAACTGGAGTCACTCTAATCACCTAACATCAATGTGGTCCAGAAAAAATCGATTGAACTGGCCTCAGTTTAATTACCAGACTCAAACAAGCAAATATATTTGATATGAGCAATTAGTGTTTGATGCATGATTAGTGCAACCACAGCTTTAGACGGAAAAAAAAAACATGAATGTACCTGATAGATATATGGATTCATGGATGCAGTGGCTCGTGCGGTTCAGCATCCCTCAAGGCACAAAGATGCAGCCCACATCCCTCTATGACAGAGCTGAACACATAGCAGGGACAACAATAGTAGTGCTCTTGATGAGCACCCTCCATTTGTGTTGATCGTTCTTCCCTAACACATCACTCCCTGTGATTGATAAAGGTGGAAGCTTTCATGACAAAGGGAGACCTAACTCGTAACGGAACTCACAAATATTTAAAGAACATGTCGTCAGTTCTGAAATACTTGTGCTTCCTGAGCCGCTTTGTCATCATAATACCTAATGTAATTGATATGGTGAATAAATAAAAAGTGAATCCTGATTATATGCAACAATATGAGAAACTAAAAAGAAAGCATATGATAGTTAGCTACCAAGCTAATCCTTAGGCTCGGCAAATCCCTGAATACTGATTATATGCAACAATATGAGAAACTAAAAAGAAAGCATATGATAGTTAGCTACCAAGCTAATCCTTACGCTCGGCAAATCCCTAAAAGCATAGTTACGATAGACAACAGTGGAGCAGGTAAATCTAGAGTTATACTATATCATAAGCAAATGGTTGTACAGTTTTACATCTTATACTTACAACTTGGCAAGATGACTACTCACTTCAAAATTCAGAGAGAACTGAAGTGTGGGACTGCATCTGATTCAGAGGCACTAAAGTTTTGCTATAATTGGTCCTTTGTTTACCGTAGTTAGATGCATGGAAATTAAGTTAGTGAGAACATCTCAGGCAATTCATCGAAAACCTTGTGATCTTGAAACAATCTTCGTAATTCCACTATTCTATGTACAGTAAAGGGCGAACACTATTCTATGTACAGTACTAATCCCCACTCCTGGGATAATTTTTTGCTGGCAATATATGGCAAAGCTATTGAAGATCGAACCTGGATAATCCCTGAATCATCTCTTACAGTTATGGAAACAAGCTTTCGAATCGGCCAGAGATTGGGGCTGTTAAAGTACACGCATAGCAAGCTGCTGCGGACGAAGAGCTGACCTTTTTTAGGTGAATGGCGCGGACATAGTCGTGGTCGGAGGTGGAGGATGAGGAGGCGATGCGGCTGCCTGCGGCAGCGGCCGGGGAGCACAGCGGATGTGGAGACGGTGGGCCCTCCCGGACTGGAGGCTCCCTTCCCCGCACCAATATGTGGCCGTCGTCGCTCGACGCGTGCGCCGCTTCCCAAGCTGCGCGCTCCCGCCGACAGGCTGCAGCCGCTCGCTGCTCACCGGTGCTCGCTGTCGCCGGCATCGCTCCAGCCGCCGATGTGTCACGCGATTTCTCCTCTTTCTCCTCCAGATCAAGGCCAGGTCGACCACTCCTCCACGTTGTTGCTGCGACGGCATGGGCTCGGTGAAGCCGAGGCGTCGGCGTCCTTCGTCATCGCAGTAGCAGGATGGGGCCGTGGGGAAGGGTGGATAGGCGGCCGCCGCCGCCGTTTGAGGAGGGGCACACAGGGGAGGAGGCACGCGTCTCCCCACGCGTCGGCACGAACGACCGGACCGACCTAAACCACCGCACAAACAAACAACACAGAACGCGAGTCCACACGCGCGCGCATGATGAGACCGACAAGCGGGGCCAGAAAAAAAGGGCCCAGTCGCAGTGAAAGTGTAGACGCAACAGAGGGAAACGAGCCAAACTACAGAGTCACTGACTGGCGAGCCTAAAACGCGGATCAAGCAGAGAGCAGCAATCACAGGGAGCTTAGTTATGTTACTGATGTGCCAAAATTCAGGGAATTATTGAAAGTTATCATCTGGGCAATAATAAAGGTGGCATTCATATTGTTCTACAAAACTTGTATACTCTTTTTGCCTTTTTACATTAACTTGCACCCTCTCTTCCATGGTAAGAGCAGGTCCGCAGGCGTGAAAGATCGAGTTGAGAGGCCTGTCCTGCTGTGCCATGCCCGGCCACCTCATGCATGTACAGATTTCGTCTAGGGCGTGTTTGGTACCATGCACGAGGGTCCACCAGACCTATTAGATGCAGTTGGTCAAGCTGACTGGGTTCTCACGCCGTTTAAAGCACAAATCGGTCAGGCCCGATGGGAGCAGCCGACTCGGTTGTAGTAGCTCGCCAAGGTTCAAGGTGACAATAGGGTGGCTCGGCGGGAGCAAGAGGGAGATGGCGGGTGACTGCACGTTTTGGCACAAGTTCAAGCCTCCACGGTAAGGCAGTAATCATCACCTCCTTATTCTCTTTCCTCTTTGGCAACAGTCGTGCTGGCGTGCTCTCCTCCTTCAGCAGTGGCGCTGCGGCGGTGTTCCTCCCTCCATGGTAATGACCATGCTCTCCCTTTTATCCAGCGTTCATAGTAGTTCAGACATTGACTACTTTTGGTGCAGAAGAAGGCTATTCAACTTGTCTCCCAGTGGTCGTTTCAAAAAAAAAACTTGTCTCCCAGTGACAAGATATGGTGTATGGTCCAACGTCAAAGCAAGATCAAGAAAGGCAGGAAAGCATGAACACCATCTAATGTAGATTCTAGCGATGTTGGGGATATACCTATTGGGGTATCTCTGACATGGATCAATCCGGCTATTCCAGGGTGGCCCGCAGTGGTGGTTAAGGCTTTGGCCTGCCGGGCGGCCAAGATAGCCGGCAGACAAGGCGGACGGATGATGGCAAGACGGAGGCCCAAGACTGAAGCCCATGATGCCTTCAAGATCCAGACGGAAGGCAGTAACTTGCCGGATAGGTTTAGGAAACTATAGTCTTGCCGGATACGTTTGTCCCTTGTAACCCTAGGTCCGGCCGCCTATATAAGCCGGACCACGGGAAGCCTTTAGGGCATACTCTGGATACCTTTCATATTCTCACGCTCATTGTAACCCGATCAAGGCTATTGCCATTATAGTGAGTTATAGCAACACGTAGGGTCTCTCCACCGTAGTGAGATCCGAAGCTGGGTAAATTGCCTTGTTCGATCCCGACCTCGACGACGTCCACCTTCTACCCCACGATTCACCCTCGGCTAGCAGGACCCCGTCCCCTATCCAAGATGCCGATACGACGATAGTTGACGTCCACCGTAGGGCCTAAGGCATCAGGCGTCACGTTCCAGGCGGGAATACTTAGCGGCATCAGCGATACCATCGCCGTCGGCCGCACCTCACGATTCGGCAACATCGGCTACGTTCAAGATGACGGAAACTACGTTCCGGCAAGGGACGGGCTCATCGCCTACACCCTTGTCCCAATCGGCGACATCGAGCTCTTCATCGGCTTCACCCCCGAGGCCATGGGTTTCCCGAAAAACCATACCGTTTTCGGGCCCACCCGCCACCCGGAGCATGACTACTCGACAGACGGATCTGAGTCAGCCTTCTCCCAGGAGTCGGCAGACTCTGATCTGTAGTTTGTCGGCATGACAGGACTGGGATCCGACTCCTAGCCCAATAGTCAAGATCCCGAATCTATTCTTCCTGCACTCCAGGATGATGCGATGTCGGATGCCGGATCCAGATCTACTGTTCATGTCAACATAGATTCTGACTCCGAGGAAGATTCTGCAAGCATGTTCGAACAAAGGATCAAAAGGTGTTTCAACACACCCGAACCTCCGCCTTCCGAGGCGGCTATAGGCTCATCCATCAACATGCAGCAGGTCTTAGTGGCGGATGTCACCGGTGCAGCTTCAGCTCAGGCGACAGCAGCAGATGCCGCCAACGCTGGGACCTCGGCAACCGACCCACTATTCCCAGAGGCCCCGCCGGCTCCAAAGAAAAAGAAGTTTCTGGAGAAAGGCGAGCCCAGCAAGACAGGCAACATGGCGGCCCTGGCGGAGGTCCTGCACACGCCGGTGAACGAAAATACTAATCCGGCTGATTTGGAGAAGCTCCGAATCTCTTTGGTGGAGCAAACCGAATACCTCAAAAGCAAGCAAGCAGAGGTTCAGGGTATACTCGAGGAAGCCAAGGAAGAGAACGCCAAGATAACCGCCAAGTTAACCTCCAAGCGTAACCTTTTCACCACAACTCCATTGCCTAAGCCGGCAGGACATGTGGCAGACAATAAAAGCAAGAAAGGCAGGGATCAGTCTCCCGATAACTTCAAATCCCCTGCCCAAACACTTGGTTTCGAGTGGGCTTCAGCACCGCATCGTAAGGACAAGAACGGGGATGTCATTCTCTGCACCCTGTCCTCAACACTGCGGCCGCCTTAGACATCCTCAACAACGACGACTACGACAAGGACGAGAAGATCTATTATGCCTCGATCCTCGCTCACAAAGCTTTAGAGCGGCAGGCCCGTGCTGATTCTCATGCCGACTTGGCGGACGCAAGGGGAGGAAGGCTGGAATCCAAATCCAACGCTTGCAAAGCTGCGGCCGGTGGTCATCCCGAGGATCCGTCCGGCTCCAGTAGCCATGGAAAAGGGAAAAACAAGGACAAGGACCCGCGTAAGTCACCACCTCCCAGGAGGCAGCGACGAAACGTCCCGAACCGGCAACAGACGTGAAGCCTCGCCTCCTCCACCGCCTAGACGGGATGAAGGCGGAAGCAGGGGAAACAAGCAGCCGCCAAGGAGTGGCGGCAATCGCAACAACGCCCCGCCGCCAAGAAGAAGCAGGGACCACACACTGTCCCCTCCGCCAGTGCCTAGGCATGAAGGCGGAAGCCGGGGACAAAACAACGAGCCTAGGCACAGCCGGGCAGCGCAGGACGAGCCCCACGCGGATAGATCCAACAGGCAGCTCGATCTGAAAGACGCGCGACATCGTCTCAATGACATCAAGGCAGGACGCTTACCTCGGCCCTGAGTGCTTTGGCCCAGCCATCCGCAACGTTCAGATACCTCGAGACATGACATCAGTGTCAAAAACTCATCAGAGGTACAATGGAGCGGACAAGCCAAACTCATGGTTGTCAGATTACGCGCTGGCAGTCGAAATTGCCGGGGGAAATGGCCTCGTCGCCGCACGCTTCCTTCCCCTCATGTTGGAGGGGACAGCCCGAAGCTGGATCAAAAACTTGCCGGAGAAAGCATTCATAGCTGGCTTGACATGGAAAATGTTGGGGGAATAGTAACCCGGTAGGCCCATGAAGAGGAGAACATAACCCGGCAGGAGGAAGAAGACCTGGAGGAGTCAAGAGCACCATCATGGGCCGGGTTTCACTGATGGGCCGGTGAGCTTCGTCGGTAACCCGGCTAGGAGAAGAAGGTTCCAGAAGACCCGGAGGCGGTGCGCGTCACGGAGTCCAAGGCTTGGAGGACACGAAGGACCTAGAAGGACCTAGAGTAGGACTCCAAGTTCGGGTAGAACCCGACCTTACCATGTAAAGAACCAGGAGACCCGGCCGTCTATATAAGCGGGCTCCTAGGTCATAGATAGACAGGTCTTACAAGTTCTACAAGTTCTAGAGATAAGCCGAATAAGATAGACAAGAGAGAGAGCTCATGAGAGAGAGCTCCCACGCCGGAGTCATCTAAACCCGGCAATCATCGCCATTGGCGCACCATGTAATATGTGATCATATAGTGAGTTATAGCAGCACGTAGGGATCCTCCACCGAGGGGACCCGAAGCTGGGTAAAAAATATCTTCTCCCCCATAGAGCTAGACCATCTCCTGAACACCAGAGTCGCCTTGCCCTCAATCTCAAGTTACCTCGTGTAACATCTGCCGTGTTATCTACCCCACGACAGTTGGCGCCCACCGTGGGGCCTGCGTCCAAGTGTGTCCTCATTAAGGGAGAAGCACTGCGAGGGATGGAGAAATCGTCGCCAGCGAGATCATCAGCAGTCGACAGGAAAATTGTGTCGTCCATGATAAAATGGACTTAGCTAGCGAGATACCAAACTTGATGTTACTAGTGAAGTTACTCCTCATATGGGTAGTCTAAGGAAATCAAAATCCCAATTTACCACTTTGATTAGGACAAGGAATTGATTGGAGCAAGTACCGAGGAGAAAAGGAAAGGAACCGAGGAACAAAATTGCTACGCTGGTGTGTATACGTACGAGAAAACAAATCGAGTGCAACTAGCCCTCCCATGGATTAATCAATCCAAGTGCAACACGGTCTCCAAGACTACCAAGAAAAGAAAAAAAAAGAGCAAAAAGAAGGAAGGGAATATGTCGGCAGCCGGGTTACGATCGGGCTGAGTTTTGCTTCGTACGGGCGCGTGCGAGTCTGAGTTAAACTCCAGCCCGGCCAGTAGAGAAAATAAAAGGCAAATTACGACTGCAAAAAAGAGAAGAATATAGCAATTTGAGTTGTTCGCCAAGATCCACGACCTCGCCGTGGGCCGGTTTTGGATGTTTATCACCCGGCCGTCGGCTGGCAATTGCAGCGAGGCAATCAATTCCAACTTCCTCGCGACGGCCCAGGACGGTTCGCGCTCTCACACCGCGTCATCAAGCGGAGGAGAAAAAAAAGCTAAGTCGCATTTATATTTATATTTCATATTTCATATTATTCAGTCAATTAAATCTGGCTCATTTGAGTCAATCCCTGGAATTAAAATATCATGTTTATAAGGACATTACAAAGATCATTCAAAAGATTGCATGCCACTTCTTAAAAGTCGAGCAATTTATCGCTCGCAATGTATTTCTTAAAAAGTCGAGCAATTTATCGCTCGCAATGGATTTCTTAAAAAGTCAAGCAATTTATTGCTCGCATTGGATTTCTTCAAAGTCGATATATCTATCACTCGTAAATGGATTTATCAAAAGTCGAACTATCTATTGTTCGCAATGGATTTATTCATAACAAGGTCGTCAATAAAGTGCCATCGATGTGCTCCGGCTCAAATCGCCGGCTCATGCCTTATTCATTATTATCATCCTGGCTCAATTGCCGGTCCATACATTATTCACTGTCATCAATCTAGCTCAATCGCCGGCTCATATCTTATTCATTATCCTCATCCGGCTTAATCGCCGGCCTATACATTATTTATTATCATCTTTCCAGATCTATTGCCGTATTCCGGCCTATTCATTATCATTATTCCGGCTCAATCGCCATACTTTGGCTTATACATCATCAACGCCAAGAGCGTGCCAAATATTTATCAATCAGAAGGGCGAATCCTAAAATCTGGGTCTCCCTATTATTCAGTCATCAATGGCTGGGTTGAAGACATGGATCTTACCATGAAACATCTCCCGGATTCAGTTATCAATTGTTGGGTTGAAGACATGGATCTTACCATGAAACATCTCCCAGCTTCAGTTATTAGTTGTTGGGTTGAAGACATGGACCCTACCGGAGGAAAATCCATGAAACATCTCCCAGCTTCAACTATTTGCAAATTGTTAGCGTGCCCAGGAGTGTTTCACAACTTCGGTTAGTGTGCCCAGGAGTGCTTCACAACATTGTAAATATTGGGTCTTGGGGGCTGATCGCTTGAATAGCGCAGTTACAAACTCAAGACCCGGCATATAAGCCACTTTGGTCATGGGGGCTGATTACCCTTGAAGGTACAGCTGCAATCTCCTGACTCGGCCAATTTTAGAGCCACTATTATTCTTGGTTATCTAAACTTAAGCTCGATGTGAAACGCAATTATATGGCCTGATTGCGTGCCTGTAAAATCAATCAGTCATGAGGCCCACTGGGATTTGACTGACCCTGTCTTTAACAGAGAGGTCGCAACAGTGAAGATCCATGCGAAAGCCGGCTTACAGTTTATAGAAACCAAAAGGGTCATCTAATCCAAAGGATTTACAGAACGACGGATAAACGTTCATTAAAAAGCAAATCCTCAGTGTGCATATATCCATTCAAGATAAATATTCATAAGTTACTGATTTATTACAAGTTTATCGTGTTGTATAATGTTATTTTGTGCCTAAGGAAATTTTTTGCAGGATCAATCTATAACCCGGCAGTGGAAGCCGGGTCATCAAGTTTGGTATCTGGGAAGTCAGAGAAATTTCATGCTAAAAGTAGCAAGACCGCGTGATCTTGTCTCTAGCAAAAGAAAGTGAAAGGAATTACTCGCTTCCATGGTTGCAGCAACTGGCGAGTTAAAGCAAAAATATTGTATTATGTGCTCATCTCACACAGAACAAGGCATGTTATAAGGTCGAAGAAAGGGAAATCAGATTTTGCTACTGAGTTACGTACAAGCAGCTTATATTAGAAGAAGAAGGAAAAAGATGGGGTCTACTCAGCGATCCCAGGTGCTGATGACCCGGTCTTGGGCTGGTTTAGATTTTTTTAGAGATCATCAAGGACCCGGCCATGGCCGGTTTCAGTTTCTTTGCTACCACATCAACAAGCAATAAGCAGATAGCAGCTGGATCAAGACCAGGGGATAAGATTGGTTTAATTAGGCCTGTGCCAATGCATTGTATCTTAACACGTTTTCATAGGAGCATTAATTTTTTTAGATACAACTAGTACAATGCATTGTCTCTTAAGTGTTGTCTCTTAGGAGCATTTCATTTATTAGCTATATGGATCCCAATTGCATATCAATACTGTAGCCTATTTGTGGCAAGGAGTAATACATGATCACGTCTAACACACACACATGGATGAATATACTGATTTACAACTTAACGTTGTCCATACAAAAGTACGAATACAAATATAGTTCCGACTACATGCATCAATTCATGGAAATAAACTATTTTGGCCCAAACTTTTCCCAAATGTGCTTAATCAAGTCATTTTTAAGTGCTTTATGTGTCGCGCGGTTCCGGATATCAGAATCTCTTCGCATAACTTCGGAGAATTCCGGCACATTATGACTGAATACCGGTGGTAGAACGGTCGACGTGCTGGCAGTCTCATTTAAATCGAGAATATCCGCCGCATTCTCTCTTTCGTCAACAACTATCATATTGTGAAGAATGATGCAAGCCAACATGATATCGTGGAGATGACCTCGATTATACAAACGGGCCGGACGACGTAGGATAGAAAACCGACCCTGCAAAACGCCAAAAGCACGTTCAACATCCTTCCTTGCTCCTTCCTGGTGTTGGGCAAACAATTTGTGTTCAGGAGTTTGCGGGAGGAATATAGTCTTCATAAACGCAGCCCACTCTGGGTATATGCCATCTACAAGATAATAACCATTCTTGTACTGCTTGCCATTGACATAATAGTCCACCTGAGGAGCTTGCCCTTTTAGCTGGTTAATGAACAACGATGACTGATTAAGCACGTTGATATCATTATTTGATCCCGGGATACCAAAATATGCATGCCAGATACGAAGATCCTGGGACGCAACCGCCTCTAGAATAAGTGTAGGCATGCCCTTATCTCCGCGGGTAAATTGACCTCTCCAAGACACGGGACATTTTTCCCAATGCCAATGCATACAATCAAGACTCCCTAGCATACCAGGAAACCCACGGTTCTCATTGATATGAAGTATGCGCTCCACATCTTCAGTATTGGGCCTTCTCAAATACTCTGCACCAAAAACTTCAATCACGCCTTTCGCGAAGTTCTTCAAGCAATCAATTGAAGTACTCCGACCAATCTTGATGTACTCATCGAGCAAGTCCGCAGGGTATCAAAGCTGCGATGGAGAATAAAGAAGCTAAATAGTTTGCTCGGTGCATGCAAGCTAGGGTGCAGGTCATGTGCAAGAAACAAAAGCCAAATCGTTTACGTCCTGGAAATCACCAAGCGAGACGTTGGATCGAGCTGCTGCCTTGTCATTGGTCACGTGGTCATGCATGCATGCATGCATGTCACGTAAGAAGAAAAGTACAAATACAAAGCCGAGTCATACAAGTGCCCATGCAAGTCAATTAAAGGCCATTACGTCTCCAGTGAAAAAAATAAAAAATAATAAGAGGCAGCAGCCGGCTCACGGTTCATCTCAGCTTGGTCGGATTTTCAGCATTTGTGTTCATGGCCGGCTTTGCCAGCGTCGTGATCAATCTTCAGATGTGAGTCACCGTATTTGAAGCTGTGACAAGAGTTTTACAAACTGAGTCTCGAATTGTTACAGGCGAATGAACTGACAATTGGGGTCTGCAAGAGTTGAAATATTCTAAGTTGATATAAATATTAAGAACAAACTCTGAGCTGCTGTAGGAACAATAACCCAGTGCTTGAGGGGTACAATGCTTTAAAATTTTACAAGGTTAAGTGTGAGTCCCGAGTTGTTGAAGGCAAGCTAAGCCGGAACTTGGGAGCTACACAGTCAAGTTTTTATCAGAGATGTTTTCAGTGGAGTCCCAGGTGGTTGTGGACAGCTAACCCGACACTTGGGAGCTACACTAGTCAAAAGTTTATCCAAGGCAAATTATCAAAGTCCCAGGTGGATCTGGACAGCTAACCCGGCACTTGGGGGTTACTCAGTTGAAATTTTCTGAAGTAATGAAGAAGTCACAGGTTGCTGCAGGCACACAACCTGGCACTTGGGGGCTACAGTATTTGAAGTTCAAAAATTCTCTCAGAAGTACAAGATGCAAAAGTCCCAGGTCGTTGTAGGCATGCAACCCGGCACTTGGGGGCTACACGGTTCGAAGTTTTATATTCATTCATCAAGCACCAAGTTATCGCGAGGTGATAAACTCGGAGCTTGGGGGCTACAGGTTATATACACGAGAAAAATCGAGGTTAATATTCTTGAGAACCGATAAAGCTGGAGGTATTCGCGCTGGGTCTTCAAAATCCGGGTCTTGAAGGATAGCCTCCGTGTGAGTAGGCTCCATCAAGTCCGGATCATAGGAATTTGGAGCATCCTTCAGCACATCCTCCGTATGAGTAGGCTTCATGAAATTCGGGTCCGAGGAATTTGAAACAAGGAAAAACTAGATCAATGATGAAGACCCGGTAAAGTGTAGCCGGGTTACCAAATGAACGGCCCAGCAGAGCCGGAAAGAGCAAAGAAAAGCAAGTCTCACCAACCCTAATATTTTTTGTAAGTATTTCTTATTTTCAGGTTAACCCGGACAGCAAGGATCGCGGCTCTCACCAAGAAGCAATAAACAAGAACAAAGAGATTGAGCTAAAGCATCAAAAGGGAGAGCACGCAGACCTAGTGTCCAGATTACCCTGGGGGCTACTGTTGGGGGAATAGTAACCCGGTAGGCACATGAAGAGGAGAACATAACCCGGCAGGAAGAAGACCTGGCGGAGTAAAGAGCACCATCATGGGCCGGGTTTCACTGATGGGCCGGTGAGCTTCGTCGGTAACCCGGCTAGGAGAAGAAGGTTCCAGAAGACCCGGAGGCGGTGCGCGTCACGGAGTCCAAGGCTTGGAGGACACGAAGGACCTAGAAGGACCTAGAGTAGGACTCCAAGTTCGGGTAGAACCCGGCCTTACCATGTAAAGAACCAGGAGACCCAGCCGTCTATATAAGCGGGCTCCTAGGTCATAGATAGACAGGTCTTACAAGGTCTACAAGTTCTAGAGATAAGCCGAATAAGATAGACAAGAGAGAGAGCTCATGAGAGAGAGCTCCCACGCCGGAGTCATCTAAACCCGGCAATCATCGCCATTGGCGCACCATGTAATATGTGATCATATAGTGAGTTATAGCAGCACGTAGGGATCCTCCACCGAGGGGACCCGAAGCTGGGTAAAAAATATATTCTCCCCCGTAGAGCTAGACCATCTCCTGAACACCAGAGTCGCCTTGCCCTCAATCTCAAGTTACCTCGTGTAACATCTGCCGTGTTATCTACCCCCACGACAGAAAAAGTGTTCACGCAACACTTTCAGGGCACATACAAGCGACCCAATACATATACAGATTTGGTTCGCTGCGTGCAAAAGCCGGATGAAACTGCAACAAGCTTCCTGGCAAGGTGGATCCAGATGAAGGCAACCTGTGAAAACGTGGACGACAATCAAGCAATCCATGCCTTCACCACAGGCCTCCTGAAGGGCTCGAGTCTCAGACATAAGCTCGTACGCATGCAGGTCAAGGATCTCGGAGTCATGCTTGAAATAGCAGCCATGTACGCACAGGCGGATGATGACGCACGCGATGTTGATAGCGCTCATGACATGGCGCCAAGCAGGCGAGCAAGTCACAAACGCAAGGCTCCCCAGGACGACAAAGCCGGACCATCAAACGAGGTCGCCGCCGCTTTCGAAGGTAAAGGCGGCAACCGCAAGTGGAAAGGAAAGGGTAAAGAAGGCGGCTCCAGCAAGCAACGCCTGACTTACGATCAGGCAAAAGCCTTACCCTGCCCAATCCATGCATCCTTAGGGAAGGTTAACCACACACTGGGGGAATGCCGGTTCATGGAGGATTTCAAGAAGGACCCCGAGGTTGGCTGGAAGCCAAAAAAGAGCAAAAAAGCTGAGAAGGCAAAGAAGGAAGACGATGATGGGGCAGTCTCCATGTCGGAGGATAAGGACCCTAAGCCGCCACACAAGGAGAAAAAGTATCCCAAAGTCCATGGCCAATTGGTCTGCTTTTTGGCCACTCCTTCGGCAAAGGAAGAAAAGGCAGAACTGCGCGAGCTAAATGCCACAGTGCCTGATGTTCCTCGGTACTTAGACTGGTTCGAGAAGGCAATCACCTGGGACAGAGATGATCACCTAGATCACGTACCTCACCCCGGCAAATAAGCCCTTGTCGTCGACCCAATTGTCGACAACTTCAGACTCACCAATGTGTTGATGGACGGCGACAGCAGTCTCAATATCATGTACGAAGACACCCTGAAGCGCATGAACTTGTCAAAAAGCCAGCTTGACTTCAGTAAAGTCAAGTTCCATGGCATCGTCCCGAGAAAGCAAGCCAAGTCAATGGGAAGCATCAAACTTGAGGTTACATTCGGACCTGAGACAAACTACCGCTCAGAGTATCTCAGGTTTGAAGTAGTCCCTTTCAAGAGTGCTTACCACACCATCTTTGGACGGCCAGCTTTCGCCAAGTTCATGGCTCAGCCATGTTACATCTATAGCAAACTGAAGATGCCTGGACCCAACGGTACAATCACCGTCAATGGCAACTTCAAGAAAGCAAAGGAGTACGAACGTGGCAACGCCGCCTTCGCTGAGGCAGTCCTCCACGCAGAGGAGCTAGCCATGTTGAAAAAGGAGACTGATACGTCGCAGCTGCCAAAAACGTGAAGACTGCCGAGCCCAAGAAGACTTTCAAGGCTTCCGAGGATACAAAGAAGGCAGACCTGGTCCCAGGCGACAGCTCCAAGCAAGTCACCATCGGGTCTGGCTTAGATGACAAATAGGAAAGCGCGCTCGTCGAGTTCCTCCGTGAGAATCGGGACATCTTTGCATGGTCGTCAGCCGACATGCCAGGTGTACCAAGGGAACTTGCCGAGCACTCTCTTAATGTCTACAAAGGAGCCAAGCCAGTGAAGCAAGGAATAAGGCGCTACGGTGAAGAGAAGCGGAAGGCGATAGGGAAGGAGATCATCAAGTTGCAAGAAGCCAAGTTCATTAGGGAGGTAGTACACACTGATTGGTTGGCAAATCCTGTAATGGTTCCAAAACCCAATAAGGAAATGAGAATGTGCATTGATTATACCGGTTTGAACAGGTGCTGTCCTAAGGACCACTTTGCTTTACCACGTATAAATCAGGTCATAGACTCCATAGCCGGCTCAGAGCTGCTGTGCTTTTTCGATGCGCACTCCGGGTACCACCAAATCAAAATGCGAGAATCCGACCAACTCAAAACATTGTTTACTACGCCCTACGGGACCTTCTGCTACATCACGATGCCCTTCGGCCTAAAAAATGTCGGCGCAACGTATCAGCGATGTATGCAAAGATGCCTTCATGAGCAAATTGGCCGCAATGTTCACGTCTATGTAGACGACATTGCCGTCATGTCGAAAAAGAAGGCAAATTTGCTTGACGACTTGCGGGAAACTTTGATAGCCTCCGGGTATATAAGATGAAGCTCAACCCGAAAAAATGCATTTTTGGGGTTCCTGCCGGCAAATTGCTCGACTTTATCATTTCCAAACGAGGAATAGAGGTCAATCCGGAGAAAATGAAGGCAATCCTCAACATATCCAGGCCCAAGGACCTGAAGGATGTGCAGCGACTTGCCGGCTCGGCGGCTACCGTCAGTCGTTTCATTAGCCGCTTGGAGAGAAGGCAATGCCTCTTTACCGGCTTCTGAAGAAATTTGACAAATTTGAGTGGACAGACGAAGCAGATGCCGCCTTGAAACAACTCAAGGAAGCATTAACGTCTGCCCCAATCTTAGCAGCTCCGCGAACGCAGGAACCAATGATGCTTTACATCACGGCAACTAACTTAGTTGTTAGCGTAGTTCTGGTTGTGGAACGCAAGACGGAAAAATCAGACATTCCGGAACAGCGTTATCTGCATTACCAGAAGCTGGTTTATGGTGTTTTCTACGCCGCCAGAAAATTAAGGCATTACTTCCAGGAACATTCAATCACGGTAGTGAGCAAGGCGCCTCTGGGAGATATAATCAACAATACGGATGCCACAGGCCGAGCTGCTAAGTGGGGTATTGAGCTCGCCGCCTTCGACATCACGTATAAACCCAGAAACGCCATTAAGTCTCAAGCCTTAGCAGACTTCATAGCAGATTGGACAGAAGCCATGGACGATTTACCTCTCCCTGAAGAAGCATATTGGATTATGTACTTTGACGGATCAAAAACGCTTCAGGGCTCGAGGGCTAGCATTGTGTTAAGAAACCCGCAAGGAGATAAACTTAGTTATGTGCCACAAATCCACTTCAAAGCAACTAATAATGTTGCTGAATATGAAGCACTCCTTCACGGCTTACACATCGCCAAGGAACTAGGCGTCCAGCGCGTCCTCTGTTATGGAGATTCAGACTTGGTGGCACAGCATACACGTGGAACTTGGGACGCAAAAAGCAGGACACTGGCGGCATATCGCGCTACCGTTGACGAATTCACTAAATGCTTCCTAGGCTACGAGGTTCGCCACGTCCCGAGGGCTCAAAATGAGGCGGCAGACACACTTGCCAGATTGGGGTCTGAGCGCAAAAAGGTACCAAAAGATGTCTTCCTAGAACACCTACACAAGCCGTCGATAAAAGGAGCAGACCTCCTTGACCCAGAGTCGGCAGAACCAGTCGAAGACGCTAGCTATGCCATCTACCTGGTAAAGCCGGATTGGACGATGCCATATTTGGACTTCTTGATTAATTAGGAGTTGCCAGATGATGAGGTTTTGAAACGACAAATCATAGAAGAGCCAAGGTATTCACAATAATTATAGGCGAATTGTACAAGCATAGCACCACTGGTATCTACCAACGTTGCATTTCGCCCAAAGAAGGCAGAGACATGTTGGACGAGATACATGCTGGAGTATGTGGATATCACGCTTCCTCACGCTCCCTTGTTTCCAAAGCTTTCCGACAAGGTTTTTACTGGTTGACAGCCAAGCATGATGTAGAGGACATCGTCAAAAGATGCAGGGGCTGCCAACTATATGCCAAACAACCGCACATGCCGGCTCAGGAGCTTAAAACAATACCCATCACATGGCCTTTCGCAGTCTGGGGTTTGGACATGGTTGGTCCGTTTAAGACAGCGCCTGGTGGCTACACACATTTACTTGTGTCTGTAGACAAGTTCACCAAGTGGGTTGAAGCTAAGCCCATCAAAAAGCTAGACGGTGCCACATCCGCAAATTTTCTGTGGGAATAATCTCTCGGTTCGGGGTGCCTCACAGCATTATCACCGATAACGGCACTAACTTGTTGCAAGGCGAAGTCGAGGAGTATTGCTATAAGCATGGCATCCGACTAGATCTTTCCTCAGCAGCACACCCGCAGGCAAATGGCCAAGTAGAGCGTACAAATGGTTTGGTCCTACAGGGCATCAAACCGCGTCTCGAAGTACCATTGCCCAGGGCGGCTTGGGCTTGGGTGGATGAATTGCAGTCTGTCCTTTGGAGTTTACGAACAACCCCAAATAGATCAACCAAGTTCACTCCTTTCTTCTTAGTCTATGGCGCAGAAGCAGTGTTGCCGTCCGACATGATGTACGATTCTCCCAGAATTCAAGCCTACATCCAGGAAGACGCGGAAGATGCAAGACAGAATGGCCTTGACCTACTTGACGAAGAACGCGACATTTCCCTCGCACGATCCGCCATCTATCAGCAAAGTTTGTGGCGCTATCACACTCGAAGGGTGCGCAGCGTAGTTTTAGAGTTGGTGACCTGGTCCTCCTCCTCATCCAAGACAGGAAGGGCTTGCATAAGCTATCCCCGCCATGGGAAGGACCTTTTGTGGTCAGTAAGGTGTTGCTCAATGGATCTTATTACTTGGTGGACGCACAAGACGGCTACAAGAAGAAACGAGGTCGCAAGCGCAAAAGGAAGGCCGGCGACAAGTACGACGAAACCAAACGGCCTTGGAACATTGAGCAGCTACGTCCTTTTTACACTTAGCAATTTTCAAATTGTAATAAGTATTGTATGATTATGAAATAAAAGTCTGTAGTTTGCTCATTCAGCTTTAAGATCATGCCATCTTTTGTCTTTTCTCGCAATCATATTTCTGTTAATGTCAAAAGTTACCACTAAAATTTTGCTCCGTGCTACGGGTCTGACTTTTTTGACATTTGCCGTCTGCCAGCTAAAACTAAGAAAAACAACTTTTGCACCGCCTAGTATAGTTATCTGTCTGTTTGTGTGTGGGTCGCCTAGTAATATGTCATTGGCACCAACATACCGACTTTGATCTCTGAGTCTAAACTAATTGGTATTGCCCCTGGTTGGCTCAGCTAAAGTAACTGTGATGAGGTTCCGCCAACATATGAAACAACCAAACATATAAACGAGATACATATTAAGGCGGGCCACTTAAGTAAGCCTACCGCCAAGTGTAGCATAAAAATTGGCCCAACATAAGTACATACCAAAATAAGACAAGTTTTTTCGCGTTACAGATTAACGCATCTACTTGTGCTATTGTTGCAGGGGAAGACGCCTAAGGTGTTGCTGCTCTGGTGGAAGCTGTCTGGAGGTCTTGGGGGCTGACGCCGGCATCCTTGGGGCTGGCTCCGCCATCCTGGGGGCTGCGCTCGTCAGCCAGGGCTTCACCTTCTCCATCTCCGGCGGTTTCGACGTTCGCCAGGGAAGATTCGGTTACTGCGGCATGTGGATCCGGGTGTTCTTTATAGAACTTTTGGATGTCCACCATGTTGGCAACCCGCGTTGCGTAGCCTTGGACGGTAGCCAGCACTTTGGAGAGCACAATTGGCTGGCCATTTTTGTCTTCTGTCGGCATGTACTCGGTGACTTGCCGAATATTGGCCTCCGGGTACCATGCCGCCGTCAAGGCCAGCGCCACCTTGGCTCCGCCACGCGCAGCGGATCGTAACTGGCCGTCATACGCTGTGGTCACCCTCCCCAGCAGTTCCGGCAAAGCCTCGAAATCAACTGGGTCGTTGCCTGCGCCCGGAAAGAACTGGGCAACGAACACCTTGCCCACGCTGACAAGTTGGTTGACTATTTCGCGAACCTTCAGGATGCGTGCAAGGGGGGGCGAGGTGTCCACATTGTCGCCCAGGTTTGCCGGCACTGCAAAAACCATACAAGTGTTAAACGTTGTGGCAAGTGACTCATGTGATCACAGTGAAGTGAAGAAAGGAAAAATCTTTCCAAGGACATGCTTGTGGATGGCGTTGACCTCATCCAAACGGACGTCAAGGGTCTCTTCGGCTAGTTGGACAGCTTGGGCATGCTTTTCTTGTTGGGCATTGGCGTTCTTTGTCACCTTAGCAAGGGTGTCGCCCAACGTTTTCAGCTGCTCCGTCAATTTGCTAACCTCCGTGGCATGGGTCAAGTCTCGCTCTTCCAGCTCCTTGGAATGAGCTGAAGGAGATATGCCCTAGAGGCACTTAATAAAGATAGTTTATTTGTCATATCTCAAATGTTCATAATATGTTTTATACCATGCTATAACTATATTAAGCGGAAACATTAATACACGTGTGGTAGATAAACAACCAGGTCCCTAGTAGCCTTTATTTAACTAGTTCATTGTGCAATCGATGATCGAGGTTTCCCGATCATGTGACGTTGGTGTCAATTGACAATGAAGTCATATCGTTGGTAGAATGATGTGATGGACATACCCAATATTTGTAGGACGTAGTCATTACGCCTTTGACCGTGAGATCAACTCTTATCGCTATTCCTGGAAGATGCTTTGATTGCATCAAACGTCATTTCTTATATAGTATGACAATAACGGTGTCCCTCTCGGGTATCGGAAGGGAGTATGTTGAGATGAGGGATCAAGAGCGGGATTTGCCAATCCGCATAGCAGGATAGATACTCTGGGCCCACTCGGTGAGATTATGTCAAATAAGCTTGCAAGCATGTGACAAGGTCACAGGGACATATTATCACGGACGAGTAGAAGATAGTGTTGTCGATAACGAGATCAAGCTAGGTATCATGATATCTATGAACGAGTCTCGGACACGCTAAGTATCGCCAGGAAAAAGGTTTAAGACTCAACGTCTAAGGTTCGAACGACAAAAGTTATTCGTTATCTCACAGGGATTAATTCTGGGTATCTAAGGTCCACGAATTAATCATTAATCGGAGAGCGTGTCTCGATTATGTCTAGCGAGATCTCGAACCGCTAGGGTAACACACTTATGGGAGGATGACATTTATAATAGATTGGAAATAGAAGAGAAAATAAAAGAGAACAACGGAAGTGTTCCGGGAGAGTTCCGATGGAGATCGGAGAGCGACAAAATAGTTTTCGGAGCTAGAATTAATTAGATAAAATGTATTTGATATTAATTACTGTAATTAATAATTAAATATATTTTTTATTTTAATTAAATTCGAATTTTAAAGGCTGCACACCTAGATGGGCCTAAAGAGGCCCATGAGGGGGGAAGTTCCCCCCTCTTGGTGCGGTTTGGGAGGGGAACCCTAGGTGGGCCATATGGGGCCCACCTAGGGCCGGCAGCCCCCCTTGGTGCGGCTGCACCATGTGGGATTAGTCCCACATGGCTAAGCCAAGGGGAGTTGCACCCTCCCCTCCCCTTTATATAGAGGTGCACCCATGCCTTTGAAACACACCATTCTCTCTCTCTCCCGTTTAGTCGTGACTCCGCAATTGGGGTCATGCACGGGTTGAGTGTTTCTCCACCATATGCACACTGCCGTGCTGCTGGTCTTCTGGTCCAAGTCTTCCGCTGCTCGTCCCTGGATCGAAGCCCTGAGGTCGTTATCTTCACCGTGTGTGCGACTCCCTGCGAGGCACCACACTTGGGGTGCTAGGAGGTGTTCATCTCCACCACCATGAGGTCGGTGTCACCATCGTCATCGCCGTCATCATCGCGCCAAGATCTTCACGACCTCGAGGTCGACTACGTCGTCTACTTCGACAACGCTTGTTGCGGGAGCGTAATCCCCGCTATCGGTCTACGAGGGTACGTATATCGATCTCCTACTGTATAGTATATCTGCATAGTATAGATTCTGGCTAGTATAAGGTTATCGTTGTTAGGAAAAAAATTGTTTTCTGCCTACGATCCCCTTCAGTAGTATCAGAGCCAATCTATGCGTAGATATAGCTATACCGGTTTTAGAACCCATGTTCTCATGGGGGCATCATTCTTTTAGAAGCTATCCTCTAGCGTGCACTTGCTATTGCCGGCAGCATTGAGTTGATGAAGCGGCCCGGACCGACTTTACGCGTACGCTTACGTGAGACTGGTTCCATAACTGACATACGGCTTGTACCGTATATGTGGCTGGCGGGTGTCTGTCTCTCTCTCTTTAGTTGGTTTTGCATTTTCAATGGAGGGCCCGAAAGGGATACATAAATAGCGACTATTTGATCGTTGTTGTGGTCATAGGTTCGTAGGTATGAATCGGTTCTATTTACGAAAGCCCCAAGCCACGTAAAATATGCAAAAGATAAAGTAGAAAGCATCTAACTTTATTTTGCAGGGGCAATGTGATATGGTCAAGGTAGGTTTGATAAATTGTTTATAAACTGTGGGCGCGAAGGAGACCATCGGCGCAAGGACCATATCACGTCACATTGCATTTTGATGTTATGTTGTTGTTTGCATCTTACATTGTGTGTATATATATGGTTATATATTAGTTACACGGCGGTAGTAATATAAGATGATCCCTCCAAAATA
The DNA here is from genome assembly GCA_947311845.1 of Poa pratensis. NCBI lineage: Eukaryota > Viridiplantae > Streptophyta > Magnoliopsida > Poales > Poaceae > Poa > Poa pratensis. The sequence continues at coordinate 11,513,391 of CAMZMU010000046.1, forward strand.
CCATTAGTGTTCGTCGATGTCTACCTTTGAAGTTATGTTGCCGATTCTGACGATGAGGGGTTGCATAATGGATGAGGATCGTGTAATCACTAAAACGATTCGAGGGATATTCCTTTTGAGTGGGAGTTCTGGTAGTTTTATTTTATTAAAACTTGAACCCATATTTATTATGAACAAAGTCTTTATATTTTGCAAAACCTTTGTAGATATTAACCAGTGTAATAGCCCTCTTTAAAAATTAGGCGCATTCCTGCGATTGAGAAACTTAGAAGGTTGGGTCCAAACTTCATAGTTTTATACCTTAGCTTGAGGATACTCCTTGTTTAAACCGTTAGCTCTATGTGATACAATACCCGTTAGGAGATAAACCAGGAGATTCCGCTAACAAAAGGATAATTTGGATTATAAAGTTTTGTGCGGATAATATCATCATAGTCCAGTATATGCTATGATCTCTACCATAGAGAATTAACTGTGGGTGCGAGTTGTCAGATCGCGAACATATGAGATGATCGCTGAACTCGAGATACACCACAAGTCGGGTTGATGGAAGTTTTCAGTACTTTGACTGTTTTCTTCTCAATCAAGATGGAAGAGAATACACGCATTAAAGGAGCACGTGGCGGTCATACTTAATGACATTGGTCATACTTGATGACATTGAGATGCCTCGCTCGACTCAATCACTGGATGATAGAAAACTTTGCCAGATGCAAATGTTTTTGTCATAGACTATGTCATGCAAGGGGAATCGTTCACCTTCATGAATTCTTGATTGCAGAATCTAGAAGATGAAACAGATCACCGGAAATTCATCAATGATAATGGGGTATATATGATATACATGTTATGAATGTTTTACCTTAACAAGTACTCTATGCAGTGATTAAGTGTTGATGCTAGTCCTGTTTAATGAAACAAGATTTTCTGCTTGAGTGGCTTGGAAGGATGAGGAGACAATGTGTGTTGATGATGGCAGGCAAACATGTTGTGATGGCCATAGACACTCTCTCTCGACATCCACCATTTGGATTAATTTGGATTTGAACAAATATTCCTTTTGATCGCTTGTTAGCATGATCATTATAAGTGTGTCTCCCTCTTGCGAGACAATCATTCATATCTGTTAGTGATAAATTGTTGTCCTACATTTATGAGCGATATCTTCAATGATCATACACCGATCGTGAATGGAATGTTCATATGTGAATCTAGATGGTAGTGGTCACATTTATAACATTAAATGCCAAAGGATACAAACTTAGTAATGACACCACATTTGTGTGGCACTCACGTTTTGAATCATGTCAAAGTTATAAGCATAAGGAAGCTCCATTCCGATGGATTTACGAGTCTTTGGATTACGATCTTCTGACATTTGTAAGATAACTAAGACACCGTTTTCAGGAAACGGGCATATAACTTATTGAAAGATCATACATAATTGATGTGTGTGGATCAATGAAGTATTTCAACGTGTAGTGGAAATCATTATTTAGTAAACTTTACGAAGGATTGATTTAAGTAGATGTATGGGCATCCGCTTAATGAAATGCTGGTCTGAATAGTTTGATACATTCAAATAAAGTTCAGAAGTAAAGTAGGAAAATAAACTTAACAAGATAATCAATTTACTATGATACAGATCGAGGAAACAAGGATTTGAGTTATGAATTTGGCATGTCATTGAAAGACTTGTGAAAAGAGTTTCACAAATTACGCCGTATGGAACACCACAATGTTATGGTGTGTTAGGACGTCGTAATCACACGCTATTGGATTGTGTGTGATCAATAAAATCTCTTATCGAATTTTTGTGATCATTAGAGTCGTATGGTAGGAACAAAACACTCACTTAAGATAATAGGGAAACCATCTAAATCCATGGAGACAATACCATATGAATTATGACATGGCTTTTAGCCTAGATTGTCGTTTCGTAATTTAGTGTTTCGATGTGATCAAACCTAAAATGGATAAATCTTTGTAGTATACCTAAAGAATTAGTTGGGTACATGTCTCACGACATAGGCAAAATCGTTGCCGGAATATACCTTGAAAAGAAATAGTTTCTTGTCCAAGGGTATAAGTGGGAAAGAAAGTAGAGCAAGACGAAGTTAATGAACTTTCTCTCCAGACATCAGAGTGGCGCAACGGAAAGTGTTTCCGGTGTTGTCCTCCTCAATCGAAAGGAAAATAATGATAAAGATCATGATGCTCTGAGCTCATACTAAGACCGTAGGCGTACGAGGCTGTGTTCCGCAATGTGTGGTACGACAATCTTGTTATGAACGTCATGTTAATGGAACATGACAAACCTACGAACTACGAAGAAGTGATGGTGAACCTAAGTCCGAAAATTGGCTATATGCCATGTATAATCCGAGATAAAATCCATGTACGATTACCAAGTAATGACTTGGGTAAGTCTTCTTGATGGGCTCCAGGCCGTTGAAGTAAATGGAATTTTATGACAAAATAGACACTGACGGAAGACAATCGTCTATAAGGATCGATTTGTCGTAAAACAGTTTTGACAAATTCAAAAGTTGACCACAACGAGATTTTGTCTCAAGTGGCGATGCCTAAGTCTGTTTAGGATTGTTCTAGCAATTATTTTCAATTAAGAAATTGATGGATGGATAAAGAAACCATGTTCCCTAATGGCAACATTAAGGAAGAGTTGTAATCGGTACAACAAGTAGGTTTTGTTGATCCTAAGGATGCTAGACACGTATGCAAACTTCAGCTGTCCATTCATGGGCTGAAGCAAGCATATCGGAGCTGGAATCTTCACTTTGATAATGTGATCAAAGGATTTTGGAGTTCTCCAAAATAGTTGAAGAAACCTGCATTTACAAAGAAGTGAGTGGGAGCTAAGTAGCTTTTCTTGATCTTATATGTGAATGGCATATTTGAGTGGGAGCTAAAAGAAATTCCCTTGTCTTATATACGGATGGCGTATTTAAGTGGGAGCTAGTGTCATTCCTGATTTTATATGTAATGACATATTGAGAATGATACAGATCCTCTAGTAAAGTATAAAGGATTATTTAAGTGATTAAATTTTCTATGAATGAAGTTGGAGTATTAGGCATCAGGTCTATAATTGTATAGATCAAAAGGGGCTTAATAACATTAGGTCGGAATATTTTCCTAGGTTAAGATTCTGAAGTGTTTTCAGAATAGAACAAGCGAAGAAAAAGGTTCTTACTTGTATGACTAGGTAAAATATTAAGTTTATCTTGGTGTTTCAGCGATAGCTAATGAAAGAAAAGGATGTCCGACATCCTCTATGCCTCAGCCATAGATTCTATCAGACTGAAAGCTCGACTTGGTGTGACCCAAGTTCTTGGTTGAAGAACGGGTTCTAGAGTGATCCCTGGATGGATCAATGAACAAACGTTAAGTATTTTCTTCAGTGTCTGAGAGAACTGAAGATATGTTTTCTGGTATAGGGTAAGAGTGAAAAGACAACTTGCCGTAAAAGGGTTACGATGATGCAAGTTATGACACTGACCCATACGACTAGAAATCTCATACAGGAGATGTCCTTTGTTTTGAAGAAAGACATGGTTAGCTTGCGAAGTCGCATATGAATGCACTGTCGCATAATCTACATAGGTATGGAATATATGGCAACTTCAGAAGTAGCAAGTGTGATTGGACTGAGCGGTTTTCCGAGCATGTGTGGTTCCCCTTAATAGATCTCTTAGACTTTTAAGGCCCATGCTACGCGAAGGTTCGAGTCTCACTCCATCGACTAAGATATATTTCACCGTTATCATATGATACGGGATGATGTTAAACGAGTTGACATAGAAGTGTTGCAAAGCACATACATATCTCAATGTGAGAGATCCGTTGACTAAACTTCCTCTTCCATGAGACAAGCATGCACCAAGATGCTATCGGTGCTAAGCTTTTACCAATGTTGTAAACTAGATTAAGTGTTACTCTAGTGCAAGTGGGAGACTGAAGGAGATATGCCCTAGAGGCACTTAATAAAGATAGTTTATTTGTCATATCTCAAATGTTCATAATATGTTTTATACCATGCTATAACTGTATTAAGCGGAAACATTAATACATGTGTGGTAGATAAACAACCAGGTCCCTAGTAGCCTCTATTTAACTAGTTCATTGTGCAATCGATGATCGAGGTTTCCCGATCATGTGACGTTGGTGTCAATTGACAATGGAGTCATCGTTGGTAGAATGATGTGATGGAAATACCCAATATTTGTTGGACGTAGTCATTACGCCTTTGACCGTGAGATCAACTCTTATCGCTATTCCTGGAAGATGCTTTGATTGCATCAAAAGTCATTTCTTATATAGTATGACAATAACGGTGTCCCTCTCGGGTATCGGAAGGGAGTATGTTGAGATGAGGGATCAAGAGCGGGATTTGCCAATCCGCATAGCAGGATAGATACTCTAGGGCCCACTCGGTGAGATTATGTCAAATAAGCTTGCAAGCATGTGACTAGGTCACGGGAACATATTATCACGGATGAGTAGAAGATAGTGTTGTCGATAACGAGATCAAGCTAGGTATCATGATATCTATGAACGAGTCTCGGACACGCTAAGTATCGCCAGGCAAAAGGTTTAAGACTCAACGTCTAAGGTTCGAACGACAAAAGTTATTCGTTATCTCACAGGGATTAATTCTGGGTATCCAAGGTCCACGAATTAATCATTAATCGGAGAGCGTGTCTCGATTATGTCTAGCGAGATCTCGAACCGCTAGGGTAACACACTTAAGGGAGGATGACATTTATAATAGATTGGAAATAGAAGAGAAAATAAAAGAGAACACCGGAAGTGTTCCGGGAGAGTTCCGATGGAGATCGGAGAGCGACAAAATAGTTTTCGGAGCTAGAATTAAATAGATAAAATGTATTTGATATTAATTAGTGTAATTAATAATTAAATATATATTTTTTATTTTAATTAAATTCGAATTTTAAAGGCTTCACACTTAGATGGGCCTAAAGAGGCCCATGAGGGGGGGAAGTTCCCCCCTCTTGGTGCGGTTTGGGAGGGGAACCCTAGGTGGGCCAAATGGGGCCCACCTAGGGCCGGCAGCCCCCCTTGGTGTGGCTGCACCATTAGTCCCACATGGCTAAGCCAAGGGGAGTTGCACCCTCCCCTCCCCTTTATATAGAGGTGCACCCATGCCTTTGAAACACACCATTCTCTATCTCTCCCATTTAGTCGTGACTCCGCAATTGGGGTCGTGCACGGGTTGAGTGTTTCTCCACCATATGCACACTGATACGTCTCAAACGTATCTATAATTTCTGATATTCCATGTTGATATTATACCAATTGTTACATATTTTATATACACCTCATAGCATTTTTATGCATTTTCTGGGAATAACCTATTAACAAGATGCCACAGTGTCAGTTCCTGTTTTCTGCTATTTTTGTATTCCAGAAAAGCTAGTCTGGAAATATTCTCGAAATTGGGCGAAATTTGGACAGAACCTCCTATTTTTCCAACACGTACACGGAGTCCAAAGGAGAGACGGAGGGGAGCCACGAGCCAGCCACACCATGGGGCAGCGCGGCCCCCTCGGCCGCGCCGTGGGGTGGTGTGGGCCCCACGGGCGTCTCTAGCTGCCGCCCTTTCGCCTATTTATTCATCTTCACGGGAAAACCCTAGACACCCGAGCCATTATCCACGAAAAGTTCCAGAGACGCCGCCGCCGTCAACCCTAGCTCGGGAGGGTTCAGAAGCTCTTCTCGGCACCCTGTCGGAGAGGGGAATCATCACCGGAGGGCTCTACATCACCATGCCTGCCTCCGGAGTGATGCGTGAGTAGTTCATCCTTGGACTACGGGTCCATAGCAGTAGCTAGATGGTTGTCTCTCCACTTTATGCTATCATGTTTAGATCTTGTGAGCTGCCTATCATGATCAAGATCATCTTATTGTAATGTTACATGTTGTGTTTGCTGGGATCCGATGAATATTGAATACTATGTCAAGTTGATTATCAATCTATCTTATATGTTATTTATGATCTTGCATGCTTTCCGTCACTAGTAGATGCTTTGGCCAAGTAGATGCTTGTAACACCAAGAGTGAGTATTTATGCTAGATAGTGGGTGCATGCCTCCGGTAATCTGGGAGAGTGACAACAACTTCTAAGATTGTGGATGTGCTGTTGCCACTAGGGATAAAATAACCGATGCTTAGCTTAAGGGTGCGCCGTTAGGTCTAATGCATTTGTTTACATTACGCATATTACTTAATGCGATTATCCGTTGCTTGCAACTTAATACCAACGGGGAACTCGGATGACAACCTGGAGGTGGATTATTAGTCATAGACGCTGTTGGACAACGGTCTATGTATTTTATCGTAATGCCCACATGAATATCATAGTAATCATCATGTCATATTTATGCATTGTCATGCGCTCAATATTTTGTCAATTGCCCAGCTGTAATTTGTTCACCCAGCATGTTAGTTATCTTTTATGGAGAGACACCACTAGTGAACAGTGGACCCCGGTCCATTCTTTTACACTGATAATACAACCAACTGCAAACATTGTTCCTTTTCATTCTTTGCAATTTACTACTGTTTTCCACACCATACGTTTAATCCTTTGTTTTCAGCAAGCCGGTGAGATTGACAACCTCACTGTTTTGTTGGGGCAAAGTAGTTTGATTGTGTTGTGTGCAGATTCCACGTTGGTGATCGAGTAAACGACGCCACCAACAACCTTCAGAAGTGATTTCTTGCTCCTACTGGTCGATTAAACCTTGGTTTCATACTGAGGGAAACTGCTGCTACACTGCTTCATACCTTCCTCTTGGGGTCTCCCAACGAACGTGTGATCCACGTCATCACACACCGCCGTGCTGCTGGTCTTCCGGTCCAAGTCTTCCGCTGCTCGTCCCTAGATCAGAGCCCGGAGGTCGTCATCTTCACAGTATGTGTGCGACTCCCTGCGAGGCACCACACTTGGGGTGCTAGGAGGTGTTCATCTCCAGCACCATGAGGTCGGTGTCACCATCATCATCGCCGTCTTCGTCACGCCAAGATCTTCGCGACCTCGAGGTCGGCTACATCGTCTACTTCGACAACGCTTGTTGCGGGAGCGTAGTTCCCGCTATCGGTCTACGAGGGTACGTATATCGATCTCCTACCGTATAGTATATCTGCATAGTATAGATTTTGGCTAGTATAAGGTTATCGTTGTTAGGAATTTTTTTGTTTTCTGCCTACGATCCCCTTCATGAGCTTCCTTCAGCTCCATGACTTCCTTGGCTAAATCTGCAGCTTCGTTGATCAAGGCTTGCATATCAGTAGAGCTTTTGAGAATATCTTGCGCAGCGTCTAGCAATTCTACAAAGTATGGAAAGAGCCGGCTAAAATACTTGTCGGACGAAAGCAAAAAGAAGACGGACAAAAAGAAGGCAAAGAGATTTGTCACCTTCATCTTTTTTGCGAGCCTCTTCCAAGCTCGCAATCTGGGCGTCCTTGAGCTCCATGTCCTGCCGCAGTTGCTGGCACTCTTTGATCTTGTTTTCTTGAGCATGGAATAGCTCAAGGTTCGAAGCAAGAACAGCCTGCAGACGCGAAGACAACATTGAGATTAAACTATATAGTCAAAAAGACCACTCTGCCGACTAAAAACATCTTTTAACCGCCAAAGTGCTCGGGGGCTGCGACTATAGACTATGGTACCTCAAGTTGATCGTGGAGCTCATCCATGTACTTGTACCAGTTACGGGTACCATCGCGCATGGTCCTCAACGTTTGCCGAGGATCTTTCACTCCTTCGCCAAGTCCGGAGCTGGGATGGGAGAACGATCCGTCGTGGCTTGCCCCCATCTTGTCCTCCACCTCTTGCTTCATGCGATAAAGTGGGCGGCGTCATTAGCTGAAGCTTCAACCATTCTAGGCCTGGAGACGTTGGCAGCAGATTTCTTGCCCGCCGCCTTCTCTGCAGCCGTCTCCGCAGCACCAGTTGACCTCGTGTTGTCGGCCGTGTATGTTCCCGGGCAGAAGACCACGGGAATGTTGGTGGCAGGTGTGGCTAGTGCGGTGACTGGAGAAGGCTTTGGCGGTTTGCCTCTGCCGGCGGTTGCCTTCAGGTTGGAGCGAAGTTTGGGCATGGTGGGCTTCGCTCTGCAAAAAAGGGGTAAAGACATGTTAGGAAAACGCGTTACAAACACAACAAATGGTAAAGTTAGCAAAGCAAAAGCTTACTTACCGCTTCAGGGGAATATTGCCCCCCTGATACGTCTCAAACGTATCTATAATTTTTGATGTTCCATGTTAATATTATACCAATTGTTACATGTTTTACGTGCACTTCATATCATTTTTATACATTTTCTGGGACTAACCTATTAACAAGATGCCACAGTGCCAGTTCCTGTTTTCTGCTGTTTTGTAATTCAGAAAAGCTGTTAAGGAAATATTCTCGGAATTGGACAAAAATCAACGGAGGTCCCTATTTCACCGACACGTCCACGGAGTCCAAAGGAGAGACGGAGAAGCGCCAGGAGGCGGCCACACCTGGGCTCGGCGCGGCCCCACCTCCTGTCGTGCCGAGGGGTGGTGTGGCCCCTCGAGTGGCCTTCGACGCCGCCCTTTCGCCTATTTATTCCTCCCGTCTGGAAAACCATAAATACCCGAGTCATATTCCACGAAAAGTTCCAGAGGCACCGCCGTCGTCAACCCTAACTCGGGAGGGTTCTGAAGCTCTTCTCGGCACCCTGTCGGAGAGGGGAATCATCACCGGAGGGCTCTACATCGCCATGCCTACCTCCGGAGTGATGCGTGAGTAGTTCATCCTTGGACTACGGGTCCATAGCAGTAGCTAGATGGTTGTCTCTCCACTTTATGCTATCATGTTTAGATCTTGTGAGCTGCCTAACATGATCAAGATCATCTTATTGTAATGCTACATGTTGTGTTTGCTGGGATCCGATGAATATTGAATACTATGATCAAGTTGATTATTAATCTATGTTACATGTTATTTATGATCTTGCATGCTCTCCGTTACTAGTAGATGCTTTGGCCAAGTAGATGCTTGTAACTCCAAGAGGGGGTATTTATGCTAGATAGTGGGTTCATGCCTCCAGTAATCTGGGCGAGTGACAGCAACATCTAAGGTTGTGGATGTGCTGTTGCCACTAGGGATAACATAACAATGCTATGTCTACGGTCATATGTATTTGTTTACATTACGCACATTACTTAATGCGATTATCCGTTGCTTGCAACTTAATACCAACGGGGACACGGATGTTAACCTGACGGTGGATTATTAGTCATAGATGCGGTTGGATAACGGTCTATGTATCTTGTCGTAATGCCCAATTAAATATCATGGTAGTCATCTTGTCATTTATATGCATTGTCATGCGCTCACTATTTTATCAATTGCCCAGCTGTAATTTGTTTACCCAACATGTTATTTATCTTTATGGAGAGACACCACTAGTGAACTGTGGACCCCGGTCCATTCTTTTACACTGATAAAACCACCAACTGCAAACAATTGTTCTCTTTTACTTCCTGCAATTAAATACTATTTTTCACACCATACGTTTAATCCTTTGTTACAGCAAGCCGGGAAGATTGACAACCTTCCTGTTTCGTTGGGGCAAAGTAGTTTGATTGTGTTGTGTGCAGGTTCCACGTTGGTGATCGAGCAACGGCGCCACCAACAACCTTCTGAAGTGCTCCTACTCCTCCTGGATCTGACAACCTTGGTTTCTTACTGAGGGAAAACTTGCTGCTGCACTGCTTCATACCTTCCTCTTGGGGTCTCCCAACGAACGTGTGTTTCACGTCATCAAGCATATTTTTCTGGCGCCGTTGCCGGGGAGATAGAAGACTTCAGCAAGGGGAGTCTCACGCTTCCAATCTCTTTACTTTGTTTTTTGTCTTGCTTAGTTTACTTTTATTTTATCTTGTTTGTTTTAATTATCAAAAACACAAAAAAATTAGTTACTTGCATCTAGTTTATTTTCGAGTTGTTATTTTCTGTCCTGTTTTAATTTTGCTAAAATGAGTACCCTGAAATTGAGGTTCGTTCCTTTAGGCAACAAGGTGGAGAAAGTTTAAAAGATGCTTGGTATAGAATCAGTGATGCTCATCATAGATGTACTAAAAAATATTCTACCATGATCCTTCTTAGGAATTTTTATGTTGGCATCACTAGCTGGTATAGGTATGTTCTAGACACTTTGACAGGAGGTAATTTTCTAGGCACTCCTGCGTTGGAAGCAAGCAATATAATTGAAAGTTTGGTAGGAACACCGCCTATTAATGATATTAAAATTGAGATTACCTTAGGAGATATTATAAAAAAGTTGGAATCTATGGAGAAAAATTTGCCAGATTTCCTTAGTAGTGCTAGCAAAGTTGATGAATCACTTGCAATTATCAATAAGAGAATTACTGTTTTAGAGGCTAGTGCTATTCATGATAATCAAAACCGTAGGATTGGTGAATTGGAGGAGGCTATTGATACCTTAAGTTCCACTTTTCTTCTATTAAAACTAAAAAGCAGAAGTCTTTTGTGGGTAAAGAGCAAAAATTTATGTATGTGCCCAAGGTGTCCAAACCGAAACCCACTAATGTGCTTAAAACTGATAAAGTGTTTAGTGAATTTGAGGGTGAATCACATGATGGATTATTTAGATTTTCTTCCCAAGAATTACACAACCCGAAAAATCCTATTGTGACAAGCCATGTTCTTGAGGAAGCTTTTGATGATTTGGATCTTGCTACACTTGGTAATACTTGATGCATGCTTTGTGCCTAGCTAAAAGGCGTTAAAGAAAAGCGCTTATGGGAGGCAACCCATTATTTTTATTTCTGCAATTTTTCTTTTATTGAGTCAAGGAACTTGTTTACTTCTGTAGCAACTCCTTTGTATCTTTACTTTTTCGCATTGTTGTGCCAAGAAGAGTCTCTAATGATAAGATGATGCTAGATTTTGATTGCTGCGCAGAAACAGATTTTTGCTGTTCACTGTACGAAAATTATAAATTCATAGAAATGTGATTTTAATCTGCAAATGTTTGTGCGTAATCCTGATGTATGTACGCATCTTTCGTTAGTTCAAAGTTTTTCGATCTGAGCAACGTAAGTGCCTCGAAAAAATTCGTCTTTGCGGACTGTTCTGTTTTAGACAGATTATGTCTTTTATTTTGCATTCTCTCTTTTACTAGTGTTGGGTGGAATTCTTTTTTGGGTGGAAGAGCTTCACATAACATCAGTGGCAGTAGTTAATGTTTAAAGTAACGGTCATATTGCGTCCTTACAGAACATGTGAGTTTTTGATTGATGCACTAACCCTCTAATGAGATTTACTTTGAGTTTGGTGTGGCGGAAGTTTTCAAGGGTCAAGAGAGAAGAGTGATATAATAGGATCAAGAAGAGTAAAGAGCTTAAGCTTGGGGAGGCTCCCATGGATCTCCCCAGCATATTTCAAGAAGACTCAAGCGTCTAAGCTTGGGGATGCCCAAGGCATCCCTTTTTCATCGTCAAAATTATCAGGTCATCTCTAGTGAAACTATATTTTAATTCTTTCACATCATATGTGCTGTTCTTGGAGCGTCTGTGTGCTTTTATTTTCAGTATGTTATTTTTATTTTCTGATATCAACTTGATTGGATCCTAGCATTCTTGATTGGGAGAGAGACACGCTCCGCTTTTTCATTAGAATACTCCTATTCTTCACTTATACTTGTTGAGTATTCATATCTAGAGTTGTTAAGCTTTTAGCTCTTGTTTTCATGTATCTCTTGTCAGAGCTATTAGTTCTTTTAAAGAAAGTACTCTCTTACTTCACTTATACTTGTTTGGAGAGTTATTGAAATAAATTGATTGGTGTTTGGTTGGAACAGAAAATGTTGCATGTGGTAAATGGTATAATGGAAAAGACTTACATACTCTTGTAGATCACTAACTTGGATAATTTGATACTTGTCAATTGTTTTGAGTTAACAAGTAGGTCATGATTAAACTTTTGCATCATGTAAGTTAAGCCATTAGTGAAGAACTACCGTAAAGCTTGTTGAAATTTGGTTTGCATGAGTGGTATCTCTAAGGTCTAGATATTTTCTAGTAAAAGGGTTTGGTTAACAAGGAAGACAGTGTGGAGTCTTATAATTTTTGCAATATGTTGGTCATATAAAACTTGGTGTACCGGTTGACAGTCTTGTTTGCTTAAATAACCTTGCTAGCCTAAACTCTGTACTGAGAGGGAATGCTTCTCGTGCATCCAAATCCTTGAGCCAAAATCCATGCCATCTGTGTCCACCATAACTACCTATATGTGGTATTTCCTTGCCACTCCAAGTAAATTTTTCATGTGCTACCTTTAAACTATTCAAAATTGTTACTACTCCTTTTTGTGTCAATGTTTACCAAGCTCATGAGGACGTGGTGGATGTCTTTATGTCACTTGTCAAGCAGACTTTACCTTCAGACTAGCGGCATATACATCCGCTTATCTATTAATTTTGCAAAAAGAGCTGGCAACGGGTGCCCAGTCCCAATTAATTACAACTTTAACCGCTTAATCTCTTCACATTTTGTCAACTGAATACTCAGTGAAACATCTGCATGTGTAAACCAAAGAGAAAAAGAGGGATGATCTGCCTTGCTGGTAGAAATAACGTCCTTCATGGAGCCGCTCTTAAAAGTCTGTTTGGCTGGGGTCATATTGTACTTTCCACTACTGATTCGTTGACCAATTAACATACACCTCTCAAAACTTAATTTTTACTCTCTATATGATTTCAAAAACTAAAAAGATCTAGCACATGATTTAATCCCTGCTTCCCTCTGCGAAGAGCCTTTCTTTTACTTTTATGTTGAGTCAGTTTTCCTACTTCTTTCTATCTTCCACAAGCAAACACTAGTGTCAAATTTGGTACAACAATTGTTATATGCTACATATTGGATTTATTATATTGCTTTGTGTTGACAATATCCATGAGATAAATATGTTAAAAGTTGAAGCAAACGCTGAAACTTAAATCTTTCTTTGTGTTGGTCAAACACCTTTTACTAGAATCTATTGCTTTTTGAGTTAACTCTTATGTAAACCTGTGGATGCAATGTTGATAACCCCCAAGAGCAGGGGATCACTGTAGCACCTCTCAATGTGGAAGTAGGGTATCGATCCGCAAGAGCAAGAAGGAAAAGTTATCTATTCCCTACAACTAAAGTGTCACAAGTTTTAGTTGATTATGCACTAAACAAGTTTAAAGAACAAGGTGGTTGATTTAATTGATGGAAGCTTAATGTAACAAAATAAGAATGTAAAAGTGTCCCAATCATCTTCAATGCAAGAGGACAAGACAAATGTTTTCTCTTATAGGAACAATGGACATGGGTTCATGGGTTCACTTAATCCTCTCTCTCACATTTACGGTGATTATCATGTTATAGATAAAGTACACACAATTGTCATGTTTTAATGGTAGCTTTTATGACGGCTATATGTCCTAAAACACATAGTTGAAAGAAGTACTCATTTGTGTTGCTAGGTCACCCTCGTAAGGCTAGCGTGGTTGCTGTCACTCCCACATCATACTCTTCCTTTTTACCCCCAGATAAAGGATGTTGGGCTGTATTTCACATGTCACTCAATACATATGCCGTGTCACATCGGCCATCCCGTACCTACATACATCATACTTCATAATGGACAATATTCTAAACACTAGTGCAATGATTCATAATTCGTGTGCATGACCACATCTCTCTCATCTATCCACACTTGGTGGAGTCAATCACCTCATGACAAGGATAAACAAGGCATTATGCATAAATCAAACCATCACATGCATCATAGAATATCTCCAAAGTATGACAAATCATAAAAGCTCCAACACAACGGTAAATGTATAACAAATCATCTCATACCACAATATCCACCATAAGAATTACATAGATAGACCCATACTTATGTAAGACACATCATATGGACTCCAACAATGATCATACATAGAGAGATTAGATCAAGTTACCACCACAAACCCAAGGTCCAGGGGGTGGACTACTCCCCTTCATCATGGAGACGGTGGAGAAGTCGTTGGAGAAGATGGAGACCACGCCGGCAGCGCCCCGCCGGAGTTTTCCCCCTCCAATCTGCAACTCCAGATCTCAGTTTCGGTGTTTCTGTGTTTCTGCGGCGCTCCTTCCAGAGAACGTCGGGGGACTATTTTTATAGGCGGTTTTAGGTCAAAACGGAGTCGGTGGAGGAAAGATTGACGGCAACGGAGCTCCGAGGCCCAAAAGGAGGGGCCCCACGCGGCCAGGGACAGGGGCCGCGTGGGCCCACCTATTTTGGCCCTCGGGTCTCCGCTTGTTTGCTTCCTTCGCTCTCACGTTTTGTTCCTTCCAAAAACTAATGCTCGTAAATTTCCAGGTCATTTGGACGTCGTTTGGGTCCCTGAAACATTAAAATATAGAAATATGGTTTTCTGCCTGCGCAAGGTTAATTCCATAAAAAATAGGAAACATGTAAATATTCCCAAAATCATTATAAAACAGTGATATAATCCTTATATGATGCAAATATGACTGGAATATAAGTAAAATAATGCAAAGTTCATGTATGCATTTTACATGCATCAAATGTCTCCAAAGTATTATTCATGAAAAGTTTTGCTTGTATGATTCAGTTGTTTACTCATTATTTATTTGGTAGCAAACTATAGACCCTTGACTTGGATCACTTCATTCATTTACATGTGCCTTACAATACTATTTGATCAAGATTATGATGGTAGCATGTCCCTTCAAAAATTATTTTGTTTTATTGTTTACCTACTCGAGGACGAGTAGGAACTAAGCTTGGGGATGCTGATACGTCTCAAACGTATCTATAATTTTTTATGTTCCATGTTGATATTATACCAATTGTTACATGTTTTACGTACACTTCATATCATTTTTATACATTTTCTGGGACTAACCTATTAACAAGATGCCACAGTGCCAGTTCCTGTTTTCTGCTGTTTTTGTATTTCAGAAAAGCTGTTAAGGAAATATTCTCGGAATTGGACGAAAATCAACGGAGGTCCCTATTTCACCGACACGTCCACGGAGTCCAAAGGAGAGACGGAGAAGCGCCAGGAGGCGGCCACACCAGGGCTCGGCGCGGCCCCACCTCCTGCCGCGCCGAGGGGTGGTGTGGGCCCCTCGGGTGGCCTCCGACGCCGCCCTTTCGTCTATTTATTCCTCCCGTCTGGAAAACCCTAAATACCCGAGTCATATTCTACGAAAAGTTCCAGAGGCGCCGCTGTCGTCAACCCTAACTCGGGAGGGTTCTGAAGCTCTTCCCGGCACCCTGCCGGAGAGGGGAATCATCACCGGAGGGCTCTACATCGCCATGCCTACCTCCGGAGTGATGCGTGAGTAGTTCATCCTTGGACTACGGGTCCATAGCAGTAGCTAGATGGTTGTCTCTCCACTTTATGCTATCATGTTTAGATCTTGTGAGCTGCCTAACATGATCAAGATCATCTTATTGTAATGCTACATGTTGTGTTTGCTGGGATCCGATGAATATTGAATACTATGATCAAGTTGATTATTAATCTATGTTACATGTTATTTATGATCTTGCATGCTCTCCGTTACTAGTTGATGATTTGGCCAAGTAGATGCTTGTAACTCCAAGAGGGGGTATTTATGCTAGATAGTGGCTTCATGCCTCCAGTAATCTGGGCGAGTGACAGCAACGTCTAAGGTTGTGGATGTGTTGTTGCCACTAGGGATAACATAACAATGCTATGTCTACGGTCATATGTATTTGTTTACATTACGCACATTACTTAATGCAATTATCCGTTGCTTGCAACTTAATACCAACGGGGGACACAGATGTTAACCTGACGGTGGATTATTAGTCATAGATGCGGTTAGATAACGGTCTATGTATATATCTTGTCGTAATGCCCAATTAAATATCATGGTAGTCATCAGATGGCCTTTCACGTAGTTACCTGCGTGAAAAGTAAATGGGTTAGTTTGAGACTCCAAGTGCAGAGTGTGTAGTAAGTGGAAGACGTGTTTTCCCCACGAGGGGTGACTCGAGGGTTTAATATTGAACTCTCAGGGAATCAGTAGTGAAAATTTATCTTTCCTATCCTTCTTTTGGTTACCTACAAAACAAAGTAAATGTTTTGGTCCTCAACCTCACCTAGTGGTTGTCAAACACAAGGTGTGAGAATGATATCAAGATAATATGCAATGCAAACAAGAAATAAATATGCAATGGTGATAAATAAATATGCAACGATGGTGGTAGCAATGATAAATGATATTTTTGGATTTTATATGATGAATGCAAGATGTAAAAGTGGTTTTGTATTTTCGGATTTTTAAATGGCAGAAAATGGTAAAGTGGTAAAAGTGGTTGGAAAGGTGTTTCTTATGATTAAAAATGGACCGGGGTTCATGGTTTCACAAATGCACTCTCTCTTTAATAAAGTGGTAGACAATGGAACACTAGAGTTGGCATATAAGAATGCAACACAACAGTTTAATGACAAGTTATAATTATATGGGCATCACGTCCTAACATAGAGACCTTTTGGTTATTAGTCTCTCTTATACTCCACCAAGATGCGAACTAAATCATAATACCTCAGTAATTAAGATTAACTCAGAGTACAGCAATAAGTATCATGACATGAAGTTAAAATAAGAACATGCTAGATCTAGTCATGGAGTACTGGCAATGGTCACACCCACATCTCCGGTAGCATGGTATTTCTTTTTATCCCTAGTGAGGCAACAAAATAAAGTAGAGATACCCAAGTGGATCGCAGAACTTTCTCTCACGTTCACTGCACTAGCCACCCCCCGTTACTCCAACTAATGCACACGTTCCCACTCACACGCTCTCATAAACATGCTTGATCATGACAAGTAAATAAGAACGGGGTACATAATATGCATCTACTTTCATAACTGAAACAAAACCATTGCAATCTCAAACATATATTAACTCATAAAAAGATCCACCAGAAAGGTATTACATAGATGACCGTAATCATGTTCAGCAGCTCGTACGGTACTAATTAGTGAAGCTCAAGAGAGGAGAGATACATAAGTTACTTCCACAAACCCATAGTCCAGGGGTGGACTACTCCCTCTTCATCATGGAGACGGTGGAGAAGTCGTTCGAGAAGATGGAGACCACGCCGGTAGTGCCCCGCCGGAGTTTTCCCCCTCCAATCTGCAACTCCAGGTCTCTGTTTCGTGGTTTCTGTGTTTCTGCGGCGCTTCTTCCAGAGAACGTCGGGGGACTATTTTTATAGTCGGTTTTAGGTCAAAACCGAGTCGGTGGAGGAAAGATCAACGACAACGGAGCTCCGAGGCCCAAAAGGAGGGGTCCCACGTGGCCCATGTACCTGGCCGCGTGGGCCCACCTATCTTGGCCCTCGGGTCTCCGCTTGTTTGCTTCCTTCGCTCCCAAGTCTTCTTCCTTCCAAAAATTGACGCTCGTAAATTTGCAGGTCATTTGGACGTCGTTTGGGTCCCTGAAACATTAAAATATGGAAAATAGGGTTTTCTGCCTGTGCAGGGTTAATTCCATAAAAATAGGAAAATCATGAAATATTCCAAAAATCATTATAAAACATTGATATAACCCTTATATGATGCAAATATGACTGGAATATAAGTAAAATAACGCAAAGTTCATGTATGCATTTTACATGCATCATCATCCTGTCATTTATATGCATTGTCATGCGCTCACTATTTTATCAATTGCCCAACTGTAATTTGTTTACCCAGCATGTTATTTATCTTTATGGAGAGACACCACTAGTGAACTGTGGACCCCGGTCCATTCTTTTACACTGATAAAACCACCAACTGCAAACAATTGTTCTCTTTTACTTCCTGCAATTAAATACTATTTTCCACACCATACGTTTAATCCTTTGTTACAGCAAGCCGGGAAGATTGACAACCTTCCTGTTTCGTTGGGGCAAAGTAGTTTGATTGTGTTGTGTGCAGGTTCCACGTTGGTGATCGAGCAACATCGCCACCAACAACCTTCTGAAGTGCTCCTACTCCTCCTGGATCTGACAATCTTGGTTTCTTACTGAGGGAAAACTTGCTGCTGCACTGCTTCATACCTTCCTCTTGGGGTCTCCCAACGAATGTGTGTTTCACGTCATCACCCCCAAGGTCTAATCCTCCGCCTCGGTGGTGACGGCTGCCTTCTTCTTCTTCTCCAAGTCCCTGGTAGAGGAAGGCCCGCCAACCTTGCGCTTCCTGGACTTGTCTGTCCCGGCATCGTACTAGTTTGGAGTCAAGTCGGCGTCCGCCAAGGTCTTCAGCTGAAAAACAAAGCATCGTCAGTCCAGCACCTAGTTGGTAAAATAACCCAGCAATGGAAGCTTTGGCTTACCTCTGGGCTGGGTTGTCATGGGTGAACATGGCGACGCCTTCGGCCGCCTTCACATGCTGAGGCTTGATGAGCTCCCTTAGCCGGTACAACAGCATGTCCTCGCCAAGAGTGCTATTGCCGGCACTGTCTGCCTTGTATTCGCACATCTTCAGTGGGCGATGGTGGAGAGGCATGATTTTCCTTGACAACCAGCAGATGACGGTGTCGACTCCATCAAGCCGCGGAGCTTCCATCGTCTTGGTTAGGAACTCGATCCGCCTAACAGCAAGGCGAGGATCATCGGGCAAGCTGCCAAGTGGCACCTTCTCTGTCCAGCAGGCCTTGTGTGTTGGCGGACCATTGACGAAAGGAGGAATCCCACCATGTTGCCGGGTGTCAGGATGTCCTTGCAGTAAAAGAAAGTGTTGGTCCAATTCTTTACCGACTCGATGTACGGGATCTTTGGATACCAGTCACTATGGCGGCAGTTGAAAGTAACGCTGCCACAACGCCTGGAAGCCGGCTAGCACTAGAATACTATTTGGCGCTATGTTGTGTGGTTGCAAGCCATAGTATTTAAGCATGGCTAGAAAGAAGGCGGAGAGCGGCAAGGTCATACCGCGCAGGAAGTGTGACGCCAAGACGACACGTTCGCCATCTTGGGGGTTGGGGACGGCTTCATCGCCTGGTGCCCGCCAAGAACACTCCGTCCTTGGCGGCACAAAGTCGATTTCCTCCAGCTCTTCTAGGTATTCCGTCGTTATGCACGACGACAGCCAATACCGGGAGCCCAGCTCCACCACCTCCTCCTCCTCCTCGACGGTCGTCTCACTGGCGGGAACCTCCGGGTCCGCCGTAAGCTCGGCGTCCGTTGTCACCATGGATGGCAAGGGGAAGGTAGGGGTCGCAGCCGTTGTTGGTGCTGCCGGTGCCGGAGAGGAAGAAGCCGCCGGTGCGGTGCCCGTTGAAGTCACCACCGCTGCCGCCGGCACAGATCTAGATCCGGCTGCGGCCGCCGAAGCCACTGCTGGAGTCGCCGCCGCCGCTGATGCTGCCGAGCCTTGTTCGCCGGTGCTCGCCATGTGGTGCAGTGCGCCGCTCTTGATGTGCTCGCCGGAGTTGGGTACGGATGAGCGCTTGAGGAGTAGAAGCGGTTTCGGTGATGCGAGTGAAGGGTGAAACTTACCCCAAGAGTAATTTGGGGATATTTATCCCTCCTGCTCCGCGATTCGTGCGCGAGATAGCCGGAGCCACGATCTCCGCCACGTGCCCACGTCTCGCACGTCATGGTGGCGGCGCGCGCTGCTGTCGCCTCGATTCCCGCACGTGGTGGGGATGAAATCATAACGCACACGTCTGTTCAAACTGTCGTGGACCGCATGACGTCATCCGTTAACATTTGACGGGACTGGTCAAGGTGATGAGACTTTACCTGGAAGATTCCTGACAGCAGTCAGGCCGTCTTTCCCATGTTGGCAGCAACTAGTCCGGCTACTTTTAGACGGACTGCCGCCTATTTCAACTTCGGAACGATTCAAGCTCTTCAGCCGCCTACTACATCAGGAACAAGGCGGACATAGTCGACCAAAGAAGACGGCGCCTGGAGAACTTCAACCCTTCCGGGGGCTAATGTTGGGGATATACCTACTGGGGGTATATCTGACATGGATCAATTTGGCTAGTCCAGGGTGGCCCGCAGTGGTGGTTAAGGCTTTGGCCTGCCGGGCGGCCCAGATAGCCGGCAGATAAGGCGGACGGAGGATGGCAAGACGGAGGCCCAAGACTGAAGCCCATGATGCCTTCAAGATCCAGACGGAAGGCGGTAACTTGCCGGATAGGTTTAGGACACTGTAGTCTTACCGGATACGTTTGTCCCTTGTAACCCTAGGTCCGGCCGCCTATATAAGCCGGACCACGGGAAGCCTTTAGGGCATACTCTGGATACCTTTCATATTCTCACGCTCATTGTAACCCGATCAAGGCTATTGCCATTATAGTGAGTTATAGCAGCACGTAGGGTCTCGCCACCATAGCGAGATCCGAAGCTGGGTAAATTGCCTTGTTCGATCCCGACCTCGACGACGTCCACCTTCTACACCATGATTCACCCTCGGCTAGCAGGACCCCATCCCCTATCCAAGATGCCGATACGACGACAATCGACATGCTTCATATCAGAAGAGCCCCCTTTTCCACATTTGCAAAACACTTTGGTATATGGGTTTGCTGGTAGATAGCATCCAACGTGGAAGAGTTAGTCACAATGTCCCTTTTTGTTGTAGATCATAAACCGAGGTTTAAATCGATTCGCAACATCTTCAGGAGATCCGTAGAGACAATCTATTTTTCAAGCAAGTCTTTCATGCAATTGTGAGGTTAGAGCTTATATGATCAGGACTACAAGTGGTGACACGAGTGAAGATAAGAACTAACCCAAGATGGTATCCATATTTCGGGGAAAGCTACTCTTTGTTACTCCCATAGTATGGCACCGTGTTGGCAAGATAACAACTTGTTAGTGTTTCCATATGATTATTTTTCAAAAAGGAGGATAACCATCGGCTCTCTGTATCGATTGAGGCACACAAACATATATTGTTTATTATTCAAAAGCCAGGCAAAATCCTACATTGAACATGAACAAATTGACTTAAAGAAAAAGGAAAAACCAGTGGTCGTATGCCTCGCGACATAAACTACATCACACTATCACTAACAAAGACCGAAACAAACAAAAAGTACACAAATCTTACGGCCGTCCTTTGTGAAGGTATTATTGCACCGTCAATAACGACTGGTCAAACCATAAGATGATCTTGTGATTTTCATCCCAAAACGCTGATTTTCTCTAGCCACCACCTTCAACAAGGGAACCCGCGAGGGCACATACTAACCGTTGAAGCCCCCTCTACCATCCTCACTTGACTGCCTAATGACACATCCCATACCATCATGCTTCTAGACACTTTCATGCTATCTTCAATCGACCATCAACATGCATGACTTGATGCCTCCGAAAACGACGTTATGTGTAGCACATGCGAACATTCATGACCTGACTCCTCCACACGAGAGGTCGTGATTAGCATTTGATGGGAACATGCATGACTTGACGCTTCGCATGGGATGTCGTGTGTAGCACGACTTGATGTCTCCGCAAAAGATGTCGTGGGTAGCACCTTCCGAGTCGTATCGAACCCTTTCTCAAAGTCGAGAGCGTGTCCCATACCATCGCCCAACTCAAAACTTCGCAGTCCAAGAAGTGGACGTCCCGTACCGCTATCGAATTCGACACAAGGAGCTGAAGGCCATCACCATATCCAAGATCCGACCATAGTGTCGTCCGCATGACCATGGTGTCCGTCGCCGCCCTAATTCCAAAACTACGCCGACAACATACTAGGCTATTTATTGCCACCACACGTCGCCTAGATAACGTGCATGACATGCAACCGTCGTCATGTGGAAGTTGCAGCGAGAACTTGAAGCTGCCCAAGAACCGCCACACACAGCCTCCTTCCTTGCGTTCAGCCCATGGCCGCGCCGAAAGAGGCCACTGCACGACTGGAGCATCACAGACACCTTCACACCTCACCCTCATGCATCACCACATCACCATTCCACTGTCCTTCCTTCCATAGTTCCATTACATTCCAACCTCTTGCTCCACATGCTGGCAGCAATCTCCTCCCGACGCAGATCATTTTGCAATAATACGAGTTCTCCATGATATATTTTGTTCGGTCTTGGGTGTAAAGAAGACAATGTCTAGACGTAGATTGTTCCATGGTAGGATTTGGCTCCGCCAAGATTCCCACGAGCCAGATTTGTCGTCGATGACCTCGAGGACGGCGAGCTCGGTGATGGTGGGGTTCAGTGTTTTCTTACATTTCAAAAGGTGTTGCGAATTTCTATTTGAGTGTCTAATATTTTTTGTTTTGTAAGCACGAGCAAGATGCTACAATTAGGGTTTGTGCTACAAAAGGATTTCTTCGATGTTGCAAACATGTTTATATAATGTTGTCTGTGTTAGGCACATGTGTTGGCTGCTTTAATTTTTTGTTGCAAACGATGACACATTTTACCAACATTTCTTGCTGCACCCATGGGATTTGTTGCACATGTTGTTACTTTTGGCTACATGGAGCGTGTTCAAAATATTGCAACATTTTTTGTTACATTTCGCAAGTTTTACGTATTCATGATTTTTGTTGCAAAACGATGTTTCTCGCTTACATTGTATTTATCGGATGCCCAAGATTTTAGATCGGATGGTTGGGACCTGGTTGATAATCACTCAATATCAACCGGCTGATTCCTAACACTGTGCTTTAAAAATAAAAGCCAGAAGAAAAGGTAAAAAAGAGAAGAAAGTAAAAAACTAAGAGAATTAGAAATAGAAACATAAAAGAAAAAATATCTTGGGAAAAAATGGACGGGGGGTCGTACTTTCTTTTGGTTTTTTTTAGGGAGCTACGGCATCCAAAAGGAACTTGCGACACCAGCCAGTACTTGGGCCGGGCCACATAGGACCGCTTCCCCGATGATCGGCCGTTGAATAAAATTGCGGCCCAGCGAAGTGAAAAGGTTGAGGCCCAAATAATGCCCAGTAGGCCGATAGAACAAAAGGAGATCCACTACCATAAGCAGGCGCATCATTCGCTCCCACTGGCCACTGAGCTCGACTCCGACGCGGTCGTACCTCACCTGGCTGCAAGGAAGGAATCCGCATCGGGGCCGAGAGCGACAGCCATGACCATGAGAGAGGAGGTCAGGAGCTCGTCGGCGGCGCCCGCTGACCCGCCGCCGCGCTCGGCCTCGCCGCCCGCCACCCCGGTCGCCAGGTACGCCCCCACCCCCGCCCACTTCTTGTCACCGCACCCTGGGTGCTGGGTCTGTGCCCTGTGGCGCTGCTATGCCAGTGCTAGTCTCCGAATCGAAGGTCGCGCCAGCTTTATGAAGCCGGCGAGGTCCTCTGTGCGGAGAAATTTTGGATTTTTGGGGGTTTTG
Source organism: Poa pratensis (assembly GCA_947311845.1). NCBI lineage: Eukaryota > Viridiplantae > Streptophyta > Magnoliopsida > Poales > Poaceae > Poa > Poa pratensis. The sequence goes on from CAMZMU010000046.1 coordinate 11,536,819, forward strand.
GGTTCGTAGACCTAGGAAATTTTGAGCCTGGTAGGTAGGTAGGGAGGAGCAGGGCGTCTACTAAACCCTAGCGAGCTTTGTCTTCGCGCGGAGCCAGCGAATTCGGTAGACCTAGGTTTCTGGTGGAATGGGCTTTTTCTGTTGCGGGGTGTCTGGCGTTGGCTACCGTGGGCACCGAGCATGCAGCTTCTGTAGCGTTGATTTTTGCGCTGACGGTATAGTTTTCGTGTCGGTACTGTTTTCTCACAGCTCGATGCCGATGCGGTTGATGATCTCTATATTCTGGATTTGGCTGATTGCATTGTAACTTGTCCCAAATATAGAAATTTGTAACCTTTTTGGGTTTCCATAATTTATTGCAGTTGCTGTTCTATTTAACAAGATGAACATTGTTGTACATGTCAGTTCTCCATTTTATGTGAAGAAAAAGTAAATTTTACACTATGAAAAAGTCACAGTGGACAGATAGAAATGTTGATTTATCTTGTGGAAACTGGAAGACGTATCATTTTCTAAACAAATGGGACGAAGTCTACGCCTATAATTTTATGTTTAGTTCTTAAATAGTACTCTGCTGGTATACATATTGTAGATTGCATGCTTGCACTAAAGCTCTTCTCTTTGCTTCTCAGTTCTGCTGGTCCTTCGTCTCCTCCTGTGCAAACGAATGTAGCTACCATCGATTGGTTAGGCAGCGAGCAGTTATCTAAAGTGGGGTCATCATCACATGCTGCCTCAGTTGCTGCTCAGCCTTCTCTCAGTACGAATGCTGTTGGAGCTGCTATGGATTTTTCCCAATCATCATGCAGACCATGGGAACGAGGAGACTTACTTCATCGACTGGCCACATTTAAGCCCTCAACATGGGCTTCTAAGCCAAAGGTTGCTTCTTCTCTTATTGGACCTCTTGTTAAATTCTGTCACTTTAAATTTGTAATTGAGTGGTGATTAACAGGAAGGTGATAGTGTTACTTTTCGCACTTATATCAGTTTAGAATAAATTGCTTCTCCCAGGAATACTTAAAATTATAATAGAAGTGGTAATGCCCTTGATATTCCTCTGTTTCCCTGTTGACAGCCCACTGTAAGGCTGTAAGCACACACCGGGGAAGTTAGGAAACACTAAATCTGAGAGAAACCTAATGAGAAATGTGTGACATGCTGCAGTCAGTTAACCTTTTTCAATTGGTGCTGCTGAATGAGAGATTATTTCAACTTAGTTTTCAGCAGCTGTCTCCTGTCTGCTTACAATATTTGTGTATATGTGCGGAGTTAAGACGTTTGTAGGAAAAGTAGCATGCTTTTCCAATTGGAACGGAGTTAATCGGATCATCCATATGTTATTTTTACCAAGGATCATGCACATGTTTATCTTTTGGACAATTTGAAGTTCTCAAAATGTGAGGGGTAAATCATGCACATGAAAAATATCATCCCAGTTTATTTGAAAAAGAGCACTGATTTGTGTAAATTTATAGGCTGCTAGTTCACTGGCTTGTGCACAAAGGGGATGGGTGAACATTGACATGGACAAAATTGAATGCGACTCATGTGGTGCACATCTTATATTTACTGCATTGACATCGTGGTCTCCTGCCGAAGGTATGTCCTGACTCAATAAGTTCTGTTGTAGGCCTTCTCAATTTCGAATTAACTGGTCTTGTTTTGGATTTGACCTGTGCAAATATATCGCATAATGTTAAACCATGATATATCTTACCTCTTTGAAGTGATACAGTTTACACAGATATATGCTATGCAAATTGTGCACAGAGGACATCTTATACCTTCCTTTTTTTGTGAATATTTTCCCCGTTTGCTGAATTATTTGAGTTTTGTTTTAACGAGTACAAGCCTTCACGGTGACCAAATTTCGCCTATAACATCTGCTTTTATGGTGCATTTCTTGATCACAACATGCATGTAACACATTCCATTGGAATGTGAGAGAAATTAGTTAAGTTTAGATTCTCACTATGCTGTAAAAATTTAAGTTAAACCGGAACACTCAGTATTACCAACAGACATGGCCACGTGTGTTATTTCCTACAATTTCCCGCACGTTGATGTTACTTAAGGCCGTTGATCTTGTGTCAGTTGCATATTTCTTCACAACCTGAAACATGCTTGGTCATGAAACCTAACTTTCCTTTATTGTTATGCTGTAGTTGCTAATGCTGGAGAAGCCTTTGCTGAACAGCTTGATGCATCACACCAGAATGATTGTCCCTGGAGAGGGAATAACTGTGCTGATAGCCTAGTGCAGTTCCACTACACCCCATCAGCTCTTCTTGGCGGGTTTAAGGATCGCTGTGAGGGGCTGTTGCAGTTTATCTCTCTCCCGATTATTGCCTCTTCTGCATTAGAGAGTATGAAGCTCACTAGGAGTCATCAGATTGAGCATGTATTAACCCAATCAATTGCGATTTTGTGTGGGGAGCTGGGTTACAGAACAGACGGTACAGCAGGAATTGATGTCAATCATCAAGATGAGACCTGCAGCTACTCTCAAGTATATCTCTTTTCATTTATATGCTCTTCCTGATGCTCCTTTTGTTTCTACTATAGTCGCAAAACTTTTATCTTTACTTAATCTAGGTCACTTCCATCTAATATATCTAGGCGCAGAAGCTTATTAGCCTTTGTGGATGGGAACCTAGATGGCTTCCAAATGTACAAGACTGGGAAGAAAATTCAACTCACTCTGAAAAAATTGCAGCCTCAGCTGAACCAGACAAGTCTTCCCGCTTTCCTGAGCATCAGCAAAATTCATACTCCACATCAGTCAAGAAAGACAAGGGGAAAGGCAAACTACACGTGAAAGATTCTGGATGCAGCATGAGATCACCTTTGCTGGATTGCAGCTTATGTGGAGCTACAGTGAGGATCTGGGATTTCACATCTGTACCACGTCCTTCTCATCTTAGTTTTGGTAACATCGATGCACCTGATGCAGGGACGAAACCGCTGTTAGCACGTGGAATTAGTGCTACAAGTGGGATCAATGGATGGGTTGCTGAAGGAACAGATAAAAATAATGTTGAAGGACGTGATGAAGCATGTACTGATGAGGGAAAATCAATGTCAAATGCTCAGGTTGACCTAAATCTGACAATGTCAGGGGGATTGCCACCAACCCACTCTGGGATGCTCTCAGTGCTTGGAAATTTCAATAGCGGAGGAATGGGGATAGATCTGATGATCGGTCAACCTTCCGGAAGCGAGGCTGGTGGCTATGCAGCCTCATTTGAATCTCGTGGTCCCAGTTCGAGGAAGCGTAATATGGAGGAAGGTGGGAGCACAGCTGATAAGCCAATAAACAGGCTTCACCTGCTGATAGTATAGAGGGAACCGTCATTGACCGCGATGGTGATGAAGTTGATGATGCTGCACAAAATTCAGATCCTCGGAGCAAAAGGCATCGTGGCTTTAATCTTTTTGATGTCCATCCCCCATCTTCTTCTGGAGCTGGTCCCAGCAGAAATTTTAGTTTTGAGCTGGATATAGATGTTAATAGAGTTCAGCCATCTAATGCTGAGGGTCCATCTGGCCTTCGCAACTCATCTGCTAGAGACTCCATGAGGGCATCTTCTGTTATTGCAATGAATATTGTTCATGGTGCGGAGGAAAATTCGATGGAGAGTGTTCAATACCTTCCATGTGACATTGATGATGTTGAGAAGCCTTCAAGTGCACTCAGGAGTGGTGGAATGAGCGACACACTGGATCTCAACTATAGCAACCAAGCACAGGAGAGCACTTTCGTGCAGCCTGCTGCTGACAGTAATGCAAGAGATATAGGAGGTAGTAGTATGAATGGAGGGGAAGAAGTCCTCAATGCAGATACAGCTCCCATTTTGGCTAGGGATCAACTCAGCTTGGGAGTTAGCGGAGGGAGTGTTGGAATGGGTGCGAGTCATGAAGCTGAAATTCATGGAGTCGAGGTTTCTGAACATAAAACTGAGAGTGTTGTCGGAGATGTAGAACCAGTTCCTGAGCTTATTGAAACCATGGGGAATACTGGTGAGTCAGCGCCTGGACCTGGAATGATGGATGAGTTTGTCCCTGAAGATGTTTGTCAAGTAGAGCCTCAGGGTGATAGCCACGATATGGCCTCTAGGTTAGTGGGCCGAGTTGACAGTGGTTCAACTAAAGCTGATTCTGTCGAGAGTGGAGAGAAGATGAGCCATGCCAGAGGCCAGGAGAGTAACCTACAACATTCTCTTTCTTGCAATGCCAGAGTTTATTCTGGCATCGATCTATCTAAAGACGAAGTGACTCAGACTGCTAACATGCTGACTAAGGATGAGCATGATCCAGGAAATGATCTTGGTACTTCAGCATCTAACTATTTTCCGCGCCTTCTTTGTGCTTACATGTTATATATGCATGTACTTTTGTTGAACTGTGCTAATCAAATTTTATATGAGGTGCTTCTGAACTGAAAAGTTTACATCACTAGGACCATTGGTTTATCAAACTAAAAGATTCATCATCAATAATTCAAGAATTTGTTGACTTGACAGTTGATGTACTAGCAGTATTGCATCTGATACTTACAATGAAATGACTCCTGGGCTGTGGTCCTATATAGGGCATGTACTTATATGTAGATTCATCTTCCGATGCTGAATTATGTGTTTTGATGCACTCAGTTAGTTGAATCTTAATGTGAATATGTTATTCATGTTTTTTTCCGTTTGTTTATCAGGAGCAATGAATGGAGAAAATGACTATGGAACAAGTCTTCCAGAATTTGATCCAATTAAGCATCACAGCAATTGCTGTCCGTGGGTAAATGGATATGTTGCCGCCGCTTGCTCTATCAATACTGGTTCCAGCACAAATAGCTCAGCATTTTGTGGCTGGCAGCTTACAGTAGATGCACTTGAGACTGTCCAGTCCCTTGGGCAATACCAAAATCAAGTCGTGCAGTCAGATTCTGCGGCGTCATTATATAAGGTGGGGATTTAGTCAAACTTATGTGGGAGTTTTTCATTTTTTTAGAAGTTTTTTTTCTCTCTAAAAACCAACCTGATTACCATCAGAAAATTAAGCGTGACCCCCTCCTAAGATACTGCAAACTTCCTGCTTTAGCACTGAACATGCCACATGTTTTGCAGGATGATCATGTTGCACCGAGCCACAAGCTACCCAAAAGGCCAAAACACAGCAAGTGCTAATCAAAGCGCCTCTGGTATATACATACATCTGCTAAACTTGAACAGAGTTCAAAACTAGTTTGACCGATGCAAACCTGAATGGATCTGGTTTGCTATTTTTAAGACTAGGTTCGAGGTCGACGTACCAGAAGAGCTCAAAAAGCGCAAGCGGGCAGCAGAAGAGGAATAAGTAAAGCCTTTTGCTTTTAGCCATCGTTGTAGATTGTAGATGGGTTTGCCCTGCGTTTTGCCAAGCTGTGTCTTTTCCATTAATGTTGTTTATATCTTTACTCTTGTGAGAGATTCAGCGAGTCTAAGATTCTTGATGTACCCTATGTTGTTTGGTCGAAGACTTGTGCTAGTGAACAACATTTGGCTCATTTGACAATAATTTAACTTCACTTTGTGTTTGTTATTTGATATATCCTACTTGGTTGAACATCTCATACCATCACACATGATATCAGGACGTCATGGATGTTAAACAGGCACTTGTTTCTGCACGAAAGGTGCGCAGTTGATGAATGAATCTGAGATTTGCGCAACTTTGGGTTGGTGAGTTGGACAAGGAGAACCGTCCTTTTCTGCTTTCGAATGAGATCACAAACAAGTGAATGAATGCCAAGCAAACATAGGCAATTGTCCAACTTTCACACACAAGCTATGGAAAACTGCAGAGAAATCCTGTGAGCAAACTGGATAGGTATATACGCAGAGAAGGAAACTGAATTCATTTTTTGAACTTTGAAACTGAATTCATTGCCGCGAGGAGTCGATACAGATCGACACGGTAGGACGGAGGAGTCCGTAGAGTTCGACATGGGAGGACGGTTCATCGGAGAAGGTGACGGTGGGGTGGGGGGACTGCAAGTGTTTACACGACGCTGTTAGTAGGATGCACGATATATTGTCTCTGGAGGACGCTCACCTAGAGACGCCACTTTGGTAGTAATAACAGTAGCCACAAATCAAAGGAAATCCATAATTCCATTATGAATCATTTGCCTGTTCATCGACACGTACGCACAATCATGACACAGATTTTTCATGCATATAATTATACCCGTGGGCACATGTTTAAGAGCAATTTGTTCTCAGGTTGATTGTCCCTTTCAGTTACGGTGGGCTACACGAATACGCCGGCAGCCCCACCTTGAAAATGACATGCTCTCACGACTCACGTATGGGTAGCAGGAGGTGGGACAATACAGATTGATTTTTTCCAGCGAAGCAACACAAGCTCGAGACACGTAACTTTCCAGCTATCCGCATAATCGGCAGCCGCAAATCTTATTTGGCAGCGAAGCGACTTTTATGTGCCTTTATTTTTACATACTTTTGTCCCAACTTGCATGAAAAAGAAAATATTTTAGTGGTACTCCTTTGCTTTGTTCTCAAGGAAGGAAGCAAAAACTCTACCTGCCATCAACAACATGCCCCTATTTGGAAAGAAAGTAATGAATTTCATTTGGGAACATTCTGTAAAGTTGTTATTCTTTTCTTCACACTATGGCCGTAGCCCGTAGGGTTAACTAAAAAAAGCTCATTCATAATTGTAAAAGGAATCTGATTTTAAGAGAAACAACATAGCTGATTCTATTGATTTCAAAATAAAATAGTACTTATGTCCCGCTTGGATACATAGATGTGAAAGGTTTGGTTGAATAATCACGATGACCTAACATAGATGAACATTTTTTCGTCTAAATTATGGTTAGTTTGGTACTACTTTTGTTAGAGGTTTTTACTGAGGTAGAAAGAGATGTGAAAGGTTTGGATGAATCATCATGATCACCAAACTTTTTTTTAAATAACAATTTTACTAGTTCTTAGTCGTGTGATAATTTGCTTATTTTCTAGTCAACGTCAAAAACCATGTATATGATTTGACATATGTGCATTTTTTCACATTTTTTGAGCCATGAGGTTACTTTTTTTACTAGATGAATAAATTATTACAACACGGTTAAATATTTTTAGATGTGTATGAACAACTTTGTAAAATCGACTGATAATATGTGAACAAATCATGACCTTTTTAGACGTGTATGACCAAATTTGTAAAGCTGACTGAGACCTAGTTCATTAATTCCTAGTCAAATGAGACATAGAAAATATGCTACAAGGACATGATTTTTCGCATGTAGCAATATAAAAAACATATGACATAGATGGAATGATATACTGAATTCTACAACAGTCGAAAATGCATGAATTTGTAATAAAATTGGTTGCACTACAAAAAAAAACGTAGTTTCATGTGAAGATTTAGGTGCATAGCTGTCATTGGAACCATTTTTTTGAAAGGAAGGGCCACGTTCAAATTTTATTGAAAACTGATAAGACAAGTGTTTGCAACGCCATGTCAACTGTCACCCCAGGGGCACAAACATCCCCTGACGAGTTGAGCGACCCACTCTTCTACCGTTCTTCTACTCTACAACTAACCATCTCCCTGGCAACTGCTCCCTCGGTTTCAAATTAGATGACTTCCATTTGTCCACATGTGGATGTATCTAGATATGTTACAAGTATAGATACATCCACATTTGGACAAATGGAAGTCATCTAATTTAGAACGGAGGGAGTAATTAACAAGCATCGTACCCCAGTTCAGAACTTTATTACAAACAGCCCAATGGCTCATAATGAAAACTTAACAAGACGGATAGTTTGAACAACTCCAAACACACGTAGTCATTGGAACCATGGGGAGATGAACCGTCCGTAGCGGTGTTGCACGGAGAGAATCGATCTTACTTACTGATCGCGGTACTTGAACTATGGGCTAGTTTGGAATCTGATGAGTATGGAACCGTAGCTGTATCTCAATGTTTTTATTTTTCTCTTTTGCGGGGTACTATCTGGAGTGGAACGTGAGAACACGACACGGGAAGATACAGACCTTGAGAAGGACATGGCATATCAGAAGTAGTAGTAGTAGCTAGCTTAACGGTAAGCAAGACGAAGTACTACTACTACTAATCAGGGAGGACAGGACGGAATGATGGGCGGTCGCTCCTTAATTGCTGATGGAAAAAACAAACATGGGAGCGGGGCAGGGACAGCTGGGACTAGGATGAAACGAGTGGATCGCGGTGGCGAGGCGTGTCGGGCTCGTCGTCACGCGCGCCAGGAGAGAGAGGGACAGTGACTCGATCGGACGCGACGTGCGGGGAGTGGAGGCGTGTCGGCAGCGGGCCGTCCCCGCGTGGCGCCGTGCAGCGAAAGCGAAAGCGTCGCTGCCTGCCTGCCTTCTTTATCCAGTGGGTATTTTTTTTTGTATTCGAGAAAAGAAATTACTTTCCTGACCAAATTGCCCTCTGCTGTCGCACTCCCGCCTCTGCCTGCCCAGATTGCCCCTGGCAGCTGTGGCAAGTGCAACGGCTTGCATTCCGGCGCGGCTGCACCTGCACGTGGGCCGGCGCCCAGCGTTCTAGGCTTTTTCTCGTCCTTATTTTCTTGATTCTTTCAAGTTCTACTAGCTCTCGAGCATGCCGACAAACATCAACTTTTGTGAAAAATATATACAGATGACACAATCAGGACCGAAAGATATATATTTTGTTTAGATGGAACACACTGGCGGACCGTGGGCGCACATATTGTACACGGATTGTTACCAGGAAAACATAGGGATTGGAGGAATTTCGTAACAATTATTTTGAGGGCTAATTTCGTAATAATTTTGAAGGGTTCCAGTCCATTTTTTTCTTACATGTAAGCTCTTTAAATTATAGGATTGAGGTCACAAAATTCGTATGAAATCAATTCCGCTGCCCTCCATTGCATAGGAATCTCAATATGAGTTCAAATCTCATTTTATTTTTCCTTTAAAAATGTACAATGCACTTACACTCTATCTTTATCTAACCTGCTCAATCTTGTGGAATTCCTATGCACCATCCAAAGACACGGTTGACAAAATTTATATGTTTTCAAATTATGTAGGAATTCACCATATGTGACATTCCAATCATGTGTTTTTTCCGTTCCTACGTTTTAAAATCCCGCATCCAAAGATGCCCTAAAAATGTACTGCTTCTGGTGGTAACTTGGACTTTTGACCCGGCCCGTGTTTATTTTCAGCACAAAATCGGTGTGCGTGTCGAAAACCATTATCTGAGGATCTCTTTTGGTTCTGACTTTTTTTTTATGTTGATAAAAGTGACTCTTATAGAAATTAAATGACACCTGATTTCTCTGCAAAGGCTAATTTTAATTGTAACTAGTCTCCTAAGGTCGGCATTGAAAAGTGCAAGTTGAACCTGTGCACCTGGGGTATTTATTTTCCATTCTTTGTGATGTCTCTCAACATATACAAATTTATAGGATGTTGGCCGGATGGTATGAGAGTCCAGCGCCAAAGCGAATGAAGCTAGGTCGACCCTAGGACCAAGATTTTATTTTGTTTTGATCACGGATTGGACGTGGGCGAAGTTCTTCGAAGAGCCACATTTGTCAAAAAAAGATACTAGTCTTTGGTGGCATTTGCTCGAGGTTATGGCACACTTGCTACTTTGAGTTCTTATCCAGATGAACTGAGTTGACTTTTGCAACTGATGCGGCGACCAAGGATGCGTTCACTACAAGGAAACAGCTAATTACCGGTGTGGCGATTTTGGGATCACCGGCGAGAAACGCCCACGCCGGTAACTTCACGCCAGTGCTATTTGGGATCAATGGCGAGTGCGAGGCCACGCCGGTCATTCTTTTATATCACCGGCGTGTGAACCCTGTGTCTGGTTTCTGGTATTGGTGGATTACCGGCGTGGTGTAGCATGACTCGCCAGTAATTGTTTTATTAATATTTATATTTATTATTATTTTACCCAATCGTTATATATTCGAGATTTCGTATTAAAGACCATATTCGAGAATTCGCTCGCATAGAATATATTCGAGAATACACGCACATAAATATGAGTACATATTAAACTTAAAAGTTCATATAGCTGATTACTAGATATTGTCCACGGAAGTTAGCTATTATAACGATAAGTCTTAAATATGTTTTTACATCCCTAAAATAACTTAGTTCTGGCAAGGAATATAAAGTTCACGGAAGGTACATAAAACATAAGCAGCTAATATAACGACAAGTTTTGAAACACTCTACTGGCCGCTGATGGTGTTGAAGTCGCGCATGCCATCAATTGTGAATTGCCCCGTGTGACCTCATGCGTTCGAGAATGTCGTCTTTATCTAGTGGTAGGCAATAGAACCGGCCGTCGATGGTGTTGACATCTCTGTTGAGAACTACTGCAAGCTCGTTGAATACGCGCCCAGTTATCTCTCATATTTCCATTCTTGACATTCTTCAAGCATTCAGCCCACGTGAGGATGGTCTTGTCTCCGCCCATCATATGCTTCGCATGTACGAACGACCACATTTGATGGAGGACGAAGTAGCCCCCCATGTTGCTATCTTCTGCTTGTTGTGCGCACTTGAATGTGTTCATAAATGTGTTCATAAAATGTGCATTACACAAAAAAGGAGTTTGATAAACGTGTTAAAAAGGTGATTGCATGAGGTTCTGGTAGGCAAGCCTCCAGTGCGAAGCCAGGCCGGCCCAGGCCGGGCTCCAGGCTGGCCGTCTTGGGCTCCCTCCAGCCTCCAGTGCAAAGCCAGGCCGGCCCAGGCTGGGCTCGAGGCCGGACACCTCAGGCACCCTGCCGACCTCCTTCGGCAAGTCTCGGCCGGCCCAGGTCGGGCTCGAGGTTGGCCCCTCTGAACACTCATCCGGGAGTCGAAGATTCCAGGCCGGGCCCCTGGCCAGCGTCACGCGGGAAAATTTCCCCTCCCCAACGGCCACTTTTTGGGAGGGGGTATAAATACCCCTCCACCTACCTCCAGCCAGCTAGCTCGCCCCAAATTGAAGACCACCATTATTGCAAGCTCAAGATTCACTAGATCTCCCAATTTCTCCACCCAAACTTGTTGATCTTTGGAGGATTGAAGGAGAAGGCCCCGATCTACATCCTCACCGAGCCGTTTTTCATTTCCCCCTCATTCACTTGAGGGACCATTTGCTAGAGTTTCCCTTTGGAAAACCTAGCCCCTCGTTGTACTCACTTGTTGCGTTTGTGACAGATTGTAGCCGTTCGGGAGCCCCCAATCCAGTTGTGGGTTGTGCCCCGGATTGTTGTTGTAAAGGCTCCGAACTCCGCCTTGAAGGTTTCCGATAGTTGAAGGTGAACCAAACCTTTGTGGTGTGGTTCATCGGAGAAGAAGGTGAAGCCTTTGTGGCTGTTGAGTCATTGTGTTGACTCACACCTCTCCAACGAGACGTACTCCCCTAAAAGGGAGGAACTCGGGAATACATCCTTGTCTCCGCGTGCTTTCACTTCGGTTACCTCTATCCTTGTTATAGCTTTACTTCATGTACCTTGCTTAGTCGCTAGCTTGTCATATAGGTAAATTCACCATAGTTGCATATCTACATAATTTACCTTTTTTGTCATGCCTAATTTAAAAAAGTATTAAAATTTGAAGTAGCACCTATTGACCCCCCTCTAGGTGTCTGTGGGGACCCCGGACTAGCTGTCCGAAATACCCGATTATGCTTAACACAACGATCCCGTGATCAGTCTGTCGTTGCACATAATCCGAATTGGATACCAAAGTTTACATCCATTACAGTACCGAATAAAAGTCTTCCATAAATGGTCATTTAGACCAAGTTCTTACATAGGTGCCTTCATGGGCCAAACCAAAATATATCAGCGGAAGCTACGGCGTAGTAGACATCATATTCTAATGATGACAACCCGACAGGCAGCTGACTTGTGGAGATCCTTAGTTGGCGTAGAAGTCGCCATATTCCTGCTCGGCGTAGTGCTCCTCCTTGTAGTCCTCGTAGTCTGGCTAGGACAATAGCCAGGGACGAAACCAATATGAGTACATTTGAATGTACTCGCAAACTACCCCAACATGAGTATGCACTCTTATTTGTTTTAAAACAGCTCTATATCTTTATTGAAAAAGGTAAGAAGAGTTTTATAACCATCTTTGAAAGAAGTCACCATTTCATTTTGTTTCTCAAAAACTCCTCCTTTTCATGACCATGGCTCACCATAGTCCATTTATTCCCACAACTCCTACCACTTCATTTGGTATAGATGTGTAACCCCATCACCATTTCAATTTCTTTTAAACTTAAAAGCTTTTTCCAAAAACTTGCACATGGTCAAAGTAGGGTCTCCCAGCTGTCCATATCCGAGGACTCGGCTATTCGAATAGTTTTAACCCTCTGCAGAGGTAGCACGCTTTTATCCCACATCCATCCGGCAGCTCATCGTGTCCGCCACGTCTCGCCATACAGGTGTATGCGAAGTAAGCCGCCGACCATAGCCTGTCCTTTGCTCATGCTAGTATAGGATCCTACCGCTACGAAATTATCATCTTTTCCATCGACACCCAGTCCAGATTCCCCGTCGGGAAACCTAAGTGTGAGGACTCGTAGTTCTGCCCGGCGAGCGAACCCTTCAATCCCCCATCCTCAGATGCCAGGACCCAGGTCAGGGGGTAGGTCGCCATGACCATCCCCTCATGGAACGAGGTCATCCTCGTTGTTGAGGAGTCCCATACTAATATGAGCAAATTATATGACTACGCCTGTTTCCCATATGTGGTGGAGGTGGTCGCACAGGGTATTGGATGGTTGACGTAAGTACAAGGACACACTGTGCATTTTTCATAAACATCACCACTTTTCCACTTTTCCAACACAACACCGACATCTCGGCATTCCATAAACTCACAAGACATTTCAAAGGAGTTTTGAATAAACAACATTGTTTTCCCATCCTAAAGTTTTACATAAACTACTACATAGGGTGGCAAAATAATATCCATATACTTTTGAAATGAGTTTTATAAATCTTGCTTTGAGAGTAAAACATGTTATGAAAGTAGATGCATATGTTGGTAGTGCAAGCTCAGGGAATAGCTTGCCTTGCTTGGCAAAGTGATCTTGCTCTTGTTCTTCAACTTCAGCAAACTCTCCTTCCTCGATATATCCGACAACGTTCTCGTCTAATTAATAAACAAACAATGCAACCAATCACTAAGCTATACAAGCAATCATCTCAACACAACAATCATAAACATCACAATTAGCTACTGCACACACAAACCACACAATTTGGTTTTCAAATAAATTGAATTAAACATTATTTAATTAAGTCCAAATTATGGCAGAAACTAGTTATTCATGTTTAATTCCACAACTTGAGTTCTGTTGGTCACAAAAATACAAACTAAAATTCTATGGAAAGCCACTGATGTGTAGAATACAACCCAATTTGAATTGGATCATTTGGAGTTACCAAACTCCCTACACATTGGATTGAATCCAGTAGCTTAATATTCAAGTTTTAGCTACCATTTAAATTCTGTTGTTCCAAAAATTAAACCCTTTTAGGGGTAACTAAACATGGCTATATGTGAGCTAACAAAATTGGTCCTAACTCATTTGGATCAACCAATAAACATATTTGTCTGTTTTAGTCCAGAAGGGTTTATCTTAAAGTCAACAATTAATGCTGCTTAATTAATTCTACCAAAATAGGGGAGCTAACACAAGGCAGTACTAAGCTAGCAAAATTGGTTTGGAATTATTTGGACTAACAGAGTATCAGAAACAAACAAGTTTAGATTTTAAACCTTCTGTGGTATTTTCAATAATACTTTTTAAATATTTAATTAAATGACATGAGACCAATTGTGTTGGTTAAACAATTTCATAAGCTTTCCAGAACATTTGAGTTTGATTTATTTGGATTCCTAAATCTCGAGATATTTAATTTTAAAGTTGACATCAGTACTGAGAATTTCAGAGAATTCAAATTAGAAAAATCCACTGTTGTGGATAATGTTGAAATCCCTGACGGGTGGGTCCTACCCGTCAGTGACTCAGCGAAACGGTACGCGCGCGAGGGAAAAGATTAAAATTATGACAGTGGGACCCACATGGCAGTCTAACTTAACACGAAGCGGTACGTGGCCGTAGATCTTCGATCCAACGGCTCACGGAGGTCGCCATCGGCGACGACCTAAAATGAGCGGCGCTGCCGCGCCGGCGACGGCGAGGTGGACAGATCTCTCACCTAGGGGCTCGGGAGGAAGCGGCGATGACGCGAATCGACGGCGGCGGCTCGGGGAAGACGATGGTGCGAGCGGCAGTTGCTGGGGAAGTCTCTGTCGACGGCGGCGATGTCGCGCTCTTCGTCGGCGTCGGGCAGCAACTTCGGCGGAGCTTCGGGGTCGCGTCCGTGTGCTAAAAAGAGGGAAAAGAAGCCTGGGTGAGTGCGGTGAGCTTGGGCAACAGCGTAGAGGGGTCAGAGGGAAGAATGGGAGGGTGTGGCGTTGTGGTGGTGTTCGACCTCAACGGCGGCGTCGGGTGAGGCAGTGCACTGCCCTCCGGCGGTGCACAGACGAAATTGAGGCGAGGGAAAGCTCGAGGGAGAGGTGTGGTGTTCCAGTGAGGTCTCAGGGTGCTTTTATAGGCTCGGGGCGGTCCACGATGGTCGGGGTCTACGGCGGCGGCCATGGCGCGTCCACGGCGACCGATTCCTCGATTACGTGGCGAGGGTGCAGGGGCTCGTGGCGGCTTGGTGCTTAACGGGGTCCGGCAAGGTTCTAGAAGCGTCTAGAGGAGCTGGGCGTGTCGAGGCGCAGAGACGGGGGCCAATTTGCTCGGCGCCGTCCAAGTCCTCCCGGCGGCCGTCGGGGAACCGCGGCGTAACTGCGACGGGAGAGGTGCCCGTTTTCTTCCCTGCGGTGCAGAGAAGTGCAGAGACGCAGGAGCGAGGGAGAGCGCGGCCAGGGGGGTCCTGGCGGCGAAGAAAACGGCGACGACGGTGAAGGCGACACGGCGATGGTCATCGGGGCTGAGGTCGATGACCATTTTGCAGAAAACCCCCTCCTTCCTCTTTTCTTTTATTTTTCAGTTTTATTTCAAAAATCCAGAAGCTTTTCCTGGATTTAATTGAGGTACTTAAACATTTTAGAAAATTTGCAAATAATTGTGGGGCCTCCCATAACATGTAGAAGCTCCACAAAAATTGGCATTGCCAAATAAAATGTTTGGCAACATTTTCTTTCATAGTACTTTGTTTATGTTATTTTAATTTATTTCACTTGTTTTTATTTTTGAATTTTAAAACTAGTTCAAAAATAATATTTGAGAGGGGAAAGTGGTAGGAACAAAATGGGGAGTGTTTACATTACAACTCCACTGACTTTGGTTTGAAAATAATTGAGTTTGTCACTTGGAGATTTTCATGTGATAACTTGTCACTTTTATTTTTCTTGCTTTGATTTTATATTTTGTTTTCTTTCTTTCTTACTAGTGTTCACTAGTGCAAACACTCACACAAACAGCAAGAACAACATCTCAAGTAACAAAAGCAATTAACATACAATAGACAACAAAAGTTTTTGTTGGCTCTCATTTTTGGAATATAATCCTGATAATAATTTTTGGGATGTTACAGTGTCATATGATCCTTTCACCAACCACTCAAGGCCTTAGAAAACTTGCATAGCGCATGTTTGTTTAACAGATTGCCAGTCTGCTTAAGGTTGTTGTACATACGTGGGAAGGAGAATCTTTGGTGAAGCCTTTTGAGGAGAAGGTCACGCACCTCAGCGTTTTCCTTTCCCCTAATGGTTGGATCGTTAAGGTTGCAGACTTCTTGGACGATGCATCCAATGGTGTTGCCGTACTCAGAGTGGGATTTGAGCGGACTTAAAGGCTCACCAGACGCGTCTAGTTGCGTGATCCGTATGGTTTTGGGCTTGATCGTGTTTTGGCTCCTAGTTTTCTTCGACTGGGAACTTTGTGAGTCGTTGGGGACGGGCTCATCCTCATCTTCATCCACCTCCGCGTCTTCACGATGCTCATCTTCATCCTCCACCGCGTCTTCGCGACGCTTATCTTCATCCTCATCCCGGGCATCCTCGGGAGGCACGTTTTTGTAACCACTCGCCTCAGAGTCGGACCTGTCCTCATCTTCCATGTGGTGCTCACTTTCACGTGACACATATGCGGGGTCCATAAATTCCGCGGGCATGCGGATCCTTCCAGACGAAGTGACGCCCTCGTTGTTTCTAGACATCTAAAATTGTTAGACGAATTGGATGATAAATCTGTATTGCACATAAATCTCTTAAATTGTTAAGTCATGGCAAAAATTTCGGCACGACCTTCGCTAAAATTGGACATATTGAGTGCCAGAAATTCGATGAAACAACGTGAGTCAACGTTTCGTCAAAACATTGGCACTCATATACCTGCATAGGAAATAACAATAGACGTGAAAATGTTCGCGAACAACACATTGCATAGACCTCAACCACGTATATACCCAAATTCATCTCCCCGCATTCCATATATATACCCAAATTCATCTCCCCAACCTGCGGTAACCACATATATCTCCAAATAAATTTCTAATTCATGCTCCAAAACATGTAAAATTGGTCTCGGCATTTCAACAAACACCTCATGAGTGACACCGGGGTGGAGGGGAAAGGGGTACAATACCTCGTGCCGACGGCGGCGGCACCGAAGCCCAGCGTCGGGCGTGGTGCCTAGACGAGGCCGGGGACAGCTCGCGCCGACGACGGCAGCTCCGGCGGCGCTTGGCGGGAGAGGCGCGGTCGAGGGAGACGGCGGAGGGCGGAGGCGCGGCCGGCGTCCAGCGCGTGTTCAGGGGGACGAGGCCTTCCGGCGGCGGTGGCGTCAAATGGCGGCGCGAGCGCGAGACAGAGGAGAGAGAGGCGCGAGCGCGAAATGAAAAGCGGTGGGGAAATTTCACAAGTTTTTTCCCTATACAACTATTCCAATGGAATCACCGGCGAGTACGGGTCGCCCATGCCGGTAACGTTAAAGTAATCACCGGCGTGGGACCCCACTCACGCCAGTCATTCTATCGGGGCTGACGATGCCTATTCAGCACAAAGTAATCACCGGCGTGTCCGACCAAACCCACGCCAGTAATCGCTACCATAATGACTGGCATGGATACGTAGTCCCATGCCGGTGATAGTTTTCTCCGTGGTTGGATTTTTGGGCCCACAAATCACCGGCGTGGCTCTAAGGTGTCCACGCCGGTGATTCCACCGTAACACCGGCGTGGAACAAATTCCCACGCCGGTGATTAGCTGCGAAATTTGGTCCCAGCAGATCACCGGCGTGGGGTTTAGGTGGCCCGCCGGTGATTACAAGCCGGCTATTAGCTGTTTCCTTTTAGTGGTTCGTCCTTCGGTAGTTTCACACACTCGCCTCTTCATATGAGGAAGATGACTACCTTTCTACCGTCCTTTGTGTCCGGTTATTTGTTTGTCTTCGGTGACAAATTTGTTACGTTGCTTCCATCTTTTATACTATTATTCCCTCTATTCACTATAATAAGATAGTTTTAATTATTTTAATATGGACTAGATACAGTTTAAAATGGGTGAATATACACATTAGATGTGTCTAGATACATGCATTTTCGAGAAAAAAGGCTAAAATGTCATATAAGTGAATGGAGTGAGTATTGGTCGTGCACATTTTCGATAATTTTGTCATTGTAATTTTCGAAATGTCAGGTGTATTTAACTATTTGTGTGTTAGATCTTAATGTATTAACAAAATTGTTCCTTTTTAAAAAGTGTAAAGCTCATGCAAGACAATGTGGAAAAAATCACCCTTGTTCCACGTGCGGCGTCAACGAATTCGGTCGAATTTTGTGGCATCAGGTTTGTTAATGCAATAAAATGAACTTTACGAGAATTAAAAGAACACTGATCAATGGGCATAGGTCGGAACACGTAGGTCCCAAACCGATCAAGGCGGCACAAAGCTCAGGATCGATCGTGAGCTAGTCACGTACGTGTACGTGTACGTGGACGGTGGGTGCATGGCCGACGGACGTACCATACGCGTGGTCGCCGATCTGGTGGCACGGCGCGTTCCGCGTGGGCAGCGCGTAGCGCCGGCGGGGAGAATAACCGTTTTCCGGCGGAGCACTTTGGGGATGGTTACTGGTTCCAGGCGACGCAACGTGGTGTGTCGGCAGCGGGGCGTCCCCACGTGGCGCGAAAGCAGAAGGTACAAGAAAAAAAAGGGTCCATCCATCCTCGAGACTGTGAGCGCGGGCCCATGCGCCAGCGCCATATCCGCTAGGTCTCTGTTACCTCTTTCCTCCCCCAGGGACCGGGAAAAATAAAGAAAATCTGTCGTGACAAGACTGCCCCTGTGTGTTGAGCGTCGGCTATCCGCTCCGGTGCTGCCGCGACTGCTCGTGGGCCGGCGCCCAGGTTTTGACTATCTTCCTCTTTGTTTTCTCACTCCATGTTTGGCTAGCGACTCCGACTGGATTTTTGTTTTCGCGCAGGAAACACGCTGTTCATACAGTCAGCGTCGGCACCTAGGCGAATGTAAAATATTCATCAAAATCGAATGGAATACAAAGGCTGAGTTTTAGCCGTCAATTGTTGGACACCAAGTTTGAGTCGTTTTATAAAGGGGAACTTGATGTTCAAGAATTAACTATAAGGTTATTACCCTGCTCCCTAAAGTTTCTAATGCTGAGAAAATTACTCAATATAGGCCCATTTGTTTGCTTCGGTGCATTTACAAGCTTATAACGAAAGTTTTGACTATTAGGTTGGAACCTTTGGCTGACAAATTATTTAGCATTCATCAAAGTGCTTTCATAAAAAATCGGTGTATTACAGATGGCATCCTGTCCCTTCAGGAACTTATGCATCATACTCATGTTAAGAAACAAATTGGTGTGGTGTTGAAGTTGGATTTCTAAAAGGCTTATGATAAGGTAAATTGGGCATTTCTTTTGAGTTGTTTGGTGGCTAAAGGGTTTGACGAGAAATGGTATGGTTGGGTAAAGAAAATTTTATATAACGGAAAAGTCTCGGTGAAGTTGAATAATAAATGTGGACCGTACTTTCAGAGTTCAAAAGGGTGAGGCAGGGTGATCCCCTCTCACCCACTTTATTTAATCTTGCGGGTGAGTGTTTATCTAAGATGATTCGTAATGCGCAAGAGAATGGTTTGTTGCTTGGTTTGGCGCCTGATTTGATTCATAATGGTGTGGCTGTTTTGCAATATGCTGATGATACGGTTTTATGTGTCACGTATGATAGCGACAGAGCTTTGAACCTCAAGTTGCTGCTGTATTGTTTTGAGATAATGTCGGGGCTAAAAATTAATTATTCGAAAAGTGAGATTTTCCTGGTTGGGGGTGACAATTTAATTGCTGAGTTTTATTCCTCCATGTTCGGGTGTAAGGTGGGTATGCTTCCTATGATGTATTTGGGGATGCCGGTGAGTTTTCGTACTTTAAGAAACTCAGACCTTGAGTTTATTGATGAACGGTTTGTTAAGAAATTGGATGCTTGGCAGGGAAACTCCTCTTCTTCGAGTGGTAGGTTCACTCTTGTTGATGCTAGTTTGTCTGGGATAGCCTCCTATCTTATGTCTATGGTTATGCTGAATAAGACTTTTATTGAAAGATTGGATACGCATCGGAGAAGAGTTTTTTTGGAACGGTAAGAGAGTTAAGAAAGGTTACTATATGGTAAAATGGTCTCGGGGTGTGTAGATCCAGAGATAAGGGTGGTTTGGGGTTAAAAAACTTGAGACGACAAAACATTAGCCTTTTATGCAAATGGCTTTGGAAATTAGAGACTCAAAAAGGGTTGTGGCAAACTATTGTTGAGGCCAAATACCTTCGGGGGTAAAAGTATTGCTTTGGTGAAGCCTAGGGCTATAGAGTCACCTAGTTGGAAAACTATTTTGAGTATTCATGATACTTATATGTGTGGGAGAAAAATTAATTTGAAAAGTGGGGATATGTGTCATTTTGGAAAGATGCCATTGAAGGGAAGAAACCTATTTGTGAGCAAATTCCTGAGGTGTTTGATCTATGTGTGAATCAGGATTATACTGTGAAGGAGGTTGTTGAGTTACATTTTATTCTGCCGTTTAGGAGACATTTATCTGGTGAGTTGCTGAGACAATGGAATGAGGTGGTTGAGTGGGTGAGATCGGTTCAACTATCGGATGAACACGATTATGTGTCTTGGTTATGGAATAAGAATGGTAAATTTACTACAAAGTCTGTGTATAAAATTTTGGAGAAAGACCTATCTGGGGCAAATTATAAATGGGTTTGAGGGGCAAAGGTACCTCTGAAAATTCGTATTTTCATGTGGCAACTGTTCCAGAATGCCATTCTCACTAGAGATAATATGAGGAAACGAAAGTGGCAAGGGTCTCCTAGGTGTTCGTTTTGCTATCAACACGAATCTGCGGATCACCTGTTTTTCCAGTGTCCGGTGGCTAGAGTGGTTTGGGGTGCGATTGGACAGATTTTTGGAACAAATCTTTGTCCTAATAATCTGTGGCAAGCCATGGTGTGGATGCATGCGTTTTTCCTTTTGGGGAACGGTTATATGTTACTGGTATTGCGGCTGTTTGTTGGGCTTTGTGGAATATAAGGAACAAAGTGACTTTTGAGGATTATAAGCTGAGATCACCTTGTGAAGTAATCTTTCGTGTGTCTTCTTTGTTAACTTACTGGACAGGTCTTCAGAAGGAGTGTGACAAGGAGATGATGTTGATGGGAGCGGGCAAGCTGATGGAGGCTGCGACAAACCTTCTTCATGTTCAAGGCTTGAGGGACAGCGTCGGGGTTGCAGCTGGGACCTGATCGGGTGAAGTCTCAGTGCTATGTTGCTGGAGCGTTTGGTGCTGCTGGTTGTAATTGAGAACTTTGGAAGTTTTGTGAATGTCTTCCGGATGTCATGTTTGGATGTTGTTGGCTTCCTGGTACTGTGGTCTGGTCGTTTAGTGGTTTCCTTATGTTGGTTGTTTGTGTAGTTGAACATGTAGTAATAATCGGTGTTGTCAGGTTTTTGCCCCATAGTGGGTACTTCGACAGCGAAGTATTCAGTAGTGGGTTTCCTGGGAATGCCCCAGCTCGCTTCCTTTCTCCTCCCCCTCCCTGTTTCTCTGGTGTAACAGACTTGTTCTTTCCGTTTTGAATGAAATGGAAAGGGGTGGAAGCCCGGTTGGAAAAAATTGTTGGACACCAATTTTTCGAAAGCAAAAATGTAGTTTGTCACCATTCATCGGTGGTGATCCGATCAAAGGCATTAATTTGGGCAAACCCGATACTACAGTAGATGACATAGCAGACAGCTGGACAAGTTTTAATATCAGAGTTTGAATATCTAGGTTACTATTCCCTTCGTTCCAAAATAATACATATGTTTTGACCACTTTCACGTGGACTAAATAAGACTAGAGTGAGTGAATTAACACACTAAAATATGTTTAGATACGTATGAATCGGAAGAAAACTAAAAAGTACTATATTTAGTAACATAGGGAGTAATACATATGCTCATTAGGCCATTTTGAAGTTTTTCCCGACAAAACCGTGGAACTGGGTGGTCAACTAATTGCCCATACGTATTGAAACCAAGGTTTTGGTTACCGGTCGAAATACCGTGGTAACCGAAAATCTCGCCCCACCCCCGGTAAATGAGTTTACCGGGCGAAAAACCTTGAGATATTTCAATTTGGGTTGAATTCGTCCTCTCAAAATCTTTATTTGATTTTTCGATGTTTTAAGTTTGAATTTCAAATTCTGTCTGGTCCAGTAACAGGCCTGTAATTTCCAGTCACCACGGTTGCTGGAAATTCCGGCTCCCTCCGAGAAAAAATCAAACCGGTACCCAAAACCTTGATTGAAACAAAAATCTGTATGGTAAGCAAATAAGCTACTTGTGAGGAATGCCAATTGCTAGTAGGAGAAAGGTGGAAGGGATAGTCTCGAGTAGGAAGACACAGACCTCACAACATGTGCATGCGAGAGATAATATAAAATTAGTTCGGTAAAATGGGACATGCATGGGCTAATTCGTAGGTAAATTATTGTTGGTCAAATGTAACTGCATCACGTGGAGATTAAAACATTTTACGAAGAAATATTATATTATGACACTGAGGAAGTACCTTGGTTCTTTTGTAAGAAAAAAGGAAACAACCGGCCGTTTTTGTTGCCCAATCCCACGCCTTTCTGTATATACTTCTCACCAAACACAACCTACGTATATGCCAAACGGATTTGTTGAAAATCTGGCGACTATAACTTTTACCATCAACAGTCATTTTTTCTTTGTAATGTTTTGTCCATTTTACTCTGAATTTAACCTTTTTTTTTTGGAGAAATTGGTTGTTTCTTTTTCTCTTTGCAGTTGCACTTTAATATAGACCAATTGCACATTCAAAAAATGCAACCATTGTATTTTTGTGGTCGCACTTTAGGTATACACTAGTAGTGTTTTGTAATGTGCAACGTGGTACTTAATTGCGCTAAACAATGTTGTACACTAATAACACATGTTTCGATAATTCATTTGAGTTCTAGTTTTCTTTTGTTTTGTCGGCTGCACTTCAAATTACTTCTTGCACAGCTTAGGTACAATGGCCAATCCGGGTCCACCAAAGAAGTCAACACGAAGGGATTCAAAATACTTTGCCGAGAAACAAACGCGGACGAACAACGAGGAAAAAAAGATAGGCCGACAGCCACAAAGTTGTCTAGGGGCAATCCAGACATTTCGCTCATCTCCCCTGTCTCATTCCCTTCCTCTTCCGGTGTCTTCCTTCCCTTTCCTTTGCTTGGCTCGACAGCCTCCGCAACTCATAAACTCCCCACCACGCCAGCAGAAAACAGCAAAGCATCCAATGCTCCCCCCTCCCCACCATTCACTCCCCTAATAATGCCCTCCGCTAACCGCGCCCTCCACCACTAAACCCCTCTCCCAATCCCCAGGAGCTTCGCCTAGAGGAGCACCGGCGGCGGCGGCGGCGGGGCGAGATGGACATCTCTTCGTTCATCACGTCGCTTCTGACGTCCTTCATCATCTTCGTCGTGCTGGTCCTGGTCTTCACCTGGCTGTCGCGGCGCCCCGGGAACGCGCCGGTCTACTACCCGAGCGTCCTGCTGCGGGGGCTCGACCCCTGGGAGGGCCGCGGCCGGGGCACGCTCAGCCCCGTCGGCTGGATCCAGCAGGCCTTCAGGGCGTCCGAGGCCGACGTCGTTGCCGCTGGCGGGGTCGACGCCGCCGTCTACCTCGTCTTCCTCTCCTCCGGTACGGAAAACCAAATTAACCGCGCTCTTCACTTCGTTTGTTTGTTTCCCTTTCTTGAGTTGGTTGCGTTTGGTTGATTCGTGTACGGCATATCTGTGCGTTTCTGCGGCCTTATTTTTTGCAAAAAAAATCAAGTCGTGCTGTTGTACAGCTTGTTTTTTCTGATGAATCTGCTGATGTGAAGCTGTATTCTATTCGAAACGAAGATCTATAGTTCATTTTTGTGGCATCCTTTTCCGAACGGAGGGAGTATTTCTTAAAAAAAGTAGTACGGTGTTGTGGAAACGAAGTTATTGTTTTACTTCTGTATGTATGCCAACATAAAGGGCATATGCGCTTACATGAACGTCCAGAACAGCAATAACGACCGCTCATTCCTGCCATCAGTTACTTTTCAATTTAATAGTGCCGTTGTTAAGTTGCGAAAACAATTTCTGTAGAACGAGCTAGAGCCATGCTTTTGTCTTTTTGTTTACAGTTAAAACGCCAATTACCATCACCACGTGTACTTTAAGGCCAGGCTCAGACGAGACAAAGCTATGGTGTATGTGTATATAGAGATTGCTGGAATTACCAAATTTAGCAAGTGAAACAGCTTTGTCTACAGCGTTGAAAAGGCTAGGATGTGTTTGGTCAATTATAAGTTGGTGGACAGATCACAGAGTTGTTACCAGTTTTCAGTTTGTTTATTGTTCTCTTCTCTTGTGTTCCAGTGTTGGCAATCCTTCTGCTCTCTGGAGTTGTGTTGCTTCCAGTTCTATTGCCCCTTTCTGGAACTGATCATGCACTGGAGGAATCTGCTGGCAAAAATGCCACGGCGGCAGCGCAGTTCACGGTTATTGAAAAGCTAGCATTGGGCAATATTCATGTAAGTAATCCTTTTATTGGAGTTTCAGCCTGTTTTTGTTGCCACGAATAGCTCTAGGTTGTTCAAATTATACAGAACCATATACTTTCCGAAGCATGTTCTCTCTTGATGGGGCCCATTTAATAACCAGGTGGATCATCAGTTTGAAAAAAGTAGTGTTCTACATTAGCCAAGGTTCATCATTCCCAAAGTTAGGATTGAAATGAAATTCTGATTTCTTATCTGTATTCCGTGCATTCTCAGTGCGTCCAGTTTACCAATTCTTTATGTAATAACTTATAAGATTTCTCACAGTTGGATTATTCATATCTACAAAATTCAAAAGAATGTGAAGCTTAATTGAAATGATTACGTCTTAAACTACCACAATTGTTGTGTTCAATTTTATAAAAAGGTAAAGCTTACTTTAAGTGTGATTGCCTGACAGCAAACATATTATCATAGTCATGTTTTTTTTTTGAATTTAAGGGGTTCACCCTGTTTTCTATCAATAGAAAACAGTTGCTACAAGATCCCACCAAAACGCTACAACCACCTCAAGCACACCAGACCATAAGCAATCCGAATTTTTGCTTACAGCAGCTTTGAAAGAACAAACTCCAGGAGCAATCTAACAAACTAGCTACGCCCAGCAAAAACACGGTAACCATCATCCTTCCAGCCGGGCCCTCCACGATGCCCAGCCTCGAGCGCCCTTGAAGACTTCATCCGCGACTCGTCCCAGCAGCCTTGCGCCCATTTGCAGTTCCAGCTTTGCGTCCTCCGATACCTGCAGATTTGCCCACCAGTCAATCCAAAAACAGATGCTACGTACAACTTCAACTGGTTCTGACGGCCATTGTTTTTCAAAACAAGCTAAATTTCGAGTTTTCCAAATCCCCCACATGACTGCTGCTACAGCCACTGCAACTTCACCTCTCAATTTCTTGCTGAAACCCTTGAGCCAACTTGTTAAACAAAAATCCGCATCCGAAAACTGACATTTAAATCCAGTAGCAACACTAACCACGTTCCAAACACCACGCCGTCTGCCTGCTGTGCGACCAAGAACCTGAGACGATACACCATCTCCTCTTCGGTTGCCCCTTCTCGAGACAGACATGGCACGACATCTTTGCCTGGCTACGCATTCCCTGTGCCACGCCTGATGACAACACGTCGTTGGACTCATGGTGGGAGGCAGCGAGGCAGGGCACCCCCATGGCAATGCGCAAGGGCCTGGCCACGGCGGCCTTGCTTGTGCCATGGATGATCTGGAAGCAGAGAAACTCCTGCGTCTTCGATGGAGCGCAGGCTTCAGTCCTATCCTGCACCTCGCAAATCAAGGAGGAGGCAAGACTTTGGGCTAGAGCAGGAGCGCTAGGGCTTAGGGCCATTTTACCCCAGACATGGGATGTACACTGATGTATTCCTCCCCCCCGCCTTCACCTCCTAGGAGGATGTAACCAAAAACTCCTTTCTATTCAATGAAAAGAAACGCAAAGCTTTTGCGTTTTCTCGAAAAAAAAAGAAAAGACAGGTTTTCTCACGAACCTCTTTTTGTTAGGACATCTCTTGTCAGAATACTTTTTTTCAAGATAAGCCAAAGAAAAGTTTTGACTCGCAGTGGAATCTTTACTTTCCACATAAACCTGTATGGCACCTTGCCAACAGTTTGCATTGCAGAGTAAAAGGATTTCACAGTAAATTGTTGGGAGGATGACAACAGCCAGATTAGTTTATCTTCCTCCCCAGTAAGTGTCACTAATTCACAGCAACCTTTAAGCCTATTCCATTCTTCCAGTTTTATTCCCACAAGATTCCTTCGAAAAGAATCAATTCCAGCACAGAACGCTTTCTGCACAGTGATATTCTGATAATTCGAAACTGCATATAATCTAGGGAATTGCTCAGCAAAGCAAGTATCTGAGTACCAGTTGTCTTCCCAGAACCTTGTCTTAGCCCCATCCCCCAGTTTGAACTTGTAACACGAGAGAAACAAAGGTTTAACTTCCATTAACCCTTGCCAGAAATGGGAATCTCCATTTTTGCGAGAACATTGTCCCAGTGTAGTGTTTTTTAGGTACTTGTTCTGTAACAGAGTTTGCCACATTCCTTTCTCATTAAATAATTTCCAAAGCCATTTCGCCAAGAGTGCAATATTCATAACTTCTAAGTCCAAAACCCCTAAACCTCCTTGGTCCTTTGGTAAACACACAGTTTTCCAATTGACCAGGTGGTACCTTTTCTTCTCTATCTGATCACTCCAAAGGAAACCAGACCGTTGCTTATCAAAAACCATTTTTTTCTCAACAGGCATTCTATAGAAAGATAACATATAAAGCAAAACACTAGAAAGAGAGGTTCCTTTCATCTCCAGCACTTGCAACAGGAACGGCCATTTCACTTTGTCGAAAGCTTTTTCAAAATCGATTTTGAATAAAACCCCAGCCTTTTTACTAACATGTAAATCATTTAGGGTCTCATGCAACACCACAACCCCTTCCATGATGAACCTGTTCTTAAGGAAGGCCGTTTGTGACATTTTAATCACCTTTCCGATAATAGGGGTCAACCTATTAACGATGATCTTGGTGATAATTTTAAAAACCACATTAAGCAAACATATAGGTCTAAATTTTTGGATAACATCAGCCTCAGCTCCTTTCGGAACAAGGGTGACAACCCCATAATTTAGCCTAGCAATGTTGATCTTCCCGTTGAAGAAATCATTCACTAAAGTAAACAGATCTTCTTTTATTATGTGCCAAAATTTCTGGTAAAAGTCTGCATTAAAACCGTCAGGTCCAGCAGCTTTATTTTTTCCATATCAAATACTGCACATTTTAATTCTCCAGATCATAGTCATGCTGACAACTAAACTCTGGTGTCTTCACATTTTCTCCAGGAATCAAGTTTGAGGTTGTGGGGATTTTTATTATCAGTCTATTGGGTCTCTTTTGTCACCTATTTCGTACTGTGGAGATCCTACAAGCATGTTTCGAATCTGAGAGCAGCTGCAAGATCAACATCAGATGTTAAACCAGAGGAGTTTGCCGTGTTGGTGAGAGATGTTCCTGTACCACCTCCTGATCAAAGTATAAAGGACTCAGTGGATTCCTATTTCCGGGCACTTCATCCTGATACATTCTACAAAGCAATGGTTGTGACAGACATCAATAAGGTACTGTAGTTCTGAAGTTCTTTTAGGGGCGCTGCTGCCCTTTGTATATTTTATTCGTGACAGATGTCTCATTTCCCTGCTGTCTAATGAAATTGCTCTTTGCAGGCTGATAAAATTTTCCAAGAGATTGAAGGTCACAAACAGAAAATTACTCGTGCTGAAGCTGTCTATGCAGAGTCGAAAACAGCAAACAAACCTGAGGGCACCAAGCCTACTCACAGGACTGGATTCCTTGGCCTTATCGGTAAAAAGGTTGACACGATTGAATATTGTAATGAGAAGATCAAGGAATTGCTGCCCAAGCTGGAGGACGAGCAAAAGAACACCCTTAGTGAGAAACAACAACGGGCTGCCATTGTTGTCTTCAACAGCAGAGGTGCTGCAGCCTCTGCATCTCAGACTCTCCATGCTCAACTGTTTGATAAATGGACAGTTACAGAAGCTCCTGAACCACGTGAGACAATATGGCCCAATCTTCCGAGGAAAATGTATGACAGGCAAATAAGACAGACTGTGGTCTATTTCATTGTCTTTCTCACAGTGTTTTTCTACTATATTCCTATTACCGCTATCTCTGCTGTTACGACGCTGAAACAATTGAGGGAGAAGCTGCCCTTTCTGAAGGTGGTGGTTGATCAACCGGTAGTTGCGACAGTCTTACAAGCTTACCTGCCGCAGCTAGCACTTATTGTTTTTCTTGCTTTGCTGCCTGCTCTCCTTTTGTTTCTCTCAAAGTCAGAGGGGATCCCTTCACAGAGCCATGTAGTCAGGGCAGCGTCAGGAAAATATTTCTACTTCATTATCTTCAATGTCTTCCTTGGCATTACTATCAGCTCATCATTGTTCGACGCCTTGACAACCATTATCGATCAGCCTAAAGAGCTTATTACGATGCTAGGCAAGAGTCTTCCTGGAAGTGCAACTTTCTTCCTCACCTTCGTTGCCCTGAAGTAATGTCTTTTGTGTCCATTTATTCAAATCTACATATGCCTGAATTCGCTACAACTACGGAATATAATTGTTTGATTGCTGTATTTGACAGATTCTTTGTTGGTTATGGGCTTGAACTCTCTCGCTTGGTCCCCCTCATCATTTTCCACCTGAAAAAGAAGTATCTATGCAAGACTGAGGATGAAGTGAGAGCAGCATGGAGTCCAGGAGACTTGGGGTATAACACCAGGCTTCCAAATGACATGCTGATTGTGACAATTGTGCTGTGCTACTCTGTCATTGCACCTTTGATTATCCCATTTGGTGCTGCTTACTTTGCTCTTGGATGGCTTATAGCAAAAAACCAGGTACGCAAGATGTTACTTCAATGTAAGTTCAGCATAGTGGGACTAACCTGTAGATGGCTTTTGGGATACTTTTCCATTACTATACATTTAAGGAACACAGATATCTGATTGATTTGGTAATGGACATACCTTAGGTTCTTATCTCTAAATGCAGGTTTTGAGAGTTTATGTTCCTAGTTATGAGAGCAATGGGCGGTTTTGGCCACACATGCACACGAGGATCATTGCGGCTCTAATGATTTACCAGGCCACCATGATTGGTGTCATCGGACTGAAAAAATTCTTCTATTCTCCTATCCTTGTTCCACTTCTTCCAATAAGCTTAATCTTCGCCTACACTTGCAATACCCGCTTCTATCCTGCGTTTGCTAAAACTCCTCTTGAGGTGGCAAGGCAGGAGCTGAAAGAGACACCTAACGTGGCTGCCATCTACGCTGCGTACATCCCTCCTTGCCTGAAGCCAGAGAAGCTAGAAGATGTGGAAGTCTTTGAAGATGCTCAGTCGCGCACCACCTCTAGAGCCCCGTCCTTATAATGTAAGTAAGTGCATCGATGAAGACGCATAACCATTTTGAACACACAGATGACCAGAGCATTGGTATTAAAATTTCCTATTGCGAACATAGTGATGACCCGAGCATTACCATCGAACTTCTGCAGGATTTGTGATGAACGTCCACGTGTGCTGGATTATGGCCTTTCCACGTCGAACCTCATTGAAGCTGCTGTTTCCAGGATTGGAAACTGATTGTCATGTGCCGTGTACATACACACGCTGTTGCCTGATGAGCAGTTGTGTGAAAGATTTCTTCATATATTTTAGGTAGTTGCCGTGGTTACTGCTGGGTGTTTACGTTTGTTTTTGTTTTGCTGTTATCGTGTGTAGAGTATCTGCCATGCTGGTGTGCAAAAATCTCAGAAGTCAAACTGCTTGATGCCTTTTAACTATTGACAGTTTATCCCGCTAGTGTTCTTATTTGCTCTTGTGTTCTTATTTGTTACGAAATGTCCATGCCTTCTTGTTCGAGAAAAATGCCTCCTGAAGATCGTTAAGTTGTATATTGGCATGCTATTTTCTTGGGACTTTGTTGAGTGGTTTGGATACAAGTATTACTGCCCCGTGTTGCAAATACATGTTGTTTAGCAAATTGACATAGTGTCCAACCCAAACGTAACATTTTGACTATCTATTTATTTGGAAGAATCGTATATTATAAAGTATATTTATGATAGATCTGGTAGTATAAATTACATGCTATCAGTCCTTATATATAATTTGGTTCACACTGAACTTTTTGTATAGCGAATGTTGGTTAATATAACTAAAAACATTTGAAATGGCATGCATTTTAATTTGTTTTTGAGGATTCGGCATGCAGTTTAATGTTTCACCGAAGTCCACCAGCCACAGAAATGCATAGTGAGCGCACCGGGGTTCAGGCCCAACAGGCCGAAAGCACAGCAGATGCCCACCATCAAAGCCTCGCGCCGCCTTCCCTCCGAAAATCCAACATGAACCAGCAACCGCGACACGGCCAGTGCCATTGCCATGAGCGAAGCAATCGCTCGAGCACCTTGCACTTACCCAGCGCCGCGCCACTGCGTCGCACTCCTCCGCCTCCACCTCGCGACCCCCTCCGTCTCCATCGCCAAGCAGATCGACGCCTGGGCGCTCCGTGCCGTTGGCGTGCCCCTGTCTCACCCTCTCCTCGCCAAGCAGCTCCTCTTCCACCTAGCCTCCCTGCGCGCCGGCGTCGCACCGCTCCGCTACGCCGTCGCTGTCCTGTCCCGCCTCCTCCCCGACCCGGACCCTTTCTCCCTCAACACCGTGCTCTGCATCGCCGCCTCTTCGTCCCGCCCCGCGTCGCGCTCGACCTCCACCGCCGCCGCCCCCTCGCACCGCCCGACACGCACACCTACCTGCCGCTCCTCCAGGCCTGCGCGCGCCTCCTCGCACTTCGCTACGGAGAGAGCCTCCACGCCGAGGCCGCCAAGAACGGCCTGGTGGCGCTCGTCTTTGTCAAAAATTCGCTCGTCCACCTCTATGGTGCCTGCGGCCTCTTCGAGAGCGCCCACAGGGTGTTCGACGAAATACCGCTGCCCGAGCGGAACCTCGTCTCCTGGAACTCAGTGATGAACGGGTTCGCTGCCAATGGGAGGCCCAACGAGGTGCTGACTATCTTCCGGGACATGTTGGACGTGGACTTTGAGCTCGACGGATACACCATGGTGAATGATCGGGGCGCTCGCTCTCGGGAGGAGGCTGCATGTCTCTGCGGTGAAGGTTGGGCTGGTAGGGAACACACATGTTGGGAATGCGCTGATCGATCTGTATGCCAAGTGCGGCAGAGTTGTGGATGCAAGGAAGGTGTTTGAGGAGATGGGGGTTGGAAGGACCGTGGTTTCCTGGACGTCACTGATTGTGGGTTTGGCAGGGAATGGGTTTGGGAAGGATGCACTTGAGCTGTTCGGTGTGATGGAGAGGGATAAGCTTATCCCAACTGAAATCACTATGGTAGGAGTGCTGTATGCATAGTAGCCACTGTGGGTTTTGGTTGATGATGGCTTTCGATATTTCAATCGAATGAAGGAGGAGTATGGCATAGCACCGAGGATTGAGCACCTTGGATGCATGGTGGCTCTTCTGAGGAGAGCTGGGAGAGTTGAGAAAGCATACAATTATATCAGCACGATGCCACTGGAGCCCAACGTAGTTGTGTGGGGGACCTTGCTAGGTGCGTGTGCTATGCGCGCTGGAACTTGGGGAGGCTGTTTGGGCACGGCTGGTTGAACTTGACCCTGGGCATAGCGGCGACTATGTGCTCCTCTCAAATCTTTATGCCTTCTAATCTCTAGAGAGGCAAGACAAGGACTTCACCTATGCTCCTCCACCAGCTGAATGGAAAATGGCTGAGGCTCTATGCAAATTGTTGAAGGTTTTCTACACCGCAACAACAACTCTCTCTGGTTCACATTATCCAACATCCCATCTTTACTTCCATCAACTTTGGATTATTAAGAAGATGTTGAATAAAGAAGAAGCAAGTTATGACAAGAAAATCTTGAATAAAGAGGTGTCAGCCCAGGACATCACCATTTCACGTATGTTGAAGCAAATGCAAGTGAAGTTTAATCAGTATTGGAAAGAGTCATACATGTCTGCATGTATTCCTGTCATATTTGATCCGAGATTCAAGTATGACCTCTTGGAATTCCTACTGATTGACTTCGGAAATGAAGTGGAGACGGGAAGTTGGATGGGAAAAGTGAAGAAAAGAATGCAAAAGCTCTTCAATGAATACAGTGAAGAGCTTTCAGTTGAGCCATAGATAGAAACTGCTACTAATAATGGAGTTGAGGATGGAGCTGACCCACTTGCGGAGTTTGATCGATACATTATGTAAAAAAGAAGACAGTCAAGCAATGAACTAGATCGGTACTTGAAGGAGGAGTTGCTCCCTCGAAAGGAGGAGGTGGATATTCTACAATGGTGGAAAACAAACGTTTCAAAATATCCTGTACTCTCTAAAATGGCCTGTGACATTTTGGCCATCCCAGCGTCAACCATACCTTCCGAGTCAGCTTTTAGCACCGGTGGACGTGTTGTCAGCGACTACAGGAGCAGCCTCACGCCCTCCACCGTGGAAGTCTTGATATGTCTCCAGGACTGGCTTAAGTTAGCCGGTATGTAATGTTTTCTTTATTCAAATTATCCTTTATCTTCTAATTTAGCTTGTGACTAAGAAAAAATTCTCTTACTCTTTCAGATGATTCAGATGATGAGTAGGACAAAAATTACTGTAGCTTCCTTGCATCTCTACAGGTAACTTACTGCCTCTTGCCTGTATATTGCTGAAGTTGAGCTGAACTCCCCTCAGAATTTTTACTGTACTCGAAGCATCCGAATTTTTTACTGTACCCGCTGCATCTGTAGATTTTTTTCCTTAGTGATAACCATCCGAAAGTTTACTGATTCAAATTGTCCTGCAACAAGTTTAATTGCCCAATAGAATGGATACGGATACTTTGTACTAGAAGCACTCTTATGGCCCAATATTCTCAACACTTTTAGTTTTTTTTTTTTTGATTTTTCATACTTGTATTCAAACGAAAAAGGGAGCCTTACAGATCGAAATACAAGCAAAGAAAGAAACGAGAAGAAACCAAGAACAGCAGCGATGACACACTCCATCTTCAACCTCCAGGTCGCCCGGCACGCCGTCCCTCCACCGTCGAGGACGCCGAAGAAGGCAGCCACCAGGAACACCCGCCGCGGGAGCAGAAGAGCTCCTAGCCCGAAGGCGTTGACGAGCCGCAGTAACCACCAGCTCCGTGGAGCTGGATCTGAAGACGACGAAGCAATATCGGCCGGGGGGCCTCCCCAAGCTTGATCTGCCCTAGATCCGAGGCCTGCGCCTCAGATCCTCCACCTGCACGCCAGAAGCCCGCACCTCCACCGTCTTGATTCTCCTCCACCAGCCACCTGTACACACGCCACGATCCCGCCGTCGCCGCCAGAGAAAGCAACGGAGGAAGGTGACTCACCCGCAGCTCGGCAGCGCCGTCGAAGACGACGCCGGAACGGGGGAGCTGCAGAGCACCAAAAGGACGCCGCCGGCGACCCCACCACGCCAGCGCCGCCCCAAGGCTCCCTATCTACCCGCCGGAACGCAGATCCGGGGATTCCCCACCCTCCCGCCGCCGCAGCGGCAGGCGGAGGGTGGGGAATCCCACGGATACGCCGGCGGCCGCCGGGAAGACCGAAGTCGCCTCCGATGCGCCTCTGGGAACAGTAGAGAGGGAGAGGGTTCCAGAAAATGGGTCGTGTGTCAAAAAGGGTTCTCAACACTTTTAGTTACAATATAACCAAAGTGCACTAGTGTACCCTATATTTCTCAGTAGCTTGGCCAGATCGTTTTGTCCTGCAACCAAGTTTATTCGCCTTGAACTTTGCTGTGCATTTTTGTCACTAGATTGTTCTCTGAAGCTGTTGGAGTGAATGAGGCAAAGCTGATGTTGATGTATGCAAGGATTCTCTGAAGCTGATGTACACTGTAATTTGAGGAAGGATTCTTCGATCCAGTGATGGGAGACATGTTTGCTGTATGCGATGGGACATCCGGACATGTACTGTAGTGATGGATCTGCTAGGATCCCTGCTGCTTTTCTCTGTAACCGTTTCAAGTGGCCTGAAGCTTGTTAATGTGCATGTGCTAGTTTGTGTGAACACGCAGTGGTTATGTTTTGATGGAAACTGAAAATGGTTATGTTAGAAAGCTGCATGTTAAAATCCTGTAGTTTATGGTGTACAGAGTTACATGTCTAGTTTATTATCTGTAGCTAGCTGAAGAGGATCGGTCCGTAGGCATGGTGAAAATGCCGTCGAACTGATCTGTTGTTTGTTTACTGATATGTGGGCGTATGTGGGATTCGTGGATACCCGCGTATGATTCGTGGGCTGCCGCGGAACGCCGACTTACCATGTGCGGGACTGTGCGGGCATTAAGCGGGGGCCCACGAGCAGTCCCACCTGCAACGTGAGTTGGGAGGTGGGCAGATGTCCATGTGCTTAATTAGGAAGACAATGGTCACCCATGGAGTGAGAAAGAACCCAGAGCATAGCCTTGTGGAGCTCCGCAACTCCGTGTACGAGTTTGTTATGGGTGATAGATCGCATCCCGAGAGCGATCAAATATACCAAATACAACCAATCAAACCTTATTATGTCCACACGAGACATAATTTTCTCTAACACAGAGTTGCAAAGTATCTTTCCCCTTTCGAGGGCTCAGGGTTTTTCTAGAATAGGCACTGATCACACCCCCATCCTGTGGGATTCGGATGTCGATTACCATTTTCAGCCCCCCCCGTATAGGTTCGAAAAGTGGTGGTTATTGTGAGAGGATTTTATGGATTTGGTGCTCAAATCCTGGAATGCTCCCACAAAAAGCGCCTCTGCCATGGACATTTGGCAAGAAAAAGTTAGAAGGTTTAGGAGGTCTTCCAAAGGCTGGAACAGAAATACTGAATCCGAGCTAAGGCGACTCAAACAGGATTTAATGAGTGAATACGATTTACTAGACTTGAAAGCCGAGATGGATGATCTCTCTGAGGAGGATCATGCTCGGATGAAAGCGATAAATCAGGAAATGCAGCAGCTCTGGCTTAAGGAAGAAACCAAAGCACGACAACGTTCAAGGGATAGAGACATTCTTGAGGGAGATAGGAATACAGCGTATTTCCATGCGGTTGCTAACCAGCGTAGACGGAAAACGATGATCCTGTCGCTAGATGGGCCTGATGGCCCAACCTCAGACATAAAAGAAATGCTAGGCATAGCTTCCTCTTTTTACAAAGACCTGTTCTGCTCTGCGGAGAGCTCAGGCTTCTCTCTGGGAGACGATTTCTTTAACCCAGATGAGTTGATTACCGCCGAACAAAACGCTGTTATGGAAGAACCTTTCTCTGAGGAAGAGGTAAAAAAGGCTGTGTTTACTTCTTATTCCGATGGTGCCCCTGACCCAGATGGACTTTCCTTCATGCTCTATCAGAAATGTTGGAATGTGATCAAAGATGACCTGATGGCACTTTTCAATGAGTTTTACAAAGGGGACCTTGACCTCTATAGATTAAATTTCGCAGTGCTCGCCTTGATTCCAAAGGAGCCTGATGCTACCTCTATGAAGAAGTTCAGGCCTATAAGCCTCCTGAACAGCGTTTTCAATTTTTTTTGCCAAAGTCATAACCACGAGATTTGGTGCAATTATGGATTCGATAATTGCTCCGAATCAGATAGCCTTTATTAAGGGTAGGTACATTTTAGAAAGCGCAGTCACTGCCCACGAGGTCCTTCATTCAGTCCATCATGGGAAAGAAGAAGGTGTGGTGCTTAAGCTTGACTATGAGAAAGCTTTCGATAAAGTGGATTTAAATTTCTTAGATGATCTCCTCCTCAAAAGAGGTTTTGGTACTAAAATTAGACAGTGGATTCGATTAGCCACGCATGGAGGATCGGTCGCTGTGAAAATAAACAACATCCAAGGTGATTTTTTCACCACGGGGAAAGGGCTCAGACAAGGAGACCCTAGTTCACTTATCCTCTTTAATTTGGTTGTTGACGTTTTCACCAAAATGCTCATCAGAGGAGCATCGCGCAACCTTATCAAAGGGCTTTGCCCCCAGTTATTCCCGGGTGGTGTCATCAGCTTGCAATATGCTGATGACACCATTCTGTTTTTGGAAAACAATGTGAATACTGCTAGGAACCTCAAAAGCATCCTCACTTGCTTTGAGCAGGTGTCTGGAATGAGGATTAATTACAATAAAAGTGAATTAGTGCCCATCAATCTGAGCGATGAAGATGTGGACGCTATCAAGGATATTTTTGGGTGTGTGGTTGGATCATTTCCAATTAAGTACCTGGGAATTCCCTTGCATTACGACAAACTTAGAAGGGAAGACCTGCAACCAATTATTGATAAAATTCTCAAGAGAATTGCTGGTTGGAGAGGAAAGCTTCTCTCTTACGCTGCAAGAGTGGCTTTGATTAGGGCCTGTTTAGCTAGTATTCCTGTCTACCTTCTTTCTTTCTTTAAGTTCCCTAAATGGGCGCTAGAATTGATTAACACTCATATGGCGCACTGCTTGTGGAATGACACTAAAGAAAAAAGAAGGTTGCATCTGGCAAATTGGTCCTTGGTATGTATGCCAAAAGAGGTTGGAGGTTTAGGTCTCCCCTCCCTTAGAGATGTTAATCTCTGCCTTTTAGCTTAGTGGGTAAAAAGGTACTTCGAGAATGGAAACAAAATCTGGAAAAGCATTGTAGATGATAAGTACAAAACCAACATCCTGAATGTCTTCTGTAGCCCATCTCTGAACTCATCCAGATTTTGAAAAGAGTTCATGTGGGCTGCAAACTCGGTCAAGTTTGGTTACAGATGGAAAGTAGGAGACGGTGCCAAAATCCGGTTTTGGGAAGACACGTGGTTCGGGTCCTCTCCCTTATGTACGCAATTTTGGGACCTTTACTGCATTTGCAATGAAACTTTACTAGCTATTAACCAGGTTTGGGACGGCTTGAATTTGAAGCTCACCTTCCGTAGGAACTTCAGTCCTGCTTTGATGCAAAAGTGGTTTGCCTTGGAACAAATCATCGGTTCAGTAGTGCTCTCCCCTGACTGCGATTCTATTGTGTGGGCTTATGAAACAAAAGGAGTTTACTCCTCAAGCTCCCTTTATAAAATTGTTAGTTTCAGAGGAGTAACGCAGGTATTTACTCCTGTGATTTGGTCTATGACCATTCCCCCTAGAGTGCAGCTTTTCCTTTGGCTGCTATCAAATAACAAGTTAATGACCAGAGACAACTTGCTTAAACGAAAAATGCATAAACCTTTGGAGTGTATTTTCTGCAGTGAGCTCGAATCAATAGATCACTTGTTCTTTGGTTGCATAGTTTCTAAGGAAATTTGGTCTGCTGTCTCTTCCTTTTTAGATTGTAATGTTGGATCTGATTACATGTCCATTGCTAGATTCTGGATTTCAAATAAGAAGCATGCTAGTCTAAATGCAATGTGTGCTGTGGTGCTTTGGAGCATTTGGAAATCATGCAATGCTTTGATTTTTGATAACCAAACTTGGCTGTGCATGAAACAGATCTGGTGGCTGGTTCTAAAGACAGTCAAGAAATGGAGGCTCCTTTTCAAACAACCCATGATGCCTTTGATCGACGCCTTCGAGAAGTTGGCCATGGAGAAGCTGAGAGAGGTGCCAACACTTCCGTGGGGGTGATTCCAGGGCTGAAATACCTGAGTTCCCTCGCGGCTTCGCTTCCCCAGTCAAGGATCATCACTGCTCCAGATACTCCACCCTGCTACCAGCAACCACTGGTGGCCTCGCCACTGACACCTGAAGAGAAGAGCCGCTGGGGAAAGCCACTGAGCTCTGAAATGCTTCCTCACTAGGTGATCAAGAACAAGCTGCAGGAGATCGTTGGACGCAGTCTCGCTTCGGAGTAGTTACACCGTCGTTGGTGTTCCTGTTTGTTATGTTTAGCAGTTTTCTTATCTCTGTAATATACTTTAAGTAGATCACTTTGAGTGCTTGATTTGTTAGCTGCATTTCTAGTTTTATTTCGGCTACTGTAACTCGAGTGCGGTTGGTTTCATTTTAATAAAATGGAACTGGGACTCCCCATTAGGGGTCCTTTATATATCTAAAAAAAAGATAGCTGAGAGATTGAGGCACCAAGGTTATGTCCCTCACACAAGCAATGTATTGGCAGATATAGAGGAGGAAGAGAAAGAGGCTGCCTTAAACTACCATAGCGAGAGGCTAGCCATTGCCTTTGCCTTGCTGAAGTCCATTCCTGGTACTCCTATCTTTACTATTAAATGGGAGTTGGTGATGGTTGGTCATCTCTAAAACACTCAACATACATCATTGGGCGCATCCTGTCCGTCCGATTGCGTTTAACATCACCCCCTCAAGCCATCCGATCCCTCATACCACGCATGTCAATCATATATCAATCATAAACGTCAATAAAACACAACCCTATAATCATGGTCCCATGCGGGCATTTATGGTTCAGTCAAGATCGCCAAAATCATGGAATAATCAAAACTTCCCTTTTCCTCAGCAAAGGAAAGCAACGACAGAACCAAAATTTCACCATTGCCGTCCTCGCCTCCAGACTGCCGACTCCTTCCACCGGCGCTTCGCCGTCAAGGGCAGGTCAGCTTCTATCGACGTTGTCCTCCTGTCCAGTGGCAACAGTCAAGCTTCGTCATCTCTGTTTCAGGTGCCACTTCGAATCGACCATTTCTTGTTTCTGAGTACGCCTGAACGCCTGTGCTGCCGTTTCGGATCTCCACGAGGTATCTACCGCCGGATTGAATATCCCCTGAAAAATATACATGGTCACGCGCTGGATAACTAGGGTTCAAATTATATGTATTTTGATGTTCACTTATTCAAAAATGCTGTCATATATTTCTGGAACTATGTCCTCAACTTATTTCATGATTTGGGCGATCAAATTATATGTATTTTGATGTTCTCTTCAACCTATTATTCCTAACAGATTAAGCGTACCCCGTTTAAAGACCTAACAAACAAGGGTGCATATAGTAAAAGTGAACACCAAAAAAATAGTGGTACCAGTTGGTATGCTCGGTTACCTCCTGAGAAGAAAGAAGAATCTTAAAAAAGCAGAGGTTATACCGTCAACAAAAAAAGGCTGCAGCTTGTAAAGCTGAGGAACCAACTCTTCTTGCAGAGCAAGGTAAATATATTTTCTACTTAGCATGTCCACTCCAGATTGAATTATTGAAATATGTGACTTACGTTAATGTATTGTAATGACCAATTGACATGCGGTTAACAGGATTACATACCCCGTCTAAAGACCTATCAAACATATCCAGTCGGGAACATCATCATTGGTATGCCCGATTACCTCCCGACAGAAAAGAAGAATACCTACTGAAGCAGCGGATTTTCTGACAGGAAAAAAAGAATGTAGCTCTGCCTCTGAGTAATCTAGAACAACCAAGGCAGCAAGGTGAGAAACTTACAATCCTATACTTATTTAACAAATTTAATGCAATATCGTATTTTCCATCAAATTTTATCATCTTCTTCAAGGATATGTAGTATTGCAAACATGCAAAATAAAAATTTGGTTTTTTATGTTCATTTAGGTCAAGCATATTCTCAAGACATGGCTTCGAACTCGATGGTTGCCTTTGACCATACACCGCCAACAGCTGGATCTAGATTTTCAGTATCGCCATGTCAGACCGAAACCATTACATACACGACACATGACAAGTTTGAGGAAATGGGACAGCTTGCAGGGGAAGGTAAGAAACTATACAATTTCGGTCTTATGATATATAAATGACATACCATGATTTACACAGAAACTTGTCATGTCCACCAAAAAAAATAGCATGCTTTCCAAAATATCGTTTTAATGGGACTCCAACATAACAGGTTATCGTACCCCGTTAAAGGACCTAACCGGCTGTACTAATGATGATGATCCGGACCAACAACAAAGTAATACTACGAGTTGGTATGCTCGATTGACTGCTGAGAAGAAATACAAAAGGAAGCAGCAGATATACCGCAAACAAAGGAATATTGTAGCAAAAGATCTTAGTATGTGCAATTCAACGCAGCTACCAGAGCAAGGTAAGAAACATACAATTTTGCTACAATGACATACAATAATGCCATGGTGTGATTTAACTCTAAATTTCATGATGTTCTCATTTAGGTCAAACATGTTCTGATATTGTTGCAAGGAGTGGCATGAAAATAGTGGAACCATCTGGTACACTGATCAAAGGAAATATAACAAACCTGTGTCGTCTGAGGTGGCTGCTATTTGGGTCGAGGGCAGCGACCTAGCAAGGAGGTTCAAACACAGCATTAGACAGAGAACAAAGTATATCTTCGTACCTAATAAGAGAGTTAGGATGGGATGTTCGACTAGCAGTTCAACCGCTTCTCTGTCAAAAACAAATGATCAGTCTTCATGTCCATTCTTCATAGCTGCAGCAACTCCTGCACAAACAGTTTTGATAATTAAATAGTCAATAAAATTTTGCACGAGCAGATTGTGGGTAACATTTATCAATTGTTTGAAGTGCTTGTCTCTACAGCTTTATAAAAGATACCTCAGATTTTTTACAAGCACATAATTTTGGAATAATATTTTTATTTTAAGATCACATGATTCTTATGTGTAAATGCAAACTGCGCTCAGTTTGGTGCCCATATACCGAATCTAAAAGCATAATGCTTCAGAAATTCAAAAGTTCAAGAACAAGCATGGAGATCATACTTCCGAAACTTGCAAAATAAACATCATCCTTTCTTTAAGCAAACTGCCAGAAATATTAACCTCTCTGTGCATGCACAAACAACAAGAATACATGTAGATAATAAGACGCCAAAAAATAAAATGATCATAGATTGGTACTTGGTACAAAACCATCGTGCTACCTCATCTGTATAGAAGTAAAAGTCTGTAGACCGCATAGTGGTCTCATTCAATCCCCTGTGCTGGGCAAGTTAGCCAATTGTTATCACTGAAAACAACTCTAGACAACTTCTGACACCACGAAGGAACTGTTGTTGCTTCACTTCATCAAGAAACGGCTTGAATCGAAGATGATGTGCATCCTGTTACAGTAAGAAATTTAAAAATCTGGTCCATAAACTACAGCTTATTTCTAAGTAGGGCTATACAACTCTTCTCTAAATAAGAAACAAAACTAGAGTTTGATTTATTGACACAAGTGAAATTGAAACCTCAGTCAAACAAATACAATTGAAACAACTTCTCTAAAATTTAATAAAACACAAATATATGCAGGCCAGAAGGCAGAACATACCGTTCATACTGAAAAGCTGCCAACAGAAGAAAAGCAAAGGAAAAATACCTGTAATAGGAGAGGAAGGAGAGGCAGTGGCTTGTCCTCGATCCATCGGTGGCTGCCGGGACGGTGACCGGAAACTGAGGTAGGAGGTGGGAGCTCGCTGCCGCGGCGGCGGAGAAACGCGGGGAGGCGGCGGTAGGTGAGCCACGCGAGGTGCTCATGACCGCAAAAGTGGAGGCCAAAAGGCGCGAGCTCGGGTCGCCGCCCATGGATGAATCGAGACGGGATGTAGGTACGAGGAGCTGGGTACTGGGTATGGGATTGGGATTGGGAGCAGGGGAGCAAGAACAGTGCCTAGAAAGGGGATCGACAAGAATAGAGAGAAAACGGTACGAGACCGCCCACTGTGTTCCCCGGTGCTCGGCTGTCCCCACTGGTCGGGGAGTCCAGATCGCGCGCGCGTTAGTTACCGTTTAGGTCGGTTTATTCTTGTTCTTTTCATAACAACCAATTTATATTGTTCAGCTGGCCCAATTCCTTTGCTGAAAAAAAGTTAAACAATTTATGTATATGTCCACGTTCCTTTTTTTTTTGCGAAAATATATGTCCATGTTCCTTTGTTTTCAAATATGTAAATAGAACGGGACTAACTGCTATTCTACCAGGGAACAAATAAAAACTATACATGGTCCGAGTATTTTTCATTCATTTCGTCATCATTGGTTAGTATTATTTAATTTGACCGATTATTATGGCACATATGTTACGTACAAATATTACTTCAACATGTGTTTCACTATTTCAGACGACAAACAATTATATCTTAAATACCAAGAAAAAACATAACCAAATACGCTGTTACATAGTTCTCCTCAAACGGTGTCTATTCTACACCCTCTTCGTGTATCGTTAATACTTTATAGACCCGTTTCCTTTATCACCATTGCTAGAGAAAAAATAATTATTTTTCTTATTCCGTAGCAACGCACGGGCATTCAACTAGTCAGGATAGTGAAGAACTTGAGTGTGTGTGGGGAGTTGGGGACTGCCATTCGGTAATTAAGCAAATATCTAAGGTATATGACCGTGAAATAATTGTAAGAGATCGCAGTAGGTTCCACCATTTCAAAGGGGGAGAATGTTCTTGTAAAGATTATTGAAAGTTGATTAATGTACATATTGACAGTGATGAATACACAGTTTATGAGATTCCATGCACTATATAATCGGGTAGGTGTGCGTGGCTGATATCAATCTTGGGCGAAAACCATAGTCCACGGATTTGGGATGCTGTTGATTTCTTTTTGATAAAACTGACTCATTTAGAAATTAAATGGGACCCAACCTTTCTACGAGACTATTTTCAAATATGATCTCTTAAGGTCGGAATCAAAGAGTGCAAGGTTGAACCTGAACTTGTGCAACTGGGGTATTGGTTTTCCATTCTTTTGATGTCAAACTCCTGTATCAACATGCACGATTTCTCACAGATATCGGCGGGATGAGACGAGAGTTCGTCGCCAAAGAAAATGCAGCCACGTCGACTCTAGGGCAATGATTTTAATTTATTTTAACCAGGGACTAGACGTGCGTGCGAAGTTATTCAAAAGAGGCAGATGCGCAAAAAAAAAACCCTTCTTTGTTGGCA
The DNA here is from genome assembly GCA_947311845.1 of Poa pratensis. Classification (NCBI taxonomy): domain Eukaryota; kingdom Viridiplantae; phylum Streptophyta; class Magnoliopsida; order Poales; family Poaceae; genus Poa; species Poa pratensis. The sequence continues at coordinate 11,579,528 of CAMZMU010000046.1, forward strand.
TTTACTTGAGGTTATGGCTTTAAGTTCTTATCGGAGATGAAGCCAGAGTTGACTTTGTGACTCACGCGACGGCCAAGGATGCGTCATCATCGCGAAGTTTTTTTTGGCCTTAATGTATTGACGAAGATTGTTCTTTTTTAAAAGTGCAAAGCCATGTCGAAAAAATCGATCTTCTTCCCCATGTGGCGGCGGCGTGGCATCGCGCTTGCCCCGGAATCCGAAGCCGCAAAATAGACCTTATAAAACATAAAACAAAACTGATTAATGAGCAATAGAAATGGTCCTTACCCGACCCAACCGATCAAGACGGCGCACAGCTCACGATCGATGGTGAGCGAGCTATAGTCATGTCCTCCATAGGTCGGAGTACGTGTACGTACGCATGGCCGACGCATTAGCAAAAAAATATGTAATTATAATGATTCGAACACGCGACCCAACAGACCACTGTTGGTAGCCTATACCAACTGACTATAAAGAATTTGATGATGAAAGCATCATTTCTTTGTACTAGAAGTGTTACGTATTGGATTTTTTCAAATGTTATCGAAATATTCGGGTGATATAAAGTTTTCTCGCTCCACACAGGGAATCGTTAATTTCGTGAATTTCGGTCGAAATTTTTATCACAGTGTATCGGTAGCCGCATCGGGCTCAATACGACATATGTAATAGAGAACCAGTGGCCTCAGTGTTTTTGTCGAGTTGTCTTGTAGATAGATGGACGACGTGACGACACACTATTTCTTAGCATGAATATCATGGCGGCGGGGACTTTACGAGCCCCTCGGGGCTCGGCCGGGCCTGCTCGGCCTAGTGTGTCCCTGCTGCCGTGTCCGGTCGGCACCCGCCGATGGCGGTGGAGGATGTCCTCCAGGTGGCTGTGCTGTTGCCGCCCTCCGGCTCCAATGGCTCGGTGTGCTCTTGCCGATGCGTCCGGTCGGCTACCGTTTATGGCGGTGGAGGCTGTTCCCTCCCACGTGGTTGTGATACTGTCGGACATTGTCTATGGCTGCTTCGTCGGGCTGGCCGGCCTTGCAACGTTTGCCATGGTGAGACGACGATGATGACTTCAAGACCGTGGTGGCGTGTGTTGGTGGATGGCAAGATTGGTGGAGCGGTACAGTTTGTCTGGGATGTGGTTTTTTGGGGGTTGGGAGAAATCCCTGCTGTTTGGCACTGACGCGGTGACGCTTGAGAGTGTTACCCTTCCTTCCTGGAGGGCGTCGGGTGTACCTCTTCCCCACACCTCAGAGCGTACCAGGGGAAACCCTAGAACCACTCCGGGCAGCAGCATCGTCGTCGTCGCCTTCCTTCTTGGAGGTGCTGCTTGGTACGCGGCGATTCAGAGTGCTAGATCGTGGTGGGAATACTCCGGAGAGTACGCAACGGTTGCGAGTCATTTTCGTTTTCGTTGATCCACCGATGTCGGCCTTATTTTCTCTTCTTTGTTCTCTTTCTTTTCTTTTGGACTTGTATGTGCTGTTTTGCCCCAGCAGTGGAATCAAAGTTGTACCGTGGTTGCTATATTTATATAGCGGGGCGAAAACCTATTTCTTCAAAAGCTTAAATTAAAATTGTTGTTTTACTACCTCAGGGCAGGTAGACTGGATACAGTCTTTTGATGAAGGAAAAGCGAGTATAACTGCGATTATTAGCTCTGATCGGTGGGAAGATTAGAATTATGTGGATGGCAGGTGACGCTATGCGTACGCAGTTGCGTGCATGTATCGATATCCGCATGGGCTGAATACGATATATGTGATAGAGAACCACTGACCTCACTGTTTTTGTCGAGTTGTCTTAGCGATAGATAGATTGATGATGCCGATGACAAACACAATATTTTTTATCATGAAAAAAAATACGTTAATTTCTATATCAAATGACGATCGCATGCATGGGAATTTAGGTGTTGTGTTTTCTTCTCCTTCTGTACTTTGGTTATGTAATTTTCAAGAAGCTCAAAGTAAACTTGTGGTTATAGTATACTACTCGCTCCGTTCTAATTTAATTGACTTACTATCCATCACATGTGGATGTATCTAGACATAACTATCTAGATACATCCACATTTGGTAGATAACAAGTCAATTAAATTGGAACGGAGAGAGAACCTTAGAGCAGGTAGATAGGATTTAGTCGTGCATTCTTATCCATAGTGTCTAGATACATCCACATTTGATAGATAGCAAGTCAATTAAATTGGAACGGAGGAAGTACCTTAGAGCAGGTAGACAGGATTTAGTCGTGCATTCTTATCCATAGGTTACTTTGCATGTCACTTCCAAGTGTGAAAGTAGTCAAGCCGCCCGGCTGCACGGTGGTTAAGCTTCCGCCTAACCAAGTGTGAAAGTAATTACCGCTCTCCGTATCCGTGTTGACCCGTCTGCGTGTTAGAAATAGAAATACATTGTAATACCCCTTTGTACGTATGTACTCGATTATGGAGTAGTACTCCAAGTTGAGTACGTATTTCTCCCTGGCTCGGTCGCCCTCTCGACCACACCCTGTACGGCAATGCCTATGTTCGATATAACACGAAACGCGAGGCCTAGAAGGCCATCGCTTCCACCTACGAAGATTAACATGGTATCAGCGCAGGCCTCCTCCGAGACCTAGCCGCCGCCACGAAACCCTAGAAAATTTTCAGCCGCCGCCGCAAAAGTCAAAAACCAGCCGCCGCCGCTACTAGCCGCCGCCACAAGACAAACAACCTCGCCGCCGCCAAAACCGAAAAACAGCCGTAGCCGCTACTAGCCGCCGCCGCCACAAGACCAAATAGCACCGCCGTCGTCATGTCGTCATCGTCCTCCACGACCGCATTGGCCTCCGCCCTGGGTTCCCCTCCCTCCAAACGACTCACTCGGAGCAATTTCTTGTTCTGGAAAGCACTCGTGTTCCCTCCTCTTCGAGGTGCACAGGTGATGGGCCTGCTCGACGGATCAGATGTCGCGCCCGCCAAAACCCTGGAGGTTGAGGAAGAAGGAAAGAAGAAGCTCGTGGTGAATCTTGCGTACTCCGCGTGGGTTGCCCGCAATCAGTTCGTGATGGGGTGGCTGCTGCAAACCCTCTCACAGGATCTGCTCGCTCTTGTCCTCGAGAAACAGTCCAGTGCCGAAGTTTGGGACACCATCTCCGCCATGTTCACCTCCGCTTCTCGCTCGCGGATCACACACCTGTGCACTGCCCTCAACAAGACCAAGAAGAAGGAGATGTCGGCTGCAGATTACTTCACCAAGATGAAGGGGTTCTCTTCGGAACTCGCTGCCTCCGGTAAACCGATTGATGAAGATGAGTTGATCGGATATATCCTTAATGGCCTCGGTGGTGCTTACAATTCGGTTTTTGCTGCTGTTAATGGCCAACATGGCACTATAGTTTATGATCTCTATGCCCAGGTCGCTGCGTATGATATGCGCCGTGAGATGCTTTCAGATGACGAAGAAGAAGTTGTCCCTGCTGCTGGTTTCACCTCCTCTGCTCATGTCGCCGACAGCCTCCCTCGTGGTGGTTATGATCAGGGACGGACTGGTGACCGTGGTCGTGATGATCGTCGCTCTCGTGATGGAGATCGTCGTGACCAAGGGCGCCGTGATGGAAGCCGCCGAGATGGTGGTGATCGCCGCGATGGACGGCGTGATGATGATCGCCGTGATGCGCGGCCTTATGATGGTGACCGTCGTGACCGACGTGATGACAGAGTCGGCGTGATGATAGAGACCGACATGATGACAGGAACCGGCGTGATGGCAGTAGGGGTCGGCGTGATGGTCGCCGTGGCAAAGCCCCTACCCCGTATGTTGATGTTACTTGTCAAATCTGCAAGATTCACGGGCATCCTGCTAGTGATTGTTGGTGGCGCTACCGAGATCGCAATGACTCCGATGATGAGGATCGTGAGGAGAAGGCTGCACACCTAGCTTCCTATGGCGTCGATACGAACTGGTACCCGGATAGTGGCGCCTCCAACCATATCACGGGAGAGTTGAGCAAGCTCTCCACTCATGACAAATACAAGGGACATGATCGTGTCCACACCGCCGACGGAAACGGTATGCATATAAGCCACATTGGTCATTCAATTTTGCAAACCCCACATGCAGCTTTACATCTTAAAAATATACTCCATGTTCCTAGTGCTGCCACAAATCTTTTATCTGTTCATAAGCTCACTCTTGACAATGATATATTCTTTGAATTTAACCCATATTTCTTTTTGATAAAGGATCAGACAACAAGAAGAATCCTGTTTAAAGGTCCGTGTCATGGTGGCCTCTACCCACTAGTGCCTTTCTCAACCGGGTCTTCCAAGCATGCTCTCGTTACAATAAAGCCGTCGTCCTCCACGTGGCATCGCCGTTTAGGACATTCTTCTTCATTTGTGGTTCAGCAAGTTCTTAGAAAAAACCAAATTTCTTTTACACCTGAAATAAGTCCATACATTTGTGATTCTTGTCAACTAGCAAAGAGCCATCAGTTGCCATATCCTGTCTCTACTAGTGTGTCAACTGTTCCTTTGGAACAAGTGTTCTCAGATGTATGGGGTCCAGCACCTGTTTCTGTTGGAAAACATTCATATTATGTAAGCTTTATTGATGACTTCAGTAAATTTACTTGGATTTACTTGCTGAAAAATCGCTCTAAGGTTTATCAAGTTTTTCTCAATTTTCAGCAGCTTGTTGAACGCAAATTTGATAGGAAGATTATTACTATGCAAACTGATTGGGGTGGTGAATATGAAAAACTCAACAGTTTCTTTCAAAAAGTTGGTATCACTCATCATGTTTCTTGCCCACATGCCCATCAACAAAACGGTTCCGCTGAACGCAAACACCATCATATAGTTGAAGTTGGCCTTGCTTTGCTTGCCAATGCATCTATGCCTCTTAAGTATTGGGAAGAAGCATTTCTCACTGCACTTTTCTTATAAACTAGCTTTCAAGTAAAGTTATAAATCTTGATACACCCGTTGAACGTCTCCTTCATACCAAACCGAATTATGAGTCTCTTACAGTTTTCTGCTGGGCTTGTTGGCCGAATCTCCATCCTTATAACAAGAGAAGGCTTTCTTTTCGGTCTACACGGTGTTTTTCTGGGCTATAGCCCTCGCCACAAAGGAGTTAAGTGCTTAGAAGTTTCCACCGGCCGCATCTATATCTCCAGGGATATTGTGTTTGACGAGAGCGTCTTCCCGTTTTCATCTCTTAATCCTAATGCCGGTGCTCGCTGTGACACCCCTCCCTGGCACATCTCACCAGAGAGGCGGTCGTCCCGTGCGCCAGCCCAAGATATCTGGCCGCACGTCATGACAGTGCAACATAATGGAAATCATTACACAATCAGGCACAAGAAGTGCTACAAATGGTTTACAAGGCCATCAAGGCATGAAAAAATATCAAGCCAAGCATGGCTCAGGACAGAGTTTAACTGGCAGCAGAAGACAACTAAGGCAATGGCTTGGAGCGGCTCCACTCCACAGGTATCTGGCTGGGCTACTGATTCTAGCACGCTCCAGCTCCATCTCCTTACTAAGGTAGAAGATGAATCCTCGACAAAACCTGGCCACAATCACAAGGCCCGTGAGTACATTTGTATGCACTCAGCAAGATTCGCCACTCACTACAAATAATCCAACAATCATGCAGCAAGATATACACTGGGAATAGAATACTACACATGGCAAGTGTTTACTCTAGACAGACAGATTGTACAGTATAACATAAAGGTAGCATGGCATCACAAGCAAAACATGGCATAAGCAAACAATGAGATATCACCAGTGCAGAGACCAAGCCAGGTGGGGTTGGACCGTACACCGGCAATCAAACAAAGAGATTACCTGTGACGAGTAAACGAGTGTACCAGTTGGTACCAGATAATATACAACAGTACCTGTGATCACTGCTAGGCCCACTGGCCTTATCTTTCCACTCTGGGCATGCACGGTTGATGTTGGCTCAGGCCTAACTCTAGGCTTCCAACGATCACACCGCCATCCCATACCTCGGGTTACCATCAACATCTCAATGCAACATTCCCTGCATCATCTTATTTGTTTCTTTAGTGAGATCAGGCTGTTCATTAATTCTTTCAAACAGAACTTAAGTTTAACCTCCGGACACGACAAAGACACACAGTGTGACCGTCACTGAACTGTTGATCCATATCCCAGGAACGAGGCTAGCTTGCTAGGTTGACACTCTCGAGAGGTTGCATTTCCAACTATCAGAATGCACCCTACTCAGCCGGCACTTCAGGTTGTCACGCCAAAGTCGTACTGAGCAAAATACACTCACATGACGGTCCACTTGCTAAGACACTCTCCTGCACCACCCTATGCTCGTGGCACAACGGGCAAGTAAATCCGGCACATCCCCCGGCGCTACCGGGTATGCCTAGCTCCGGACTCCCTATCACAGTCGAACCCGTGCCTGTCGACCTCTACCCTCGGACAGCACAACCGAACGACTGCGCCCAATGGATGGCACAAAAGGGGCTCAACAACCTACTAGGTCACGGTCCTCCATGAGACGACGATGGCCCTGCTTTCAAAGTTCAGATTAGTGGCACCATGGACTGAACCTATCGTTGTTTGGAGGGGTGTTTCATTTAATCAAGTTTCATTATAACAAGTCCAAACAACCGAGGATTAGTCCAGCACAACAATCATAATATCATAATATATCATCAAACGACAAGACATTAGCAACACAATAATTCAAGAAATAGTAGTATCCATGTCCAAACTTAACAAAATAAAATGGCGTCAACCGGATGACTACGGCGGCGATCCCGCCGACCAGCGCCTTCTCGTTTGACAAAATAAAAGAAACGTCAACCGGATGACTGTGGCAGCGATTCCGCTGGCAAGCGCCTTCTCGTTCGATAAGAAAAGAAAGAAACGTCAACCGGAAGACTGTGGCAGCGATTCCGCTGGCAAGCGCTTTCTCGTTTGACAAAATAAAAGAAACGTCAACCTGATGACTGTGGCAGCGATTCCGCTGGCAAGCGCCTTCTCGTTCGACATGGAAAGAAAGAAACGTCAACCGGAAGACTGTGGCAGCGATTCCGCTGGCAAGCGCCTTCACAGATCGACTATAAAAGACAGCACAGTTGGTTTGCGTCGACCGGGTGACTATGGCGGAGCTACCTCCGACCAGCGCCATCACAGATCAACGTTAATGTTTTAGTGAGACGGTGGCGGTTCCCCCAGTCCATTGTCTCAAGAAGGGTGTGTGTTTGATAAATATTAACAATACATAATACAACCACGCAAGTACGATAAATAAAAATGCAACATAATATGCAACATGGCAGGAGCAATATTACAAGTTTCATACTAAACAAGAACAACAACCAGACATGCATAAATATAACGGTAGACAGACAACACACAAACACCCGGCATGGTAATAAGCAAATAAACAAACAAATACTGCTGGGCTGTTCATAGCAAGGGGTTAGCTTGCCTTCGAAGACGGGGATCCTCCGGTTTTGGAATGGTCGGGGTGATTCCGCGGCGTAGGGCAGCGATAGCCCCGTTCCACGGACTCCGGAATGCACGTATAAAAGGGCACCCCACAGAACTATTTTGGAACAAGATGAAATCAGTACCACCGGCAAGAGCTCGTCGAGACGAAGATTTAGAAATTTGAATCACTCCAATCGGAGCTACGGTTTGAAAGTTGTGGCCATTTGAATTTTGGTCCAGCAGAGAAAAAAAAACCGGACCGGAAAAAAACTGCCGGGCCGCAAATGGGCCACGGCCACGCGCAGAGGGCTGCTGTGCGCCGCACGCGCGTGTGCCAGCGCCAGCGCGGGGCAGGCCGCTGGTGGGCCGTCTGGGCTGGGCTGCTGTCGCTGCTTTTGCTAGGCTGAAACGATCGACTGGAAAAAACACGAACGACTGCTTCGTTGACCTCCTGTACGCGCACATCCTTGCGCACGGGAGGCGGCCGGTGCCGGCGCTGCAGCCAACGGAGGCCAGGGAGAGGACGGGGGCGAGGTGCGGGGGCACCGCCGCACTCGGGGACGGCTCCAGCGCGTTGGGAGGTGGCCAGGGCGTCGCGCACGGGAAGCACGGGCGAGGTTGCCGTGCTCAGCCGAGCTCGGCAGTGGCAAAATGCGACGGGGACGCGAGCTCTAGGGAGTCTGGGCTGCCGGCGATGGCGGGGACGGTCCCGCAGCACCTCACCGCGCTCAGGGGAGCACTCGGGGAAGGAGGGGAGAAGGCCAGGGCGCCGGGCTGCCGTGAGCTTGAAGCTTCGGCCGTTGTGGCTGCTCTCGATTCTCCTCTCCCCTTCTGGTTCCAGGGAGGGCCGAGGTGAGGGAGTGGAGAGGGGAGTGAGAGGAGAGCTCGGGCTGCACAAATGCAGGCAGTGGAGGAGGGGTTGGGGGGGGGGGGTGGAGGGCCAATAATAGAGACCACGGTCTCCCCCGATGCTTCTGTGCCTACAGGGAGGGGATAAGGGAGGGGGAGGATATGTTTTCCTTGCTGGATGTACAGGGGGCACGAGGGGTACTGCAGCTGCGAGGTTAGGCACCGACAGAACAGTAAACGGAAGTTAAGTTTGCCTAAGTGTGCGCCCCGGACGTCCAGAGCGCGACGCGAGTGACATCGACGCGTTCCCGATGACTCGGAGCTCCAAACTGAAAAAGGGTGGTACCACTGGGTTCATAATGATGAGAGGAACACAACCAAACAAAAATCCCACAGGGATTCCAAACTTTGTAAAATAGATTTTCCAGAAAACCAAAAACACCGAAGGTGTTCGATGAAATGATCTTGGTCTTACACAACTCAAATAAATCCCCAAAAATTAGGCATGGGTTGTTTAGGTCAGGGGAGAGTGTCTATGGAGTTTGAGATCATTTGGGTGAGGGGAAATTGGGTTTCCAAAAGATGGCCAAAAATGACCCTAATGGCATGATTTAGGAAAATAGGATTTCTACAATTCCCCTTGGGGTGGCCTTCTGGTTAGGGGTGTCTAGGGATCATGTGGTCAAGATCACCAAGTATCATGGCCATAGGATTTTTCTAGGTATAGGTTTGATTGAAGAACTCAAAATGGCATTAATTTGGGCTTACAAAGGAAGTGGTCTAAATATTGCTCAAATGTGTTTGCCTCCAAAAGATGAAATGCAGCAAATGCCAAAATATTCATCCCCTGAATTTATCAGAATTATTGGAGGTGCCTAGCTTGGTTAAAGCATTTCTGGATCAGAAGTGGCAGTTTTGAAATTATGGCCTAACTTGGAAACATTGCATTGGAGTATGCAATATTTTTGCATGGGTTGTCTTTATATGGACATGGGAGTCCTCTGGTATTTTTAGTGGAATTTCTCCGGCTATGGAAACAGGCTTCCCTTTGATAGATGAAGAAAAGGGTTTAAAAGGTTCGATAATTAGGACTAGGGTTTTCGAGAGAAAACCTAAGCATCAAAATTATCACGGTTGTTGGAGTGGTTCGTGGATCACCGGGAAATTTTGAGAGAGCAATTCCCAAGTCAAATCATCCTCAAAAGATTTGAAGAAACATTTAGGAAAAGAGAAAAAGTTTTTCAGGTGTCAGAAAACACCACTAAAATTAGGTTTGAATTTTCGGGGTGTTACACTCGCCTCCGCAAAAAAATACTTATTTTACCATCATCTTCTAACACTTTCGCTAGTGGGGATGCAAATATTGATGATTATATGGCTTTGCCTATTGTACCAAATGTTACAAATGCTCAAGATGATGCAGAAACTCATGAATCAGCAAGTTCTGATGTGGTGCAGCAAGAACCAGAAAAAAATTCCAGGCGATACGGTGAAGAAACGGAGCAAAATGATGATTTCATTGCTTCAGAAAATGCCAGAAACCGCGCTGATCCCGATGCTGATCTGATCCGCGCGCGATCCGGTGCAGATTTCTCTGCCGATCCCAAGGGAGATGCTGCCTCGCCTGATGTGCCGTCCACTCCCTTTGGCGAAAGCGACGTCAACACGTCGCCTGTGCTGACCCTGCCTGGGTCGCCGTCACGGACCCCGCCTGGGTCTCCTTTCCACCCCGACGAACGCGATGCGGACACGTCGCCCTCGCGGACCCCACCTGGGTCACCGTCACGGACCCCGCCGCGGTCCTCTCCTGGCCCTGACGAACGCGACGTCGACATGTCGCCGCTACAGACCTCGTCTGCTGAAGATTCGCCCGCTGCTTCCTTGTCTGCAGACAGTGGTGGGTCCCCAGTCGCTAGCCCCGGATCCTCTGTGGCTGGCTCCCCTGCACAGTCTTCTGCATCACCGATCCCTCCTCCACCTCCAGAACCTCGTACATGACTGCAAAAAGGTATCCGTCAGCCACATATAATTACTGATGGTACTGTTAGATGGTGTTTACTTGCATCTGCAGATGAACCTCGTACACTATCGGAGGCCCTTGAGATTGATCATTGGTGCAAGGCGATGGAAGAAGAATACAATGCTGTTATGTAGAACAAAACATGGCATCTTGTCCCTCTGCACCGTACAAAGAATCTTATTGACTGTAAGTGGGTGTTTCGCATTAAGAAAAATGCTGATGGGACAATTGACAGGTATAAGGCATGATTAGTTGCAAAAGGATTCAAGCAACGGTATGGAATATATTATGAAGATACCTTCAGTCCTGTGATCAAAGCTGCAACTATCCGTATTGTAATGGCAGTTGCTATTTCCAGAGGTTGGACTTTGCGGCAGCTAGATGTCAAGAACGCGTTTTTGCATGGCGTTCTGGAGGAGGAAGTATACATGAAACAACCCCTAGGCTTCGAAAACTCTCAAACTCAACATTTATATGCAAACTTGACAAGGCATTATATGGACTCAAACAAGCCCCTCGTGCATGATATTCTAGACTCAGTACCAAGCTGCAACAACTTGGGTTTACACCTTCCAAAGCAGATACTTCACTGTTTCTCTATAACAAGTCTAGTATTATGATCTTTGTTCTAATCTATGTTGATGATATCATAGTTACAAGATCGTCAGATCAAGCCATTTATGCTCTCCTTCGTGACCTGAATGATGAGTTTTCTTTAAAGGACTTGGGAGACTTACACTTCTTTTTGGGAATTGAGGTAAAGAAAACCCAGAATGGCTTGCTTCTTACTCTGGGAAAATATGCTGCTGATTTACTTGCTAAAGTTGGTATGACAAAGTGCACCCCCTGTCCTACACCTTTATCTCCAACTGAAAAATTGTCTTTAACTGAGGGAACTCCCCTTGGTCCTGATGATAGCACACCTTACAGAAGTGTTGTAGGTGCATTGCAATACTTGACATTAACACGTCCTGATATATCCCTCTCAGTTAACAAAATTTGTCAGTATCTACATGCTCCTACCGCTACTCATTGGACAGCTGCAAAAAGAATTTTACGCTATGTACAGGGCACGCTACATGTTGGACTAACATTTCAGAAGTCTACTTCTAGTCTTCTCAGTGCCTTCTCAGATGCAGATTGTGCAGGCTGCCTTGATGACAGAAGATCTACTGGTGGCTTTGCCATATTCCTTGGGCCGAACTTCGTTTCTTGGAGTGCTAGAAAACAGAAGACAGTATCTAGGTAAAGCACTGAAGCTGAATATAAAGCCCTTGCAAATCCTACAGCTGAGTTGATATGGGTTGAAGCTGTCCTTGGAGAACTTGGTGTTACACTAAGAAATAAACCATGCTTATGGTGTGATAATCTGGGTGCCACATATTTATCTGCTAATCCCATTTTTCATGCTAGAACTATGCACATTGAAATTGACTATCATTTTGTTAGAGAGAGGGTTGCTAATAAAATGTTGGACATCAAATTCATATCAAGCAAAGATCAAGTTGCAGATGGTTTCACCAAGGTATGGCCAGTCAAGAAGCTGAATTAATTCAAGCGTAATCTCAACCTTTCTGAAGGTTGTGATTAAGGGAGGTTGTTAGAAATAGAAATACATTGTAATACCCCTTTGTACGTATGTACTCGATTATGGAGTAGTACTCCAAGTCGAGTACGTATTCCTCCCTAACTCGGTCGCCCCTCTCGACCGCACCCTGTACGGCAATGCCTATGTTCGATATAACACGAAACACGAGGCCTGGAAGGCTATCGCTTCCACCTACGAAGATTATCACTGCGGTCCCCACGTGGTGCGTAAATGGAAAACAAAAGTAGTAGATATCGTCCCCGATACCGGAAAGTCTCCTTGACGAGCGCGCGAGCAGTCGCGTGGTGCGCGCAGCGCTCCACGTGGGTGGGACTGATGGCCCTTCACGTAGTTACCTGCGTGAAAAGTAAATGGGTTAGGTTAAGACTCCAAGTGCAGAGTGTGTAGTAAGTGGAAGACGTGTTTTCCCTACGAGGGTGACTCGAGGGTTTAATATCGAACTCTCGGGGAATCAGTAGTGAAGATTTATCTTTCCTATCCTTCTTTTGGTTACCTACAAAACAAAGTAAATGTTTTGGTCTTCAACCTCACCTAGTGGTTGTCAAGCACAAGGTGTGAGAATGATATCAAGATAAGATGCAATGCAAACAAGAAATAAATATGCAATGGTGGTAAATAAATATGCAAGGATGGTGGTAGCAATGATAAATGATATTTTTGGGTTTTATATGATGAATGCAAGATGTAAAAGTGTTTTTGTATTTTCGGATTTTTAAATGGTAAAAAATAGAAAAGTGGTAAAAGTTGTTGGAAAGGTGTTTCTTATGATTAAAAATGGACCGGGGTTCATGTTTCACAAATGCACTCTCTCTTTAATAAAGTGGTTGACAATGGAACACTAGAGTTGACATATGATATTGCAACACAACAGTTTAATGACAAGTTATAATTATATGGGCATCACGTCCTAACATAGAGACATTTTGGTTATTAGTCTCTCTTATACTCCACCAAGATGCGAACTAAATCATAACACCTCAGTAATTAAGATAACTCAGAGTATAGCAATAAGTATCATGACATGAAGTTAAAATAAGAACATGCTAGATCTAGTCATGGAGGAAGTGGCAATGGTCACACCCACATCTCCGGTAGCATGGTATTTCTTTTTATCCCTAGTGAGGCAACAAAGTAAGGTAAAACACCCAAGTGGATCGCAGAACTTTCTCTCACGTTCACTGCACTAGCCACCCCCGTTACTCCAACTAATGCACACGTTCCCCCTCACACGCTCTCATAAACATGCTTGATCATAACAAGTAAATAAGAACGGGGTATATAATATGCATCTACTTTCATAACTGAAACAAAACCATTGCAATCTCAAACATATATTAACTCATAAAAAGATCCACCACAAAGGTATTACATAGATGACCGTAATCATGTTCAGCAGCTCATACGGTACTAAATAGTGAAGCTCGAGAGAGATACATAAGTTACTTCCACAAACCCATAGTCCAGAGGTGGACTACTCCCTCTTCATCATGGAGACGGTGGAGAAGTCGTTGGAGAAGATGGAGACCATGCCGGCAGTGCCCCGCCGGAGTTTTCTCCCTCCAATCTGCAGCTCCAGGTCTCTGTTTCGGTGTTTCTGTGTTTCTGCGGCGCTCCTTCCAGAGAACGTCGGGGGAATATTTTTATAGGCGTTTTTAGGTCAAAACGGAGTCGGTGGAGGAAAGATCGACGGCAACGGAGCGTCGAGGCCCAATTGGAGGGGTCCCACACGGCCAGGTACAGGGGCCGCATGGGCCCAGCTCTTTTGGCCCTCGGGGCTCCGCTTGTTCGCTTCCTTCGCCCCAAGTCTTCTTCCTTCCAAATATTGACGCTCGTAAATTTGCAGGTGATTTGGACGTCGTTTGGGTCCCTGAAACATTAAAATATAGAAATAGGGTTTTCTGCCTGCGCAGGGTTAATTCCATACAAAATAGGAAACATATCAAATATTCCCAAAATCATTATAAAACAGTGATATAACCCTTATATGATGCAAATATGACGGGAATATAAGTAAAAATAATGCAAAGTTCACGTATGCATTTTACATGCATCAACATCCCCAAGCTTAACCTATACTCGTCCTCGAGTATGAAGGTGATAAAACTAACATGGACTTTGCAATTTAATACTATCAATGGATATCAAAGATGATTACTATTGCTACATAGAGTAAAATGATTCATTCTTAAAAGGAGTAGCAATATGCAAGATAGTTTATGAAGTGATATCAAGTATTCAATGCAAGGATGTTCAATGATAATTCACAAAGTGTAACATAAGAGAAGAAGTACTATGGACCACATGTATGCATAATAATAAGTAAGAACATCCTACAATGGTCATAGAGTATTGGTGAAAATTTGAATATAAAAGGTGCACACTTTGGAAAGATATATATATGAGTAGAGGTAAAGCATGAATAAATTTCATCTAACTTCTGAATTTCTCTACTTAAGTCAATGATTGTAATATGGTAATCCTTGGTGTCAAGCTCTCATTCCCCTATCATAGCATTTTGAATGATTAAGTTTAAAGTGAAACCAATACGAGTAGTGTGCTTGACAAAGTACAGGTTGAAAGTCTCATGCCCCTTGAATACAAGTACCTACTCCATGTGTTACTCAACTTGGAAAACAAAGCAAGTTCAAGTTAAATATCATTGTAAGTAATAATAATATCATTAAGAGCGTCAACTGGGGTACCTCTTGTCCAAGGATATGGAACAAGCCCATATCAAAATGACAAGCAAACAAACATAATGAACAATCTCAACACCCTTTTTATTTACCATTGGATAACTTTTTATTGTAAGGTGTATCACAGAAGGTTCACCATAGCATGTAAGTAAATTTTCACCATGAATGATGCATGGCTTAGATTAGCGGCCCATGCGTCTCTCTAACCATTTATACAAACTCATTGTTGAAAGCTTGCCATGTGACAGCACATATGAGCTAACTCTCAACCACAGACATTTGTCAAGTCCACAACTTCATAATTTTAATCACAATGGGTCATATTTTATTTATGCCATGAAAGTAAAGTGTGCATCAAGTTTGAGAGAGCTATATAACCAACTTTTCCCACAACAATTAACAACATAAGCATTTTCATTCAGAGGTATAGATAACACAAATATCATGATAAACATACTCGGAATAGCATAAAGCTAATAGGTAGATATGGTGGACTCACTGGAAAAAACTTTGGTTGAAGGTGTTGGAAACAAGTTTTTGCTTGTTGGAATTTTTGGGCTAGCAAGAGGGAGAAAGTTGACCATCTAAATGCATGCATGAGTGTCCATAGAACTAACTAATCCATGTTAAAACAAGGTAAATAACATTTAGCATCAAAACATGAATAAAAGATAGCTCTTGATAAAATATTTGCAAATTATTACTCATTAACAAGCTCATGAATCATGCAATTATATGTATCTTTTAAAATTAACTTCAACATCCCTTTTCCCAATCTTATAATAGCATCCAACATAATTCAACCCAAATTTCCAGTAGCTCTCTCATATATAAATGATAGTGTGGTGGTCTCACAAAATAAAAATCTAACCTAAACAAACAAAAAGACGCTCCAAGTTTATGCGATAAAGTGTTTCGATCGAAAAACAGAAGTTAGACGTGTGCAAACCGAGAGTGTGTAGGTCCAGTGGGGTTGTCTTCACATCCCCAAGCTTATGGTCTTCACCATCCTTGGATAGCTCTTGGTGCATCTCCTCTAATCCCTGTGAAAAAACTTCAAAAACCGTTTCTCCCATTTCTTTTTCTGTGGGGCACATTAGTAGTGATAAACAAATAGATTTTTTGCTGCATATAATCCTTAGAAAAAATTCATATGAATGTCCAGAAATGTATAATGTTGTATGCCTACTCATAAACTCAATTGGATAAAAAGATTCATGTTAAAAGTTCTAAGCATGCATCAAACAAAATGGGACAGAATCTGTCCAGAAAAACAGCAGCAGCTAAACGTATTTTTTTACCCTACTTATATTTGTCAAAATTCCGAAACAATTCATGCATACAGAGGATGAAAAGTTCACTACAGTTTAAATATGAGCTCATTCGGAGTTACATAATAAGAATTAAAAATCATACCGTGCACAGATTCGTGCAGGAATAATATCTCCGAACGCTATAAGCAACTTCTTCATACCAAAATGAGTAAAACTTGGCACTTTATTAAAAATTCCAGAAACTAAACTAAAACTAAGTCTCTTGTTACAGCAAGAGGACACAAAGAAAATCACAAATAAAAACAACCGGGTTGCCTCCCGTAAAGCGCTTTCTTTATAGCCATATAGCTAGGCTTCTTACTTGATGTTTATTGTGGACGAAGCTCATGAGGGAGCTTGAATGATGTGCCCCTCTTCCTTGGGAAGTGTTCCATACATTTCTTGTGTGGAAACTGAAACTTCACATTCCCTTCTTTTGAATCAATGATAGCACCTGTAGTACGAAGAAAAGGTCTTCCAAGAATAATTGGACTAGAGGTTTTATTCCCCATATCCATGATTAGAAAATCAACAGGCACAAATGTCATATGTAACTCTACCAAAACATCACTTACTTTTCCTAAAGCATGTTTAATGGAATCATCAGCAAGTGCAAGTTCAATAGAGCATTTTTCAAGATTTTTCAATTCAAGTACTTCATATAGTTCTTTAGATAAAACAGAGACACTAGATCCTAGATCAAGTATAGCATGGTGTGTCTCTTTTCCAATGGTTACTAGACTTTGGGAATCCATACATCCCCAAGCTTAGGTGGTATCATAGCTTCTTGGTTGTACCTAGCAATCTTTTCTTTTAACACATGATTAGCAATATAAGAACCAAAACCAGCTTGGTTAACATTAATAGAAGGATCACTTGCAAATTTTTGTAAGATAGATATTAATTCATGCAAGCTACAATTCTCTAAGTCAAGCAATGGATCCTTTACTTCACTAAGCATTTTAACTTCTTCAACTTTCTTTTCTTTTTTAACCCAAGCTTGTTGCTTAACAGGAACTTCTTTCACATGCTTAAATGATGAGTCTTTTCTTATTGAATCACTAACACAAACCAGCTTTTCCTCAATTCTATTGAGGTAAACATCTTTTTCAAGAAATTCCTTCTCACATAATCTTAGTTTATGCATGACATTAACTAATTCATTGTTTATCTTAGGAATAATGTTTTAGAATAAGATACTAGTTGTTCAAAATCCTCTTTACTTGGTAGCTTCTCTAACTTAGCTTCAAATTTATCTTTGGATAATGCAAGTGCTACCGCGGTGTCCTCCAACTTTTTCTTGCTACCCACAAAGCTACCAAAGATTCTTCTAAGTGTCATGGCTGCACAAGGTGGTGTTGACAACACAAAACTTCCCCCTGTAGCCCCATCTAAAGCATTTTGGTACCAAGGGTCTATTCCATAATAGAAGTAAAGGTTTAGCTTTTCATCTTCACAAGGTGTAGGATCTTCATAGTGCATCCTATTAATTCTTACCCAAGCATCTTTTAATGTTTCTCCATGATATTGTTTAAAATTAGAGACCGAATTCAATGGAGGACTCACTCCTTGTTTGTTTCCCAGAACCATGATTGCAAGTTTTTATGTGTTTTTTAATTTTTTATGCAAAACTGAAAATAAATATGCAAGACAATGACAAAACAAGATAAATTGCTTTGAAGGTAAAGATGGATAAGATGATGCTCACGTAGGTGCAACCTCCCCAAGCTTAGGTGTTAGCACAAGTTGGTGATGAAGTTGACTTGGTGAGATATCCTTGGATAAACCTTTCAGCAATGATTCCCCGGCAACGGCGCGAGAAAACAGTCTTGATGGCCCTTCACGTAGTTACCTGCATGAAAAGTAAATGGGTTAGGTTGAGACTCCAAGTGCAGAGTGTGTAGTAAGTGGAAGACATGTTTTCCCCACGAGGGTGACTCGAGGGTTTAATATCGAACTCTCGGGGAATCAGTAGTGAAGATTTATCTTTCCTATCCTTTTTTGGTTACCTACAAAACAAAGTAAATGTTTTGGTCCTCAACCTCACCTAGTGGTTGTCAAGCACAAGGTGTGAGAATGATATCAAGATAAATGCAATGCAAACAAGAAATAAATATGCAATGGTGGTAAATAAATATGCAAGGATGGTGGTAGCAATGATAAATGATATTTTTGGGTTTTATATGATGAATGCAAGATGTAAAAGTGTTTTTGTATTTTCGGATTTTTAAATGGCAGAAAATGGAAAAGTGGTAAAAGTTGTTGGAAAGGTGTTTCTTATGATTAAAAATGGACCGGGGTTCATGGTTTCACAAATGCACTCTCTCTTTAATAAAGTGGTAGACAATGGAACACTAGAGTTGACATATGAGATTGCAACACAACAGTTTAATGACAAGTTATAATTATATGGGCATCACGTCCTAACATAGAGACCTTTTGGTTATTAGTCTCTCTTATACTCCACCAAGATGCGAACTAAATCATAACACCTCAGTAATTAAGATAACTCAGAGTATAGCAATAAGTATCATGACATGAAGTTAAAATAAGAACATGCTAGATCTAGTCATGGAGGAAGTGGCAATGGTCACACCCACATCTCCGGTAGCATGGTATTTCTTTTTATCCCTAGTGAGGCAACAAAGTAAGGTAAAACACCCAAGTGGATCGCAGAACTTTCTCTCACGTTCACTGCACTAGCCACCCCCCGTTACTCCAACTAATGCACACGTTCCCCCTCACACGCTCTCATAAACATGCTTGATCATGACAAGTAAATAAGAACGGGGTACATAATATGCATCTACTTTCATAACTGAAACAAAACCATTGCAATCTCAAACATATATTAACTCATAAAAAGATCCACCACAAAGGTATTACATAGATGACCGTAATCATGTTCAGCAGCTCATACGGTACTAATTAGTGAAGCTCGAGAGAGATACATAAGTTACTTCCACAAACCCATAGTCCAGAGGTGGACTACTCCCTCTTCATCATAGAGACGGTGGAGAAGTCATTGGAGAAGATGGAGACCACGCCGGTAGCGCCCTGCCGGAGTTTTCCCCCTCCAATCTGCAGCTCCAGGTCTCTATTTCGGTGTTTCTGTGTTTCTACGGTGCTCCTTCCAGAGAACGTCGGAGGACTATTTTTATAGGCGTTTTTAGGTCAAAACGGAGTCGGTGGAGGAAAGATCGATGACAACGGAGTGTCGAGGCCCAATTGGAGGGTCCCACACGGCCAGGTACAGGGGCCGCATGGGCCCACCTCTTTTAGCCCCGGGCTCCGCTTGCTCGCTTCCTTCGCCCCAAGTCTTCTTCCTTCCAAATATTGACGCTCGTAAAATTGCAGGTGATTTGGACGTCGTTTGGGTCCCTGAACATTAAAATATAGAAATAGGGTTTTCTGCCTGCGTAGGGTTAATTCCATAAAAAATAGGAAACATATCAAATATTCCCAAAATCATTATAAAACAGTGATATAACCCTTATATGATGCAAATATGACTGGAATATAAGTAAAAATAATGCAAAGTTCATGTATGCATTTTACATGCATCAGGGACCCACGGGTCTTCCTCATCCCATCTATTCCCCATCCAATTTAGGTGGCGCTAGGCAGAGACGGCGCCGGTGACGTCGCGCGGAGGCGCGACGGAGAAGGCTGCAGTTGAGGATGGACTTAACGGGTGGGGGTGGGATGGGTGCTCGCCGGCGCCAAGCTCCGGTCTGCGGGGAGCTTAAAGTGATGGTAGGGGGCGATGATGGACCAGCGGAGGCCACGGTTCGAGGAGGGCGGCGCGGTGAGGCGGTCACGGTAGCGCCGCCGGCCGCTGGGGCGGAGGCAGGCGGTTAGGCCGGCAGTGGCGGCAGGGGCGAGCTCGTCTTCCTCCTCCTGCCGCCCACGTGCGCTGGTCGAAAACTGTGCGAGCGCTCACGTGTGCGTAAGGTAGCCAACCCCCCCCCCCCGATACTGGAGCGCGGGCCCATGCGCCAGGGCCTTCTCCGCTAGGTTACCTTTTCGGCTTTCCTCCCCGCGAGGGACCGGGAAAAAAGAAAATAAGTCCTGACAAGACTGCCCTTGTGTGTTGAGTGTTGGCTATCCGGTCCACCGGCTCCGGTGCTGCATCGACTTATCGTGGGCCGGCGCCCAGGCTTTGACTATCTTCCTCTTTGTTTTCTCACTCCATGTTTGTCCAGCTAGTCTTAGTTTTGCGACCGCACACACAACACGATGTCTATATGGTCAGCGTCGGCACCTAAGACTACTCATAGTAGGGAGTAACATAGAGGACGCGTTTGGTTCATCCTTTTGTAACGTAACCAGATAGCGACGTTATCCAATTCCGTTAAATCGTGTTTGTTTCCGTAGCTCCGTAACCTGATTACACACGGTAACGGATTACAGTCTAGTACTCCCTCCATCCCAAAATACAAGGCGCCCTTTAATTTCGCTGGTCAACGATGTCCAACTTTGACCACGATTTGTGTTTATAATATGAATATAAAATTATATAAAAAATAAGAAATGATAGAATTTTTAAAGACGAATCCAACGGTACCATTTATATATTTTAGATTCACATAATTAATTATATATTAACGGTCAAAGTTGAGCATCGAAGACCAGCAAAAAAATAGCATGCCTTATATTTTGGGACGGAGGGAGTACAAATCTTTGGGTGTCCAGTGTAATGGGATGACGATACAGCCAAAGCCTCCGCCGCCGCTACTTGTTCCCGTGGTCGCCTCCGCAAGCCGTCTGGGGTCGCCGCCGTTGAGCCTCCACCGCAGCGGTTGTTCCTGTGGTTGCAGCCACAAGCCGTCTGCGGTCACCACTTTGCAAGCTGTCCGATGTAGTCACCGCCACGGCCGCCGCCGTGGCAAGCTGTCTGCTCTAGTCGTGGCCACCGCCGCAATCTGTCCCATAGTTGTCACAGCTGCAGGCCACACTTGTGCAGCAAGAAGCTACAGATGAGTCCATATGTCCGATCCCCGCTCGGTGCCTGGGACGGCGCTGCCGGCCGCCGCCGGTGGCTGCCACTCCCATCCAAGGGTTATTGTTCTTAGGGTCATTTATTTTTGTGCCTCATTTGGCTTAGTTTTCCTCGGTTGTGTCCTACTTTAACTTTCCTCGGTTTTGCCCTACTTGGCTCTTTCGAGGCTTGCAGATTGCCAAACGGGGTGTTTCCGGCTGGTCAACCATGTTTGACCGTGACTTGGCTGAGTTGACAAGTGGGACCGCTTAAGTGGGACAAACAGATGGAGACGGCGTGCCCAATAATTGATTCAGACGCCTGAATTGGGAAGTTTAGTCCCACCTCGCTAGTTCGGAGGGTGAACCACTAGTTTATAAGCAGGATTGCGCCGTATCTAACCAAAAGAATGTTTATATTGGGGCTTTTCTGAAGTCAAATAGACATCACAGAAAAGCCTACTTGACTTCAGAATGGCCCCAAGATTAAACATTAATATTTTAAACTTAATTACAAATATTGCGATATACTCCCTCCGATCCTATATAAGTTTCGCTGGAAATGAGTTGGTTACGTACAAACCATTAGCATTGCTCACGACTCTCTTTTAGGATCAGAGGGAGTATATGTTTTGTCTAAATCATGCTCAACATTTAATTTCTTTTGTTTAGAGATAATTCGTTGATTAGTACCTCATTAATTTGGATGATTAATACATAAATTAAATTTGTAAACTGACTAGGAAACTGAAAACTGAAACTGAATTGGAACTTATTGTTAATCAACGAATTAGGAAACTGAAATTTATATACTTATTTGAAGAAGCAGTACAAAAGATTTTCATTACATAAACTGATTAGACTAGTTACTAATTAGTGCTAATACTACTACTATACTACAACTACTGCTACTGCTTCTTCTTCGCGGCGGTGGGCTCCTACTTCTTCCTTTGCCTCTTCGCTGGTAGTGCTGCGCCCCTGTCGTCATCGTCGTTGTCGTCCTCCTCCTTGTCGTCTGCCTCCTCGCCGGAGTCGTCGTCCTCCTCCTCGGAGTCGTCGACCGGCGGCTCCTCCTCCTCCTCGTCGCCGTCGTCCTCCTCCTCCTCGTCGCCGGAGTCGTCGTCGACGTCATCGCCATGGCCATCGCCCTCGTCTTTGCCATCGTTGTCGTTGTCGCTGTCTTGGCCCTCCTGCAAGTGGCTATGGCCCTCCTCCCACCAGTCGGGCTGGCTCGCGTCCTCGGTAGCATCGTCGCTAGGGATGTTCTCGTTGCACCACCACTCGGCGTCCGACATGGCGAAGGAGAAGAAGAGAAGATCGGTGCTCATAAGGGAATGGGGGTTTTTTGGGAGAAAAGAACTGCTGGAACCACAATGGCATACACCTTGGGGTTTTTATCGGTGAGAAGGATAGAGAAGAATTTAGTGCGACGGCGCGTAGATCGATAACCGCCGTGGAAATGAACAAACGCATAGATCGCTTCGTATTTTGCCATAACCAGTGTGACAAGACTGTACATTACGGCATATATTCGCAATTGATGACTGCAATGGCGTTTAGTTGATATGACATGCCAGTTAATGTTCACCACGTCATCTATAGCGTCTAGACGCGTGTTGTACATCTTTCGAACAGTTGACGTGCATTGACGTTTCGGTCAAATTGACTGCGATTTGACTGCAATTGGGAATGTCATGATCCATCTAGACATGTTGCAATCTTATTTTTCTTGAACTGACGCGATAATTTTATGTTTATGTGCAAACCTGCATACGTGCATTCGTATCATGCCACCAAGCGCGAACTGGACACGAACTCGCAAATAGAGTGCGCTCTGGGACACGAAAAAAATTAAAACCATTGTATTGCAAGTTTACGATTTTTCCCTGATACTAGTACACTAAAAAAGAAGATTGCCCCAGGTTTTCCCTTTTTAATAGTTTCTCGATTTATGTGATTTTTTCATCGGTGAATGCTATTAAACTCATTCAATGAGTTAAATGTAGTTAAAAAGCTAAAAAAAATCAAGATATTCAGGGATTATACCTCCCACGTGATATACTTTGTGTGAAAATTGTACGAGGTCAATTTTCAATCTTGTTTATGGTATCTACTTCACACAAAAATGAGATTTTGGGACTGGAAAATATAACAATAACATTTCAAAAAAATCTTGAAATCTTGATTTGGCAATGTTGTTTGCAATGTCAATGGACATGTTTGTGCCGAGTTTGGTCATGATAGCAATTAGATAGCCATGGATATGGCCGTCACCTTGGTTTTTGGCTTGAAAGCCATGAATCTCACATAAAACAACAACGTGCACATGTTTCATATTTTTTCAATTTTTTTGAATTAGTTGTGCTCATTTGAATGTTGATCAAACCTCAGATAACCCCCTTAACCCGCTCAACACCCCGCTGTCCCTCTCCAAACCCTAGCGGCGATCTTTGACGGTTCACTCATACCCTAGCGCCAAACTGTGGCCATCAGATTGGTCGAACCGCGAGAGGCTGGTTCTGCAACGTGATTGGCCACGCGTGTAGGACTAGACAATCTCTCTGTCAACCAAAGCATGTGATCATTACCCGCCGACGAGTGGACCGCAGTGTACCCAATGACAGGTGGGTCCTCTTCCCCGACAGAATCAATCTTATTTGTGGTATCTACTTCACACAAAATGGGGGTTTTGGTACTTAAAAAAATAAAAATAGAAAAATCTTGGAATATTGTTTACAATTTCAATGCACATGTTTGTGCCGAGTTGGAATCTTCCATTGTTTTTTATTTTGCTTGATTTATGCTGTTGTTTTCAAACCAAGGCCATAATTGTCGGTGTGACAATTCATATCTAAGGGGTGAATTTTTCCGACTTTTTTCTTTGCAGTTGCGTAGAATCATGGTAGACTAAGTTTGTATGATTTTTATCTTTAATTTTGGGGCAAGAAAAAAAAAGAAAATTGTGACTTGTTCAGTTTGACATAATTCAAAATTAAAACAACTAATAACCAGACAACATAATTTTACACTAGATCAACAACTAATATTCATTAGTGCCTAGTACATAATTATACACTAGACCAACAACTAAACTGAACTACCACTCGTCCTCGTCGTCGGAAACCTCCACCGGCTTGCCCTTGCCCTTGTCGTCCACCTCCAGTGGACCCTTGCCCTTGCCCTCGACCGAATTGTTCAGAGCTTTCTATAGGTTGTCCGCATACTTCTCGGCTCTCGGCTTCTCCACGACTTCTGGGTCGACCATAGAAGTGACCAGAGTATCCATGAGCTATTGCTGCACAGCGGAATGCCTGGCCTGCTCCGTGGCTTGATAGTCGGCCGTGGCCCAGGCCATACCCGGGTCCTTAACCTCCTTCTCCTCATCGGATGTTACGACTAGTCACCTGAAGAAGGCGTTGATCACGGCAAGAAGGGCTGCCAAGCGTCAAGAGCTCAAGGCAGCCCAACTGGAGACGTCCACAGAAGCCCAAGGCCCAGCCAAGACCGACACACGCGCACGCAAGGATAAGAAGCTGCTCTAGCCTCTGAAGGAGGGATCGATTAACTTGTATCTGAACTGTGCAGTAGCACTGAAACTCTCTCCTTTCTCCTCCGATGGACACGCATGTTCATCTGGATTCGATCCTCCTGGCGTGACGCTAGGGTTTGAACCACTGAATTGTGTGTTGCGACTACTATATCTATCTTGGGTGTAACATATGGTATCCAGAGCCACCGATTTTCGGCGCGCTATCCACTGAAAAATCCAAAAAAAAAATTCCACCCACTCCTCGTCCTCCGATTCCGAAATCCATCCACCCACCTTCCCAATTTGGCGATTTTCGGGCGAGTCGAGTACCAAGAGCGGTGCACGGAGGCGGATCGGGTGTTGGCGGAATAGGTGGTTGGGATCTCCCGTCAAATCCCACCTGTTCTTAACGCTCGCGGTGACAGTGTCTGCTGACCTCTTTCAGCAACCGGGAGGCGACGTGGCGGCGGAGATCAATTCGGAAGTAAATCGGAGAGTCACAGAGCGGTTGATCGCAGAATCCCTGCTGCGGTCGTGAAATTCCGGCTCGAGACCTCGGTTCGTGCTTCAAAGGGAGGCGATTTTGGCTTCAGGCGGCGGTAGATATGGAGCAGGTGCAGTCCGACCTTATGGACTTGAAGACCCAGGGTGAATTGGTGGCCAATTCCATCAAGGTGCTGGCCGATTCGCTCAAGGGCATGGGGTGTGGATGCCGCGAGTGGATTCATCAATCACCGCCATCCAGCAGTCCATCGACACGGTCGGCGAACGCGTTATGGTGCTAGAGGCGGCGCGAGCAACTCAAACTCCTCGGCCCGACGGGCACCACTCTGAAGGGATAAACCAGGGCCATGGCTCGGTTGCTCCACCAGCACCAGCTCATGCCCTGGTAAGGGGTAAGAACTATCACCATACCCCAATCCAGTTTGATTTAGGAGAACATTCTGGGAAGGATAATCAGATGCATGGGGAGGATAGTTACTACCGTAATTCTACTGGTCGTGATAGGAATTCTTCATACTCTTCACGCATGCCGAAAACTGCTTTTCCACGCTTTGATGGGGAAAATCCAAAGTGGTGGAAAACGATCTGTGAAAAATACTTTGCGATGTATGATGTGCCACGGGATTCGTGGGCAAGTTTTGCTACTATGCATTTTCATGGGAATGCTGCTCTATGGTGTCAAATTATGAGGCAGTCAATGAGGTAGAAACTTGGGAAGAATTAGTGGTAGTTGTGCATTCAAAATTTGGTAAAAACAAACACCTAAGACACTTAGAGGCGTTAGAAAGATGCAAGCAAAAAACTACTGTAGAGGCTTACTATCAGGAATTTGAGTCACTTAGGCACAAAGTTTTGATCCACAATAAACATTACGATGAAGCCTTCTTTGTCACCAAATTTGTAGTTGGTTTACGAACTGATATTCAAAAGGCTATTCGTTTACACTCGTCTCGAACTGTTGATGCTGCGTTATCCCTTGCCGAAACGCAGGAAGAGATGCTGGAGGAAGCTAGACACCTGTCTGGTTCCAAATACAAGCATGATTACAAATCAAGTTTCAGAAATGGGCATGCAAACAAGGGGATTCTCCAGCCACCTGCGGATGAAAAACGCAAGTGTGACGACAAGCCACCTTGGAATGATCAGTTCAATTCACTCAAGGCTCCGAGGAGGGCAAGAGGAGAATGCTTTCGCTGTGGCGAGAAGTACTAACCATGCCACAAGTGTGCTAAAACTGTGGCGCTGCATGTGGTGGAAGAACTACTCGAACTGCTGCAAGTACAATCAACCTCTGATGAAGAGAAGGCAGACGAGTCCACTAACGACGAACTGATGAAGCTGTCGTATTGTGCTTCCACGGGGACTTCAGCCAAGAAAACGATAAGACTGCAAGGCAACATCAATGGGAAGCAGGTGCTCATTCTTGTTGACTCGGGTAGCTCTGGGAGTTTTATCTCTGACAAAGCAGTGCAAGAGCTTGGGCTGATCAGCAAACCCATGGAAGCAGTGCAAGTGGTAGTAGCGGATGGATTCAAGCTACCATGCAACTCAATGGTGCCTGATGTGCTATGGCAATGTCAAGGCAATTCATTCACAACAACTCTGCGAGTGTTTGCGCTGATGGGCTATGACATGATCCTCGGAATGGACTGGTTGGAAACATGCGGCGATATGTGGGTTGGTTGGCAAAAGAAAACACTCCGGTTTAGACATGCGGACAAGAGAATCACTCTCAAGGGTATCAAGGACCGCACTGACAAATGTGAGCAGATAACTGGCAAACAACTACACAAACTCCCGATGAATCGAGAGCTGGCACAAGTAATTCAACTATGTGCAGTAGAAGGGCCACTACAAGAGGGAAAAGAAGTGCCACCAGTGATTGCTCAGGTGATACTGAACAATGAACAATGTTTTGGGGATCCAGAGGAGTTACCGCCGCATCGCTCCTTTGATCACCACATAAACTTGATGCTAGGAGTAAAACCAGTAAGTGTGAGGCCGTATCGGTACACACCGCAACAAAAAGACGAGATCGAGAAGCAAATTGCAGATATGCTCAAGCGAGGGATAATTAAACCAAGCCACATCCCCTTTGCTTCTCCAGTGCTTCTGGTGAAATAGAAAGACGGATGTTGGAGGTTCTGTGTCGATTACCGACACCTCAATTCCATAACTGTAAAAGATAAATATCCAATGCCCGTGGTGGAGGAACTATTGGATGAGCTCGAGGGAGCGAGGTACTTCACCAAACTGGATCTGCGCTCTGGTTACCATCAGATACGACTGGCAGAGAACAATGAAGCCAAGCCTGCATTTCGAACTCATAGCGGTCACTACGAGTTCCGTGTGATGCCATTTGGGCTGTCCACGACACCTGCAACGTTCCAGTCTGCCATGAACCAAATTTTTGCTGAGCACATACGCAAATCAGTGCTAGTATTTGTGGACGACATTCTCATATACAGTCGTACTCTTGAAGAACATGCAGTCCGTCTTGAAGAAGTGTTCAGATTGCTGAAGCAGCACAATCTCTTTGTTAAAAGGAGCAAATGTTCCTTCGCAAAAGAGTCGCTTGAGTACTTAGGACATATCATCAGTGCTAATGGCATGGCAACTGACCCAGCAAAGATCGAGGCGGTAAAAAACTGGCCGCGACCTCTAAATTTGAAGCAGCTCCGAGGGTTTCTGGGATTAGCGGGTTACTACCGCAAATTCATTCAGGGTTTTGGGCAATAGCAAGACCACTCACGCTTTTGCTCAAGAAAAACACAGTGTTCAGTTGGACCCCGGAGGTTAATGAATCTTTCATGGCGCTGAAACAAGCCCTGGTACAAGCGCCCGTGTTGGCCTTACCAGATTTCACACAAGAGTTCGTGTTGGAGACAGACGCGTGCGATCGCGGCATCGGCGCGGTGCTTATGCAGAAAGGTCATCATCTGGCATTCCTCAGCAAATCACTGGGCCCCAAAAATCAAACCCTGTCGACTTACGACAAGAAATGCTTGGCTATTTTGCTCGCAATTGAACGCTGGCGAGCGTATCTGCAGCACAACAAGTTTGTGATTCGCACTGACCAAAGAAGCTTGGTACATCTCGATGATCATCGCATTTCTACTCCCATCCAGAAGAAAGCATATTTCAAGTTGATGGGATTCAACTTCCAGGTGTTGTACAAAAAAGGGGCTGAAAATCGAGCCACTGACGCTCTGTCTAGGAGACCACAAGACGAGCAATGTGTGGCTATGTCAACGGTGATCCCTCGTTGGTTGGAGATCGTGCTTGAAGGGTACAAACAAGATCCAGTTGCTCGCAAACTGTTGATAGAGCTCAGCATAACCAAGGAAAATGAGCACGGCTACACGCTACAAGATGGTGTAATTCGCCACAAAGGGCGGGTGTGGCTGGGTACGCACAGAGAAGCTCAAGGAGCAGTGCTTAAAGCTCTTCACGACAGTGGACTGGGAGGACACTCTGGCAGCCTGGTCACTTATCACAAAATCAAACCGCTTTTCTCGTGGCCCAATATGAGGCAAGACATTGAAGCATTTGTGAAGCAGTGCAGCATGTGCCAGCAAGCAAAAAGTGAGAGATGCAAAACGCCAGGACTGCTTAAACCCTTGCCGATACCACCTGAGGCTTGGCACACCGTCAGCTTAGACTTCATTGAGGGGTTGCCATCCTCCTACCACTATGACACTATACTCGTGGTGATCGATAAGCTCACTAAATACAGCCACTTCATCCCACTGAAGCATCCCTTCTCTGCAGCAACAGTGGCTAGATTGTTCATGGACAACATATACAAGCTACATGGGTTGCCCAAGTTTTGATCTCAGACAGGGACAAGGTTTTCACAAGCTCGTTCTGGCGCCGGTTGTTCGAGATAGCAGACACAACTTTGAATCTTAGCTCGTCGTATCACCCACAGACCGACGGCCAGAGAGAGAGCCTAACCAATGCCTGGAAACTTACTTGAGATGTTTAGTTCATCCCAATCCACACAAATGGTCCGCGTGGCTACCACAAGTAGAGTACTGGCACAACACGAACTTTCACTCATCGTTGGGCCGATCGCCATTTGAGGTGCTCTATGGGCACAAACCAAGGCATTTTGGGATCCAAAACTCACTCCAGCCGGCTGTGACTGATGTCGATCATTGGTTGCACGAACGCAGCATCATGATACCTATCCTGCGCCAGCATTTGGAACGTGCCCAGGCACGCATGGAGCATCAAGCTAACAAAAAACGCAAGGAATGCCAATTCTTGGTGGGTGACATGGTGTACTTGAGGCTTCAGCCATACGTGCAAACGTCTGTGGCTCAAAGATCATCCCAGAAATTGGCGTTTAAATTTTTTGGGCCTTACAAGATAATCAAGCGAGTGGGATCCGTGGCGTATAAACTGCAGCTGCCTCCGGAAGCACGCATCCATCCTGTGGTGCACATCTCCCAGCTCAAGCAGGCCATTCCAAGCAATGCAACAGTGAGCTCCTCTTTGCCAGCTTACAAAACACATGACCCGCTAGCCGTTCAACCCTGTGCAGTGTTGGAAGAACGAATGATCAGGCATGGAGGGAAAATGGTGCCGCAGATCAAGGTTCAATGGCAAGGTCTTCCTGAAGCATGTGCAACCTGGGAGAAGCTCTACTCCGTCATCACGGCTTTTCCATCAGCACCAGCTTGGGGTCAAGCAGGTTCTTCAGGGGGAGGCATTGTTACGACTAGTCACCTGAAGAAGGCGTTGATCATGACAAGAAGGGCTGCCAAGCGTCAAGAGCTCAAGGCAGCCCAACTGGAGACGTCCACAGAAGCCCAAGGCCCAGCCAAGACCAACACACGCGCACGCAAGGATAAGAAGCTGCTCTAGCCTCTGAAGGAGGGGATCGATTAACTTGTATCTGAACTATGCAGTAGCACTGAAACTCTCTCCTTTCTCCTCCGATGGACACTCATGTTCATCTGGATTCGATCCTCCTGGCGTGACGCTAGGGTTTGAACCACTGAATTGTGTGTTGCGACTACTGTATCTGTCTTGGGTGTAACATCGGACTCAAGAGCGATGAAGGGAATGGGATCGAGAGCAATGGCTGATACTTCTCAAACGTATTTATAATTTTTGATGTTCCATGATTGTTTTATATCAAATGCTACATGTTTTATTTATAGTTTATATCATTTTTATGCATTTTTTTGAACTAAACTATTAACATGATGCCACAATGTCAGTTCCTGTTTTCTGCTGTCTTTTTGTTTCAGAAAAGCTAGTCGGGAAATATTCTCAGAATTGGACGAAAATTCACGGAGGCTATTTTTATGAAGATACGAAGACGGAGTCCAAAGGGCAGCCGAGGAGGCGACCCTGGGTAGCCAGCCGCCACCCAGGTGCGGCCAGAGGTGGGCCCATGCCTGGGGATGATCTGGCCCCCAGGTGCCCTGCGGTGCCGCCTCTTCGCATATATTTTCTCTACGCTCTGAAAACCATAAACACCCGAACAAATTCCATGAACCATATCCGAGGCCGTCGTCGTTGCCAACTGATGGCCCTTCACGTAGTTACCCCACAACGGTGCCAGAAAACGGTCTTGACGGCCCTTCGTGTGGTTACCTGCGTGAAAAGTAAATGGGTTAGGTTGAGACTCCAAGTGCAGAGTGTATGTAGTAGTGGAAGACAGTTTTCCCCACGAGGGGTGACTCGAGGGTTTAATATCGAACTCTCGGGGAACCAGTATTTCAGGTGTTATCTCCTTATCCTTCTCTTGAGAACCTGCAACAAAATAAATTGTTTTGTGCCCTCAACCTCACCAAGTGGTTGTCAAGCACAAGGTGTGAGAATGATAATAAAATAAATATGCAAACAGTAGTAAATATGCAATGATGGTAATAATGATAAATGATATTTTTGGGTTTTTTATGATGAATGCAAGATGTAAAAGTGTTTTTGTATTTTCGGATTTAATAATGGCAGCAAACAAAAGTGGTGATAAAAGTGTTGGAAAGGTGTTTCTTATGATTAAAAATGGACCGGGGTTCATGGTTTCACAAATGCACTCTCTCTTGATAACGTGGTAGACAATGGAACACTAAAATTAACATGTAAGATGGCAAGACATGGTTTGACAAGTTATTAATAATATGGGCATCACGTCCTAACATAGAGATCTCAAGTATAAGTTGTTCTCTCTCTTATGCTCCACCAAGATGCGAACTAAATCATAACACCTTAGTAATTAAGATAAATCAGAGCATAGCAATAAGTTCAATGACATGAAGTTAAAATAAGAACATGCTAGATCTAGTCATGGAGATAGTGGCCAAGGTCACATCCACTCTCCGGTAGCATGGTATTTTTGTTTATCCCTAGTGAGGCAACAAAGTAAGGTAGAAAACCCAAGTGGATCGCAGAACTTTCTCTCACGTTCACTGCACTAGCCACCCCCGTTACTCCAACTAATGCACACGTTCCCCCTCACATGCTCTCATAAACATGCTTGATCATGACAAGTAAATAAGAACGGGGTACATAATATGCATCTACTTTCATAACTGAAACAAAACCATTGCAATCTCAAACATGTATTAACTCATAATAAAGATCCACCACAAAGGAATTACATAGATGACCGTAATCATGTTCAGCAGCTCATACGGTACTAATTAGTGAAGCTCATAGAGAGGAGAGATACATAAGTTACTTCCACAAACCCATAGTCCAGGGTGGACTACTCCCTCTTCATCATGGTGTCGGTGGAGATGTTGTTGGAGGGGAAGGAGACCACCCGGCAGCGCCCCGCCGGAGTTTTCCCCCTCCAATCTTCAGCTCCAGTCTCTGTTTCGTGGTTTCTGTGTTTCGGCGGCGCTCTCTTTCGCGAAAGCCCTGGGGGGTCTATATATAGTCGTTTTTAGGTCAAGACGAAGCTTCGGGAAGAAAGATCGACGGCAGCGGAGGCCCGAGGGCCATTTGGTGGGTCCCACGCGGTCAGGGAATCTGGCCGCGTGGGCCCACCCCTTTTGGCCTTCTGGTCTCCGTTTCTTCGATTCCTTTGCGCCTACGTTTCGTTCCTTCCAAAAAAGTGATCCCCGTAAAATTCAGGTCATTTGGACGTCGTTTGGGTCCCTGAAACATCAAAATATAGAAAAAGGGGTTTTCTGACAGCGCAGGGTTAATTCCAGAAAAATGGGGAAGTTGTTAATTATCCCCAAAACTCAATATAAATCATGAATATAACCCTTATATGATGCAAATAACATGGAATAACATGTAATAAAATGTAAAGTTCATGTATGCATTTTACATGCATCAACATCCCCAAGCTTAACCCATGCTCGTCCCGAGTATGAAGGTGATAAAACTAACATGGACTTTGCATTTTAATACTATCAATGGATATCAAAGGTGATTACTATTGCTACATAGAGTCAAATGATTCATTCTTCAAAGGAATAACAATATGCAAGATAAATTATGAAGTGATATCAAATACTCAATGTAAAGATGTTCAATGATAAATTCACAAAGTGTAATATAGAAGAAAGTACTATGGACCAAATGTATGCATAATGAAAAGTAAAAACATCCTATGGTGGTCATAGAGTACTTCTTATGAAAACTGAATATAAAAGGTGGACACTTTGGATAGATAAATAAGTAGAGGTAAAGCATGAATAAGTTTCATCTAACTTCCAAACACTTCTACTTAAGTTAATGCTTGCAATGTGGTAGTCATTGGTGTGGAGCTCTCATTACCCCTATCATAGCATCTTGAATGATTAATGTTTAAAGTGAAAGCAAATATGAGTGGTGTGCTTGACAATGTATTGGTTGAATGTCTCATGTCCCTTGAATACAAGTACCTACACCATGTGTTACTCACTTTGGTCCACAAAGTAAATTCAAATAAAGGTCATTGCAAGTAATAATAGTATCATCAAGAACTGCACTGGGGTACCTCTTCCCTTGACATGAACAAGCCCATGTCAAAACAACAAGACAAACAGACAATGAACAATCTCAGCACTCTTTTATTTACTATGGGTATAGCTTTTTATTATGAGGTGCATCACTGAATGAACATTATGGTTATGCTGTAAATTTCCACCATGAATGATGCATGGCTTAGATTAGCGGCCCAGGCATTTCTCTAACCATTTATACAAACTCTTTGAACTTACTAAGTATCCACATTCATTTCACCCATGATAGGCATCCATAAACAAAAGTACATGACATCAACTAAATATAAATAAGTGCAATGTTGAAAGCTTGCCATGTGACAGCACATATGGGCTAACTCCCAACCAAAACAATTGTCAAGCCCACAACTTCATAATTTTAATCACAATGGTTCATGCTTATTAAATGCAATAAAAGTAAATTGTGCATCAAGTTCGTGAGAGCTTTTAACCAATTTTTCCCATGACAATCAATAACATAAGCATTTAAATTCAGAAATGTAGATAACACAATATAACATGATAAACATACTTGGAATAGCATAAAGCTAATAGGTAGATATGGTGGACTCACTGGAAAAACTTTGGTTGAAGGTGTTGGGAAACAAGCTTTTTACTTGTTGTAATTTTTGGGCTAGCAATAGGGAGAAAGTTGACCATCTAAATGCATGCATAAGTGTCCATAGAACTAATCAATCCATGTTAAACCAAGTAAAGTTAAAATTCAACATCTAAACATGGTAAGATAGCTCTTGACAACACACTTGCAAATTAACATTCATTCAAAGCACATGAATTATGCAACTATATGTATCTTTTAAAATCAACTCAAACATCCCTATCCCAATATATTTAATAGCATCCAACATAATTCAACCCAAACTTCCAGTAGCTCTCTCATATATAAATGATAGTGGTGGTCTTATTAACAAACCGAAATAACAAAAGCAAAAAAAAACAGACGCTCCAAGTTTATACGATAAAGTGCTTTGATCGAAAAACAGAAGTTAGACGTGTGCAAACCGAGAGTGTGTTGGTCTAGTGGGGTTGTCTTGACATCCCCAAGCTTATGGTCTTCACCATCCTTGGATAGCTCTTGGTGCAGCTCCTCTAATCCCTGTGAAAAAACTTCAAAACACCGTTTCTCCCATTTCTTTTCTGTGGGGTGATATTAGTAGTGATAAACAAATAGGTTCCTTGCTGCATAAAATCCTTAGGCAAAAATTCATATGAATGTCCAGAGAGTATATAATGTTGTATGCCTA
Source organism: Poa pratensis (assembly GCA_947311845.1). Lineage (NCBI taxonomy): Eukaryota > Viridiplantae > Streptophyta > Magnoliopsida > Poales > Poaceae > Poa > Poa pratensis. Next base: position 11,613,722 of record CAMZMU010000046.1, read on the forward strand.
CTCATAAACTCAATTGAATCAAAAAGATTCAAGCAAAAAGCTCAAAGAATGCATCAAACAATATCAAGACAGAATCTGTCCAGAAAAACAGCAGCAGCAAAACGCATTTTTCTACCCTACTTAAACTCGTCAGAAAAATCTGAAAAAATCACGTATAGAGGATGAAAAGTTGAAGCTACAGTTCAAATTACAGCTCAATCGGAGTTACAGATAAAAAATGAAAAATCAAACCGTGCACAGACTTCGTGCAGGCAGAAAACTCTCCGAAAATGAATAGCAACTTTTCAAACCCAAAATAGGTAAAACTTGGTTCTTTATTAAAAATCCCAGAAACAAAACTAACAAACTACTCTCTTGTTACAGCAAGAGGACTCAAAGAAAATCTCAAACAAAAACAACCGGGTTGCCTCCCGTAAAGCGCTTTCTTTATAGCCATATAGCTAGGCTTACTTGATAATCAAAGGGGACGTAGCTCATGAGGGAGCTTGAACCTTGGTGTGTCCCTCTTCCTTGGGAAGTGTTCCATGCTCTTCTTGTGTGGAAACTGAAACTTCACATTCCCTTCCTTTGAATCAATAATGGCACCTGTAGTACGAAGAAAAGGTCTTCCCAAAATAATAGGACTAGAGGTTTTATTCCCCATGTCCATGATTAGAAAATCAACAGGCACAAAAGTCATGTGTAACTCTACCATAACATCACTTACTTTTCCTAGAGCATGTCTAATGGAATCATCAGCAAGTGCAAGTTCAATAGAGCATTTCTCAATATTTTTAAGTTCAAGGACTTCATATAGTTCTTTAGATAATATAGAGACACTAGATCCTAGATCAAATAGCATGGTGTGTCTCTTTTCCAATGGTTACTAGTACTTGGGATCCATATATCCCCAAGCTTAGGTGGTATCATAGCTTCTTGATTGTACCTAGCAATCTTTTCTTTTAAGACATGATTAGCAATATAGGAACCAAAACCAGCCTGGTTAATATTAACAGAAGGATCACTTGCAAATTTTTGTAAGATAGAAATTAATTCATGCAAGCTACACTTCTCTAAATCAACAAATGGTTCCTTAACTTCACTAAGCATTTTAACTTCCTCAACTTTTTTATCTCTATTATATAGATTAAATAATTCATAACGGTCATCAAACACATCTTCAGGTACTTGAGCTTTTTCTAAACTTTCTTTAATTTTTACTTCCAATATCAAGCCATCAAGTAGAATGTAAGCATCAGCAATAGTAGTATTTATGAAAGAACCCTTACATTCATTGTCTAAAAAGAGTTTAGAAGTTTCAGACAATCCTTTATAAAATATGTGCATGAGCATCCAATCTCTAATACCATGTTCCATTCCATAAGCTATACCTCTAAACCTTTCCCAAGTTTTAACCAAGGTTTCTTCCTTATTTTGTTTAAAGGTGATAACTATTTCTCTCATATTATAAACCATGGCTGAAAAACAAAACCTCTCAATGAAAGCAGCTTTCAAATTAAACCAATTGCTAAAATTCCCAGGTGGCCATTTTAATATCCAATCTAGAGCTTTTCCAGCCAAGGAATAAGGAAAAAGCTTTACTTTGATCACATTAGCATTGGCATGAATCAGGTTTAATTCTTTGCATCTTTCATTAAATTTACTAAGATGTTGAAGAGCATCTTCTTTCGGTTTCCCAGAAAAACGATTTTCAAAAATCAATTTAGTGACATTAGGATCTATCTCAAATTCTTTAACAGGGAAATTCCTATCTTGAGGAAAATTCTTAACACTAAATGGCCAAAAAGTTCTTTTCTCCATTGAGCAAGTTTTTATGTGTTTTTAATTTTTTATGCAAAACTGAAAGTAAAATGACACTAATGCAACTCGAAATAACAAATGCAACACAAAAATGCAAAACTGAATATAAATATGCAAACCGAAATATAAAGATGATATGCAAGACAAGAACAAAACAAAATAAAATGATTGTAGGTAAAGATGGATAAGATGATGCTCACGTAGGTGCAACTCCCCAAGCTTAGGTTGTTACACAAGTTGGTGATGAAGTTGACTTGATGTGAGTGATCCTTGGATAAACCTTTCAGCTATGGTTCCCCGGCAACGGCGCCAGAAAACGTCTTGATGGCCCTTCACGTAGTTACCCCACAACGGCGCCAGAAAACGTTTGACGCCCTTCGTGTGGTTACCTGCGTGAAAAGTAAATGGGTTAGGTTGAGACTCCAAGTGCAGAGTGTATGTAGTAGTGGAAGACAGTTTTCCCCACGAGGGGTGACTCGAGGGTTTAATATCGAACTCTCGGGGAACCAGTATTTCAGGTGTTATCTCCTTATCCTTCTCTTGAGAACCTGCAACAAAATAAATTGTTTTGTGCCCTCAACCTCACCAAGTGGTTGTCAAGCACAAGGTGTGAGAATGATAATAAAATAAATATGCAAACAGTAGTAAATATGCAATGATGGTAAAATAAATATGCAAGGATGATGGTAGTAATGATAAATGATATTTTTGGGTTTTTTATGATGAATGCAAGATGTAAAAGTGTTTTTGTATTTTCGGATTTAATAATGGCAGCAAACAAAAGTGTGATAAAAGTGTTGGAAAGGTGTTTCTTATGATTAAAAATGGACCGGGGTTCATGGTTTCACAAATGCACTCTCTCTTGATAACGTGGTAGACAATGGAACACTAAAATTAACATGTAAGATGGCAAGACATGGTTTGACAAGTTATTAATAATATGGGCATCACGTCCTAACATAGAGATCTCAAGTATAAGTTGTTCTCTCTCTTATGCTCCACCAAGATGCGAACTAAATCATAACACCTTAGTAATTAAGATAAATCAGAGCATAGCAATAAGTTCAATGACATGAAGTTAAAATAAGAACATGCTAGATCTAGTCATGGAGATAGTGGCCAAGGTCACATCCACTCTCCGGTAGCATGGTATTTTTGTTTATCCCTAGTGAGGCAACAAAGTAAGGTAGAAAACCCAAGTGGATCGCAGAACTTTCTCTCACGTTCACTGCACTAGCCACCCCCGTTACTCCAACTAATGCACACGTTCCCCCTCACATGCTCTCATAAACATGCTTGATCATGACAAGTAAATAAGAACGGGGTACATAATATGCATCTACTTTCATAACTGAAACAAAACCATTGCAATCTCAAACATGTATTAACTCATAATAAAGATCCACCACAAAGGAATTACATAGATGACCGTAATCATGTTCAGCAGCTCATACGGTACTAATTAGTGAAGCTCATAGAGAGGAGAGATACATAAGTTACTTCCACAAACCCATAGTCCAGGGTGGACTACTCCCTCTTCATCATGGTGTCGGTGGAGATGTTGTTGGAGGGGAAGGAGACCACACCGGCAGCGCCCCGCCGGAGTTTTCCCCCTCCAATCTTCAGCTCCAGGTCTCTGTTTCGTGGTTTCTGTGTTTCGGCGGCGCTCTCTTTCGCGAAAGCCCTGGGGGGGTCTATATATAGTCGTTTTTAGGTCAAGACGAAGCTTCGGGAAGAAAGATCGACGGCAGCGGAGGCCCGAGGGCCAGTTTGGTGGGTCCCACGCGGTCAGGGAATCTGGCCGCGTGGGCCCACCCCTTTCGGCCTTCTGGTCTCCGTTTCTTCGATTCCTTTGCGCCTACGTTTCGTTCCTTCCAAAAAAGTGATCCCCGTAAAATTCAGGTCATTTGGACGTCGTTTGGGTCCCTGAAACATCAAAATATAGAAAAAGGGGTTTTCTGACAGCGCAGGGTTAATTCCAGAAAAATGGGGAAGTTGTTAATTATCCCCAAAACTCAATATAAATCATGAATATAACCCTTATATGATGCAAATAACATGGAATAACATGTAATAAAATGTAAAGTTCATGTATGCATTTTACATGCATCACCAACCCTAGTTCCGGAGAGTTCTGAAGCTCTTCCCCACACACTACCGGAGGGGGAGATCATCACCGGAGGGCTCTACACCACTATGCCTCCCTCCGGACTGACGCGTGAGTAGTCTACCATTGGACTACAGGTCCATATTAGTAGCTAGATGGTTATCTCTTCTCCTAGTGCTACCATGTTTAGATCTTGTGAGCTGACTAACACGATCAAGATCATCTTTATGTAATGCTACATGTTGTGTTTGCTCGGATCCGATGAATTGTGAAGTTATGGTCAAGTTTGTTCATCTATTTATCTATATGTTTTATTTATGAACTTGCATGCTCTCTGATACTAGTGGTTGCTTTGGCCAAGTAGTTGCTAGTATCTCCAAGAGGGGGTATTTATGCTAGATAGTGGATTCATGCCACCTGTGAGTCTGGGCACGAGTGATTGAAACGTATAAGAATGGGGATGTGCTGTTGCTACTAGGGAGAAAATAGCGGTGCTATTTCTACGTGTTATTGATATGTCTCAAATGTATCTATATTTTTTTTGTTCCATGCTTGTTTTATAACAAATGCTACATGTTTTATTTACATTATATATTATTATTATGTATTTTCTGGGACTAACCTATTAACAAGATGCCACAGTGCCAGTTTTTGTTTTCTGGTGTCTTTTTGTTTCAGAAAAGCTAGTCGGGAAATATACTCGGAATTGGACGAAAATTGACAGAGCCCAGTTTTGTGAAGATACGAAGACGGAGTCCAAAGGACAGCCGAGGTGGCGACCCAGGGGGCCCAGACGACATCTCGGAGTGGAAGAAGGTGGGGCCACACAGAGGGGCGTCCCACCACCTCGGGTGCCTCCTCGCACCGCCTCTTCCCCTATATATATTTTCCGTCTACCGAAAACCCTAAGGACCCGAACAAAAATCCACGAAAAGTTTCGTAGCCGCCGTCGTCACCAACCCTAGTTCGAGAGGGTTCTGAAGCTCTTCCCGGCACTCTGCCGGAGGGGAGATCATCACCGGAGGGCTCTACACCGCCATGCCTGCCTCCGGACTGATGCGTGAGTAGTCTACCTTTGGACTACGGGTCCATAGTAGTAGCTCAATGGTTGTCTCTCCTCGTTGTGCTATCATGTTTAGATCTTGTGAGCTGCCTAACATGATCAAGATCATCTATATGTAATGCTACATGTTTGTGTTTGCTGGGATCTGATGAATTGTGAAGTTATGATCAAGTTTGTTCATCTATCTATCTATATGTTTTATTTATGATCTTGCATGCTCTCCGATGCTAGTGATTGATTTTGCCAAGTAGTTGCTAGTATCTCCAAGAGGGGGTATTTAGCTAGATAGTGGGTTCATGTCTCCGGTTGCCTGGGCTCGAATGACATAAACGACTAAGGCTCTGGATGTGCTGTTGCCACTAGGGAGAAAACAATGATGCTATGTCTACATGTCATTTGCATTATTTACATTACACACTATGCTTATTGCAGTTATCTGTTGCTTGCAACTTAGTACTTTCAGGAGACACGAATGTTATCCTAGGGGTGGATTATTAGTCATAGATGCAGCTAGCAAGCGGTCTATGTATTGGTTGTAATGCCCAATTAAATACTACAGTGAACTTTAGCTTGTCATAATAGCATTGTCATGCCCTTGCAATTTGTCAATTGCCCAGCTGTAATTTGTTTATCCAACATGTTTGTTTATCTGTTTTATTGAGAGACACCACTAGTGAACTGTGGACCCAGTCCATTTTTTTATACTGATAAAAACACCGTTTCCACTGCTTCCTACCATCATTTGCTTGCAGTTCATTTTTGCATTTATATTTATTTTCCACACCATACGTTTAATCCTTTGTATTCAGCAAGCCAGGGAGATTCGCAACCTTCCTGTTTTATTGGGACAAAATAGTTTGATTGTGTTGTGTGCAGATCCACACCGAAGCTATAAGCACTAGAGTAGCTTTGGCTCCGTGTTGAAGCTCTTCCAACTCCTACTAGATTGATAACCTTGGTTTTGTTCTCAAGGGAAAACTTCTGCTGTGCTGCTTCATACCTTCCTCTTGGGGTTCCCAATGAACATGTGTCCCACGCAATCAGCAGTTATATGCATTGCTTCCATTGCACACTTTGCTTATTGCAATTATCTGTTGCTTGCAACTTAATACTTTCGTGTGACATGCTGGATAGCGATCCCGGGGTGGATTATTAGTCATAGATGCAGCTATCAAGTGGTCAATGTATTTTGTTGTAATGCCCAATTAAATACTACAGTGAACTATAGCTTGTCACAATAGCATTTTCATGCCCTCACAATTTGGCAATTGCCTAGCTGTAATTTGTTTACTCAACATGTATGTTTATCTGTTTTATGGAGAGACACCACTAGTGAACTGTGCACCCTGGTCCATTCTTTTACACTGATAAAAATGTCGTTTCCATTACTTCCCACCATCATTTGCTCGTTATTCATTTTTGCATTCATAATTTTTTTTCCACACCATACTTTTAATCCTTTGTATTCAGCAAGCCAAGAAGACTGACAACCTTCCTGTTTCGTTGCGGCAAAGTAGTTTGATTGTGTTGTGTGCAGTTCCACGTCAACTTGCTGGTGCCAGGTTGACATCGTGTTGAAGTCTCTCAAGTCCTACTGGTTTGGTAACCTTGGTTTTGAAATCAAGGGAAAACTTCTGCTATGCTGCATCATACCTTCCTCTTGGGGTTTCCCAACGGGCTGTTGAAGCAGCAACAATCAATGGCCTGGCGGACGGCAAAGCTGCCCCTGCTCGAGCTCAGACGAGTCCTACTCGATTTTGGAGGAGTCCTCGTCGAGCTCGGAGAAGTGCTGTTTTAGCGCGCAGGTGTCCTTCTCCTGCCGCCGCCCTCGCTCGACTGAAGAAACCAAGGATAGTGGACGTGGCAGCGGCGGTTCAAGACAGGAGTGGAGCGGCCACCACCAAGAGCCATGGAAAGATCAGGGACTGGGTGAGGGTGGCAAGGAGAGGAAGAGGAGATCACTGGGCGGCGTGGGCATAGTGGGAGAGGAAAATGTCTCCTTTCCTAGCCATCTGCGGTCTCGACTACGTCTGGACTGGCAGTAATGGTTCCGGGGCATTGATTCGGCTCGCCAGACTTCTCAGCTTGCAGCGGGATAGACTAGACAAGAGAGACGGGAAGACAGCGGTGCAGATGCGTGGCTAGGCCGACACTGTAAGCAACGCGACTACTTTTTGCCAGCCAGGGGGCACGCCATTGTAGGTGCGCAAATTCAGGGATGGCGAGCAGCATGGACGCGCTTGTACGGCTGCATGCAAGCACTCTTCCTCCGTTGGTCCCACTTGTAATCTTTAAGTGGGGACGGCAAGAAATATGGGTACGCATGGGTGCATGCACTCCGTTGGGCCCACAAGTCACAACTTCGTTAACGGTCAAAGGGCTTGACCCGATGGAAACGCCTCGTTTGGCCATGTGCGAGACTCGAAAGAGCCAAGTAGACCAAAACCGAGGAAAGCTAAGCGAAGTAAGGACCATAAATAAAAACTCCTTTTCTTACTCCTCATTCGATTTTTTTATGTCTTCTGAATTGTTAATTTTGTCATAGAACAGCAGCCAGATCTCAGTTGATGTTTGATGATTGAATTCGCTGCACATTGATGATCCTGTGAGTCCACTAATTGATAAAAATCTAGCCTAGGTATTTCCGTTACAGTTACAGTAGTAACCAAACATATTTCAGTTTTTTCCCATCCGGTTTACATTAATAGTGTGAATCCATTACGTTTACGTTACCATTACCACTATTGAAACAAACACGTCCAGAGTAGTAACATAGACATGTTACTACTCTATGTTAATAACTCTACAGTGGAGAGTTTCATATTTGTGGTAACATAGAGTTATTAATATATTACTTTGTAGACTCATTTTACATTGAGAAGTTTATGTTACGGTAACTATCTATGTTACTCCATTTGCCTCTCTTCATTAATTGCATGTCACATCATCTTTTTTCCTATGTGGCATCTATGTTACTACCTATGTTACTCCCACTATGGCTAGTCTAAGAGCATCTCCACCGGCACCCCAATAAAACCCCACAGGTTTAATGGGGTTCGGATGTAAAAAAAACAGCGACACCTTCAAGTATCTGGGCCGAGCTGATTTCTGTCCGGCATCTCCGAGGGGAACTCCAAATTCCTTTTGAAGATTTTCATGCACATCGGAGCCTCGAATGTTGTGGTAGGCATCAAGAAAGCGGGCAACTCGGTCTCCACCTTGCCTCGGCCGAACCGGCAGACCCATCAACTCGTAGGTGCCCTAGACTACATTTTGGCCACACTCATTCTCTATTATCATGTTATGCATGATCACACATGCATGCATGATGTATCAAAGGATATCTTGATCCCAAAACCTAGCCGGTCCCCTCACAATAGCAAATTGGGCTTGCAAAATCCCAAATGCTCTCTCCACATCTTTCCTAGCCGCCGTTTGAGCATTATGAAAATCAAGTTCCTTCTTACCTTTGGGGGCCTGCACTGGCTTCACAAACGTCGCCCACTTGGGATAAATCCCATCCGCAAGGTAGTAGCCCATCTTCTCTGTCTTGTCGTTGGCTTGGTACTCAACGGTGGCGACTCTCCATTGGCTAACTAGGCAAATAGAGGAGACCTTTGGAGGACATTGATATCATTGCAAGAACCAGGCATGCCAAACAATGCGTGCCATATCCAAGTCTCCTGATCGGCCACGGCCTCAAGAATAATGGTGGAATCCTTCTTGTGCCCTCTGAACTGTCCATGCCACGCTGCAGGACAGTTCTTCCACCTCCAATGCATGCAATCAATGAAACCAATCATACCTGGAAAGCCACGGTCCTTGTTCATCTCCAGTAGCAGAGCCGTGTCTTGAGCATTGGGTGCCCTCAAGTACTCGGGCCCAAACACCTCAACCACCGCAACCGCAAACTACTTCACACACTTGATCTGACTCTCACTCATCTCCAAGTGATCATCGACAAGATCTGCCAGAATGCAATACGCCATCTGCCACAATGCACTAGTCACCTTTTGGTAGGTGCTACGGCCAAATCTCCGGAACAATTCCTCTTCTGCATGAAGAAGTTGTCATGTATCTTCACACATTCGGCGATGTGCTTGAACAAATCAATGATCATTCGAAATTGGTGTCGAAAGTATTTCTCGGGGAAAACCGGCCTATCAACAAAATAGTTGGCCATGAGCTTGGCATGTGCTTCTTCCCGCTGCCTCCGAATGTATTCTCTGCCATTGTCGAACCTCCATACTTCGGCTTCTTCTTCATCCTACTCAGTGGCGGAGGACAAAAAATATTGAGGTCGGGCAAACTATGAAGCATGACAAGAATTGCGATAGAAAGATCACTAATTTACAATGAACACGAACTAAAAGATCACCAATTCGCGATGAACACAATTAGTAAATTTTATCATTCCTCTGGCACAGCCGCTAGCCACCAAAAAATTGCAAAATGTGGAGAAATAAATTACCTTTCTTAAAACAATTTGCTCCTCCCTTTCTCTTTATTTTTTGTTGAGACAGCCGGTCTGCCTTGCTTTGCTTTTTTTTCTTAGCTGAGTTCCTGCCGGCGCCCGGCGCTACTCCAACAAGTCACGCCTCCAAAGCGGGCCAGAAAGGCCCAATAACCAACCGTGTGCCAGCCCACCTCTTTCCTTCTCTTTCTTCTCCTATCTTGGCCCTCGGCGGCGACGGAGGAGACCGAATCGAGGCCGGCGGCGGCGCGTTCGAGGCCATCTTGGCCAATTTGGCGGCGGGGAAGAGGTTGTAGAGGGACGGCAGAGACTTTTCGCGGTGGAGGGCGGCCGACGGCAGGTGAATCGAGGGCAAGGTGGTCGCGGCGTGGGGCCGGATCATGTGGCAGTTGGACGAGCGCGCGCGGAAATGGATCGGATAGGGCAGGCAGAGAGGAGCAGAATTTGGGGCAGCCCTATTTTAGGGCACCGCATAGGGCATATATTGGAGGCTGTGTTTTGCCCTCGGTGCCCCATAAAACGGTTTTTTCGGGCACGAGTGCTAATATAGGGCATATGTTAGAGATGCTCTTATGAGTCCCTTTGTCTAGGGGAAATCTAGACATTTCGCTCATCTCCCATGTCTCATTCCCTTCCTCTTCCACTTCCTCCCTTTCATTGGCTCGACAGCCTCCGCAACTCATTTCTTTGATAAAGATAATATTAATATCAAAATGATACCAATTACATATTTACATCCAGCCTCTGCAACAACGTAATGTCAAGAACCCGTCAAGACATTATGGACAAAACCAAAAAGAAGAAGAAAAAAACATGATGCCTACCGAAGCAATCAACAACATGCAACAACATTAAACAAACTCCACCATTGACAACACCTGACCGCGAAAAAGGCTCTCCAATAATAACACCTTCAGGAAGAAAACATTGTAGAAGCACTGTCGTCACCGGATCTAAACATGAAAGTCATTTCATGGGTTTTCACCCAGAGAAAGTCCAAGAAATGTCCACATAATGTCTTCAACAAGAACCATTGCCAGGTAAAACCATTTAAGGTCGGACCTAGAATTTTCACCATGAAGATCGAGACTTTGGTACTCGAAGAGAGCACCACCAGAAAACGAAGTCACCATCTGTCTGTCACTCCCACTTGTGGAGAACACTGCTGCAAATCGTTGATCACAAGGCTCACACTCGTTGGACACACAGTTTTGACGCAGGCATCGCCGCCCAAGCGCATTGGATGAGGAGAAAATAATGCCTAGCCAAACCGCACTCTCAGATGTCATCGTCGTTACTGGCTTCCATCATCACTTAGCGGTTTCAAACTCAGCATGTGCCAAGATATTTCTCTGGCCTTCCGAGTGCAAACGCTGCGACATACCCTGCCTGCAGCAACACCAAAGTAATCGAAGCATTGTTGCCATGTGGACGTACCAATGATGCCGACGAAGACAAGCGCTTCGTGTCGCCTAGACCACACCCCATCAGTGGTGACGCTGCACCCGAGACCAATTTGGACCTCAAACGGGAGGCGTCGCCGCATGCCGGCAGGCTGGCCGGCCGCCGATCTCAACTGCACGCTTGTGCATGAGTAGATGATCCGTGGTAGATCGACATGCATCTAGCCATGCATGCACGCCGGCAATTCATGCCAAGAACAACAGCTTCAGAGCGTCCTACCCGACTGCATCCGATCCGGTCAACATCCATACTAGGACCAGCGGCCAGATCGACGCACCATCAGATCGGGAGACTGGCGACACAGGACAGGCGGCGACCAGATCGTGATTCGGGAAACAATTAGACAACATGAAGGAGGAGGACACCAGGCGGAAAAGGAAAAGGAAAAAGGGCCTGAGACGCCGCCGCCGTCCGCCGGTCACGGCCTCCTCCGGCGGCGGCGATTTGAATTTGAACTGGGCGGGGCGGGAGAGGGCCTCCTAAGGCGGTGGTTGCGGCGCCTCCGGAAGTCCGGAGTCGCCACAGGCGACGACCCGGGAGTCTAGGGTTCTTTTTTTAAGGCCTCCGCCACCACCACGCCAGCCACACCACAGCACAGCAAAGCAAGCATCCAAACCTCCGCCTCCCCACTCATTCACTGCCCTCATAATGCCCTCCGCTAACCGCTCCCTCCACCACTAAACACCTCTCTTAATCCCCAGGAGGCTCGCCTAGAGAGCGGCGGCGGGGGGCGAGATGGACATCTCGTCGTTTATCACGTCGCTTCTGACGTCCTTCATCATCTTCGTGGTGCTGGTCCTGGTCTTCACCTGGCTGTCGCGCCGTCCCGGGAACGCGCCGGTGTACTACCCGAGCGTCCTGCTGCGGGGGCTCGACCCGTGGGAGGGCCGCGGCCGGGGCACGCTCACGCTCAGCCTCGTCGGATGGATCCAGCAGGCGTTCAAGGCGTCCGAGGCCGACGTCGTCGCCGCTGGCGGGGTCGACGCGGCCGTCTACCTCGTATTCCTCTCCTCCAGTACGGAAAACCAAACCGCGCTCGATCTTCAGTTCCTTTGTTTGTTTACACATGCTTTTTGTTGTTGTTGAGATTTACACATGCTTTCCTTGAGTTGGTTGCGTTTGGTCGATTCGTGTACGCGGCATATCTGTTCGTTTCTGTGGCCTTGTTTTTGCAGAAATCAAGTCGTGCTGTTGTGGAGCATGATTTTTCTCGAAACGAAGATCTGTTTCTTAAAAAAGTAGTTACGAAATTTCGTGTTTTATTGTTAGCGTGTGCTAGCCGTCAGTCGGTTGTAGCATAGGTTTGCTACAGTCGCCTTCTGCACCGTCGGATCCAGTTAAGTGAAACGATCTCGCGCGTCCGATCTATATAGCAAAAACGTTTCGCGTGTAGCACTTTGTATCTGTGTATGCAACATCGCATGTAGCAAAGAAATTTCAGAAAATGCTACGTCCGATCTATGTAGCAAAAAAAGTCAAACACAACATATTTTTTGTCGCATGTAGCACTGTATGTAGCAAAAAAAAAAAACAGATCCGTAAAGCTTGGCGACATGTAGCAAAACGAATGTAGCACTTTAAACACAACCATGTAGCAAAAATCAACCAGCCATGTAGCAAACCCAATTTGTTGTACCAAAATGTCTGAAATGTCACTTTTGAAAAAAATCAATGTAGCACTTTGTCCGTGCTTATCCAACAAAAACCATACTCATATGTAGCAAAATCCCCAAAAAACTGACCTTCATATCATGGACTGAAATCAATGTAGCACTTTGCCAATGCTTACACAACAAAACGAGTCTCCTATGTAGCAAAACCGCACACCGCATGTAACATCAACAAACTCCAAAACTAACCTCTCTCTGTCATCACCAATGGAGGCATGCCATGGTTGATTCGAGCTCTCCGCCCACGAATCCGCCACTCCAGAGGTCCGTGGAAGCTAGATCGAGCGAACCCCTGCCCAATCCAGTCACGGGGCATGCGTCTCTTCATATCCGGCGAAGAAAGGGCGGCGAGGATGGGCGGCGGCGAGCGTGGCGGGGTCGAGCGGCCGAGCGCGAGAAACGGCGACGTTGTGCAGGGGCAAAGGCGCGGGAGAACACCCGGACGACGCTGTCGGAGTTCGCGTGGAGAAGCATCAGCGGAGCACGTTCCAACGGCAAGGCGGAGCGCATGAATACGCGGCCCGCGGGACGGAACTATGCTGCTGCTGCCTGCTAGTGCGTGCGTGGAGTAGAGACAGAGGGGAGAAAGAGACGTGGGATACAGAGGTGAGAGAAACGTGTGGGCGATCTACTAATCCATCGCGAGCGCGCGACGCGACCAGCGACCGGCTGTAGCTACAGCCGGCTGCATAATAGCTTTTTCCTTTATTGTTTTACTTCTGCATACCAACTTAAAGGGCATGTGCGCTTACATGAACTACCAGGACATCAATAACGACTGCTAATTGCTGCCATCAGTTTAATTTTCAATTTAGGAGTGATATTATTAAGTTGCGAAAATATTTTTTTTAGAGCGACCTAGAGCCATGCATGCTTGTCTTTCTGTTAACAGTTAAAATACAAATTACAATCACCACATGTAGTTTAAGAGCACGTACAGCGGGGACACTAAGGGGAGGCGCTAGAAAAAGAATGCTGGTTGTATCGGCAGTTTACATGGAAATCCTGGCCATTTTTAAGCATCTGACGCATAAATAAGCGCTCGACCCTTGCAAATCACCTGGAAAATCAGCCCCTAGCGTCGGACGCTAGCCCATGATTGGAGTTTGACTTTTTAAGCGCTCTTTAAGCGTTTTGCAATGCACATGCCCTAAGGCCAGGTTCTCTCTCGAAATAGGCCGTAGCGGCGTAGTCCCGCTATATTAATATAGCAAATGCCTGGTACAACCAACAGATTTACAATACTGGGGCGGCAGCAAACAAACACCCACAAAAAAGAAGAAGAAACAAAATGGAGACTTAGACGGATCGACTAAACGAAGGTGACCTGCAACGGTTGAGCCCTCTCCGACGAAGTACCACCACGCTTTTAGCACCGAATTGACGAGTACCAGGCAACACCTTCGAGAAGGAACGTCACGCTGCTGCCCGGACCAACGCACTGGTCCTACGGTTTCCCCGGCACTGAGGGAAGCGAACGAAGGGTAGCCACGACACCCTTCAGGAAGAAAAGGTGCCACCCGGAGGCAGCACCACGACATCGGTGTCGGACGTACCGACAAGGATTTTTCCCGAAGCCCCATCCACAACCCCGGACGATCTGTAGCACAGGAGGCCTGCGAGAACAAGCCTCGACACCACCAAACTAGCCGCCTACCAACAAGCGCCAAAACGATCCCAAAGCCACCAACGTCGTCTCACCGAAGTAGCTGTTACGAGATCTACAAGACGAAGGTGAGGAGAAGAATGACCTCGGTCAGCAGTACCGCGGCCGGCGGGAGGGACCAACCTATAGATGTTAACCTCGTTGCACGAGATAGACTAGGCGTAGGATTAGGAATAAGTGCTAGTGTGAGTCCTAATAGGAATAAGATTTCCTAGTCTATTTCCAAGTCCCTGCGTGGAAGTGTATAAAAGCACCGGCAGGGGTGCTCTGTAAACAAAACGAAAAACAAAAAATAAAGAGAGTAAGGACAGGCTCGAGACGGGCCTATGGCAATCAATCCGTTTTTCTGTGGTTTCGTTCCGTCGCTGTGTTCGCAACGTCACCGTCGCCGAGAGTTCCGATCCATCCGAGCTAGCTAGCTGATTCAGGTATGCTGCTTGAGGAGGTTAGCTGAACACGCAATACGTGTGTGGTTTGCTTAGGCAAAGGCAACGATCTAGAGGCTAGAAAACCAACACAACCTACACCGCCAAAGACGAGTCGATCGGACGTGGCCACAAAACACACGAGTCCCCGTCAGGTCAGGCCGGATTCAGCGGGCCCGTAAAGCCCCGACGGGGCACACACCAGTCCTAATAGGCTCCGGTCGAGCTTAGACCGGGCCCGTTTAGCTAGCCGCCAAGCTGCAACAGGCTGGCCGCTGTCACCGCTGTCCCCTGCATCCGCATCCTCACCTCCAGCTGCAGAGCGTGCCGCACCCGCCCCAACCCAGGGGGGCCCGAGGGGCCCAGATCTGGGCCGCAAGGCCCAACCGGCCATCTCCGCTACACGCCATCATCGCTGCACTGCGCCGCCCCGCAGGCCCGCACGCGTCGCCGCCGTCCTGCCACCACCCGGCTAGACCGCCGCTAACCTGGGAGAGCCCCGCCTCCACCGAAGATCGGCGTGGGGAGAGAAAGGCCGGCGCCGCCGGCGCCACCCGGTCTTCGCCCGGCAGCCCCTGCCGGCGGCGGCGACGGGGGAGAGAGGTGGGAGGGGGGCTAGGCTAGGGGAGGGGAGGGAAGTGCGTCGCCGCCACGGAGGGGGGGGGGGGGGGGGGGGGGGACGGACGCGCGTGAGGGGAGAGAGGAGCGGCACTAAGGCCAGGGCCAGGCTCAACGAGACAAGCTATGGTGTATGTAGTGATTGCTCGAATTGTGAAAATTTAGCAAGTGAAACGGCTTTGTCTACAGCGTTGAAAAGGCTAGGATGTGTTTGGTCAATTATAAGTTGGTGGACAGATCACAAAGTTGTTGCCAGTTTTCAGTTTGTTTATTGTTCTATTGTATTCCAGTGTTGGCAATCCTTGTGTTCTCTGGGATTGTGTTGCTTCCAGTTCTATTACCCCTTGCTGGAACTGATCATGCACTGGAGGATTCTGCTGGCTTCGAAAATGGCACGCCGTCAGAGAAGTTCACGGTTATTGAAAGACTAGCATTGGGCAATGTTCAAGTAAGTAATCCGCTTATTGGAGTTTCGGCCTGTTTTTGTTGCCACGAATAGCTCTAGGTTGTTCAAGTTATACAGAACTAGACTTTCCGATGCAAGTTCTCTCTTGATTGGGCCCATTTGATAACCAGGTGGATCATCAGTTTGAAAAAAGTATAATGTTCTAACATTAGCCATTAGGTTCATCATTCCCGAAGTTAGGATTGAAATGGAATTCTGATTTCTTATCTGTATTCCGTGCTTTCTCAGTGCGTCCAGTTTACCAATTCTACATGTCATCACTTATAAGATTTCTCACAATTGGATTATTCATGTGTTCAAATTTAAAAGAATGTGAAGCTTAATTTAAATGATCACGTTTTAAACTAACACAATTGTTGTGTTCAATTTTATAAAAGGTAAAGCTTACTTTAAGGGCTCGTTTGGCACCCATCATTTCATCTCAAGCATATTATCATAGTCACTCTGACAACCAAACTCGGTGGTGTCTTCATATTTTCTCCAGAAATCAAGTTTGAGGCTGTGGGGATTCATATTATCAGTCTATTGGGTCTCTTTCGTCACCTATTTCATACTATGGAAATCCTACAAGCATGTTTCGAATCTGAGAGCAGCTGCAAGATCAACATCAGATGTTAAACCAGAGGAGTTTGCCGTGTTGGTGAGAGATGTTCCTGTACCGCCTTCTGATCAAAGTATAAAGGACTCAGTGGACTCCTATTTCCGAGCACTTCATCCGGATACATTCTACAAAGCAATGGTTGTGACAGACATCACGAAGGTACTGTAGTTCTGAAGTTTTTTTATTTTGGGTGCTGCTGCCCTTTGTATATTTTATTCGTGACACATGTCTCATTGCCTGCTGTCTAATGAAATGCTCTTTGCAGGCTGATAAAATTTTCCAAGAGATTGAAGGTCACAAACAGAAAATTACTCATGCTGAAGCTGTCTATGCAGAGTCGAAAACAGCAAACAAACCTGAGGGCACCAAGACTACTCATAGGACTGGATTCCTTGGCCTTATTGGTAAAAAGGTTGACACGATTGAATATTGTAATGAGAAGATCAAGGAATTGCTGCCCAAGCTGGAGGACGAGCAAAAGAACACCCTTAGTGAGAAACAACAAGGGGCTGCCATTGTTGTCTTCAACAGCAGAGCTGCTGCAGCCTCTGCATCTCAGACTCTCCATGCTCAACTGTTTGGTAAATGGACAGTTACGGAAGCTCCTGAACCACGTGAGATAATATGGCCCAATCTTGCAAGGAAAATGTATGAAAGGCAAATAAGACAGACTCTGGTCTATTTCATTGTCTTCCTCACAGTGTTTTTCTACTATATTCCTATTACGTCTGTCTCTGCTGTTACGACGCTGGAAAATTTGAGGCAGAAGCTTCCGTTTCTGAAGGCGGTTGTTGATCAACCGGTAGTGAAGACAGTTTTACAAGCTTACATGCCGCAGCTCGCACTTCTTGTTTTTCTTGCTTTGCTGCCTGCTCTCCTTGTGTTTCTCTCAAAGTCAGAGGGGATCCCTTCACAGAGCCATGTAGTCAGGGCAGCGTCAGGAAAATATTTCTACTTCATTGTCTTCAATGTCTTCATTGGCTTTACAATTAGCTCATCATTGTTCGACGCCTTGACAACCATTATTGATAACCCTCCTGGTATTATTACGATGCTAGGCAATAGCCTTCCTGGAAGTGCAACTTTCTTCCTCACCTTCGTTGCCCTGAAGTAATTTCTTTTGTGTCCATTTATCCAAATCTAAATATGCCTGAATTTCAGTACAACTATAGAATATAACTGTTTGATTGCTTTTTTGACAGATTCTTTGTTGGTTATGGGCTTGAGCTCTCTCGCTTGGTGCCCCTCATCATTTTCCACCTGAAAAAGAAGTATCTATGCAAGACTGAGGATGGAGTGAGAGCCGCATGGAGTCCAGGAGACTTGGGATATAACACCAGGGTTCCAAATGACATGCTGATTGTGACAGTTGTGCTCTGCTACTCCGTCATTACACCTTTGATTATCCCATTTGGTGTTGCTTACTTTGCTCTTGGATGGCTTATAGCAAAAAACCAGGTACGCAAGATATTACTTACTTTAATGTAAGTTCAGCATAGTGGGACTAACCTATAGAGGGCTTCTGGGATACTGTTACATTACTACATATTGAAGAACACAGATGTCTGATTGATTTGGTAATAGACTTACCTTACATTCTTATCTCTAAATACAGGTATTGAGAATTTATGTTCCTAGTTATGAGAGCAATGGGCGATTTTGGCCACACATACACACGAGGATCATTGCGGCTCTAATGATTTACCAGGCCACCATGATTGGTGTCATCTTACTGAAAGTGTTCGTCTATTCTCCTATTCTTGTTCCACTCCTTCCAATAAGCTTAATATTCGCCTACACTTGCCATACCCGCTTCTATCCTGCGTTTGCCAAAACTCCTCTTGAAGTGGCAAGGCAGGAGCTCAAAGAGACACCTAACGTGGGTGCCATCTACGCTGCGTACATCCCTCCTTGCCTGAAGCCAGAGAAGCTAGAAGATGTGGAAGTCATTGAAGATGCTCAATCACGCACCACCTCTAGAGCCCCGTCGTTTTAATGTAAGTGAGTAAGTCAGTGCATCGATGAAAATGTATAACCATTTTGAACACACGGATGACCTGAGCATTGCTATTAAAATTTCCTATTGCAAACATAGTGATGACCCGAGCATTGCCACCGAACTTCTGCAGGATTTGTGATGAAATGTCCACGCGCTCTGGATGGCCTTTCCACGTCGAACCCCCTTGAAGCTGCTGTTTCCAGGATATGAAACTGATTGTCATGTGCCGTGTACATGCACACGCTGTTGCCTGATGAGCAGTTGTGTGAAAAATCTCTTCATATATTTTAGGTAGTTGCCGTGGATACTGCTGGGTGTTTACGATTGTTTTTTCTGTTATTGTGTCTAGACTATCTGCCGTGCTGGTGTGCAAAAATCTCACAGTCAGACTGCTTGATGCCTTTTAACTCTTGACAATTTATCCCGCTTGTGTTCTTATTTGCTACTGAATGGGTTGGCCACTATGTCAATGTGCTAAACATGTATTTGCAACACGGGGTAGTGCTACTGATGCCTTCTTGTTCGAGAAAAATGACTCCTTAAGAATTGGTGAAGTCGTATTCCGGCAATCTGTCATGCTTCCCTTGCTCTTTTCTTGGGATTTGGTTGAGTGGTTTGGATGGAAGTAGCACTACCCGTGTTGCAAATACATGTTTAGCACATTGACATAGTGGCCAACCCAAACGTAACATTTTGACCATATATTATTGGTGATAGATTTGATGGTATAAATTTATGATAGATCTGGTAGTATAAATTCCATGTTATCAGTGCTGATAATTTTTCTTGGTTGATACTGAACCTTTTTAAAGCGAACATTGATTTTTTTTAAAGAATCATCTAGCCTTTTATTTTGATAGCCACAAATGTCGCCCTACTGGCGATGAAAGAACTAGCCTAGCTAGATCATGGGGCTCTACTTTCATGAACTACCGAGGCATCAATAAAACCATCGAGTCCAGCTTTGATCTCTGTAACGACTGTCCTTGTGGACTGTCTCTCTGTTGTCAATGCGCTCCGGGGTTCAGGCCCAACAAGCCGAAAGCACAGCAGATGCCCACCATCAATACGCAGCCATACCCAACGCCTCGCGCCGCCTTCCCTCCGAAAATCCAACACGAACCAAGCAGCAGCGACCACGACACGGCCAATGCCATTGCCATGACCGAAGCAATCGCTCGAGCACCTTGCACTTACCCAGCGCCGCGCCACTGCGTCGCGCTCCTCCGCCTCCACCTCGCGTCACCGTCCGTCTCCATCGCCAAGCAGATCCACGCGCGCGCGCTCCGTGCGGCTGGCGTGCCCCTGTCTCACCCTCTCCTCGCCAAGCAGCTCCTCTTCCACCTCGCCTCCTTGCGCGCCGGCGCCGCCCCGCTCCGCTACGCCGTCGCCGTCCTGTCCCGCCTCCTCCCGGGCCCGGACCCTTTCTCCCTCAACACCGTGCTCCGCATCGCCGCGTCCTCGTCCCGCCCCCGCGTCGCGCTCGAGCTCCACCGCCGCCGCCTCGCGCCGCCCGACACGCACACCTACCCGCCGCTCCTCCAGGCCTGCGCGAGCCTCCTCGCACTTCGCTACGGAGAGAGCCTCCACGCCGAGGCCGCCAAGAACGGCCTGGTGGCGCTCGTCTTCGTCAAGAACTCGCTCGTCCACCTCTATGGTGCCTGCGGTCTCTTCGAGAGCGCCCACAGGGTGTTCGACGAAATACCGCTGCCCGAGCGGAACCTCGTCTCGTGGAACTCAGTGATGAACGGGTTCGCTGCCAATGGGAGGCCCAACGAGGTGCTGACTATCTTCCGGGACATGTTGGAGGTGGACTTTGAGCTCGATGGATACACCATGGTGAATGTTTTAAATGCGTGCGCGGAGATTGGGGCGCTCGCTCTCGGGAGGAGGCTGCATGTCTCTGCGGTGAAGGTTGGGCTGGTAGGGAACACACATGTTGGGAATGCGCTGATCGATCTGTATGCCAAGTGCGGCGGAGTTGAGGATGCAAGGAAGGTGTTTGAGGAGATGGGGGTTGGAAGGACCGTGGTTTCCTGGACGTCACTGATTGTGGGTTTGGCAGGGAATGGGTTTGGGAAGGATGCACTTGAGCTGTTCGGTGTGATGGAGAGGGAAAAGCTTATCCCAACTGAAATCACTATGGTAGGAGTGCTGTATGCCTGTAGCCACTGTGGGTTGGTTGACGATGGCTTTCGATATTTCAATCGAATGAAGGAGGAGTATGGCATAGCACCGAGGATTGAGCACCTTGGATGCATGGTGGATCTCCTGGGGAGAGCTGGGAGAGTTGAGGAAGCATACAATTATATCAGCATGATGCCACTGGAGCCCAACGTAGTTGTGTGGCGGACCTTGCTAGGTGCTTGTGCTATGCACAAGAAGCTGGAACTTGGGGAGGCTGCTTGGGCACGGCTGGTTGAACTTGACCCTGGGCACAGCGGCGACTATGTGCTCCTCTCAAATCTTTATGGTGCTGTTGGGAGGTGGGCAGATGTCCATGTGCTTAGGAAGACAATGGCCACGCATGGAGTGAGAAAGAACCCAGGGCATAGCCTTGTGGAGCTCCGCAACTCTGTCTATGAGTTTGTTATGGGCGATAGATCACATCCCGAGAGTGATCAAATATACCAAATGCTTGCTCAGATAGCTGAGAGATTGAGGCACCAAGGTTATGTTCCTCGCACAAGCAATGTATTGGCAGATATAGAGGAGGAAGAGAAAGAGGCTGCCTTAAACTACCATAGCGAGAGGCTGGCCATTGCCTTTGCCTTGCTGAAGTCCATTCCTGGTACTCCTATCAGGATAGTGAAGAACTTGAGGGTGTGTGGGGACTGCCATTCGGTAATAAAGCAAATATCTAAGGTATATGATCGTGAAATAATTGTAAGGGATCGCAGTAGGTTCCACCATTTCAAAGGGGGAGAATGTTCTTGTAAAGATTATTGGTAGTTGATTCATGTATATATTGTCAGTGATGAATGCACAGTTTACGAGATTCCAGGCCCTATAATCAGGTAACTGGTTCTGACTTTATTTAGAAAACTCGTGCTAACTTGTGGTCGCAGAACATCTCTGTAAAATTCATTTGTCGACACCTCATGTACTGGCTCAGCCACATCATACGATTTATGTTGCACTGGACTACTGCATTGAAAGTGCTGGGAAATTATACGTTGCCGCACTCTTATTCTGGATCTAACTTACTAAATGTGTAGTGAAAAAAAGAAGCTTCATGATTTAGCACATCAGGAAGCAAGATTGAAGTTGGATACTGCTGGCACCATTCTTTACAGAAAATATTATGATTAAAATTTTCTGAGTTCTGGTTTCATATCAAGTTTTGTAGAAGTTTAGATGTTGTCATCTCACACGTTGATTCAGCAACAGTATCTGATGCCTATTCCACTGGAATGGAAGTGTTGGGGTAAACTCATCTTTTATGTGTTGTAATCTCGTATCTAGTCCAACTTTACTAAATATGGAAGTGGGAAACATAATCAACCAGGGATACAGACAAAAACAGGTTTGGAGCTGATACTGCAAGTATATATAATATACCATTGGAAAAGTTGTGTCTCTTATCCTATCATACTTTCATATTCGCACCTCTAAAATTATGTGCATCATTAAAGAATGTACCAGTATCCTACTGATTGGTATGTGCACCATGAGCTATTACTGTGATGATCCTTAAGATTTTCTAATTTCTCTCACACACTAAAGTTATCTTGAAGGAAAGATTCACAGTAGATGATTGACATGATAAAGCTAAGGATGATACAAGTAAGAAAAGTACAAAGACATGAGGCACGTTTCGGTGATGGTCCTCTAATTACTATACCACAATGACTCCTCTGCCTTGAATTCATTCTTTCTGAGGATGTGTGAGTTATACAGATTTTGTAAACATACTTTCATTCCCGCCAACAATAATAAAAATTTAACCATTTCACTGGAAACTTAACTGACATACAGATACAATATTCCTCTCCTGTTAGCCAGATTCTATTTCCAAATCTAATTTGAGTAAACACTTGTTGTAGTTACTTGCAAGCTTCTGTTGTGTAATTAGTAAATGGCTTAGAGTTTGCCACTTATTCGCCACCCATTCGCAGTAGATTTGCATGTGAAAAGTGGATCTGCAGGTTATGATCAGGTCATGTTTTCATGACGACCCTTACAATTGTCTAAAGACGGACGACAGCAAGTTAAGATACAATTTTCTTCATGACAACATCAAAGGTGAGCTCAATATTATAGTCATATATCCTCTTTAACTTCTTAATTGGTGTTGCTTTGCTCCATATATCTTTGACTCGTTCGAATCACCATGTTGAGCTTATTAAGTCAGCAATGCGGCGGTGGCCGAGCCAAATGAGTTATTGCCAGCTAACTGAGGGATCTGGATCTGCTCGTCGGTTGACCGAGCTGAGGAGTCTTGTCTCAGTTTGTTATGAGACTGAGCCGAGCCGAGTTTTATTCAAGCCAGAGTGGTTCGTGTTCCTTTTTTTTTAGTTCAGTCCATATCAAGCTGCTCCATTATATTTACGGAGTATTTAGTATGCCATTATCTGTCTTGTTTATCTGCTTTAGTACAGCTAGTTTCGAGTGTTGTTTCTTCTCCATTCTGCTTCAGCATGAGAGTAGTTCCGTTGACAGGTAGTATAGGTCAGTCAAACAGTGTACCTCCCCCTTGCAATCTGGTTCACCAAACCTCATTCATTAGGCTTCAGTCTTTCTAAAGTGAATCAAGGTTCTTCCCTTAATCCACAAGAAAAGCTTTTTGCTCATGAAGCTCCGACATATTCTACCATGGAACAGGAAAGAGAAAGGTAAAACATCATGCACTTGGCCAGTTGGCCCCTTCCGAGATCTTATGGAATCTATTGCCTGGTTTCCTTTTGTCCCTTTAGAAATCATGCCCATGCATGCATATCTCCATGGGAGAATCCATGGTTTCCTGACCCTCAAGTCATTCGATGTACTCTATGTCATATTATATTCATAAAGGTATCTGCATTGGCTTAACACAGTAACAAACTGACTTGCATTTCTCTGTTCGTAGGTTCTTTGTGCCACCTCTTTGCCACGTCCATAAATATGCGCCATGGACGGTGAGCAAACCGGTGACTTTTGGGTTTCATGACTTGCTCAGTGAATCGAGTGAAATCGAGCACCTTTTGCATGGACAGTAGCTTCTTTCCTGTTGATACAGGTGCTCTTCGCTCAGACTCCCATTATATTCCCTAGGAGAGTGGCACACAGACCGGGGAGGGAGGGAAAGAGACGGTCAGAGATAATTCTTTCCAGTTTTGTTTCACCCATGAAGAGAAAGGAGCTGATCATGAACGGTTTTTTGATCCTTGCATGGTCTGTTGGTGAGTTTTTCAACCGCATACAACTCTTCTTTTCTTTTTCTTGTGTCTTCTTGCTCTTGTTCTAGATCTATCAGCAACCAACTATTGGAAATGCAAAACTTTAGTAACATCCCAGATTCCCAGTGTCTCACAGCTCAGGTTAATCACAGGTTTAGGTTTGGCAGAAAATAAATGTTCTTGCTCAGAGATTTATGTCTCCATCATTTGATCTTACCCTCTCAATTTCATTCCTGTGCGATCAGTCTGCGCAGCAGGCGTCGCGCCGCAGGAGAAGGTGGAGTCAACCACGCCGATCCCTACCCTGTCTCCTCCGGAAGGAAACACAACGTTCATCGACGGTGTCACGTGGTGTGTTGCTCGTCCGGGAGTCTCCCAGGAGGACCTCCAGAACGCACTGGATTGGGCATGCGGCCAGGGTGCCGCCGACTGCTCGCCGCTGCAGCCCGGCGGCCATTGCTACCAGCCGGACACGCTCCTGTTGCATGCCTCCTACGCCTTCAACATCTTCTACCAGCAGAACGGCAACTCCGACATCGCCTGCAACTTTGGCGGCGCCGGAACCATCACCAAGAGGGACCCAAGTAATTATTTTGAAAATCTTCTGCTCCAACATACACTCTCTTGGTTAATGCATTAATTGTTCGGTGGTGTCACATGTTCTTTGTGTTCTTGGTAGGTTTCGGGCCATGCAAGTTCCTGGCATCTGAGTAAGTGTACTTCTCAAGCATACTAAATTAAGGTCATTTGGGAAACAGGAATTTCACATTAAAAGTTCGATTTTTCACCCTCTGGACAGGATCTTAGTAATATATTATGAGATTAATCTAATAATATTGAGTACTTTGTGTGTGACTGGGAATTTTGGCTGGGCTGGTACAGGACTTCTGCTGCTTCAGCACTGGTGTCCAAGAGCATGCGGATAATCGGTGCTGTGTTTCTGATCGCGCTTCAGCTGACAGTTTTCCAAGCTGTGTAAAACTGAGCTCCGTCTGTCGGTGGATGAGATGGCTTGGTGCTACCAAAGTACTTCTAATGCCAGATTAACGATGCTATGGCGGTTTCTTTTGGCATTTGTGGAGGAGCTAGTGATACTTTTTTCTGTAATTTTGCAAAGATGTGCCTTTGGGGTTGGTGCTTATTTAGAAACTAGTAGGCCTTTAAAACACGGCGACCGGGGTTACAGAGCTTTTTAACGGCTGCACAAAAATATCAACTTTTTTAGATAAAAGGTTAAAAGAGCTCAGCTTTAAATTAATAATGGCCAAACGGTCACGCGTATGAGTACACATCAAACCCGCTGAAGATACCAACTTACAGATAAAGCACACCGAAAAAAAAAAACGACGCCCAAACCACAAAGCGAGTGACTACCCCAAGCATTACAAGAAAGAAAATGAATCGTCTTAGCTTTGAGATCTTTATCCTCCGACAGCTGAAGAGCAAAGTGCGTTGCCGGATCAAGCGACCAGTTTCACCGGGATCACCATGGCGCCGTCTTCTCGAGCTCCTACCACCAACACAATGAAACCATTGGAAGTGTAGAACAAGGCAAACCGTCGAGGATGAAAGTTCTAAAGCAACGCATCCAAGGAGGTGACGCCCGCCCCAAGAGGGTCAAGGCTTTCACCTATTAAACACAAGACCACGAAAGGGAGAGAAGCGAAGATTCCTCAACGACACCTCCAAGAAGGGTAACGACACCCAGAGGTGTCATCGTCATTGAAACCAGACTGGCCAGTCAAGGCTTTCGCCCGAGCCATCGGCCTCCCACATATCGCACCATATCAACTCGCAGCTCCGTACCAGACCTCTCCAATCCTGTCCAACGGCAAGCCACCTGGCGGGATCAGAAAAGATAGAGAATCACTTGAGAGAAATCCCAAAATAGGCCGGAGATGCAAGACAAGCATAAGATACACGAAAGTGGATCACCACACCATGGCAAAAAAAGGAAAGACAAACAAAGCACACCAGTGAATCTGCTTCTTCTAGGGTTCGGTGGAATCTTGGAGGGAGGAGGGAGGAGGACATAATGGGCTCGTTCCACATTGACAAGCACGATTGCGAACATGACTCGGGGATGAAGAAGGGGGAACAACACAACCTCTGCTCAGGTGCCAACAACATTGTGGGTCACCCTGACCGCGCATGCAAAAATCCCAACGACACCCACTGCCCACATTGTTGCACGTCCCTGTCGGCGAGACATAACCCGAAAACGTGCCGCCATGCCACCAACCGCGTGAAGCATTACCGTCAGACCCGAAGGCCAACTCCATCCACCACGCACACTTACACCAAGACCATATCTGGCGAGACCAGAACAACACCCACACGACGCCTGCATAGAAGCTCAACCCTTTGTCGCCCACAGAGAACAAACTGCAACCAGGTGGTACCGACCATGCATCATCCCATCTTGCAGCGACGCATGCTGGCCACGCACCGAACCACGGGATCCCACGACCAAGCAGCAGCAAACCACGCCCCTTAGCGTAGAGACAACCACTGTCCCATTGAAAGGACACGGATGTCTCCTAGAGGGGGGTTGAATAGCGATTAAAAATATTACGGTTAAGTCTTGAATAAATGCGGAATAAAACCAGCGTTTAAATTTATCAAGCACAAAACCTAAATAAGCTAGGTTCACCTATGTCCACCAACAATTTATGCTAGGCAAGATACACAACTAAGTGTAGCACGATATGTTACTTCAAACTCGATGGCTATCAAAAGTAAATTGTATAAGTAAGAAACTTGGGTATAGAAATAACCGAGGCACTTGGAGACGATGATTTATCCCAAAGTTCACTTCACAATGTAAGCTAGTCACCGTTGGAGCGGTGCGGAGTCACAAAATGATCCCCGAATAGCCGTCAATGGCACACTGTAATCTCCTTCGTGCGCCACCAATGTGGAGTGCCATGAGCCACTATATGTTGCCTTTGAGATCGGCAACCAAACCTTTACAAGGATGAGGCACACTCCACAACTCAATTGGAGTCTTCCACCGAATTCTCGCGGCTCCCAAAGCCACAAGAATCACAAGGTTGAGACATGCATCCATTCCTCGCGGCTACCAAAACCACGAAGACGACCAAGGACCGTCTAGGGCACTCCTAGTACTCCAAGAGGACAACTCTAGTTCACTTCAAGTACCCAAGAGTAACAAGCTGCTCAACTTCACTTTCCACGTATCACCGTGGAGAACTCAAACTGATGCAATTGATGCAATGGGCAAGAACACAAGAAGTGTTCAAGTCCTCACTCTCAAAGCCCAACAAATCAACTAATTCTTATGGAGAGAGAAGAGAGGAAAAATAAAGAAGAACCCAACAAATGAAACTCCAAGATCTAGATCCAAAAGCTTCCCCTCACTTAGAGGAGATCTCGTCTCTATTTTCCCTCAACAAGGAGAAAGAATCATTGGAGGGATTGAGACAAGAAGGGCCCCTTAAATAGTTCCCCTAAAATCCAACTGTTATGCCCAAAATGCGTACAGGTCGTACTACCGGCCTTTTACCCGGTACTACCGGAAAGACAATAGTACTGGGTCTACTACTGGGCTAAAACAACTTGTAAACAGGAGCAAAACGCTCAACCCGGTAGTAGGGTCGGTACTACCGCCCCCCCGTAAAACTGCAGAAACGTCGACATCAAAATGGGCAAAACTTGATCATTCAGACTCCGATTTCGATGAACTTGGGCTCGTTGGATTCATCACAACGAGCTCTAGAAGATCATGCACAGAAACATCATAGTCCAACATGGGAGGATAAAACCAAATGGAAAGGTTAGACCTCTCTTGAAAAGAATAACACGCAAACCTTCAATATAAAAAACGCAATATGTTTTTCATGTGCAATCCATTTTTTAAGAACTTGGGCTTGTCATGAAGATCATGTCAAGCACCAAAACCCAACAAGTAGAAAATTCCAAATAAGAAACAAGAAAATCCAAAGCTTTAGCGTATCAGTCTGGTATCTATCCTATAAACCGGTCTCCCAACTAACAACATGAGACTGGTAAAATAGAAACCCTATCACTGTACCTTTGACTTGCGCATTCCACTTGAGTTAGATGATGAATCTCGTTATCCTCAAGATGGAAAAACTTTCTTGATTGCGCTCCGCTCGGTGAAGACTCACATATTGCTTCAAGCATAGGATTTCTTCGAGATGCTTCTCTTGAACTTGCACTTTTAAAACTTGATGGCGACCACCACTTGACGGCATCAACCATTGGCTATATGAAATCTTCCTTTTGATGCAAGCCCATGAAAAGATACCTAACCACACAAGGAAATACCACACACATATCATGGGTTAGATCATAAAGCTATATGGACAATTGATTACCATGCCAAGAGATACATGATCCCACTTGGTACATCTTGTAGCTTTGTGTGTTGATCAATATCTTGATCAACCTTTTATGTTTTCTTCTCTCTTCATTAGATGATGTCTTGAAGATAACAATGAATAATCACATAATCCTTTTCTTCAAGACATAATTGCAATATGCTCAACTCTCACATGACGAATCATCGGATAACTCCTCAAACAACAACTTGGTCATCACATACTCTTCTTCTTGATCATATCAAATATATCCATACAATTCGATGATCTTGATGCCAAATACTCCATTATATCAATATCTTAATGGCATCAACTTTGAATCCAACATATAGAGTTTAAGCATTGCCTATGGACAAACAATACAATTATAACTCAATGCAACCATTAGTCCATAGGAATTGTCATTAGTTACCGAAACCACACGTGGGGACGCCATGACCTTTCACCATAGCTGAGGGAGGAGATCCGTGGTGGCTCAGGTGAAAGAGCATTTAGCTCCCTAAGTGGTTTCTGGTGTTGATGAAACCGCAATTAGCAGACTAATTGTGTGTTTAGCTTTATAAGTCTTTTTAACGATGAGACACACGGATCCGATACCCCTCGATTTTGGATCAAAACTAAGATGGTGTCCTGAAGATTATATCTTTATTTTCGGTTATATATGACCCCGTACTATCAAGAGGGGGTTTGCTATGGAAAGGTATGGGGGATTGGTTATTACGTACACAACCCAAAATACACCCCCAAAGCCATCCCACTTGGTCGAGAGATCCTCCCTAAAATCCCCTCTTATGCAGTTTGTGCTTCAGTTTCAGGCAGCGTTAGTACCGCTGTTGGCAGCGCTCGTACCGATGTTGCCAACAGCTTTTTTGCCAGGAAATGGTAGTACTGTCAACTGGAAATGGCCTTCAAATTGTATTTAGCGATAGTTGTGCCCGTTTACAACTCCTCTCATGGGAGATGTACTGCCACGACCACACTGGACGGTTGTGCCGTTTCCGCAGGGAACGTCACTACGGTTGGTGGAACAACCCCTCTGGATGTAATTAACGGTATTGCCCGCTGTAGTGATCCGGTAGTACCGCCCCTAGCGGTACCACCGGTGCCTCGCGCGATTGTACTGCTCGTGGCCTCGTGGCGGGTGCTGCCTAATGGCCTGATCTTCTAACATGCAGCGGTAGTACCATCGGCCCCAACGGTAGTACCTCTCGGCGGTGAAAAAACGCATAACGGCTCGT
This sequence comes from Poa pratensis, assembly GCA_947311845.1. Classification (NCBI taxonomy): domain Eukaryota; kingdom Viridiplantae; phylum Streptophyta; class Magnoliopsida; order Poales; family Poaceae; genus Poa; species Poa pratensis. The sequence continues at coordinate 11,643,055 of CAMZMU010000046.1, forward strand.
TTTCAGGAGCCTGCCTATTGAATGCTCTTCCCCAAGAATAGACTAAACTTCATATTCTCTCTCCACCATTATTTTTAAGGTTAAACCTACTAGATCTCCCACTCCACTAAGCCAAACGACTTGATTCTTTGAGGAGTGAAGGAGGAGAGTTAGATCTGCACTTCCACCAAAAGGATTTCGAAACCCCCCCCCCCCCCCCCCCACTAACTCCTAGCGGATCTTATTAGATCTTGGGTTCACTGGAATAGGATGAGCACATCTGTGCCATTGGCGTGCCTTGGTGGCTCCCAAGACATATTTCCATTGGGAAGGAACTTCGGGAATTACCTCCTCGTGTCCACGTTTGCGGTTACCTCTTACCTTTACCTTGTGTACCCTTTCTTATTATACTTATCTTGCTTGTCACGTTTGGATTGTTCGTTCATCTAGTGCACATCTATATCACTTGTCTTACTGTTGTACCCCTTAATTTAAAAGAAAAGGATAAAAATTGTTAGTCGCCCATTCACACCTCCCCCCTCTAGTCGACCATACCGACCTTCCACCTGGGAGCAATGGAACCAGCGGCTCAAGACTAGAACCACGCAAAGAAACCCAGGGCGGCGCAGTGGCCGACGGAAGAACTTGACGACAAGGGAGACGATTGCTACAAGCAGTTGCCGAAGAGGCACGTGGAGGCGGAGAAGCTGAGACACCTTTGCATTGCCGAGAAAGCAGTACAACGCCGCCGCCGACGAAACGGAGACCCTAACACAACAAACCTTCTTTCGTGCTATTGTAGGGAGACGAGAACCACAGATCCACGCCGCCCCTTCATCGGTTCCGCACACGGACTTGTCTGGCGGCCTATGTGGATGACAAGGGAGATGGAGGAAGGAGGGGGTGGCGACAGGGGGCTAGGGTTTTCCCCGCCCGTGGCCCAAAGGAGGCGACACAAGGAGCATCCGTTTCGTATTAGTTGTGTGTGAGTAGACTCTTCCTCCTTTGTGGTAGCGGTGAGAATGTAAAAAATATCAACAACTCCCTCCGTCCCTATTTAGGTGGCGTCCTTAGTTTGCATGCACAATTTTTTACCATAATATCTTACCGGTTAAAAAGGTGATATGTGTCATAAAATTATACCTTTTGACGGGAACATGTAAACCCAATACCATCAAAGACAAAACTACGAAGCCTGTCGGCTGGACCAACAGCCATCGCACACCTCCCACGGACTCAAGCAACCACCAACCGGCTCGCCTCGCCATGCGGAATGTGATATGAGGATGTGGGAGAGAGTCAGGAGGGTGGGAGGATGCAGGTAATCTCTTTTATTTTTTTAACCCAAAATTTCAAAATGAAATATCGTTTGTACCGTTAGTCCGCATCATCACGTTTCTCGTGTTGATATTTTCAAAAATACATCCTATGTTCATAGGTTATGACGAGTTATTTTTTTACCTCCAAAACTAATAGGGGTGTACTTTTAGTTTCTAGTGTACTTGTACTTTATTTTAGTGTACACTTATGATAGTTCTTTTTCTAATAAACGCGGTAAGGGAAGTCCCTACAGAGGATTTTTTTGTTTAGAAATAATAGGGATCCAAATCTATATCCTTGAGGAATTGAACCACTTCTCCAATACGATAGTTGAAATATGTCCGCGCTGCACTTTAAAAAATATATGCGTGCGATGCACTTTTAAAAGTGTGTCCCGGTAGGGGTAGCAACACTCCATGTACACAACGTGTCAGCATGGTAGCTACTCCCTCCGTTTTTATTTACTTAAGCCAAAGTTAAAATTTATCAAGGTTGGCCAGAAATATATTAAAAAATATCAACATCCATGATACCAAATGGGTAAAAAATGAAAATATAATTTATTATGATTCTAATACTATAATTTTATATTGATATTTTTTTCTAAATATTTGATCAAACTTGACAAAGTTTGACTTGGACTAAACCTAGCAAAGTAAATAAAAACGGAGGAAGTATAACACCCCTCATTGTAGGAATGTTAATTAAGAAGTGGTGTTATACTAGCTATACTATTTTGACGCTGGATTTGGCTGCCATCATTTTGCCCACGATTTGGCGAAATATGCACTGACACCACGGCAAGCTAGCCAATTTTTTGAAGCTCGATCAAGTAGCATCCCGTGATCACGAGCCTACCAATTATTTGGTCAGGCTATCTTAGGCTAGAAACCAAAGATACCCACTGCTCTTCGCCATGACTCCTCTGTGTTATAGAGTACCTGCCACGACCACCAGTGAGCCGCCCCCGCTCCTATGAAAGCTCCTTGGCGCCCCGGCAGCTCGCCCCGGCGAGCCTCCATCCCCCGCTGCTCTCGCTCGTCGTCCAAGGCCTATTGCAAAGGCTGAGGGACGGCCTTCCTCCTTGATGCCCAAGCTCGCGGCACCGCCGGCGCACGGCCACCCTCCTCATTATTTATAAATTAGTACTCCTTTAACCTATAAATCCACTTTGGCACCCGGGTACATATGCTCCTGTTATAGGTTTCAAAATTAAATACGAAAAAAATTCGAAAAAATCTCAAACAATTTAAGCACAAACATATGCAAGTTTTCAACACTCGTGCAGAATTTCGGAAGGAAATGACACTTTATGTGGTCTGCGTAAAAAGACAAAATCTGTAACCGAAATGAGATTTAAAAATACATTTTCTTTAAACACATAGTTTGTCTTTTTTGCACAGACCGCAGAAAATGTTATTTCCTTCCGAAATTTTGCACGAATGTTGACCACTTGTATATCTTTGTGCTCAATTTTTTTCCAGATTTGTTCAAAGTGTTTTCATATTTTTTTATTTTGAAAAACATATCAGTAGCATATGCACCCGGGAGTCAAAACGCCTCTCTCTCCTTAACCTCCCAAAACGTTTTATATTTAGAAACAGACGTAGCAACTGACGAAGGAAATTCAAATTTTCATTCTCATGCCAGCTCCGTCCTGCGCAGAGGGAAATCCTTGTTTCCCGTGAGAAATTGCATTGTATGTTTTGAGTTGGCATGTTGCTTTGAGATTAGGTTGGCTAGGTGTCAAGCGCTGGAGGTCTGGAGGTAGTCCAGCGATCTGACCTGTACGACCTGATCGTATAAGGCTGGTGCCAACACGGCTGGAGGGCGGGCGATACCGCCCGGGTCGGGGCGGGAGCGAGGCGATAGGGAGGCGGGACGGCAGCGGCGGGCGACGGTTCCGTCGCCCGGCGGTAGCGGGCGCTACCGCCCCGCTGTCGCCCGCGTTGGCGGCGAGAGGGCGGCGAGAGGGAGGCGGGAGTGGGGCGGGAGGCGGGCGCGCGATGGCGGGGTGGGGCGAGAGCGCGGATGGTAGCAACGGCTAGCTGACGTGGCAAGCTCTGATTCTCTCCACCATGTCGGGTTGGTTTCCAGATTTGACCGCATTCACCGATCTCTTGCAGTCCGACGTCCCTCCCATGAAGATTTCTTCCGACACATCGTCGCTCCGATGTCGGTTCTTCACCGCATCCCGAGTATTACTCCCCTCCGGCGCACCACCTCTGGGGCCATACCTCCCCTCCACATGCAACTGAAGGATCATTGGAACGTCTACAACCGTGAGGTGAGCTTGTTTAACGGATACTACATCCAAGAAGAAAGGTTACGTCAGAGTGGAGCAGACGATGCAATGGTCATGAAGGCGGCGCAGGCGAGGTACGAGAATGACATAAGAGTGACTCAGCCTTTCAGACGCATCCACTGGTGGGAAGCGGTTCGCAATGAACCGAAGTGGAAAGGACAACATGGTCCTGGTAGTGGATCCGATTCACTGCCAAGAGAAGCCGTCTCGGAGTTTCTGGTGAGTACAGCTCTGGCGGTGGATCCGAAGACACGGAGGAGGAGCGTCCAATAGGCCGCGATAGGGCCAAGGCGGCGGCACAGAGGGAGAAGGAGAAGGGAAGGAGGAAGGGGAAGGAATCTCATCAAGCAGTGAGGTAGCAAGTAAAGCCTTCGCAATGAAGAACATGTGGAGGTTTAGTGAAGGCTAAGCTACTCAAGCAATGGAACAAAATGAAGGACCGATCAACCACAGACATGGACGAAGCAGAGAAAAACGCAAGCATGAGAAGGCCATGAAGATGGTGGAAAAAGAGATTGGGCTGCAAGATGTGAGGATGAGGACGAGGAGGATTAGAATGTATTTTTTATTTATTATTTAATTTTTTATGTAATTTTTAATTTTTTATGTAATTTTTTAATTTACTATGTAATCGGTAATATTTTTAGTTGAATAAAATAATTCTATTGCATTATTTTGAATGTCTAAACAAAGCGAGTGAAATAACTAAATGTGAAAAGAAATGCTGACGTGGAGGAGAGAGAAGCTGACGTTGCTACAGCCTGCCACTACAGCCCGTGCACTGGCACCGTGAGGTGAGAGTGGGGTGAGAGTGGGGATAAAATTTGACGTGGCGGGGCTTAGCCGGGCGGTGCACTTGGCACCAGCCTAAGAGTCGTCGCAGCGTGAGTATGAGAGAGAAACAAAGGTGGTAGATGTACACGCCACCCTCTTTGTATCCCTCGCCAACTTCTTTTCCTACCTCTCGTCTCGCGGCCGCCTCTCCTCTGCCTTCGCCTCGCCTCGCCTCGGGCAGCTTTCTCCTGCGCCGCCACCGCCACCGCCGGTATGTACACGCCGTCCTTGCGTAGTTCTATTGCAAGTCGCGCTGCATTGATTATGGCCGCCGCCCGCCACCTGCTAGTGTGCCCTTGACCCCTTGTGGTGCTGAGTTACCGGCCGTGTTTATAGGACTGGGCGGCGGTTTCTGCTTTCCGTGAATTCCGCGCCCGTTCTTGGTTTTTTTTCACACTTGCTCTACTACAGTTCTATCTCGTCTGTTCTTGTGCGTTTGGATTGGACGGTGGCGCTGGTTGGGGAGGGGGGTTCGTTGGATTCCTCTGATTGGTTTGTGGGGGTGTGGTTGGGCGATGCTTCTCGCCACCTGCCGTATATCTGTTTGCGATTGATCGATTTTTATGATGGTTTCTCTGTTGGGTTTGATGGTTGTAATCGGAAATCGTGGCTTGGAGATTTGGTACAATTGCATTGATTGATGCGATGATAATTATGACTGAAAATTTGGTTCTGATGTGTAAGTGTCGGTTCTGAAAATCTGGCATGGAATAATCAGAACGGTAGAAGCCCTTGATTACTTACACTGCATGCACTGCTTCAGAAAGTCTTCATTTTTTAACTTAAAAATGTTTTCTTTTCCAATTTCTGTATTAGTGAGTTTAATTTCTCTAGTATATTCTCATATTGGTGACCCTATTACAGGTGGCAGTTCAAGTATGGTTAGCTTGAGGAGACGTCGACTGTTGGGCCTTTGTTCTGGTAAGACACAGTCATTGTAGTAACTTGAAACATCTTGCTGATATGTTGTAAAGAATTGTTCAGATAATTTATGTGTGAAAAAATGTAAATATTTTTGTGTATATGAAGCTGCAAAACTACATCTCCCAGATATCCTATGTGTCATACAGTTCCAGATAAAATAAACAAAAACATGTAATAATTTGCATCCTATATGAAAGATTGAATAGAACTATTGTTTTTATTGATTGATTGTTTGCACCGATACATGGCTTTATATAATGGGTTACAACCGACATAGGCTAGGTGTTACAAACCGACTAGACTTACGTATTACAAACCGACTAGGCTTAGGCTTAGGCTTAGGCATTTTGGACATCTAATTGGTGAATGGGCCAGGTGGAGGAGACAACAATGCTGAGGACAGTGCGGATGGTACTTAGCTTGACAAGGGGAGAGAATGCTTCATCATAATCGATGTCATGCTGCTGAGAATAACCACGGCATACCCATCGTGCTTTATAGCGAGAAACGCTACCATCGGAGTGAAATTTTTGGCGAAGACCCATTTTCCAGAGACAATGTTGGTGTTGGAGGGGCGAGGAACAAGCTGCCATGTATTATTTTCAATTAAAACATTATATTCTTCTTTCATAGCAGCAGCCCAATTGGGATCTAGAAGAGCTATTTTGTAGGATTTTGGAGCGGAAGAGAGAGTTAGGGTGGCATAAAAGTTGAGGCAATCTACGGGTTGACGAAAACCTGACTTGGAACGAGTGCGCATGGTATGATCATTAGTAGGTGCGCGGGTGGGAATAGCACGGGCTGGTAGTACGGGGACAGGAGAAGGAGCGTCCGGCGCAGCGGAGGATGCGGACGTGGGAGGTGGTGACGTTGGATCGGAAGCAGGAGGTGAGGACGGCGATGTTGTCGCGGCAGGGGTTTGGTCGGGTTCTGCCGCGGCAGGGTTTTGGGGGGTTTTGTGCCGCGGTAGGAGATCGTTGGTTGGGGTGGCTGGCGGGTGGGGTGGTGCTGCCGCGTGACATGGGGATAAAACCCGGGTACCCAAATACTCACAGAAGATCCCGAGTGAAACGCAAATTCAGGTGCCCGGCCGACTCCAGCTGTCCGGCTAGGCCAGGCCCGTCTGCCCCGAGCGCAGCCGGACTCCGCCTAGCCAGTCGAGGCACAGCCGAGCGGCACGGGCGAGAGGAACTGCAGACTCGTCATCAACACAGTTCCTAGACCAACAGATAACGACAAGCATCGCCCGCCTTATGCGACCAAGGTCAATGGTAGCAGCCGGATTCGGTTGCTCGCCAGCCGGACGACCGGCTGCCGCGCTCCCACGACGAGCGGAAGACAAGGACCCGTGTTGGGCGGCGACGGGGCCATGACCGGCTAAGCCCTCCACGTCGCCCAGGCATGGGCTAAAGCGAGGCCTAGCCCTACGTCTCCCACAGTGTCCAGCAGCCTCGACAGGCGGGAGACACGGAGCGCTGCCCGCGCCCGACAAGATCCTAGGCGCCGCCTGCCCGGTCGGCGGGGTCCGGCACCGCAGCCGGTCAGCCTTCCACGACGACAGGCCTACCCCGACATCTCCTACGCGGCTATGGAGTTCGACTGTGCGAAGCGTAGCATACTGTGCCGCGGACATGCGGCGTCACGAGAGAAACACCCCTGTAGCCGACACCGGCCGGCTGGTGCGGACCAGCCGGCCCCGCCTGTAAGCCGGATAGCCAGCCTATATAAGGCTGTCTGGTGCCCAAGTAGAAGGGGTCGCCTCATTCTTCTTCCTCCCCACACCCGAACCATGGAACACTCGAACAGCTCAAGGAGCAACTCTGTACGTGTCCACCATTGATAGAGAGATCGAGCAGGAGTAGGAGTGTTACCTCCTCGGAGGGCTCCGAACCTGGGTACTTCCCGTGTCCGCGCTCCGGCGCAATCCCTGCGGGTGCCGCTGTTGCAGAACGCTGCCCCCATCCGATCTTAGCCACCCCGTGGCATATGCCGTGTTCCACACCACGTCATTTGGCGCCCACCGTGGGGCAGATGGCAGCAGCCGGAGTCACATTCCGCCAGGGATCCCGCAGCCGTCTCGGCGAGCGAGTCGCCTCCGGCCTCGTCTCGACGTTCGGCTCCATCGACTTCGTCAACGACAACGCGAACTGCTTCCGGCTCCGCCTTCCCCGAGGATGGCACTGTCCTGCACTTCGGCGAGCACCGCGTCTACATCGCCCTCGCGCCCGCCTACCCCGCCAACATCCAGCGCTGCGTCGACCGTTTCCCCGAGGAGACGGCCGGCTGCGAGAGCAGCACCGAGACCCGCGTTTACGCGAAGTATGGTGTCCGACGTCGCGAGCACCAGCAGCACGCCCCGTCGACTCCGTCCAGGCTATGCTCCAGGGCCTGGTCACACCCATCGCCGCCGACGCGGACCCCGCGCAGGCCGCCATCATCCTCGAGCAAGCACGCCAGCGCCTCCTCAGCAGCGCGCACGGCGTCGCAGCCACGCATCGCCGCATGGAAGCGCAGGTCCGCGAGTACAACTTCGCCCACGGCTTCACCCCCATCGCCGTCGAGCCCAACCCGCGGGAAACGTCAGGCGCAACCTCGCCAACGAGATGGCAGGAGGACCGGCTCCCGACGCCGAGCCGGCTGGACCAGCCGGAGCACCGCCTACTCGTCGACCCGTCTACAGCTCCCCCGCGAAGAACATGAAGGCAGCACGCGCCGCCGCCGCAGAACTGCCCAACCTGGAGGGGGACGAGCTACGCGCGCAGCAACAGCGCGTCCAGGACCTCCTCGACACCGCCGACCACCAGTTTCGCCAGAACCAGGCCGCGTCCGCGATGAACTCGCCGTCCCTCCCACCCCCCCCCTGGAGCCCCTCCACCCGGCGCAACTCGAGGTGACCGCCAGGCGTCGTCGCCACAAGCCCCCCAGCCGGGTGGAAATCGCACGCGCAGCATCAACTCCAGACCAAGCCGCTTCAACGCGCCGGCTGCCGGTGGCGGCCAGAACTACAACGCGCCGGCTGCCGGCGAAGGCCAGTACAACTACCCCGACCCCCGGCTGCCCGCAGGGGAAGCGTCCACGACCGGCTGGGAGATCTAGGCCCGACGTTCGGCCCCGACGCCCGTGACCGCCTCGACGCCCTGGAGAGATCCCGCCGGCTCGAAGAAGAGGAGGGCGAGGTCCACCGGTGCTTCGGACCTCGCATCGCAAGAGAGCCTTTCCCGCGGAACTTCTCCCTCGCGCGCGACACACCCAAGTACAACGGAAGCACGAAGCCAGAGGACTGGCTATCCGACTACGTCACCGCCGTCTCCATCGCAGGCGGCAACAAGCGCGTAGCGGTGCGCTACGTGTCACTCATGCTGAAGGACTCAGCTCGCACATGGCTCAACAGCCTGCCGGATGGATCGATCAACTCCTGGCTGGACTTCCAGCAGGTCTTCGTCAGGAACTTCTCCAGCACCTACAAGCGCCCGGCTCGCCCTCGCCAGCTAGCCAGCTGCACCCAGGGCAAAACCGAGTCCGACCGCGACTACCTGACGAAATGGTCAACCCTGCGCAACACCTGCGAGGGAGTCCACGACATCCAGGCGGTCGGCTTCTTCATCAACGGCTGCCGGGAGGGCACGATGCTCAAGCACGCGCTGCTCCTAGACGAGCCAAAGTCCATGGCGGAGCTCATGACCATAGCAGACAAGTACGCCACGGCCGACTCCGCCATGAGAATCCCAATGCAGTAGATGGAGCCGCAGGCCACAAGAAAAGCCGGCTGCGAGAGAGCCAGGCGGCCCCAGCAACGACAACCGAGGCAACCGCGACATCCGGGACAACCGCGACAACCGCGACCGCCGCGACGATCGAGATCGAGACAGCCGGAAGAGAAGCGGCGCGCCAGACGGGCGGTACGAGAACCGTGCCGTCAACGCAACCGAAGCCGGCCAACCGGCTGGCGAGACGGTGGGAACCGGAATCCCCGCCAGTGGAACAAGCCAGAAGGGCGATACGAGGACCGCCAGTGGGCGAAGCCAGCATACCTGTTCGAGGACATGATGAACGGCCCATGCCGGTACCACAGCGTGACCGGGAAGCCGGCCAGCCATACGACGGCGCGCTGCAGCTGGACTCTCCGTCTGCAGCGGGAGAGGTCCGCCGCCTCCAGCACCCGGCCCACCCCCTCCCCAAGGCGGCATCAACATAGGCAACAACCAGCGCAATGAGCGCCGCAGCCGGCACATCTCGCACATGTACCCCAACAAGGACGCCGCGTACGTCATCTCCATCATCGAGCGCAACGACAAGCGCAGCCAGCGGCTGCGCGTCGCAGAGGTGAACGCAGTCGTCCCCGCCGTCCAGCAGCTGATGGACTGGGCAAACCAGCCCATCTCCTTCGGACCCGGCGACCACCCGGACATCATGCCAAATCCCGGGGGCTACAGCTTGCTCCTGGACCCCACCTTCGTCACCGAGCAAGAGTTCGCCGTCACCTTCTCCCGAGTGCTCATCGACGGAGGAAGCAGCATCAACATCCTGTACAAGGACACCGCCGACAAGCTGGGGATAACCGAGGCCCGGATGAACCGCAGCCGGACGATCTTCCACGGCATCGTGCCGGGGCAGTCCTGCACACCAATCGGCACCGTCCGGCTGGACGTCGTCTTCGGAGACAAGAAAAAATTTCGCCGTGAAAGCATCTGTTTCGAGGTGGTGAACCACCGCAGCCCCTACCACGCCATCCTGGGCCGCCCGGCTCTCGCTCAATTCATGGCCGTACCCCACTACGGCTACCTGAAGATGAAGCTGCCGGGCCCGAGCGGCATCATCACCGTAGCCGGCGACTTCAAGCGCTCCATGGCATGCGCCTCGGCCGGCTCGAAGCTCGCCGAGTCGCTGGTAGCGGCTGAAGAGTTCAAGGAGATCAGGCGCGCCGTAGCGGCCGAGCACCCGGAAGTACCGGCTGCAAAGAAGCAGTCGGGCGAGACGCAGTTTCAAGCCAAGAAAGACAGCAAGCAGGTTCCGCTTGACGCAAGCAAGCCGGACGGGAAGTTCCTCACCATCGGCAACACCCTCAGCGACAAATAGGAAGGCGAGCTCATCGAATTCCTCCGTGAGAATCGGGACATCTTCGCATGGTCTCCAAAAGACATGCCAGGTGTACCGACGGAGTTCGCTGAGCACTCTTTACACGTCAAGCCGGATGCTAGACCGGTGAAGCAACCTCTCCGTCGCTTCGGAGAGGAGAAGAGCAATCGGAGAAGAAATCGCCCGGCTACTCGACGCGGGCTTCATCATGGAAGTGTACCACCCGGACTGGCTGGCCAACCCAGTCCTGGTGATGAAGAAAAACAACACCTGGCGCATGTGCATCGACTACACCAGCCTCAACAAAGTGTGCCCCAAGGATCCCTTCGCCTTGCCACGCATCGACCAAGTCATAGACTCCACCGCCGGCTGCGACTACCTGTCCTTCCTGGACGCGTATTCCGGCTACAACCAGATCAAGCTCCACCCGGATGACCACCTGAAGACCGCATTCATCACGCCCTTCGGAGCATTCTGCTACACGGTCATGTCGTTTGGCCTGAAAAACGCCGGCGCCACTTACCAGAGGTGCATGCAGAAGTGTCTGGGCGACCAGATCGGGCGCAACGCCCACGCCTACGTCGACGACATCGTCATCAAGACCAAAGAGCGCCGCACCCTCATCGACGACCTGAGAGAAACCTTCGCCAACTTGCGCCGGTTCCAGATGAAGCTGAACCCAACCAAGTGCGTCTTCGGAGTACCGGCTGGCCAGCTACTCGGTTTCCTCGTCTCCGCGCGAGGGATCGAGGCCAACCCAGACAAGATCGCCGCCATCGAGGGCATGGAGCGGCCAACCGGCCTAAAAGACATCCAGAAGTTCGCCGGCTGCCTGGCCTCGCTGAGCCGGTTCGTCAGCCGGCTGGGCGAAAAGGCCCTGCCCCTGTACCACCTGTTGAAGAAAACCGGCAAATTCGTCTGGACGGACGAAGCAGACGCGGCCTTCGCCGAGCTCAAGAGGCACTGTCCGAGGCACCGGTCCTGGCGCCGCCTGCCCAAAGGAGCCCATGCTCATGTACATCGCCGCCACCAACCGGTGCGTCAGCATCGTCCTAGTGGTGGAGCCAAGAGGAAGGCAAGGAGCACCCGGTCCAGCGGCCGGTCTACTACGTGAGCGAGGTCCTCTCGCAGTCGAAGCAGAACTACCCCCACTACCAGAAGCTCGTGTACGGCGTGCACATGGCGGAGAAGAAGCTGCGCCACTACTTCCAAGAGCACGTCATCACCGTGGTGAGCACGGCTCCACTCGGAGACATCATCGGCAACAAAGATGCAACCGGCCGAGTCGCCAAGTGGGCAGTCGACTTGGCCCCGCACACGGTCCTGTACCAGCCAAGAGTGTCCATCAAGTCCCAGCTCATCGCCGATTTCATCGTCGACTGGGCGGAAACACAGTACCTGCCGCCTATGCAAGATGTGCGAAGGCCTGGGAGCCGGAATCGTCCTCACCGCACCAAAGGGTAACCGGCTGGAGTACGCCGTGCAGATCCACTTCAAAGCCTCCAACAACGTCGCCGAGTACGAGGCCCTCGTCCACGGTCTCAAGATCGCCAAGGCAATGAGCATCCAGCGCATCCTGTGCTTCGGCGATTCGGACCTTGTGATCCAGCAAACTTCAGGAAATTGGGACGCCAAGGACGCCAACATGGCCTCCTACCGGTTCTTCGTGCGGCAGCTCTGCACTTGTTTCGAGGGGTGCGAATTCCACCACGTGCCCAGAGCCAACAATGAGACGGCTCACATGCTAGCCAAGCTCGGTAGCACCCGGCGAGCCATACCACCCGGCGTCTCCCTCGAGCACGTCTACAAGCCATCCATCACACCGTCACCCGACTCAGAATCCATCATCATTTCGGAGGCTGCAGGCCCGCCAGCCGGACAAGCGAACCCGGGGGCTACAGGCCTACCAGCCGGACAAGCACACTCGGGGGCTGTCCCCCCACCACGTCATTTGGACCTACCCGGCTACGAGGCGCCAGCCGCACCCGTCCCCGAGCTCATCGACAAGACCAGCGCAAACCCGGGGCTGCTCCGACACACCCGGGGGCTGCGTAGCCGGATCCAAAAGCCGCCCAGCTGGCGCTAGCCGGCGTCTGCACCATCCACGAAGTTCCCTCATGGGCGCAACCATTCCTCGACTTCATCGCACACGTCACACTCCTAGAGGAGGAGGTGCAAGCACGACAAGTTCTGCGACGCTCCAAGGCGTACACTGTCGTGGGTTTGTCACGTCAGATGTCATGGATGACTTCGAAGGTGTGGGATTACGCGAGTCAAGCGTCTCCGAGCTAAAGATCGCAGGGCACGAGAAGACAATATTTTTTACCCAGGTTCGGCCCCTCAATGTGAGGTAAAGACCTACGTCCTGCCTATCCTAGATTGGTATTGATATGAATATGGTGTTACAAGGGGTTGGCGATCGAGGTATCGAGTCGCCTCTCTCTGGATGTATGAGAGCTTTTTTGCTTGGGGTTCTAGGTCCTTGGAGTCCACCTTATAAAGATGATGGCTCGCAAGATTACAAGGAAACTTCTCTCCCAAGGAAAGTATGAGCCGGAGTCCTACTTGGAGACTAATCATATGTCTTGTCTTCCAAGTCAAGTTATCTTTGAGCTTCTGGATCCTTCCTCATGATCTTGAGTCAGCCCACTTTCATGTAAGCCCAATAGTGGTGCGACTGTGAATAAGTCGCGATTTGCTTGAATAAGTCGCGGGATAATTATTCCCCGACATTAGCCCCCAAGCTTCCGGGTGATTCGTAGAAACGGACGGAAGATTCTGTCTTGATGATGATCTTGCGGGCTTGCGTATGTAGTTCTTGCCGACTTGTCGATGTTGCACTTGGCGACTCGATGATGATGAGTCGCGAGCGTAGCGGCTTATTGAGCCGCCGATGTAAAAGCGATGAGTCGCTATCTTTGCGGCTTATTTAGCCACTATGTTGCCAATTGAGCACTTCTGTCTTCGTCGCATTGAAGCTGCAGAATCGCGGTAAGTTTTCGCGAAGCACTTGGTGAAAACCACCTTTTCCTATTGGGTGTAAGACTGAGCTGAAATCATAAGAATAATAACTTATGAGCATCAAGATATATCAGCCAAATGTGTATAAAGTGCTGAGTCATAGACATCGAAGCATAAAGACCATAAGCATAAATAAGCTGGTCAATCATTAGAATAATAATATGTCATGTTATCATGACGAGTCATCTGAACGCATGTTGAAACATGGCGGCTCAAGGGCATATAGCCACAACCTGTATTTAAAGATATCCGAGTCGCTTATTTGACTCACAAATGGATATATATCTCATGTGCTGCAAAAAATTAAATCTGCATATAAACATGGTATATGAGTATAATAAAGACCGCCAGATATGGTGGATGTGTAGCCCCCGAGGGCCGAGTTGTATACATGGTCATGCTGCTCGGGACTCAAAAATAATCCAATTTAGACAAAAACTTGATTGTCCTAGCCCCCGGTCAGTAAGCAGGCATGCTTTCATTATCCTGCTTGATGGCATATCGTTGCAATTTGATCCTGCAACAGATTGAAAAATATTGTTGCCGCAAGATAATAATGATATAAATTCCACTTGATGTGGTTGTATTTAAATAAATAATGGTGGCTTCATTAGCCAATATCAGGAGATGATCATCCCAAACATAAAAGATCTGGTCATGCCAGTTCAAACTCATATGGCCGAGTTATAGGTTCCTGAATTCAAAGGGCAAAGCCCCCAATGAAGCAATGATAATAATATGTTAGCCTTGGCGGCTGGCAATAATTATGATAAAAAGTTAGTACTCCGCATAATAGCATATGGTACCCTGCATGATAGCATAGTATAATCTGCACGATAAATGATATTTTGCATAATAGCAAATGGTATATCGCATGATAGCAACTAGTTGCATGATAGCAACTGGTAAGATGCATGATAGCATATGGTACTTGACTCAGTATTTCCCAAATCTAATGTGTGTTCAGGGTCGAGAACGGCCATGATAGGCAGCCATGATAGGCATTCAGACTCGATTGACGCCACACGCGGGTACTTTAGTCCTTCTGAATTATTTCTATTACCGTTAAGTAGGTCTTCGCGCAGCTCAGTATTTCCCAGGTAAACACGCGTGTTCAGGGTCGTTGAGAACGGCCATGATAGGCAGCCATGACAGACATCAGTCTCATGATTGACGCCGCGCCCCAGTACTTTGGCCGCATAGTGCGAGATACTTCTGACTTAAGGCGAGAATAACCAGGATTATTGCTTTTATCGGCTGCAATAGCCGTGACGAGCTCTAATTAGCTTTGATGATAACCAGCTCTGATTAGCTGTAGATGTGGTACAGCGAGTCACCTGTTTAACTCAAATATTTGATAAGATAATTGTCGGAGAATGACTCCCACGAAACAAAGATAGTCAAGCTCACGAAGAGAGTTCGTGTAAGGGGCTGAACACGTTGGTCAAACAACCCTCAACCTGCGCAGCGACGGTGCTCATCGAGCAAGAGGAGGGACATCACGACAGAGATGAACACTAGCCCGTACCTAGGTTCACGGCCCTCGTGTGGAGGTAACACCGCTACTCCTGCTTGTCCATATTGCACTGCTTATAGAGGTTACAGTACAATGAGCTTGCCGAGGCTCTCTTTTGGCAATGGAGTACACGAGGAAGGGAAGCAGTGGTCTTCTTCTTCCTTGCGCGTAAGTGGTTATGCTCGAATGAGAATGCGATCCCATGCTACGGTGCTGCTCCTCTTCCTTTTATAGGCGCCCGGGCTCCCTCCCTGCGCTTGCGCTACGGAAGGGCTATCACGTGGCGGCAGAAGATGCAGCATGGTGCACCGCAGCCCGGCTGTCCATGGACGCGGTCCATGGGCGTAAAGCTGATGCCTGTGGCAGAGTGACCACCGTCCATGCAGGATGGCCAGCTGGGGCCGCAGAGGAACGTGGGGGTGCCCACGGTGACGTTGGCCATGGAGCGTTGATACGTCTCAAACGTATCTATAATTTTTGATGTTCCATGCTGATATTATATCAATTGCTACATGTTTTGGTTACACTTTATATCATTTTTATGCATTTTCTGGGACTAACCTATTAACAAGATGCCACAGTGCTAGTTCCTTGTTTTCTGCAGTTTTTGGTTTCAGAAAATCTATTAAGGAAATATTCTCGGAATTGGACGAAACAAAGGACATCGTCAATAATATCACGAGGAGATCACGGAGTCCAAAGGGGAGTCGGAGCAGACCCACCAGGGGGCCACGCCACACTAGGGCGCGGCCCAGGGTGGGCCCGCGCCCCCCTATGGCGTGGTGGCCCCCTCGGCCACCGACGCCGCCTCTTCGCCTATATATTCTCCGCGACGCGAAAACCCTATTACGGTCGATCATATTCCACGAAAAGTTCCGTCTCGGCCGTCATCGTCAATCTCAGATCGGAGGAGTTCTGAAGCTCTTCCCGGCACCCTGCTGGAGGGGAGATCATCACCGGAGGGCTCTACATCACCATGCCTGCCTCCGGAGTGATGCGTGAGTAGTCCACCCCTGGACTACGGGTCCATAGCAGTAGCTAGATGGTTGTCTCTCTACCTTGTGCCTCCATGTTTAGATCTTGTGAGCTGCCTAACATGATCAAGATCATCTTATTGTAATGCTAGATGTTGTGTTTGCTGGGATCCAATGAATATTGATACCATGTTTATTCAAGTTGTTTATCTATGTGCTCTTGATCTTGCATGCTCTCCGTTGTTAGTAGATGCTTTGGCCAAGTAGATGCTTGTGACTACAAGAGGGGGTATTTATGCTCAATAGTGGGTTCAGTCTCTAGATATCTGGATCGGTGACAGAAAGGTCTAAGATGGTAGATGTGCTGTTGCTACTAGGGATAAAACATTGGTGCAGTGTCCAAGGGCACTTGTATTGATTACATTACACACTTTACTTCATGCAATAATCTGTTGTTAGCAACTTAATACTGAATAGGATGCGGATGCTGCCTTGAAGGTGGATTATTTAGGCATAGATGCGGTTGGAATAACGGTTTATGTACTTTGTTGTAATACCCAACTAGATTTCATAGTAGACATCTTGGCATGTATTGCATTGTTATGCCCTCTCTATTTGTCAATTGCCCAGCTGTAATTTGTTTACCCAACATGCTAGTTATCTGTTCTGAGAGAGACACCACTAGTGAACTGTGGACCCTGGTCCAATTTCCTCATACTGTTTACACAACCTGCTGCAATCATCTGTTTCCTGTTACTTGCTGTTTTTCCTGCTGTTTTCCACACCATATGTTTAACTCTTTGTTTCTGCAAGACCGGAGAGATTGACAACCTCTCTGTTTCGTGTTGGGCAAAGTTCTGGTTTGTGTCTATGCAGATTCCACGTTGGTGCAAGCTCCCTAGCGCCAGGGGGAGTCAACATCAACAACCTTCCAATTGATCGTCAAGTCCTACTGGTCCGATTAAACCTTGGATAGATTATTCAAGGGAAAACTTCTGCTGTCTACATCATAACCTTCCTCTTGGGGTTCACCAACACGTAGCCATCAAGCGTAGCGCCGGCCGGTCCCCTTTTCACCAAAGAGGAAAACCTTGTAGTCCGACGCGGTTGGCGCAGCTTTGTTGACCCCTTTAATCACCAAAATGGCAACTGTGGCATCGTCGTCACCGCGCGCAGAGGCGCGCATCACTCTGCGGCCGCTGCAGAGCCCATGGGCACTCTGCAGAGGTTGCTTTACAGCGAAGCGATCTCCACGAGGGCTTGGATGCCCTGTAGAGAATTCGGCGTTGACCTCTCTCCAGGGGAGATCACCTTGAAGAGGGGGCAGCAGTGAAGAGGGCCTCCGTAGGCCTCTGCTGCCTCCAAAGCCCTCGCGAAGCAATTCGCCTCGCGAGGCTCCCAAGCCGTAGGCTTGGTCCTTAATGAAAATTGGCCATCAATTGTCGAGGGCCGTAGAGGACAGGCCCAGCACACCCTGGATTTCCCTGGGCCGACAGTAGCCCCCGGGCCCATGATGGGCACGATGTAGTCCAATGGACGCAGGCGAATCGTCATGGGCCCAAAGTGTCCGGCCGGCCTGAGACACTGTAGGGCAGTTACGCCGCGACGACACGTTCTCCTCGGAGATGATGGGCGTAGTGGGGGGACCCACCACGTCTCGGTAACTGCTCTGAGGGGAATAAAGCCTGCAGCGCCGGTTCAGTAGCAGTTACTGCATCATTTGCGCGCCCGTCTCCTCGCTCTTGTCTTCTGCGCTTCTGTGTCTCCGACGCTCCTCCTCCTTCACCAAGCTTCTCCGCCGCCCTTCTTTCTTCGACCATGGGTCCCAAGAAGGACAAGGCGGCAATGGCGAACGTACCGGCCGAGGCGCAGCAGGAGGACGAGTACGCGCCGGCGCTGGTGGGGACCCGCATCCACACGGTGGAGGCGCTGGACAAGATCCGGCTGATGGCCGCAGGCAAGAACAACGAGCACGGCGCCACTGTTCTCAAGGCGGCGCGCTTTGGCAAGCTCGCGGCGGGGCTGTATCCCATTTTCTTCCAGACCATTTTCGCTGGTCTGGTGCCGCCATTTTCCCCCTTCCTGGAGGAGGTTCTGGCCTTCTATCAGATCCAACTTCTGCATCTGCACCCCAACTCCATCTTGATCCTCGCCATTTTCGCATATCTTTGCGAGGCGTATTTGGGGGTGATGCCTTCCGTGGCCTTCTTCCGGAGCTTCTACGCGCTCCGCTCCACGGCGCCTGGCGAGCGGTCAGGTTGTGTGTCCTTCCGCATCGCGGATGGGATGGGAGGCATCTACATCCCCATGTCCTGGGATGGCGACAAACCCGTCACATGGGTGACGAAGAAGGTGGACGATTTCCGCCAGCGGTGGTTCCTCGTGGACGCCAAGACGCAGAACTCCTTCTTCGACGTCCCTGAGGCGCCGCCGCTGAAGAACTCGAACTGGTCGAGTGCAACCTTCCAAAGCCCGAAGATTGCTGACTTGGTCGCACGCATGAAGCTCGTCCGCGAAGCTGGCCTCACGGGGAAGATGGTTGCTGAAGACTTCGTGAGGCGCCGTATTGCTCCTCTCCAGACGCACACGAAGCCGATGTGGATGTATTCAGGCCCGGCGGACCTGATGCGGCTGCATTGCAGCTCCCACACCCCCGACGTCATTGCTTCCATTATGGGCATCCTCTTCACCGCCCCGGAGGTTCCTGTGCCGCGCAGTGAGCTCACGAGGCCCCTCCATCAGATTACTCCGAAGAAGCGCCTCGCGATCCTGGAGCTGATGCCGGAGTTCACCCCTCAGGGCCTGGCAGGGGAGGAGAAGAAGGAGGCCGCGGCGCCCGTGGTGGAAGAGGACTGGGCCTCGGAGTCACCCGTCGCATCTGACGCCGATCTGGGCGTCACCTGTGGAGGGGCGAATCCCTCGGCAGGGGAGGCGAGCTCTTCGAGACCTGCGCCTCCCGAGGGAGAGTTCTGGAGATTTCGTCCAGCGGGGACGAGGATTTCCTTGTGGCTCCTTCGCGCCAGGTCGGAGGGGGAGGAAGACAGCGATGAGGAGGCCGCAGCGGGACGCTGCGATCCCCGCTCCAAGGCTTTCCACGATAGGGCCGCCAAGAGCCCAGTGGGCACCCCTCTCAAGAGGAAAGCTGAGACTGCACCTGAGGGGTCCGGCTCTGGAGCTGCATCGACGAAGTCGTGGCGGTCGTCCACCACGGTGTGGGTTGACTCCCGCACCAAGACATCTGGGTAAGTACTGGTCCCTGTTTTCACATCTTTCTAGAATTTTCTTGCTCCCCTCTTGAAGGCCTTTCTTGCTTGTTTGTCAGGGATTTGGTGACGGCAAAACGCCGGAGGCTCCGCAAGGCCGCAGAGGTGCGGGGCCTTGCCTCGGCAACCGTCGAGGGGCCTGTGGAGCCCTCAGCTGAAGAGGCTGCTAGGCCCGTGGTGACCGAGGCCACGGAGCCGGTCGTGGAGGAGGCCACGAAGCCTGTGTCGGAAGAGGCTACAGGGCCTGTGGTGGAAGAGGCTACAGGGCCTGTGGTGGTTGCGCCTCTGGCCGGGGCGGCCGCTTCGTCTTCTACCGCGGAGGTGCGCCCCGAGGAGGAGGCGATGGTGCGGACGCCAACACCGCCACGCCCTGTCACTCCACCAGAGCAGCAAGAGGAGGTCGCCACGGAGGAGGCGGGGAGCGGCTCGCCGACGAGGAGAGGCGCCGACGTCGAGATGGGGGAGAATGTTCCTCCTCCGCCCCAAGGCACTGACGCTGAGGTGGAGAAAGACGTTCCTCTGCCGCCCCCGCCTAATGCAGATATTGAGGGGGCGGCGACTTCTTCTGAGGCCGCAGCGGGCACGGCGGCGGCGGACCTCACGGTGGCTGGGCAATCTTCCCCAGCCCCTGAAGCTCGAGAGGAGGCGCCGATGGAAGACGACGGTGCTGGAGCCCATGGCCCCAATGACGGAGAGGGCTCGCTTCACAGCCCCCAGGCCAGGGTCGACCCGGGCCCAAGCTCGGAGACCCCCACCCTTGAGACTAGTGCACACGAGGGAGCCTCCATGTCTCGTGGGAGTTCGCGGACTCTGGTCCTGGGCGGCAGGAGCTGGAGCGGCGCTCGCCGCAGCTCTACCTTCCGCCTGGCGAGGGGTGCACTGGACGGGCTGGAGGCCCAACTCGCTCTCGAGGAGGCCGAGCTCGCCAGAGAGTATGATGAACTTGAGAAGGCCTGGACCCGCTTCTTCGAGATCGTGGAGCACCGTCGCCACGACAACGAGGCCATGCAGGTGCAGCGAGAGGAGGCGATGCGCTTCGCCAAGGAATCCGCGAGAGCGCGGTGCGCGAGGCTCAAGAGACCCTGGAGCCACTCCAGGCAGAGCGCAGGCCGCTGCAGAAGATCGCGAGGCGGCCGTAGCGGAGCGCCAAGCTGCAGCCTCAGAGCGCGCGGCCCTCGAGACCACGCTGGACGCTCAGCGCCAAGAGCTTGCTGACCGTGAGGGGAAGTTCGCTGCGGAGTCGGAGGCCACGCGAAAATCTATGGACCAACACCGCGTGTCTTTGGACGCCCGGAGCAAACACTGGTGGCGTGCGAGGCGGAGGTGCTCAAGCGCGAGGAGCAGCAACTGCAGGCTGACAGGGAGCTGTCCACGCAGCGCGCAGATCTTGAGGCGCGGGAGGGCAATCTGGTCGAGGCCATAGGCAAGCATGGTGAGGAGGTGGCCAGGCACAAAAAACTTGTGGAGAAGTCCAACCGAAAGCTATCCGCGAGGAAGGAAGAGGCTGAGAAGGATGTCGACGCCAAGCAGAAAGAGTACCGCGCTGCTGTCGCCGAAGATTATGCTGGGAAATTCAAGAAGCAGGAGGACCGCTTCAAGAAGAAACGCGCGGATGACAATGCCTGCATCATCCAGCTGGAGCACCAGAACGCCAACCTGAACTCCCAGTTGAGGCGCGCCAGAGATGGTCGTCGCCGTGCGGAAGAGGCTCGCGAACGTGCAGATCAAGACCTCGCCTCCCTGATGGCTGATATGAAGGAGCTGAACGCGCAGGTGGGCCCTGCTGTGGAGCGTGCTGCAGAGGCTGAGCACAGCGCGCAGGTGGCGCGGGTCCTGACGCAGCAGCGGGAGCGCATGTTCAAGTCCTTGGTGACCCGGGGGAACTCCCTTGCGGCGAGCCTGGGAGTGGACGCCCCTGTGGTTCCCGTCCATGGGAATACCGATGCTACGGCGTACCTCGCCTATTTCGACCAGCTCTTCTCCACGCTCGAGGGGCCTGTGGCGGAGCGTGGTCGACGTCTTTGTCGAAGCGGTCGTCGTGGTGGCCGTCGTCGTCCTCGGGGTGCTCCACACGCGGTTCAGCGGTGTTGCGCCCCGTGGCACGGATGGCACGGGGACGGCCGCGAGGGTTGGTGGTGTTGGCAGCGGGCTCGGTGGTGGCCCTGCCTGACGCCCGCCGGGTGGCGCGAGCTGCGCGGGTGTCCGCCATGGTGCAGAGGTCGGTGAAGGTTGAAGACGCGCCTCAGCCCCCTACCTGGCGCGCCAATTGTCGGGGAATGACTCCCATGAAACAGGGATAGTCAAGCTCACGAAGAGAGTTCGTGTAAGGGGCTAAACACGTTGGTCAAACAACCCTCAACCTGCGCGGCGACGGTGCTCGTCGATCAAGAGGAGGGACATCACGACAGAGATGAACACCAGCCCGTACCCAGGTTCACGGCCCTCGTGTGGAGGTAACACCGCTACTCCTGCTTGTCCGTATTGCACTGCTTATAGAGGTTACAGTACAATGAGCTTGCCGAGGGCTCTCTTTTGGCAATGGAGTACACGAGGAAGGGAAGCAGTGGTCTTCTTCTTCCTTGCGCGTAAGTGGTTATGCTCGAATGAGAATGCGATCCCTTGCTACGGTGCTGCTGCTCTTCCTTTTATAGGCGCCCGGGATCCCTCCCTGCGCTTGCGCTACGGAAGGGCTATCACGTGGCGGCAGAAGATGGAGCGTGGTGCACCGTAGCCCGGCTGTCCATGGACGCGGTCCATGGGCGTAAAGCTGATGCCTGTGGCAGAGTGACCACCGTCCATGCAAGACGGCCAGCTGGGGCCGCAGAGGAACGTGGGGGCCCCCACGGTGACGTTGGCCGTGGAGCGTAGCGCCGGCCGGTCCCCTTAGCACCAAAAAGGAAAACCTTGTAGTCCGGTGCGGTTGGCGCAGCTTTGTTGACCCCTTTAATCACCAAAATGGCAACTGCGGCGTCGTCGTCACCGCGCGCAGAGGCGCGCGTCACTCTGCGGCCGCTGCAGAGCCCATGTGCGCTCTGCAGAGGTTGCTTTACAGCGAAGCGATCTCGACGAGGGTTTGGATGCCCTGTAGAGAATTCGGCGTTGACCTCTCTCCAGGGGAGATCACCTTGAAGAGGGGGCAGCAGTGAAGAGGGCCTCCGTAGGCCTCTGCTGCCTCCAAAGCCCTCGCGAGGCAATTCGCCTCGCGAAGCTCTCCAAGCCGTAGGCTTGGTCCTTAATGAAATTTGGCCATCAAGTGTCGAGGGCCGTAGAGGACAGGCCCAGCACACCCTGGATTTCACTGGGCCGACAATAATGATTCATTAATGACTCATAAACTGATATAATGATGAGCTGTTTGCGACTTATAAAATGATATGAGAGTAATCCACTAGGCGACTCATAAAATGGTATAATGATAAGTCGTTGATGATATAATGCTATAATGACAAGTCATGAAATATTAATGCATGAGCATGTAATGGCAATCTTTATATGTCAAGATGCCCGTTTGCATGTGCAAATAAAATTTAATGCAAGCTGTAAATAGCTAGACTTTGATAAATGCAATGCGAGTTATAAAGAACTCTAATTTGACAAATGTATTGCGGGTTGTAAGAATCCCGACTTTGAGATCGAAGTGGATATAACTAAATCTCAAAAGTTGATATAAATTAAAGTCTGCGACATGATATAATATGAATCGCAAAGACATTAATAAGAGACGTAATAATCTAGATATGCAGCCCCGAGATAAACTTGAAGGTGAACTTAATCTTATTGATAAAAGTAAAAAGGCTGTAAAAGTTAAGCATGACAGCGACTTATCTTGTTTTTATTCTCCCGGCGTCGATATGAGGCGCAGTCATCAATGTTAACGACGATCCCCTGCGTCCGCGTTCATGAAGAAATTCGGGTGCACAGATCGCCTGGCCGATCCGATGATGAGTCGCCGTCGTCGTTGATTTTGATGAGCCGCGCGCGAGAGTAGTGTTGATGGCAACAGCGTGAGTCGCCACCCTCGCTCATGTCGAACTGTTGAAAACAAAATCGTCCGAGTTCTCCTGACCCGACTGCCGACTTGCTCCATGTACGTGCTCCATCAAGGACATGCACGTGCAATCCGCCAAGCAAGCCACTGATTGGCCTTTTTTCTTTTTCTTTTGCCAAGATGTGTAGGTGATTTATGTCCTTAAAACTTGGAACGATCCTGGCTTCCCTTTTTCTTTCTATCTCTGGAGATGATTGTTGGTGAAGCTGGCCGTGACGTGATGTGGTCGGAGCTGTCCGTGGCGGCGAGCCGCCGTGAAATGCAAGTCGCTTACGGTGAGTCGGCAATAGTCGCGCTGATAATTTGAATCGGCCACTCCTTCCGTAACCCCCCTTTTTTTCTATACTCACGTTTCCTTCTTCTGATGAGCTAGCCCTTTGATATTTGGGAGGAATCAGCTATTGTAGCAGCTAGCGCTTTATTTTCCTTGATCCGTGCGTGCTTCAAGCTAGCAGTAATACTGCCTTCATGTTAAGTCGCGCTATGTAGTACTCCCTCCGTATCAAAATATAAGTCGCACTAGTCACTTACCACACATATGTATGTAGACATGTTTTAGTGCAAGATTCATGTAAGTGACTGTGAATCTTGCACTAAAACATGTATACATATATGTGTGTGGTAAGTGACTAGTGCGACTTATATTTTGACACGGAGGGAGTAGTAGCGACTCACCTTTTTGCCTTTCTATTTGCTGGTCACGTGAATGTACTCCTTGTACGGGCTGAACTAGTATTTTTTGTCGTACACGACTCCTGGAGTTGATCCGGTTAATGAGCTGGCTGTTTCCTTCCTTTACTGCTATCTTGGATTCATGTGCAAGTCATACTACTACTCCCTCCTCCACGGTTTATACGGCGTGGTTCCAATATCATGCATTTCCACATCCTTCGGCGTGGTTTGCATTAATTGTGTGTTAATTAGGTGCAATAAACAGCAATTAGGCCCACACTCCTCCCCCATTTTTTCCTTTGGCTGGTGGATTCCTGCATGCAGGTGGGGAGAAGAAGTACTCCAATGCATGCACGAGAATAATGGACCAGGGGAGTAACTAGGAGTTAACGGCTTACAATTAGGTGCATAGATAAACGATTTTACAGCCAATCACCGATTACCTTGGTCCAAGAGAACCCGCATGCGCGCTGTATAAACCGTGATGG
The DNA here is from genome assembly GCA_947311845.1 of Poa pratensis. Lineage (NCBI taxonomy): Eukaryota > Viridiplantae > Streptophyta > Magnoliopsida > Poales > Poaceae > Poa > Poa pratensis. The sequence goes on from CAMZMU010000046.1 coordinate 11,667,475, forward strand.
AGGGAGTAGTTTGAGACTGGTTCTTACGTGGGATGCAGACATGCAGTTATGCAGTAGCAACATTTTCCCTTCCTTTTAGTCGCGCCGTCTGGACGAGGGGTGATGATCGGATATAGCAATCAAATCCTGATCCAACACGAAGTGCTCCCTTTTTTTTCCGACTTGGTCGGGACTTGATTCCTGACCAGCTTCCTTGGTCTTTGCGTGGACTAGTAGTACTTCTCAAGTTGCCATCCATCGGTGCTTCAACACAATTGGAATTTTTCGAGCGTATCCGATCGACCTTAATTCTTCCTTAATCACTTTCTTTACTCCACTCGGCAAAATACGCTATTCCTCATTTGCTCCATCGGTCCTGAGCCGTATCTTGACAAGAACTGTGTCATCCCGATCTGATACTTTCCTCTGTTTTGATTCGCGAACTCCGGATGACACGAAACTTGATGCAGTGCCCAAGTCGCCGTTGAAGATCTAACCGTTGGAATTGTCTCAAAAATTTTGGGGTGCTGCGCGATTGTATTCCGCAGGTTTCCACCGGAGGGATCTTCGAATTGATGTTCGAGTCGACCTCGATAATATTTTCCCAAAGACTCGCGGAGTTCCGTCAGTTTTTGACAGGGCTTCAGTGTTTGAGTCGGCCACGGAGATCCAGCCGTTGGAATCCGATGCGCTTTTAAAAGATGCTGGGAAACTCGATTGCGCATCTTTTCACCGAAGGGATCGTCGAGATGAGTTCCGAGTCGCCGTCGGTGATGTCCGCGACACGGACGTTGCTGCTGTCCTGCAACCCGCGCGTGAGGGGCGTTGTCGAAGTTGAGTCGCGGTCGAATTTTTCCATGCTTTCTCCTCGAGCTTGAGCTAGATCTTGATGTAGATGTTCGACGATGAGATCCTCCGTCCCTGACACAGATCCAGCGCGGAACGTGACGTTTTTTACCGCATGCCCCAAGGTGGGCGCCAACTGTCGTGGGTTTGTCACGTCAGATGTCATGGATGACTTCGAAGGTGTGGAATTACGCGAGTCAAGCGTCTCCAAGCTAAAGATCGCAGGGCACGAGAAGACAATGTTTTTTACCCAGGTTCGGCCCCTCGATGTGAGGTAAAGACCTACGTCCTTCCTATTCTAGATTGGTATTGATATGAATATGGTGTTACAAGGGGTTGGCGATCGAGGTATCGAGTCGCCTCTCTGGATGTATGAGAGCTTTTTTGATTGGGGTTCTAGGTCCTTGGAGTCCACCTTATAAAGACGATGTCTCGCAAGATTACAAGGAAACTTCTCTCCGAAGGAAAGTATGAGCCGGAGTCCTACTTGGAGACTAATCATATGTCTTGTCTTCCAAGTCAAGTTATCTTCGAGCTTCTGGATCCTTCCTCATGATCTTGAGTCAGCCCACTTTCATGTAAGCCCAATAGTGGTGCGACTGTGAATAAGTCGCGATTTGCTTGAATAAGTCGCGGGATAATTATTCCCCCGACATACACCATCATCAACAGCGAGCTCTACAAGCGCAGCGCCACAGGCGTTTTTCAGCGGTGCGTCGAGCCGGCAGGGGGCACCGTCTGCTGGAGGACATCCACAAGAGCGAATGCGGGCACCACGCCATGTCCAGGTCAATCGCAGCGAAAGCCTTGCGCTACGGGTTCTACCGGCCATCTGCTCTAGTTGACGCCGAGCAGATGGTCCGCGCCTGCACCGGCTGCCAGCGCTTCAGTAAGCAGAAGCACACGCCGGCTGCAGCTCTGCAAACAATCCCCATCACCTGGCCATTCGCCGTCTGGGGGCTCGACATGGTCGGTCCCTTCAAGACGGCGCGAAGCGGAATGACTCACCTCCTCGTAGCGGTGGACAAGTTCACAAAGTGGATCGAGGCCAAGCCAGTCAAGAAGTGGGAGGGCCAGACGGTCATCACCTTTTTCCAAGACATCATCTACCGCTACGGCTACCCGCACAACATCATCACCGACAACGGCACGAACTTCGCCAAGGGTGTTTTCAAGCATTTCTGCCGTGAGAAGCGAATCCGGCTGGACCTCACCTCCGTATCTCATCCCTAGTCAAACGGCCAAGTGGAGAAAGCAAACGGCCTAGTCCTAGCTGGAATCCGGCCCTGGCTGGTCGACCCACTCGAGCGAGCATCCGGATGCTGGATCAAAGAATTCCCGCATGTACTCTAGAGCCTCAGGACCACCCCCAACCACTCGACGAACTACACGCCCTTCTTCCTCGTCAACGGCGCGGAAGCAGTCCTGCCGGCTGACATCGAGTTCGACTCCCCTCGAGCCATCCTCTACAGTCTACACCGAGAAAGAAGCCCGAGGAGGCGTGGGAACTGGCCTTGTCCAGATCGGCCATATACCAGCAGAATCTGCGCCGGTACCACAGCCGGAAGGTGCACCCGGTCACGTTCCGCGAAGGAGACCTAGTGCTCCAGTGGATCCAAAACACCAAGGGACTCCACAAGCTGTCCTCCCCTTGGGAGGGCCCGTTCATCATCAGCAGAGCGCTGTGCAACAACGCGTACTATCTCACAGACCTACGCGAGGAGAAAAAGAACAAGTTGTTTACCCCTTATGAGGAGGGGGAACGCCCGTGGAACGCCAGCCTCCTCAGGCCATTCTACTCCTAGAAGAAGTGTAACACCCTGTTGTTTCTTTTGAGTAAAAGTTAGCACTCCCGAGCGCACACTCGGGGGCTGCCGTTGTTTCAGTGTTGTTTCTCTGTCCTTCGCTGTGGCTAGCCGACTACCGATTCTCGCTTACGCTAGCTTAGTACCGTGCTCGACCCCGACGCCTACTCTCGCATCCGGCTGCAGACCGCAACCCGGCTGACACGTTGGGCAGAAACCGGCTAGGGGCACACGCGAAAAACTCGTAAGAAAGAAAAAGTCTCCGGCTCGCGACAGAAAAACCGCGCTCTCGTTCGCCTGCGTTCAGCCTCTCAAAGATCTCAGTACCGTGCGCCCAGCCAGCCGGCCCTCTCTTCGGATCCGGCTGCAGAGTTCAGCCGGCAAGAGCAGGGGTCGCAGAGCCGAGACACGGGAAGGGGCACGGGCGGAAAAACAAGGGCGAGCCGGCCCCTAATCGAATAAAAACCGAAGCTAAAAAATGCCAACCTTTTCGATTTTGAGGACTAACGATCTAACGAAGGTTCTATGTGTCGATTTTGTGTCGTCCTCACAAACTCTTGAAGATTCCTAGTCCAGATTCGACTCAACTGGCTACGCCAGACGGGCCAAATCTCGGGGGCTAGTGCGCGAAAACCCGGCTGTCACGACCAGCCGGGCAAACTCTCGAAGATTCCTTGTCCAGATTCGACTCAACTGGCTACGCTAGTCGGGCCAAATCTCGGGGGCTAGTGCGTGAAAACCCGGCTGTCACGACCAGCCGGGCAAACTCTCGAAGATTCCTAGTCCAGATTCGACTCAACTGGCTACGCCAGTCGGGCCGAATCTCGGGGTTAGTGCGCGAAAACTCGGCTGTCACGACCAGCCAAACAAACTCTCGAAGATTCCAAGTCCACATTCGACTCAACTGGCTACGCCAGTCGGGCCGAATCTCGAGGGCTAGTGCGCGAAAACCCGGCTATCACGACCAGCCGGGCAAACTATCGAAGATCCTAGTTCAGATTCGACTCAACTGGCTACCCCAGTCGGGCCGAATATCGGGGGCTAATGCGCGGAAACCCGGTTGCCCCGAGCGCAGCCGGGCTAACTATTCAAAGACACTCCAGATTCAACTCGCCTCGCTGCGCCAGCCGAGCTGAATCTCGGGGGCTAGTGAGGGTAAAGAGGCAAAAGCAATTGCGAGAAAATTCGAGCAGAAACAAAGCAAAGGAGATGAAGCTCCACAGAAGTCACGACACGAGTACCAGAAGTTCTAAACAAGTACGCCCGGCATCCCGGGGCATATCAGACAAGTTCACAAAAGAGTACGAGAATACAAGCGGCAACCCGGCATCCCGAGGTCTTCATTCGGCGGCCTTCGAGAAGCTGGCCACATCGCCAGTTTTGGAGCAGCCGGCTTCTTCAACAGCCTTCCCCTTGGAGTCCTTCGCCGGCTCCTCGACTTCGTCGCCATCGTCTTCCTCGGCGTACTCAGCCTCCGAGTCCTTGGCCGGCTGGGCTGGGTTCCTATCGGGGATGAAGTCCGCAAAGTCGACAAGGTCAGCAATGGTGCAGGCGGCATCACGAATGTTCGGACGCTGCTTGAGCTTCATGTGCGTGTCATCATCCTGGAAGCCCACCATGAGCAGGTCCAGGTCGGCAGCCGGGTACCAAGACTTGAGCAGCGACACGGCCCACAAGGCTCCGCCGTGCACGGCCGACTTCTGCAGCTCCTGCACCGCAGCCGGCGCGAGAGCAAGACGACGTGCCAGCTCGGCCAGGACAATGGGATTCCCTGGCCGGGCCAGACGTACCTGCAGAGCCTCCCGGCCGCGAAGGCCAGCACGCAGGCATCGACCCCAAGCCGTTCCATCCGGTCCGCCACGGAGGTCGAGCAGCCGGCAATGGCGACATCAATCGGCTCCACCCCAAGGGTTTCCAGCTGGGCCCTAGCCGCTTCCATGCCCGCAGACGGATAGTAGCCTACAGCTGGACAAGAAACGCCAGGACAAGAAAATCTTCAGCAAGACAAGGACATCATCACGAAGATTACCTCGAACAGCGAGGTCGATCCGAGCCAGCTCTTTGCGCGCCGACCCCTCCTCCGCCGTCATACGGGTGACCTCGTCCTTCAGCCTCGTGATCTCTGCCTGGTCGTCCTGGCGCTGCTTGTTATAGCCATGTTCTAGCTTCTCAAACGTCTCCCGCGCCTCCACCGCCGCCTTCTCCACCGTGTCCTTGGCCTTGGCCAGTTTGTCCAGCTCCGCCTGCTGCTCCTCGTCGCGCTTCTTGAGGCGCTCCACCTCCTGCGCCAGGTCGCTGAACTGGTAGCTAGCCAGTTTGGCGCGCAGCTCCTCGTCGCTCTCTGCAAAGAAAAGCATCAGATCCCGCACCCGGCTCTGTATGGAAAAATCGCAGCCGGGCAAAACACTTACTCTTGGCGGCCTCGAGGTCCTTCTCCAGCTGCAAGACCTTCTGGTTGGACTCCTCCTGAAGTTAAGAAAAGATGAGGCTCAAGACTCGAGCCAGCTGCCGCAGCCGGCCCAAGATAAAGCAAAGAAACCAAGCACGGGAACATACCTTAAGCAGCTGCAGGAAGCGGTCGAAGTCCTGGAGCTGGACCACCAGCTCCTTCCGGATGTCCAAGGCGAAGTCCAGCAGGTTGGTCGGCCTCCGCGTCCCCCCCGGCGTTGGCGGCGATGGAGGGGTCAGCCGGCACCAGATGCCGCTGCGAAGAAGCAGCGGCCCTCATCCTCGGAGCGCCCACTGCTCCGACCCCAGCTGCCCCCGGGGCATCACCGGCCTTCTCGACGTCGCCTCCGCCGGAAGGCGGGACCACCTCGACCTAGGGTCCCACCGGCTGGCCTCCCGCACCGGGCACAAGGGGCTGCTCGCGCTGCTCCCCTGGCCCGCCCTCCTGCTCTCCGGCTGTCCGGACGGCCGCGTCCGCTGTCGCAGCCGGCGCGGCGGCCGTCTCGGCAGCCCCGCCAACTGTCAAGGGCCTCGGCGCCCCGAAGAAAGCATGATGATTCATACGGCAAGACATCAGAGATATAAAGCAATGAGAAGCACTTACCCGCGCACGTTGACCGGGACCCTTTTCGGCCGCTTCCACAATAGCAACTCGACGTCGTCGTCTCCCTCCACGCCGGTTGGAGTAGCCGGCTTCGGTCTCTTCGGGCGAGGGGCCGAGGTCGACCCCGTGGTCTCTGCACTCTCAACGCTCTCAGTGTCTGAGAGATCAATGACTTCCACAGGTTTTGAGACCTCGTCAACATCAGAGCTAGAGACAGCCGGCTTACCCCGAGCAGCCGGCAGAGCGTTGCCCACCCCGCCACCTCCAAGCGGTGCCTGGTCAACCGGTGCGTCATCCGCCTGGTCACTTTCGACGCGACCACCGTCTCCCTGGGCGGCCTCGTCGTCGTCGCCCTCACCGTTGACGCCGCCCTCGGCCGCCTCCTCCTCACCCTCTGACTGGTTCTCCCCAGGCGCATCCATCTCCAGCCGGATGTTTGGCCGGAACTGGGGGCCGTTGGGCCCGTCCTCCTCAAGCTAGATCTTGAACAGCTGCGCAGCCGGCCGGGTGAGCAGCCGACCAAGACATAAAAGAAAGAGCACAAGCAAGACAGCGTACCTGGGGCACTCGCTTCTGGCGAGTATACGGCGCCCTGCTGTACTTCCAGTTCTCCGCCACCCTCTGCTCCTTGGCGAAGTGTCAGAGCCAGCCGTTCAGCGACTCCAGCTTCCACCTCTTCCAGGTCAGCCGGGTGGGGTCGAGCCACCCGTTCAGGAAGCAGATCTTGTGCAGCCGGGCCTGCAGCAGCGCAATCCGGTTGTACAGCCATCAGAGGGTCACGTCCCGGGTGGTCAGCCCCTCCTTCGTGAAGAGGGCCTCGAGCCGCTCGAGCATCTTGTCGATGTCCGAATGGTTGCCATACTTCTTCACGCCCCAGTTGTTCCTAACTGGGGCGACTGGCTGGAAGGCCGGCAGGTGAATGTGATCTTCACCCACTTTCAGGTTGCGGATGTAGAAGTACGTCCACTGCTAGTCCTTCACCGTATCCGGCTTCTTGTAGCCCGGCAGCTCCGTCCGCGACCGGCGGTAGAAGATCGCGGCTCCGCAATCGACGAAGCTGAGCTCCTCCTTATCACCGAGGTATCGGCAAAGGAGGTAGAACAGCCGGCAGAAAAGAGGAAGGGACGGCCAGACGCTGAGCTACCCTTCGCAGACGGTGGCAAAGTAGGTCAGCATCGCTGCGGAGTTTGCTCCGAGGTGGTGCGGCTGCAGGCCAAACAACTGCAGGAAGCTCTGGAGGAACGGGCTCGCCGGCAACACGAGCCCGCGGTTGAAGTGGTCCATGAAGACCACCGATTCGCCGGCATGGCTAGGCGCACCCCCACGCGCTCCTCCGTCGACAGGAGACCGCGCGCGCGGAGGCCCTCGATGTCCTCCGCGGTGATGTGCGAGCCGCGCCAGTCGCCGCCGCCGTCGTTTCCCTCGGCCATCTCGGGCTCCAGCGTGTCGAGGGGAGCAAGAGTCGTCGCCGGCGTCGAGTGGTGTGGCCCGTGGTTGCCGCGTCCTCTGCTGCCGCGCGCCAGAGGGAGAGGAGCCGCGTCGGTGGAGCAACCGCTTCGCCGGAAAAGAAGAAGGAGAAGGGAAGCGCAGAAGTTGCGGCGGAGGGCTCGGGCGCGTGGAGGCGATGGGGCGAAGTGAGCGAAGTCCTCCCACTGTGGTCGTCGCCCACCTTTTATAGCTCTCACGCACCCGGTAACCGCCTCCGGAGATCGCGCCGCCTGGCGCGCAACCGCGCGATCAACGGCGAGATCGTGGGCGGCAGTTTCGCCACAGAAGATCCCACTACTACAGGTTCGCCACAGAAGATCTCGCAATAGGAACCGAGGCGTCGTCTCAACTGCCGGGCGACCGCCTGGCAGGCGGATGGGACGTGCCCGCGTCATCCCCTGCGTCATCACCAGCACCCGGCCGGCGGAGCACCCGACGTTTCGCCTCCTCGACTGGATGAACTTCTTCGGTTTGTTGAACACGCAGAAGCCCTCCTCGCTGTGACTGGCTGCATCGCTCCAACATGTTCGGGGGCTAGTGACATGGGGATAAAACCCGGGTACCCAAAGACTCACAGAAGATCCCGAGTGAAACGCAAATTCAGGTGCCCGGCCGCCTCCAGCTGTCTGGCTAGGCCAAACCCGTCTGCCCCAAGCGCAGCCGGACTCCGCCTAGCCAGTCGAGGCACAGCCGAGTGGCACGGGCGAGAGGAACTGCAGACTCCTCATCAACACAGTTCCTAGACAAACAGATAACGACAAGCATCGCCCGCCTTATGCGACTAAGGTCAACGGTAGCATCCGGATTCGGTTGCTCGCCAGCCGGACGACCGGCTGCCGCGCTCCCACGACGAGCGGAAGACAAGGACCCGTGTTGGGCGGCTCCGGGGCCATGACCGGCTAAGCCCTCCACGTCGCCCAGGCATGGGCTAAGCGAGGCCTAGCCCTACGTCTCCCACAGTGTCCAGCAGCCTCGACAGGCGAGAGACACGGAGCGCTGCCCCGCGCCCGACAAAATCCTAGGCGCCGCCTGCCCGGTCGGCGGGGTCCGGCACCGCAGCCGGTCAGCCTTCCACGACGACAGGCCTACCCCGACATCTCCTACGCGGCTATGGAGTTCGACTGTGCGAATCGTAGCATACTGTGCCGTGGACATGCGGCTTCACGGAGAAACACCCCTGTAGCCGACACCGGCCGGCTGGCGCGGACCAGCCGGCCCCGCCTGTAAGCCGGATAGCCAGGCCTATATAAGGCTGTCTGGTGCCCCAGTAGAAGGGGTCGCCTCATTCTTCTTCCTCCGCACACCCGAACCATGGAACACTCGAACAGCTCAAGGAGCAACTCTGTACCGTGTCCACCATTGATAGAGAGATCGAGCAGGAGTAGGAGTGTTACCTCCTCCGGGAGGGCTCCGAACCTGGGTACTTCCCGCGTCCGCGCTCTGGCGCAATCCCCGCGGGTGCCGCTGTTGCAGAATGCTGCCCCCATTCCGATCTTAGCCACCCCGTGGCATATGCCGTGATCCACACCACGTCACCGCGGCAGCATGTTCGGCAGGTTTCGCTGCTGCGACTTGAGTGTAGAAAGGGAAGAGCCGGGGAGAAGAGGCGGTGGCCGAGGGAGGTGTGATCGGTGGTGGCTCGGTGTGTTGGGCGAAAGGAAAGATGTGTTCAACAAAGGTGATGTGATGAGACACGTGTACCCGTCCAGTGTGTAAGTCAAGGCAACGATAACCTTTGTGTTCGTCAGAAAAACCAAGAAGGACACATGGGATAGATCGTGGAGAGAGTTTGTTTGTGGAGGTAGCGTAGGCATTTGGAAAGCAGAGACATCCAAAAACACGAATATCGGAGTAATTGGGATGGCAAAGAAAAAGAGAGGAATAGTGAGTTGTATTCGGATGGGCTTTGGAAGGGTGAATATTATGAAGAAAGGTGGCCGTGTGGAGTGCTTCTGCCCAGAATTTGGATGGCATGGAGGACTGAACGAGGAGTGTACAAACAATGTCATTGAGGGTGCGAAGAGAGCGCTCAGCTTTACCGTTTTGTGGAGAAGTATAGGGACAAGAGAATCGAAGAAGAATGCCATGTGGTAAAAAGAATTTGCGATTGTTAAGGTTGTCAAACTCACGACCGTTGTCACACTGGATAAAACGAATGGGGAGGAAGAAGTGGACAGAAACATATCGTTGAAAATTTAGAAAAAGAGTGTGAACATCAGATTTGTTGCGGAGAGGAAAAGTCCATACATAGTGAGCAAAATCATCTAGGAGGACAATATAGTATTTAAAACCGGAAACACTGGCAATGGGTGATGTCCATAAATCACAATGTATTAATTCAAAAGGATAAGTTCTGGAAGAGCTAGAGGAACTAAAGGGAAGACGTACATGTTTGCCTAATTGACATGACTCACAAAACGAAGAATTATGGGAATCTCTATTACATGGTATAGAGAATTCACTAAGCATAGACCCTAAAATAGCAGGGTTGGGATGTCCTAAATGACGATGCCAAAGGTCGACGGAGGCCACCATGGATGTAGGAGGGGCGACAGCAGGGACACCATGGAGAGAGTAGAGTTCACCGGAGCTATTGAAGGGTGCGATCTCGGCCTTGGTCTGGTAATCCTTCACAGACAAACAAAATGGGTCAAACTCAACAGAAACTTGATTATCACGAGTAAATTGGCGGACGGAAATTAGGTTTTTAATAAGAGCGGGAGCAACAAGAACATCACGAAGGAGAAGTGGTTTAGTGGGAGAGGGAATTTGAGCTTGACCGACACAATATATGGGAATAGAGGAACCATCACCAAGGGTAATGGAGGAAAATGGAGAGGGAGTGCAAGAACATAGCAAACTACTTGATGCAGACATATGACTAGAAGCACCGGAATCAAAAATCCAATCCGTACCTGAGTTTCCTTGAGCAGCAAATTTGTTCATGGCCTGGAGAAAGGCGGCTTGATCCCAGCTCGGCGTTGTAGTTGAGGTCGGTGTAGGCAGCAGAGTCGGCGGATACGGTGGTGAAGGCAGCAGAGCCGGCGATGGCGTGTAGTAGAGGCCCCCGTCGGCGTGGGAGGGTGATGGAGCGCCATAGGAAGCGTATGTTGGAACAGCATGGTAGGCGTGCGTCGGCTAACGGGGTGTGAGAAACCCGCGGGCACCAGTATGTGGACGAACACCAAGCTGCCAAGAACCGGTATATGCAAGTGGAGCACCGAGAGGAGACGGTGCAGACCAGGGCATGGGCCACGGTTGGACGAGCCCAATCCAGGGGTCATGTGGAGGACGCCAGGTTGGAGCCGCAGGAGGAGCACTTGGAGCCAGCGCAGAACTTGGAGTCGGTGACAGAGGAGGTGGTGTCGAGCGTGTCGTGGGCGCTGCTGGTGAAGGTGCCCCTGGTGAAGGAGGTAGCGGCTGCGGTGGTGGAGCGCGAGGAACGGCGGCGAAGAGCTGAAGGCGAGCGGCCTTGTTGGATTGGGCACGATCGGCCCACTGGAGCATGGAGCGAACTTCTGCAAAGGATGGAGGCGAGCGCATCATGGGGATGAAGGAGACCTGTTTGTCAAATTGTTCGCTGAGCCCGACGAGAAGTATGTTGATGAGCTGACGATCGTCGACCGGATCACCAAGTTCACTAAGTTCATCAGAGATGGCCTTGAGGTGTTGGCTAGACGCTGAGAGAAGTATCGCCTTGCACCGTGTTCTTGATCTCGGTGTGGAGGTTGTTGGTGCGAGCATCAACGTTGTCCTGGAACAACTGGTGGAGGGCCACCCAGAGATCGGCGGCGGTGGCAGCATCACGGAAGACGAGATTGAAAAACTCTGTGGAGACTCGCATGTAGATCCATTGTATGATGGTGAGATCATCCTTGACCCATTGGGGATCGTGAGGCTGAGGAATGGAGTTGGCGCGACGTGAGAACGGAGATTGCATCGCCCAAGGTGGACGTCAAAGAGGTGGCGCCAATGGTAGTAGTTGTGGGAATTGAGATCTAGGGTTACTGGGATATAGGGACTAACATCGGAGATTGTATCGGTGAAAGAAATTCTGGGAGGCATTGGTGGTGCTAGAGCAAGGGTAGAAGAAGAGGAGACTGCGGCGACGGCGGCTTTGGCGATGATAGCAGCCCGGCGTTCGAAGTAGCCGGGCGGCGGCGGAGGAGGAGGTGTGGGCGGCGGAGCCATACCCTAGGACCGAATATCTGATACCATGGAAGATTGAATAAAACTATTGTTTTTATTAATTGATTGTTTGCACCAATACATGGCTTTATATAATGGGTTACAACCGACATAGGCTAGGTGTTACAAACTGACTAGACTTAGGTATTACAAACCGACTAGGCTTAGGTAAATTTGAGAACCAAGAAATAGTCTAACACTATAGCTTGTAATTGTAGTTTACATGAAGAGGTATGACAAGCTCTGATTTGCTCCCTTTTTTGTACATAAGTACTCTTGTCAAACTTTCATCCAAAGAAATTTGTAACTCCTCACATACATATAGTAGGTTGCTCTATAGCCCACATGTTCGTAGGATTGGGTAGTTCTACAATGAAGGAGGACTCGTGAGTACTTAACGGCCATAGAGTGGTTGGAGAGTGTCAGTTTTCATCAGCCGGAAGTTTGTTACAAACTAAGTGCTGTCGGTACAAGAGTCGCGGTTATGGACAATTTTTACAGGAACTGCTGGTACCGACCCTATGGGATCGTAACCGGAGGCGACTTGGAACACAGAATATTTGTTCCGTATACATTATGGTGGGAATCAAACTATATTAAACATTCCACTGGCAATGGGTATGCTAATTAATTATAAACTCTATTTCTGGAACTGATCGTGTAAATTGACTATGCAAAGCTCACCATTTTCTTAGTTCTCTGAAGACATATCGAAGTGTTCCTTTTGGGTCTAAACATCAATTTTGTCCGAGTAAATTGCACTGTTACCCTTCTATTTGTGTGAAAGTGGAAGCTTGAATTTTTGTAAGAGAAAACACCATTTCCACCATGTAAATTCGCACAAATTGAATATAATATTCCAGGTTTAGCAGTTATGTCCATTCTATCAGATAGGGCTCACCCTGAGTCCCCAAGAGTAATCTAGCAATGGTAAGATACCGTTGAGGATGCCACATTGGCTGTGATTGTGTATCCTAGCTGTCTTGAGAAGTCAGGCTTGAGTAGAGCCCTGCTTTGAATTAACAAAGCCAACAACCGGCTAGGGAATACCACAAGGCCACCAATACAACATCCACACACACAAGGCCACACATGGCAGGTACAAGATGTTGGTTAACAGCTTACAACATCACAAACAACAGCAAACAGAAGATACACAAGAATAAGGCCAGCTTGAAGTTGTCGATGTCTTCTTCCGCAAGTGGAGCACCAGGGAAGCGGCCAAGGCAAGGCCTTCGGGCGAGAGACGCCAGCAAGATGAAACACACCCTCTTCTCCTCCAGGATAGGCGAGCCAATGTCTGACCATCCTCTTCCATGACCGACGGGAACCCCTGTCCCCTCGCCCGGTTCGAAGGGCGCCGAACCGTCGGTAATGGAGATGCTCCCCCTAGAGCAAGGAAAAAGGCCATGGACATGCTGCCAGTCGAGCCAAAAGAATAGGCTGCCACACTGCTGCGCCGAGCTTGCGCAGAGGGGCCTTGCCGCACACCACGGACACATCCACGGAGAGAAGCTGCTTGGTGAAGATGAAGATGCAGAAGACGTGTCGTGGAGGAATTGAGGCGGCAACGCCACCGCGCACACCACGACGGCCACCATTGAAACCAGAATCGATCCCACATCCCCTCACTCCCAAAGCGGCAGCTCCTAGAAGGTGACGACGCTCAGGGCGCCACAGCCGCCCAATCCAAAGATTTGGGATTTCTCCCGGGAATAGAGAGGGGGTGGGAGGTGGGAGGAAGTAACCTCAACGGCGTCTCCAGGGAAGAAGACGACGCCCACCGATGTCACCACCGTCGTGGCTGGCAAGGCCAGCCAAGGATTTCTCCCGGTTCCCACCTCCCACCTCCGCCACCGAGCCCCGTAGCAGCTCCGGCGACAAGAGTCCACCAGAGACCAGCAACAGCCAGGGAGGGAACGACCGGAGGAGGAAGACCGTCCTTCAGATCTGGATCCAGGGCAAGAGCCAACCCTCGCTCCGCGACCACCACCGTCTCCTCCCCGCAGCCCTCACGGCCGAGAAGGAGGACCAGCACCTGCGCGCGTTGCTCACCGCAGAGCCTGCGCCGCCTCACCGCCCGAGGCCACCGCCTCGGCATCCGAAGTCCTCCGCAGGGACGTGGAGCGACGAGAACCTCGCCGCTACCCTCATCGGCGGCCGCACGGCCTCCCGGCGGTCACCTCGGCAGCGGCGAGAAGGGGGAAAAGCAGGGAAAGGAGTGGCGGCGCTAGGGTTTGGTTCGCCACCCGAGTCGCCCCAGAGGGAGCGACGCGGGGGCCGAGGGGAGTGATCGTTCCTCCCTGTCGTATCCTAGCTGTCTTATTATCGAAATTTGGTGTCTTCAAGGTGGTTAATTTGTTGAAATTCGTTCCGAGTCCGAGTTGGCTTATTTGTCCATGGTGGAGCTGAAGGGGATCGTAGACAGAAAACAAAAAAAAATTTACCGACGATAACCTTAAACTAGCCAAGATCTATACTATGCAGATATACTAATATGGAGGAGATCAGAATACATACCCTTGTAGACCGGAAGCGGGATTACCTTCCCGCATAAACGTTGTCGGTGGAGATGACGGCGCCGACCTTAGGGTCATGTAGTGGAAGAAGACAGCTCCCAGCACCAAACAATGGTGCCTCGCGGTTCCACACACGTACGATGTGGATGACGACCTCCGGGCTCCAGATCCAGTAGAGCAGCAGAAGTGGAAGAGTGGATCTAGCAGCATGGTGGTGTGCGTATAGTAGAGAGACTTCTCTCCCATACGCAGCTCTAGAAACGGAACCACGCTCAAGGTAGGAGAGAAGAAGGAGGAATTGGTGTATTTTCAAAGGCATGGGGCACTCCTATATAAAGGAGGAGGAGGGAGGCCAACCTCCTTGGCTCCCCCATGTGGGACTAAACCTCACATGGGGTGCGCCAGCCAAGGGAGGCATCCGACCACCTAGGTGGGCCCCATTCGGCCCACCCTAGGTCGGCTAGGCCCTCCCCCCATTTCCCAAATGGGGTTTTTCCCCTAATGGGCCTCTAAGGCCCATTTATGATTTAATGCCGTTAAAATTCGAATTAAATTAAATAAAAAATATATTTAATTACTAATAACACTTGTTAATATTAAATACATATTATTTAATTCATTCGGACCCCGAAACATATTTTGTTTCCCTCTGATCTCCATCGGACATGTCCGGAACATTTCCGGAGTCTCCGGTTTCTTTTTTCTCTAAATCCAATCTAATCATCACTCACCCTTAAGTGTGTTACCCCACGGTTCGGGATCACTCCAGACATGATCGAGACACGTTCTCCGATCAATGACTAACAGCGGGATCTGGATACCCATGATAGCCCTTGTGCGTCCACGAATGTCTTTTATCGTTTGAACCTTTAGACGTGCAGTCTCATCCTCTTGCCTTGCGATACTTAGATTGTCTGAGCGTCGTTCTCTGGTATCACGATTACCGAGCATGACCTCGTCATCGACAAATCTATCTTTACTCGTCTGTGATATTACATCCCCGTGACCTAGTCACGTGCTTGCAAGCCCATTGATGTAATCTCACCGAGTGGGCCCAGAGTATCTATCCTGCTATGTGGATTGGCATTCCCGCTCTTGATCACTTGCTTCTACTGCTTCCTTCCGATACCCGAAAGTGTCACATTTATTGTCACGCTATATAAGACATGTCGTTTGATGCGATCAGCTGCACCTTCCAGAAGCAGAGATTTGATATGATCTCACTGTCAAAGGTATGAACACTACGTTTCTATATTTTGGGTATGTCCATCAAATCATTCACCCAATGATATGACTCCGTTGTCAACCGACGTGATTGTCCATGATTAGGAAACCTTGATCATCTGTTACCTAACGAACTATTTTAAATAAAGGCTACTAGGGACCTGGTTGTTTATATACCACACGTGTATTAATGTTTCCGCTTAACACAGTTATAGCATGGTATTAAAACGTATTATGAACAATTAAGATATGACAAATAAAATCACTTTATTAATTGCCTCTAGGGCATATCTCCAACAGTCTCCCACTCGCACTAGAGTACCAATTAATCTATTTTACAACTTGGTAAAAGCTTAACACCTATAGCAATATGGTGCATGCTTATCTCGTGGAAGAGGTATTTAGTCGACAAATCTCCCACAATGAGATCTGTATGTGCTTTGCAACAGTTCTATGTCACCTAGTTTGACATCATCCCGTATCATATGATAAAGGTGAAATATATGTTTGCCGATGGAGTGAGACTCAAAATTTCGCGTAGCATGGGCCTTAATAGTCTGAGAGACCTATTAAGGGAAATCACGCATGCTCTAGAAAACCGCTCAATCCGATCACACTTGCTACTTCTGAAGTAGCCATATATTCCTATAGCTATGTAGATTATTGATACGTCCCAAACGTATTCCATGCATGTTTTATGTCAATTGGCACATGTTTTATATACACTTTATATCATATTATGACATTTATTGGATTAACCTACTAATAGTTGCCAAAGTGCAAAATCTTCTTGTTTTCCTATTTGTTGTGTAGGAATTATCAAAAATACAAAAGGAAACCATATTCGAGTCGAATTGGGACTTTACTGAAATCAGTCTGGAAACGTTTTTCGAAGATGGTCACGTTTGGCCCGAAGACGACGTCAAACGGAACCCTGACAAAAGACAAAGTTGCAGAGAATTTTCCGAGAATAGATCTAGATTTAAAATTCGCCCAATTCCGAGTCCGGACGGCCGAAATATTCCCGATTTACTGCAGCCCTAGATGGGATGACGAGAATCTGAAAGATTGCGACTTTATTGACTCCAACTCTTACCAAATTTGATGGATTCGGCCCAGACACGAATTGGAGCCTCATTAGGGCTGAGAGGGGTTCCTAGGAAGCTTCTAGGGGTGCCCAAGAGCCCTTGGATCAAAGGGGCATCCATCCCATGGCCTAGATTGTATCTTTACCTCTATATAATGAAGGGAAACCCTATTTTCCAAGCAAGCCACCAAAAGCCACGAATTTTCCTCCTCTTGGCAGCCGCCAAGGAGGGGGAGGAGCTCCTCCATTGCTGCACCATCACCAAGGAAGAAGAAGGGGGCCAAGGGCCGCCGCCCCTGAGGGCCGCCGCCGCCACTCGCCGCTGTCGCGCCGTGGCTGCACCTCTTCATCAACCTCTCCATCAAGTGTGCTCACCATGACCATGTGTGAGTAGTTTTCACTGAGACTGAGGGCTCTACCGGTAGCTATGTGGTTCATCTCTCTCTCCCATGGTGTGATCTTTATGTGATCATGAGCTTTGTAATCTAGTTGGATCCATGGATGTTACTCTTCGTTATCTTATGAATTATGCTACTTGAGTGGTTTTATTAATGTAAACTCCAGAGTCACCTTTGTCCCATGGTGCGAAGTTGACAGTGTGCGTACCGTGTGTGACTCTTAGGCTAAAGATTACATGAATATTTATCATGAGTTATTATTTGTGTTGGATGTCTCTATGAAATTGTGGTGTTTGTCTAGTACTATTTTGGGGCGCTCTTAGTGACATTGGGGTTCCCTAAATGTGGAATGCAACTTTAAGGTGTGCTTTTATAGCCCTACGCAGTGGATTGGTGTTCGTTATCCAACAAGGGAATAGCTCAGAGTAGCATAGTGAAAAAGAAATATCTATGTATTTAATTATATTATTATTATTGAGAGTGTCCACTAGTGAAAGTATGATCCCTAGGCCTAATTTTCAAGCATTGAAACACCGTTTGCTCTCATTTTGTCTCATGTTTGCTTGATGCCATTTTTATTTCAGATTGCAATTACCACTTATAATCATCCATATTACTTGCATTTCACTATCTCTTCGTCGAACTAGTGCACCTATACATCTGACAAGTGTATTAGGTGTGTTGGGGACACAAGTGACTTCTTGTATCTTAATTGCAGGGTTGCTTGAGAGGGATATCTTTGACCTCTACCTCCCGGAGTTCGATAAACCTTGGGTGATTCACTTAAGGAAAACTTGCTGCTGTTCTACAAACCTCTGCACTTGGAGGCCCAACACTGTCTACAAGAATAGAAGCGTGCGTAGACATCAAGCTATTTTCTGGCGCCGTTGCCGGGGAGGTAAGTGCTGGAAGGTATCTCCTTTAGATCCTGCAGTTATATCTTTTTGTTTCTTATTTTTATTTCACTAGTTAGGCTTAATGGAAAACAACAAAAAAATTAGGGCTCTTTATGAACTTTATATTGAATTAGGACATGATGCTTTTGAAGAGAAAATTAAAAAACACATGGAACTTTGTTTGCATAATAGTTGTAGCAATGGTATTAGCATGAATTCTTTGAACACTATTATTGCTAATGCTATGGAAAAGTCTAAGCTTGGGGAAGCTGGTTGTGATGAGTATGATATTTTTAGTCCCCCAAGTTTTGAGGAGAAAATTTTATGTGATGATACTTTGTCTCCAATATATGATGTTTACAATGATGAATATGATATTTTCAGTCCATCTACTATTGAGGATAAAAATCATTTTGATTATTCTATGCCTCCTATTTATGATGATTACATTGATGGATGTGATATTTTTACTCCCACTATTACTAATGAAACTGTTTATGCTTATGTGGAGAGTAATGATACTTTTATGCATATGGATCATGATGAATGTTTCATGTGATAGCTATATTGTTGAGTTTATCAATGATGCTACTGAAAGTTTTTATGAGAGAGGGAGACATGACTTCATATACTCAAAAATATTAAGTCTCCTCTCTTTTTGGTGAAAGTTTTGAAGTTGCACTTGCTTTGCCTTCCTATGCTAGTCACTTTGTGCTTTATTGATTTATTTTCTTACAAGATCCCAATGCATAGGAAGTGGGTTAGACTTAAAAGTGTTTCACATTTTTCTCTTGATGCTCTCTTTTGCATTTCAATTCTTGTTCCTATGTGAGCATCATTAAAACTATCATGGCTGTCCAGAAAACAGATTCCTAAGCTTCACTGCGAAAAATGTTAAAAATCACAGAAAAGGAATTTTGACCTGAAATTTTACGACAGCAATCTTCAGTTATTAATACACATTTCATTAGTTCAAAATTTTCTGATTTGAGCAACGTAAGTGCCTCTGAAAATTCACTCTTTACGGGCTGTCCAGTTTTTGACAGATTATGTCTTTATTTTGCATTACTCTCATTACTTGTGTTTTGTGTAGTTCTATTGATCAAAGAGCAATGCACAACCATAGTAACAGTAGCTAATGTTTAGAATCAACTCATGATATGTCTTTGCTGTACCTATGAGGATTTAATTTATGGAGACACTAACCCCTCTAATCAAGTTTTATGTTGAGTTTTGTGTAAAGAGAATTTTTCAAGTGGAAGAGTTGAGGGTGATGAACAAAGATCAAGAGGGACAACCACTCAAGCTTGGGGATGTTACCCCTAGACTCACCCAACATATATCAAATAAGTACAAAAATTCAAGCTTGGGGATGCCAAGCCACCTCACTCCAACCATCTTGATAACAAGTAAGTAAGCCTAGCTACATGGCTATAAAGAAAGCGCTTTACGGGAGGCAACCCGGTTGTTTTTATTTGTGTCCTCTTGCTGTAACAAGAGACTTAGTTTTTAGTTTAGTTTCTGGAATTTTTAATAAAGTGCCAAGTTTTACCCATTTTGGTTTGAAAAAGTTGCTTATAGCGTTCGGAGATTTTATTCCTACACGAATCTGTGCACGGTATGATTTTTAATTCTTATTCTGTAACTCCGAATGAGCTGATATTTGAACTGTAGTTGCAACTTTTCATCCTCTGTATGCATGAATTTTTCGGAATTTTTCGACAAAGTTAAGTAGGGTAGAAAAATACGTTTAGCTCCTGCTGTTTTTTGGACAGATTCTGTCCCATTTTGTTTGATGCATGCTTTGAACCTTTAACTTGAATCTTTTTGATCCAATTGAGTTTATGAGTAGGCATAAAACATTATACACTTTATGGACATTCATATGAATTTTTGTTCAAGGATTATATGCAGCAAGAAATCTATTTGTTTATCACTACTAATGCTCCCCACAGAAAAAAATGGGAGAAACGGTGTTTTGAAGTTTTTTCACAGGGATTAGATGAGATGCACCAAGAGCTATCCAAGGATGGTGAAGACCATAAGCTTGGGGATGTGAAGACAACCCCACTGGACTACACACTCTCGGTTTGCACACGTCTAACTTCTGTTTTTCGATCGAAACACTATATCGCATAAACTTGGAGCGTCTTTTTTTTTTTTGGTTTGATTTTTATTTTGTGAGACCACCACACATCATTTATATATGAGAGAGCTACTGGAAATTTGGGTTGAATTAAGTTGGATGCTATTAAAAGATTGGAAAGGGATGTTTAAGTTGATTTTAAAAGATACATATAGTTGCATGATTCATATGCTTGTTAATGTGTTAATATGCAAGTGTTTTATCAAGAGCTATATTTTATTCATGTTTTGATGCTGAATGTTACTTTACTTTGTTTAACATGGATTGGTTAGTTCTATGGACACTCATGCATGCATTTAGATGGTCAACTTTCTCCCTCTTGCTAGCCCAAAAATTCCAACAAGTAAAAACTTGTTTCCAACACCTTCAACCAAAGTTTTTCCAGTGAGTCCACCATATCTACCTATTAGCTTTATGCTATTCCGAGTATGTTTAT
The DNA here is from genome assembly GCA_947311845.1 of Poa pratensis. Lineage (NCBI taxonomy): Eukaryota > Viridiplantae > Streptophyta > Magnoliopsida > Poales > Poaceae > Poa > Poa pratensis. The sequence continues at coordinate 11,687,539 of CAMZMU010000046.1, forward strand.
CATGATATTTTGTTATCTATACCTCTGAATGAAAATGCTTATGTTGTTGATTGTATGGGAAAAGTTGGTTATAGAGCTCTCTCGAACTTGATGCACACTTTACTTTTATTGCATAAATAAACATGACCCATTGTGATTAAAATTATGATGTTGTGGGCTTGACAAATGTCTTTGGTTGAGAGTTAGCTCATATGTGATGTCACATGGCAAGCTTTCAACATACTCTTCATTTTATTTAGTTGATATCATGTACTTTTGTTTATGGATGCTTACCATGGGTGAAATAAATGTGGAGAAAAGCAAGTTTAAATGAGTTTGTATAAATGGTTAGAGAGACGCCTGGGCCGCTAATCTAAGCCATGCATCATTCATGGTGGAAATTTACTTACATGCTATGGTGAACCGTCAGTGATACACCTTACAATAAAAAGCTATCTAATGGTAAATAAAAAGGGTGTTGAGATTGTTCATTGTGTTTGTTTGTCTTGTCATTTTGATATGGGCTTGTTCCATATCCTGGGACAAGAGGTACCCAGTTGACGCTCTTAATGATGCTATTATTACTTACAATGATATTTAACTTGAACTTGCTTTGTTTCCCAAGTTGAGTAACACATGGAGTAGGTACTTGTATTCAAGGGGCATGAGACATTCAACCTATACTTTGTCAAGCACACTACTCATATTTGCTTTCACTTTAAACTTAATCATTCAAGATGCTATGATAGGGGTAATGAGAGCTTGACACCAAGGATTACCACATTGCAATCATTAACTTAAGTAGAAGAGTTTGGAAGTTAGATGAAACTTATTCATGCTTTACCTCTACTCATTTATATATCTTTCCAAAGTGTCCACCTTTTATATTCAGATTTTCATGAATACTCTATGACCATTATAGGATGTTCTTACTTTTCATTATGCATACATTTGGTCCATAGTACTTTTTTCTATGTTACACTTTGTGAATTATCATTGAACATCCTTGCAGTAATATTTTGATATCACTTTATAATCTATCTTGTATATTGCTACTCCTTTGAAGAATGAATCATTTGACTCTATGTAGCAACAACTTCATCACTTCATTCATAACATGTGCCTTACAATATTTGATCAAGTTTATGATGGTAGCATGTCACTTCAAAAATTATTTTGTTTTATCGTTTACCTACTCGAGGACGAGTAGGAACTAAGCTTGGGATGCTTGATACGTCACAAACGTATCTATAATTTTTGATGATCCATGCATGTTTTATGTCAATTGGCACATGTTTTATATACACTTTATATCATATTATGACATTTATTGGATTAACCTACTAATAGTTGCCAAAGTGCAAAATCTTCTTGTTTTCCTATTTGTTGTGTAGGAATTATCAAAAATACAAAAGGAAACCATATTGGAGTCGAATTGGGACTTTCCTGAAATCTGTCTGGAAACATTTTTCGAAGATGGTCACGTTTGGGCCCGAAGACAACGTCAAACGGAAACCTTACAGAAGACAAAGTTGCAGAGCATTTTCCGAGAATCGATCTAGACTTAAAATTCGCCCAATTCCGAGTCCGGGCGGCCGAGATATTCTCGATTTCCTGCAGCCCTAGATGGGATGACGAGAATCTGATAGATTGTGACTTTATTGACTCCAACTCTTACCAAATTTGATGGATTCGGCCAAGACACGAATTGGAGCCTCATTAGGGCTGAGAGGGGTTCCTAGGAAGCTTCTAGAGGTGCCCAAGAGCCCTTGGATCAAAGGGGCATCCATCCCATAGCCTAGATTGCATCTTCACCTCTACATAATGAAGGGAAACCCTATTTTCCAAGCAAGCCACCAAAAGCCACGAATTTTTCTCCTCTTGGCAGCCGCCAAGGAGGGGGAGGAGCTCCTCCATTGCTGCACCATCACCAAGGAAGAAGAAGGGGGCCAAGGGCCGCCGCCCCCGAGGGCCGCCGCCGCGCCGTGGCTGCACCTCTTCATCAACCTCTCCATCAAGTGTGCTCACCATGACCATGTGTGAGTAGTTTTCACCGAGACTGAGGGCTCTACCGGTAGCTATGTGGTTCATCTCTCTCTCCTATGGTGTGATCTTTATGTGATCATGAGCTTTGTAATCTAGTTGGATCCATGGATGTTACTCTTCGTTATCTTATGGATTTTGCTACTTGAGTGGTTTTATTAATGTAAACTCCGGAGTCACCTTTGTCCCATGGTGCGAAGTTGACAGTGTGCGTACCGTGTGTGACTCTTAGGCTAAAGATTACATGAATACTTATCATGAGTTATTATTTGTGTTGGATGTCTCTATGAAATTGTGGTGTTTGTCTAGTACTATTTTGGGGCGCTCTTAGTGACATTACGGTTCCCTAGATGTGGAATGCAACTTTAAGGTGTGCTTTTATAGCCCTACGCAGTGGATTGGTGTTCGTTATCCAACAAGGGAATAGCTCAGAGTAGCATAGTGAAGAGCAAATATCTATGTATTTAATTATATTATTATTGTTGAGAGTGTCCACTAGTGAAAGTATGATCCCTAGGCCTTGTTTCTAAGTATTGAAACACCGTTTACAACCAGTTCTGCTACATGTTTGCTTGCTGCCATTTTTATTTCAGATTGCAATTACCACTTATAATCATCCATATTACTTGTATTTCACTATCTCTTCGCCGAACTAGTGCACCTATACACCTGACAAGTGTATTGGGTGTGTTGAGGACACAAGAGACTTCTTCTATCTTAATTGCAGGGTTGCTTGAGAGGGATATCTTTGACCTCTACCTCCCTGAGTTCGATAAACCTTGGGTGATTCACTTAAGGGAAACTTGCTGCTGTTCTACAAACCTCTACACTTGGAGGCCCAACACTGTCTACAAGAATAGAAGCGTGCGTAGACATCAATTATGCGACAGTGCATTCATATGCAACTTCGCAAGCTAACCATGTCTTTCTTCAAAACAAAGTACTTCTCCTATATGAGATTTCTAGTCATATGGGTCAGTGTCATAACTTGCATCATCGTAACTCTTTTATGGCAAGTTGTCTTTACACTCTTACCCTATACCAGAAAACATCTTTTTAGTTCTGTTTTAGACACTGAAGGATATACTTAACGTTTGTTCATTGATCCATCCAGGGATCACTCTAGAACCCGTTCTTCAACCAAAAACTTGGGTCACATCAAGTCGAGCTTTCAGTCTGACAGAATCTATGGCTAAGGCATAGAGGATGTCGGGCATCCTTTTCTTTCAAAACTATCGCTGAAATGCCAAGATAATCTTAATATTTTACCCAGTCATACAAGTGAGAACTTTTCTTCGCTTGTTCTATTCTGAAACATTTCAGAATCTTAACCTAGGAAAATATTCTGACCTAATGTTATTGAGCCCCTTTAAGATCTATACGAATTATAGATTTAAAGCTTAATACTCTTAACTTAATTCATAGAAAATTTAATCACTTAAATAATTATTTATACTTTACTAGAGGATATGTATCATTCTTAATATGTCATTACATATAAAGTTTGGAATAACACTCAGCTCCCACTTAAATACGCCATCCGTATATAAGACCAGTGAATTTCCTTTTAGCTCCCACTCAAATATGCCATTCACATATAAGATCCAGAAAAGCTACTTAGCTCCCACTCACTTCGTTGTAAATGCAGGTTTCTTCAACTATTTTTGACGACTCCAAAATCCTTTGATCTCATTATCAAAGTGAAGATTCCAGCTCCGATATGCTTACTTCATCCCATGAATGGACAACTGAAGTTTGCATACGTGTCTAGCATCCTAAGGATCAATAAAACCTACTTGTTGTACCGATTACAACTCTTTCTTAATGTTGTCATTAGGGAACACGATTTCTTTATCCATCTATCAATTTCTCAATTGAAAATAATTGCTAGAACAATCCTAAACAGACTTAGGCATCGCCACTTGAGACAAAATCTCATTGTGGTCAACTTTTGAATTTGTCAAAACTGTTTTACGACAAATCGATCCTTATAGACGGTTGCCTTTCCGTCAGTGTCTATTTTGTCATAAAATTCCATTTACTCTCAACGGCCTGGAGCCCATCAAGAAGATTTACCCAAGTCTTTTCTTGGTAATCGTACATGGATTTTATCTCGGATTATATATGGATCATAGCCATTTTTCGGACTTAGGTCTACCATCACTTCTTTGTAGTTCGTAGGTTTGTCATGTTCTATTAACATGATGTTCATAACAAGATTGTCGTACCACACAGTGTGGAACACATTCTCATACGCCTACGACCTTAGTATGAGCTCAGAGCATCATGATCATTTATCATCAGCTTCCTTCCAGTTGTGGAGGATGGTACTGGAACGTTTTCCATTGCGCCACTCTGATGTCTGGAGAGAAAATTCATTAACTTCGTCTTGCTCTACTCTCTTTCCCACTTATGCCCTTTTGACAAGAAACTATTTCTTGATCAAGGTATGTTCCGGCAACAATTTTGCCTTTGTCATGAGAAATGTATCCAACTGATTTCTTAGATACTTTACAAAGATGAATTTATCCATTTTAGGTTTCATCACATCAAAACACTAAAATATCAAAACGACAATCTAGGCTAAGCCATTCCATCACTCATATGGTATTGCCTCCACAGATTTAGATGGTTTCCTTAATATCTAACGTGAATGTTTTGTTTCTACCATATGACTTCAATGATTACAATAATTTGATAAGAGATTTTATTTACCACACACTATCCAATAGAGTGTGATTACGACGTCCTAACACACCATAACATTGTGGTGTTCCATGCGGCGTAATTTGTGGAACTCTTTTCACAAGTCTTCAAATGATATGCCAAACTCATAACTCAAATCCTTGTTTCCTCGATCTGTATGGTGTGTTACGACGTCCTAACACACCATAACATTGTGGTGTTCCATGCGGCAGGAATTTGATTTTCTTGTTAAGTTTATTTTTCTACTTCACTCCGAACTTGTTTAATCGAATCAAACTTTTCAGACCAGCATTTCATCAAGTGGATATGCCCATATCTACTCAAATCATTGGTGAAGTTCTACAAAATAATGATTTCCACTACACGTTGAAATACTTCATTGATTCACACACGTCGATATGTATGATTCTCAACAAGTTAGATGCCCATTTTCTGAAACGGTGTCTTAGTTATCTTGCAAGTGTCAAAAGATCAAATCTAAGAACTTGGAGAACCATCTGAATGGAGCTTCTTAATGCATATAACATTGACATGACTTAAAACGTTAGTGCCACAAGAATGTAGTGTCACTATTAAGTTTGTATCCTTTGGCATTAATATTATAAATGTGGGAGCTACTACCAGCTAGATTCAAATAACAATATTCCATTCATAATCGGTGTATGATCATTAAAGATATCACTCATAAATGTAGGACAACGATTTTTCACTAACAAATATGAATAATTATCTCGCTAGAGGCAAGACACACTTATAATGATCATGCTAACAAGCGATCAAATGGAATTTGTTCAAATCAAAATTAATCCAAATGGTAGACGCAGAGGGAGAGTGTCTATGGCTATCACAACATATTCACAACATATTGCATGCCATTGTCAACACACTTATTGTCTCCTCATCCTTCCAATCTACTCAAGCAGAAAATCTTGTTTTCATAAAACATGACTAGTATCAAAGCTTAGTCACTGCTGCAAGTACTTGTTTAGGTAAAACATTCATAACTTGTATATCATATATATACACCATCATCATTGATGATGTCGTGGGGTAGATAACACGGCAGATGCTACTTTGGGGTAGCTTGAGTTGATGGGCAAGGCGACACTAGCGTCTGGGAGATTGTTTAGCATTGCAGGGACAAAAGGTTTACCCAGGTTCGGCCTCTCCATTGGAGATAAAGACCTACTTCCTGCTATCTTGTTATTGATCTCGATCTCGATAACCGGCTACGACAACAGAGCCGGATCTCGATCTAGGTTACAAGGTTGTGGTGATTCTCTCGGTGGTTCTCTCGCCTAAGCTTGGATCATAAAGTCCTCCCTCGATTAGGGCTCAGGAACCGGCTTATATAGACTACCGGGTCTCCTGGCACTTTACAATATGAACCCGGGCTCTACCCAGACTCGGAATCCTATTCTAGCTCTTCTAGCCTTCGTATCCTCCAAGTCACGAACCATCTCTGGTCTTCTAGAAACTTCCCTTCCTGAACCGGGTTACCGCCAAAGCCTCTGGCCCAGCAACATAACCCGGCCCATGCTGATGGTTAGCTGGCCTGGCCGGGCCTCCTGCCTGGCGGGTCATGCTTCCCTCTTCATGGGCCTACTGGGTTATCATCCCCCCATCAGTAGCCCCCAGATTAACCTGGTTGCCAGGTTAGCATGCTCGGCTTCTCATTCTTGAATATTACTTCTTTGAACAGAGCTGGTATCCTGGCCAGCCGAGTTAATCACCTGAAACATAAGACAACAGATAACAAGTCTAACATTAGAGCATGCCTCTTTTCTCCTTTACTTGGCCAATTTCTTTGGCGGTTCACGCCATAACCCGGTTAATTCTTGCCGGGTTTCACTTTCAGCACTTAGCGAAAACTATCTCCCAACTATAACTCCATCCTTATCCATTTTAATCGCGATCTTATCATTTAATACTCCGTAATTATCTCATTCTGTTTGTTGTTGACTTTTAGTCAAAGATCCTTATCTCTTCACTTTTTACCACAACACCCTTAGGGTTTTCACTGCGCCTATAAATAGAAGGCCAGGAGACACCACGGTCATTTTTCCCCACCGAGTTCATCTTCTTCCTCACGCGCGCACTGTAGCAGCTGCGGATCCAATCTCAAATCGAGCTCCTCAATCTCCTGCAAGAAGATCTACAGGTGTGTTTATCCCGCACATCCGTGCTCCGCACTTGATTTCTACTTGAATCTCGTCCAGATTTGCTTCGCATTTCCCTCTCCACATTTCCACATCTAGAACTAGGGTTTCACACCTCCATTGTTGCACTCATAGAACATCAAAGCTTCCCAGCCATGGTGAAGGACAAAACCAAGGCCGGAGCTCCTCGCGCGGCGAAGAAGCTCGCGAAGAAGCCCCACAGCGCCAACGCCGGTGCATCGGGCTCCGCCGCCCCTGCTGCTACTCAGGTCAACTGGACCAAATCCACAGTGACGACCTTGATGCTGCAGGAATACGTGAATTGCGGCGAGCTCCCTCCAAAGGATGAGATCCAATGGCGTGCTGCTGGAGAAGAAATCCGCCCCAGCCCAAAAGAAGATGAGGTGGTGGTTTTCCTTGACCATGTACAGCGTGGCCTTCGCCCCCCGGGCTCCCTGTTTTTTCGCCGGGTCTTAAAGTACTACGGCCTTAGGCCTCAAGACATCGCGCCTAACTCCATGCTGAACATCAGCAACTTTGTGGTGTTCTGTGAAGATTATCTGCAAATGGCTCCAAGCCTCGAGCTGTTCCTGGAATTCTTCTATTGCAACCCATCCCGCAAGGACCAAGTACTTCCATACGGTGGAGTTGCGATCCAGCGCCGAAGGGAATGCGATTTCCCGGCTCTTCTTCTAGCCAGCCATCCCAAGGGGTGGCAAAACACATACTTTTATTGCCAGGACACCTCACCAGAATCTGACGACGCCCGTTACCCGGCTTTCCGGAACTCGGGCCTGACATATGAGACCAAGATGAACAGCTACGCTGCAGATGCTGACCGGGTCAAGCTTGAGCCCATCCTTCGCCGGGCCAGAGCTTTACTCGCCCATGGCCTTAAGGGCACAGATCTGGTTAAGTGCTGGATCGGTTGGTTCATCCAGCCACTTAGCATCAGGACCCGGCTAATTTGCCAATACACTGGTGAAACCACAGACAACTTGCGTTACTCAGAGATGACGCTCACTGATGATCAACTTGTGAAGAATGCCAAGAGACTACTTGGCGAGAAGAAAGACGCCATTGCACTGAACGGGCTTGCCCCATTTAGTGCCAAGAACAAACCCCCCACGGTAAAACTAACACTCAATCCATCTTGTTTACTTTAACCCGGCAAACTCATCCATAGACTGTTATTTATCGTGACTGCTTTTTCTCAGGACTCCAAATGGTGGAGCGTGGATTTTACCCCAACATCCTCTCCTGACGGAGAGGACACAGAAAGTGAAGACGATGAACAAGAAGAAGAAGGTGAGCTTGACTCCGTAGGCCGGCTCTTCCTCCAGTTGATTAACAACGAAGTCCCCAACAAGGACACCTCTACTGACAACCCAGCAAATTTTATTCCAGGCCCCACAGACCCGGCTTCTGACGTAGCGCCGGGTCCCCAAGTTACTGCAGCTCCAACTCAGAAGAGGACCCGGGCCACCATTGCCAAGGTACCACATTCTTTTTTCTCAATCTTCACAATGAACTCATCTTAAACTTAAGCACAACCACAGGAAAAGGAGGCTGAGAAGGAGGCTGAGGCGAACAAGAGACGCCGAACCCGGTCTTCTACAAGCGAAGCTTCCCTGAGCCCAGGTATCCCTCAACGCTCTTTATCAAGCTGGGCCAAATCCATCCAGAAGACGCCCAGCAAACAGTTCCCTTTAGCTGGCAAGATCCGGGTTCCTAAACCATCTCGTTTGTCAGATTCTTCCTCGGATGGTGTTAGCACACCCGAGGATTTCCCAATCAACACCGGGTTAGAAATACTTCTCATATCTTTTCCATACCTTTATACTTCACTGTCCCATTCTTGTTTAACTAAGACATCATTTTATTCCAGTGCCAGGGCTTTTATGGAAGAAGACCCGGAATCTCCTCCCACGGCATCCCCTCCTCCAGCAACCACAGAGCCTTCTCCTATGGAGGCACATATAGAAGAACCAGAGGACAAGCGTCCCCCGCGGCTTCTCCAAAAAATGTTGTTGACCCGGTGCCAGAATCCTCCCCAGCTGCTCACTCGCCCGGGTTAGGCTCTGGGACAAAAGAAGATGAAGTGCAGGTTACTGGGACCCGACATGTTCCAGTACAAAATGCTCCTGAGACACTGGCCAAGGTGCCAGCCCCAGATGCTGACCCGGCAACTTCTGCCAAGAACAAAACCCGGCTTCCTCCTCAAACTCACCGGCTCTGGACACCATGTCTGTTCCAGCACTTTGCGACGAATATTTTTCTCGCCTAGCTCAACACAAGACCCTGGAGACAGAACTGGTCGCCCTGATCCAAAAACGATATAGGTACCCATTTTTACTTCTTGCCTATATATTTTCTTGCATAACTATACCCTGAGTAGCCCCCAAGCTCTAAGTTCATCACTTGTGATGAGCTTGGTGCTTATAATATGCACTCCTGAGATAAAAACTTCGAACCTGTAGCCCCCAAGTGCCGGGTTAGCTGTTTACAGCAACCTGGGACTAAAAAACTTCCATCATTTAAAACTTGCTTATTTTCACATCGAAACTTTGAACACTGTAGCCCCAATGCCGGGTTGTGTGCCTGCAGCAACCTGGGACTTCTTTATTAGGTTGAACAATTGAACTTCAAACTGAGTAGCCCCCAAGTGCCGGGTTAGCTGTCCACAGCTACCTGGGACTTACAGTTAATAAATTTTCAGACTTTGGGACTAACATAACTTTTGCATCTTAACAGGAAGACCATGCCAAAGCCCAGGCTGAGATCACCCGGCTCACTGATGCTGCCAAATCTGAATCTGAGACCCGGCTGACCACTCAGCTCAACTCCAGGCCTTGGAGGAAAAGATTACTGCCTTGACACAAGAAAACTCCGATCTGAAGAAGGACATGCAGGAGAACGAGGAGAACTTCCAGGAGCAACAGGAGACCCTGCAGAAGCAGCTGGATGAAACCAACAACGAGCTGACCCGGCTAAAAAGAATGATCACCTCAATGGTTGAATCTTTAGTGGGTAAGCACTACTCCCTTGAATTTCAACCTAAACTGATCAAACAGACCCGGTTTTGAAATTTCATTACTCCACTTTTTCTTACACAGGCCCTCGTGATGGTAACCTCCGCAAAACCGCTGCAGAGAAGATCAAATGCATGTACACGCTGACCCGTCAGCTGTACTTTGGCAGCTGCGAGGTCATCAAAGCCGCTAGGCTCTGGGAGAACCCGCCAAGCAAGTACACTGAAGTCCTTGGGCATCTGTCAACAATGCCGCAATGGATCCATCTGCTCAAGAGATCAGCTTGCAGGGCCGGGGTGATGCGAGGTCTTGCCTTGGCAAAGGCCTACCATCCCCAGCTAAACCCGGCTCCACTGATGAAGGGCTTTCCTCAGTTTGACACTGATGGCAAGGAGTTTGATAAGAAGTGCTATGCCCGGGTTGTGAAGCAAACCCGGCATGTTGCCACTGTTATTGCCAGCAAGATGAAGCTCACCACCTTACAGCTTGGATATAATGAGAATGATGAAGAGATCATGGATGACGAGCCACAACGCGTCGATCTCCTCCAAAGCTATAAGGATTCTATTGACCCGGCAAAGAATGCTCCTGGTACCTCCACTGCTCCCAGCTCCTCTACGCCAGTTATTCCTCCTCCGTCACGGGCGATAGCTGAAGAAGATGATGAAACCTTCTTCCAGCCACTTCGAAAAATCACCCGGCGCAAGACCAAGGCCAAAGAAACCGACGAGACCAAGGAGCCAGAGGCTAACCCGGCGGCCGCCGAAGAAGAAGACCCGGCAAAGACCGTCGAAGATCAACCAACCGGCTCTCCTCCCCGTGACCCGGCTCCTGAAGCCAAAGCGTGAAAACTTACGCAGATGCTGTTATCTCTGCAAGAAAACAATCTCTATTCGGCCCTTTGGGCGCTTATTGTAATAACTTTTGCACTGTCTGCCTATGCCTGTGATGGTGCGCCTATGCACCTGATGAAACTTTTATGCTATTCTCAAACTTTTGCTATGAAATATGCCTCTTCTGTGGTTTTGATGACCCTTTTGATTTCTTTAACTGTGAGCCGGCTTTCGCATGGATACCCTGTCGCTACTTCTCTGAGAAAAACAGGGTCGAACCAAGTCCCAATGGGCTTCATGGTTGATTGAATTTCCAGGTGAGCAATCAGGCCATAAAATTGCGAGTCACATCAGCTCAACAGCAAGATAACCAAGAATAAACTAGTGGCGTAAAGCCGGGTCTTGGGATTGCAGCTGCAAACTATTGTAGTAGGAGCCCCCAAGACCTGGATCAATGTTTATAAAGTAATGGCTTAACTATGCAACATTACCCCATTGATCCTCATACTGGTGGGACACGCTCTCTGGGCGTCCTCAAAGATAACTATGCACTTATTCTTATGACAAAAACATAAACAAATAAAACATAAACTTCTCCTTCATACCTCTGAATCCAAAGTTATGGATACTGTAACGAAAACTGCACAGCCGGGTCACGAAACATCGAGACCCGGATGACCGTGAAAAGCCGGGTCTTGGGGCGAGCCCCCAAGGCCAAACTTAACCATAGAGCTATGCAACACTACTATCAAACATCAAAAAAGAAACAAAAGGACACAAATTTCTGTTCAACCTTCACTTTATTGATAGAAAAGGTTAGGTCAGCAAGCCGCCTCATTAAAAACCTTCCAGTCCCCTTAGGTACCCTGGTAAGGAAAAGAGCGCGTCTGAAACCTGCTGCCTGTTACATCGTGTTTTACATCTCATATCTCTTTCTCATGCTAAGTATAATATGGGCGCAGCTGCGCAATATTCCATGGCCTCTCACGCTCTTCCAATGAAAAGGTAGAGTGCGATGTGTCATTGACAGACTCGGACTTTTCTCTTGCATCCACCAAATAATATGAACCATTGTTCAATTTCTTGCTTATGATGAAGGGCCCTTCCCAAGGGGGAGATAGCTTGTGCATCCCTTCTCTGGATTGCACCCATCGTAGCACTAAATCTCCCTCCTGGAAAGTGCGAGTTTTAACCCGGCGACTATGATACCGCCTCAAATCTTGCTGATATACTGCTGATCTCTCCAGTGCTTGTTCTCTATGCTCCTCAAGCAGGTCCACAGCATCCTGCCGGGTCTGCTCATTTTCTGTTTCAACATAAGCCGCCACGCGAGGCGAGTCATGAATTATATCACTTGGCAAAACTGCCTCTGCCCCATACACCATAAAGAAAGGGGTCATCTTTGTGGATCTGTTTGGTGTTGTGTTGATTCCCCAAACTACTGATGGCAACTCCTCAACCCACGCTCCAGCAGCTCTGAGACACGGAACCCGGAGACGTGGTTTCAAACCTCGAAGCAACTCCTGATTTGCTCGTTCTACTTGTCCATTGGCCTGTGGATGAGCAACTGAAGCAACGTCTAAACGTATACCCTGATTTCCACAAAACTTTGCCATCTCACCAAGGGACATGTTAGTACCATTATCTGTGATGATACTATGAGGATACCCAAACCTGTGTATGATCTGCTTCAAAAACTTGACCGCTGTAGCTGCTTCACAATTAGTAACAGGCATCACCTCAACCCACTTTGTAAACTTATCAATGGCAACCAAGAGGTGGGTTTTCTTGCAAGGAGACATGCTAAAAGGACCCACCATATCAAGCCCCCAAACTGCAAAGGGCCAAGTCAAGGTATTGTTCGCAACTCCTGAGCCGGCACATGAATTTGCCGTGCATATCTTGGCAACCATCACATCTACTCACCAAGCGTCTGCTGCCTGAGCTGTGAGCCAGAAAAGCCGTGTCTGAAAGCTTTTGCTACTAAAGACCTTGTTGAAGCATGATGACCACAATCTCCCTCGTGAATCTCTTTCAAAATTTGCCGGCCCTCCTTTCCAGACACACATCTCTGAAATACTCCAGAAACACTTCTCTTATATAACTCGCCATCAATAACTACGTATGCCTTAGCTCGGCGCACAATTTGCCGGGATATAACTTCCTGCTCTGGCAGCTCTCCACGCAAAAGATACGCCAAATAAGGTTCTGTCCACTCTGGAATTTCATGAGTTGCTGCTACCAATTGCGAATCCGGGTCTTCCTGACCCGCCAATTCCTCTACGCCCTGAGGCTTAACTGATGGAGTCCATAGCTCGTCCAAGAAAACGTTAGGTGGAACCGGCTCTCTGCGTGAGCCGAGTCTTGACAAAGCATCTGCAGCATCATTTTTCCTGCGGTCAATATGATCCACCTGATAGCCTGAGAAAAACCCGGCTACCCTGTCCACCTCTCTCCTGTAAGCCGCCATTGTTGCATCTTTTCTATCCCATGTTCCTGAAACTTGCTGTGCCACTAGATCTGAATCCCCATAACAATTAATATGCTTGATGCTCATCTCCTTTGCCATACGCAAACCATGTAACAAAGCCTCATATTCCGCCACATTGTTAGAGCAATCAAAGTGAATTTGCAAAACATAGCTCAGCTTATCACCCTTGGGAGAAGTTAACACAACTCCAGCTCCTGAACCTTGTGCCTGCTTAGACCCGTCAAAGTGCATAACCCAAGGTTTGAGACCCGGCGCAAGAGGTGGTGCACTCAACTGTGTCCAATCATTAAGAAAATCCGCCAATGCCTGCGATTTGATAGCTGTACGAGGCACATAGTCAATGTGGTAAGGCCCCATCTCTATTGCCCACTTGGCAATTCTTCCTGTAGCTTCTGAATTCCTGATAATATCTGCTAAGGGTATTGAACTCACCACTGTGATTGGATGCTCCTGAAAATATGGCTTCAACTTTCTGCTTGCCATGAAAACACCAAATACTAGCTTCTGCCAATGCGGATAGCGCTGCTTTGCTTCTGATAACACCTCACTAACATAATAAACCGGCCTCTGAACCGGGTTTTCCTTGCCTTCCTCCTTACGCTCGACCACCACCACAGCACTCACAGCTTGAGGCCCGGCAGCGACGTATAACAGCATGGGTTCCTTGGGACCCGGGGCCGCCAGAACTGGCGCTTTTGATAATTGTTTCTTCAGAGCTTCAAATGCCTCGTCTGCTTCCTGATTCCACACAAAATTGTCTGTTTTCTTAGTAACTTGTATAAAGGTATTGCTTTTTCTCCGAGCCGGGATATAAACCGGCTTAGCGCAGCCACACATCCTGTCAACTTCTGAACATCTGCCAATTCCTCAGGTTTTTTCAAACTCTGGATGGCTCTGATTTTTTCCGGGTTTGCCTCAATTCCACGCTCTGACACAATGAAACCGAGCAATTTTCCCGCTGGAACTCCAAACACGCACTTTGTAGGATTGAGCTTCATCTTGTACTTCCTCAAATTTTTGAATGTTTCTGTAAGGTCGCTGATAAATGACCCGGCTTTTTCTGACTTGATCACCACATCATCCACATAAGCATGCACATTGCGCCCAATCTGATCATGAAAACAATTTTGAATGCACCTCTGATAAGTTGCTCCTGCGTTCTTCAACCCAAAAGTCATGGTTTTGTAGCAAAAAGCACCAAAGGGGTGATGAACGATGTCTTTTCCCAATCCTGCCTGTTAAGCTTGATCTGATGATAACCTGAATATGCGTCCAGAAAACACAAGAGCTCGCTGCCTGCCACTGCGTCAACAATTTGGTCGATGCGCGGCAGTGCGAACGGGTCTTTTGGACAATGTTTGTTGAGACTTGTAAAATCAATACACATCCTCCACTCGTTATTTTTCTTCAGAACCAAAACCGGGTTAGCCAACCACTCTGGGTGGAAAACCTCCATGATAAAGCCGGCTTCCAACAACCGGGCTATCTCCTCTCCTATAGCTTTTCTTCTCTCTGCGTTCATTTTTCTCAAACCTTGTTTCACCGGCCTTGCCTTTGGATCAACATGTAAACGGTGCTCAGCGAGTTCAGTCGGAATGCCTGGCATGTCACTAGGTGTCCACGCAAAAACATCCCGATTCTCACGGATGAACTCGATGAGCGCGCTTTCCTATTTATCAGTTAGGCTGGTCCCTATGGCGAACTGCTTGGAGGAATCCCCAGGCACAAAATCCACCATCTTAGTATCCTTTGCTGCTTTAAACTTTGCCCTGTCATCTTCTGTTGTTGGTTTTTTGAGCGCCTTGTTATCCTGCGGGTCAAGATTAGACCTGTAAGCTTTCAACTCCTCTCTAGCACAAGTTCGCTCTGCCAGGGCTGCATCTCCCTCGTCACATTCTGCTGCAATTTCTCTGTTACCATGAACAGTGATGATCCCCTTGGGACCCGGCATCTTCAACTGCAAGTATACATAACACGGCCTCGCCATGAACTTGGCAAAGGCCGGCCTTCCAAACAACGCATGATAAGGACTTGGAAATTTCACCACCTCAAAGGTGAGCCACTCTGATCTGAAGTTATGGATAGACTCGCCAAAAGCAACCTCTAATGAAATTTTTCCCTCAGGTGTAGCAGACTTCCCAGGAACTATACCATGAAATATTGTTGATGTTTTCTGCAACTGTGACTCCTTCAGACCCATACGCATAAATGTTTCCCAGTACAAGATGTTAATGCTACTGCCACCGTCCATCAAAACCTTCTTTAACTCAAAGCCATGAACTTGAGGAGCCACAACTAACGCAAGCAGACCCGGGTGCTCCACCACATCCGGGTGATCTGCTCTGCTCCAAGTAATAGTATGCTCTGACCATCTCAAATACCTTGGTACCCCTACAGCCACTGAATTAACTGCCCTTTTGACTATCTTTCTTTCTCTCTTGGTCGTGCCACTGTATATATATGATATTGGCCAAGTTGCCTCGGCTGGTTCGAGAATCCACCCTGATTGCTGTTTTGGCCGGGTCCTGTATTTCCAGTTGGTACCGCGTTTGCTCCAGTTAGAGGTCCCGCAGCCGGGTTAGCACTCGGGCCGGGTCCTCCACTCCTGTTTGCTCCTTGCAGAGCTCTTGAATCTCATTGTTTTTCCACCTGTTCAAATCCACACACTGGGCCAATGAATGATTGGCAGGTCTGCCGTTCTTGCTATGACGAGGACACGGCATCCTGAAGGCCTCTTCAGTGCTCATTGGGCGTGTTCCTTGATAACTATTTCCACCACCATAACTCCCATTATTTCCCTGATAACCTCTGTTTTCCTGATAACCTCTGTTTTCCTGATAATTCCCATCCATCCTTTGCCTCTGAAACCCGGCATTTGCATTTGCAACTAGCTCTGAGTTTCCTTCCTGATGCCCACGCTTGTGCTGGTTCTGATTGCTGTTGTTATTGTTTCCCGGGCCATTGTTCTTTCCTCCATTGTTCGCAGCACCTTTCCCTTTTTCTTCCTCACTATCATCCTGGGTTTTGTCCGTGGCTGCATGTCTGTTGCACGCATCCATCAACTCTGCCATAGTAACGGGCTTAACCCGGTGTCCTTCCTTCATGCGACCCAGCTTCTGCACCAAGGGAGCGTACTTGCAAGTTTTCTCCATCGATGAAATTGCATCCTTGGGCTCGATACCTGATGAAGAGTGCAGGATCTCCGTGACCCGGCCCATCCAGTGACGAGCTGACTCGCCCTTCCTCTGTACGCAACGATCAAGATCTTCAATGGAAAATAAACGCTTGCACGTGCCCTGAAAGTGCTTGATGAAAATTGTTTTCAGCTCATCCCAAGAATTGATAGATTTTTCTGGCAGATTCTTGAACCACAACTTTGCTGCACCATCACTCATCATCAAATACATATACTTTGCACAAACGTTCTCTGTGGCATTGCGTATACACATTGCCATCTCATAACTGCTCAACCAACTCGCCGGGTCTGTGCTCGGCTCATAATTGGCAATCTTGCTTGGCTCCTTGAACTTCTCAGGGAAAGGCTCTGCTCTAATGGCATCTGAAAGACACTTGGGACCCGCCAAAGTGGAAGAACTTGCTAAAAGATTAATGTTACCCGGCGAGCTTGCAGATGCTGCTGGCACGGGACCCGGTCCTCCTTGTGGTGCTCCAGCTGCTGGTACTGCCGGGTTTGCATTAGCTGCACTCCTTCCTGCCCGCGATCTATTGACTATCTGCTGAGCCACAGAAATTGCAGGGGCGGGTTGATACTGCTGATTATTCTGGTTTTGGTTCTGCTGGGGCGGGTTTTGCTGCTGTGCCGCGGCAAACCCGGCCAATGGCGGGTTTCCCCCATGGCGACTCTTGCTACGATACGTTGTGAGTGAAGCGCACTTTTCTCTTTTGAGTACTGAACTTGCTGAGCAACCGCAGTGCGTAACATATCAATGGCACGCCGAGCTTCAACCTCTGCTGGCGAGTCTCCTAATGGAATACGATCTAGTGCCAAAGTTGCGGCATATACGTTATCTGCTGGATTGGAATAGTGACCCGCCGGCGTATGAAACCTTGGTGTCCTGGGCGGCAGACCCGGATTTCCCCTGGCTCCCCCAGCGAGAAGACCCGGCGCCGCTGCAACTGCAACCCCAGCTGCTCCTGTTCCTCTGTCTGGTTCTATATTTGCTCTAACAACTGGAGCCACCTGGGTTACACCAACTGGTTGATCTTCTGGGGTCCTAAACAATACTGCTGGGTTTATGGCGTTTTCTCCAGGGCCAGCCGGCTCTGGTGCCTCCTCCGGTGTGCCCTGGTCATCTCATTGAGACGATTTTCCTCATCCTCTAATTGCTTTCGCCTAATCTCCATATCTTCTTTTTCTGCCATTGTGTCTCTGCGTACCTGCTCCAAGGCCCGGCGTGCAGTATCCAATTCTATAGCTCTTGCTGCTGCGTTCTCTGGAGTAACAATCCTCGTAAGTGCGGTTGGATCTAGACCAGGCCATTGTTAAACATGGCCCGGGCCCCAGTTGCATTGTTTCTTTCCTCACCCTGAGCTCGGTTATTGAGAAAACCGAAGCTATTCCTGTAACGCGCCGTGTTTTCACTTTCCTCTGATACCGAAGCCGGGTCTCCATCAACCCTTTGGCCCGCCAGCTCCAACACTGGTGGCAATTGTTGCTGCTGCTGACCCGGAGTAAAAGCTGGTGGCACAACCGTTGACGGTGATGCCCCCGTTGATCGAAGGAGCAGTGTAAACCGCCACCCTCCTAACCGGGCTTGGAACGGACTCTTGCTCCTCTTCGTCCTCTTCTTCTACTCCATATCCGAACCGGCCTTCGAACAAGGGCAGGATCGATTCTGAATCTGCATAGTCCCCCACATCACCCGGGACTGGAGCCGGGTTTCCCGATCTCTCCTCGTGCACGTCCAGGGGCAGCTCATCTTCAGCCGTACCAACTGATTCTTCTCCATCAGATTGAACAATTGTGGCAGCTCCTGACACAGATTCATAGTCTCCATCACTAGCAGATCTAGTTGCAATCATACCAACAAAAACGTTAAACTTGCCAATTGGAATAACATCACCTGATTCAAGTAGATCTGATTCCGGCCCCCAGCCAAAATCATCAACGATGGGCTCTCCTTGTGAATTGAGGGTGATCTCGCCGAAAACATAGTTCTCTACTCCTTGCTTTGCTTCTCCCATGATGGTGACACCTTTGGACGCGATTCCCACAGACGGCGCCAACTGTCGTGGGGTAGATAACACGGCAGATGCTACTTTGGGGTAGCTTGAGTTGATGGGCAAGGCGACACTAGCGTCTGGGAGATTGTTTAGCATTGCAGGGACAAAAGGTTTACCCAGGTTCGGCCTCTCCATTGGAGATAAAGACCTACTTCCTGCTATCTTGTTATTGATCTCGATCTCGATAACCCGGCTACGACAACAGAGCCGGATCTCGATCTAGGTTACAAGGTTGTGGTGTTTCTCTCGGTGGTTCTCTCGCCTAAGCTTGGATCGTAAAGTCCTCCTCAACTAGGGCTCAGGAACCGGCTTATATAGACTACCGGGTCTCCTGGCACTTTACAATACGAACCCGGGCTCTACCCAGACTCGGAATCCTATTCTAGCTCTTCTAGCCTTCGTATCCTCCAAGTCACGAACCGCTCTGGTCTTCTAGAAACTTCCCTTCCTGAACCGGGTTACCGCCAAAGCCTCTGGCCCAGCAACATAACCCGGCCCATGCTGATGGTTAGCTGGCCTGGCCGGGCCTCCTGCCTGGCGGGTCATGCTTCCCTCTTCATGGGCCTACCGGGTTATCATCCCCCCATCAGATGACTTCCCGGTGATTCGTTTCATCTTCTTGATTCTTCAACGTAATCAAGAATTCATGAAGGTGAATGATTCCCCTTGCATGACATAGTCTATGACAAAAACATTTGCATCTGGCAACATTTTCTGTCATCCAGTGATCGAGCTGAGCGAGGCGTCTCAATGTCATCAAGTATGACCAATGTCATCAAGTGTGACTAGTATCATCAAGTATGACCAATGTCATCAAGTATGACTGCCACGTGCTCCTTTAATGCGAGTGTTCTCTTCTATCTTGGTTGAGAATAAAACATGATTCATGATGGATACAGATCATCAGTCTTGGCGACCATTCCAAATGTTCGCGATCTGTTAACATGCACCCACAGTCATTCTCTATGGCAGAAATCATAGCATACACTGGACTATGATGGAATTATCCACACAAAACTTGATAATCCAAATTATCCTTTTGTTTAGCGGAATATCCGGGTCTATCTCCTATCAGGTTTTGTATCAAATAGAGCTAATGGTTTAAACAAGGAGTATCCTCAAGCTACGGTATAAAAATATGAAGTTTGGACCCAACATTTTAAGTTTCTCAATCGCAGGAAAGCACCTAAGTTTAAAAGGTCTATCAAACAGGTTATTATCTACAAAGGTTTTGCAAAACATAAAGAGTTTGTTCATAATAAAATATGGGTTCAAGTTTTAATAAAATAAAACTACTAGAACTCCCACTCAAGACGATTATCCCTCGCGTCGTCTTAGTGATTACACAACCCCCATCCATTACACTACCCCATCGATCAGGCAGATAGCATAACTTCAAAGGTAGACATCGTATATCGATCACATCACCGCATGTGACTCGTGCTTAACCTTTCGGTACTGTGTTCCGAGGCCATGTCTGTACATGCTAGGCTCGCCATAACACCCACCATCATCATTGATGACTTCCCGGTGATTCGTTTCATCTTCTTGATTCTTCAACGTAATCAAGAATTCATGAAGGTGAATGATTCCCCTTGCATGACATAGTCTATGACAAAAACATTTGCATCTGGCAACATTTTCTGTCATCCAGTGATCGAGCTGAGCGAGGCGTCTCAATGTCATCAAGTATGACTAGTATCATCAAGTATGACCAATGTCATCAGTATGACTGCCACGTGCTCCTTTAATGCGAGTGTTCTCTTCCATCTTGGTTGAGAAGAAAACATGATTCATGATGGATACAGATCATCAGTCTTGGCGACCATTCCAAATGTTCGCGATCTGTTAACATGCACCCACAGTCATTCTCTATGGCAGAAATCATAGCATACACTGGACTATGATGGAATTATCCACACAAAACTTGATAATCCAAATTATCCTTTTGTTTAGCGGAATATCCGGGTCTATCTCCTATCAGGTTTTGTATCAAATAGAGCTAATGGTTTAAACAAGGAGTATCCTCAAGCTATGGTATAAAAATATGAAGTTTGGACCCAACATTTTAAGTTTCTCAATCGCAGGAAAGCACCTAAGTTTAAAAAGGTCTATCAAACAGGTTATTATCTACAAAGGTTTTGCAAAACATAAATAGTTTGTTCATAATAAAATATGGGTTCAAGTTTTAATAAAATAAAACTACTAGAACTCCCACTCAAGACGATTATCCCTCGTGTCGTCTTAGTGATTACACAACCCCCATCTATTACACTACCCCCATCGATCAGGCAGATAGCATAACTTCAAAGGTAGACATCGTATATCGATCACATCACCGCATGTGACTCGTGCTTAACATTTCGGTACTTGTGTTCCGAGGCCATGTCTGTACATGCTAGGCTCGCCATAACACCCTCTGACATATTTGCGTGTGCAACGTGGCTTACACCCACTGTATGCGAACGAAGAGACGAGTGTAACCGCAATGCGGCGTACCCCGTAACGTAGAACTTTATTGGTGTGCACGACAGAGGGAGAACACTATTATCGGAATTTTGGGAGGGATCATCTTATATTACTACCGCCGTGTAACTAATATATAGACATATAAATACATACACAATATAAGATGCACACAATATACATAACATCTAAAATGAATGTAATGTGACATGATATGGTCTCCTCCGCGCCGATGGTCTCCTTCGCGCCGACAGTTTATAAACAATTTAATAAACCTACCGTGACCATATCACATTGCCCCTGCAAAATAAAGTTAGACGCTTTCTACTTTATCTTTTGCATATTTTTACGTGGCTGCTAGGGCTTTCGCACAAGAACCGTTTCTTACCTACGAATACAACCACAACAGCGATAAGACAATTGTCTCTATTACACCCCTTTCGGGCCCTCCATTGCAAATGCTATATCAACTATTGTAGGAGAGACAAACACCCCGCCAGCCACATATACGGTACAAGCCGCATGTCAAGTGTGGAACCAGTCTCGCGTAAGAGTACGCGTAAAGTCGGTCTGGGCCGCTTCATCGAACAATACCGCGATATGAACAAGTACACGCGAGAGGGTATCAAATGTAGAATCGATGACCACATTCAACATGTGTTCTAACCGTACAGATATATCTACGCATAGACCGGCTCTGATACCACTGAAGGGGATCGTAGACAGAAAACAAAAAAATTTCCTACCGACGATAATCTTAAACTAGCCAAGATCTATACTATGCAGATATACTAATACGGAGGAGATCAGAATACATACCCTTGTAGACCGAAGCGGGATTACGTTCCCACACAAACGTTGTCGTGGAGATGGCGGCGCCGACCTCAGGGTCATGTAGTGGAAGAAGATAGCTCCCAGCACCAAACAATGGTGCCTCGCGGTTCCACACACGTACGTGGATGACGACCTCCGGGCTCTAGATCCAGCAGAGCAGCGGAAGTGGAAGAGTGGATCTAGCAGCACGGCAGTGCGTAAGTAGAGAGACTTCTCTCCCCGTACGCAGCTCCAGAAACGGAACCACGCTCAAGGAGGAGAGAAGAAGGAGGAATTGACGTATTTTTAAAGGCATGGGCACTCCTATATAAAGGAGGAGGAGGGGAGGCAGCCGCCACATAGGTGGGCCCATTCGGCCCATCCTAGGTCGCTAGGCCCTCCCCAACATTTCCCAAATTGGGTTTTTCCCCTAATGGGCCTCTAAGGCCCATTTATGATTTAATGCCTTTAAAATTCGTATTAAATTAAATAATATATTTAATTACTAATAACACTTATTAATATTAAATAAATATTATTTAATTCATTCAGACCCCGAAATATATTTCGTTGCCCTCCCGATCTCCATCGGACATGTCCAGAACATTCCCGAGTCTCCAGTTTCTTTCTCTCTAAATCCAATCTAATCGTCACCCACCCTTAAGTGTGTTACCCAACGGTTCGGGATCACTCCAGACATGATCGAGACACGTTCTCCGATCAATGACTAACATCGGGAATCTGGATACCCATGATAGCCCATGTGCGTCCACGAATGTCTTTTATCGTTTGAACCTTTAGACGTGCAGTCTCATCCTCTTGCCTAGTGATACTTAGATTGTCCGAGCGTCGTTTCTCCGGTATCACGATTACTGAGCATGACCTCGTCATCGACAAATCTATCTTTACTCGTCTGTGATATTACATCCCTGTGACCTAGTCACATGCTTGCAAGCTCATTGATGTAATCTCACCGAGTGGGCCCAGAGTATCTATCCTGCTATGTGGATTGTCAATTCCCGCTCTTGATCACTCGCTTCTACTGCTTCCTTCCGATACCCTAAAGTGTCACATTTATTGTCACGCTATATAAGACATGTCGTTTGATGCGATCAGCCGCACCTTCTAGAAGCAGAGATTTGATATATAAAGACAACTTAATTAATTTCTTTGTTGGATGTTATTGCCATGGTAATAAGGTGGATGCTAGATAAATCTTATCCTGTAGAACAAAATACCGTCTGATTGTTGGTCGGCAAAACAACAACGTTGTCGGGAAAAGTCCATGGCTACTGACAAGAAGTCGGTCGGCAAAGAAATCCTGTCCATTTGTTTCGGCATAAAATATCGTCGTCAAAGAAAGACGGTCGGGAAAGAAAACGTCGGTCGGATAGGCCAACTTACACATGCCCAACAGAAATCAGCATCCAGCGTGGTGTCCTGCATGGCAACACCATTGCCACTTCCCTGTTTAGTAGGTCTAAACTTCAGAACAGACCATGAGCTATGTTGAATGTG